>CM057345.1:156587857-157982941 GCA_030015575.1 Agapanthus africanus | reverse complement strand
GACAGCGTAGTTCGGCTGCGGATCCACATGCATCTCCTTCGGCTGCGGCTCCGCAAGCCACTACCTCGGCTGCGGTTGCGCAGACTAAAAATCTATAGGTTCAGGTGAGAGAGAAATGCTCCACAGCCCGCTCAGACTCCTGCACAGTCCGCTCCTTCATTGGTCGAGTTTTTGACGACTCAGGGATGCACCGAGAAGCAGATGCACCAGATTACGTCGATTATCAGAGGTGGAGGAGCCGGACCGAGTTAGTGTAGCTTTATTTATATTTTTTAGAATGTATATACTTATCTAATACATATTGTCTAAATTTTGGACGATAATAGTTGGTGGTTGTTTATGAACAATGATTTATCCTGACATCATATTCTGTGCTTATGAACGATGATTTATCCTGATATCGTATTCTGTGTGCCTATTTCTTTTATATATTATGCGTGAGATGTTAATTATGAATATTTCTGTATATATATGTTGTATATATTATTGTGCACATGGCGGGTTAAAAACAGGAAGCCCTTTTTTAAAAACCCCTGATATTATGTACCTACGGATTAATACGTAGGGCCATCTGTTGCACCTACGGATTAATCCGTATGGCCATAAGTTGCCCCTACATATTTAACCGTAGGGATAAAATATCAGGATACCTGACATTTTATCCCTTTGGATTCAGTAACAGGAGTTACACATGCCCCTGCGGATGCACCCGCAGGGGCATATATGTAGACCAACAGTTAACTCCGTAACAGGAGTTACACGTGCCTCTATGGATGAACCCGTAGGGGCATATATGTAGACGTACGGCTTAATCCGTAGGGGCAAGTATTTTATTTTATAAACCACTAAATTAAATAAATATTTTATCCCTACAGCATACACCGTAGGTACATAGTCCCCTACGCATGAAACCGTAGGGCCAAGTTTTACTCCGCAGGGGCATATTCAGCGCGAAAACTTGCACCTGCGAAGATTTCACCTACGGAGAATTTTCTAGCCCCTACGAATATATTCGTAGGGGCAGTGTTTTTCCCCTACGAATAAAGCCGTAGGGGCAACCCCTTATTGTAGTAGTGTAACTGATGACTAATAATTCTAACAATCTAACACACTAATTATAATCTCAATAACATAAATCAGATCTTATTTGATTTAGAATAACCATAATATTTAATACAGTTATAGTCAAATATCTCATAATCTAACAAACTCTCTCAAACTTACGGTGGATAACCGAGAGTATGGATAATATTTTTAATCAAAATATACAACTTGCAGAACGACGGAGAAGAACAATAAATCTAAAGTATCGAGCAAGGAGGACTAATACCCTTTGGTCTGTTTCGCGGATTGCAAGATGGACCGAATAACCTGCAGTTTCTTTCGCTGGAAATGCTAAAGGAAGAAGATCATGCTGCCAAAGACGTTATAGGAAAAAATAGTTGCTTGTGACTTCCTATTATGTTTGACATTATTCATTTGTGTGTGGCGACTTTATAAACGTATATTTTATTATTGATGGTGTGTTGCTTTCTTTCTTTATTATCTGGATGGATATGTCTATTTTTTTTTACTATTTCTGGTATGGAGTACAAATTTAAGTGTACAAGGTACGCGAAGTGTACGGGGTACGCGAAGCGTGCAGGGCAAACATTTAACAAAGATACGTCAGCATGTAGAAACTCTCCATCACACGAAAGATCTCCTTTATGCTAGGAAGGCATACGAAGGTGAAACCGAATGCAAAGCATCCTCTGCTCAGAGCAGTGACCGTATTGTTGCATATAGAGTATGACGATACTAGGAGCACTTAACAGAGTCATCCCGACTGGGTCAGGATAAGGTTGAGATGTGCTATATGCCGAGCGGCTGAAGTGGTTATCCCATGGCCACTTTAACTATTTTACATATAGCCGGACCAGGGAACCGACTCGTTTTTGTCGGGAGATCTCAGGCATATCACAGGACGGTATGACCGAGAAAATCAATCGTAGAGTGATTGGACTTGAGTCCGTACGATATAGATTTAATGGTGTATACTCTCAGGGACAGAAATTTATACCGTAGCACGTTGCCATACGATATTCACAGAGACTATGCACATAAGGAGGTTGAGGGATGGATCTCATCTTTCTCATTGTGAGCCCTTATGACAACCTCCTTCCTGGAAGGACGGACAATCAATATACCCTTAGTGACACTGGGCTATCTAGATAGGAATATTATGAGCGTCCTCTATTTTGGCTATTGTTTCCTGTTGCGATGACTATATATCAATGAATAAGGATTTTAACTCTTCGATCAGGGGTCGGAGGTAAACGTCGATTTTGTTTCCTGATAATTTCGGTCCGTCAATAAGAAGAGACATCATAAATGAATACAGGTGTTTGCTTTATACAATCCTAGCTTGGCCACACTGAAAAAATCTATCGGTTAAAGTAAGACTAGTCTTCTCATCGCATAAACTATGAGATGGATGTCGCATACGAACAATTAACGGTTGATATTGACAAACTTCACTTTTTTTATGTCACGACGAAAATTGTACACATATAAGGACTACGCCGCATTTTGATTCTTACATACGGATTATCGATGAGAAAATGAAAATTTAAAATTATCATCAAATATCATACACTTAGTTTAAAATTTAATTTGGATTAGTTTTACATTTACATTTCAATTTCAAGATTTTGAAGTTTTTAGTTTAGGGTAATTTTTTTCAAAGTTAAGGGTTTTCTTAATCACGTTTAACATTTTGGATTTAGATTTTAGTTTGATTTTATGTTCGATTTCTAATCAATTCATACGAGTTTACATCACAATATGGTTTTTCAACAAATTTGCAAGTTTATAAGAATTCCCTTCCAATTGCAATCATGCATGATAGCATTACTAACAAAAAAGAAACATTTTCTTATAGTCAAAAAACTTTATAATTGTTAGTTGTATGTATGCCCTAGAGGCCAGTATTGTACAGATGATGTATATTATATTGGATGCTTGGACATATATAGAGATGACTTTCTTGCTCGATATGATAGTATGCTATCTGGTTACTCTTTATCTTAACATGTACACTTGTCTCTTTATACTGTCTTATAGTTACATGTTGGTAAAGACCTTAGGATATGTACTTGACTACCTGGACTGTGATGCAGATCATACTAGTGGGGACATGGTAGTCCATAAGTACATCCTTCAAGGTCCCTAGTCGTGGGTGTATCGAGACGGGGTATCGATATACCAGAGTAGACTAGCATATACGCTTCTCGACCCATGAGATGGGCGATGGATGATCCCATATCCATTGGTGTTTGACATCAGAGATGGTATACGGGTGCTCAGTGGAGACTGAGTACACTGGACGGACTCGCCGAGAACTCCCAGATTGTATTATACCTCACGTCAGATGGCAGTTCTCAGGTAACACTTGTACAGGTTAGTCTGTAGACCCGAGATCGTCATAGAGTCTTGTGTGATTCCCACTGTGCTTTGATCTCCACCTTACCACGTCCATGAGGGCGTGCAAAACGGTGGTCTTTGGGCACAGTCCCGAGTCACATGGAGGCAATGAGCGATAGGAGGGGTTTCGTCTCTCCCGGTATTGGGGTTGATGTTGCGCAGTGCTCGATTGGCCGTAGCAGGAAAGTCCCTGGCCAGGGCTGATCAGAGATTTGCTGGTAAGTGTTACCAGTAGTTTCTCGACCCGTTATGAGCCTCACATCGGCACGACTTATCGGTTATTGGGGTCTGACGTATACCACCCCTAGACTTGATATGCGACGTATCAGACGAACAGACCGGACTGTACGGTAAGTGTTACTGGTTGGATTCACAGGAGTGTGAGCAGGCTAGCTCGTCGATCTTCTGATCGCTCAATACCCGGATGGCCGTTACGTTTAGCAGACCGCTTGCGGCTTGTGGGTGCTTGATATAATCATCATCTGCTACCGGCGTATTGACAAGTCTTTAGAGTCCTACACAGAGGTTTCCTGGCTCAAGCGAAACGAAATAGGAGTGCATATGAGATATGTGCGGGAGCGAGAATAATGCGTTTATGTGATACCGCATTTCATTCTCGCGATAAATGTTTCGATTGGTTATATTCGATATGACCTAGTTATCGAATCATTGATTCGATAAATCGATACATTGAATACTAGTCGGTTATGTGCGACATGACCGGATCATTGAATCAAATGTTGATTTAATGATTTAATGTATAATTATATATTTGATATATTACTTTGTATTAACTAGTATTGGTTCACTTTATACGGATTTTCTCACTTGATGTGCAAGTTGTATATGTGATATAATTTTGTGCACATATTTGTATCATGTTTGATGATACTTGATCATTTGGTTAAGTGTGAAGAATTAAACCATGGTTAAATGATAATTAGGGTTTTGCCTTATCATTTATTTATTCATTTCTTTATTTATTTTATTGGATAAATGAAGAGATAATGGTTTGTTTTTGTCATGAAGCTTGTTGAAGCTTCATGAAGCTTTGACCAAGGAGACCATTTTGTCTTCATGCTTAACCCTAACCCATCCACTTACCATGGTTTATTCTCTACACTTAACCCAAGTTAGATTATGATAAGTATGAATTTTTCTTTTCATTTTATAAGAACTTATCATAAACTAGCTTCTTCTTCTTCCTTCTTCTTCAAGATAGAAACCTTGATGCCATCAATGGCAACTTGAGTTTTAGTGAGAGAAATCCAAATGTAAAGTGAACCCACCTCCTATTTCTTCATCCTCTATCTCTTGCCAAGTGGTTTTGGGTGTTTTCTTCACAAGTTTCACAACTTGGTGAAGTCAGAGCTTGAACTTGTGTAACCTCGACGTAGATCGTCTTTGACACGAAGCCGATGACCTTGCTCGCCCGTTTTTCCGATGAAGCCGACGAATGAGTCTAGGATTCGTGATGGACAGCGAGAGCACACCCACGTGGAGCTAAGGAAGTGGGGAACCGGATCTACAAAGGTTGTAGCATCTAACTTTTAGTTAAGTAGTTAACTAGATTATCTTTTCGCCTAAACATCTAGTCTAAGATCCATAGTCTAGGGTTTCTCGGCACCATTTTTTTGAAATTAGCATGTTCGATGCCTTGTGAGACCTCACTAGAGTGCCTAGGAACCTTTCACTAGTATCAGAGCCTAGCTAGAAGCTTAGGCGAAGTCTAAACGCGATTTGAAGCCCGAACGAACCCGAAACCCTAAACCAAACATGCTCTCTGTACATTTTCTAAAATCTGGGATTTTTCAATATTAAAAATGCTTAAAAAATTCAGCAGGGAATTCTAAGAATTACGATGCAAATTTCATCCAATGAACAGTAATAAGCGCGGCGGAACCGCGGCCTAAGCCAGCTTAGGCGGCGGTTCCGCGGCGGCTTGATGACGTCATCCCTCCTCCAATGCACAGTAATTCATAGTTTCTGCAGCTGAGCTTTATGAGTATTTTTTTAATAATTATTCCAGAGTTTAATTTTCTGGGCTGTTTTAGAGCTTCGATATTTCGACCGGATTATCAAATTTCGTCTTTTGTGTATTTCCGGATAATTTTTAGAATATGTTAAAAAGTTCGACCGGATATAAATACCCAATTTTTCCCCTGTCGGGAAATTTCCAAGTGTTGGATTTTTCCGTAGTTTAACGACGTTCTAAGTAGTGCAAGTAACGCAATGGACCCTCTAGAAGACAACAAACCTTAACTCGATTATGTGACCGTCTTGAACTGCCCTTTGAACCTTTGGGTTTGGGGCAGTACGGCGTGCCACATGTGAGGCGTTGGCTTGACCCTTCTACGGCTGGACCGTTGGTACTGAGGCACGAACTGAATGTTGTTAGACTTATTTCATGTGTTGAGCTGTACCGGAAAACTTGGGTATTCGAATGTTCGATCGGAAAGTTTAACATTTTCTGTTTATCTGGAATGTGATACAATAATTGGAATTCACAAGTAGTTATGAGATAACTGAATGAATGTTATAAATCTAGCCGTTTAGTCTCACTTGATGTTGAAAAGAGTTTTCGATAATGGGACTAAAATGCGGGGTTTATAACTGTAAGGCATATGATGTCTAAAGAGGTTGCGGATTCCAATTGTTGTAGTTTTACACTTTCTTTTCTGTGACCGTAAGTGTAGTATGTTCATATCGCCGGTTTCGTTGCTATACGTCAACGACAATTGGGGTATGCATACTTACTTACGTTGATGGCATGTGATGTTATGTGTTGCTGGATATGTTATATTGGATCGTCGTGTTCGAATAGCCGGGGGTTTTTATGTGAGATGAGTGTTTTTCATTTTCATTCATGTAAAAACTTGTATGTAATATTCTTTTATTTGGGGCACTTCCAGGTAGCGGAAGTTGTCACCTTTTGTATATTATTTACTTTTCCGCATTAGGATAGACCCATGGAGGGGAGCACAAGTAACCGGGTTCTGGGGTCCAATGGGAGACCAACTCGAGGAATCGAGTCCGGGTCTCCTAACCCTAGAATTGGCAAGGTTGCTTGCCGCTCTCGTAGGGGTCTACGGGTGTGGGATTGGCTATTCGTCACGACCGTGGAATCCGTGTTTTATACTGGCTCGTATTGAAAACACGGACGTCCTAGTATATCCAATATTTCATATGTTTATTCTGCTACGATATCTGTGATGTGTTTCTGTGATGGATATAGTATATAGTATATATGATATATTATATAGACGTTACTTATGTTTTACACCCGCGCGAGCCCTGCCCTGCTCTGTCGTTAGTTACCTAACCTAACGGTGCACGAGGGGACATCGAGGCGAATGCGGATGGCATAAGTGTACGTCATATCTATCTGTGATGTTTAGGTGACTTAAATGATAGGACTTCATTAATGTGATTAATGAAAGAAAAGAAACCTAAGATGTTGTAGAATCAAATTTTAAAATAAAACAGGTAGCTACAGTTTTTGCTTTGCAAAGCGGTATATATGATATGCCCTGCACCTTATTCGATGAGGAAAGGACCGAGATCCCTTCACCGGGAGTGACTCCTTTAGCAATAACTGGCAGATGCTACACACTCGGTTTGCTCTTGATTGCTTTTGAGTTTTTGCTTTGCACAGTGATATATATGATATATCCCGCACCTCATTCGATGAGGATAGGGCCGACGATCCCTTCACCGGGAGTGACCCCTTTAGCAAAACTAGAAAAGCCTCAAAATCACTCCATTTCAAAACTCCATTTGATTCTACAACGATATCAAGTTCATTACGAAATAGGTTTTCAGAAAAACCTGTCGTAGCCCTCCGTCATTTCAGATAAGTACTATTTAGTATTCGTGCTGCGGTTGTTTGGCATGCGTCAAGGCGTAGTGTACGGTAGCTAACTAGTATTTATCTGCTTATGCATATGATGCAGATTGGATTAGGGTATTCGCACGGCGTTGTTTGGCATGCGTCAAGGGTCGTGCGGGTGGGTTTAATTCAATCAGGAAATGACGGGTTGAACTTGACTAGCGGACTATGGGTTGTTTGGCATGCGTCAAGGTCATAGCACGCTAGGGGCAAAAGATTATCGGGAATTTCAAGTGTTGAAATTTGCAATGAGATTGCATACCTTCTATGAGATAGTTGGATCCCGATACCCGCTGCGAGTAAGAGTTACTCCTGGGAGAGTTTTACACATTGCAATTAGCCGATCAAGTAGGTGTCTAGAAAGGTGTCAACGGGGTTACGTCTCTGGAAAAATGAGGTTTACATTAATTAGGTTCGTGCGAAAGCACGGGGGACCTCCCTCAAAGTACCGACACTGGCCTGGCTGAAAAATTGGCGAACCTGTAGTGTGTAATTAATCCTGGCTAGTCTTTCCTTTTAGGGTTTGAAGGAAGATTTGATAAAAAGCAGTGGGAGCCATCCTGATTAGATAAGATAATAACCAATCTGATCTTGCATGAGCTTACGCTAAAGTGTTTTCTTCTCTCTCTCTCCAGGTAGCGACCATTTCATGCCTTAAACAAGATAATAATATGGATGTATTGACCGAACCCGCATGTTATACTGTGCTGGGGAACGTTGGTTCCGTTCCTTCTTATAAGAGTTATAGGAATGAACAGGAAATAGGGGAATACCAGGATTCCCATGCCACCCGAATGAAGAAAGTACATGTTGATGCATTTTCTTCGGGTGTGTTCGTTACAGAGAACTGTTTCTCCATTTGCTCCACGTCCTGGGTATTAGATACCGGGTCAGGATCCCATATATGTAATCAGTTACATGGCCTTAGGAAAGGTAGAGAACTTGGAGAAGGTGATAAAGACATTAGAGTCGGAAATGGTGCAATTGTTGCAGCTAAGACTGTCGGGGAATATCACCTTACATTACCAACTGGTAATACATTGGTTCTGAACGAATGCTATTACATGCCGAACCTGATATGCAACATTATATCGGTTTCTTTACTGAGTAAAGAGGGATATAATTTTGTATTACAGGATAATGTTATGAACATTTTCCGTAACCAAAAGTTGGTTGGATCAGGCATGTTGTGCAATGGCATTTATGTTCTAAACCAATCAACAGTTCTGAGCATAACAAACACACACAAGAGGAAGAGTTCTGAACTGAACGAATCCTTCTTGTGGCATTGTAGACTGGGTCACATCAATGTGACACGACTGGCTAAGTTGCATAAGGATGGATATTTAAATCCGTTTGAATTTTCATCCTATGACACTTGCCAGTCATGTCTCAAAGGCAAGATGACCAAAGCTCCGTTTACGGGACATGGAGAAAGAGTTACCGAACTCTTGGGACTGATACATAGTGATGTATGCGGTCCTATGTCTACACATGCCAGGGATGGTTCTTCGTACTTCATTACATTCACTGACGATCTCTCTAGATTCGGATATATGTTCCTGATGAAACACAAATCAGAAGCTTTTGAGAAATTTAGAGAATATAAACAAGAAGTCGAGAACCAAACCGGAAAAAGTATTAAAATCCTACGATCTGATCGAGGAGGGGAATACTTGAGCAATGAATTCCTGGACTTCCTAAAAGAAAATGGGATTCTCTCTCAGCTGACTCCTCCATATACACCACAGCACAACGGTGTATCTGAACGGAGAAACCGCACCCTATTAGATATGGTGCGCTCAATGATGAGTACAGCTGAGTTACCTATTTCCTTCTGGGGATATGCGCTTGAGACAGCCATGGACCTATTGAATAGTGTTCCTACCAAATCAGTGCCTACCACTCCATATGAGATATGGAAAGGGAAGAGACCACATCTTAATTATATTAAGATATGGGGTTGTCCAGCCTATGTCAAAAGACAAAATCCGGACAAACTCGAGGCAAGATCTGTCTTATGTAAGTTTGTAGGATATCCAAAAAATTCACAAGGGTATATCTTCTACCACCCCGAGGAACAAAAGGTGTTTGTTTCTCGACATGCCACTTTCTTAGAAAAAAGTTTTCTTATGAAACTGATAAGTGGCATTGAGGTAGAACTGGAAGAGGTTCCAGCGACACAGACTACAACAGAAGATTTGGTTGAACCAGAGGATTCCGTAGTTCCCGATGAACCCCAGCCACTCCGCCGATCTAGTAGGGTTCCTCGCCAACCTGAGAGATACTACGGTTTTCTCATGGATGGAGGGAGCGAGGATTGTATCATGGAGGATGATGACCCAACTAGCTTCGAGCAGGCCATCACGAGTAGGGACTCAGTGAAATGGCTGGATGCTATGCGGTCCAAGATGGAATCCATGTACACCAACAAAGTATGGACTTTGGAAGTTGATCCTGAAGGGGTAAAACCCATTGGGAGCAAGTGGATCTTCAAGAAGAAACTTGGTGTAGATGGGAAAGTGGAGACTTTCAAAGCTAGACTTGTAGCAAAGGGTTTTCTTCAAAGACCAGGTGTGGACTATGACGAAACCTTTTCTCCAGTGGCTATGCTTAAATCCATCCGGATCATGCTTGCCATTGCTGCCTTTCATGACTACGAAATCTGGCAAATGGATGTTAAGACCGCCTTTCTAAATGGTGATTTAGAAGAGTGCGTGTACATGACTCAGCCAGAGGGCTTTGTAGACAGTGGGAGCAGCGGGAAGGTGTGCAAGCTGCTTAAATCCATTTATGGATTAAAGCAAGCATCGCGGAGTTGGAACATCTGCTTTGATGTCGTTATCAAAGAGTTTGATTTCGTCAAAAATCCAGATGAACCTTGTATCTACAAGAAGGTGGCAGAGAGTAAGGTTGTCTTCCTCGTATTGTACGTGGACGACATACTCTTGATAGGAAATGATATTCCTATGCTGCAAGCGGTCAAGCTCTTCTTATCACAAAGATTCTCAATGAAAGATCTTGGTGATGCCTCCTGCATATTGGGAATTAGGATCTATAGAGATAGATCCAAACGGATTTTGGGATTGTCCCAATCCAGGTACATTGACACCATACTAAAGAGGTTTAGTATGGAAGAGTCCAAGCGTGGGAACTTGCCCACGATCTCTGGAGTCACTCTCTCCAAAGAGATGTCTCCCAAGACTGATTTGGAGAGAGCTCGCATGCAAGGGATACCCTATGCTTCGGCAGTAGGCTCTATCATGTATGCGATGCTATGTACCAGACCCGATGTAGCATACTCACTAAGTGTAGTGAGCAGGTATCAAGCTGATCCTGGAGAGAGTCACTGAACAGCTGTGAAGAGCATTCTCAAGTACTTGCGAAGGACTAGAGATATGTTCTTGGTGTATGGTAACGGAGAGCTCCAAGTGGAGTCCTTTACCGATTCGAGCTTCCAGAGTGATAAGGACGACTCTAAGTCGCAGTCGGGCTTTGTCTTTACCCTTTACGGAGGGACGGTTAGCTGGAAGAGTTCCAAGCAGGAAACCGTGGCAGACTCGACGATGGAGGCTGAATACATCGCTGCCAACGATGCTGCTAAAGAGGCTGTCTGGATCAAGAAGTTCATTACTGAACTTGGTGTGGTTCCATCCATTGAGCATCCAATACCTTTGTATTGCGATAACAATGGAGCAGTGGCTTTGGCCAAGGAACCCAGGTCCCATCAGCGATCCAGGCATATTCTGAGGCGGTATCACCTGATCCGGGAGATAGTTGATCGCCGGGAGATCGAGGTCAGGAGGGTTGACACGAAGGACAACACTGCGGATCCACTCACGAAGGCCATTCCCCAGATACAGTTTGAGAGACTCTTCGGGATGCTCGGTATGCGATACTACAGCAGCTGGCCCTAGTGCAAGTGGGAGATTGTTAGTTGTATGTATGCCCTAGAGGCAAGTATTGTACAGATGATGTATATTATATTGGATGCTTGGACATATATAGAGATGACTTTCTTGCTCGATATGATAGTATGCTATCTGGTTACTCTTTATCTTAACATGTACACTTGTCTCTTTATACTGTCTTATAGTTACATGTTGGTAAAGCCCTTAGGATATGTACTTGAGTACCTGGACTGTGATGCAGATCATACTAGTGGGGACATGGTAGTCCATAAGTACATCCTTCAAGGTCCCTAGTCGTGGGTGTATCGAGACGGGGCATCGATATACCAGAGTAGACTAGCGTATACGCTTCTCGACCCATGAGATGGGCGATGGATGATCCCATGTCCATTGGTGTTTGACATCAGAGATGGTATACGGGTGCTCAGTGGAGACTGAGTACACTGGACGGACTCGCCGAAAACTCCCAGATGGTATTATACCTCACGTCAGATGGCAGTTCTCAGGTGACACTTGTACAGGTTAGTCTGTAGACCCGAGATCGTCATAGAGTCTTGTGTGATTCCCACTGTGCTTTGATCTCCACCTTACCACGTCCATGAGGGCGTGCAAAACGGTGGTCTTTGGGCACAGTCCCGAGTCACATGGAGGCAATGAGCGATAGGAGGGGTTTCGTCTCTCCCGGTATTGGGGGTTGATGTTGCGCAGTGCTCGATTGGCCGTAGCAGGGAAGTCCCTGGCCAGGGCTGATCAGAGATTTGCTGGTAAGTGTTACCAGTAGTTTCTCGACCCGTTATGAGCCTCACATCGGCACGACTTATCGGTTATTGGGGTCTGACGTATACCACCCCTAGACTTGATATGCGACGTATCAGACGAACAGACCGGACTGTACGGTAAGTGTTACTGGTTGGATTCACAGGAGTGTGAGCGGGCTAGCTCGTCGATCTTCTAATCGCTCAATACCCGGATGGCCGTTACGTTTAGCAGACCGCTTGCGGCTTGTGGGTGCTTGATATGATCATCATCTGCTACCGGCGTATTGACGAGTCTTTAGAGTCCTACACAGAGGTTTCCTGGCTCAAGCGAAACGAAATAGGAGTGCATATGAGATATGTGCGGGAGCGAGAATAATGCGTGTATGTGATACCGCATTTCATTCTCGCGATAAATGTTTCGATTGGTTATATTCGATATGACCTAGTTATCGAATCATTGATTCGATAAATCGATACATTGAATACTAGTCGGTTATGTGCGACATGACCGGATCATTGAATCAAATGTTGATTTAATGATTTAATGTATAATTATATATTTGATATATTACTTTTCATTAACTAGTATTGGTTCACTGTATACGGATTTTCTCACTTGATATGCAAGTTGTATATGTGATATACTTTTGTGCACATATTTGTATCATGTTTGATGATACTTGATCATTTGGTTAAGTGTGAAGAATTAAACCATGGTTAAATGATAATTAGGGTTTTTCCTTATCATTTATTTATTCATTTCTTTATTTATTTTATTGGATAAATGAAGAGATAATGGTTTGTTTTTGTCATGAAGCTTGTTGAAGCTTCATGAAGCTTTGACCAAGGAGACCATTTTGTCTTCATGCTTAACCCTAACCCATCCACTTACCATGGTTTATTCTCTACACTTAACCCAAGTTAGATTATGATAAGTATGAATTTTTCTTTTCATTTTATAAGAACTTATCATAAACTAGCTTCTTCTTCTTCCTTCTTCTTCAAGATAGAAACCTTGATGCCATCAATGGCAACTTGAGTTTTAGTGAGAGAAATCCAAATCTAAAGTGAACCCACCTCCTATTTGTTCATCCTCTACCTCTTGCCAAGTGGTTTTGGGTGTTTTCTTCACAAGTTTCACAACTTGGTGAAGTCGGAGCTTGAACTTGTGCAACCTCGACGTAGATCGTCTTTGACATGAAGCCGACGACCTTGCTCGCCCGTTTTTCCGATGAAGCCGACGAATGAGTCTAGGATTCGTGATGGACAGCGAGAGCACACCCACGTGGAGCTAAGGAAGTAGGGAACCGGATCTACAAAGGTTGTAGCATCTAACTTTTAGTTAAGTAGTTAACTAGATTATCTTTTCGCCTAAACATCTAGTCTAAGATCCGTAGTCTAGGGTTTCTCGGCACCATTTTTTTTGAAATTGGCATGTTCGATGCCTTGTGAGACCTCACTAGAGTGCCTAGGAACCTTTCAATAATGTACTTTAGAAAGGGAGAAAAAATAAAATAAGCTTAACCCGTTTACAAATTTTAAAAATAGTTTACTCAATCAAAATTGCCACAATCCTAATCGAAGAATTCACCACCACCAAAGCCTCCATCTCTTTACAAACTTCAATCCTACTACATATGCTAAATTAAACTAATAAAATCATCATCTTCATCATCTCCACCCTTTACAAATATCAACCCTACAATATACCTCTCATTCTAAAGATCTTCAATATATTTGAGAAATTAAACTAATTAATCTATCGTCTCCATCATTAACAAATTATACTTAACATTCAAAACTAACTCATTTAAAGACCTAAAAATAACATTTTTTCTGAAAATTTCTTTAAAAATAAAAATTTACAATCATTGTGAGGGGCTCGGAGCTGTACAGTGAGGAGGCAGGGGATCGAAGATTTCGAGGAGGTGGTGGGGACTCGATCGGCAGTGAAGAGGAGGTGGGGCCTCGGCGCCATGGAAGAGGATCAATGAGGCCTTGGACCTAGAGGAGGAGGTTGTGGAGATTGACGCTCTATGGAGGAGGAGGAGGAGGTTCGATGTTGGAGGAGGGGACTCGGCGAGGGGAGTCGCCACTGGAGGAAGGGGATCGGTGCTGTTGCAGAGCATGGGACTAGCGAGGAGGCTTGAACGAATCGATTAGGAGGGGGTCGGCGTTTTTGGAGAGGAGGGGGCTCGGCGTTCAATTGGGAGGCGGTGGCCCCGATCATGAGAGTGGTGGAGATGATGACGGACGACGGAGAAGGCGGCGACGAGCGAGAGTTAGGGTTTTTCTTTCATGCGCGCTTAGATTAGGGAAGCAAATTCATTTTCATTTTTTAAAAAAACCACAACATTTTCCCTAAGATTCCCACGGCAGAGGCTGCACCGTAAAGGCAACTTAAGTTTGCAATAAAAGTTAATTTTTTCTTTAGAATACCCATACGCTGTGCACCGTAGGAGAAAACAGTGCTCTTACGGTGGTAACCCCAACGGTGTTTCTGAACTGTAGAAGCAACCCATCTTTATACCATCGTGCAAGCAACATTTAACATTTTACCCACAAATATAGTTTATTTGGTGCAACCTTACAAACGACCCCCCTGAGATTAATTCCATATAAATCCCTATATTTGTTTTGTTCCTTATGTGCTTGGATCTTTGTGAAATAATATAAGCATGTACGGATATAATGTCCAATAAATGACAAAAAATATAATCTTGGTCATCATTTTTATTATTATTCATAATAATTTGCATGCATTACCCAAATGTCTATCATTCCATTTGGCAATGTATTATTCTATTTTTACGAGTGAAACAAATAACTTTTGTATACACCAATTTACCGGCCCATATATTGGTATCGGTCATGAACCGATAAATTTTATATCGGTAACGAGCTTTATCGTTTTAATATTAAATCATCGGATATTACAAATATCGGCCGATATCTCGGTATATCGTATTGGTTTAAATATCAGCGATATTTTGCTTATTTGAAAAAAGAATCTAGGTTTATATCCTTTTGGGTTTCAAACCCTATATTCGAAACCCATTTAAAATCCAAAATTACAAACTAAAATATTTAAATCCGATTCCATCTTCCCATCTTGATATTTTCTCATAAATTTTATATTATAAAATTTATTAAAATAAATATGTATGATACTCGGTTATAAAATAGACCGATATATCCAATCAGTATGGTAGAATTTTTGATATTGACATTCGATTTGCCCGATACCGATATACCCGATATCGGCATCCAATATGAATGTCTGATATGTAACTCGTATTTACGATATATCGTCCGATACTGCAATCCGATATATATAGAAAACACGCATCCGATATGATTTCGATATCCGATATTTAGAACCTTGATTGATACCGATAAACTGATATCTTATTGGATTAACAAGAGAATGCAAAGGATTTGTCAAGACAATACAGTATAATTAGGGGAAAATAAAATCATATTTCCCAATTTCCACCAATACATGCTCATACATGGTCATTTCTTTTATAAAACGTGATCGTATTCATACCCTAATCAAAATATTAAAAAAAAGATGCGATTGATTATAAAAAAACCCAAAACAAAACCTTATCCCTTAAATTACTGACTACAGTTTACGTGCAGAGATGACTGAAGAACAAATCATCTATTCTTACAATTCATACCCGAAAAGCAATCTAATATATATCATTTAAAGCAATATTTTTTTCTACACTTTTCTTATAAATTACCGCTAAAACAATTGTTCAAATTTACCATTGCTATGCATTAGAAAAGGAACCGAAGAATTTACGTTATATGTATAGATAGCTGATACAATCAAGTGTTCTAAGAGACATGGGAAGCAAGTACCACTGAAATACATAGCATACTCACAAACCTAAGAGATCACAAACAAGCTATTACAATACACGTTGTCATCACCCAAAAGAGGGGAGACTTAATTAATGATCCTCACACAATTTCTACTCAATCACTCTATGCTCCTCATCATTATAAAATTAACCATTTTACTTCGAAGGCGGTGGGGAGAGGAAAGGGAGGCCAGGGATGTTTGGTATGGTAGGAATTTGGATAGGAATTTGAGGGATGCCGGGGATGGAAGGCAACGGAGGCAATGTAAGCTTCGGAATAGTGGGAACGACATTTGGAATCGTTGGAATTGTGGGTATTGCAGGCAATGGAGGCAGTGCGAGCTTAGGTATAGATGGAATTGTTGGAACAGTTGGGAGTGCAGGAGGCGGGGCCGCCGCTGCCGGAGTGTCTAAGAGACGGCGGGCCCCATGACTGGTGCTCAGGAACATGAAGGCAATCAAGAGAAAGAAATTAGTTTTTGAAGCCATTGTCTATAATGAGCTTGAAGAAGGATAAGAAGTGTGTGAGAGATTGGAATAATTTGATTGCTATTTATAGGGTGATGAAGGGTAGTTTGATGATTGGCTCTCATGGGGCTGTTTAATTATTTGTGCTTTGGCTGTTAGTAGCTCACCTTCCCATATCTGTAATTGAGAACAAGTGTCAAAAAGAAAAGTGGATCAAGAAATTGTTTGGAGAGGTCAGCTGGGGGTGTTAGGAATTTAATAGTATTTCCACCATCTTGTTATTTGTTTGTTTGCTTTACTCCTCAGCAATATGTTAGAGTCAATTGTGATTACAAAAATTAAAAATACTTATAGAAACTATGAAATAAGTTGAGTTACAAATTAAGAGAGTAGATAAAACATCTCTTCTCTCGTGAAATGCAAATTCCATGCATATAGCTCATGCCGTCATTGGTTTCCTTTCCATTTTATAAAATAATTTAAGAAATTAAAAAATTGTATTTATATTTGTTTTTCATATGAAGCTATTTATATTATAAATCTATTTAGAATATTTTATTACTTATTTCAACTTCTAAATCATACTCCCTCACCCTTAACCTCTCTCTCATTCCTGACACCAAAATCCAAGCCATCTCTTTTAATTTCTGAAGATATACTTGAACTTTTTTCACAAACCTTAATGTTTAAACTCATAATATTTATAAAAATCATACAACATTTATTAATACATTCATGTGCCACGTGCAAAAGTACTAGTTTAATATAGTCGAACTATAATGTTCAATTAAGTTCTACCCAACATATGGTAAATTCAAATTATTCTGAATTTCTAAATACTATATATTAAACCAAAAAAATAAATTAGTTCAACATCCCTAAAAATATAAAGGGTAAATTGTTATAAAAAAAAAAAAGCTCGGCACACTCGGAAATTGTCTAAAAGCCGTTGATATTTTCAAAATTTTTGGATATACTGTTCAAAATCTTTATTAAAAAACACATGCACTACTACAATAGGGGGTTGCCTCTACGGATATTGAAATCCGTAGGGGTCTATTTATTTGGCCCTACGGATTAAGCCGTAGGGCTAAAAGGTTGCCCCTACGGTCCAAGACGTTCAAGAGTAAGAATATTAAATCTTAATTTCGTGTTTGTCCCTACGGAGCCGCAAACCAAGGACCTTTGGACAAATCCGTAGGGGAAACTAAATAGCGATTTAATTAGAAAGGCACAGATCGCCTACGCCCCTTATCTCTTTCTCTCTCTCTCGATCGTGCGCGAACCAAAATCCCCAAATCATTCCCGTCCGTCCTCGTCGTCGCCACCGCCGTTCTCGTCGTCGCCACCGCAGTTCTCGCGTGTCACCGTTCTTCCTCGTCGCGCCGTTTTCGTCGTCGCCTCCATTTCGTCGTCGCCACCGATCGATCGTCTCTCCATCGCACAGGTTAGTAAATCTTCAACTAAACAAATTTTTGATTATTTAGGGTTAGGGTCACTGTTGGAGTTGTGGTTCGGCAGGGGTTGGGGTTGGGGTTGGGGTTCGGCTGGGGCTGGGGCTAGGGTTGGGGTTGGGGTTTAGCTGGGGCTGGGGTTAGGCTAAGGTTGGGGCTGGGCTGGGCTGGGGCTGGGGTTAGGGTTAGGTTGGGGCTGGGCTGGGCTGGGGCTGAGGCTGGGGCTGGGCTGGGGCTGGGTCTGGGGTTAGGTCTGAGGTTGGGATGGGGGTTTGCTGAATTTGGCAAAACTGAGAGAAATTTCCAGCAATTTTAGCCTAGTTTGATTACTAAAATTATTGTTGATCGAGAAAATCTTGGGTCCTTCTAATCAAACATTGTTTGTTACTATATGTCAACGAGTACTGATAAAAGAAAAAAACGATTTCAAGTGGAAATTAGGTATGTACAATGTTCTAATATAATTTGTATTTCTTGCCATCATCAAACATATAAAAGTACTAATATGAAATGGAAAATAAATAAATAAATAATCAAAGCTTTGGCATGTATGTAAAATCCCTTGTTACTATTTCTTGGTTGCCCAACTTTGAAAATTCTATATATTAAATTAGACATACTCTAAAAAGAATGATATTGCAAGAATTTGACTTGGTGGAGACTTGCATCATTAATAGAAATATGAAAGTGTAAGGACGTTCTTTACCTTCGATAGGGTTCGGTTGGGGTGGGGCTGGGACTAGCTAGGGCTTGGACTTCATCACCTGATATAACGAAATACAAAGTGTACTTCAGTACACCCGACCTCATTGAGTTTCCTATTGAAGTTCCCGATCAAACGGCATATGCATATTTTTATTCGCCATGAAATCCCAATTATCAAGCTACCGAGGACGAAAAGCCGCCTTTATTAGGAGAGTCATAGTAATAAACTTGTCATTATAGATCATAGTCAATTGTTTTTCTTATCATTTTCTTGATCCAGATGCTTATCAACTTGTTAATTAGTTACTGTTTTTATAACGTATTTGTCTATATTTGTTGACAATGGCATTTCTTTTGGATGAACATGTTTTTTTGATGCATGTTTCAGTAATGTGAATTCATATGTTGCGTATAACGCTTTATGATATCAGTATCCTACATTTGTAGTTTTAATTGTTGATTGTTATAGATGAATGTCATTGCAATAATAGTTTTTGGTTGATGAATGGCATTGCAATGAAGGATGGTCAGTTCTATCAATCTTGATCTCAATGGTTTAACATGTTACACATACAACACGAATGCACAACAAACGCATAATTAGAGAGTGATTCAAGATGTTCAAGTTAAAACCAATATATGATACTCGATGATAATATGAAACATTCATATTCTCATCGATACTCATATATGAAACTAAAAGCGCCACTTAGTCCCCGTCTATTGGTTAACATACGCGCGATGCTCGTCGTGACCTGGAACTATACGAAAGTTGTTAAATATCGGACAGTATAGCTCGATACTAACAACCGTCGTATAGTCTACGCGACGAGAAAATTCAATCATATGGTAACCCATAAATTTGTCCCGTGTGGACAAGTTAAGAATGTATAAAGCAAACGCCTTCATTCACTTGTGTTTTCATCCGTTTCGAGATATTTCGTCGGTACCTTTCCGCTGGTTCTCCATGTACAAAGATAAATTAGATGTTCATTTCAACGTTGTTTCACAGCTTTGAAATGATTATCTATTTTATTACAGTGTACTCGGAGAACAGCGGGGAGGTGCTGCCGAAATTTACTCGAAACGGTTGAAAACACAAGTGATGGGTGTTCGCTCTATACATTCTTAATGGGATAGAAGCCTGCCCCCAACAGCCGGAACACACACATACAACAAGAATACACAACAAACGCATAATTAGAGAGCGATTCGAGATGTTCAAGTTAAAACTAATATATGATAATATGAAACCTTCATATTCTCATCGATACTCATATATGAAAGTAAAAGCGCCACTTAGTCCCCGTCTATCGGTTAACATACGTGCGATGCTCGTCGTGACATAGAACTATAAGAAGTTTATTAAATATCGGACAGTATAGCTCGATACTAACAACCGTCGTATAGTCTACGCGACGAGAAAATTCAATCGTATGGTAACCCATTGATTTGTCCGTGTGGACAAGTTAAGAATATATAAAGCAAATGCCTTCATTCACTTATGTTTTCATCCGTTTCGAGATATTTCGTCGATACCTTTCCGCTGGTGTTAGTTATATGTATGCCCTAGAGGCCATTACTGTACATAGGATGTATATTGTAGTGGATGCTGGGACATATATAGGGAGGACTTTCTTGCTCGACATGATAGTATGCTATCTGGTTGAACTTTACCTTAACGTGTATACTGATTGTCTCTCTATTACATGTTTGTAAAACCCTTAGGATCTGTACTTGACTACCTGGACTATGATGCGGATCATACTAGTGGGGATATGGTAGTCCATAAGTACATCCTTCAAAGTCTCTAGTCGTGGGTGTATCGAGACGGGGCATCGATACACCAGAGTAGACTAGCGTATACCTTCTCGACCCATACAGATGGGCGATGGATGATCCCATATCCATTGGTGTTTGACATCGGAGATGATATACGGGTGCTCAGTTGAGACTGGGTACACTGGACGGACTCGCCGAGAACTCCCAGATGGTATTATACCTCACGTCAGATGGCAGTTCTCTGGTGACACTGGTACAGAGTAGTCTGTTGACCCGAGATCGTCATAGAGTCTTGTGTGGTTCCCACTGTGCTTTGATTTCCATCTTACCACGTCCAAGAGGGCGTGCAAAACGGTGGTTTTTGGGTACAGTCCCGAGTCACATGGAGGCAATGAGCGATAGGAGGGAATTCGTCTCTCCCGGTATAGGGGGTTGATGTTGTGCTGTGTTCGATTGGCTATAACAGGAAATCCCTGGCCAGGGTTGCTGAGATTTACTGGTAAGTGTTACCAGTAGTTTCTCGAACAGTTATAGACCTCATATCGACACGACTTATTGAGTTATTGGGGTCTGACGTTTACCACCCCTAGACTTGATATGCGACATATCAGACGAAGAGACCGGACTGTACGGTAGTGTTACTGGTCGGATTTACTGGAGTGTGAGCGGGCTTGCTCGTCGATCTTCAGATCGCTCAATACCCGGGTGGCCGTTACGTTTAGCAGACCGCTTGCGGCTTGTGGGTGTTTGATATGATCATCATCTGCTGCTGGCGTATTGACGGGTCTTTAGAGTCCTACACAGAGGTTTCCTGGCTCAAGCGAAACGAAATAGGAGCGCATATGAGATATGTGCGGGACCGAGAATAATGCGTGTATGTGATACCATATTCCATTCTCGCGATGAATGTGTCGAATGGTTGTATGCGATATGACCTAGTTATCGAATCAAGGATTGATTCGATTAGCCGATACATTCTATACTAGTCGGTTGTGTGCGACATGACCGGATCATTGAATCAAGTGTTGATTTAATGATTTAATGTATAATTATATATTTGATATATTAATTTGCATTAACTAGTATTGGTTCACTTTAAATGGATTTTCTCACTCGGGTGTGCGCATTACATATGCGATATGATTTTGTGCACTTGAATGTATCATGTTTGATGATACAAGTTTACTTGGTTAAGTGCAAAGAATAAACCATGGTTAAAAGAATGGTTAGGGTTTCATTTCCTTTATTTATTCATTTATTTATTTGTTTATTCATTTTGGAAAAGAGAAGAGAAAAGAATGGTGGCTATTTTGTTCTTTAGTTGAAGCTTCATGAAGCTTTGTTCAAGTCAACCATTCTTATCTCATTCTTAACCCTAACCATTCCCACTAACCATGATTCATTCTCTACACTTGACCATGGTTAATTTTATGATAAGAATTCATTTTCTTTTCTTATTCTTTTAACTTATCATAAGAATTTTCCTTCTTCTTCTTCCTTGCTTCAAGTGAAGAAGCTTGAGGTCATCAATGGTGATTGATGTTTTTGAGTGAGAAATCCAATTCTAAAGTTAACCCACTTCCTATTTCTTCATCCTCTACCTCTTGCCAAGTAGTAGAGTGTGTTTACTTCACAAGTTTCATGACTTGGTGAAGTTGTGAGCTTGATCTAGCGATGCCTCGACGTAGATCATCTTCGGCATGGACATCGACGACCTAGCTTGCCCATTCTCCGACGAAGCCGATCCTAGAGCCCGGATTTGACTTGGACAGCGGAGAGGACCTTCGTTGCGGAGCTATGGAGGTGGAGCACCGGATCTACAAAGGTTGTATTTCCGTTTTCTCATTAGTTAAGTGTTAACTAGTTCTATGTTCGCCTAGACATCTAGTTATCGATCCGTAGTTTAGGGTTTGTAGGCACCATTATTTTTGAAATTGCCATGGTTGATGGCTTGGGAGACCTCACTAGCGTGCCTAGGAACCCTACAGTGGTATCAGAGCCTAGTTAGAGCCTTAGGCGATACGTAGACGGAGTTAGAAGTCCGATCGACCCGAAACCCCGACTTTAAAATGCTCTCTGGACATTTTTGTAAAATGTGGATTTTTGCAAATTAAAAATATGCAGAAAAATAAGCAGGTAAATCTAAGAATTACGATGCAAAAATTACCTAATGATCTTTCTAAAGTGCGGCGGAACCGCGGCATTAGCGTGCTAATGCGGCCCTTCCGCTGCCCTTTTGTCTTATCTGCCATTGAATTTTGCACAGTAACTCCTATTTTTCAGTGCTGGTTTTCCTGGGAATTTTTAATATGCAGTATACAGTTGAGCATTTTTGGGTTGTATTGGGAATCAAAGATTCGATCGGGGTTTCAAATTTTGTCTATGTGACTTTCCGGATAAATTTTAGAATATGTTAAAAAGTTCGACCGGATATAAATACCCAATTTTTCCCCTGTCGGGAAATTTCCAAGTGTTGGATATTTCTGTAGTTTAACGACGTTCTAAGTAGTGCAAGTAACGCGATGGTCCCTCTAGAAGACAACAAACCTTAACTCGATTATGTGACCGTCTTGAACTGCCCTTTGAACCTTCGGGTTTGGGGCAGTACGGCGTGCCACATGTGAGGCGTTGGCTTGACCCTTCTACGGCTGGACCGTTGGTACTGAGGCACGAACTGAATGTTGTTAGACTTGTTTCATGTGTTGATCTATATCGGAAAACTTGGGTGTTCGATTGTTCGATCGGAAAGTTTAACATTTTCTATTTATCTGGATTGGGATACAATAATTGGAATTCACAAGAAGTTATGAGATAACTGAATGAATGTTATAAACACAGCACTTTAGTCTCACTTGATCGGTTGCCACGGAATTTTGATGTGATCAAAAGTCCGTCGCAATCACGTAGCGTACACGGATACTCGCCGATAAACTTAATAGACAGCCTCACTCCATAGCCCCGACCAAGTGACTGTAGGAGAACCCCGTCGCCGAAAGCATCCGTTCCGGTGCTCGCGGCAGCGGTGTTCCGCCTTGGTGCACTTCGTCGACGGCGTCGGGGGTGCGGCCGCCTACTAAAGTTTGCGACTAGTATTCGATCAAATTGTCGGGAATCTTGTTGAATTGCCCAACTTGATATTGAAAAGAGTTTTCGATAATGAGACTAAAATGCGGGGTTTATAATTGTTAGGCATATGATGTCTAAGTAATTCATTTGGTCAGGCATGCGATGTCTGAGGTGGTTGCGGATTCCAACTGTTGTAGTTTTACACTTTCTTTTCTGTGACCGTAAGTGTAATATGTGATATCGCCGGTTTCGTTGCTATATGTCAACGACAATTGGGATGCGCATATTTACTTACGTTGATGACATGTGATGTTATGTGTTGCTGGATATGTTATATTGGATCGTCGTGTTTGAATAGCCGGGGGTTTTTATGTGAGATGAGTGTTTTTCATTTTCATTCATGTAAAAACTTGTATGTAATATTCTTTTATTGGGGCGCTTCCAGGTTGCGGGAGTGTCACCTGTTGTATATTATTTACTTTTCCGCACTAGGATAGACCCAAGGAGGGGAGCACAAGTAACCGGGTTCTGGAGTCCAGTGGGAGACCAACTCGAGGAGTCGAGTCCGGGTCTCCTAACTCTAGAATTGGTAGGGTTGCTTGCCGCTCTCGTAGGGGTCTAGGGGTGTGGGTTTGGCTATTCATCACGACCGTGGAATCCGTGTTTTATACTGGCTCGTATTGAAAACACGGACGTCCTAGTATATCCAATATTTCATATGTTTCTTCTGCTGCGATATCTGTGATGTGATCATGTGATGTTCTGTGATAGATACAATATATAGTATATATGATATATTATATAGACGTTACTTATGTTTTACACCCGCGCTAGCCCTGCCCCGCTCTGCCGTTAGTTACCTAACCTAACGGTGCACGAGGGGACATCTAGGCGAATGCGGATGGCATAAGTGTACGTCGTATTTATATGTGATGTTTAGGTATATAAATGATGGGACTTCATTAATGTGATTAATGAAATAAAAGAAACCTAAGATGTTGTAGAATCGAATTTCAAAATAAAACAGGTAGCTACAGTTCTTGCTTTGCACAGCGGTATATGTGATATATCCTGCACCTTATTCGATGAGGAAAGGACCGAGATCCCTTCACCGGGAGTGACTCCTTTAGCAATAACTGGCAGATGCTACACACTCGGTTTGTCTTTTGATTGCTTTTAAGAGTTTTTGCTTTGCACAGTGATATATGTGATATATCCCGCACCTCATTCGACGAGGAAAGGACCGACGATCCCTTCACCGGGAGTGACTCCTTTAGCAAAACTAGAAAAGCCTCAAAGGCACTCCATTTTAAAATCATTTGATTCTGCAACGATATCAAGTTCATTACGCAATAGGTTTTCATAAAAACCTGTCGTAGCCCTCCGTCATTTCAGATAAGCAGTAGTTAGTATTCGTGCTGCGTTTGTTGGCCTTTGTCAAGGCGCAGTGTGCGGTAGCTAACTGGTGCTTATCTGCTTATGCATATGATGCAGATTGAGTTAGGGTAGTCGTGCGACCTTGTTGGCCTTTGTCAAGGGCCGTGCGGGTGGGTTTAATTCAATCAGGAAATGACGGGTTGAACTTGACTAGCATCCTATGGTTTGTTGGCCTTTGTCAAGGTCATAGGAGGTTAGGGGCAAAATATTATCGGGAATTTCAAGTGTTGAAATTTGCAATGAGATTGCATACCTTCTATGAGATAGTTGGATCCCGATACCCACTGCGAGTAAGAGTTACTCCTGGGAGAGTTTTATACATTACAATTAGCCGATCAAGTAGGTGTCTAGAAAGGTGTTAACGAGGTTACGCCTCTGGGAAAACGAGGTTTACATTAATTAGGTTCGTGCGAAAGCACGGGGGACCTCCCTCAAAGTACCGACACTGGCCTGGCTGAAAGATTGGCGAACTTGTAGTGTGTAATTAATCCCGGCTAGTCTTTCCTTTTAGGGTTTGAAGGAAGATTTGATAAAAAGCAGTGGGAGCCATCCTGATTAGATAAAATAATAACCAATCTATTCTTGACAGAGCGCACGCTGAGTGTTTTCTTCTCTCTCTCTCCAGGTAGCGACCATATCACGCCTTAATCAAGATAATAATACGGAATATTGACCGAACCCGCTTGTTATACTGAGCTGGGGAACGTTGGTCCCGCTCCAACTTATAATTGTTATAAGACAGAGCAGGAAATTGGGGATTACCCGAATTCCCGTGCCGCCCAAACGAAGAAAGTGCATGCTGATGCATCATCTTCGGGTGTGTTCGTTACAAAGAACTGTTTCTCAGTATCCTCCGCGTCCTGGGTATGTGATACCAGATCAGGATCCCAGATATGTAATCTGTTACATAGGGATACAGAAAGGTAGAGAACTGAGAACGGGTGATAAGTTTCATGAGGCAGAAAACGGGGCAAATGTTGCAGCCAAGTCTGTTGGTCACTGTCACCCTGTATTACCAATACATTGATTCTGAACGAATGTTATTAGATACCGAACCTGATATACAAAATCATATCTGTCTCATTATTAGTAAAGAAACGATAAAATTTTGTATTGTTGGATAATGTTTTGAACATTTCCTATATCAAAAGTTGATCGGTTCAGGCACGTTATCTAAAAGCATTAATGTTCTAAATCAAACTACAGTTCTTAATATACGGAACACACACAAGAGGAAGAGTTCAGAAATGAACGAATTCTTCTTGAGGCATTGTAGACTAGGTCAGATCAATGTGACCCGACTAGCTAGAGTTACATAAAGATGCATATTTAAATTAGTTTGAATTTACATCTTGTGAAACTCGCCAGTCATGTCACAAAGATAAGATGACCATAGCTCCGTTTATTGGAAACAGAGAAAGAGTTAGTGAACTCTTGGGATTGATACATGTTGATGTATGTAAGGTCCCCTGTCTACACATGCCAAGACTGGTTCTTTATACTTCATTACATTCTCTGATAATCTTTCAAGATTCAGACCTATGTTCCTGTTGAAACACAAGTCCGAACCTTTTGAGATATTCACAGAATATAAGCGAGAAGTAGAGAACCAAAACACGGGTATAAGTATTATATCCTATGATGAGATCAAGGAGGAGAATACTTGAGCACGGAAATACTGGACTATTCTAAAGGAGAATGAGATTCTCTCTCAGCATTACTCCTCTGTATACACCATAGCACGATGGTATATCGGGGCGGAGCAGATACACCCTATTTGATATGGTGTGCTCTATGATGAGTAATACTGAGTTACCTTTTTCCTTTTGGGTGTTATGCACTTGAGAAGTTGCATACCTATTGAATAGGGTTCGAATCAAATCAATGCCTACCACTTCATATGTGATATGGAAAGGGAAGAGCCCATGTCTTAAGTTAGTTAAGATTTGGGGTTGTCCGGCCTATGTCTAAAAGCAAAATCCGGACAATCTCGAGGCAAGGTAAGTTATGTAGAACTGGAAATGTTCCAGCTATACAGACTGCAGCTGATGATTTGATACAACCAAAGGATTCAGTAGATACCAACGAACCTCAGCCTCTCCGCCGATCTAGTAGGGTTCCTCACCCACCTGAGAGATACTTCGGTTTCTCTATGACAGTGGGAGCAAGGATTGCATCATGAGATGGTGACCCAACTAGCTTCGAGCTGGCCATCGAGAGTAAGACTCTGTAAGAATGGCTGGATGTTTATCGATCTGAGATGGAATCCTTATACACCAACAAAGTATGGACTTTGGTTGCTATATCTGAAGGGTTAAATCCCCATCAGGAGCAAGTATATCTTGAGAAGATTACTTGGTGTACATGGAAAAGTTGAGACTTTCAAAGCTAGAATTGTTAAAGGTTTTCGTCATCGACCAGGCGTGGATAATGATGAAATCTTTTCCAGTAGCTATGCTTAAGTCCATCCAGATCCTACTTGTCACGGCTACATACCATGACTGCGATATCTGGTGGTTGGGTGTCTTGACTGCTTTTCTAAATAATGATTTGGAAGAGAGCATCTATAAGTACACAGCCAGAGGGCTTCGTAGACAGTGGGAGCAGCGGAAACGTGTGCAAGATGCTTTATAAGATAAAGCAGGCATCGCGGAGTTGGAACGTCTGTTTTGATGTGTTAGTCAAAGAGTTTAACATCATCAAAATGGTAGATGAACCTCGTATAAACAAAAAGGTAGTAGGGAGTATGGTGACGATCCTCGTAGAGTACGTGGATGACATACTCTTGATAGGGAAGGAGTTTCCTATGCTACGTTCGATCAATCTCCGCTTATCACAATGATTCTCCATATAGGATCAGAGTGATACCTCCTAAATCCTGGGTTTTTGGATCTATGAGATAGATCTAGTTGGATGTTAGGACTCTCACTAGTTGTAGTGAGACGGTATCAACCGATCCTGGGGAGAATCACTGGAAGGGTTCCAGGGTGATAAAGACGACTGAATGTCAGTCGCAGGCATTGTCTTTACCCTCAGCAAAGGGACGGTATGTTGGAAGAGTTCTAAGCTGGATACCGTGACATACTAGATGATAAAGGCAGGATACATCGCTACTTAAGATGCTACCAAAGAGGCTGTTTGGGTGTATAATGGTTCATGAGATGAACTTAGTTCCTCCCATTGTGTGACAATGGAGTTGTGGCTTATGCCAAGGGAACGCCCGTCCCATCAGTGATCCAGACATATTCTAAGGCAGTATCACTTGATCATGGAGATGATTGATCTCCAGGGAGATCGAGGTTAGGAGAGTAGACTCAGAGGACAACACAGCGGATCCACTCACAAAGGCCTGTTCCCAGAGAGAGACTTTTATGGGATGGTTGAGTATGAGATACTTCAAACCACTGCTACAGATGGCCCTAGTGCAAGTGGGAGATTGTTAGTTATATGTATGCCCTAGAGGCCATTACTGTACATAGGATGTATATTGTAGTGGATGCTGGGACATATATAGGGAGGACTTTCTTGCTCGACATGATAGTATGCTATCTGGTTGAACTTTACCTTAACGTGTATACTGATTGTCTCTCTATTACATGTTGGTAACGCCCTTAGGATCTGTACTTGACTACCTGGACTATGATGCGGATCATACTAGTGGGGACATGGTAGTCCATAAGTACATCCTTCAAAGCCCCTAGTCGTGGGTGTTTCGAGACGGGGCATCGATACACCAGAGTAGACTAGCGTATACCTTCTCGACCCATACAGATGGGCGATGGATGATCCCATATCCATTGGTGTTTGACATCGGAGATGATATACGGGTGCTCAGTTGAGACTGGGTACACTGGACGGACTCGCCGAGAACTCCCAGATAGTATTATACCTCACGTCAGATGGCAGTTCTCTGGTGACACTGGTACAGAGTAGTCTGTTGACCCGAGATCGTCATAGAGTCTTGTGTGGTTCCCACTGTGCTTTGATTTCCATCTTACCACGTCCAAGAGGGCGTGCAAAACGGTAGTTTTTGGGTACAGTCCCGAGTCACATGGAGGCAATGAGCGATAGGAGGGAATTCGTCTCTCCCGGTATAGGGGGTTGATGTTGTGCTGTGTTCGATTGGCTATAACAGGAAATCCCTGGCCAGGGTTGCTGAGATTTACTGGTAAGTGTTACCAGTAGTTTCTCGAACAGTTATAGACCTCATATCGACACGACTTATTGAGTTATTGGGGTCTGACGTTTACCACCCCTAGACTTGATATGCGACATATCAGACGAAGAGACCGGACAGTACAGTAGTGTTACTGGTCGGATTCACTGGAGTGTGAGCGGGCTTGCTCGTCGATCTTCAGATCGCTCAATACCCGGGTGGCCGTTACGTTTAGCAGACCGCTTGCGGCTTGTGGGTGTTTGATATGATCATCATCTGCTGCCGGCGTATTGACGAGTCTTTAGAGTCCTACACAGAGGTTTCCTGGCTCAAGCGAAACGAAATAGGAGCGCATATGAGATATGTGCGGGACCGAGAATAATGCGTGTATGTGATACCGTATTCCATTCTCGCGATGAATGTGTCGAATGGTTGTATGCGATATGACCTAGTTATCGAATCAAGGATTGATTCGATTAGCCGATACATTCTATACTAGTCGGTTGTGTGCGACATGACCGGATCATTGAATCAAGTGTTGATTTAATGATTTAATGTATAATTATATATTTGATATATTACTTTGCATTAACTAGTATTGGTTCACTTTAAATGGATTTTCTCACTCGGGTGTGCGCATTACATATGCGATATGATTTTGTGCACTTGAATGTATCATGTTTGATGATACAAGTTTACTTGGTTAAGTGCAAATAATAAACCATGGTTAAAAGAATGGTTAGGGTTTCATTTCCTTTATTTATTCATTTATTTATTTGTTTATTCATTTTGGAAAAGAGAAGAGAAAAGAATGGTGGCTATTTTGTTCTTTAGTTGAAGCTTCATGAAGCTTTGTTCAAGTCAACCATTCTTATCTCATTCTTAACCCTAACCATTCCCACTAACCATGATTCATTCTCTACACTTGACCATGGTTAATTTTATGATAAGAATTCATTTTCTTTTCTTATTCTTTTAACTTATCATAAGAATTTTCCTTCTTCTTCTTCCTTGCTTCAAGTGAAGAAGCTTGAGGTCATCAATGGTGATTGATGTTTTTGAGTGAGAAATCCAATTCTAAAGTTAACCCACTTCCTATTTCTTCATCCTCTACCTCTTGCCAAGTAGTAGAGTGTGTTTACTTCACAAGTTTCATGACTTGGTGAAGTTGTGAGCTTGATCTAGCGATGCCTCGACGTAGATCATCTTCGGCATGGACATCGACGACCTAGCTTGCCCATTCTCCGACGAAGCCGATCCTAGAGCCCGGATTTGACTTGGACAGCGGAGAGGACCTTCGTTGCGGAGCTATGGAGGTGGAGCACCGGATCTACAAAGGTTGTATTTCCGTTTTCTCATTAGTTAAGTGTTAACTAGTTCTATGTTTGCCTAGACATCTAGTTATCGATCCGTAGTTTAGGGTTTGTAGGCACCATTATTTTTGAAATTGCCATGGTTGATGGCTTGGGAGACCTCACTAGCGTGCCTAGGAACCCTACAGCTGGTTCTCCGTGTACAAAGATAGATTAGATGTTCATTTCAACGTTGTTTCACAGCTTTGAAATGATTATCTATTCTATTACAGTATACTCGGAGAACAGCGGGGTGGTGCTGCTGAAATTTACTCGAAACGGTTGAAAGCACAAGTGATGGGTGTTCGCTCTATACATTCTTAATGGGATAGAAGCCTACCCCCGACAGCCGGAACACACACATACAACAAGAATACACAACAAACGCATAATTAGAGAGCGATTCGAGATGTTCAAGTTAAAACCAATATATGATAATATGAAACCTTCATATTCTCATCGATACTCATATATGAAACTAAAAGCGCCACTTAGTCCCCGTCTATCGGTTAACATACGTGCGATAATTTATTCTTTTCAACGACAAACGCACACACAAAGCATATACACGGATTTTCTCCTTTGTCAGTAACTATCCCGTTCTTATATTTCTCAATATAGTCAGCATAACCTACAATTTATATGTTATACAGTCTAACATGGCCCATGAGTACGTCAGAGTTAAGGAGTGCATGTATGTGGATTGAAAACAACGTATGCAACCTAAGTTTGTCGCAGGAGTTGCTGCTTTCCTTGAATTTGCACGCGCACATAATAAGATCATAATAGAGAAGATTCTTTGTCCGTGCGATAGATGTGACAATAAGTACTGGCAGAAGGTAGAATTGGCAGAGCTTCATATTGTAAAACATGGGTTTACTAGATTTTATACAACTTGAAAATATCACGGGGAAGGAGAAGAATGCAGTACTGCGGCAGAAGAAGAAGGAGAACACGATAATGCGGCAGGAGAAGAAGAAGAATTCGGTAATGCGGCAGGAGACGGTAATTTATTTCCATCAGAAGAAATGAAGGATATGGTAGAGGCTGCCCTAGGTGAATCTATTCGTACCGAAGATGACATTCCTTCCGGTCAAGGACCGCGTGCGGATAAATATGAAAATTTCATGAATGATGCTAGGAAACCAATTTATGAGAATGCGAAGTATTCCACCCTCTCATGGTTCGTCCAACTTTTCCAGATTAAGTGCCTAAATGGATGGAGCAACAAGTCATTCACAATGCTTCTTTCGTTCTTGAAAGATTCTATGCCTCCGGGAAATAATGTGCCCGACAGCTGGTATGAAACCCAGAAGATGATGTCTGATTTGGGTCTAAAGTGCGAGAAGATTCAAGCATGTCCTAAAAATTGCGTGTTGTACCGGAAAGAGAATTCAGATTTGAAAGAGTGTCCAACATACGGAGATGCCAGATATAAGCCGAAAGATTCTGATAAGAAGCCTGATATACCTGTGAAGATAGCACGATACTTTCCCATAACACAGAGGCTACAGAGGCTATTCAGGTGCAAGAAAACAGCCGAGGCAATGATTTGTTATCACCGTGCTCCTCCAAGCGAAGATGAAAAAATGAGCCATCCAAGAGATCCACCGGCATGGAAGGATTTCGATAGGAGGCACGCAATATTCAGTAGCGATCCTCGCAATGTCCGGCTCGGACTGGCTATTGATGGCTTCTGCCCTTCAACTGTATGGCTGGAAGTCACAGCACATGGCCCGTTGTAACGATAATTTATAATCTGTCGCCTTGGTTGGCTATGGACCAATCATACTTTATGATGCCTCTTCTTATTGACGGACCAAACTCGCCGGGGAACAATATCGACGTCTATCTCCGACCTCTGATCGAGGAGTTGAAATCTTTGTTCATTGATGGTGTAGAGATATATGATGCAAACACAAATACAACCTTCATACTGCGTGCGGCTTTAATGTGGACAATTAATGACTTTCCTGCGTATGGAATGCTATCAGGTTGGTCCGTACATGGTCATAAAGCATGTCCTCATTGCCATGAACACATAACATATAAATTCTTGAATTTTAGCAGGAAGGTTTGTTATTGCGGCCATCGACGTTTCCTGCCTCCAAACCACCCCTATAGGTTAGACACGGTTCACTTTGATGGTCATCAGGAGCTTCTTGGACCTCCATCTCCATTGTCTTGAGAGGACGTGACTGCTAAATGGGATGGTTACAATAACGTGACCTTCGGGATGGATCCGACGAAACAAGTCAAACCACCATATTGGAACAAGTTAAGCATTTTCTTCGAGCTTCCGTACTGGTCTACAAATTCAGTGCGTCATTATATGGACGTCATGCATATAGAGAAGGGAGTATCAGAGCACATACTTAACTTTCTTCTTTGTAAAGACGGAAAATCGAAAGACAATTTGAATGCTCGGATGGATCTACAAGAGTGGGGAATAAGAAGTGAATTGCATTCTAGACCGGTAGCGGGTAAACCGGGCAAGTTTGTACTTCCCAATGCCGCTTATCATATGTCACAACCGGAGAAGAAAAGATTCCTGCAGGTGTTGCATGATTTGAAATTCCCCACAGGTTTCTCAAGATCATTCAGCAAGAAAATAAAATTTGTGAAAGGCAAGATCGATGGGCTGAAAAGTCATGATCACCATGTTATCGTTGAGCACCTTCTTCCATTAGCCCTCAGGACTTCTCTCCCCGACTCGGTTGGTCTAGTAATCAACGACCTATGTTGTTTTTTCAGGGAGTTGTGTGCTAAAACACTGGAGGTTGCGACGCTGGATAAACTAGAAAATTCTATTGCGTTGATACTTTGCAAGTTTGAGCGTATTTTCCCACCGTCATTCTTCGATATCATAATACACTTGATGGTTCATCTTGCAACTGAGGCGAAATTAGCCGGACCGGTACAATATCGATGGATGTATCCCGTCGAGAGATACGTGTAATTTTTCGTTTCGTGCAATTTATAAATTTATTGTTGTCCTGTATGCCCGTATTTATTTATTCAACATATTTTCATTAGGTACCTCTACACTCTTAAGAAGTATATAAGCAATAAAAATCGACCAGAGGGTTCTATCATGCAAGGTTATCTTCTTGATGAAGCAACCACATTTTGTTCCCGCTATCTGGACGAGAACATTGAGACAAGGCGTAACCGACCATGAAGAATTCAAGACGGGCCATATGGTAAAGCCGAGTATAAGAGGGTAGACACTATATTTATCAACAAGATATACCGGTTTATCTTGCTTAATTGCGCATGTCTTGAACAAATTAGAGAGTAAGTTTTTTTGGATTAATTATTATATCTGTGTTTGTGTGTGTATGAAATGATATAATATTAATGTCACAATTATTTATCGAAAACAGAATTCATTTTTACGAGGTACGTGAGGGGCATCCTGATTGGAACGAAGAACGTTTAAAAAAATACCATCAGGATAATTTTTGTGATTGGGTCACAGATCATGTAAATTATTCGAATAACATTTTATTGCTATCAGTTTTAATCTAAACTTGTATCGTTATGTATTTGTCGTAAAATTTGTTTTGTTAGATCCATGATCCGAACTTGTCTGCATCATTTGAGAGTGATTCAAGATGTTTAGCTCAATTTCCTAGTATGGAGGTTGCATATTACAAAGGATTTGGTGTCCTTGGATACAAATTCGAAGTTAAGGATATAGAAACATCTAGAGCCACTCAGAATAGTGGGATTGCGACGGTAGGATCGGACGGTGTGATTTACTATGGGTACTTAAATTGTATACTCGGCATTCACTATCCCGGACGATCAAAACCCTTTTATATATTCCAGTGTACTTGGTACGATCCGCGAACCGATACGGACAGGTGGAGAAGCAATCTTGGGACTTGGAAAGATGAATATGGATTGACCAGTGTGAACACACTTCGATTTTACGGTCAGGAAGATCCGTTTATCTTTCCGAACCAAGCATTCTAAGTATACTACTCACAGTGTTTGAAGCATCCGGGATGGAGTGTTGTATGCCGATGGAAACCCAGAGATGTCTACGATGTCCCAGAATTCTAGGACAGCGATGAGGACGAAGAAGAAAGAAGGCTTAAAGTGCTCTGATTGTAAATGATTGTGTGTAAAAGCAAGTATCGAATCAATTGTTTCCCGATAACGGTTTCATTTGATTGATAACAGTATCTTGTATCGGTATTTAGAAAATTGTATAAAGAAATCACAACCAAAGAATTAGATTTGACCGCAATCAATAACGGTGTCGTGTAGATTTCGTTAGCAAGTGCGGATCGTCCACAGGGATTGTGCGATTCGTTTCTATGTTTAATTTGTTTGAATCGAAAAGTTAATCGAAAAGGAAAGAAAACATGATTCAAGAATTTATCAATTGATTCAGGTGTCACGAGTTTAATCAAGAATCAAGAAACTGATAAACAATCAAGAATTGGGTTTCGATAATATTTCCAATCAAAATGTCAAGAATCTAAATGAGGCTCGTAGGAATCGATCGGATCTATAGACGTGATATAATTTCAAGATTTCGTGTTCTTGTCGTTTGAAGGATTGATACTAGATTGATGATGATCGACGAGAGTTAGGGCTTTCTTGATGAAACTAGGGTTTCATCTTTTAAACCCTTGTTCTTTCGTTGATATCATTTGCATTCTAGCCTCTAATAATTTCAAGAAACGATCGTAACTCCCCAATCTCGAGCGATATCAATCAAGAAGGCATCGCAACGAATTGGGTCGTCGATTCTTGAACTTGCTAGGGTTTACAAAACTCGTAGGACTCAAGAATCGATTTAAGATATATTACATCATCATTCTATTGATCGTCTCAACTCCTCGATGAGCGGAGTATTGCTCAAACATCATCACACAGAAATTATTCAAGAATTGAAAAGATATCATGATGCGAGAATTTAAAGTAAACAAGATAAAAGAATATCACATTTTATTTATATCAACAATTTGATTACAGTCGCTCAAGAACTACAAGAGGAAGAACTAAATTGTTGAATTGGCGTCGCTCGGCTCCGTGAGTCGCGGATCGGCTTTGACCACTTGCTCCGTTGAAGATCGGCTCGGCTCATAAAAGGTTGCAAGGCTTCTTGCTTGATGGGTACTCGGGATCTTGGCTTTTGATTGGAATTTAGGGTTAGGGTTTCACACAAGTCCTCTCACTAGACTTGTGGAAGAAGAAGATGAAGAAAGAGATAGAATGGCTCTCAAATGAACTAATGGATTGATTTTTCCAAGCTCATCAATTCTCCCTCTACAAGTGAGCCTAGGGTCTTATTTATAGAGCACCCAAACCCTAAGCCTTTGAGTTCCCTCCAAAAGTTTGTTGAAAGACTTCTAGAAAGAGTTTATTAGGCTTAGCTTAGGGTTTAAGCTAGGGTTTAGGAAGAAGGTTCTAGAATACAAGGCTAGTTTAGTGTTGATCCCAAAACTTGCTGATCTGGCAGAATTCTCTGGAGTCTTCTGGAACTTGGAGTGTCTTTATGAAGTGTAGGAGCTGATCTAAGAGTTTTGATGCAAATACGAAGTGGTGACGTCATCAAGTAACCGCGGAACCGCGGCGCAAGCAGGCTTAGGCCGTGGTTCCGCGGCCAAGTATGCTCCTTGGGGCTTGGTCTTTTAGCAGTGGTCTTGGGTTAATACTTTGAGCTTTATCTGATGTGTTGATTTGTATTTGTCCCTTTGGATTAATACTAGAACTGAAATTATTGAGTTGGCGTAACATTTTAGCTGTACCCTGTAAATTTTTGGCCTTTCTGCTGGATTTTCCTGCACAGATCTCAAAACAAGTGTTGCGCAAATGTAGGGATGATGCGATACCATGAAATGTAGTCAATTTCCTTTATAGTGTCGGTTTTAGAGTCTAATACATGTAATCTGATATTTTGCGACATTTTTGCTAATATGTAAAATATGAATGCCGAACACTTCTATATGAATGCAAATGATGAGGAAATTGCCGGCTAAAATATGCAATATTTTCGACTAATCAAATTCCCCCAAACTTAATTTCGATCGTCTCGAGCGAACTGTTTTATTAAAAAGAGTAGGAGAAAATAAAGAAAGAGAAAAAACTAACTAGCACACTTTCGTAGGCAACACGATTGCACTGAGCACGTGCAACAAGCCTTTAAACCTATAGGTGTCCCTAGTAGGAGGAGTGTTGTCTCCTGAGGGTTTTCAGCGGATTGCACCCACAAAATCCAATAATAAAAGAAATATCATGAATATTACATTTAAAGATAAGAATTGTAAAAGAAAAGCTTTGAAAATTAGGGTTTCCAACTAAGCTAGCTTTTCGGTTGTCATGAGCCCTATCTTAATGGTCATGAAAAAATGTTAGAAATCACGTCCTCCCTCAATAAAATATCGTCTTATTTTTCATTCCTATCTTTCTTCCAAACATCGATCATTTAACCCTGCGTGTGTGTAAAGATATCCCTACACCCGGAGAATTCAATTCAAGCTTTCATACTCTTGCCCATCAGCCTCAGTACTTTTTAATTAATGAATATTTTGATGAGATTGCTCACACACTTTCATGCGACCGTTAATACTTCTTGAGGTACTAACTGACCGATTACTCCTGTGCTTGCTTACTTGGTGTATTTTCCTCGTCTTGCACCACCTCAGGCATAGCAGTGACTCCCAGACCAGTTGGCCTTAGGGCACTAGGTGAAGAAGCACCCTTGCTATATATTTTTTATTGCCCTCGGCGATAACAAAACCAGTGTCCATTTTTCTCACCACTTTATATTTTTTTATTCATTTTTTTTCTTTTCTTTTTATTTCCTTCATACATCGGCTTTAAGACAAGAGCATTTCAATGTATCCTCTACTATCCCAGGCTTTAAGACGTGTGTAAGTGCGAATAGCAGGGTAGCAACGTTCAAAAATGTTTGGCTTCCAGAATAGAAACTATTTTTCAGACTTATTTTTATCCTCAGATTAGTGACGTCCTTCATCTTACTAACCCTTGGGACAACGGCTCATAACTACTTATTACTAGTTCGTATAAGAAAACTTCTAATTTTCTTAGTTTTCTAAAAATTTTCTAATCTCATGGATGTAATTTTTCACTATCTAAACTTTCATTAGCTTATTTATGTACAAAAAGTGTAAATATTAAAATTATTTTTATACTTGAAAATTTTTAAATTTTTATAGATTTTTAAAGAAATGTTTTGTGCTTATGCAGATGATATGCAAATGATGCAAAAATAAGCACAAACCTCCCCCAAACTTGTTTTCAATAGTGTCCTCACTGTTGCCAAACGCTATACCTACAAAAACTGTAAGCCTGGGGGGAATTATTAGTGGGAGCAAAATATATAAGTGAAGAACTTCCCCCAAACTTACTCTTTTCACTCACCTTCATTCAAAAATTGATGCAATGATATACTGGATATGAAGGTGAGACAGAGGAATTTTAATCAAAATAAACTGGCTCTTGTAAGAACAAGAGCTCCTCCGTGGGGTCAGTGGAAAAATACGGCTTAAGTCTATGTCCATTTACTTTAAAAAAGGTGCCGTTTTTAACATTTTCTACTTCTACTGCCCCGTGCGGATATACAGACCGCACAACAAAAGGTCCCTTCCATCGAGATCGGAGCTTACCCGCATGAAGGTGTAATCGTGAATCATAAATAAGGACTTGTTGACCAGGTGAAAATGTTTTCCTCAAAATATTTTTATCGTGAAAAACCTTAGTCCTATTCTTTGTGATAACAACATTATCATAAGCTTCATCGCGGAGTTCGCTTAGCTCATTAAGTTGCAGCTTCCGAAAGTTGCAAGCAAGGTTCAGATCAAAATTTATTTCTTTTATAGCCTACAATGCTTTATGCTCTATCTCGACGGGTAAATGACATGCTTTCCCAAACACTATCCTATATGGAGACATTCCTAGGTCGGTCTTATATGCAGTTCGGAATGCCCAAAGAGCATCCGTCAGTTTGGTCGACCAGTCTTTTCTATTTTTAGCAACAGTTTTCTCCAGGATAAGTTTGATTTGTCTGTTTGAGATTTCAGCCTGCCCGCTTGTTTGGGGATGATAGGGTGTAGAAAGTCGGTGGTTGATTGAGTATTTTCGCATCAGAGTCTCGAAAGACCTATTGCAGAAATATGTCCCATTATCGCTAATGATAGCGCGTGGGTGTCCAAATCGCGAGAAGATATTCTCTTTCAAGAACTTAATGACAACTTTCTTGTCATTAGTGCGACATGAAATGGCTTCTACCCACTTTGAGACATAATCAACCGCCAGCAATATGTACAAATTCCCAAAGGAGTTGGGAAAAGGACCCATAAAATCAATGCCCCAAACATCAAATATTTCAACAACCAAGATGGGTTGCTGAGGCATTTCATTCCTCTGGGATATTCTACCCGTATACTGACATTGTGTACAGGTTTTGCAATGCTCAAATGCGTCCTTGAATAAGGTCGGCCAATAAAATCCACATTGCAAAACCTTCTCCGCTGTCTTTCTAGGACCAAAGTGACCCCCACAGGCCTGATCATGACAAAATGAAAGAACACTCTTGAACTCTTCATTCGGGACACACCGGCGAATGATCTGATCAGGACAATATTTAAACAAATAGGGCTCGTCCTAGTAAAAGTGTTTTACTTGGGATAGAAAACGGTATTTGTCCTGTTTTGACCAATCGCTCGGTATAAGTCCTGTGGCATGATAGTTCACAATATCCCTGAACCATGGTTCAGCGGATATGCTCAAGAGTTGTTCATCAGGGAATGAATCATTGATCGGCAGGGTCACAGGGGAAGAAATGATGCATGAAAGATGGTCAGCTACTACGTTTTCACATCCTTTCTTATCTTTGATAACAAGATCAAATTCTTGTAACAGTAGGATCCAACGTATTAGTCGACCTTTTGCATCTTTCTTCGCCAGAAGATGTTTTAAAGAGGAATGGTCAGTATATACAACTATAGGTGAGCCAATTAAGTAAGGCCTGAATTTTTCTAATGCAAATACAACCGCTAAGAGTTCTTTTTCTGTGGTTGTATAATTGATTTGTGCATCATTCAGGGTCTTACTTGCATAGTATATCACGTGTGGCATCTTTTCAATGTGCTGTCCTAAGACTGCACCTACTGCAAAATCAGATGCATCACACATCAGCTCAAAGGGGTAGTCCCAGTTTGGTGATGATAAAACGGGGGCTGAAGTGAGTGAGTGTTTAAGTGAGTCGAAAGCTGTCTCGCAGTCCGAGTCAAAATGGAAGGTCGTATCCTTGGCCAGGAGAAGAGTTAAAGGTCTAGCAATTTTACTAAAGTCCTTAATGAATCTCCTATAAAAGCCCGCATGGCCAAGGAAAGATCGAATATCTTTGACGCTTTTGGGATGAGGTAGGTTTTGAATGACATCTATCTTAGCTCTGTCAACCTCAATGCCTTTCTGTGAAATGACATGTCGAAGGACTATTCCTTCTTGGACCATAAAATGGCATTTTTCCCAGTTCAAAGTCAAGTTCTTCTCTTTGCAACGAGTAAGAACAGTGTCAAGATTCGCTAGGCAATCAGAAAAAGAGTCTCCAAAAATCGAGAAATCGTCTATAAAGATCTCCAGAAAATTATCCACCATATCAGAGAATATCCCCATCATACACCGCTGAAAGGTAGCGGGAGCATTACATAGCCCAAAGGGCATGCGACTGTAAGCAAAGGTACCAAAAGGACAAGTAAAAGTGGTTTTATCTTGATCCTTTTTGGCGATGGGGACCTGATTATAGCCTGAGTATCCATCCATAAAACAATAATACTCTCGTCCCGCTAAGCGTTCCAGCATCTGATCAATGAATGGTAGAGGAAAGTGGTCTTTCCTCGTGGCAGCATTGAGTTTTCTATAATCAATACATACACGCCACCCAGTTTGGGTACGTGTCTGAATCAACTCATTTGCCTCATTGGTTATAACTGTGATGCCGGATTTCTTAGGAACGACATGTATAGGACTCACCCACTGGCTATCGGAGATGGGGTATATAATACCATTATCTAAGCATTTGACGATCTCTTTCATGACCGCTTCCTTCATGACGGGATTTAACCGTCTCTGTGGTTCTCGGGTATGTCTGGCATCATCCATCACATGTATATGATGTTCAACAATCAAGGGACTAATCCCTTTGATGTCCGCCATACTCCAACCAAACGCCTCTTTGTTAGATCTCAATACCGATAAAAGTGCATTTTCTTGCTCTGATGCAAGAGAAGCGGATATGATAACCGGTAAAGACTCATTCTCACCTAGATATGCATATTTAAGGTGAGAAGGTAAAATTTTGAGATCTAATTCGGGCGGAGAAATGATAGAAGGAGGGATCATTGAGTGATTTTTGGATTTACAAAGAAGCTCAGAGCCTGTGAAAGATACAGACTCGGGTGGAGAAAAGTCAGGAGTGCAGGACTCAAGTGTAGAAAAAGTGTCCTCACTAAGATCATATGTGAAATCACACAGAGATGTGGTAATGTCATCGAGATCAGTAAAGCAAAGTTCCTCGGCTCCACAACTATCGGGAGCGATCTCATGGACTGAGCACACATCTAAAATATGAGCAGAGGGTTCTGATGGCTGACTTCCAACTTTGTAGATATTTAGTTCAATGGTCATATTTCCAAATGATAAGTTCATTGAACCATTTCTACAGTTTATAACAGCATTGGAAGTGGCAAGAAAAGGACGACCCAGAATCACCGGAATTTGGCCCCGGGGGTTTGCTACAGGATGTGTGTCGAGCACAATGAAGTCTACAGGGAAAACAAATTCCCCGACCTTTATCAATACATCTTCTAATTCACCCCTTGGTTTGGTGATAGATCGGTCTGCCATCTGGAGAGTGCAGTGAGCAGATTTCAGCTCTCCAATCCCTAATTGCTCATAGACAGAATAAGGGAGCAGGTTAACACTTACGCCAAGGTCTAAAAGAGCACGATTTATATTTTTACCCCCAATCGAAATCGATATTGTAGGACATCCTGGGTCCTTTCGTTTCTTTGGTAACTGGGGTATAAAAGCAGTGCTAATATTATTACACATGAAGACCTTCTTCGGCACTTGAGTCTTCCTCTTCCTAGTGCACAAGTCCTTAAGAATTTTCGCATAAGCGGAGACTTGTTGAATAGCATCTAGGAGAGGGATATTGATGTTAACCTGTTTGAACATTTCCAAAATTTTCTCCATATGAGGACTCGTTCTATTAGCCCTTAACCGGTTCGGGTAAGGAGCTTTCGCAATAAGCGCAGGGTCCATCACAGGAGAAGGAAGAGGGGGTAGACGAGGTCCCAAAAGAGGTGTGGGGACCGTCTGTGGAGAACTATAAGGATTGGGAGAAGGTGTCGAGCCTAATGGGAAATGGAGAATAGGCTCGCGAGAAAGTGGTGTGGTAGAAGAAGAAGGATTAGAAGGAGAAGTGTGTGTGTGTGGAAAGGTCTCAGCCGGGGTGTTGATATGATTTTCAGTATCATCAATACCTTCCCCGACATGATTGTTCAGCACTCTTCCCGATCTCAACGTTGTGACGACATTTACATTGTAATGCCCAGGATTCTGTAGGGGTTGAGAGGGAAGTTTCCCTTTTTCTCTCGCACTCATTTCGGCTTTTAGGCGTGCGATTTCAGCTTCCATCGATCTGATACTCTCAGCTTGGGACGCTGAGTTTTTCTTTATCTCACTGACGGAAGATCTAACCTCAGTCGAAACCTCTATGAAATTTGACAAAAGTGATTTCATGGTTTGAGTGAATTGAGAGAATTCGTCAGAACAGGACTGCATAGGATTAGACTGTGCAGGAGTGTTGCCCTGGTTTTGGAAATTTTGTGACTGATAGGGGTGCTGAGTGAGTTGAAGGGGTTGCTGTTGTGGTGAAGGAAGAGCCCTTTGAAAATTATTCGTGTTTGGAACCGTGTTTTGAGATTGGTTTTGGTTCCAAGCGAAATTCGGGTGATTCCTCCAACCCTGATTGTACGTGGAAGAATATGGATCGTTTCGAGGTCTTTGAAATGCGGCATTAGAATGCTCGTGACCTTGAAATGCAGAGTTTAATGGACATTCTTCCGTTAAATGAGACGGATCAGAACAGCACCCACAAACAGTTTTGGGGAGTGACACTAGGTTTAGGGAGGCTACTGCAAATTTGTGTTCCATAGCGTCGAGCTTCTTTTGCATTGCTGCCATTTCAGCTCGAACACCTATGGACACATCTATTTGGTGTACGCAACCCCTATTCAATGGTTGGGTTCCACTCTCCCACTGTAGTGATTTTTCAGCGAACTCTTCTAAATACTTCCAAGCTTCCCCATTATCTTTGGTCATAAAAGTACCTTGACACATGTTTTCAAGGCTCTGTTTAGTGCTTGGGTTAATGCCCTCATAAATGATTCGGCAAAGCTCCCATCTTGGGATGCCGTGATGAGGACATTGAACCAATAGATCCTTGAAACGTTCAAAGCATTTTGAAAATGGTTCAGCAGGGAGCTGGGCAAATTGATTCAGTTCGCTACGGATTCGAGCTGTCTTTTGTATTGGGTAAAATTTCTTAAGGAATGCCGCTACGAATTCTTCCCAATTCGTAATAGAGTGTGCGGTAGTGTTATATAGCCACTTCTCGGCTATATCGCACAAAGTAAATGGAAGAAGTCGTAGACGCATAGCATCCACTGAAAGTTGTGACGTACCCATCATTGCGCATACGTTTTCAAATTTGGTAATGAAAATGTAAGCGTCCTCAGTCTCGAGTCCGTGGAATTTGGGTAAAAGATTGATATACTGGGGCTTAATCTCAAAGTTATCCCCATTGGCTGGTGGTGTGGATAAGCAGGTCGAAAGAGGACCTCGAATAGGGTAGCACCTCTCCTGGAGAGAGATGCGGAATTCTGCGCACCAACGGACGGCGGCAGATTAGGGTTAAAGAAGTTTGATGGATTCGGATCCATCGATGTGGGTGTGGTAATGGGTAAAGGAAAGGTAAATGGAGAAATATCGACTTCGGAGTCGATAAAGGGTACGCGGACTAAACGCGCACTAGAATCCCGTGCCCAGCCTATCTTGCACTAAAAAGGGTTAGTACAAGTGGCATCGTTGACTTATAATTAGGGGTAATGAATGAATGCGGTGCTTGCTTTGGAAAAAGGGACGGATTTTTGAAAAAAATGATGCGACAAAACAAATGCAGCACACAAACCCTAGAATCTAGTGGTCACCTAGGTCCGGCTCTAGACCGCTCCTAACTGCCAAAAGACAAGTCGCAGGATAGAATCCTCCACTGCCTCTTTGTCCCCCTGTGGCCGGATAAGTGCCAGGTAAGTGGGAAGGTACTCCACTACGTAAATAGTGGGCCTAATTAAAAACCACTAGCCTTAGACACACTCGCCTTAGGCACCACAAGAAAACGCGGATAAGCAATGAATTACCCACGGCCTTCTCTTGTCCTAATTGAGCGCGACAGTCCTTAGAGTCTTCTCTAGATTTCTTTTAGTTAATGTGGGTCAATGCGGATGCAAGTTTTGTAGTTTTCGGGGCCTAGGAAGGGTAATGAAACCCCCACCTAATTTGGATTTGGCCGTGCCCCTTAATTTCCGTATTTAGAATGCAAACAACCAAGAAATCAAAATCACGCACAAATTTAATTTTGCTTTTGCGGCGCTGCGATTATTTGCAAAGAAACCTGCAGACAATTGTTAGTTGGAGCTAAAAGAGGAGAGAGGAGAAGGTAAGAAGTTACCTGAAGCAATTTGGCACAGAGATCCCTTCAAACTGCCGCGTTTCCGCCGCGTTTGGGCACTCCCACCGCGCTTCCGCGGTTGAACAATGGGATCAATGCACAAAACTTCACCAGGGAGCTTCTATAGACTCCCTCTGCTCTCTGGTATATCCTAAAAATTTTTCCAAATTTCCAGCAAGTTCCAGATCTCCTTGCAATGAAACACAACAAATTGTTTAGGGTTTGCACGAATTTTGATCTCAAAAATCATAATGAAATAATTCTTTCAATTCAAACTATAATATGAAACGAATTAGCGCGCGATCCCCGGCAACGGCGCCATTTTGATTGTAAATGATTGTGTGTAAAAGCAAGTATCGAATCAATTGTTTCCCGATAACAGTTTCATTTGATTGATAACAGTATCTTGTATCGGTATTTAGAAAATTGTATAAAGAAATCACAACCAAAGAATTAGATTTGACCGCAATCAATAACGGTGTCGTGTAGATTTCGTTAGTAAGTGCGGATCGTCCACAGGGATTGTGCGATTCGTTTCTATGTTTAATTTGTTTGAATCGAAAAGTTAATCGAAAAGGAAAGAAAACATGATTCAAGAATTTATCAATTGATTCAGGTGTCACGAGTTTAATCAAGAATCAAGAAACTGATAAACAATCAAGAATTGGGTTTCGATAATATTTCCAATCAAAATGTCAAGAATCTAAATGAGGCTCGTAGGAATCGATCGGATCTATAGACGTGATGTAATTTCAAGATTTCGTGTTCTTGTCGTTCGAAAGATTGATACTAGATTGATGATGATCGACGAGAGTTAGGGCTTTCTTGATGAAACTAGGGTTTCATCTTTTAAACTCTTGTTCTTTCGTTGATATCATTTGCATTCTAGCCTCTAATAATTTCAAGAAACGATCGTAACTCCCCAATCTCGAGCGATATCAATCAAGAAGGCATCGCAACGAATTGGGTCGTCGATTCTTGAACTTGCTAGGGTTTACAAAACTCGTAGGACTCAAGAATCGATTTAAGATATATTACATCATCATTCTATTGATCGTCTCAACTCCTCGACGAGCGGAGTATTACTCAAACATCATCACACAGAAATTATTCAAGAATTGAAAAGATATCATGATGCGAGAATTTAAAGTAAACAAGATAAAAGAATATCACATTTTATTTATATCAACAATTTGATTACAGTCGCTCAAGAACTACAAGAGGAAGAACTAAATTGTTGAATTGGCGTCGCTCGGCTCCGTGAGTCGCGGATCGGCTTTGACCACTTGCTCCGTTGAAGATCGGCTCGGCTCATAAAAGGTTGCAAGGCTTCTTGCTTGATGGTACTCGGGATCTTGGCTTTTGATTGGAATTTAGGGTTAGGGTTTCACACAAGTCCTCTCACTAGACTTGTGGAAGAAAAAGATGAAGAAAGAGATAGAATGGCTCTCAAATGAACTAATGGATTGATTTTTCCAAGCTCATCAATTCTCCCTCTACAAGTGAGCCTAGGGTCTTATTTATAGAGCACCCAAACCCTAAGCCTTTGAGTTCCCTCCAAAAGTTTGTTGAAAGACTTCTAGAAAGAGTTTGTTAGGCTTAGCTTAGGGTTTAAGCTAGGGTTTAGGGAGAAGGTTCTAGAATACAAGGCTAGTTTAGTGTTGATCCCAAAGTTTGCTGATCTGGCAGAATTCTCTGGAGTCTTCTGGAACTTGGAGTGTCTTTATGAAGTGTAGGAGCTGATCTAAGAGTTTTGATGCAAATACGAAGTGGTGACGTCATCAAGTAGCCGCGGAACCGCGGCGCAAGCAGGCTTAGGCCGCGGTTCCGCGGCCAAGTATGCTCCTTGGGGCTTGGTCTTTTAGCAGTGGTCTTGGGTTAATACTTTGAGCTTTATCTGATGTGTTGATTTGTATTTGTCCCTTTGGATTAATACCAGAACTGAAATCATTGAGTTGGCATAATATTTTAGCTGTACCCTGTAAATTTTTGGCCTTTCTGCTGGATTTTCCTGCACAGATCTCAAAACAAGTGTTGCGCAAATGTAGGGATGATGCGATGCCATGAAATGTAGTCAATTTCCTTTATAGTGTCGGTTTTAGAGTCTAATACATGTAATCTGATATTTTGCGACAGTTTTGCTAATATGTAAAATATGAATGCCGAACACTTCTATATGAATGCAAATGATAAGGAAATTGCCGGCTAAAATATGCAATATTTTCGACTAATCATGCTCCGACCATCTGTTTCGAAGGACGGGTTGTCTTCGACCGATCATGAAGTTACGTGGGTTAGAAATGACATCGACGATGAAATCCAAGTAGATATGTATAATGCGCCCACGAAACGAAAAAGGTTATCAGTAATGTTATATTATTACTTCATATTTTACGCTCTATACATATATAGTCAATACTTTTAATGATTGTCTAATGCGTCCACGAACCGTTTATCTAGATTTGATGACGATGTCGGGAGCAGCGAGGGGCGGCAGGAGCTCCAGCCGCGGCAGAGGCAGAGGCAGAGCGGTTCTGCCGCCCGGAGAGCTCCGTAGGGAGCTTCAGAGGGCCGGTCTTGCACCCAGATCGGAGACCCCTTCGGATGCATCCTTCCGTGTGGATTTTGCCACACCTCCAGATATACTGCACGCATATCCATTTTAAATGAAATATTACATATATTCATGCCTGTTTATGTCAAAATTACTTATATTGTCAATGTTTGATTGTCTAGTTGTTGGTGATGCGTCCACATCTAGGACAGAGGCCACTCCCGCTCCTCCAGGTATGTTTATATATCATATAGTGCATGTATATTTATTTAGAATGCTATATCATAAATACACACATTCCTTTTGCTCTTACTTAGCAATTTTTATTATTGTCTAGCTGTAAGTGGTGACACCACCACACCTGCGGGTATGTTTATATATTCTATAGTGCATGCATATTGATTTAGAACGTTATATTATTAATCTACACATTCTTTTTGCAATTACTTATATAATCTATTTTTAATTATCTAATTATAGGTGGTGCGTCCACATCTTCTGCAGGGGCCACTCCTGCCGCTTTCATACCCTCCGCATCGTCTGCAGGTTAGTATGAATAAATTTAAAATATTTATTCATTTTACATATGCTCTATAGAATAAATATGAACTTCATGGAAATTTAGCGTCAATGTTTATTTTCTAGTTGGAGGAGATGCGTCCGCATCCGGGACCCCGGTTGTTCCTCACCGGAGGAACTATCGTCCCGCTCGTGTTGCTGTCCGGGCCCAGGCTCGTGCGATAGTCACCGGAGGTATATATCACACTTGAATTTTCGTTTAACCTTGATTTCTTAATACAACTTTGTCTTAATATTGATTGTCTTGATATTTCGTGCAGACGCAGGGCCTCCCCATCCCCAGAAGGGGACTCGAGGCCCGAATCAGTCCCATAGGCTGAGGCCTGACAGAGCTAGGGGGGAGGCAGCATTCCCCCTTTTTTTTACCCTTGACTATCGCTATACCGGTCCTCATGCCGAGAGGTTCGGCCGGTATGTGGGGGACGAGAGCCGGCTCGTGAAGAACTATCCACTTCACGTTGAGTGGGGCGAGCCGCTCCAGCGCTCATTCGCCCTCTTCTTTGATCAGGCTCGGGTACGTATTAATATATATTTTCAGTTGATCTATCCGCTTATCATATTTATTATTAACACTTGCAATCTAATAACAATGTTTTTTTTTTGTATTTTCAGTTGGATTACGATTTTCAGCCTGTAGCCGACCCTGATCATCCGGGGAGGGTGCTCGACCTTCATACTCTGTACAATGGCCTGATGAAGAACATGCAGGCCAAGGTCCGATACAATAGGAATGAGCTGAAGGCCGACTACTACTCCCTGTGGATGGCGACCCCCGAGGCAGAGAGAGCGGCCCTCCTATCTACTCCGGCGTTTGCGAGAGTCGACGTAGAGACATGGCCTCTATTGTGCGAATATTTCGACTCCTAGCGCAAACAGGTATGTATTTTAAATGTAATTCATTGTTTAGGATATAATTTATTTTTTGTGTTCCTTAATTAGAAAACTAAATGTTAATGCATTGTGCAGAAACATGCCGTTCATAATACAGAGAACAGGAAGTCGGCGAAGAGGGGTCGCCCTACTTACACAGGTGGCTCAAGGAATATTACTCGAGCCATGGAGTTATCGGTAAATTACAATAGACCGACCTTTGTGATATTCTGCAATATTAAGAGTTATTTTCTAATATTTCTAATATTTTATTTTCTAATATTTCTAATATTAAGAGTTATTTTCTAATATTGCAGACAGCTTGGACCGTGGCGTCAGGTGGTACACCAAGCGTGCTGTCCGCATATCTTGCCGTCCACGGCACCTCGACAGATCCCGCCACGGGCGAGCTTCGATATCCCGACGTCGCTACCCAGGAGTATTGCGTAAGTGTTAATATTTATTCTACCCAAATTTGAAATTTTAGTTTTGGAAGGTTCAAGTTTAAATTTTATACTTATACTTTACTACTTAATGTGGGTGTAGGAGCGGGTGGTTGAGCAGGCCGAGACCACGGGGATCGATTTTACCGGACAGAGCGATCCGAGGCTGCTGACCCCAGTTCTGGACGCCGCACACGGAGGGCACCACGGAGGTTGGGAGAGAGGCCGGGGACTGGGCCCTAGCAGGGCCCATATGAGGTTGGACTCCACCCCGGCGGTTACTTCCTCCGTCTCCAGTGACCGACGTGTCCATCAGGAACTGGAGAGATTAAGGGCCACCGTTCAGGAGTTGAAGGAGATGCTGGTATGTATACTACTTTATAGTAAAATATCATGTCATATTATAGATATCAACATATCCATAATTAGTACGTAGCTTGAGCTTATTTGGTTTTAGACTTAAGTTTGATTAATCATACATACACATGTAATTAAAATAAACAACGGTTTTCCAAACTAGATATCCAAATGGGGTTTCGAAATAACTTAATAATGATACGAATTCGAATAATACACAGTTCGTACACGTTTCTTACACACGTTAGGTCCAGACGCGACAGGGTACATCGACCGAGCCTCCACATGCATCTCCTTCGGCTGCGGCTCCGCAAGCTACTACATCGGCTGCGGTTCCGCAGACAGCTCCTATAGCTCCACCGCCCGCTCAGACTCCCGCAGTCGCGGCTCCGCAAGCGACTACCTCGACGGTGGCTGCGCAGACCACATCGCTAGCTCCACAGGCCGCTCAGACTCCCACACGCGCCAAATTGCAGGGTTTAGTGACCGAGGAGCAGGCGCGCTTGATTCTATCGTTTATCAGGGGTGGAGCTGGACCGAGCTAGGATAGCTTTTTGATTCATATTTTTTGAAACATGTATTTATTTATATCATACATATTGTACTACATTTTGAAATGATATTGATATTGATATTGGTTTATATTTATATCATATTCAGTTTTTGGGTTTCTTTTGTATATTATATGCGTGAGATGTGATTATGAATACTGCGATATATGTTGTGTGATGATTAATTTTATATTTTATTGTTATATATATTATTGTGCACAGGACGGGAAAAAATCAGGCAGCCCTCTTTTTAAAAAAAAATACAGATAATGAGTACCTACGGATTAATCCGTAGGTACACATGTTGCCCCTACGGCTATATCCGTAGGGGCAAAATATCAGCAATAACTGATATTTCCTCCCTGATCTCAGTACCAGGAGGGTTGGGAGTGCCCTTACGGATATGTCCGTAGGGGCCATTGCTTCGCCCCTACGGAGTTTTCCGTAGGGGCAAAATATCAGAAATCCTGATATTTTTCCCCAATGGATAAGTACCTACGTAGATATCCGTAGGGGATAGTACGTGGCCCTACGGCTATCTCCGTAGGTACAGGTAATATATTTAAAAAAACCGTAAATAATATAACGTTTTTTACCCTACGGCCTACTCCGTAGGTGAAACCGACCCTACAAAGAACTCCGTAGGGGCAAGATTTTGCCCGTAGGGGCAAGTTCAGGGCTTCAACTTGCACCTGCGGCCTTTGCACCTACGGGGGCTTTTTTCGCCCCTACGTACATCTCCGTAGGGGCAGTGGTTTGCCCCTGCCGATAAATCCGTAGGGGCAACCTTTGACTCTGAGGGCACTATATCCAACATTAATATCATAGAAGACCAACAAGGGAAGTCCACCCTCCCCTCACATTAGAAAGTGCCCCGCCGCTCTTCTCTTTCTTGACAGACCCCTTGAACCTTCAAAGTCAACTGATGTTTTTGCACCAGCTTCATATGTCGAGTCGAGAGAAGCCTTCCTGGTGTTTGCCTTTCAGGAAACTAGGGGAAACTGCCCTAGTCATCAACCCGTAGGTCTCTCCCTATCGGCTATCATAGCCTCGACCGGGTTCGCTCTTTTTTACGGGACCAGGTGTTCGATGAAAAGAGAACGGAGAGGCAAGTGAACGAGTGGAACGGCGCAAGCCAGGAAATCTGTGTCAAATCTCTTGTCCGGTAGGCCCGGTGATCTCGGCCGGTGAGCCCGGACCAGTAAGGTTGCCCGGTACGAAAGCACTAGCGGATAGGCAGTCAGTCGAACGAGTGGAGGCGGAGAGCAAATCCGTGCTGAGCATTTCGAACTTCAAGCAGAGAAAGAGAATAGAAATATATAAGTGTTCAGCAAAGTCAAAAGGTTATCGCTTTATTCCGACCGACAAGCCGAATGAGAGTTCTCCAAAACTATTCTTGACTGCTGCTTTTTTCGAACGATTGTACTAACGACAAACTAGGCCACTCCCGCGGAACTAGTACCACCAATAGATAGCATCTTTGCTCGGCCCTTCTTGGGCAAGCCTAGTCTCTTATTGTACGGAATGAAATAAGACAAACTATACCATATTCCTTTTGAAGATTATTTGTCTTCAAGGTTCTCAACTGCCTTGACGAACTAGCCTTTCTTCCCCGCTCCACCCGACTCTGACCTTACTTTTACTCTTTATCTTCCTGTCTTGACGTTTGAGTTCTCTCGAGTATCAATGGGAGCACCAGGAGCAGGGTTGAAACCAAGAAGAATTTGTTACTTTCCTGATGTTTCCGAACGTTTTCAATAAAACCTTCTCGTAGGAGTATCAGATGTAGGAGCTGGGCTTTGATCTATCATTCCAGGTCTTTATAGGTTGATAGATGTGTTTATTCCCCCAAAGGAAATCCCTATACATCTTTTCGATGGAGTCAAGCACCGTAGCCGATCGTTCACTCCATTCACTCGCCTCTCCGTTCCGCTCGGGTGCCTCGCTGAACAACTCAATCGTTCACTCCGTTCACTTGTCGCGGGTTAACTCAAAGGCCAACCGGGCCCACTAGCAGCAAGAGTGCCGGCACCGTAAAGGCAACTTAAGTTTACAACAAAAGTTAAATTTTTCTTTAGAAATACCCCTACGCTGTGTACCGTAGGGGAAAACAGTGCTCTTACGGTGGTAACCTAGGGGCAAGCTAATGTAGCCCCAACGGTTTTTCTGAACTGTTGGAGTAACGCATTTTTATACTAGCGTGCAAGCAACATTTGACATTTTACCCACAAATATAGTTTATTCACCGTGTTGCAACCATAGTCACAAATTCGTGGTTCGGCAATAATTCGGCGAGATCGAAAATTCGGATTCGGGAAAAAATTCGGTAAGTGTTCGGGAATTGTTCGGGAAGGGATTTCGAGCAAAAAATTAATATATAAGACGCTAGGTTTTGATTTTGTGAATTATTTGCTGTTTTTTTGAATAATTCGTGAATAATTAGGGAATAATTCGTGAATAATTCATGAATTACTCGCCGCGTTCGGCAACGGCGATTAATTTGGAGAATTAATCGGCAGATCAAAAATTCACGAATTATTCACGAATTATGTGACTATGATTGCAACCTTACAAACGACCCGCCTGAGATTAATTCCATATAAATCCCTATAAAATTGTTTTGTTCCTTATGTGCTTGGATCTTTGTGAAATAATATAAGCATGTACGGATTTAATGTCCAATAAATGACAAAAAATATAATCTTGGTCATCATTTTTATTATTATTCATAATAATTTGCATGCATTACCCAAATGTCTATCATTCCATTTGGCAATGTATTATTCTATTTTTACGAGTGAAACAAATAACTTTTGTATATGCCAATTTACCGGCCCATATATTGGTATCGGTCATGAACCGATAAATTTTATATCGGTAACGAGTTTTATTGTTTTAATCTTAAATCATCGGATATTACAAATATCGGCCGATATCTCGGTATATCGTATTGGTTTAAATATCAGCGATATTTTGCTTATTTGAAAAAAAAATCTAGGTTTATATCCTTTTGGGTTTCAAACCCTATATTCGAAACCCATTTAAAATCCAAAATTACAAACTAAAATATTTAAATCCGATTCCATCTTCCCATCTTGATATTTTCTCATAAATTTTATATTATAAAATTTATTAAAATAAATATGTATGATACTCGGTTATAAAATAGACCGATATATCCAATCAGTATGGTAGAATTTTTGATATTGACATTCGATTTGCCCGATACCGATATACCCGATATCGGCATCCAATATGAATGTCTGATATGTAACTCGTATCTACGATATATCGTCCGATACTGCAATCCGATATATATAGAAAACACGCATCCGATATGATTTCGATATCCGATATTTAGAACCTTGATTGATACCGATAAACTGATATCTTATTGGATTAACAAGAGAATGCAAAGGATTTGTCAAGACAATACAGTATAATTAGGGGAAAATAAAATCATATTTCCCAATTTCCACCAATACATGCTCATACATGGTCATTTCTTTTATAAAACGTGATCGTATTCATACCCTAATCAAAATAATAAAAAAAAAGATGCGATTGATTATAAAAAAAACCCAAAACAAAACCTTATCCCTTAAATTACTGACTACAGTTTACGTGCAGAGATGACTGAAGAACAAATCATCTATTCTTACAATTCATACCCGAAAAGCAATCTAATATATATCATTTAAAGCAATATTTTTTTCTACACTTTTCTTATAAATTACCGCTAAAACAATTGTTCAAATTTACCATTGCTATGCATTAGAAAAGGAACCGAAGAATTTACGTTATATGTATAGATAGCTGATACAATCAAGTGTTCTAAGAGACATGGGAAGCAAGTGTTAGAAATTAAACTTGTTTTCGGTTACAAAGAATTGAAGAGACATCGGTTATAAAAGGAAGGGATACCAATTCATGAATAGGTTTAATGAAAGGATATGTAACGGTTATTGTAATCAATTGGTATTATGAAGAGTCATAATGAAGGGGCATGTAAACTCCTATATAAGGAGATGTTTTGTAAAGTTTTTAAGAGAGCAAGGAAAATATAAGAATAGTTTATTGATACTTTCTCTATTCTCTATCCATTCTCTCCTCCAAACACATTCGGCTACATCGTTGAACATAAAGTTGAGAAGATCCTAACAAAGTGGTATCAGAGACAAGGTTCGAAGAAAATGTCGAAGACAACACTCTCGTACAACGCCCCACGCCTCACCAAAGATAACTATGAAAATTGGAGCATCAAAATGAAGACTGTTTTGGGAGCAGTAGGCACTTGGGATGTGGTGGTCCGAGGCTATGATCGGCCTCAAGATGAAGCTGCACTGACGGCAGCTCAGAGAACGACCCACGAAAAATTATTCGAGAAAGATTGTACCGCAAGATACTTTATCGAGCAAGGTGTCGATGATTCGACTTTCGAGAAGATTTCGGCTGCCACTAATGCAAAGCAACAGTGGGAGATACTTGAGAAAACCTTCCAAGGAGTCGAGAAGGTTAAAAAGGTACGCTTACAATCACTAAGGAGGGAGTTTGAATTGTTAAAAATGGAGGAGAATGAATCGGTGACTGACTATAATGCCCGAGTGCTTACGGTGGTCAACCAAATGAAGAGGAACGGAGAAAAAATGAAGGATGTAAGGGTGATAGAGAAAATTCTTCGGTCACTACCACCGAAGTTTGACTTCATTGTGTGTTCAATTGAAGAGTCAAAGAATCTTGAAGAAATGACGATAGATGAGTTGATGGGTTCACTAAAAGCCCACGAAGAACGGTTCGTGAAAAAGCAAGAACCGATTGAAAAATTACTACAAACACAAGTTAATTTGAAAGGTGATTCGGTTGAAAATGGTCAAAATGACCGAAATCGAGGAAATACACGCGGCCGAGGAAGAGGCCGTGGCCGAGGTCAATTCGGTCGAGGACAAGATGGTCGAGGAGGTCAAAACAATGACGATAGAAGCCAAAGCCAAAATTTCGGCCGAGGTCGAGGCCGAGGACGATCGACTGGTGGAAGAGGGAGACCGAATGTTCAATGCTATAATTGCAAGAAATTCGGTCACTACGCAGCAGACTGTTGGGGAAAAACAGTCGAGGAAAAATCAAACTTTGTGGAAAAAGAAGATTACAATGACGATGTACTTCTGCTGGCTTTTAAAGGTGACGAAGAAAGTGCCGACACTTGGTATCTCGATACTGGTGCAAGTAATCATATGTGTGGCAAGCGAAACATGTTCGTAGACTTGGACGAATCGGTGAGTGGCCAAGTCACATTCGGTGATTGTTCGAAGGTACCAGTAAAAGACAAAGATAAAATTTTAATTCGACTGAAAGATGGATCACAAAAATATATCGAAAATGTGTATTATGTGCCGAATATGAAAAACAACATCTTGAGTTTGGGACAATTCTTAGAAAAGAATTTCGATATTCATTTAAAGGATCGAACTCTTTTCTTAAGAGATAACCGAATGAAGTTGATAGCAAAAGTGCAGATGACGAAGAATCGGCTATTTCTATTGGATATCAAATATGGTGAAGCAAAGTGTCTAAAATCATCGGTGAAAGATTCGGCTCGGTTATGGCATATGAGGTATGGACATCTCAATTTCGGCGGACTAAACTTGTTGGCGAGAAAGAACATGGTCAAAGGTTTGCCGATTATGAATGAACCGAAAGAGTTATGTGAAGGGTGTTTACTTGGTAAACATCACCGAGCAAGTTTTCCAAAAGAAGCCGAGTTTAAAGCCAAGGAGCCATTACAACTTGTCCACACCGATGTATGTGGACCAATTACTCCAAATTCATTTGGTGGAAAAAGGTACATTCTAACATTTATTGATGATTTCACAAGGAAAACATGGGTATATTTTCTAAAAAATAAATCGGAAGTTTTTGAAAATTTTAAAAGATTCAAAATGAATGTGGAAAAAGAAAGTGGGTTTTATTTGAAATCGGTCAGGTTAGACCGAGGTGGAGAATTCACTTCAAATGAGTTTGAAAATTTTTGCAAAGAAAATGGGATTCGGCATTTCTTAACGGCCTCCTATTCACCACAACAAAATGGAGTGGCCGAACGAAAAAATAGAACCATATTAGACATGGTGAGATGTATGTTGAGTAGTAAAAATATGCCGAAGGAATTTTGGGCAGAAGCGGTTGCATGTGCTGTGTACATTCTAAACCGATGCCCAATCCAGAGTCTACAAAATGTAACACCGCAGGAGATGTGGCATGATTATAAGCCGAATGTAAGTCACTTTAAAATTTTCGGAAGCATAGCATATGCTCATGTCCCCGAACAAAAAAGAGTAAAACTTGATGACCGAAGTTCTCGGTTGATTTTTATCGGTTATGATCTAAGAACCAAAGGCTACAAGCTGTTTGATCCAGTCAATAAGAAGGTCATTGTTAGCCGAGATGTCGAATTTGATGAAGAAAGCTCATGGAGTTAGAGCGATGAAGCCGAAAGCAGCAGACCGAATGAAGTACTCGGTCAAGAAGAAAAGAAAAGAAATGAAGTCGAAGTTGATGTTCCATCGCCTGCAACAACACCTCGGTTCAATTCGCCTCAAGTCGGTTCTCCACAAACCGAAGCGTCGTCAAGTTCAACTCCACCAAGAAATCCAAGGACGAGGACTATGACCGAGTTATATGAGGTAACCGAAATGCAAAATAATCTAACATTATTTTGTTTGTTTGCCGAATGCGAGCCAATGAATTTTGAAGAAGCGGTCAAAGACCGAAGGTGGAAAGAAGCAATGGACGAAGAAATCAGTGCTATTGAGAGAAATGGAACTTGGGAGATCACCGAACTTCCCAAAGGCAAGAAACCCATAGGAGTGAAATGGGTGTACAAGGAGAAAAAGAACGCTAAGGGAGAAATCGAGCGATACAAGGCAAGGTTAGTGGTCAAAGGCTACAAACAACAAGCTGGCATTGATTATGATGAAGTTTTCTCACCAGTAGCGCGACTCGAGACAATTCGACCGATCATTGCTATGGCGGCTCAATTCAGTTGGAAGATATATCAATTGGATGTTAAATCGGCATTCCTCAATGGATATCTTGAAGAAGAAGTCTACATCGAGCAACCACTCGGTTATGAGAAGAAAGGACATGAGTCGAAAGTACTGAAGCTAAAGAAGGATTTACATGGCCTGAAGCAGGCACCGAGAGCATGGAATAGTCGAATCGACATATACTTCCAAGCACACGGTTTCATGAAGTGTCCTTATGAGCATGCATTATACATAAAGAAGTCCGAAAAAGGTGATATTTTTATAGTATGTTTATATGTGGATGATCTCATCTTCACAGGAAACAATCCACGTATGTTCGATGACTTCAAAAGCTCGATGGTTAAAGAATTTGAAATGACCGACATCGGTCAGATGGCATATTATTTGGGAATAGAGGTAAAGCAAAGACCGAATGGGATTTTCTTATCCCAAGAAGGATATGCTCGGTCGATTTTGAGAAAGTTCAATATGGAGCAAAGCAATTCGGTCAATACCCCAGTAGACTGCGGAACAAAATTATCAAAGTTCGATGAAGGGAGCAATGTGGACTCGACGCATTTCAAAAGCTTGGTAGGCAGTCTTCGGTATCTTACATGCACAAGACCGGATATTCTATACGGAGTCGGCTTGATCAGCCGATACATGGAAGAACCGAAATTGACACATTTATCAGCGGCGAAAAGGATATTGAGATATATCAAAGGTACACCAAATTTCGGTTTGTTCTATTCGAAATCTAACAATTTTGAATTATATGCATATACCGATAGCGATTGGGGAGGAGATATAGATGACCGGAAAAGTACGACAGGGTACATTTTCTTCATCGGTGAATCAGCATTTACTTGGTGTTCCAAGAAACAACCGATAGTGACACTATCAACTTGTGAAGCCGAATACGTTGCTATATCGGCTGGAGTTTGCCATGCTATATGGCTAAGAAATCTGCTGAAAGATCTAAAGGTTGAACAGGAAGGACCTACGAAGATGTATGTGGACAACCAATCTGCTATAGCACTGGCGAAGAATCCAGTGTTTCATGAACGAAGCAAGCACATTGATACTCGGTATCACTCTATCAGAGAACATGTGAGGAAGAAAGAGGTCGAACTCGTTCATGTCAAATCACAAGATCAACTGGCCGACATTTTTACAAAACCCCTAAAATTTGAAGTGTTCGCAAAATTGCGAGGAAAGATCGGCATGGTAAAACAAGTTTAAGGGAGCATGTTAGAAATTAAACTTGTTTTCGGTTACAAAGAATTGAAGAGACATCGGTTATAAAAGGAAGGGATACCAATTCATGAATAGGTTTAATGAAATGATATGTAACGGTTATTGTAATCAATTGGTATTATGAAGAGTCATAATGAAGGGGCATGTAAACTCCTATATAAGGAGATGTTTTGTAAAGTTTTTAAGAGAGCAAGGAAAATATAAGAATAGTTTATTGATACTTTCTCCATTCTCTATCCATTCTCTCCTCCAAACACATTCGGCTACATCGTAGACCGAACATAAAGTTGAGAAGATCCTAACAGCAAGTACCACTGAAATACATAGCATACTCACAAACCTAAGAGATCACAAACAAGCTATTACAATACACATTGTCATCACCCAAAAGAGGGGAGACTTAATTAACGATCCTCACACAATTTCTACTCAATCACTCTATGCTCCTCATCATTATAAAATTAACCATTTTACTTCGAAGGCGGTGGGGAGAGGAAAGGGAGGCCGGGGATGTTTGGTATGGTAGGAATTTGGATAGGAATTTGAGGGATGCCGGGGATGGAAGGCAATGGAGGCAATGTAAGCTTCGGAATAGTGGGAACGACATTTGGAATCGTTGGAATTGTGGGTATTGCAGGCAATGGAGGCAGTGCGAGCTTAGGTATAGATGGAATTGTTGGAACAGTTGGGAGTGCAGGAGGCGGGGCCGCCGCTGCCGGAGTGTCTAAGAGACGGCGGGCCCCATGACTGGTGCTCAGGAACATGAAGGCAATCAAGAGAAAGAAATTAGTTTTTGAAGCCATTGTCTATAATGAGCTTGAAGAAGGATAAGAAGTGTGTGTGAGATTGGAATAATTTGATTGGTATTTATAGGGTGATGAAGGGTAGTTTGATGATTGGCTCTCATGGGGCTGTTTAATTATTTGTGCTTTGGCTGTTAGTAGCTCACCTTCCTATATCTGTAATTGAGAACAAGTGTCAAAAAGAAAAGTGGATCAAGAAATTGTTTGGAGAGGTCAGCTGGGGGTGTTAGGAATTTAATAGTATTTCCACCATCTTGTTATTTGTTTGTTTGCTTTACTCCTCAGCAATATGTTAGAGTCAATTGTGATTACAAAAATTAAAAATACTTATAGAAACTATGAAATAAGTTGAGTTACAAATTAAGAGAGTAGATAAAACATCTCTTCTCTCGTGAAATGCAAATTCCATGCATATAGCTCATGCCGTCATTGGTTTCCTTTCCATTTTATAAAATAATTTAAGAAATTAAAAAATTGTATTTATATTTGTTTTTCATATGAAGCTATTTATATTATCAATCTATTTAGAATATTTTATTTCTTATTTCAACTTCTAAATCATACTCCCTCACCCTTAACCTCTCTCTCATTCCTCTTTCACATTCCCGACACAAAAATCCAAGCCATCTCTTTTAATTTCTGAAGATATACTTGAACTTTTTTCACAAACCTTAATGTTTAAACTCATAATATTTATAAAAATCATACAACATTTATTAATACATTCATGTGCCACGTGCAAAAGTACTAGTTTAATATAGTCGAACTATAATGTTCAATTAAGTTCTACCCAACATATGGTAAATTCAAATTATTCTGAATTTCTAAATACTATATATTAAACCAAAAAAATAAATTAGTTCAACATCCCTAAAAATATAAAGGGTAAATTGTTATAAAAAAAAAAACTCCGCACACTCCGAAATTGTCTAAAAGCCGTTGATATTTTCAAAATTTTTGGAAATACTGTTCAAAATCTTTATTAAAAAACCCATGAATCGCATTTCATATACGTCTTTATTTATTCCCTCGAACTGCTAGAATGTTACAGACAACTGGTATGAAGGGGTTTTAATTGGGTCCAGGAGTTTTTTTAACAAGAGCAAAAGAACCAGGGGTTTGTAGTCAAGTTTTAATTGAACCGGGGGCTTTTTAACAATTTACCCAAATATTAATTTTGGGAATAGTGATAACTAGATTATAGAAGTAACCCATTTGATGAAATTAGAATTTTAAGACTAGAAATATCTGTATTTATACTTCATTGATAGAATATGAGATATTTGAATATAATTATATTAGATACTATGGTTATTATAAATCAAATAAGTTTTGATCTATGTTATTGAGATTATGATTAGCATGTTAGAATGTTAGGATTATTAGTTATCATTTAATTATGTTATGAGATGTATCAATTTTATTAAGAGATAAATCGTCTTAATTTATACACCTTATAAAATAACTAACTGATAACTAATAATTCTAAGAATCTAACACGCTAATCATAATCTCAATAACATAAATTTGATTTTTGATAACCATAATATTTAATACAGTTATAGTCAAATATCTCATAATCTAACAAACTCTGTCACGCCCCGCTTCCCAGAATACGGAAAACGAGGGATGACTAGGCCAGCCATGCTCCTACGGTCAAGGAAACATCCCGCCATAGTCACACTTCGGCTTCTAGCACTACATGGTAATCAGTAAATAAAGCACAGTATTAAAAGAATCACATCACTACTTTATTACATTAATATTCCATTGTTCACAAATTACAGATGACAAGAACAGATACTAACCAAAGTCAAACTTACGATCACTTTTGTGGAAAGCAGAAAAATAGAAAATACACCAGTCTAAATCTCCGTGAACTCGAAGGGTAGATCCGTCTCCTGTGCTGGTCCTCCCGCGGGATCTGAGCATGCATACTCAGGTCGTCAGAGCGACACAGTAACAATATTATTATAATAAGGTGAAACAAGTATATGAGGTAATACTGGTGTAAGAACAATGCAAGTAGTCACTATGTCACTATATAATGCATAATATGTTATGTGTCCCTATCGGTCTCTAGGTCGTGTTTGAAATCACATAGTGGAAGGAGGATCATGTTTAACAGGAGTCTCGTACATACCCGAGACAACGGCCCACATGCCCGGGACATAACCCTGTCAGCCGGATCGCTAGATCCTGTCCTACACGTATAAGTATCACGGTTCGAATGATCATCCTCTAAACACGGTCCCGCTAAATACGATACTCTTTCCACTTTGATTTTCCCTTTTTCCCCAGGTTACACTATTTAAGATATTGATCTAGTTGTGTACGAGTATACCAATGGCACGGTTTCATCACTGTCCACTGTATCAATCACTGTCACGAATATTCACTTTCCATTGGTGTACTCGTCACTCCTAAACCAACATCTATCACGCACGATAATGCAATGTCCACACGCACTAACACTGTGTATATGACAAGGGCATGATATATGTATTGTATGCTATCAATAAGCTCTGTATGTTATGAATTAACATGCATGTCATGAACTAAAATAAATTGCACAAATTAATATGTTACGAATTCAGCAAAAATGATGTAAGTAAGATATATAGAACAATCAGTAAGTAATTCATCAAAATTTGTTTCAGTTCAATCGGAGTTTCAGTTTTCAAGATATAACTGTTTCAGTTTAAGTGCTCGCGGCTGGAATTTCAGTTTCAGAACTGAACGTCCATTTCGCGGCACGAATCGTACCCAGTTGGACTCAGAATTTAGCGATGTCACAGTTAAATGAAATCTGGGGTTTTCGATAAAGTATTCAACGCAACAGACGGATCCTCAATCGCATCTGTACGTTGAAAGTTATATACAGTTTAATCTCAATATGTCATTTCAGAAATTGTTCTGAACAGCTTTACGTTCTGCCCTTTTAAATATAGTTTAAAATAACAAACGGCGATGAATCGGAATGAAACCACTTGTTTCCTTTCACTAACAGAAATATCTTATAACTACTGTAAAGTTCCGTATCATACTATTTCAGGAAACACGGGGACGCAGGTCTTTGGACAGAACACACTAATCAGAAACGCTCTGGACTGCAGTCCAGAGTCGTGTTCCGATCCAATTATCTTCATGGTTACATAACAGAAATGATCAGAAATTTACAGAGGATTAAAGTTCGTCAAGTCGGCTTCGATTTAAGCCCTCGAACGCATCTTTCCAATATGTGTATGATTTATGGTGTTTTTATTCGTTTTCAGTTACGAGAGAATTCTAATTTTAACGACATGTTTGGGGGTATCGATTTTTGTTACTAACAATCGTATTTTCCAGCGGATTTCACACAGGATATTCATCATTATAAGGGCCAACATAAAATATCGATTACCGTCAAATTAGACAATTATTTCCATAGGTAACTAACATCGAGCACTTAGGTCATGATACGTATCGGAAATCGGTAAGTTTGTAAACTACATGATCTAGGTTGGTAACACTATTAGTATAGCATGAAACAAGTAAATACTTGCCTGGAAGATGTCTCGGGGTCGCACGACAGCAACGATGTCGCGAACGCGCGATGTACGCCGCGAACTGATTGCGCGAGTTTGGCTCGCGAAACGGATTTGCGTCGGAGTTGCCAAGTGGTCGCTGGAGGTATAGAGTGCGCTCTGTGGGTGGCCTGGGACTTGCTGGGGTCGACGATATCGGCGGTGGTCTCTCCGGCGACGTGCACGGAGAGTTTCACAGAGAATGGGTATTTGGAGAGGGGGGGAGAGAGAGAGAGAGAGTGCAGTGGGGGGGGTCGGGTTTGGAGTGATAAGGATGGTGCTGAGGATGTAAAGGGTCGCAGAGGTGGTTCAGGTGAAATGGGGCTCGCCGGCGTTGAGATCCAGAGGGTGGCCGAGAGGTGGCGAGGGTATGCAGTTGAGGGGAGTGAGCTCGGTTGAGGCTGGAAAAAGTGAGGAGAGAGAGGAGGCTAGGGTGAGGTGATGCAGAAGGGGGGTCGGAGGAAGGTTCGTCGTCGTCGTCGTCGTCGAGGGTGGAGTGCAGTGGGTTGTTACGAAGTTGGGTTGCTGTGGGTTTTCGAGTGATGGGAGAGGAGTGAGTTGGAGAGATAGAGAGTGTGAGGGGAGTTGGAGACGGGGAGTTTGAGGGGTGTGGAAACGTGGTCGGGGGTCGTGGGCGACGGCGAGGCGACGTGGGGAGCTCGGGGACGTGGGGGGTCGCGAAGATGGAGGCGCGAGCGGGAAAAGAGTGGGGAAGGAGAGAAACGGTCGGGTCGGGTCGGTTAGGGAACGGGCTGGGGGAGATTTGAGTTTAGGAATTTTATAAATTTTGAATGGGCTGGGCTGAATTTAAATAAAGGATTTATTTAAAATGGTGTGGGCTGGGGTTTTGTAAAAATATAAGGGTTAATTTAAATTAGCTTTATTTGCTTTAGTTTTTTGGGCTGAATGTTTAAAATTAGGTTTTAGTTTAATTGGGTTTGGTTTTTAAATCTTGGGTTTTAACTTTTTGGTTTTGGGAAAATATAAATATTTTGCTTAACCAACCAATTCAAAATATGAGGGAAAAAGAAAAGAAACTTCTGGAATTCAGAGAATCGGAAACTTTTATTAGAATGGAAACGGGGATTTACATCATACCCCCCTTAACAAAAATTTCGTCCTCGAAATTTAACAAGGATGCAAGAATACATGGTACTAAACAAAAAGATGTGGATAACGATCACGGATGTCTTCCTCCCGCTCCCAGGTGGATTCTCCTGGGGAACGACCGCCCCAAGACACTCGGACTAACGGAATGACCTTATTCTTCAGCACTTTCTCTCTGCGGTCGAGAATGGTAGTAGGCTGCTCTTCGTAGGACAGATCGGTCCCCAAAACTAACTCTGAATGGTCCAGAACATGGTTCTCATCTCGAACGTAACGCCGCAACTGTGACACGTGGAAGGTATTGTGCACACCAGCTAGCGATGGAGGCAAGACGAGTCGATAGGCCACCTCTCCTACTCGCTCTAGCACCTCAAAAGGTCCGATAAAGAGGGGACTAAGCTTTCCCCGACCTCCGAACCTGATAACTCCACGCGTAGGGGAAATCTTCAAGAACACATGATCTCCGACTTCGAACTCAAGTGCCTTTCTGCTGGTATCTGCCCAACTCTTCTGTCGATCCTGAGCCGCCTTGATACGCTGTCTGATCCTTTGGACTTTGTCGACTGTCTGAACAATGAGTTCGGGGCCCAGTAGTCTTCGTTCTCCCATATCATCCCAACATACTGGGGATCGACATTTCCGCCCGTATAGTGCTTCAAAAGGAGCCATCTGTATACTAGCCTGATAACTATTGTTATAAGAGAACTCGACTAGATGCAGTTGGTCCTCCCAGGAACCCTGAAAGTCCAGCATGCAGGCTCTCAACATGTCCTCAAGCGTTTGAATAGTACGCTTGGATTGTCCATCCGTCTGTGGGTGATAAGCTGTGCTGAAATTAAGACGGGTACCCAAGCTCTCCTGTAAGCTCTTCCAAAAGTGGGACAAGAATCTCGTGTCCCGGTCTGACACAATGCTGACTGGAACATCGTGAAGTCGTACAATCTCCTGCATATATCTTTCTGCCAGTGATTCTGTCGACTGTCCCACTCGGAAAGGTAGAAAGTGTGCAGCTTTTGTGAGGCGATCGACGATAACCCAAATGGCGTTGTTGCCTCTAGGGCTCCGTGGTAAGGCCGTCACGAAATCCATAGTAATGTGCTCCCACTTCCATTCCGGTATTGGCAGGGGTTGTAACAGTCCTGCTGTCCTCTGATGCTCCGCCTTCACCTGCTGACATACCAAGCACCTGGATACGAACCTCGCAATTTCCCGCTTCATTCCATTCCACCAAAAGTGCTGCTTTAGGTCCTGATACATTTTCGTACTTCCCGGATGCACAGAATAAGCTGAACTGTATGCTTCAGCCAAAACTTCTTCTCGAACACCTCCTTTAGGTACGCAGAGTCTGCTACCGAATCTCAGAGAGCCATCTTCATGTATAATCAAATCCGTTCTTAGTCCAGCTTTCACTTCCTCTCTAAACTTTTGCAATCGGGGATCGTCCGCTTGCGCAGTCTTGATGCGGTCCACCAGAGAAGATTGCACCTGCAGTTGCCAAAGTTGACTGAGTGCGTTCGGCGTAACGACCTCAAGTGCAAGTCTCTGGAAATCCTCAATAATGCTCCTCTGATTGGTCAACATCATGACCGCTGGTTTGCGACTGAGCGCATCTGGTACAACATTCACCTTCCCCGGGTGGTACTGAAGGTCCAAGTCGTAATCTGCCATCATCTCTAGCCATCGGCGCTGCCTCATATTCAATTCCTTCTGGGTGAAAACATACTTCAAACTTTTGTGATCTGTGTACACCTCCACTTTCTCACCCAATAGATAGTGCCTCCAAATCTTCAATGCAAAGACTACCGCAGCTAACTCCAAGTCATGTGTGGGGTAGTTCTTCTCGTGATTTCTCAGTTGTCAAGAGGCGTAAGCAATCACTTGACCGTGCTGCATCAAAACACAGCCTAAACCCTTCCCTGAGGCATCACTGTGTATCACCAAACCACCGGAATCATCTGGTACAGTAAGAATAGGCGCCGTGGTTAGTTTCTGTTTTAGTGTGTCGAATGCCTGAGTGCACTCCTCTGTCCATGTAAACGGCACGTCCTTCCGTGTCAGCCGCGTCAATGGTTCCGCGATTCTTGAGAAATCTTGGACGAATCTCCGATAATAGCCTGCTAATCCCAGAAAACTCCTGATCTCAGCCACTGACTTCGGCGTCGGCCAATCTCTGACAGATTCTATCTTTGCTGGGTCCACCGAAATGCCTTCGCCCGAAACAATATGTCCCAAAAACTGCACCTTGTCGAGCCAGAACTCACACTTGCTTAGCTTCGCATACAGCTTCTCTTCCCGAAGAATTTGTAGGACTGTGCGCAAGTGTTCAGCATGCTCCTCCTGAGTCTTCGAGTAGACCAGTATGTCGTCGATAAACACAACGACAAACGTGTCCAAGTATTTTGCGAACACCCTGTTCATCAAGTCCATGAATATTGCTGGGGCGTTGGTAACGCCGAACGGAATCACAAGGAACTCGTAATGTCCGTATCGGGTCCTGAAAGCCGTCTTGCACACATCCTCGGCTGCTACCCTGATTTGATGATACCCAGAACGGAGGTCCAACTTCGAGAAAACCTTGGCTCCACTTAGTTGATCAAATAGGTCGTCAATGCACGGTATTGGGTACTTGTTCTTTATGGTAACCTTGTTCAGCTCCCGGTAATCTATACACATTCGCAACGATCCATCCTTCTTCTTTACTAATAGAACTGGTGCACCCCACGGTGAAGCGCTTGGCCGAATGAATCCTTTCTCCAATAGTTCTTCAACCTGCTTCTTCAATTCCGCCAATTCAACTGGTGCCACTCTGTACGGAGCTCTGGATACTGGGGCTGTACCTGGAGTCAAGTCGATTGAGAACTCCAAAATTCGAGGAGGTGGTAGACCTGGTAAATCCTCGGGAAACACGTCCAGAAAGTCCCGAACAATTCCTGGGGCTGGGCTCCTATCAATCTCCATAGCTGTCAGCTCCTTAGGCTTTGCTCTGTATTTAGCTGGCTCCAAAGATTCACTTCCGACCTCGAAAATAAACTCCGGGTGATTGGGAATGCGGAAGATCACATTCCTTGCACGACAATCGATAACAGCATGAAAAGTGCTCATCCAATCCATCCCAAGAATTGCGTCGTAACTGCCTGTCCCAATTAAGAGGAAATTCACATAGAATTCCCTGCCACACACTACAACTGGGTATAATCTACATTCTCGACTAGATATTATGATGCCATTACCCGTATGAATTTCCCATCCCTTTGTTAGTGGTTCATGTGGTATTGAGTGTGTAGTAGTGAAATGCTCAGACAAGAAACAATGCGATGCTCCCGAATCAAAAAGTACTCTAGCTGGCAAGGAATGTACGAGTAGAGTACCTGTAACCACATCTCCTGACACTTCCGCCTGCTCAGCGGTCAAGGTGAAAGCCCGTCCATGACCGCGACCTGTAAATGGTTGTCTCTCCTCCTGCGGCCTCTGCTGTGACAGTCCAGAACCTCCCTGTACCTCTGCTCGCTCAGGGCAACTGCCACTCTTATGCTGACTGGAACCGCAAATCAAGCACTGTCCCTTGGCACGGCGACAGTCCTTCTGAGTATGTCCTCCTCTACCGCAATAGCCGCAAGTTACGCCCTGTCTCTGGGGGCGCTGCTGTGGTACGAACGGGCGCTTCATTTGCGTCGTCCCTGGCCTGTGAATCGGTATGGCTCCTCGAGATGGCGTGTGGGTACGAGCTGGAACGACTGGGGGTCTCCTGAACTTGTTAATCAATTGCTCCTGAACTCTCGCTGCGTTGAGCACCTGTGCGAAAGTCTGTAAATCCAACGATGCAATTAACTGCTGCAACTCAAAATCTAACCCCTGAAGAAAACGTCTGGCCCTGGTAGCTTCTGAGGCGACCATGTACGGAGCGAAACGACTCAAGCGGTTGAACTCTGCCGCATAAACATTCACTGGGCATCCATTCTGCTTCAAAAGAATAAACCTCTCCTCCATTTCTGCCTTGGCTGTGGAAGGAAAGTAATGATCTAGGAAGCACTCCTTAAACTTGTTCCATTCGATCGGCCTGTCAAGTCTGCTCTCTTCCACCGACCACCATGTACGGGCTTCGTCTTCTAATTGTATCTTTATCACGTCCACTCTGTCTTCCTCTGGAACCCTGGCGGCTGCCAATAAATTCTCCATGTTCACCAACCATTGCTCCGCCTCAAGGGGTTCAGCTAGCCCTGTGAACGCAGCTGGGTGTAACCGTCGAAAGTCTGCTACTGTACCAGCCCTAGCATGATAAGCTGGTGAAACAACACCCTCGGGGGCGGTAATAAGTGCGGAGGGTCCTCCTGTGGCGGTAATCGCCCTGAGTCCCTCAGTGAGCAAGTCGGTCTTCCTCTCCTGAGCTTCCGCGAGAGTGGTCAGTGCACTGAGTATCCTTTCCGTGCGGTCCTGAGAGCTGGAGTCCGAGGAGGGGTCGTTCGGGGACGTCATATCACTGGAAGATTCAAAAGGATAGGATCAGATTCAAGGATGGAAATCAAGAGTAGTGAAACAAGAATAACGTAATACAGCATAGTTAATGTTATCCCTTGATACTAAACACAGGCTCTGATACCAACTAAACCATGTCACGCCCCGCTTCCCAGAATACGGAAAACGAGGGATGACTAGGCCAGCCATGCCTACGGTCAAGGAAACATCCCGCCGTAGTCACACTTCGGCTTCTAACACTTCATGGTAATCAGTAAATAAAGCACAGTATTAAAGGAATCACATCACTACTTTATTACATTAATATTCCATTGTTCACAAATTACAGATGACAAGAACAGATACTAACCAAAGTCAAACTTACGATCACTTTTGTGGAAAGCAGAAAAATAGAAAAATACACCAGTCTAAATCTCCGTGAACTCGAAGGGTAGATCCGTCTCCTGTGCTGGTCCTCCCGCGGGATCTGAGCATGCATACTCAGGTCGTCAGAGCGACACAGTAACAATATTATTATAATAAGGTGAAACAAGTATATGAGGTAATACTGGTGTAAGAACAATGCAAGTAGTCACTATGTCACTATATGATGCAGAATATGTTATGTGTCCCTATCGGTCTCTAGGTCATGTTTGAAATCACATAGTGGAAGGAGGATCATGTTTAACAGGAGTCTCGTACATACCCGAGACAACGGCCCACATGCCCGGGACATAACCCTGTCAGCCGGATCGCTAGATCCTGTCCTACACGTAGAAGTATCACGGTTCGAATGATCATCCTCTAAACACGGTCCCGCTAAATACGATACTCTTTCCACTTTGATTTCCCCTTTTTCCCCAGGTTACACTATTTAAGATATTGATCTAGTTGTGTACGAGTATACCAATGGCACGGTTTCATCACTGTCCACTGTATCAATCACTGTCACGAATATTCACTTTCCATTGGTGTACTCGTCACTCCTAAACCAACATCTATCACACACGATAATGCAATGTCCACACGCACTAACACTGTGTATATGACAAGGGTATGATATATGTATTGTATGCTATCAATAAGCTCTGTATGTTATGAATTAACATGCATGTCATGAACTAAAATAAATTGCACAAATTAATATGTTACGAATTCAGCAAAAATGATGTAAGTAAGATATATAGAACAATCAGTCAGTAATTCATCAAAATTTGTTTCAGTTCAATCGGAGTTTCAGTTTTCAAGATATAACTGTTTCAGTTTAAGTGCTCGCGGCTGGAATTTCAGTTTCAGAACTGAACGTCCATTTCGCGGCACGAATCGCACCCAGTTGGACTCAGAATTTAGCAATGTCACAGTTAAATGAAATCTGGGGTTTTTGATAAAGTATTCAACGCAACAGACGGATCCTCAATTGCATCTGTACGTTGAAAGTTATATACAGTTTAATCTCAATATGTCATTTCAGAAATTGTTCTGAACAGCTTTACGTTCTGCCCTTTTAAATATAGTTTAAAATAACAAACGGCGATGAATCGGAATGAAACCACTTGTTTCCTTTCACTAACAGAAATATCTTATAACTACTGTAAAGTTCCGTATCATACTATTTCAGGAAACACGGGGACGCAGGTCTTTGGACAAAACACACTAATCAGAAACGCTCTGGACTGCAGTCCAGAGTCGTGTTCCGATCCAATTATCTTCATGGTTACATAACAGAAATGATCAGAAATTTACATAGGATTAAAGTTCGTCAAGTCGTCTTCGATTTAAGCCCTCGAACGCTTCTTTCCAATATGTGTATGATTTATGGTGTTTTTATTTGTTTTCAGTTACGAGAGAATTCTAGTTTTAACGACATGTTTTGGGGTATCGATTTTTGTTACTAACAATCGTATTTTCCAGCGGATTTCACACAGGATATTCATCATTATAAGGGCCAACATAAAATATCGATTACCGTCAAATTAGACAATTATTTCCATAGGTAACTAATATCGAGCACTTAGGTCATGATACGTATCGGAAATCGGTAAGTTTGTAAACTACATGATCTAGGTTGGTAACACTATTAGTATAGCATGAAGCAAGTAAATACTTGCCTGGAAGATGTCTCGGGGTCGCACGATAGCAACGATGTCGCGAACGCGCGATGTACGCCGCGAACGGATTGCGCAAGTTTGGCTCGCGAAACGGATTTGCGTCGGAGTTGCCAAGTGGTCGCTGGAGGTATAGAGTGCGCTCTGTGGGTGGCCTAGGACTTGCTGGGGTCGACGATATCGGCGGTGGTCACTCCGACGACGTGCATGGAGAGTTTCACAGAGAATGGGTATTTGGAGAAGGAGAGAGAGAGAGAGAGAGTGCAGTGGGGGGGGGTCGGGTTTGGAGTGATAAGGATGGTGCTGAGGATGTAGAGGGTCGCAGAGGTGGTTCAGGTGAAATGGGGCTCGCCGGCGTTGAGATCCAGAGGGTGGCCGAGAGGTGGCGAGGGTATGCAGTTGAGGGGAGTGAGCTCGGTTGAGGCTGGAAAAAGTGAGGAGAGAGAGGAGGCTAGGGTGAGGTGATGCAGAAGGGGGGTCGGAGGAAGGTTCGTCGTCGTCGTCGAGGGTGGAGTGCAGTGGGTTGTTACGAAGTTGGGTTGCTGTGGGTTTTCGAGTGATGGGAGAGGAGTGAGTTGGAGAGATAGAGAGTGTGAGGGGAGTTGGAGACGGGGAGTTTGAGGGGTGTGGAAACGTGGTCGGGGGTCGTGGGCGACGGCGAGGCGATGTGGGGAGCTCGGGGACGTGGGGGGTCGCGAAGATGGAGGCGCGAGCGGGAAAAGAGTGGGGAAGGAGAGAAACGGTCGGGTCGGGTCGGTTAGGGAACGGGCCGGGGGAGATTTGAGTTTAGGAATTTTATAAATTTTGAATGGGCTGGGCTGAATTTAAATAAAGGATTTATTTAAAATGGTGTGGGCTGGGGTTTTGTAAAAATATAAGGGTTAATTTAAATTAGCTTTATTTGCTTTAGTTTTTTGGGCTGAATGTTTAAAATTAGGTTTTAGTTTAATTGGGTTTGGTTTTTAAATCTTGGGTTTTAACTTTTTGGTGTTGGGAAAATATAAATATTTTGCTTAACCAACCAATTCAAAATATGAGGGAAAAAGAAAAGAAACTACTGGAATTCAGAGAATCGGAAACTTTTATTAGAATGGAAACGGGGATTTACAAACTCTCTCAAACTTATGGTGGAACCGAGAGTTTGGATAATATTTTGAATCAAAATATACAACTTTCAGAACGACGGAGAAGAACAATAAATCTAAAGTATCGAGCATGGAGGACTAATACCCTTTGGTCTGTTTCATGGATTGCAAAATGGACCGAATAACCTACAGTCTCTTTCGCTGGATATGCTAAAGGAAGAAGATCATGCTGCCAAAAGACGTCATAGGAAAAAATAGTTGCTTGTGACTTCCTATTATGTTTGACATTGTGGCGACTTTATAAACATATATTTTATGATTGATGGTGTGTTGCTTTCTTTCTTTATTATCTGGGATGGATATGTCTATTTTGTTTGACTATTTCTGGTATGGAGTACAAATTTATGTGTACAAGGTACACGAAGTGTGCGGGGTACACGAAGCATGCATGGCACACATTTAATAAAGATACGTCGGCATGTAGAAACTCTCCATCACACGAAAGATCCCCTTTATGCTTGGAAAGTATACGAAGGTGAAACTAAATGCAAAACGTCATCTGCTCAGAGTAGTGACCGTATTGTTGCATACAGAGTTTGACGATAGTAGGAGCGCTTAATAGAGTCATCCCGACTGGGTCAGGATAAGGTTGAAATGTGCTATATGCCGAGCGACCGAAGTGGTTATCCCATGGCCACTTTATCTATTTTACATATAGCCGGACTAGGGGTCCGACTCGTCTTTGTCGAGAGATCTCAATCATATCACAGGACGATATGACCGAGCAAGTCATTCATAGAGTGATTGGACTTGGGTTTATACGATATAGCTTTAATGGTATATACTCTCAGAGACAGAATTTTGTACCGTAGCACGTTTCCATACGACGTTCGCAGAGACCATGCATATAAGGAGGTTGAAAGATGGATCCCATCTCCCTCATTGTGACCCCATATGACAACCTTCTTCCTCGAAGGACGGGCAATCAATATACTGTAACATTTCAGAAAAATAAAATATTATTTTTGGGAATTTATATAATTAAATAATAAATATTATGAATATTTTAATGATGCAGTATAATTATATACCGATAATTTGGGAAATATTGGAAAATTAAATTGAATGGTGATTTTTGGAGGTATTTATGTGATTTAGGCAAATTATAAATTCTTTATGATTAATTATATTCCATTTTAATGCTAATCACGATTAAATATCACTAATCATGTATTAACCTTGATTTGTGCACATGACATGCACCATGTCATATTAAACATTTATTATATTTTCTACCATGGCTTTTCTTTATTTTTCATGCATGGTTTGGTTTTAAAATGAATGGAAAACAAAAGAAAAAGAAAAAGGATTTAAAATGTGGCATGGTGAGAGGTATGGGCAAGAGAGAGAACGAGAGGGTTTTTTTTGACCTTGGCCATTCTTTCTTCACTTCATCACCCTCATCATCCACTCTCCCCTTCACCTCCATGGCTGCCTCCCTCATCCATCACTTATACCTTTTCACTACAGCCCCAAAACAACTTCAAAACCTTGCATTCACTTCACAAAAAATGTGCACAAGCTCACTACAAGCATGATGGACCAAGAAAAATTGGATTTTGAAGACTTGGTTCAACTCAAGAAAATTCTTGAGTTGCCAAATGAGGTACTTTCTTCATCATTAGTGTAGCATTCCATTTCCTTTAGCTTAAATGTTAGTTTAGAATTGGTTTAGTGGGGTTTTGTGATATAGGAAAATTCCTAGAAGAGGTTAGGGGATTTCTTGAGTTGTGCTTGTGTAATTGAGATTAGTAGAGGCCATACAACACCATATAGTGCAAAACCCGGACCTAACCTGAGACCAACCCCCAAAATGTGAACTTAAACTTGCCTGATATCGGATTTTGTAGACTTTGGTGGTGGTATTTTGAGATCTACTATCACCTGGGGGCCATATAATTCATTTAGCAATTACTGGGAGATGTGCAGGCAAAGTGGAGCATACCCTAAAGATCCGAGACCCCAAACATACTTTATGGCCGCACTTTTTCCCTTTCTGGCCGCAAATTGCGGCCACGGTGTTAGCCTTGGTCCTCGTTCTTGGATCATGGCTCCATTATCTGTTAATTAGACCCTCCACATATGCAAAATTGGCTAATTTCACCTGGGGTAAAATCTGGAGGTGTTTTTGTCACGACCCGAAATTGGCACGTGACGGTCCTAATACTATGCAACGTCTACAGGCGTAACGCAGTAAAAGAAATCCAAAACCCAGAAATCTAAACCATTAAAAGACAAGAAAAGATAAGAAACATTGTTTAAACTTTTGAAAATCTCAAGTATAAATTCTTTAAGTCCAATTTACTTTCTTGAAAATTTCGGCAGCAGCTCATTTGTAAAAACCAACCCCAAAAATGGGTACAATATAAATATAAAGTAAACCATCCTCAATGGGAGCAAATCCATGCCAAAAGGCGGAAAACAACCACCACAACAGATATACGACGGCGTAGTGAAGAAATAAAAGACGATATAAGTAAAAACAGCATAAAAGACATCCAAGTCACCAAAATATACAATATCGTCATCACATCAAGTCTCTAAGTCATACAAGATAATGGTAGATGGAGAGTACAGGATACAACGAATATACAATAAACGTGAACAGATAACTACAAAACCCACCTAAAGCAAAACTGCTCATTGTGGGCCGAAGCGGTATCCGCAGCAAAAGATGACGTGATAGATGAATAGCCTGCCTCGACTACTCTGGGGAACAACCTGCAAAACAAACTGTGTCACAACGGGGGTGAGTTGCCAACTCATGAATAATGATTAACATATGCAGGTAATCGCAAGTATGCACGTACAGCGCGAATCTAACATATGCAATTAATGGCAATAAAAGGTCATATGAATGCAGTAATCATGAAGGGTACACTAGCAGGTACAAGTAATACATGAAGCAATAATATGAAAATCGGTATGCAATAATCATGCAATAATGATGTGAAAAGGTGTATATGCAACAGTCATGAAAGATACACTAACAGGTACACCTAACACATGAAGTAATGCATATAAAGTGAAGTATGTAAATGCAACAGTCATGAAAGTACTCTATCAAGTACAACTAATACATGAAGCAGTGCATAAACAATAAAAGTGGAGTATGGAATGAAACATGTCATTTCCACGGAATCCTGACATCGTGGTAGGACCAAACTCCATCAAGACAATCCAAATCCCAATTTCTCAAATCAGCCCTCAAATTGGCTCTCGTATCATGTAGGTCTCACAAATCCTGAATGTACAATATCAATTAAATCGCAAAAATCCTGTATCCAATATCAAGTGAATCTCTTATAACTTTGCATGAATAATTATGATGATATATAAAAATTGATATGTATACATATATATTAGCGTCCCATTCAACTAATATATATGTATATGCATATATAAAAGCGTCTCATTCCACTGTTATATATATTTAGGAGTAAAAAGAAATATCATGAAAACCTGTGCCAAGTATCGACACATAAATGCTGATCTATCAGGTGCTGTCACCAAGACCGGCACCCTGATAGGTACGTATCATACGCTATACCGAAATCTCGAGTGCCTAGCTCTAACCCTCGTTTCTTGACGTATCTATACGCACATGACTCCCGTCGGTATCCCCATGATAATCGCCGAGTCATAGGTAATGTCACCGGTAAGTATGGTTCCCCCACTAACTCATCTCCTCACTGAGATTCTTGCCCCGGGGTACCTCTAGGCCCCACCATGTACCCGCACACAGACCCCATCTTTCCTCATGTGGGGTATATATATATCAGAACCGATAAATCTCATGGTGGACGCTGAAATATCATATCAAGAGAAACCGGGTTTTTCAAATAATGCATAATTTAATGAAACTACCACGGTCCTCAAATCCAGAAAATAACATGAAAAATCCATATCTCAATGCGAAAAATCCATGAATATAATATATGCAACATAAAACTGTAGTGTAAGCATATAAAGGAAAAGATGCTATTTAACTACAAGTTAAAATATATATATGCGGTTCCTAATTTCTCCAAGTCTATATAATATCAAATAAAGGTAAACATGTAGCTATAGCCAGATACGTGTGTAAACATAAAGCTATAGCAAGGTATATGTATCTACCTATCAATAATGATGTAATATACCCTCCGGGTATAAGTGAAGTATGAATGCAAGGTATCCCTGTAACTATGTCATTAAGTGTGTATGTACCTATCGCTAATGATACAATACCCTATAGATATACAGGTAACTAGCATGTAAGCATGTCAAGACATATGTGTAAGCATGTAGGTATACAGGTATGCTATATGTCATATGCGTAAAGAAATATGAATCAATGTCTCAATATCCCTAACCAAACAATATCATATCTATAAGGGTGTTGTGCGTGACATGGCAATTATTGACGGTGTGTGTGGCATACAATTAGTGCTCGTGCAACGTGAGCCGTCAATAATATGTGCAGTGTCCTAAGGGTACTAGTCCAAGCACAACAAGTAACTAAGTAATAAGGCGTATGCGCAACTCTATAAATGAAATAGAATATGCGACAAGTAAAGTCATCTCTAGCCCAGACGCATAACGCCATGCCGGCGATTCCCCTGTAGATGTTAAATCTACTCACCAACGCTCCTGGCTAAGTGAAGTCTACTACTTGTTTTCCCTTCGTCGCAGCGTCTGAAGTCCCCGCCTGCGAACCTAAAACATAATACAACAAAGCAAGTATATATTAGCAATAGACCCAAAACACGTACAAACTACGCGGGCGAACGCGACAACACAAACATACTCTTAAGTGTTCGTATCGTAGCTAACGTGTATAGTGACACTACAAAACGAACTCAAGTGTAAAAACTACACAAAGACACGAACGAAATCGGCACGACCCTAGCTAGGAACACAAAAACGACGCAACTACCAAGCCTAGACCCTGATCGTACCGATCGTGCATTCGAAACACAAGTCTAAAGCTAATACAATTCTAGCGATATCAAACATCTTAAACAGCTTAACTAAGTTATCCAAACCACTATCATAATTTTAAACTCGCACAAATATGCTTTATAAAAACCTAGTAAGCAATATATCATTTTAGCACAAAATAACAACTTTTTACCAAACTAGCATTTACAAACATCACTAATTAACAAGATTAAACCATTCAAATCAATACTATAATTTTTAATCTTATCTAATTAGGATTAGCAAAAGTCTAGTTTGTAATTAAGCTAATTAGGTAATTAGGAAAATATCATTTAACAAATTAGCCACTTGATTAAGTTTTCATCAAGCTTAACTTACTAGTTAACCTTTTTACTAATCAAAACCTTAACTTCATTAACAAAAACCCCTTTTTAGAATTTTAAACATGCATTAAAATAGCTTTAAATTAACAATTAAAAAGCTAATTAAAGATTTAAAACAAGAATTAAGCATTAGGGTTAGGGTTTATACTTCCAAAATGATTCAAAAACATGCAACAAAACACCAAATCTAAGCATCCAAAATGAAGTCTTCCATGATGATCCAAGCTTACTTTGAGTTCAAGAATGAAGGGTTTTGATTTATAAAAGAGTTTGTGGGATTTATTTGTGATTTTTGATGATCCTAATGAAGCAAAATGAGATAGAAATGGAGGGGGGAAATTTGGGGCAGCCAAGTGTAAGTCGATGTACAACACCCCACGACTTGCGGGGAGGCGGAATAATGAAAAACAATCTTGTTTAAAGCGTAAACATCGACTAACCGAGAATCTTTGCATAAACAATAACTAACATCAAACATAGGAGTTAACAACTACTATGAAAAGTGATTATACCTAAAGATCCGAGTCCTTCGTCTTGTCGTTCTCCACGTCCTCTCCGGCCTTCTCTAAGTAGTAGAAGATCCACCCGAGAGCTTTACTACAAGCTTCACCTCAAACTAGAGGTAACTAGGTTTCTTTAAGTGCTAATCAAAGTACCTAGATGATATAGAGTGAGGGTTATGGTTTAATTAATCTAACTAATCCTTGTACTCAACACATGAGAGGGGAGGATTAGGGTTTGAAGAGAGAGAGCTTGAGGAGAGAGAAGATGAACATAATAATGAAATGAGAAAATGAGCTATCATAATATATATCAAGCATTATTGTTTTTCAAGAAAAGAAAATAAAATGATTTACAACCATGCTTGATAAATATCTAATGGTGATTCATCTCCATGAGTCATTAAGCATTTATGATGCATTAATGACATGGATGAATCATCCATATGACTCACTAATCTCATTCAATATATATGCTACCTTAACCCCCTTAGTCACCATCTTCTAGAAGCTTCTCGCGCAATTACGAGAACGCCCCTACTATCCGTGAAAACACGGAAAAAGTTTAGACTGTATAAATCCAATAACCGGATACTAGTAACTGGCTTAAACCAAAGCCGACTAGTAAAAACTGTCCGAAAGTCGTACGCGCGTAAACACACGTATGCGTCCGAACCCTTGTCGTAAAACCATACGACCTCTATATCGTTTCGCCTGGAGTAGGGAAACTCTCTGTGTGGGACTCTAGAGACTCGACTACTACGCTGGCAGTGGGTTTAACCACAGACCGCAAGCGGCACTAGCTGTACGTAACGGTCCCTAGGTAGATGTCGATAAGAAGGCCGATGAGGAAATCCATCCGAACTCCTACTGAGTCTGATGTGACAATCTCCATACAGTCTGGTCCGTTCGTCTAAGACTATCGCATATCGGGCCTAGGGGGCGGCAAGCGTCAGTCCCCTAATAGCGGTATAAGTCGTGTCGGAGCGAAGCCCATTACACCCTGAGAAACTACTGGAACCTACCAGCAAATCTCGCTTGCCCTGGCCAAGGACTTTGCGTATTGGCTCTCTGACACAGCGCGATATCAACCCCCAATACCGGGAGAGACGAATCCTATCTAACCGCCACTGCCTCCAAGTGCTCGGGACTGCACCCAACTGCTACCTGTTTGCACGACTCTTTTGAGCCGTGGTAGGATAGAAATCTAAGAACAGTGGGACACACTCGAGGCGAAGTAGCAGTGTCAAGTCTACGGACTATGCTGTACTCATGTCACCTGGGAACTGTTCACTGACGACTGGTATAAAACCAACCAACAGTTCCCTATGAGGCCTGTCCGGTGTACCCGTAACCTAACGAGCACCTGCATACTATCTCCAGTACGACGTACTGACGGCTGTGGGATAGACCATCTCCCCAACTGGGATGAGAAGCGTACACACTAGTCTACTCCGGAGTATCGATACCCTGTCTCGATAATCCAATGACTAGGGACCTGAATAAGGATGTGCTTGTAGACTACCCAGTCCCCACTAGTGTGACTGCCATCACAACGCTGGTAGTCAAGCAAGATCCTAAGAGCTCTATCAATACGTATACTCACATATTAAGATAGAAAACCAAGTAGCATACTACCATGTTTAGCAAGACTGTTATATACATGTGAATATCCCAAGCTTCCATTAAGTAATATACAAACTAGTATGATACAATAATGGCCCCTAAGGCATATACACTAACAATCTCCCACTTGCACTAGGGCCATATACTGGCATATCGAAGACCGATGATCTCGAGTAGCCTCTCGAACTGAATCTGAGGTAGGGCCTTCGTGAATGGATCAACAATGTTCTCTTCAGAAGCAACTCTCCGAACCTCGATCTCCCGACGATCAATGATCTCCCTGATCAGGTGATACCGCCTTAAGATGTGTCTGGACTTCTGATGGGACCTTGGTTCCTTCGCTAAAGCTATAGCTCCGTTGTTGCCGCAATACAGAGGTATTGTATCAACAATGGTAGGAACCACCTGAAGTTCTGTTAGGAACTTCTTCATCCAGACCGCTTCTTTTGTGGCATCGCAAGCAGCTATATACCCCGCTTCCATCGTCGAGTCAGCAACGGTGTCCTGCTTGGAGCTCTTCCAGCACACCGCCCTTCCATTGAGGGTAAAGACATAACCTGACATGGACTTGGAATTGTCCTTATCACTCTGGAAGCCGGAATCAGCATAGGCCTCCAACTTGAGGTCTTTTGCGCCGTAAACCAAGAACATCTCCTTAGTCCTCCTCAGGTACTTGAGAATGTTCTTTACTGCTATCCAGTGCTTCTCCCCTGGGTCTGACTGATACCGGCTTACCACGCTCAGTGCGTAAGCTACATCTGGTCTGGTGCATAACATCGCATACAGTATAGAGCCCACCGCAGAAGCATAGGGTATAATAGACATGCGTTCCCTTTCCAAATTAGTCTTGGGAGACATCTCTTTGGATATGGTGATTCCGTGACAAGCCGGTAGATTATCGCGCTTAGAATCTTCCATACTGAATCTTTTCAGTACAGTGTCGATATACCTGGACTGCGAAAGTCCCAACATCCTCTTGGATCTATCACGATAGATCCGGATCCCCAGAATGTAAGAGGCATCACCCAGGTCTTTCATGGAGAACCTGTGTGACAAGAATCCTTTGACAGATTGTAGCATATGAATGTCATTTCCTATTAGTAGAATGTTATCCACGTACAATACGAGGAATACGACACTTCTTGCTACAATCTTACTATATATGCACGGTTCATCTGGATTTTTGATAAAGTCATATTCTTTGACTGTTTCATCAAAACAGATGTTCCAACTCCGCGATGCTTGCTTTAGTCCATAAATGGACTTAAGCAACTTGCATACTTTCCCGCTGCTCCCACTCTGATTGAAACCCTCTGCCTGATCCATATAGACGCACTCTTCTAAATTTCCATTCAGAAAAGCCGTCTTTACGTCCATCTGCCAGATTTCATAATCATGGAAGGCAGCAATAGCAAGAAGGACCCGAATGGATTTGAGCATAGCTACTAGAGAAAAAGTTTCGTCATAGTCCAAACCAGGTCTTTGACGAAAACCCTTTGCAACAAGTCTAGCTTTATAGGTTTCCACCTGTCCATCTACACCAATCTTTTTCTTGAAGATCCATTTGCATCCTATGGGTTTTACCCCATCTGGAGCAAAGTCCAAAGTCCATACTTTGTTGGTGTACATGGATTCCATTTCGGTCCGCATTTCATCTAGCCATCGTACCGAGTCGCCGCTCTGGATGGTCTGTTGGAAGCTAGTAGGTTCATCATCATCAATGATGCAATCCTCTCCATCCCCATCGACGAGAAAACCGTAGTATCTCTCAGGCGGATGAGACGGCCTACTACTTCTGTGGAGGGGTGCGGGAATGTCCTGTTCTTCTCGAACTACTGGTTCTACCAAACTTTCAGCAGTAGTTTGTGGTTCTGGAATTTCTTCTAGTTCTATTTCGCTCCCACTTGTTTCCTTTGCTAAAAACTGATGTTCTAGAAAATGGGCATTACGAGAAACAAAAACCTTTTGTTCCTCTGCGTAATAGAAATAATATCCCTTGGAGTTCTTTGGATATCCCACAAACATACATTTTACTGATCGTACATCGAGCTTGTCCACATGCTGCTTTTTAACAAAAGCTGGACATCCCCATATCTTTATATGTTGAAGATGGGGTTTCTTCCCAGTCCACATCTGATATGGAGTGGTAGGCACAGTCTTGGTAGGAGCCCTGTTCAGAAGATATGCTGTTGATTCTAGCGCATAACCCCAGAAAGATCGCGGTAACTCAGCATTACTCATCATGGATCGTACCATATCCAATAGGGTTCGATTCCGTCTCTCCGATACACCGTTATGCTGTGGAGTGTATGGAGGAGTAAGCTGAGAGAGAATTCATTTCTCTTTTAGGTAACCTAGGAACTCGGCACTTAAGTATTCACCACCTCGATCAGATCTTAGTGTCTTGATACTTTTTCCGGTTTGGTTTTCTACTTCATTCTTATACTCTTGGAATTTCTCAAAAGCCTCAGATTTATATTTCATCAGATAAATGAATCCGTACCTTGAGTAATCATCCGTAAAAGTAATGAAATAGGAAAAACCACCTCTCGCATGTGTAGATATTGGACCGCATACATCACTGTGTACGAGTCCTAAGAGCTCGCTCGCTCTTACTCCATGTCCAGTGAATGGAGTCTTTGTCATCTTTCCTTTGAGACATGATTCACAAGTGGCATAAGTTTGATATTCGAACGTGTCCAAATATCCTTCTTTATGTAACTTAGTTAATCTTATCTCATTGATATGACCTAGTCTACAATGCCATAAGAAAGCCTTATTTAAATCTGGAGACTTTCTTTTTAGTGTGTTCTGGACATTGAAAATCTGGATTTGATTTAATACATATATATCGTTATCCAGTGTACCAGACCCAATCAAACTTTGATTAAGGTGGATGTTAACAACACCACTTTCAAACATGAAATCATAACCTTTATTTGATAACAAGGAAACAGATATGATATTACACGTTAAGCTGGGTACACAAAAACAGTTATGTAAAACCAAAATGTGTCCACTCGTCAATCCCAGGTGATAATCCCCTACGGACACAGCTCCCACGCTAGCTCCGTTAGCAACCATCAGGGTCATATCACCTTCCTTCAGCACTCTACGGTTTCTCAGTGCCTGCAATGAATTGCAAATATGAGATCCTGATCCGGTATCCAATACCCAGGAAGTAGAGTTGATTGACAGACAATTCTCAATTACAAACACACCTGAAGTCGAAGCCACAGCTTGCTTCGGTTCCTGGTTCTTGGCGTTCCACGCCTTGCAATCCTTCTTCCAGTGCCCTTTCCTGTGACAATGGAAACACTCATCCTGCGCCACTACTGGCACTGCAATTTTTTTCTTTCCCTTCCCTCCCACCTTACTAACACCTCCTCTAGGTTTGGTGGCGGCCTTCTTCTTCCTTCCTTTGGCCCTTGCCTTGGACCCGGAAGAAGATGCACCGCTAACAAACATAGCGGGTGTTTCCCTTGCCTTCTGCAAGGTGCCCTCTGCACTCCTCAACATGTTAAGGAGTTCCGGAAGTTCAACTTCTTTTCTTTGAATGTTGAAGTTCAAAATAAACTGGGCGTAGGTGGAAGGAAGGGACTGGAGAATAAGGTCTGTATAGAGCTCATTATCCAAAGTCGTCCCAAGGTCTGCGAGCTCTTCTATATAGCCTATCATCTTTAGGACATGTTCTCCTACCGATGATCCGACAGCCAACCTTGCTCGAAACAAGTTCTTAGAGGTCTCGTATCTTGCTATACGAGATTGCTCTCCATAAAGTTTCTTTGTATGGAAAAATTTGGCATCTAGTTCCATATCCTCGTGCCTCCTCTGATGTTCATTGTTTATCGAGGCAAGCACGATGTACTTGGCTTTTGCGCAATCGAAATCCCAGGTTTTGCGGATTTCCTTATCCGCATTATTGGATTTGGGACCAGGGACAGCAGGTGCCTTAGCGGTGAGGACGTAACCCAATTTGTCATAGGTCAAAGCCATTTTGACATTCCGCAGCCAATCTTTATAGTTTGGCCCAGTCAGTATATTTTTCTCTAAAAGTAACTTAAGTCCAGTCATTTTCAGGGTCGCTGCAATTAGGAGAGAGAGAAGAAAACTCTTTAGCATGATGCTCTTGCAAGTTTAGAGTGGTTTTTAGTTTATCTAAACTGGATGGCTCCCACTGTTTCTCGAATCTTTCCTCAAACCATAAAAGAAGAATTAGCCAGGACTATTCTCACCGAACAATACTTGCTTAACCGTTCAGCCAGGCTACTGTCGATACTTCGAGGGAGGTTTTCCAACGCTTTCGCGAAGTTCCTTAATTAAATAACCTCTTTTCTCTGGGGGCGTAGCTCCTCTGACACCTTTCTTTTGATTGTTAAGTGACGAATATCCTGATAAGTAGCATATACTCACAGTAGGATCGGGATCCAAATATCATTGTATGATAATGTTAAAGGAATCCTACCAACATTCATCAAACTCCAAATGGTATGCAACTCTTTGCAAATTTCAGTTTCTTTAGAAATTCCCGATATATATTTTTGCCCCATGCTCTTATGACCTTGGCGTTGGTTAAAATGTCATAAGTCACATGTCATGTTCTACCCATCATTATCTTGTTAATTTGAACCCATCCATACATATCCTTGACGTTGGCCAAAATGATCATACGACTGTCCCAAACTAACTCATCTATCTATGCAACAAATGAATACCCAGCAGCTACCAAACACTATGCCTTGGCATTGGTCTAAATACATAGCTTGAATACTACTGAATACCCAGATGAAATGACGGAGGGCTACGAATGGTTTTGGCGAAACCGTGAACGTAGTGAACTTGATATAACCGAAGGAACCTGATAGCTTTTAAAAGGAGCGGTTAAAGCTCCGCATTTAAAAAATATCTGTTTTTAAAATTAACTGAGTTGTTTCTTTTAAATTGTTCCAACGATTAAACTTTTGGTTTATTTTCTTTGCATTAAATAATGCGTCCCATCATTTAACCTATCATTGCAGAAAACAACGAAAATACAACGTCCTCTTATGCCATCCGCATTCGCCACTGGGTCCCGTCATCACCCGTTAGGTTACTTAACTAACGACAGAGCGGGGGCTGGGCTAGCGCGGGTGTAAAACATAAGTGACGTCTAAATAGCTATCATATATATAGATATTTTACATTCGTCAGACGCAATAATATTCATTCCAGATCACAGATGAACTTTATTGGATTTGCAAGCAATTTGTATTTCTTTTGAGCCTGTAATGAAAGACGGATTGCACAGTTGTGATGAATAGCCATTACCCCACCCAAGACCCCTACGGGTACGGCAAACTACCCGCCCGGTAGTTTGTGCACCCCACCTTAGGTCTGTCCTAGGAGCAAAAACAGTAAAATGAAATAATACAACGGTGGCTACAACCGCAACCTGGATGTGCCCCGCAAAAATAATATTACAACAAATTACATTTACATTGAATGAATTAAATAATAACCCATCATAAAACCCCGGCTATACATTACAACAGTCCAACACAGTTCATATACACAAACAGATAAAATCCATTACAGAAATGTGCAACCCCCTGCCAACCGACATACTAGCAGTTAGGGGAGGTTTACGAACACATTATACAAACACAGATATAATCAAATTAGCAAACATCGTAAAATTTCGATCGAACAAACGCTTTTAGATTCTACTCCAATACTTTTCTGTGAACCTGAGATCTTAGCAGAAAATAAAACATCCCAGAAACATCATTGTTAACACCTAGGAGTTACTGAATAAATTTGGGCCGACTCGGCCCCAACTCGGCCGCGGATCCGCCGCGGATCGCATGGATCCGCCGCGGTTCCGCGGTGAGATGGCCGAGTTAGGGGTCTAAATTTCTTCAGTAGCCCTAGTTTTTCCTGTTTGTTATTCTGAAGCACCCTGAAAAATTTTTAGAGCCAGTTTAAAATTCGACAGCAAGTGTGATAATCGACGATGTTTCTGGTTCTTTTTTGCGTTCGAAATTCTTACGACTTTGCTAACGAGTTATTTATTGTTTAGCGAGGCTCTGATACCACTGTAAGTCGATGTACAACACCCCACGACTTGCGGGGAGGCGGAATAATGAAAAACAATCTTGTTTAAAGCGTAAACATCGACTAACCGAAAATCTTTGCATAAACAATAACTGACATCAAACATAGGAGTTAACAACTACTATGAAAAGTGATTATACCTAAAGATTCGAGTCCTTCGTCTTGTCGTTCTCCACGTCCTCTCCGGCCTTCTCTAAGTAGTAAAAGATCCACCCAAGAGCTTTACTACAAGCTTCACCTCAAACTAGAGGTAACTAGGTTTCTTTAAGTGCTAATCAATGTATCTAGATGATATAGAGTGAGGGTTATGGTTTAATTAGTCTAACTAATCCTTGTACTCAACACATGAGAGGGGAGGATTAGGGTTTGAAGAGAGAGAGCTTGAGGAGAGAGAAGATGAACATAATAATTGTTAGTTATATGTATGCCCTAGAGGCCATTACTGTACATAGGATGTATATTGTAGTGGATGCTGGGACATATATAGGGAGGACTTTCTTGCTCGACATGATAGTATGTTATCTGGTTGAACTTTACCTTAACGTGTATACTGATTGTCTCTCTGTTACATGTTGGTAAAGCCCTTAGGATCTGTACTTGACTACCTGGACTATGATGCGGATCATACTAGTGGGGACATGGTAGTCCATAAGTACATCCTTCAAAGTCCCTAGTCGTGGGTGTATCGAGACGGGGCATCGATATACCAGAGTAGACTAGCATATACCTTCTCGACCCATACAGATGGGCGATGGATGATTCCATATCCATCGGTGTTTGACATCAGAGATGATATACGGGTGCTCAGTAGAGACTGGGTACACTGGACGGACTCGCCGAGAACTCCCAGATGGTATTATACCTCACGTCAGATGGCAGTTCTCTGGTGACACTGGTACAGATTAGTCTGTTGACCCGAGATCGTCATAGAGTCTTGTGTGGTTCCCACTGTGCTTTGATTTCCATCTTACCACGTCCAAGAGGGCGTGCAAAACGGTGGTTTTTGGGTACAGTCCCGAGTCATATGGAGGCAATGAGCGATAGGAAGGGATTCGTCTCTCCCGGTATAGGGGGTTGATGTTGCGCTGTGTTCGATTGGCTATAACAGGAAATCCCTGGCCAGGGTTGCTGAGATTTACTGGTAAGTGTTACCAGTAGTTTCTCGAATAGTTATAGACCTCATATCGACACGACTTATTGAGCTATTGGGGTCTGACGTTTACCACCCCTAGGCGAGATATGCGACATATCAGACGATCAGACCGGACTGTACGGTAGTGTTACTGGTCGGATTCACTGGAGTGTGAGCGGGCTTGCTCGTCGATCTTCAGATCGCTCAATACCCGGGTGGCCGTTACGTTTAGCAGACCGCTTGCGGCTTGTGGGTGTTTGATATGATCATCGCCTGCTGCCGGCGTATTGACGAGTCTTTAGAGTCCTACACAGAGGTTTCCTGGCTCAAGCGAAACGAAATAGGAGCGCATATGAGATATGTGCGGGACCGAGAATAATACGAGTATGTGATACTGTATTCGATTCTCGCGATGTGACATTGATCGGTTATATGCGATATAGCCGGGTTATCGGATCAAGTGTTGATTCGATAAGATGTTACTATTAATACCAGTCGGTTATGTGCGCATGACCGGATCATTGAATCAAGTGTTGATTTAATGATTTAATGTATAATTATATATTTGATATATTACTTTGCATTAACTAGTATCGGTTCACTTTAGACGGATTTTCTCACTTGGTTCGTGCGCATTGCATATGCGATATGTTTTTGTGCACTTGTATGTATCATGTTTGATGATGCATGCTAACTTGAGTTTGTGTAAAGATTAAACCATGGTTATTCATATGGTTAGGGTTTTGTTTTATTTACTTATTTATTTATTTATTGTTTTTTGGAAAATAAAAGAAAAGAGAAAAGAATGGTGGCTAATTTTGTTCTTTAGTTGAAGCTTCATGAAGCTTTGTTCAAGTCAACCATCCTTATCTCATCCTTAACCCTAACCATTCCCACTAACCATGATTCATTCTCTACACATGACTCTAGTTAAAAATTATGATAAGAATTCATTTTCTTTTCTTTTTCTATTTTAACTTATCATAACTATTTCCTTCTTCTTCTTCCTTGAACTTGAAGAAGAAAGCTTACCTCATCAATGGTGATTGATGAATTTGAGTGAGAAATCCAATTCTAAAGTTAACCCACTTCCTATTTCTTCATCCTCTACCTCTTGCCAAGTAGTAGAGTGTGTTTACTTCACAAGTTTCTTGACTTGGTGAAGTCGGAGCTTGATTTAGCGATGCCTCGACGTAGATCATCTTCGGCATGGACATCGACGACCTAGCTTGCCCATTCTCCGACGAAGCCGACTCTAGAGCCCGGATTTGATTTGGACAGCGGAGACGACCTCGTTGCGGAGCCGTGGAGGTGGAGGACCGGATCTACAAAGGTTGTATTTCCGTATTCCCATTAGTTAAGTGTTAACTAGTTCTTTGTTCGCCTAGACCTCTAGCCGACGATCCGTAGTTTAGGGTTTGTAGGCACCGTAAAATTTTAATATGGCATGTTCGATGCCTTGTGAGACCTCACTTGAGTGCCTAGGAACCCTACAGTGGTATCAGAGCCTAGCTAGAGCCTTAGGCGAAGTCCAGACGGAAATTGAAGTCCGAACGAACCCGGAACTCCAAAACAAATATGCTCTCTGTACTTTTTTCAAAACAGTGCATTTTTCCACATTAAAAATATTCAGAAAAACATGCAGGAAAATATAAGAGTAACTGTGCAATTCGTAGCCCTAATTCCATAAAAGCGCCGCGCTTCCGCGGCACTAGCATGGCTAGTGCGGCGGAAGAGCGGCCGTTTTGTCGTTTTCTGTTGGGACGTTTGCACAGTAACTCTTATTTAACTGTGCTGAGTTCTCTGGATATTTTTAAAATTTTATTCAAGTGTTGAATAATCTGGAATGTTTTGGAGCTTCGGTGTTTCGATCGGGGTATCAAATTTTGTCTGTGTGGCTTTCCGGATAAATTTTAGGATATGTTAAAAAGTTCGACCGGATATAAATACCCAATTTTTCCCCTGTCGGGAAATTTCCAAGTGTTGGATTTTTCCGTAGTTTAACGACGTTCTAAGTAGTGCAAGTAACGCGATGGTCCCTCTAGAAGACACAAACCTTAACTCGATTATGTGACCGTCTTGAACTGCCCTTTGAACCTTCGGGTTTGGGGCAGTACGGCGTGCCACATGTGAGGCGTTGGCTTGACCCTTCTACGGCTGGACCGTTGGTACTGAGGCACGAACGGAATGTTGTTAGACTTGTTTCATGTGTTGATCTGTATCGGGAAAACTTGGGTGTTCGGATGTTCGATCGGAAAGTTTAATATTTTCTGTTTATCTGGAATGTGATACAATAATTGGAATTCACAAAAAGTTATGAGATAACTAAATGAATGTTATAAACGTAGCAGTTTAGTCTCACTTGATCGGTTGCCACGGAATTTTGATGTGATCAAAAGTCCGTCGCAATCACGTAGCGTACGCGGATACTCGCCGGGTAAACTTAATAGACAGCCTCACTCCATAGCCCCGACCAAGTGACTGTAGGAGAACCCCGTCGCCGAAAGCATCCCTCCGGGTGCTCGCGGTAGCGGTGTTCCGCCTTGGTGCACTTCGTCGACGGTATCGGGGGTGCAGCCGCCTACAGAAGTTTGCGACGAGTATTCGATCAGGCTGTCGGGAATCTTGTTGAATTGCCCGACTCGATATTGAAAAGTGTTTTCGATAATGAGACTAAAATACGGGGTTTATAATTGTTAGGCATGCGATGTCTAAGTAATTCATTTGGTCAGGCATGCGATGTCTGAGGTGGTTGCGGATTCCAACTGTTGTAGTTTTACACTTTCTTTTCTGTGACCGTAAGTGTAATATGTGATATCGCCGGTTTCGTTGCTATACGTCAACGAAAATTGGGATGCGTATATTTACTTACGTTGATGACATGTGATGTTATGTGTTGCTGGATATGTTATATTGGATCGTCGTGTTTGAATAGCCGGGGGTTTTTATGTGAGATGAGTGTTTTTCATTTTCATTCATGTAAAAACTTGTATGTAATATTCTTTTATTGGGGCGCTTCCAGGTTGCGGGAGTTGTCACCTGTTGTATATTATTTACTTTTCCGCACTAGGATAGACCCAAGGAGGAGGGCACAAGTAACCGGGTTCTGGAGTCCAGTGGGAGACCAACTCGAGGAGTCGGGTCCGGGTCTCCTAACTCCAGAATTGGTAGGGTTGCTAGCCGCTCTCGTAGGGGTCCAGGGGTGTGGGTTTGGCTATTCATCACGACCGTGGAATTCGTGTTTTATACTGGCTCGTATTGAAAACACGGACGTCCTAGTATATCCAATATTTCATATGTTTCTTCTGCTGCGATATCTGTGATGTGATCATGTGATGTTCTGTGATAGATACAGTATATAGTATATATGATATATTATATAGACGTTACTTATGTTTTACACCCGCGCTAGCCCTGCCCCGCTCTGTCGTTAGTTACCTAACCTAACGGTGCACGAGGGGACATCGAGGCGAATGCGGATGGCATAAGTGTACGTCGTATTTATCTGTGATGTTTAGGTACTTAAATGATGGGACTTCATTAATGTGATTAATGAAATAAAAGAAACCTAAGATGTTGTAGAATCGAATTTCAAAATAAAACAGGTAGCTACAGTTCTTGCTTTGCACAGCGGTATATGTGATATATCCTGCACCTCATCCGACGAGGAAAGGACCGAGATCCCTTCACCGGGAGTGACTCCTTTAGCAATAACTGGCAGATGCTACACACTCGGTTTGTTTTTTGATTGCTTTTAAGAGTTTTTGCTTTGCACAGCGATATATGTGATATATCCCGCACCTCATTCGACGAGGAAAGGACCGACGATCCCTTCACCGGGAGTGACTCCTTTAGCAAAACTAGAAAAGCCTCAAAAGCACTCCATTTCAAAATTCATTCGATCCTACAACGATATCAAGTTCATTACGCAATAGGTTTTCAGAAAAACCTGTCGTAGCCCTCCGTCATTAAAGATAAGTACTAGTTAGTATTCGTGCTACGGTAGTTTGGCATTCGTCAAGGCGTAGTGTCCGGTAGCTAACTAGTATTTATCTGCTTATGCATATGATGCAGATTGGATTAGGGTATTCGTACGGCGTTGTTTGGCATTCGTCAAGGGTCGTGCGGGTGGGTTTAATTCGATCAAGTAATGTACGGGTTGAACTTGACTAGTGGACTATGGGTTGTTTGGCATTCGTCAAGGTCATAGCGAGCTAGGGGCAAAATATTATCGGGAATTTCAAGTGTTGAAATTTGCAATGAGATTGCATACCTTCTATGAGATAGTTGGATCCCGATACCCGCTGCGAGTAAGTGTTACTCCTGGGAGAGTTTTATACATTACAATTAGCCGATCAAGTAGGTGTCTAGAAAGGTGTCAACGGGGTTATGCCTCTGGGAAAACGAGGTTTACAGTAATTAGGTTCGTGCGAAAGCACGGGGGACCTCCCTTAAAGTACCGACACTGGCCTGGCTGAAAGATTGGCGAACTTATAGTGTGTAATTAATCCCGGCTAGTCTTTCCTTTTAGGGTTTGAAGGAAGATTTGATAAAAAGCAGTGGGAGCCATCCTGATTAGATAAAATAATAACCAATCTATTCTTGACAGAGCGCACGCTGAGTGTTTTCTTCTCTCTCTCTCCTGGTAGCGACCATATCACGCCTTAATCAAGATAATAATACGGAATATTGACCGAACCCGCTTGTTATACTGAGCTGGGGAACGTTGGTCCCGCTCCAACTTATAATTGTTATAAGACAGAGCAGGAAATTGGGGATTACCAGAATTCCCGTGCCGCCCAAACGAAGAGAGTGCATGCTGATGCATCATCTTCGGGTGTGTTCGTTATACAGAACTGTTTCTCAGTATCCTTTACGTCCTGGGTATGTGATACCAGATCAGGATCCCAGATATGTAATCTGTTACATAGGGCTACAGAAAGGTAGAGAACTGAGAACGGGTGATAAGTTTCATGAGACAGAAAACGGGGCAAGTGTTGCAGCCAAGTCTGTTGGTCACTGTCACCCTGTATTACCAATACATTGATTCTGAACGAATGTTATTAGATATCGAACCTGATATACAAAATCATATCAGTCTCTTTATCAGTAAAGAAATGATAAAATTTTGTATTGTTGGATAATGTTTTGAACATTTCCTATATCAAAAGTTGATCGGTTCAGGCACGTTATCTAAAAGCGTTGATGTTCTAAATCAAACTACAGTTCTTATTATATGGAACACACACAAAAGGAAGAGTTCAGAAATGAACGAATCCTTCTTGAGGCATTGTAGACTAGGTCAGATCAATGTGACCCGACTAGCTAGAGTTACACAAAGATGCATATTTAAATCAGTTTGAATTTACATCTTGTGAAACTCGCCAGTCATGTCACAAAGATAAGATGACCACAGCTCTGTTTAATGGAAACAGAGAAAGAGTTAGTAAACTCTTGGGATGATACATGTTGATGTATGTAAGGTCCCCTGTCTACACTTGCCAGGACTGGTTCTTTATACTTCATTACGTTCTCTGATGATCTCTTTAGATTCAGACATATGTTCCTGTTGAAACACAAGTCCGAACCTTTTGAGATATTCACAGAATATAAGTTAGAAGTAGAGAACCAAAATACGGGTATAAGTATTATGTCCTTTGATGTGATCAAGGAGGAGAATACTTGAGCACGGAATTCCTGGACTTTTCTAAAGGAGAATGAGATTCTCTCTCAGCATTACTCCTCTGTATACACCATGGCACGATGGTATATCGGGGCGGAGCAATCACACCCTATTTGATATGGTGTGCTCTATGATGAGTATTACTGAGTCACCTATTTCCTTTAGGGAGCTATGCACTTGAGAAGCTGCATACCTATTGAATAGGGTTCGAATCGAATCAGTTGCCTACCACTTCATATATGATATGGAAAGGGAAGAGCCCATGTCTTAAGCTAGTTAAGATTTGGGGTTGTCCGGCCTATGTCTAAAAGCAAAATCCGAACAAGCTCGAGGCAAGGTCTGTTATGTAGAACTGGAAATGTTCCAGCTATACAAACTGCGTCAGATGATTTAATAGAACCAAAGGATTCAGTAGATTCCAACGAACCTCAGCCTCTCCGCCGATCTAGTAGGGTTCCTCACCCACCTGAGAGATACTTCGGTTTCTTTATGACAGTGGGAGCGAGGATTGCATCATGAGATGATGACCCAACTAGTTTCGAGCTGGCCATCAGGAGTAGGACTCTGTAAGAATGGCTGGATGTTTATCGATCTGAGATGGAATCCTTATACACCAACAAAGTATGGACTTTAGTTGCTATATCTGAAGGGTTAAATCCCCATCAGGAGCAAGTATATCTTGAGAAGATTACTTGGTGTAGATGGAAAAGTTGAGACTTTCAAAGCTAGACTTGTTAAAACTTTTCGTCATCGACCAGGCGTGGATAATGATGAAACCTTTTCAAGTATCTATGCTTAAGTCCATCCAGATCCTACTTGTCACGGCTACATACCATGACTACGATATCTGGTGGTTGGGTGTCATGACTGCTTTTCTAAATGATGTTTTAGAAGAGTGCGTCTGTAAGTACACAGCCAGAGGGCTTCGTAGACAGTGGGAGCAGCGGAAACGTGTACAAGATGTTTTATAGGATAAAGCAGGCATCGCGGAGTTGGAACATCTGTTTTGATGAATTAGTCAAAGAAGTTGACATCATCAAAATGGTAGATGAACCTTGTATAAACAAAAAGGTAGTAGGGAGTATGGTGACGATCCTCGTAGAGTACGTGGATGACATACTTTCGATAAGAAAGGAGTTTCTTATGCTACGCTCGATCAATCTCCGCTTATCACAGAGATTCTCCATATAGGATCAAAGTGATACCTCCTAAATCCTGGATTTTGGATCTATGAGATAGATTTAATTGGATGTTAGGATTCTCACTAGTTGTAGTGAGATGGTATCAAACGATCCTGGGGAGAATCACTGGGAGGGTTCCAGGGTGATAAAGACGACTGAATGTCAGTCGCAGGCATTGTCTTTACCCTCAGTAAAGGGACGGTATGTTGGAAGAGTTCCAAGCTAGATAACGTGGCATACTAGACGATAAAGGCAGGATACATCGCTACTTAAGATGCTACCAAAGAGGCTGTTTGGGTGTATATTGGTTCATGAGATGAACTATGTTCCTACCATTGTGAGACAATGGAGTTGTGGCTTATGCCAAGGAACGCCGGTTCCATCAGTGATCCAGACTTATTCTGAGGCAGTATCACCTGATCATGGAGATGGTTGATCTCCAGGGTGATCGAGGTTTGGAGAGTAGACTAAGAGGACAACACAGCGGATCCACTCACAAAGGCCTGTTCCCAGAGAGAGATTTTTATGGGATGGTTGAGTATGAGATACTGCAACCACTGCTACAGATGGCCCTAGTGCAAGTGGGAGATTGTTAGTTATATGTATGCCCTAGAGGCCATTACTGTACATAGGATGTATATTGTAGTGGATGCTGGGACATATATAGGGAGGACTTTCTTGCTCGACATGATAGTATGCTATCTGGTTGAACTTTACCTTAACGTGTATACTGATTGTCTCTCTGTTACATGTTGGTAAAGCCCTTAGGATCTGTACTTGACTACCTGGACTATGATGCGGATCATACTAGTGGGGACATGGTAGTCCATAAGTACATCCTTCAAAGTCCCTAGTCGTGGGTGTATCGAGACGGGGCATCGATATACCAGAGTAGACTAGCGTATACCTTCTCGACCCATACAGATGGGCGATGGATGATCCCATATCCATCGGTGTTTGACATCAGAGATGATATACGGGTGCTCAGTAGAGACTGGGTACACTGGACGGACTCGCCGAGAACTCCCAGATGGTATTATACCTCACGTCAGATGGCAGTTCTCTGGTGACACTGGTACAGATTAGTCTGTTGACCCGAGATCGTCATAGAGTCTTGTGTGGTTCCCACTGTGCTTTGATTTCCATCTTACCACGTCCAAGAGGGCGTGCAAAACGGTGGTTTTTGGGTACAGTCCCGAGTCATATGGAGGCAATGAGCGATAGGAGGGGATTCGTCTCTCCCGGTATAGGGGGTTGATGTTGCGCTGTGTTCGATTGGCTATAACAGGAAATCCCTGGCCAGGGTTGCTGAGATTTACTGGTAAGTGTTACCAGTAGTTTCTTGAATAGTTATAGACCTCATATCGACACGACTTATTGAGCTATTGGGGTCTGACGTTTTCCACCCCTAGGCGAGATATGCGACATATCAGACGATCAGACCGGACTGTACGGTAGTGTTACTGGTCGGATTCACTGGAGTGTGAGCGGGCTTGCTCGTCGATCTTCAGATCGCTCAATACCCGGGTGGCCGTTACGTTTAGCAGACCGCTTGCGGCTTATGGGTGTTTGATATGATCATCGCCTGCTGCCGGCGTATTGACGAGTCTTTAGAGTCCTACACAGAGGTTTCCTGGCTCAAGCGAAACGAAATAGGAGCGCATATGAGATATGTGCGGGACCGAGAATAATACGAGTATGTGATACTGTATTCGATTCTCGCAATGTGACATTGATCGGTTATATGCGATATAGCCGGGTTATCGGATCAAGTGTTGATTCGATAAGATGTTACTATTGATACCAGTCGGTTATGTGTGCATGACCGGATCATTGAATCAAGTGTTGATTTAATGATTTAATGTATAATTATATATTTGATATATTACTTTGCATTAACTAGTATCGGTTCACTTTAGACGGATTTTCTCACTTGGTTCGTGCGCATTGCATATGCGATATGTTTTTGTGCACTTGTATGTATCATGTTTGATGATGCATGCTAACTTGAGTTTGTGTAAAGATTAAACCATGGTTATTCATATGGTTAGGGTTTTGTTTTATTTACTTATTTATTTATTTATTGTTTTTTGGAAAATAAAAGAAAAGAGAAAAGAATGGTGGCTAATTTTGTTCTTTAGTTGAAGCTTCATGAAGCTTTGTTCAAGTCAACCATCCTTATCTCATCCTTAACCCTAACCATTCCCACTAACCATGATTCATTCTCTACACTTGACTCTAGTTAAAAATTATGATAAGAATTCATTTTCTTTTCTTTTTCTATTTTAACTTATCATAACTATTTCCTTCTTCTTCTTCCTTGAACTTGAAGAAGAAAGCTTACCTCATCAATGGTGATTGATGAATTTGAGTGAGAAATCCAATTCTAAAGTTAACCCACTTCCTATTTCTTCATCCTCTACCTCTTGCCAAGTAGTACAGTGTGTTTACTTCACAAGTTTCTTGACTTGGTGAAGTCGGAGCTTGATTTAGCGATGCCTCGACGTAGATCATCTTCGGCATGGACATCGACGACCTAGCTTGCCCATTCTCCGACGAAGCCGACTCTAGAGCCCGGATTTGATTTGGACAGCGGAGACGACCTCGTTGCGGAGCCGTGGAGGTGAAGGACCGGATCTACAAAGGTTGTATTTCCGTATTCCCATTAGTTAAGTGTTAACTAGTTCTTTGTTCGCCTAGACCTCTAGCCGACGATCCGTAGTTTAGGGTTTGTAGGCACCGTAAAATTTTAATATGGCATGTTCGATGCCTTGTGAGACCTCACTTGAGTGCCTAGGAACCCTACAATAATGAAATGAGAAAATGAGCTATCATAATATATATCAAGCATTATTGTTTTTCAAGAAAAGAAAATAAAATGATTTACAACCATGCTTGATAAATATCTAATGGTGATTCATCTCTATGAGTCATTAAGCATTTATGATGCATTAATGACATGGATGAATCATCCATATGACTCACTAATCTCATTCAATGTATATGCCACCTTAACCCCCTTAGTCACCATCTTCTAGAAGCTTCTCGCGCAATTACGAGAACGCCCCTACTATCCGTGAAAACACGGAAAAACTTTAGACTGTATAAATCCAATAACCGGATACTAGTAACTGGCTTAAACCAAAGCCAACTAGTAAAAACTGTCCGAAAGTCGTACGTGCGTAAACACACGTATGCGTCCGAACCCCTGTCGTAAAACCATACGACCTCTATATCATTTCGCCTGGAGTAGGGAAACTCTCTGTGTGGGACTCTAGAGACTCGACTACTACGCTGGCAGTGGGTTTAACCACAGACCGCAAGCGGCATTAGCTGTACGTAACGGTCCCCAGGTAGATGTCGATAAGAAGGCCGATGAGGAAACCCATCCGAATTCCTACTGAGTCTGATATGACAATCTCCATACAGTCCGGTCCATTCGTCTGAGACTATCGCATATCGGGCCTAGGGAGGCGGCAAGCGTCAGTCCCCTAATAGCGGTATAAGTCGTGTCGGAGCGAAGCCCATTACACCCTGAGAAACTACTCGAACCTACCAGCAAATCTCGCTTGCCCTGGCCAGGGACTTTGCGTAATGGCTCTCTGACACAGCGCGATATCAACCCCCAATAGCGGGAGAGACGAATCCTATCTAACCGCCACTGCCTCCAAGTGCTCGGGACTGCACCCAACTGCTACCTGTTTGCGCGACTCCTTTGAGCCGTGGTAGGGTAGCAATCTAAGAAAAGTGGGACACACTCGAGGCGAAGTAGCAGTGTCAAGTCTGCGGACTATGCTGTACTCATGTCACCTGGGAACTGTTCACTGACGAATGGTATAAAACCAACCAACAGTTCCCTGTGAGTCCTGTCCGGTGTACCCGTAACCTAACGAGCACCTGCATACTATCTCCAGTACGACGTACTGACGGCTGTGGGACAGACCATCTTCCCAACTGGGATGAGAAGCGTACACACTAGTCTACTCCGGAGTATCGATGCCCTGTCTCGATAATCCAACGACTAGGGACCTGAATAAGGATATGCTTGTTGACTATTCAGCCCCTACTAGTGTGACTGCCATCACAACGCTGGTAGTCAAGCAAGATCCTAAGAGCTCTATCAATACGTATACTCACATATTAAGATAGAATAACCAGGTAGCATACTACCATGTTTAGCAAGACTGTTATATACATGTGAATATCCCAAGCTTTCATTAAGTAATGTACAAATTAGTATGATACAATAATGGCCCCTAGGGCATATACACTAACACCAAGGAAGTGGCCGGCCAAAGCAAGGAGGGGGTTTTGTGAAGAATGAAGAATGTTCTAGTTAAGTAATTCAATTAATGCCATTTAATGCAAATGCCACCTTCCATTTTCTTTTCTTTTTCTTTTAAAAAATAAATCCTTTTGCACTAAAAAATATAGATATTTTGAGGAGAAACTTCCAAAATAATTGTAGTGATGATTTCCAATGATTCTCATTTAGAAAAAATTTCCCGATTTACGTGCAAAATTTACCGCTTAAAATAATATTTTTTTACGGAAAAATTCTATCTGAACCAAAACCTCCCATAGACCCCCCAAAGTTCGCGCACTAGCTTTATTTTAGCTAACATAGGTGCCGGTAAGTTTCTACGGAAATTTGATCGAAATCGGGTTAAAACGGAAAATACCGACTATTTTGCCCTAAAACGGAAAAATTCGCAAAACGATATCTAAAACGTTACAGTCTTCCCCCTTAAAAAAATTAGGTCGCCGAATTAAAATTTATCTACGCGTACCTTCAAGAAGATGGGTACAAAACTCCCAAATCTCGCTTGCAGCTTGCCATATGATCAACTCACTATACAGCTACGCCAAAGAACCCTCACAGACGGCAAGACCCTTGACCGAAATTCCTCCATCTACCGATCCACTATAACTATCTGCTGCTGGTGAATGAAAGATCGCGTCCAAGCTAATTGGTCTTATGCTGAATCATGTGAAAAAGGTCATGAAGGTAATTGCGAAGTATCGACACAAAGAATACGGGTGAATACTCAAAAATCTGGGCGAAAGTGCCAAATTATAAGCAACGGAACCAACTCGCTTCAAGGATCTCAAAAGGACCTACAATCCTGGGATACTTCCCAAATCTCAACACATCATTCATCGGAAAATCCCGTAGGAATACATGGTCTCCCACTGCGAACTCAAGTCTCCGACCACTACGGTCGGCATAAGACCTATGTCTGCACTGGGCTACTCTCATCCTGACCTGAACCAACTGGATCATCTCCGAAGTCTCTAAACTAGCTGGGGTCCAAAAATCCTACTTACGCAAAGTCAGAAAAACAGAATGGCGATCAACACGACCTAACAACTAAACTTAAAGGTTGCCAATTGGAGTGCCTCCTGATGACAGCTATCGAAGGAGAACCCTAACAATGGCAAGTGACGATCCCAACTGCCCATAAACACTTAGTACGTACGCACAAGTATATCCTCCAGAGTCTGTATAGCCCGCTCTCACAAACTCTCGTCCTGCGGATGGAAAAGCGGAGCTAAAGCTCAGCCAGTACCCAAGGCTTCCTGAAACTTCTGCCCAAGACGGCAAGCGAACAGGATGACGATATTAGATACAATGCATGAAGGAACTCCGTGTAAACGCATAACTTAACAAAGAACAACTGAGCAAACTGAGCAGCAAACACACAAATGGAGTCACACCCTGTCTAGACCGGGGTAGACACCACAACAAAATTCATGGAGATCTGCTCCCATCCCCACTTTGGAACGGTTAAAGGTTGCAACTCTCCAAAACGATTAAGGAAAAGTGGATGGGCGCGGACATGAGCAAGATGTCCCTGTTGGAGATAGTGCCCTCAGAGTCAATTATTGGATCACAGGCACGTGATTGCAATGATTGATGGAGGACCTATGCCGGTAGGACAGTCTTACTCAAGATGATAGTATGCTATCTGGTTTACCTTTATCATCGTGTACTTCTTCAGGTGACCTTACAGGTCACCATTACACGTTGATAGAGCCCTTAGGATTCTTGCTTGACGACCAGCAGTATGATGTCGATCATATACGTGGGAGCTGGGGTCTATAAGCACATCCTTAAAAGGTCCCTAGTCGTGGGAGTTTCGAGACAGGGCATCGATACTCCAGAGTAGACTAGTGTATACAGTCGAGACCTCGACGAGGGGCGGTGGCCGGTCTCACAAGCCACTGGTGTCAGTTGGTTCACCTAAGATGTATATAGGTGCTCATTGGGTTATGAGTACACCGGACAGGACTCGCCGGGAACATACTAGTTGGTTTTATACCTGACGTCAGATAGCAGTTCCCTGGTGATATGTGTACAGGTTAGTTCATCGACCTAAGATCATCATTTGTCTCGTGTGAGTTTCCACTATACTTTGATTACTACCCTACCATGCTCAAAGGAGATATGCAAACAGATTTTAGTTGGGTACAGTCCCGAGCTACATGGAGGCAGTGAGCGGATCTGCAGGGGTTCGTCTCTCCCGGTATTGGGGGTGAGGTCACGCTGTGTCTAGGAGAGCCATTACATGAAGTCCTTGGCCAAGGCAGAAGATTTACTGGTTGGTATTCCAGTAGTATATTAGGGTGTTCTGGGCTACACTCCGACACAACTTGTACCGCTTTTGGGAGTCTGATATTTATCAACCCCCTAGGCCCGCCATGCGATGTTCATAGACGAACGGACCGGACTGTACGGATATTGTCACTGACAGGCTCAGTAGGGTGTCAGGATGAGTTTGCTCATCGACGTCCCTTTTGGTCAATACCTGGTAGCCCGTTACGTATGGCTAATACCTCTGACGTGCTAGTGGTTAAATCCATAACCAAAGTATTGACGAGTCTTTAGAATCCCCCACAGACCGTTTTTCTCAAGTTTCGGGCGAAACGCTGTAGAGGCCGTATGGAGATGTGGCAGGGTTTGGTCATATACGTGCGGTATTGCACGGATCATGATCGGACGGATAATACTAGCGGGCTTTGGTTTAAGCCGGATCCTAGTATTGTACAATGTAGATTTTGTCTTATTGCATTTGTATTCGGTCAGAATACAAATGCGGGTATGTATATACAGTCGTGGGGTTTTCCTGTAATTTATTACGGGATCAGTTTTTTGAAGTTGCCAGTTTGCATTCCATTTCGGCCATTTTCCTTTGTTTCCTTTCTTTGGCTGAAAATTGGTGGAGGGGGTTATTTGCAATTGTGCAATTAACAAAGGAGAAGACTTTTTGTGGCACATGGTTGCTTCATGATTGTGCACCATCCATTGACTTCATTGATTCATCATTGCTTGACTTTGCTTGATGAGATGGTTGATGATTATATTCTCTCATCATCACTCATCATTCTTTCTTCACATTTCTTATGGTTACCTCCTCACTCCTCTTGTGCTCACACTCCTTTGTGTATTTCCTTCCTCGTTCTTGTAAGGGGGCCGACCACTTTTGAGAGGGAGAGAGAGATGAGGATTGATTTTGTGAGGAGAAAAATCATTCATCTCATATTCTTTGCTTGCCACAAAAAAATTCCATAGTTCATTTCCTCCATCAAAATGGCAACTTCATACCCCAATGAGACAAAGCTTTCTACACTTCATCTACAGTATCCTTGGGCATGTCGATTCGCCAACTTCGTGCTCGAGTTGCCTCGGTCCAGAGGTGGGAGCCCGTAAAAGAACCCGGCATTGTGGTGCCCTTCCGACGAGGAGATAAAGACCGGAAATTCCGCGGGGAGATCGGGACGACGACGAGAAGACCGAAGGACATGGATCGCTTGGTATATCTCTCTACCCCTTCTCTTGTTAGCTAGGAGTAGGTTAATGGCCCGATCTGGGTTTAAAAGTGCGCGGTGGCGCCGGTTTACAAGTTTTGTAAAAGTATCGTTTCCGCATTTTGGCCTCGTTCAGACGGGCGGGGCGCTGCCGTGCCCTTACACTAGTATTAGAGCCACGCCATTAACCTAGTCTAGCTTGCTCTAACGTGTTTACAAGTTCGATCAAACGGATTTTCCGAAAACCTGATTTCTAAAGTACAGTTTCTGTCGAATTTTTCCTCTGCTCTAAAAATTATCTGGTATATTGGAAAAATACGTGCAGGGTTTTTTATGAGTTCTGTGAAAATTTGGTGCTCTGATATTACTGTTCCACCACGGAACCGCGGCCAAACCCATGCATTGGCCGCGGTTCCGCGGCCATTATGACTCCTCTCTGCACCAAATTTTTACAGAGGGCCTTGGACTTTGAAATGGGGGTTTTGGTATATTCTGTTTTGGCCCAGATTTTCTTTGAGTGCTACAGTTGTGCTTGGGGCCCACTTCGGTATATTTAGTCGATCGAAAATTTTAAACATGTTAGTTCACAGTATTTACATTATATCTGCGACCGTGAATGTCATTTGATAAGTAAATCCTGTCTAACTGCTATAGCTCTTTTAAACGGATTTGCGAACGTGACATTCATGTTGATGTTCTGTGTTGTGCTGTGATGTTGCGGATTGGTCGTGGGGGATAGCCTGGATGCAATGGTAGTACAGTTTGGTTATTTATGTACATTTGATATTGCGGGGCGAGCGTTCAACATGTGGACTGCCGTCACTGCCTGTTTGTATATTATTCTTTTGGGGCACGACTGGGCTGAGGTCGATGTACCCGTTGTATGTATATTTTACTTTCTGTACTAGGATTACCCCAAGGTAGGGTGCACGAATAGACGGGTTCTAGAGGGAAACGGGCCTGCATCTCATGGCGTTGAGACGGAGGGGGCTTCACTCTAGAATTGGCGGGCTATTCGCCGCACCCGTAGGGGGTACAGGTTGACCCAAGGAGGGTTGTATAAGTTACCGGATTCCGTGAAGTGCTGGGTGGTCCATTCACGTTGCTGAAGGGGGCTGCCTCGCTTCAGGTTTTGGCAGGTAACTTGCCTCACTCGTAGGGGTCTAGGATTTCATTGCACAGGCTATCCACACGACCAGGGGAACGTCGGGTTTCAGTAGCGGCTCTATGAAACCCGGGGATCCCAGATATCTGTATTGTTCTGTGATGCTTATTACATTTCTGTGATGTTGCATTTTATCACGCCTTAAGCGAATATTATATATTGATATATATACTAGTAGATGTTGTATATGTTTTGCATCCGCGCTAGTCCAGTCCCCGCTCTGTCGTTAGTTAAGTAACCTAACGGGTAATGACGGGACCCAGTGGCGAATGCGGATGGCATATACGTATATCATTATTTTCGTTCTTTATTGGTGTGATCAATTGATAGGACTGCATTGAATCGGATCAATGCAATCTAAACAAACCTATTATGATGTTGTTGGAACAATTTTTCAAAAAGCTGTTATTGCAAGGACGTTCACTTTTATTTTGCACAGTGGTATTCAGTTGGAATATCCTGCACCTCAGTCGACGAGGCAAGGGCCGAGATCCCTTCACCGGGAGTGACCCCTTGGACAGAAGTTTGCGTCAGGGTAATAACTTCACTATAGCCGATTGCCTTTTTCTTTGTATCGTGGTATTCAGTTGGAATATCCTGCACCTCATTCTACGGGGAAAGAGCCGAGATCCCTTCACCGGGAGTGACCTCTTTAGCAAAGGTTTTCGTCACTATATTTTTATAAAAAGCTATCTGGTTCCTTCAACGATATCAAGTTCATTACGTTAAAGGTTTTTCGCCAAAAACCATCCGTAGCCCTCCGTCATTTCAGATGGGTAGCACGTAGTATTCATGCTATGTTTGTTGACATTTGTCAAGGCATAGTGAATGGTAGCTGCTTGTTACCTTTCTGCTGCATAGATAGATGCGTTGGTTTGGGACAGTCGTATAGCCTTGTTGACCTTCGTCAAGGGCCTGTATGGGTGGGTTCAAATTGACCTGGACAATGATGGGTAGAACTTGACATGTGACTTATGATTTGTTGACCTTCGTCAAGGTCATAAGAGTATGGGGTAAAAATCACATCGAGAGTTTCTAAAGAAACTGAAACTTGCCAGATATGCGCATACCTTCCGGAGTGTGATAACGTGAGTGGATTCCATCACGTTATCATGCGATGATAGTTGGATCCCGATTCCCACTGATGAGTTGGTTTACTCCTCGGGTGATCCCGACTAATTTTTCTTTTAGGTTTGGAGGAGAATTTGACGCTACAGTGGGAGGTTTCCTGATTAGATAAATTGATAACCATTCTGATCTAGGTTAGAGTGCACGCTAAGTGTTTCTTTTCTCTCTTTCTTTGGCAGCGACCATGACCCGACCTTTGACTATGACTCAGTGACCAAGATTAACCGAACCTTCTTAAAACACTGACTTTTGGATTGTCGGAGTTGCATACCTCATTGCCACTCCTACTTTTACCCTTTTCTCCAGGACACCCCGTATTACTACGAACGTCCACTTCCATTGGATAAAACCATCGTATGGTTATATACGAACTCGAAGGAATTTATTCGAGAATGGTTTCCGGTTCTGGAGAAAACGGATAGGACTATTCAGCTGTCTTTTCCTTTTTCCTTCTCTCAGGTTACGAGTGCCCCTTAGATTAGGGGATAGTATACCTATTACGCAAATTGGATAGTCTTCTTCCAAACCATATGCAGGTGCCGACCGGTAGGGAATGAAGAACACCAATTAGCCTAACGATGGTGTACAGAAGGTATTATGTAAAGACAAATAAAGGGATTAGAAGGAGGGCAAAGTAAATTGCGACTGCTATTCACGACCAAACCAAGTGTTTCATTACCACTCCCACTTCACCTTTGTATTTATCCAGGACACTCCGTATCACTACGAAGATCCACAGTTTATTGGATACTCCATCGTATGGTTATATACGAACTCGAAAGGAACTTGTTCCAGTTCGGGGATGGATTCTGGTTCAGGAGAAATGGGAATAAGGTTTATTCAGGTGTCTTTTATCTTCACCTTCTCTCGCGTTGCGAGTGCTCCTAGGATTAGGACAGTACACCCATTACGCTTATTGGATAGCCTTCTTCCAAACCATAGGCTGGTGCCGAACGGTAGGGAAGGTAGAAAACCATTTAGCCTAAGAGGGTGTACAGAAGGTAATGACTAAAGACATATGAAGGGATTTGGAGAGTTGGCAAAGAAATACACGGTTACAGTTGTGAGTCTGGATAATGGAAGAGGCATTACTAGGAATACCCGGATAACCCTACGAAACATTTTCATGTTTCAGTTTCACTGTGTACTGTTAAAAGAAAACTGATTTCCCAATCAGATCATGCTCTAGGGTATGTATTTACCAGGTATGATTCTCACATCTGTATGGTTTTACAGATGATGAGTGGTAGTAAGTTATTGGGAATTAGGTGATTGTCCTCATTATACAAATCCTGGGTTGTTTGCCGGACGGCAAATATTTGGTTTTGAATATCCGCTGTTATGCACCAATTTCAAATTGATATATCTGTACGTCTATTTTTATAGAGTGAGATATAACTTTTTGAAATTATGTCGGTGTCATTTACCTATATCAGTGGATGGTTAGGTAAGGAGCATTAAACATCGGTGTAATTCTTCTTAACCATAAGTACAGTTTTCAACTTACGACACACAGGGAGTGGGTTATCAGACTCAAGGGACTTATACAGAGTATTGTATGTTGTCCAGTGTCCATTAGGACAGAGGGGTTGGTCCTCGTACTATATTCGGTTTACTTATGACTTCTCTAGTTTTTAGACAAGTGTTTCGTGGAAACGCAAGGTCCGAATTTTGAGAAGTTATAGGTATAAGAGTAAAGTAGAGAACCAGATATTGCAAGTATCAGGATTCTTCAAGGTGATCGAAGATATAGATATTGTGTATGGTATTCAGATTATAGTAATGATTAAGAGAACTTGCTTCTCTTTCAGGTTACTCATAATTGGAAGCACTCCTAAGTTGAGTAATGCTGATCGGCCTCTCTCCATTTAGTTGACATGCACTGAAGACAGCTGCATGATTTGAATCTGGTTCAATTAAATCAGTGCCTCTGTTTCTATATTGGATATAGAACGGTTCATATCTTAATGATGTTAAGGTACGGGGATTTGTCCGGCATATGCTTAAAACCAGACTCTGGATAACTCAAGGCACGTTTCTATAATGGCTGTTTGTGGGTTGACCCGAGCTATGACGAGGGTTGACTTTCTACCATCTGGAAGATCAATAGTGATATTGTTCTTGACTCGCCACAGTTTTGATAAAAATGCATTTTTTCAGAAAACAGTAGTGGGAGTATGGTGAAACTGGAAGTGATTCCAGAACCGCAAACGATTACTGAAAATTTAATAAGAACCTAAAGATTCAATCTGGTTTGACATTCCATTGGCCACTCCGCAGATATGGTAGGTAACCTCAGGCACCCGAGAGGTACTCCGGTAGCCTCAAGGACGGTGACAGGGAGGTTCTTGTTTACCCAGACTTGATACTGCTGTTGTTCCAGGCTATGAGACTCGGCAGGAGGATGAGTATAGCGTCGTTCTGAAATGGTTTTAGAAGTGTACGTATATATGACTCTGCCAGAGGGTTGTCGTAGTCAGTGGGAGCAGCGGAAGCATAGTGGACAAGTAGCTTATGTCTATTTAGAGACTAAAGCAGATATAGCGGAGATAGATCATCTATTTCTGATGTCACAGTCATAGGTTTGACATCATCAGAATAGGGGATGGATCTGTTAAGAAGGTAGTAGGGTGTTATGTCCTGGTATTTGGATGACATACACAGAGTAGGAAGTGAAATTCCTATACTACGATCGGTTATACTTTGGTTGTCACACAGTGGTTTCTCCACAAAGGACTTCGATATTATATCAGACATTCTGGTTACTAGATCTATGGTTTAGATCTAGATTTGGGTAGTTTCCCAATCTGGGTACTTAGACAGCATTCTAAAGGTGTTTTAGAATGGACGACTCCTGGCACAGTAGTATACCTGCAGGTGATGGAGTCACCCTCTCTAAAGGTGTCTTACAGACTAAAGGGGCGAGGGATGTGCATGATTGGCAGATCACTTGCTTAGGCAATTGAGTCAATCATGAGATGTCAAGTACCACACCAGATGTTGTTTTTGCAGTAGATGAAATAAGTTGATAATAATCGAATCCTGGAAAACTAATCGGAAGCAGTTTTAGAACATAAGTGGATGTTCTAAGGATATGATAACAGTATCCTCCTTCGGGAGACAGTTATCATTCCAGGCATCCAAAGGTGACCTGGATGACAGAGAGGTTGTCAGAGTTATAGTTTTTCCCTCTTACGAGGGGCAGTATTTTGGATAGGTGGTCTAAGGGGATACTGAGGGAGGCATGGCGCAGGATACTGATTGGTTTCAGTTGACGATACAGTCTAAGAAGTTTGGATTTGGAGTTCATTTATGAACTAGGTCCCATCAGATATCCAGATATATTCTAAGACAGGTATTGCTCATTTCGGGGATGGATTTCTCCGCGAACTTGAGATAAAGAGAGATATATAAAGAAACATTAGAGCGGATCCACTCACTAAGGCTATTCCTCGAACGTATTAGTTTCATAAGCGGGTTTTGTGAGACTGATTAGTAGAGGAGTTGGGTGTTCGGTATCACACGGGCTGTGAGTATGCGACATCGCAATAATTAGTCTTGAGTGCAAGTGGGAGATTGTTGGAGATAGTGTCATCAGAGTCAATTAACGGATCATAAGCACGTGATTGCAATGATTGATGGAGGACCTATGCCGGTAGGACAGTCTTACTCAAGATGATAGTATGCTATCTGGTTTACCTTTATCATCGTGTACTTCTTCAGGTGACCTTACAGGTCACTATTACACGTTGATAGAGCCCTTAGGATTCTTGCTTGACGACCAGCAGTATGATGGTGATCATATACGTGGGAGCTGGTGTCTATAAGCACATCCTTAAAAGGTCCCTAGTTGTGGGAGTTTCAAGACAGGGCATCGATACTCCAGAGTAGACTAGTGTATACAGTCGAGACCCCGACGAGGGGCGGTGGCCGGTCTCATAAGCCACTGGTGTCAGTTGGTTCACCTAAGATGTATACAGGTGCTCATTGGGTTATGAGTACACCGGACAGGACTCGCCGGGAACATGCTAGTTGGTCTTATACCTGACGTCAGATAGCAGTTCCCTGGTGACATGTGTACAGGTTAGTTCATCGACCTGAGATCGTCATTTGTCTCGTATGAGTTCCCACTGTACTTTGATTACTACCCTACCACGCTCAAAGGAGACGTGCAAACAGGTTTTAGTTGGGTACAGTCCCGAGCCACATGGAGGCAGTGAGCGGATCTGCAGGGGTTCGTCTCTCCCGGTATTGGGGGTGAGGTCGCGCTGTGTCTAGGAGAGCCATTACACGAAGTCCTTGGCCAAGGCAGGAGATTTACTGGTAGGTATTCTAGTAGTATCTCAGGGTGTTCTGGGCTACACCCCGACACGACTTGTACCGCTTTTGGGGGACTGACTTTTACCAACCCCCTAGGCCCGCCATGCGATGCTCATAGACGAACGGATCGGACTGTACGGATATTGTCACTGACAGGCTCAGTAGGGTGTCAGGATGAGTTCGCTCATCGACGTCCCTTTGGTCAATACCTGGTAGCCCGTTACGTATGGCTAATACCTCTGACGTGCTAGTGCTTAAATCCACAACCAAAGTATTGATGAGTCTTTAGAGTCCCCCACAGACCGTTTTTCTCAAGTTTCGGACGAAACGCTGTAGAGGCCGTATGGAGATATTGCAGGGTTCGGTCATATAGGTGTGGTATTGCACGGATCATGATCGGACGGATAATACTAGCGGGCTTTGGTTTAAGCCGGATCCTAGTATTGTACAGTGTAGATTTTGTCTCATTGCATTTGTATTCGGTCAGAATACAAATGCGGGTATGTATATACAGTCGCAGGGTTTTCCTGTAATTTATTACAGGACCAGTTTTTTGAAGTTGCCAGTTTGCATTCCATTACAGCCATTTTCCTTTGTTTCCTTTCTTTGGCTGAAAATTGGTGGAGGGGGTTATTTGCAATTGTGCAATTAACAAAGGAGAAGACTTTTTGTGGCACATGGTTGCTTCATGATTGTGCACCATCCATTGACTTCATTGATTCATCGTTGCTTGACTTTGACTTATGAGATGGTTGATGATTATATTCTCTCATCATCACTCATCATTCTTTCTTCACATTTCTTATGGTTACCTCCCCACTTCTCTTGTGCTCACCCTCCCTTGTGTATTTCCTTCCTCATTCTTGTAAGGGGGCCGGCCACTTTTGAGAGGGAGAGAGAGATGAGGATTGATTTTGTGAGGAGAAAAATCATTCATCTCATATTCTTTGCTTTCCACAGAAAAATTCCATAGTTCATTTCCGCCATCAAAATGGCAACTTCATACCCCAATGAGACAAAGCTTTCTACACTTCATCTACAGTATCCTTGGGCACGTCGACTCGCCAACTTCGTGCTCGAGTTGCCTTGGTCCAGAGGTGGGAGCCCGTAAAAGAACCCGTCATTGTGGTGCCCTTCCGACGAGGAGATGAAGACCGGAGATTCCGCGGGGAGATCGGGACAACGACGAGAAGACCGAAGGACACGGATCGCTCGGTATATCTCTCTACCCCTTCTCTTGTTAGCTAGGAGTAGGTTAATGTCCCGATCCGGGTTTAAAAGTGTGCGGTGGCGCCGTTTTACAAGTTTTGTAAAAGTATCGTTTTCGCATTTTGGCCTCGTTCAGACGGCCGGGACGCTGCCGTGCACTTACAGTCCCCAGTGTAGAGGCGAACTCAAGCTGTACTCAACGATCGCACAAGAACAGTCAATCTGCAGAAGACAGTCTCAACAATCAAAACCCGCTGCAGGAAGATGTACATTATGCTCTGGTGGTCCGTGAAAATATGACAAGACTTTTCGAACAAGTAGTGTCCTCAGATCTTAAACGCACGACCACAGCGGCCATCTCCAGATCATGAGTGGGATATCCTTCACGTACTTCCTCCTGTCGGGAAGCATAAGCGATAACTCTATAGTGACACATCAGCGCAAAATCGAGCCCCACTCGCGAAATATCACAGTTAAACAACAAAGTCGCCCGAACCAGAAAGCAAAGAAAGAACTGGTGCAGTTGTCAACCGAATCTCCAACTGCTGAAAACTCCGCACACATGCCTCAGTCCAAAGAAAAGAACCTCCTTTCCGGTCAATTCAGTCAACGGTGCCATGATACACAAGCAATCCTGTATGAAACGGCGGTAAAAACCTGCTAAGCCCAAAAATCTGCGGACCTCCGTCCCATACACAAGTCTGGGCCAAAGCTGTACGGCCTCGATCTTCCTCGGGACTATACGAAATTGTCTCTCGCAACTACAAGACCTAGGAGTCAACACAATCAAGCCTGAAGGAACACTCCGAGAATTTAGCAAACAGCTGGGGCTTTCCCAATGTCTGCAAAGTAAATCCTCAAATGCTGCTCCTGTTCCTCACGACACATTGGAATAGACCAGAATGTCATCAATGACACAGCAATAAACTGGTCGAGAAACGGCCTAAAGAAAACAGGTTCATCATATCCACAAATGCTGATAGGGCACTGGTGAGTCCAACGACACCACCAACACACAAAAAGCCCATAGCACGTACAAAGCAGTCTTCGGAATGTCATCACTCCAAACCCGTAACAAATGATGAACCGATCCCAAACAAACTTAGAAAATGTCGCACACTCTGGAGCCGATCGAAGAAATCGTCAATGCGAGGTAAAGGATACCTATCCGCACCGTAAACCGGTTCAATCGACGATCAATCAATACATAACCTAAAATTGCCATCTTTCTCCTTGACGAACAGAAATAGGAGCTCCCCAATGCGAAACACTCAGATGCATAAGCCATACCTATCTAGCAAATCTGCAGCAGATCCATAAGCTCCCTAAGCTCCGCCGGCTCATCTGGAACAACGTCGGAAGACTCTCGCACGATAGGAACCCGGTCCAACAATCCCACTGTGGCTTTGGTATCACATATGAACGCCAAGAATCCTCGACATCCTCTCCTCAAAAGCCGACTAGCGAAAAAGGCTGAATTCAAGCTGTGATGGGCGGCACCACTGTCCCCCTGCACAACAAGAACTGACTCGCTGGGAAAACAAAACCTGACTGTTTTCTTGCGGCAGTCCACAGATGCCTAGCACGTAGCTAACCAGTCCGTGCCCAGTAGAACGTCAAATCCAACATCTCTAGAAGGATCACAACGACGGACGAATCTCTATCTCCTATCCAATTGGCACACGACTGAAATACGTGTCGCGCAACAAAAGAATCGCTGACAGAAGTTAACACAACAACGGCTAATCTAGCTAACACGACTCTCGGCCCAACCACGTCACAAAGTGTGTAAAACACACAAGTATATCAAAGAACATACGAATTTAGAATAGCTGAAAACTCTGCATTGGATGCCCTCGCGTCCCAATGAGTAGAAGAAAACTCTCGTGTCTGCCCTCTACCCGCAACTGACAGATATCCTCCTTGGCTAACCTGTCCCCTCTGAGCAAACCCTTCACGACTACGACCTCTCCGAGTACGAATCTGACGCGGTGCTAAGGAACAATTCCTGATGAGGTGATGAAGGCTCCCGCACCAGAAACATCCACGCGACGACTGCTGACCTTCCTGGGGATGAGAGCTGAACGACTGACCTCGTCCTAAGCCTCCGTTACTCCCGTAACGTGCCCGATATCTGTCTCGACGACTAAGCCTCTGTCTCTGAGCTGGTACATCTGTACGAGTCCTCCACTGTTCCGGAACTCCTAAAGTCTCAGGAAGACGTGTCTCGTCAACTGGGGCTGCATCCATAGGTGCTATGTAGGTGACGGAATGCTGTGTACTGACCGCAAGGAACAACTAGGTAACAGGGGTGACAACCTCCTGTTGCTGCGCTCGAATGGCCTCAACCAATGAACTCATCGTCTGGTGCATGTCCTGCATATCTGCCACAAGCCTAGCGAGATGATCTGTCGAAGGCGGATCCATCTGCTTCTGTGCAACGAGCGTGCCATCCTGGTCAGTTCTCGTACCACCCAAGTCTACTCTAACCTCGACCCTCGCCGCATCACTCTGAGTCCCTATAGTCATCGGCTGCATAGGCTATAAATGGAAATAAGATTCGATAAGAACACGGAAATCGAATCACAAGAATATGAATCATCAAGGAAGGAATTTCAAGCAATTAGTACTTAGGTCACTTTAGGCGGAGTACCGCATCGTGAGTATGCCGCGGATATACATACACCACGTTACTTTGAGTAAGCTACCTACTCTATCATACCAAGGTCATCCTACACTCTGAAAGGTAAAACCTAGCGCTCTGATACCAACTTTGTCATGACCCGAAATTGCCACGTGACGACCCTAATACTACGCAACGTCTACAGGCGTAACGCAGTAAAAGAAAGCCAAAACCCAGAAATCTAAACCATTAAAAGACAAGAAAAGATAAGAAACATTGTTTAAACTTTTGAAAATCTCAAATATAAATTCTTTAAGTCCAATTTACTTTCTTGAAAATTTCGGTAGCACATCCTGTTGGGCTTCCCTTGCACCTAGTCTAGGGTTTGGTAGCATCACACATTCCACTTTAAAATTTAGAGAGGTTTAAAGCAAGCAAACCATGAATCATGCTAGAATTTCTAGGGTAACAAGTTTGTATCACATACAAAGAAGTAAAGAGATAGGGATTACAACCTTTGTAGTCCGTTCCTTCGCTTCATAAGCTTCATGTTGAGGTCCCTTCGCTACGATCATCATGAACTTCGACTCTCGAGAGGCTCCATGAAGAGAATGATGCACCTTGCTTGAAGACTTCACTAATCCAAGATGATCTACCTTGAAGAATCTCAAACCCAAGCTATTGCTCCACTAATCAAGTATTAGCAAAGCAAACACCCTAATCTAAGAGGCTAGAATAGATGAGGATGATGAAGTAGGAATTTTGCTCTCTTTTGTTTTCATATTCTCACTCATTATCATCACTTATGAAAAAGCTAGTGAAGCTTTTCATCAAAGGAGAAGAAGAAGAAAAATGAAAAATCCTTTTGTGATGAATAATGAATTATTGTTGTGGTTACAAATCAACCATGGGTTAAGAATGATAGAGTTAACCCTTGTAGAGAATTAACTAGAGGCTAAGATTTGGGTTGGGTTAATAAATATCAACACAAAATATCAAAGGTCAAAGTCAAAGCTTCATGAAGCTTCATCCAAGCTTAACCCTAATTCAAACCCTAACCATGTTTAAACTCCACAAAACATGTTGCATTTGTAAGCCTAACTTGTTACAATATTATATATCACATATATAATATATTTTGTAAGAAAAGAAAATGATACAATTAACATATATCGCATATACAACAATGTATTATCCTGTGAGAAAATGAATCAATAAAGCGAGCTTATATTAGTTAATGTAAAGTAATATATCACTTATATAATATTCATTAAATTATCGAATCAACACTTGATCCGATAACCCGGCTATAATGCATATAACCGACTAATATAACATACACCATTTCATCGAATCAACACTTGATCCGATGACCCAGCTATGACTCAAATACCCGGCTGATATCTCATATCGCGAGAATAGAATACGGTATCTCATAACGTATTATTCTCGGTCCCGCACATATCACATATGTGTTCCTACTCCGTTTTGCCTGAGCCAGGAAACCTCTGTGTGGACTCTAAAGAATCGTCAATACGCCGGCAGTAGGTGATGATCATATCAAACACCCACAAGCTGCAAGCGGTCAGCTAAACGTAACAGCTACCCAGATATTTAGCGATCAGAAGATCAACAAGCAAGCCTGTACATTTTCCTGCGAATCCAATCAGTAACACTCCCGTACAGTCCGGTCTCTTCGCCTGATATGTCGCATATCTCGCCTAGGGGTGGTAAACGCCAGACCCCAGTAACTTGATAAGTCGTGTCGATATAAGGTCCATAACAGTTCGAGAAACTACTGATAACACTTACCAGTAAATCTCAGCAACCCTGGCCAGGGATTTTCAGTTATAGCCAATCGAACACAGCGCAACATTAACTCCCTATACCCGGAGAGACGAAACCCCTCCTATCGCTAATTGCCTCCATATGATTCGGGACTGTACCTAAAAGCCACCATTTTTCATGCCCTCTTGGATGTTGTATGATGGAAATCAAAGCACATGGGGAATCACACAAGACTCCATGACGATCTCGGGTCTATAGACTAACCTGTACCAGTGTCACCAGAGAACTGCCATCTGACGTGAGGTATAATACCATCTGGGAGTTCTCGGTGAGTCTTTCCAGTGTACCCAGTCTCCACTGAGCACCCGTATACTATCTCTGATGTCAAACACCAATGGATATGGGATCATCCATCGCCCATCTACATGGGTCAAGAAGCATACGCTAGTCTACTCTTGTATATCGATGCCCTGTCTCGATACACCTACGAATAGGAACATTTGAAGGATGTACTTAGCGACTACTTTGTCCCCACTAGTATGATCTGCATCATAGTCCTGGTAGTCAATTACTAATCCTAAGGGCTTTATCAACATGTAACATAGAGACTATCAGAGTACATGTTAAGATAAAGAGCAACCAGATAGCATACTATCATGTCGAGCAAGAAAGTCCTCACTATATATGTCCAAGCATCCACTACAATATACATCATATGTACAGTAATGGCCTTTAGGGCATACATATAACTAACAATCTCCCACTTGCACTAGGGCCTTCTTTTGCAGTATCACATACTCAACAATCAGCTATGGTTGAAGTATCTCATACTCAACCATCCCATAAAAATCTCTACTGGGAAATAGGCCATTGTGAGTGGATCTACGCTGTTGTCCTCTGTATCTACTCTCCTGACCTCGATCTCCCTGGAGATCTACCATCTCCATGATCAGGTGATACTGCCTAAGAATATGTCTGGATCTCTAATGGGACGGTGGTTCCTAGGCATAAGCCATAACTCCATTGTCATACAATGGTAGGAACGAAGTTTATCTCATGAACTTATATATATCCAGACTACTTCTTTGGTAGTATCCTTGGTAACGATGTATCTTGCCTTTAATCGTCTAGTGTGTCACGGTATCTAGCTTGGAACTCTTCCAACATACCGTCCCTCCACTGAGGGTAAAGATAATGCCTGTGACTGACATTTAGTCGATCTTACCACCCTAGAAGCTATCCAGTGATTCTCCCCAGGATCGATTGATACCATCTCACTACACCTAGTGAGACTCCTAACATCCAATTAGATTTATCTCATAGATCAAAATCTAGGATTTAGGAGGTATCACCTTGATCCTTTATGGAGAATCCTTGTGATAAGAGGAGATTGACCGAGCGTAGCATAGGAAACTCCTTCCATATCAAGAGTATATCTTCCACGTACAATACGAGGAACACCACCATTCTCCCTACTATCTTTTTGTATATACTAGGTTCATCTACCATTTTGATGAAGTCAAACTCTTTGACTACCACATCAAAACAGATGTTCCAACTCCGCGATGCCTGATTTATCCCATAAAACAACTTGCACACGTTTCCGCTGCTCCCACTGTCTACGAAGCCCTCTGGCTGTGTACTTACAGACTCCTTCTAAATCATCATTTAGAACAACAGTCATGACACCCAACCGCCATATATCGTAGTCATGGTATGTAGCAGTGGCAAGTAGGATCTAGATGGACTTAAGCATAAACACTAGAAAAGGTTTCATCATTTTCCACACCTGGTCGATGATGAAAACTTTCGCAATAAGCCTTAGCTTTGAATGTCTCAACATTTCCATGAACACCTAGTAATCTTCTCAAGATATACTTGCTCCTGATGGGGATTTAACCCTTCAGATAAAGCAACCAAAGTCCATACTTTGTTGGTGTATATAGATTCCATCTCAGATCGCTTAGCATCCAGCCATTCTTACAAATTCCCCACTCTAGATGGCCTGCTCGAAAATAGTTGGGTCATCATCATATGTTGCAATCCTCGCTCCTACTGTTATTGTCATGACCCGAAAGTACGGAACATGACCGGCACTTAAATTACGAACGTCTCGAGGCGTACGTAATCTAAGTAAACCGAAAACCCAGAAATCCAAACCAAGAAAAGTAGTAGAGTGCAGGAAAAACCAACTTAAAACAAACAGTTCAATAGCATAAGCCGAATTATGCGGTTTTTAAAAACATCAAAAATTTACTGAAAATTTCGGCAGAGTCTCCTTTGTAAATACTGGCTCCCAAACGGGATACAACATGAATAGTATACGAAATCAAGAAAAAGGCATCCCCAAGCGGGAGCTAGCTCTTCGTCAATCGACGGTCACAACCACACAAGCAATATAATATACAACGCCAACGGCGAGGATCAAAAACTTAAAAGGGAACTCAAAACCACCAGAAATATAACGAGCGACTCTAAGGTCGAAAGAATAAACAACACTGGTCTCTATCTCAATAGATACATGTTTGGTTGATGGAATTCTAGATACAACAGAATAATGATATACAAGATAAATAATGGGGGTATGATACAAGTAAACCCACCTACTAGCAAATCACCCGAATGAAACTATGCCCGCAAAGCCGTAATGAACCTGTACGGCAACCTGCAAGAAACTGGGGCACAACGGGGGTGAGTTGCCAACTCGTGAATAGAAAAATATCTACGCACAGAAATTGCATAAATAACGCAATCCTAGGTCAATGATCATAATATATCCTCAAATATATATAACATGCAGCCTATAACAATGGTTAGGGTAAATATCTAACCCGAGTGTAAACTCATGTGCCCGTGTCAGTGCCTCAGGTAGCAATATATCATATGAATGAGGTATGAATGCATGAAAAAAGAATACATGTAAATGAAGAAACTGTTTTCATAAATTAGTGAGATTTCCTTCGTATTTTAAACTGAGGTATCATAATTAAAATCAATATCAACAGTGTCTAGCATCGACACAAAACATAAATCTCACTGTCTCGAAATATCAATGTCTCAATCTCAATATCTAGTGCGCCGTCAGTCCAGAACGGCCCCTACCATCCATCTCAAGACCACGACGGAATCCTCCGGATATCCGACGCGTCGGGTAATATCACCGGTAGGTAGTGCTCCCCAGCCAGGCTCAACGTCAACACCACATTCCTCTTGCCCCGGGGTACCATACCGGGCCCACCATGTACCCGTGACGGTTCCTCCACTCCTCAACACGGATCTCCAAAACCACAGCAAACTCATGGTGGACGACACTTTACATCACTAGAAAACCGCAACATTTTATATTTTAAAAGATCATAAGTTGTAAATTTTGCGGCTTTCCCCGAAATCCAGAAATATCATAAATCTCAAGAAATCATCACAAGTGCATATGTCAATGATAATGAATTAGGCATGAACAACTGAATAACAGTATGCATGAAGTGGTAGGTAATAACTACAATATCTAATATGGCATATAAGGGAAGTACACTGATATCATGTCAACACTACTAGCTAACAATCTAAGTCAAGCAATTATATTCTCTAAAGTGTACGTGACATGGAAATTACCGATGAAGATGTGTGTGAGCCGGCAAGTAGGTGTACGTGGTACATACGCATCATCGGTAATGGTGCTGGTGTCCTAACAGCATGATATCAATAATGGAATATGCAGCAAAATAAATATGCGAGGCAGAGCGAACAGCAATAATGTGTGGGAGCTGAATACTAGACACAACGATAACTAATCTGCAATAATCTAATATAAGTCCTACAAATGGTGCCTTTTGAAATAACACGAATCATGGGGTTTTGAAAATAGGGGCTACGGTGTTTTTTATGAAAAGATACGTCGTTTTTGAAATATCCGTAGATTCCCTTGAGCTGTCTTTAAAAATGCCCACGATTCGTTAGTTTTTGAAATAGGTAAGAAGTCTAATCTAATCTAACAACTACACTAAACTATACGGCTGAACTACAAGCTGAACTACAGGTAAGGAAACCGCCTATCATCTGAGTCGATACATATACATACCTGTATATGTATAGTCGGTGATCTCGCCTCAATAATATCATATCCGATACCATATCTATAATCAGGCATCCCAAGTCAAGAGTGCGGATCAATCATCAATATAGCTCGTACGTAAATCCGTCGTACGGCATCCCAATCTGGGTACGGGTCAATATCACATTCATCATACTATTCACCTGGTATCCTCTTTATCAAATATCATGATCGGGGTACTGATCTACGTCTAGTACCATACTGATACCGCCTACGTATGCATGGACGTGTGTGAAACACTACGTCAAGGACCCGCTACAACGTCATGTCGTATCTAAGATACGAACCCTGCTATATCACCGATCTCACGGCCTCAAATCAAATCTCATCGACTCAGCTCAATCCCAAGTATCATCCTCAATCCGTATGTGAACACATAGTCCCATACCCATGTGAACACATAACTATAAAGAATCCCATGAGCACATATCAATAGGAATGTATGCAAGTATGTATGTGTGTATGTGTGTGTGTAACACTACCCTAGGGTTCGCAACACTAAAGTAATCCAATACACCAATATCCATCCTAAGCATCGTTATTAATCCCAAATAACATATAATAATTGTTGGTGTGTATACGCATCCGTATACACCACTACGGACTGCGGGGGTGCTATACGCCATCCACCCGACTTCTCCCCGTAGATATAAATCTACTCACCTGGTCCTCGCTCGCCGGTGCCGACGTCGCCACGCGCTTGCTTGTCATCTCGAAGTCCACATGGGGGTACCTACATATCATAACGCACCATATCGCATTAAAACTAAATTCGAGATCGAAACGGCATACGAAAATCAAATCGGCACGCGTATCACGCATAGGTCCAAACCTATCGCCTACGCATGCAAGAATAGTAAAACCAACCCTCGATGTCGATGTACAAACGTCAAACCATCGAGAAAAATCCAATCACACTGATTTGCACATTCACGAACACTAATTTTAATATAAACTAGGTTAAAACTCACAAAAACCCCATTTTCACTTAAAAAGTCATTTTTCCGAAAATCTAGCAAGCACAATTCGCCGTTTTTGTACAAAACATGATGTTTAAATGAAAGTAGCGGCCAATATACTTATTAAATATCTTAAATAAGTCGTATAAACAATTTCCGGAATTTAATCTCATTAAATTCCAAAAATCCTAATATTCTAGTTTACAAAAATACCCTTTTTAACAATTTCAAAGCAAAAATGCACAAACTACAATCTAGCTTAGATTTGCATGATCCAAAGCATTAAACCACACTTAATAAAGTTAATGAAGCCAAGAAAACCGTAATCACATTTTTAATCCCAAGAATTTAACAAATTTCAAAAACCTAGTAAGCAATTAGCAAATTAACACAATTTTTCAAGTAACAACTTATAATTAACAACTAGATTAGTTTTCTACAAAACTAATTATGTTAAACCACTTCACTAAACCATGCACAATCAAACACAACTCATTTCCACAACAAACCCTAACTCGAAATCCAAAACTTGCAATTAAACTCACAAATCCAAGTTAACACTTAATTTAAATTAGCTTTAAGAAACAAGTAACAATTTAAGCAAAAAGTTTTAGAATTATACCCAAAAATATATGAAGGCCCACAAGCATCCATGGCCTCCCAAAATTCTCTCTTTTCACAAGGATCCATGCTATACGGGCTAAGTTAAAATGGGTAGGAGTCGGATTTGGGTTTTGGGATTTTTTTGATGGATTTAGAAGCAATTTTTCATGAAGTTTTGAAGAGAAAAGAGAGGGGAAATTGGAGGGGGGGCTGCTGCTGTGGGATGCAGGGAATTTCGGCCAGAAATGGGTGTGAGGAGAGAGAGGGAGGTAGAGAAAATGGGGGGGGGGGGGACAAAGTCAAGGTCAAGCAAAGTCAAAAGCCTAACTACTTTATCCATTTTCTACTCTTTTCTTTTATTTCTTTTCCTTTGAAAACCAAGTAGGGACAAGAGAGGGGGCTGCTGAATTCAGCCATGGGGGGAGTAAGTGGGGGTGTGTGGGTGTGGGTACGGGTGTGGGGTGATGAAAAATGATAAATAAAATACCCCAAACATCCATTTACGCTAAAAAAAAGCCTTTTTTCTTCAATAATTTCTAAACCGTTTTGGCAAATGATTTCGTTCCAAAAACTACATGATAAAATTTTATTTAATGTTTTATGATGCACAAAATTTGTTTCAACTCATTCCGATTTGTAATTTTCCCTAATAAAATGTATTAGTGACGGCTTAAAATAATAATAAAATAATATTTTTTTCAGAAAATTTGAAATTTCACCAGCGGCTCAATAAACACCAAATAATAGCAATTACATAGCTAAAATATGTATATTTAATTTTTATAATAAGATATTTGTATTTTGACTTTTTACAGAAAACCCCCTTATTTTACCGATTTTTTCGAAATTTCACCGAAACGATTTTCAAAACGCTACAATCTTCCCCCCTTAAAGAAATTCGGTCCCCGAATTTAAATTCAAACTCCCCCAAATACTAAACAATCTAAGAAAAACCATCAAGTCGTCGGGGCTCCGAAATTGTAAATACATAAAACAAATCGTAGCGCAGCGCATGCGCTTGAAAAATGAGCATATAACTCAAATCAAAACTCCGTCAAGCATCCCGCAATCATCGGAGTCATGGAGAAGACATCAATGCCAAATCCAAATCAAAACCAATATGATATAACTGGAAATTATACATGTAAATATCGAATCTATATCTGTAAGTATCTGAAGGAAATGCATGCCAAACTTCTTTAAGTCGCTGTGCAACGCGTATAACACTGCACGGTGGTGGACGTCTATCATAAGAAAATAACTATATACATATATACCTTTGTTTGAAATGTACGTTCCGCCGTTTTGGAAACAATTTAGAAGGGTCTCCTTGTTTTAAACATTTCGTGTCATATCAGACACGTAGGTAAATACTGAGGCTATAGCTCGCTTTTTGGAAATCCCTTCAATAACTATCAATAAATGCAAAATATATTCAGGTACTGTCCTCTGACTAGTCCTGCTCAGTACGAAAACACATAGCAATATCATAAAAACGTACTGCTCTATAAGAAATCAATTCCAAAATATGCACATGAATACTACGTGCGTCTGGTGCGCACGGAAATCAAAATCCATGAATGTGCCATACATGCGCACAGAAACAACACCTAAGTGCATCGGGTGTGAACGAAACATCTGTCGTAGGCAACATGTGTGCCTGACAGCAAAAATCAGGTGCATCTGACATGCACGAAAAAAAAATCTCGATTTAGTGCCTCTGGTGTGCATCAAAATCACCCTTCAAAACATGCGCCCAACATGCGCGAAAATCCAAATCAGGTGCATCCATCGTGCACGAAATCATGAAATCCAATATCAAGCGCCGAACGTGCGCAAAATCAATCAGGTGCACAAGGTGCACAAAACAAATATCGAGTATCATAATCGAAATCGAAGTCCAGTGCATCTAAGTGCACATAAGGCGTATCACTGCACTGCAAGCATATATAAACTATACCGAGTGCAGGAACGAAATCGTGTGCATGCATATGCACAAAACCAACTCAACTGTTTAAAACCGTAATATCACAAACATGTGAAACTAAAGCACGAAAACGATATCAAGTGCAACACTGTGCAAAGGTCGTAAATCCTCAATCATCAAAATCAAATCATACGAATAAATCACCCAAAACATCATAATCAATAATGGCGGAATAGTACCGCTCAAGTGCATCCTCTAAGAATCTCGGCCAACTGTCGTGGTCACTAGTGGGACGTCTCGTCGATGATCATGAACTCTGTCCTGCTGGTGTGCGTAACCATGACCACTCCTGGGTCAAGGTCTTCACTGTGAATTACCAATCTTTCGGTCCATCGGCTCATCGGCCCTGTCAGGTGTGCTAACGGGGATGATTCCGTTCTGGCACTTCTCTGGTCATCTCTTGGTCAATCATCGCGACCACTCGTAAGACAGCATATCACTGGCGTCGGCCTCTGGCTCTCTGAATGTACGTGACACATCTGACCCTGGGTGCAAGTATCATTGCAGCAGTGTCCTGGAAGGAATCCTGCTCACGGTCTCTTCCATGTCTCGTCTCTACCAACTGTCCGGAAGTCATCGTCCTTTCCTATATCTGCATCTTGCTCTGGAACGACTGCATACTCATCACGACTCCTTCTGGAAGGTAAGTCCAGTACTCTGCCTCGACATGCGCATCGCATCTCTGATGTCGGCGGAGTGGAACGTCATCTCATCTAGATCTGGTGCGAACCTCTTACTCCACTTTTCTCTAATGTCGTCTTCTTTGGACTCGTCTCGTCGCGGCTGCATGGACTGAGCTCCAACGGCTATCCTCGTATCTGGAGTCTCCCAAGAATGCATCTCACCACCTAGCATCCGATTGAAGTCGAACCATTCGATCGATTCGTAAAAACCTCATAATCCCCCAAGAGCTCAACATCTTGGTACAGTTTAATAGTATCGAATATATATACCACAGCATCGGTGGTCCAGCCGTAGAAGGGCAAACCCAAGCCTCACTAATGGCGCCGTGGAACTGCCGCAAACCCGAAGGTTCAAAGGCTTTCACACGGTCATTAAGTCGAGTTAGGGTTTCATTCTTCTAGAGGGACCATAGAATTGCCTGCATGTCTTTCCGACTACTTTAAACTTGGAATAATAGGTTTCTGACATTCGATCGTCTCTGTCGACTCCCAACGTCTCCGCGTGAAGTCGTCTCTAGCTGGAATCAATCTATCTGATGACCTCGCATCGGGGTAAGCGAACGAACCACCTGTCCTAGTCATTCATCATCGGGTGACTAGCGACCTTGTATCATCTATTCGTACAACTCGCCCCGCAATAGCTCCAACATATGGGGCGATATCTCGTCGCTCGCAGCAACAACTGGCTCGCTCGTCTGCACGCTGAACAGTGCCTCAATCATCAGGAGTAAGCAACACACCAACGGTCATCAAAACCTGACTGGCCTCTATCATTGGCTCAATTCTCTAGTGTCGATCAGCACCTCCGAGTAACCTCATAAAGGCAATCCGCCAAACGCTCGTGGCTCGAAAACACAGTAAAAAGATACATCTCTGCAATCGTGTGTCGCCGGAATTTCGCCCTGGTCAGTCCTCGTTCGTGACGAGCTTGTGCTGACCGCAACTCTAGCCGTAGCTCTCCCTGCCCGTAACCGTAGTAGCAAAACCAAACTGGTACCGATCAGGCTAGATCAGGAAGGAATATAATACTGAGTAAAGAAATGTACATCCTAAGGCTTCTTAAGTGGAGTAGCGTATCGTAAGTATGCCGCGGAACATACCCACGGTACGTCACTCTACTTTAGTCACCTATTCCATCAACCAAGGGTCATCCTACGCTCCGAAGGTAAAACCTAACGCTCTGATACCAACTTTGTCATGACCCGAAAGTACGAAACATGACCGGCACTTAAACTACAAACGTCTCGAGGCGTACGTAATCTAAGTAAACCGAAAACCCAGAAATCCAAACCAAGAAAAGTAGTAGAGTGCAGGAAAAACCAACTTAAAACAAGTAGTTCAATAGCATAAGCCGAATTATGCGGTTTTTAAAAACATCAAAAATTTACTGAAAATTTCGGCAGAGTCTCCTTTGTAAATACTGGCTCCCAAACGGGATACAACATGAATAGTATACGAAATCAAGAAAAAGGCATCCCCAAGCGGGAGCTAGCTCTTCGTCAATCGACGGTCACAACCACACAAGCAATATAATATACAACGCCAACGGCGAGGATCAAAAACTTAAAAGGGAACTCAAAACCACCAGAAATATAACGAGCGACTCTAAGGTCGAAAGAATAAACAACACTGGTCTCTATCTCAATAGATACATGTTTGGTTGATGGAATTCTAGATACAACAGAATAATGATATACAAGATAAATAATGGGGGTATGATACAAGTAAACCCACCTACTAGCAAATCACCCGAATGAAACTATGCCCGCAAAGCCGTAATGAACCTGTACGGCAACCTGCAAGAAACTGGGGCACAACGGGGGTGAGTTGCCAACTCATGAATAGAAAAATATCTACGCACAGAAATCGCATAAATAACGCAATCCTAGGTCAATGATCATAATATATCCTCAAATATATATAACATGCAGCCTATAACAATGGCTAGGGTAAATATCTAACCCGAGTGTAAACTCATGTGCCCGTGTCAGTGCCTCAGGTAGCAATATATCATATGAATGAGGTATGAATGCATGAAAACAGAATACATGTAAATGAAGAAACTGTTTTCATAAATTAGTGAGATTTCCTTCGTATTTTAAACTGAGGTATCATAATTAAAATCAGTATCAACAGTGTCTAGCATCGACACAAAACATAAATCTCACTGTCTTGAAATATCAATGTCTCAATCTCAATATCTAGGGCGCCGTCAGTCCAGACCGGCCCTTACCATCCATCTCAAGACCACGAGGGTATCCTCCGGATATTCGACGCGTCGGGTAATATCACCGGTAGGTAGTGCTTCCCAGCCAGGCTCAACGTCAACACCACATTCCTCTTGCCCCGGGGTACCATACCGGGCCCACCATGTACCCGTGACGGTTCCTCCACTCCTCGACACGGATCTCCAAAACCACAGCAAACTCATGGTGGACGACACTTTACATCACTAGAAAACCGCAACATTTTATATTTTAAAAGATCATAAGTTGTAAATTTTGCGGCTTTCCCCGAAATCCAGAAATATCATAAATCTCAAGAAATCATCACAAGTGCATATGTCAATGATAATGAATTAGGCATGAACAACTGAATAACAGTATGCATGAAGTGGTAGGTAATAACTACAATGTCTAATATGGCATATAAGGAAAGTACACTAATATCATGTCAACACTACTAGCTAACAATCTAAGTCAAGCAATTATATTCTCTAAAGTGTACGTGACATGGCAATTACCGATGAAGATGTGTGTGAGCCGGCAAGTAGGTGTACGTGGTACATACGCATCATCGGTAATGGTGCTGGTGTCCTAACAGCATGATATCAATAATGGAATATGCAGCAAAATAAATATGCGAGGCAGAGCGAACAGCAATAATGTGCGGGAGCTGAATACTAGACACAACGATAACTAATCTGCAATAATCTAATATAAGTCCTACAAATGGTGCCTTTTGAAATAACACGAATCATGGGGTTTTGAAAATAGGGGCTACGGTGTTATTTATGAAAAGATACGTCGTTTTTGAAATATCCGTAGATTCCCTTGAGCTGTCTTTAAAAATGCCCACGATTCGTTAGTTTTTGAAATAGGTAAGAAGTCTAATCTAATATAACAACTACACTAAACTATACGGCTGAACTACAAGCTGAACTACAGGTAAGGAAACCGCCTATCATCTGAGTCGATACATATACATACCTGTATATGTATAGTCGGTGATCTCGCCTCAATAATATCATATCCGATACCATATCTATAATCAGGCATCCCAAGTCAAGAGTGCGGATCAATCATCAATATAGCTCGTACGTAAATCCGTCGTACGGCATCCCAATCTGGGTACGGGTTAATATCACATTCATCATACTATTCACCTGGTATCCTCTTTATCAAATATCATGATCGGGGTACTGATCTACGTCTAGTACCATACTGATACCGCTTACGTATGCATGGACGTGTGTGAAACACTACGTCAAGGACCCGCTACAACGTCATGTCGTATCTAAGATACGAACCCTGCTATATCACCGATCTCACGGCCTCAAATCAAATCTCATCGACTCAGCTCAATCCCAAGTATCATCCTCAATCCGTATGTGAACACATAGTCCCATACCCATGTGAACACATAACTATAAAGAATCCCATGAGCACATATCAATAGGAATGTATGCAAGTATGTATGTGTGTATGTGTGTGTGTAACACTACCCTAGGGTTCGCAACACTAAAGTAATCCAATACACCAATATCCATCCTAAGCATCGTTATTAATCCCAAATAACAAATAATAATTGTTGGTGTGTATACGCATCCGTATACACCACCACGGACTGCGGGGGTGCTATACGCCATCCACCCGACTTCTCCCCGTAGATATAAATCTACTCACCTGGTCCTCGCTCGCCGGTGCCGACGTCGCCACGCGCTTGCTTGTCGTCTCGAAGTCCACGTGGGGGTACCTACATATCATAACGCACCATATCGCATTAAAACTAAATTCGAGATCGAAACGGCATACGAAAATCAAATCGGCACGCGTATCACGCATAGGTCCAAACCTATCGCCTACGCATGCAATAATAGTAAAACCAACCCTCGATGTCGATGTACAAACGTCAAACCATCGAGAAAAATCCAATCACACTGATTTGCACATTCACGAACACTAATTTTAATATAAACTAGGTTAAAACTCACAAAAACCCCATTTTCACTTAAAAAGTCATTTTTCCGAAAATCTAGCAAGCACAATTCGCCGTTTTTGTACAAAACATGATGTTTAAATGAAAGTAGCGGCCAATATACTTATTAAATATCTTAAATAAGTCATATAAACAATTTCCGGAATTTAATCTCATTAAATTCCAAAAATCCTAATATTCTAGTTTACAAAAATACCCTTTTTAACAATTTCAAAGCAAAAATACACAAACTACAATCTAGCTTAGATTTGCATGATCCAAAGCATTAAACCACACTTAATAAAGTTAATGAAGCCAAGAAAACCCTAATCACATTTTTAATCCCAAGAATTTAACAAATTTCAAAAACCTAGTAAGCAATTAGCAAATTAACACAATTTTTCAAGTAACAACTTGTAATTAACAACTAGATTAGTTTTCTACAAAACTAATTATGTTAAACCACTTCACTAAACCATGCACAATCAAACACAACTCATTTCCACAACAAACCCTAACTTGAAATCCAAAACTTGCAATTAAACTCACATATCCAAGTTAACACTTAATTTAAATTAGCTTTAAGAAACAAGTAACAATTTAAGCAAAAAGTTTTAGAATTATACCCAAAAATATATGAAGGTCCACAAGCATCCATGGCCTCCCAAAATGCTCTCTTTTCACAAGGATCCATGCTATACGGGCTAAGCTAAAATGGGTAGGAGTCGGATTTGGGTTTTGGGATTTTTTTGATTGATTTAGAAGCAATTTTTCATGAAGTTTTGAAGAGAAAAGAGAGGGGAAATTGGAGGGGGGGGCTGCTGCTGTGGGATGCAGGGAATTTTGGCCAGAAATGGGTGTGAGGAGAGAGAGGGAGGTAGAGAAAATTGGGGGGGGGGGACAAAGTCAAGGTCAAGCAAAGTCAAAAGCCTAACTACTTTATCCATTTTCTATTCTTTTCTTTTATTTCTTTTCCTTTGAAAACCAAGTAGGGACAAGAGAGGGGGCTGCTGAATTCAGCCATGGAGGGAGTAAGTGGGGGTGTGTGGGTGTGGGTACGGGTGTGGGGTGACGAAAAATGATAAATACAATACCCCAAACATCCATTTACGCTAAAAAAAAGCCTTTTTTTCTTCAATAATTTCTAAACCGTTTTGGCAAATGATTTCGTTCCAAAAACTACATGATAAAATTTTATTTAATGTTTTATGATACACAAAATTTGTTTCAACTCATTCCGATTTGTAATTTTCCCTAATAAAATGTATTAGTGACGGCTTAAAATAATAATAAAATAATATTTTTTTCAGAAAATTTGAAATTTCACCAGCGGCTCAATAAACACCAAATAATAGCAATTACATAGCTAAAATATGTATATTTAATTTTTATAATAAGATATTTGTATTTTGACTTTTTACAGAAAACCCCCTTATTTTACCGATTTTTTCGAAATTTCACCGAAACGATTTTCAGAACGCTACAGTTATAGAGAAAACCGAAGTATCTCTCAGGTGGGTGAGGAATCCTACTAGATCAGCGGAGAGGCTAAGGTTCGTAGGAAACTATTGAATCCTCCGGTTCTATCAAATCATCAGCTGCAGTTTGTATAGCTGGAACTCTTTCCAGTTCTACCTCATGACCACTAATTTCCTTACAAGAAATTCCCTTTCTCCAAGGTGGCATGTCGAGAAACAAAACACATTTTGTTCCTCGGTTAGGTAGAAGATATTCCCTTATGAATGCTTGGGATATCCAACAAACTTCTACAGAACTGACCTTGCCTCGAGCTTGTCCGGATCATGCTTTTAGACATAGGCCGGACAACCCCAAATCTTAACATTCTTAAGACATGGGCTCTTAGCATTTCATATCACATATGGAGTGGTAGGCATCTGATTTGACTAGAACCCTATTCAATAGGTATGCAGCTTCACAAGTGCATAACCCCCAAAAGGAAATAGGTAACTCAGTAGTACTTATCATAGAGCACACCATATCATATAGGGTGCGATTCCTCCGCCCCGATACACCGATGAGCTGTGGTGTATCCGGAGGAGTAATGCTGAGAGAGAATCTCATTCTCCTTTAGAATAATCCAGGAATTCCGTGCTCAAGTATTCTCCTACTTGATCACATCAAAGGACATAATACTTATACTTGTTTTGGTTCTCTACTTCTAAAGTACATAGAACCAGTCCTGGTATGTGTAGACAGCGGACCTTACATACATCATCATGTATCAATCCCAAGAGTTCACTAACTCTTTCTCTGTTTTCAATAAACGGAGCTGTGGTCATCTTATCTTTGTGACATGACTGGCAAGTTTAACAAGATGTAAATTCAAAATGATTTAAATATGCATCTTTATGTAATTTCAGCTAGTCTGGTCGCATTGATATGACCTAGTCTACAATGCCTCAAGAAGGATTCATTCATTTCTGAACTCTTCCCCTTGTGTGTGTTCTGTACGTTAAGAACTGTAATTTGATTTATAACGTATATGCTTTTAGATAATGTGCCTGAACCGATCAACTCTTGATATAGGAAATGTTCAAAACATTATCCAACAATACAAAATTATATCTTTCTTTACTAAATAAAGAGACTGATATGATGTTGTATATCAGGTTCAGTATCTAATAACATTTGTTCAGAATCAATGTATTTGTTAATACAGGGTGATATCTTCCAACAGACTTGGCTGCAACACTTGTACCATTTTTAACTCGTAAAACTTATCACCCTTTCTCAGTTCTCTACCTTTCAGTAGCCTATGTAACAGATTACATATACGGGATCCTGATCCGGTATCACATACCCAGGACCTAAAGTATACTGAGAAAAGGTTCTTGGTAATGAACACACCCAAAGAAGATGCGTCAATATGTACTTTCTTCGTTTGGGCGGCACGGGAATTCTGGTAATCCCCAATTTCCTGCTCGATCTTATAAAAATTATAAGTTGGAGCGGGTCCAACGTTCCCCAGCGCAGTATAACAAGCGGGTTCGGTCAATACATCCGTATTATTATCTTGATTAAAGCGTGACATGGTCGCTACCTAGAGAGAGAGAGAAGAAAACACTCTGCGTGCGCTCTTGCAAGATTAGATTGGTTATTAATATATCTAATCAGGATGGCTCCCACTGTTTTAGTCAAAACTTCCTTCAAACCCTAAAAGGAAAAACTAGCCGGGATTAATTACACCATACAATTTAGCCAATCTTTCATCCAGGCTAGTGTCGGTACTTTGAGGGAGGTTCCCCGTGCTTGCGCACGGACCTAATTAAAATAAATCTCGTTTTCCCAGGGGCGTAACCCCGTTAACACCTTTCTAGACACCTACTTGATCGGCTAATTGTAATGTGTAAAACTCTCCCAGGAATTACTCTTACTCGCAGTGGGTATCGGGATCCAACTATCTCATAGGAGGTATGCAATCTCATCGCAAATTTCAACACTTGAAATTCTCAATAATATTTTACCCCTAGTGTCCTATGACCTTGACGGAGGCCAACAAACCATAGTCCACTAGTTAAGTTCAACCCGTACATTTCCTGATTGAATTAAACCCACCCGCACGACCCTTGATGGAGGACAAACTACGCCGTACGAATACCCTAATGCAATCGCATCGTATGCTAACAGATAAGCACTAGTTAGCTACCGTACACTACGCCTTGACGGAGGCCAAACTACCACAGCACGAATACTAAGTAGTACTTATCTGAAATGACGGAGGGTTACAACAGGTTTTTAAGAAAACCTTTTGTGCAATGAACTTGATATCGTCGTAGAATCGAGTGATTTAAAATGGAGTGTTTTTGAGGCCTTTGCTAGTTTTGCTAAAGAGGTCACTCCCGGTGAAGGGATCTCGGCTCTTTCCTTATCGAATAAGGTGCAGGATATTTCATAAATACCGCTGTGCAAAGCAAGAACTATAAAAGTAATCAAAAGTCAAACCGAGTGTGTAGCATCTGCTAGTTTTGCTAAAGAGTTCACTCCCGACGAAGGATCTCGGCTCTTTCCTTATCGAATAAGGTGCTAGATATTCTACAAGGAATACCGGTATGCAAAGCAACAACTAGAGCTACCTGTTTTCGAAAATTCGATTCCACAACATCTTTAGGTTTCTTTAATTTCATTAATCTTATTAATGAAGTCCCATTTTATTATGCTTCACAAGCATCAGATATGAAACGAAATCAACAATATATAATATATATCTCATATATATAATATAAACATTCGTCTCAGGAAGTAATATGATCTCATCATAGAACATTGAAGCAGAAGAACATATATGAAATATTGGATATACTAGGAGGTCCGTGTTTTAATATGAGCCTGTATAAAAGACGGATTTCATGGTCGCGATGAATAGCCAATCCCACAACCCTAGACCCTTACGAGAGCAGCAAGCAACCCTATCAATTCTAGAGTTAGGAGGCCCGGTCTCGACTCCTCGAGATGGTCTCCCACTGGACCCTAGAACCCGGTTACTTGTGCTCCCCGCCTTGGGTCTATCCTAATGCGGAAAAGTAAATAATATACAATGGTGACATCATCCTTAGCCCGGAAGTGCCCTAATAAAAGAATATTACATACAATGAATTTTACATGAATGAAAATAAAAACTCTCATCTCACATAAAACCCCCGGCTATTCAAAATACGACGATCCAATATAACATATCATGGCAACACATAATATCTCATATCATCAACGTAAGTAAATATGCGTACCCCAGTTGTCGTTGATATATAGCAACGAAACCGGCGATACACCACATATTACACTTACGGTCGCAGAAAAGAAAGTGAAAAACTACAACAGTTGGAATCTGCAACCACCTTAGACATCATAAACCCAACGTATCTCATACTTTGGATTTCATGCCTAACCAAATGAATTCCTTAGACATCGCATGCCTAATAATTATAAACCCCGTATTTTAGTCTCAATATCGAAAACACTTTTCAATATCAAGTAAGGCAATTCAACAAGATTCCCGACAGTTTAATCGAATGCTCATCGGAAACTTTAGTAGATGGCCGCACCCCTCGATACCGTCGACGAAGTGCACTTAGGCGGAACACCGCTGCCGCGAGCACCCGAACGGATGCTTTAGGTGACGGGGTTCTCCTACAGTCACTTGGTCAAGGCTATGGGGCGTGGCTATCTATTAAGTTTACCCGGCGAGTATCCGCGTACGCTACGTGATTGCGACGGACTTTTGATCGCATCAAAATCCCATGGCAACCGATCAAATGAGACTAAACTGCTAGATTTATAACATTCAAATTAGTTATCTCATAACTACTTGTTGATTCCAAATATTGTATCACATTCCAGAATATCATTACGATGTTTAACGTTTCGATCGAATCAACATACACTCACATATTACCCCCGTGAGCTCAACACTTGAGCAAAGTCAAAACACTCAAAAACCGTGCCACGGTGTCTATGGTCCAGCCATAGAAGGAGTTAACCAACGCCTTACCTATGACACCACGGATCTACGACAAACCCGAAGGTTCGTTCGCGGTTCCGTGGGCATAGAATCGAGTTAAGGTTAATATGTCTTCTAGGGGGTCCATAGGGGTACTTGCACGATTTAACGAATATAATCAACTTCAGAAAATTACAACACTTGGAAATTTCAGCGGGGTACAAAATGTGGTGTGCGATGTTCGATCGAACTGCTAAAAATAGCCAAGGTTACCAATACAATGTTAAATTATACGACTACGAAGCACTACGAATTAGCCCCAGGTCAAACCAATCATCACATGAAAATTGGGCTAAACAAACAATACTAGGAAACCCAAAACGGAGTCAAATGAGCATAGGAGCAATACGGGGGCTAGATGAGGTAGTGGCGCCAGCCTGGCCGGAATTTCCTCTATGGTGGCCGGCCCAAAACCGATGACCCCCCTTCCCTCCCCCCGTGTTTCACCCGTGTTCATATTTTGATCCAGAGACCATTCTGCAACTGTTTGAAAAAAATTTAAATGAATTTTTGCAAAATTTCTAGAAAGCAAGAATGGGGTTTCCTAATACCGTATTTCGAAGTGTTTTTCGTTTTCGTAATTGTTATAACACCGTATCTAGAATTCTAGTTTGGCTCTGATACCACTACTGGGCTTCCCTTGCATCTAGTCTAGGGTTTGGTAGTATCACACATGCCACTTTAAAATTTAGAGAGGTGCAAAGCAAGCAAACCATGAATCATGCTAGAATTTCTAGGGTAACAAGTTTGTATCACATACAAAGAAGTAAAGAGATAGGGATTACAACCTTTTGTTAGTTATATATATGCCCTAGAGGCCATTACTATACATAGGATGTATATTGTAGTGGATGCTGGGACATATATAGGGAGGACTTTCTTGCTCGACATGATAGTATGCTATCTGGTTGATCTTTATCTTAACGTGTATGCTGATTGTCTCTCTGTTACATGTTGGTAAAGCCCTTAGGATCTGTACTTGACTACCTGGACTGTGATGCGGATCATACTAGTGGGGACATGGTAGTCTATAAGTACATCCTTCAAAGTCCCTAGTCGAGGGTGTATCGAGACAGGGCATCGATATACCAGAGTAGACTAGCGTATGCCTTCTCGACCCATACAGATGGGCGATGGATGATCCCATATCCATTGGTGTTTGACATCAGAGATGATATACGGGTGCTCAGTAGAGACTGGGTACACTGGACGGACTCGCCGAGAACTCCCAGATGGTATTATACCTCACGTCAGATGGCAGTTCTCTGGTGACACTGGTACAGAGTAATCTGTTGACCCGAGATCGTCATAGAGTCTCGTGTGGTTCCCACTGTGCTTTGATTTCCATCTTACCACGTCCAAGAGGGCGTGCAAAACGGTGGTTTTTGGGTACAGTCCCGAGTCACATGGAGGCAATGAGCGATAGGAGGGGATTCGTCTCTCCCGGTATAGGGGGTTGATGTTGCGCTGTGTTTGATTGGCTATAACAGGAAATCCCTGGCCAGGGTTGCTGAGATTTACTGGTAAGTGTTACCAGTAGTTTCTCGAATAGTTATAGACCTCATATCGACACGACTTATAGAGCTATTGGGGTCTGACGTTTACCACCCCTAGGCGAGATATGCGACATATCAGACGATCAGACCGGACTGTACGGTAGTGTTACTGGTCGGATTCACTGGAGTGTGAGCGGGCTTGCTCGTCGATCTTCAGATCGCTCAATACCCGGGTGGCCGTTACGTTTAGCAGACCGCTTGCGGCTTGTGGGTGTTTGATATGATCATCGCCTGCTGCCGGCGTATTGACGAGTCTTTAGAGTCCTACACAGAGGTTTCCTGGCTCAAGCGAAACGAAATAGGAGCGCATATGAGATATGTGCGGGACCGAGAATAATACGTGTATGTGATACCGTATTACATTCTCGCGATGAATGTATCGGAAAGGTTGTATGCGATATAACCTAGTTACCGATTCAAGCGTTGATTCGATAAGCCGATACATTGAATACTAGTCGGTTGTGTGCGACATGACCGGATCATTGAATCAAGTGTTGATTTAATGATTTAATGCATAATTATATATTTGATATGTTACTTTGCACTAACTAGTATTGGTTCACTTTAAACGGATTTTCTCACTTGGATTGTGCATATTGTATATGTGATATATTTTTGTGCACTTGTATGTATCATGTTTGATGATGCATGCTAACTTGTGTTTTGTGTGAAGATTAAACCATGGTTGTGAGAGTGGTTAGGGTTTTATTTTCCATTACTTATTTATTCATTTATTTATTTGTTTATACATTTTGGAAAATAAATGGAAAAGAGAAAAGAATGGTGGCTTTATTTGTTCTTTAGTTGAAGCTTCATGAAGCTTTGATAAAGTCAACCATTCTTATCTCATCCTTAACCCTAACCATTCCCACTAACCCTAGTTTAGTCTCTACACTTGACCATGGTTAATTTTATGATAAGAATTCATTTTCTTTTCTTTTTCTATTAACTTATCATATCATTTTTCTTCTTCTTCTTCCTTGAACTCAAGAAGAAAAGCTTAGGTCATCAATGGTGATTGATGATAAAGAGTGAGAAATCCAATTCTAAATTGAACCCACTTCCTATTTCTTCATCCTCTACCTCTTGCCAAGTAGTAGAGTGTGTTTTCTTCACAAGTTTCATGACTTGGTGAAGTGAGAGCTTGATCTTGCGATGCTTCGACGTAGATCATCTTCGGCATAGACATCGACGACCTAGCTTGCCCATTCTCCGACGAAGCCGACTCTAGAGCCCGGATTTGATTTGGACAGCGGAGATGACCTCGTTGCGGAGCCGTGGAGGTGGAGGACCGGATCTACAAAGGTTGTATTTCCGTATCTTGTAGTTAAGTGTTAACTAGTTAGCTTTTTCGCCTAGTTTTCTAGCAAACGATCCGTAGTCGGGTCTCTCGGCACCGTTAAAATTTTAATTTGGCATGATCGATGCCTTGTGAGAACTCATTAGGGTGCCTAGGAACCCTTCAGTGGTATCAGAGCCTAGCTAGAGCCTTAGGCGAAGCGTAGACGGAATTTGAAGTCCGAACGACCCAAAACCGAAACCCAAAATATGCTCTCTGTACTTTTTTGAAAAAAGTGGATTTTTCCAAATTAAAAATTTCTAAAAAATTCAGCAGGGAAAAATAAGAATTACGGTGCAAAAAGTTTCTGGTGAACAGTATTTTTCGCGGCGGATCAGCGGCAGAAGCATGGCTTCTGCGGCTGATCAGCGGCCCCTTGGTGAAGTCAGCCCACTTTGTTTGCACAGTAACTCCTGATAAATTCTGCTGAGTTTTCTGGGAATTTTTAATATTTATTCAAGAGTTGAATTTCCTGGGATTGTTTTGGGGATTCGGTGTTTCGATCGGGGTATCAAATTTTGTCTATGTGGCTTTCCGGATAAATTTTTGAATATGTTAAAAAGTTCGACCGGATATAAATACCCAATTTTTCCCCTGTCGGGAAATTTCCAAGAGTTGGATTTTTCCGTAGTTTAACGACGTTCTAAGTAGTGAAAGTAACACGATGGTCCCTCTAGAAGACAACAAACCTTAACTCGATTATGTGACCGTCTTGAACTGCCCTTTGAACCTTCGGGTTTGGGGCAGTACGGCGTGCCACATGTGAGGCGTTGGCTTGACCCTTCTACGGCTGGACCGTTGGTACTGAGGCACGAACGGAATGTTGTCATACTTGTTTCATGTGTTGATCAGTTTCGGGAAAACTTGGGTGTTCGATTGTTCGATCGGAAAGTTTAACATTTTCTATTTATCTGGAATGGGATACAATAATTGGAATTCACAATAAGTTATGAGATAACTGAATGAATATTATAAACATAGCAGTTTAGTCTCACTTGATCGGTTGCCACGGAATTTTGATGTGATCAAAAGTCCGTCGCAATCACGTAGCGTATGCGGATACTCGCCGGGTAAACTTAATAGACAGCCTCACTCCAAAGCCCCGACCAAGTGACTGTAGGAGAACCCCGTCGCCGAAAGCATCCGTTTGGGTGCTCGCGGTAGCGGTGTTCCGCCTTGGTGCACTTCGTCGACGGTATCGGGGGTGCGGCCGCCTACTGAAGTTTGCGACGAGCATTCGATCAGGATGTCGGGAATCTTGTTGAATTACCCGACTTAATATTGAAAAGAGTTTTCGATAATGAGACTAAAATGCGGGGTTTATAATTGTTAGGCATGCGATGTCTAAGTAATTCATTTGTTCAGGCATGCGATGTCTGAGGTGGTTGCGGATTCCAACTGTTGTAGTTTTACACTTTCTTTTCTGTGACCGTAAGTGTAATATGTGATATCGCCGGTTTCGTTGCTATATGTCAACGACAATTGGGATGCGCATGTTTACTTACGTTGATGACATGTGATGTTATGTGTTGCTGGATATGTTATATTGGATCGTCGTGATTGAATAGCCGGGGTTTTTTATGTGAGATGAGTGTTTTCATTTTCATTCATGTAAAAACTTGTATGTAATATTCTTTTATTTGGGGCACTTCCAGGTTGCGGAAGATGTCACCGTTTGTATATTATTTACTTTTCCGCACTAGGATAGACCCAAGGAGGGGAGCACAAGTAACCGGGTTCTGGAGTCCAGTGGGAGACCAACTCGAGGAGTCGAGTCCGGGTCTCCTAACTCTAGAATTGGTAGGGTTGCTTGCCGCTCTCGTAGGGGTCTAGGGGTGTGGGTTTGGCTATTCATCACGACCGTGGAATCCGTGTTTTATACTGGCTCGTATTGAAAACACGGACGTCCTAGTATATCCAATATTTCATATGTTTCTTCTGCTGCGTTATCTGTGATGTGATCATGTGATGTTCTGTGATAGATACAGTATATAGTATATATGATATATTATATAGGCGTTACTTATGTTTTACACCCGCGCTAGCCCTGCCCTGCTCTGCCGTTAGTTACCTAACCTAACGGTGCACGAGGGGACATCGAGGCGAATGCGGATGGCATAAGTGTACGTCGTATTTATCTGTGATGTTTAGGTACATAATTGATGGGACTTCATTAATGTGATTAATGAAAATAAAAGAAACCTAAGATGTTGTAGAATCGAATTTCAAAATAAAACAGGTAGCTACAGTTCTTGCTTTGCACAGTGATATATATGATATATCCTGCACCTTATTCGATAAGGAAAGGACCGAGATCCCTTCACCGGGAGTGACTCCTTTAGCAATAACTGGCAGATGCTACACACTCGGTTTGTCTTTTGATTGCTTTTAAGTGTTTTTGCTTTGCACAGTGATATATATGATATATCCCGCACCTCATTCGACGATGAAAGGACCGACGATACCTTCACCGGGAGTGACTCCTTTAGCAAAACTAGAAAAGCCTCAAAAACACTCCATTTCAAAATTCATTCGATCCTACAACGATATCAAGTTCATTACGCAATAGGTCTTCAGAAAAACCTGTCGTAGCCTTCCGTCATTTCAGATAAGTAGTAGTTAGTATTCGTGCTGCGTTTGTTAGCCTTTGCCAAGGCGCAGTGTGCGGTAGCTAACTGGTGCTTATCTGCTTATGCATATGATGCAGATTGAGTTAGGGTAGTCGTGCGACCTTGTTGGCCTTTGTCAAGGGCCGTGCGGCTGGGTTTAATTCAATCAGGAAATGACGGGTTGAACTTGACTAGCATCCTATGGTTTGTTGGCCTTTGTCAAGGTCATAGGAGGTTAGGGGCAAAATATTATCGGGAATTTCAAGTGTTGAAATTTGCAATGAGATTGCATACCTTCTATGAGATAGTTGGATCCCGATACCCGCTGCGAGTAAGAGTTACTCCTGGGAGAGTTTTATACATTACAATTAGCCGATCAAGTAGGTGTCTAGAAAGGTGTTAACGAGGTTACGCCTCTGGGAAAACGAGGTTTACAGTAATTAGGTTCGTGCGAAAGCACGGGGGACCTCCCTCAAAGTACCGACACTGGCCTGGCTGAAAGATTGGCGAACTTGTAGTGTGTAATTAATCCCGGCTAGTCTTTCCTTTTAGGGTTTGAAGGAAGATTTGATAAAAGCAGTGGGAGCCATCCTGATTAGATAAAATAATAACCAATCTATTCTTGCAAGAGCGCACGCTGAGTGTTTTCTTCTCTCTCTCTCCTGGTAGCGACCATATCACGCCTTAATCAAAATAATAATACGGATTATTGACCGAACCCGCTTGTTATACTGAGCTGGGGAACGTTGGTCCCGCTCCAACTTATAATTGTTATAAGACAGAGCAGGAAATTGGGGATTACCAGAATTCCCGTGCCGCCCAAACGAAGAGAGTGCATGCTGATGCATCATCTTCGGGTGTGTTCATTATACAGAACTGTTTCTCAGTATCCTTTACGTCCTGGGTATGTGATACCAGATCAGGATCCCAGATATGTAATCTGTTACATAGGGCTGCAGATAGGTAGAGAACTGAGAACGGGTGATAAGTTTCGTGAGGCAGAAAACGGGGCAAGAGTTGCAGCCAAGTCTGTTGGTCACTGTCACCCTGTACTACCAATACATTGATTCTGAACGAATGTTATTAGATACCGAACCTGATATACCAAATCATATCACTCTCTTTGTTAGAAAAGAAAGGATATAATTTTGTATTGATGGATAATGTTTTGAACATTTCCTATATCAAAAGTTGATCGGTTCAGGCACGTTATCTAAAAGCATTGATGTTCTAAATCAAACTACAGTTCTTAGTATACGGAACACACACAAGAGGAAGAGTTCAGAAATGAACGAATCCTTCTTGAGGCATTGTAGACTAGGTCATATCAATGTGACCCGACTGGCTGGAGTTACATTTAGATGCATATTTAAATCAGTTTGAATTTACATCTTGTGAAACTCGCCAGTCATGTCACAAAGATAAGATGACCATAGCTCCGTTTACTGGAAACAGAGAAAGAGTTAGTGAACTCTTGGGATGATACATGTTGATGTATGTAGGTCCCCTGTCTACACATGCCAGGACTGGTTCTTTATACTTCATTATGTTCTCTGATAATCTTTCGAGTTTCAGACCTATGTTCCTGTTGAAACACAAGTCCGAACCTTTTGAGATATTCACAGAATATAAGTTAGAAGTAGAGAACCAGATATACGGGTATAAGTATTATGTCCTATGATGAGGTCAGGGAGGAGAATACTTGTGCACGGAAATCCTGGACTATTCTAAAGGAGAATGAGATTCTCTCTCAGCATTACTCCTCCGAATACACCATAGCACGATGGTATATCGGGGCGGAGCAATCACACCCTATGTGATAAGGTGTGCTCTATGATGAGTACTACTGAGTTACCTAATTCCTTTAGGGAGTTATGCACTTGAGAAGCTGCATACCTATTGAACAGGATTCCAATCAAATCAGTTGCCTACCATTTCATATGTGATATGGAAAGGGAATAGCCCATGTCTTAAGCTAGTTAAGATTTGGGGTTGTCCGGCCTATGTCTAAAAGCAAAATCTGGACAAGCTCGAGGCAAAGTCTGTAATGTAGAACTGGAAAGGTTCCAGCTATACAAACTACAGCAGATGATTTGATAGAGCCAAAGGATTCAGTATATTCCAACGAACCTCAGCCTCTCCGCCGATCTAGTAGGGTTCCTCACCCACCTGAGAGATACTTCTGTTTCTCTATGACAGTGGGAGCGAGGATTGCATCATGAGATGATGACCCAACTAGTTTCCAGCTGGCCATCAGGAGTGTGACTCTGTAAGAATGGCTGGATGCTTTGCGATCTGAGATGGAATCCTTATACACCAACAAAGTATGGACTTTGGTTGCGATATCTGAAGGGTTAAATCCCCATCAGGAGCAAGTATATCTTGAGAAGATTACTTGGTGTAGATGGAAAAGTTGAGACTTTCAAAGCTAGACTTGTTAAAGTTTGCATCATTGACCAGGTGTGGATAATGATGAAACCTTTTCAAGTAGCTATGCTTAAGTCCATCCAGATCCTACTTGTCACGGCTACATACCATGACTGCGATATCTGGTGGTTGGGTGTCTTGACTGCTTTTCTAAATGATGATTCAGAAGAGAGCGTCTATAAGTACACAGCCAGAGGGCTTCGTAGACAGTGGGAGCAGCGGAAACGTGTGAAAGATGCTTTATAGGATAAAGCAGGCATCGCGGAGTTGGAACATCTGTTTTGATGAAGCGGTCAAAGAGTTTGACATCATCAAAATGGTAGATGAACCTTGTATATACAAAAAGGTAGTAGGGAGTATGGTGATGATCCTCGTAGAGTACGTGGATGACATACTCTTGATAAGAAAGGAGTTTCTTATACTACGCTCGATCAATCTCTGTTTATCACAAAGATTCTCCGTGTAGGATCAAAGTGGTACCTCCTAAATCCTGGGTTTTTGGATCTATGAGATAGATCTAAATGGATGTTAGGTTTTCACTAGTTGTAGTGAGACAGTATCAACCGATCCTGGGGAGAATCACTGGAAGGGTTCCAGGGTGATAAAGACGACTGAGTGTCAGTCACAGGCATTGTCTTTACCCTCAGTAAAGGGACGGTATGTTGGAAGAGTTCCAAACTAGATACCGTGACATACTAGACGATAAAGGCACGATACATCGCTACTTAAGATGCTACCAAAGAGGCTGTTTGGGTGTATAATGGTTCATGAGATGAACTACGTTCCTACTATTGTGTGACAATGGAGTTGTGGCTTATGCCAAGGAACGCCCGTCCCATCAGTGATCCAGACATATTCTAAGGCAGTATCACCTGATCATGGAGATGGTTGATCTCAAAGGGATCGAGGTTAGGAGAGTAGACTCAGAGGACAAACACAGCGGATCCACTCACAAAGGCCTGTTCCCAGAGAGAGACTTTTATGGGATGGTTGAGTATGAGATACTATAACCACTGCTATCAGATGGCCCTAGTGCAAGTGGGAGATTGTTAGTTATATGTATGCCCTAGAGGCCATTACTATACATAGGATGTATATTGTAGTGGATGCTGGGACATATATAGGGAGGACTTTCTTGCTCGACATGATAGTATGCTATCTGGTTGATCTTTACATTAACGTGTATGCTGATTGTCTCTCTGTTACATGTTGGTAAAGCCCTTAGGATCTGTACTTGACTACCTGAACTGTGATGCGGATCATACTAGTGGGGACATGGTAGTCTATAAGTACATCTTTCAAAGTCCCTAGTCGAGGGTGTATCGAGACAGGGCATCGATATACCAGAGTAGACTAGCGTATGCCTTCTCGACCCATACAGATGGGAGATGGATGATCCCATATCCATTGGTGTTTGACATCAGAGATGATATACGGGTGCTCAGTAGAGACTGGGTACACTGGACGGACTCGCCGAGAACTCCCAGATGGTATTATACCTCACGTCAGATGGCAGTTCTCTGGTGACACTGGTACAGAGTAGTCTGTTGACCCGAGATCGTCATAGAGTCTCGTGTGGTTCCCACTGTGCTTTGATTTCCATCTTACCACGTCCAAGAGGGCGTGCAAAACGGTGGTTTTTGGGTACAGTCCCGAGTCACATGGAGGCAATGAGCGATAGGAGGGGATTCGTCTCTCCCGGTATAGGGGGTTGATGTTGCGCTGTGTTCGATTGGCTATAACAGGAAATCCTGGCCAGGGTTGCTGAGATTTACTGGTAAGTGTTACCAGTAGTTTCTCGAATAGTTATAGACCTCATATCGATACGACTTATTGAGCTATTAGGGTCTGACGTTTACCACCCCTAGGCGAGATATACGACATATCAGACGATCAGACCGGACTGTACGGTAGTGTTACTGGTCGGATTCACTGGAGTGTGAGCGGGCTTGCTCGTCGATCTTCAGATCGCTCAATACCCGGGTGGCCGTTACGTTTAGCAGACCGCTTGCGGCTTGTGGGTGTTTGATATGATCATCGCCTGCTGCCGGCGTATTGACGAGTTTTTAGAGTCCTACACAGAGGTTTCCTGGCTCAAGCGAAACGAAATAGGAGCGCATATGAGATATGTGCGGGACCGAGAATAATACGTGTATGTGATACCGTATTACATTCTCGCGATGAATGTATCGGAAAGGTTGTATGCGATATAACCTAGTTACCGATTCAAGCGTTGATTCGATAAGCCGATACATTGAATACTAGTCGGTTGTGTGCGACATGACCGGATCATTGAGTCAAGTGTTGATTTAATGATTTAATGCATAATTATATATTTGATATGTTACTTTGCACTAACTAGTATTGGTTCACTTTAAACGGATTTTCTCACTTGGATTGTGCACATTGTATATGTGATATATTTTTGTGCACTTGTATGTATCATGTTTGATGATGCATGCTAACTTGTGTTTTGTGTGAAGATTAAACCATGGTTGTGAGAGTGGTTAGGGTTTTATTTTCCATTACTTATTTATTCATTTATTTATTTGTTTATACATTTTGGAAAATAAATGGAAAAAAGAAAAGAATGGTGTCTTTATTTGTTCTTTAGTTGAAGCTTCATGAAGCTTTGATAAAGTCAACCATTCTTATCTCATCCTTAACCCTAACCATTCCCACTAACCCTAGTTTAGTCTCTACACTTGACCATGGTTAATTTTATGATAAGAATTCATTTTCTTTTCTTTTTCTATTAACTTATCATATCATTTTTCTTCTTCTTCTTCCTTGAACTCAAGAAGAAAAGCTTAGGTCATTAATGGTGATTGATGATAAAGAGTGAGAAATCCAATTCTAAATTGAACCCACTTCCTATTTCTTCATCCTCTACCTCTTGCCAAGTAGTAGAGTGTGTTTTCTTCACAAGTTTCATGACTTGGTGAAGTGAGAGCTTGATCTTGCGATGCTTCGACGTAGATCATCTTCGGCATGGACATCGACGACCTAGCTTGCCCATTCTCCGACGAAGCCGACTCTAGAGCCCGGATTTGATTTGGACAGCGGAGACGACCTCGTTGCGGAGCCGTGGAGGTGGAGGACCGGATCTACAAAGGTTGTATTTCCGTATCTTGTAGTTAAGTGTTAACTAGTTAGCTTTTTCGCCTAGTTTTCTAGCAAACGATCCGTAGTCGGGTCTCTCGGCACCGTTAAAATTTTAATTTGGCATGATCGATGCCTTGTGAGAACTCATTAGGGTGCCTAGGAACCCTTCACCTTTGTTGTCCGTTCCTTCGCTTCATAAGCTCCGTGTTGAGGTCCCTTCGCTGCGACCATCATGAACTCCGACTCTCGAGAGGCTCCATGAAGAGAATGATGCACCTTGCTTGAAGACTTCACTAATCCAAGATGATCTACCTTGAAGAATCTCAAACCCATGCTCTTGGTTCACTAATCAAGTATTAGAAAAGCAAACACCCTAATCTAAATGGCTAGAATAGATGAGGATGATGCAATAGGAATTTTGCTGTCTTTTTTTTCATATTCTCACTTATTATCATCACTTATGAAAAAGCAAGTGAAGCTTTTCATCAAAGCAGAAGAAGAAGAAAAATGAAAAATCCTTTTGTGATGAATAATGAATTATTGTTGTGGTTACAAATCAACCATGGGTTAAGAATGATAGAGTTAACCCTTGTAGAGAATTAACTAGAGGCTAAGGTTTGGGTTGGGTTAATAAATATCAACACAAAATATCAAAGGTCAAAGTCAAAGCTTCATGGAAGCTTCATCCAAGCTTAACCCTAATCCCAACCCTAACCTTGTTTAAACTCCACAAAATATGTTGCATTTGTAACCCTAACTTGTTACAATATTATATATCACATATATAATATATTTTGTATCGAAAGAAAATAATACAATTAACATATATCGCATATACATCAATGTATTATCCCGTGAGAAAATGAATCAATAAAGCGAGCTTATATTAGTTAATGTAAAGTAATATATCACATATATAATATACATTAAATTATCGAATCAACACTTGATCTGATAACCCGGCTATAATACATATAACCGACTAATATAACATGTACCATTTCATCGAATCAACACTTGATCCGATGACCCGGCTATATCACATATACCCGGCCGATATCTCATATCGCGAGAATAGAATACGGTATCTCATAACGTATTATTCTCGGTCCCGCACATATCACATATGTGCTCCTATTCCATTTTGCCTGAGCTAGGAAACCTCTGTGTAGGACTCTAAAGAATCGTCAATACGCCGGCAGTAGGAGATGATCATATCAAACACCCACAAGCTACAAGCGGTCAGCTAAACGTAACAGCTACCTAGGTATTGAGCGATCAGAAGATCAACAAGCAAGCCTGTACATTCTCCTGCGAATCCAATCAGTAACACTCCCGTACAGTCCGGTCTCTTATTTTGATATGTTGCATATCTCGCCTAGGGGTGGTAAACGTCAGACCCCAGTAGCTTGATAAGTCGTGTCGATATGAGGTCCATAACAGTTCGAGAAACTACTGATAACACTTACCAGTAAATCTCAGCAACCCTGGCCAGGGATTTCCAGTTATAGCCAATCGAACACAGCGCAACATCAACTCCCTATACCGGGAGAGACGAAACCCCTCCTATCGCTCATTGCCTCTATGTGATTCGGGACTGTACCCAAAAGCCACCGCTTTGCACGCCCTCTTGGACGCGGTATGATGGAAATCAAAGCACAGTGGGAATCACACAAGACTCCATGACGATCTTGGTGTAGGGTTCCTAGGCACTCTAACAAGGTTCTACAAGGCTTCAACCATGCCCGATTCAAAAATTAGCCGTGCCAAACAACCCTAACCAAGATCGTATACTAGAGATTAGGCGAAACTAAAAGCAAGCAAACAACTTTACTTCTAAGTGAAATGGATTACAACCTTTGTAGATTCGGTCCTTCACTTCTAAAGCTCCGTGTTGACGTCCCTTCGCTGCGATCATCGAGATCCCGGACTCGAGTGACGGTTTCCTCGGAGAAATGAGCGGGCTAGGTCGTTGACTTCGAGGCCGAAGATGATTTACGTCGAGGAGACTCAAACTCAAGCTCCATCTTCACTAGGTCAAGAACTTTATGAAGAGAACACTCTAAACTAAATGGCAAGTAGTAGAGGATGATGAAATAGGAAATGGGTTCACTTTAGATATGGATTTCTCACTCTAAATCTTCACTTAAAAAATTCTAGAAAGCTTTTCTTCACTTGAAGAAGAGAAAGAAGAAGAAAAGAATAAGAATATGAAATTATTTTAAATGAATAATCAAGTGAAGTCTATCATAATGCAACCATGGGTGAGCTAACCTTTGTAGAGACTAAACCATAGTTAATTATAAGGGTTTGGTTAATGAATATCTTAATCAAGACAAAATAAGTGGACTTTGTCAAAATTGCTTCAAGCTTCATGAAGCTTCAAGCCATGACAAAAGAAGCCACCATTTTAAATAATTAAGATAAATAAAAACCTAAATTATAATTAACATGGTGTATATCACCCACCCACCCATGTTTGCATGTATCATCAATCATGATACAAACTAGTGCACAAACATATATCACATATACAACTTGTGCACATCAAGTGAGAAAATCAATCTTAAGTGAACCAATACTAGTTAATGTAAAGTAATATATAAAATATATAATTATACATTAAATCATTAAATCAATACTTGATTTAACGATCCGGTCATATCGCATATAACCGACTAATATCTAGTGTATCAATGTATCGAACCAACACTTGATTCGGTAAACCGGCTATAACTCATATAACCGTCCGATGATACAAATCGCGAGAATAGAATACAGTATCACATACTGGTATTATTCTCGGTCCCGCACATATCTCATATGCGCTCCTATTTCGTTTCGCTTGAGCCAGGAAACCTCTGTGTAGGACTCTAAAAACTCGTCAATACGCCGGCAGTAGGTGGTGATCATATCAATCACCCACAAGCCGCAAGCGGTCTGCTTGTTAGTTATATGTATGCCCTAGAGGCCATTACTGTACATAGGATGTATATTGTAGTGGATGCTGGGACGTATATAGGGAGGACTTTCTTGCTCGACATGATAGTATGCTATCTGGTTGAACTTTACCTTAACGTGTATGCTGATTGTCTCTCTGTTACATGTTGGTAAAGCCCTTAGGATCTGTACTTGACTACCTGGACTATGATGCGGATCATACTAGTGGGGACATGGTAGTCCATAAGTACATCCTTCAAAGTCCCTAGTCGAGGGTGTATCGAGACGGGGCATCGATATACCAGAGTAGACTAGCGTGTACCTTCTCGACCCATACAGATGGGCGATGGATGATCCCATATCCATCGGTGTTTGACATCAGAGATGATATACGGGTGCTCAGTAGAGACTGGGTACACTGGACGGACTCGCCGAGAACTCCCAGATGGTATTATACCTCACGTCAGATGGCAGTTCTCTGGTGACACTGGTACAGAGTAGTCTGTTGACCCGAGATCGTCATAGAGTCTTGTGTGGTTCCCACTGTGCTTTGATTTCCATCTTACCACGTCCAAGAGGGCGTGCAAAACGGTGGTTTTTGGGTACAGTCCCGAGTCACATGGAGGCAATGAGCGATAGGAGGGGATTCGTCTCTCCCGGTATAGGGGGTTGATGTTGTGCTGTGTTCGATTGGCTATAACAGGAAATCCATGGCCAGGGTTGCTGAGATTTACTGGTAAGTGTTACCAGTAGTTTCTCGAACAGTTATAGACCTCATATCGACACGACTTATTGAGCTATTGGGGTCTGACGTTTACCACCCCTAGGCGAGATATGCGACATATCAGACGATCAGACCGGACTGTACGGTAGTGTTACTGGTCGGATTCACTGGAGTGTGAGCGGGCTTGCTCGTCGATCTTCAGATCGCTCAATACCCGGGTGGCCGTTACGTTTAGCAGACCGCTTGCGGCTTGTGGATGCTTGATATGATCATCATCTGCTGCCGGCGTATTGACGAGTCTTTAGAGTCCTACACAGAGGTTTCCTGGCTCAAGCGAAACGAAATAGGAGCGCATATGAGATATGTGCGGGACCGAGAATAATGCGTGTATGTGATACCGCATTCTATTCTCGCGATAAATATATCGAATGGTTGTATGCGATATAACCTAGTTATCGATTCAAGCGTTGATTCGATAAGCCGATATATTGTATACTAGTCGGTTGTGTGCGACATAACCGGGTCATTGAATCAAGTGTTGATTTAATGATTTAATGCATATTTATATATTTGATATATTACTTTGCATCAACTAGTATCGGTTTACTTTAAATGGATTTTCTCACTCGGGTGTGCGCATTACATATGCGATATGATTTTGTGCATTTGATTGTATCATGTTTGATGATACATGATCACTTGGTTAAGTGCAAAGAATTAAACCATGGTTAAAAGAATGGCTAGGGTTTCATTTCCTTTATTTATTCATTTATTTAATTGTTTATTCATTTTGGAAAAGAGGAGAAAAGAATGGTGGCTTAATTTGGAGTTTAGTTGAAGCTTCATGAATCTTTGATCAAGTCAACCATTCTTATCTCATCCTTAACCCTAACCATTCCCACTAACCATGATTCATTCTCTACACCTAACTCTAGTTAACATTATGATAAGAATTCATTTTCTTTTCTTTTTCTTTAAAAACTTATCATATAACATTTCTTCTTCTTCTTCCTTGCTTCAAGTGAAGAAAGCTTACCTCATCAATGGTGATTGATGAATTAGAGTGAGAAATCCAATTCTAAAGTTTACCCAACTCCTATTTCTTCATCCTCTACCTCTTGCCAAGTAGTAGAGTGTGTTTACTTCACAAGTTTCATGACTTGGTGAAGTTGTGAGCTTGATCTAGCGATGCCTCGACGTAGATCATCTTCGGCATGGACATCGACGACCTAGCTTGCCCATTCTCCGACGAAGCCGACTCTAGAGCCCGGATTTGTTTTGGACAGCGGAGACGACCTCGTTGCGGAGCTATGGAGGTGGAGCACCGGATCTACAAAGGTTGTATTTCCGTATTCCCAATAGTTAAGTGTTAACTAGTTCTTTTTCGCCTAGACATCTAGTTATCGATCCGTAGTTTAGGGTTTGTAGGCACCATATTTTTTGAAATTGCCATGGTTGATGGCTTGGGAGACCTCACTAGTGTGCCTAGGAACCCTACAGTGGTATCAGAGCCTGGCTAGAGCCTTAGGCGAAGTCCAGACGGAATTTGAAGTCCGAACGACACAAAACCGAAACCCAAAACATGCTCTCTGTACAATTTTTAAAATCTGGGATTTTTCAACATTAAAAATATTCAGAAAAATCAGCAGGCAATTATAAGAAATACTGTAAAATTCGTGCACCCAATTCCTTCAATGCGCCGCTCTTCCGCGGCACGAGCTTGGCTCGTGCGGCGGAAGCGCGGCCATTTTGTCGTATATGGCATCCAAATTTCTACAGTAATTCATAGTATGCTGTTCTGGTTTTCCTGGGTATTTTTTATATTTTTTTCAAGAGTTGAATTTTCTGCAGTTGTTTTGGGGATTCGGTGTTTCGATCGGGGTATCAAATTTTGTCTGTGTGGCTTTCCGGATAAATTTTAGAATATGTTAAAAAGTTCGACCGGATATAAATACCCAATTTTTCCCCTGTCGGGAAATTTCCAAGTGTTGGATTTTTCCGTAGTTTAACGACGTTCTAAGTAGTGCAAGTAACGCGATGGTCCCTCTAGAAGACACAAACCTTAACTCGATTATGTGACCGTCTTGAACTGCCCTTTGAACCTTCGGGATTGGGGCAGTACGGCATGCCACATGTGAGGCGTTGGCTTGACCCTTCTACGGCTGGACCGTTGGTACTGAGGCACGAACGGAATGTTGTTAGACTTGTTTCATGTGTTGATCTGTATCGGGAAAACTTGGGTGTTCGATTGTTCGATCGGAAAGTTTAACATTTTCTATTTATCTGGAATGGGATACAATAATTGGAATTCACAATAAGTTATGAGATAACTGAATGAATGTTATAAACGTAGCAGTTTAGTCTCACTTGATCGGTTTCTACGGAATTTTGATGTGATCAAAAGTCCGTCGCAATCACGTAGCGTACGCGGATACTCGCCGGGTAAACTTAATGGACAGCCTCACTCCATAGCCCCGACCAAGTGACTGGAGGAGAACCCCGTCGCCGAAAGCATCCGTCCGGGTGCTCGCGGTAGCGGTGTTCCGCCTTGGTGCACTTCGTCGACGGTATCAGGGGTGTGGCCGTCTACTGAAGTTTGCGACGAGCATTCGATCAGGGTGTCGGGAATCTTGTTGAATTGCCCGACTTGGTATTGAAAAGAGTTTTCGATTTTGAGACTAAAATGCGGGGTTTATAATCGTTAGGCATGTGATGTCTAAGTAATTCATTTGGTCAGGCATGCGATGTCTGAGGTGGTTGCGGATTCCAACTGTTGTAGTTTTACACTTTCTTTTCTGTGACCGTAAGTGTAATATGTGATATCGCCGTTTTCGTTGCTATATGTCAACGACAATTGGGATGCGCATGTTTACTTACGTTGATGACATGTGATGTTATGTGTTGCTGGATATGTTATATTGGATCGTCGTGTTTGAATAGCCGGGGGTTTTTATGTGAGATGAGTGTTTTTCATTCTCATTCATGTAAAAACTTATATGTAATATTCTTTTGTTGGGGCGCTTCCAGGTTGCGGAAGTTGTCACCGTTGTTGTATATTATTTACTTTTCCGCACTAGGATAGACCCAAGGAGGAGGGCACAAGTAACCGGGTTCTGGAGTCCAGTGGGAGACCAACTCGAGGAGTCGAGTCCAGGTCTCCTAACTCCAGAATTGGTAGGGTTGCTTGCCGCTCTCGTAGGGGTCTAGGGGTGTGGGTTTGGCTATTCATCACGACCGTGGAATCCGTGTTTTATACTGGCTCGTATTGAAAACACGGACGTCCTAGTATATCCAATATTTCATATGTTTCTTCTGCTGCGATATCTGTGATGTGATCATGTGATGTTCTGTGATAGATACAGTATATAGTATATATGATATATTATATAGACGTTACTTATGTTTTACACCCGCGCTAGCCCTGCCCTGCTCTGCCATTAGTTACCTAACCTAACGGTGCACGAGGGGACATCGAGGCGAATGCGGATGGCATAAGTGTACGTCGTATTTATCTGTGATGATTAGGTACATAAATGATGGGACTTCATTAATGTGATTAATGAAATAAAAGAAACCTAAGATGTTGTAGAATCGAATTTCAAAATTAAAACAGGTAGCTACAGTTCTTGCTTTGCACAGCGGTATATGTGATATATCCTGCACCTTATTCGATGAGGAAAGGACCGAGATCCCTTCACCGGGAGTGACTCCTTTAGCAATAACTGGCAGATGCTACACACTCGGTTTGTTTTTTGATTGCTTTTAAGTGTTTTTGCTTTGCACAATGATATATATGATATATCCCGCACCTCATTCGACGAGGAAAGGACCGACGATCCCTTCACCGGGAGTGACTCCTTTAGCAAAACTAGAAAAGCCTCAAAAACACTCCATTTCAAAATTCATTCGATCCTACAACGATATCAAGTTCATTACGCAATAGGTTTTCAGAAAAACCTGTCGTAGCCCTCCGTCATTACAGATAAGTACTAGTTAGTATTCGTGCTACGGTAGTTTGTCATTCGTCAAGGCGTAGTGTGCGGTAGCTAACTAGTATTTATCTGCTTATGCATATGATGCAGATTGGATTAGGGTATTCGTACGGCGTTGTTTGGCATTCGTCAAGGGTCGTGCGGGTGGGTTTAATTCGATCAAGTAATGTACGGGTTGAACTTGACTAGTGGACTATGGGTTGTTTGGCATTCGTCAAGGTCATAGCGAGCTAGGGGTAAAATATTATCGGGAATTTCAAGTGTTGAAATTTGCAATGAGATTGCATACCTTCTATGAGATAGTTGGATCCCGATACCCGCTGCGAGTAAGTGTTACTCCTGGGAGAGTTTTATACATTACAATTAGCCGATCAAGTAGGTGTCTAGAAAGGTGTCAACGGGGTTACGCCTCTGGGAAAACGAGGTTTACATTAATTAGGTTCGTGTGAAAGCACGGGGGACCTCCCTCACAGTACCGACACTGGCCTGGCTGAAAGATTGGCGAACTTGTAGTGTGTAATTAATCCCGGCTAGTCTTTCCTTTTAGGGTTTGAAGGAAGATTTGATAAAAAGCAGTGGGAGCCATCCTGATTAGATAAAATAATAACCAATCTATTCTTGACAGAGCGCACGCTGAGTGTTTTCTTCTCTCTCTCTCCAGGTAGCGACCATATCACGCCTTAATCAAGATAATAATACGGATTATTGACCGAACCCGCTTGTTGTACTGAGCTGGGGAACGTTGGTCCCGCTCCAACTTATAATTGTTATAAGACAGAGCAGGAAATTGGGGATTACCAGAATTCCCGTGCCGCCCAAACGAAGACAGTGCATGCTGATGCATCATCTTCGGGTATGTTCATTATACAGAACTGTTTCTCAGTATCCTTTACGTCCTGGGTATGTGATACCAGATCAGGATCCCAGTTATGTAATCTGTTACATAGGGCTATAGAAAGGTAGAGAACTGAGAACGGGTGATAAGTTTCATGAGGCAGAAAACGGGGCAAGTGTTGCAGCCAAGTCTGTCGGTCACTGTCACCCTATATTACCAATACATTGATTCTGAACAAATGTTATTAGATACCGAACCTGATATACAAAATCATATCAGTCTCTTTATCAGTAAAGAAACGATAAAATTTTGTATTGATGGATAATGTTTTGAACATTTCCTATATCAAAAGTTGATCGGTTCAGGCACGTTATCTAAAAGCATTGATGTTCTAAATCAAACAACAGTTCTTAGTATATGGAACACACACAAGAGGAAGTGTTCAGTAATGAACGAATTCTTCTTGAGGTATTGTAGACTAGGTCAGATCAATGTGACCCGACTAGCTTGAGTTACATAAAGATGCATGTTTAAATGAGTTTGAATTTACATCTTGTGAAACTCGCCAGTCATGTCACAAAGATAAGATGACCACAGCTCCGTTTACTGGAAACAGAGAAAGAGTTAGTAAACTCTTGGGATGATACATGATGATGTATGTAAGGTCCCCTGTCTACACATGCCAGGACTGGTTCTTTATACTTCATTATATTCTCTGATAATCTCTCAAGATTCAGTCAAATGTTCCTGTTGAAACATGAGTCCGAACCTTTTGAGATATTCACAGAATATAAGCTAGAAGTAGAGAACCAATATGGGTATAAGTATTATGTCCTATGATGAGATCAAGGAGGAGAATACTTGAGCACGGAAATCCTGGATTATTCTAAAGGAGAATGAGATTCTCTCTCAGCATTACTCCTCCGAATACACCATAGCACGATGGTATATCGGGGCGGAGCAATCACACCCTATATGATAAGGTGTGCTCTATGATGAGTACTACTGAGTTACCTAATTCCTTTGGGGGTTATGCACTTGAGAAGCTGCATACCTATTGAATACGGCTCGAATCAAATCAGTTGCCTACCACTTCATATATGATATGGAAAGGGAAGAGCCCATATCTTAAGTTGGTTAAGATTTGGGGTTGTCCGGCCTATGTCTGAAAGCAAAATCCGGACAAGCTCGAGGCAAGGTCTGTAATGTATAACTGGAAAGGTTCCAGCTATACAAACTACAGCTGATGATTTAATAGAACCAAAGGATTCAGTAGATACCAACGAACCTCAGCCTCTCCGCCGATCTAGTAGGGTTCCTCACCCACCTGAGAGATACTTCGGTTTCTCTATGACAGTGGGAGCGAGGAATGCATCATGAGATGATGACCCAACTAGTTTCGAGCTGGCCATCAAGAGTAAGACTCTGTAAGAATGGCTGGATGCTTAGTGATCTGAGATGGAATCCTTATACACCAACAAAGTATGGACTTTAGTTGCTATATCTGAAGGGTTAAATCCCCATCAGGAGCAAGTATATCTTGAGAAGATTACTTGGTGTACATGGAAAAGTTGAGACTTTCAAAGCTAGAATTGTTAAAGGTTTTCGTCATCGACCAGGCGTGGATAATGATGAAACCTTTTACAGTAGCTATGCTTAAGTCCATCCAGATCCTACTTGTCACGGCTACATACCATGACTGCGATATCTGGTGGTTGGGTATCTTGACTGCTTTTCTAAATGATGATTTAGAAGAGAGCGTCTATAAGTACACAGCCAGAGGGCCTCGTAGACAGTGGGAGCAGCGGAAACGTGTGCAAGATGTTTTATATGATAAAGCAGGCATCGCGGAGATGGAACATCTGTTTTGATGAATTAGTCAAAGAGTTTGACATCATCAAAATGGTGGATGAACCTTGTATAAACAAAAAGGTAGTAGGGAGTATGGTGACGATCCTCGTAGAGTACGTGGATGACATACCCTTGATAGGGAAGGAGTTTCCTATGCTACGCTCGATCAATCTCCGCTTATCACAATGACTCTCCACAAAGGATCAAAGTGATACCCACTAAATCCTGGATTTTGGATCTATGAGATAGATCTAAATGGATGTTAGGATTCTCACTAGTTGTAGTGAGATGGTATCAATCGATCCTGGGGAGAATCACTGGAAGGGTTCCAGGGTGATAAAGACGACTGAATGTCAGTCGCAGGCATTGTCTTTACCCTCGGTGGAGGGACGGTATGTTGGAAGAGTTCCAAACTAGATACCGTGACATACTAGACGATAAAGGCAGGATACATCGCTACTTAAGATGCTACCAAAGAGGCTGTTTGGGTGTATAATGGTTCATGAGATGAACTTAGTTCCTCCCAATGTGTGACAATGGAGTTGTGGCTTATGCCAAGGAACACCCGTCCCATCAGTGACCCAGGCATATTCTAAGGCAGCATCGCCTGATCATGGAGATAGTTGATCTCCAGTGTGATCGAGGTTAGGAGAGTAGACTCAGAGGACAACACAGCGAATCCACTCACAAAGGCCTGTTCCCAGAGAGAGACTTTCATGGGATGGTTGAGTATGAGATACTGCAACCACTGCTACAGATGGCCCTAGTGCAAGTGGGAGATTGTTAGTTATATGTATGCCCTAGAGGCCATTACTGTACATAGGATGTATATTGTAGTGGATGCTGGGACGTATATAGGGAGGACTTTCTTGCTCGACATGATAGTATGCTATCTGGTTGAACTTTACCATAACGTGTATGCTGATTGTCTCTCTGTTACATGTTGGTAAAGCCCTTAGGATCTGTACTTGACTACCTGGACTATGATGCGGATCATACTAGTGGGGACATGGTAGTCCATAAGTACATCCTTCAAAGTCCCTAGTCGAGGGTGTATCGAGACGGGGCATCGATATACCAGAGTAGACTAGCGTGTACCTTCTCGACCCATACAGATGGGCGATGGATGATCCCATATCCATCGGTGTTTGACATCAGAGATGATATACGGGTGCTCAGTAGAGACTGGGTACACTGGACGGACTCGCCGAGAACTCTCAGATGGTATTATACCTCACGTCAGATGGCAGTTCTCTGGTGACACTGGTACAGAGTAGTCTGTTGACCCGAGATCGTCATAGAGTCTTGTGTGGTTCCCGCTGTGCTTTGATTTCCATCTTACCACGTCCAAGAGGGCATGCAAAACGGTGGTTTTTGGGTACAGTCCCGAGTCACATGGAGGCAATGAGCGATAGGAGGGGATTCGTCTCTCCCGGTATAGGGGGTTGATGTTGTGCTGTGTTCGATTGGCTATAACAGGAAATCCCTGGCCAGGGTTGCTGAGATTTACTGGTAAGTGTTACCAGTAGTTTCTCGAACAGTTATAGACCTCATATCGACACGACTTATTGAGCTATTGGGGTCTGACGTTTACCACCCCTAGGCGAGATATGCAACATATCAGACGATCAGACCGGACTGTACGGTAGTGTTACTGGTCGGATTCACTGGAGTGTGAGCGGGCTTGCTCGTCGATCTTCAGATCGCTCAATACCCGGGTGGCCGTTACGTTTAGCAGACCGCTTGCGGCTTGTGGATGCTTGATATGATCATCATCTGCTGCCGGCGTATTGACGAGTCTTTAGAGTCCTACACAGAGGTTTCCTGGCTTAAGCGAAACGAAATAGGAGCGTATATGAGATATGTGCGGGACCGAGAATAATGCGTGTATGTGATACCGCATTCTATTCTCGCGATAAATATATCGAATGGTTGTATGCGATATAACCTAGTTATCGATTCAAGCGTTGATTCGATAAGCCGATATATTGTATACTAGTCGGTTGTGTGCGACATAACCGGGTCATTGAATCAAGTGTTGATTTAATGATTTAATGCATATTTATATATTTGATATATTACTTTGCATCAACTAGTATCGGTTTACTTTAAATGGATTTTCTCACTCGGGTGTGCGCATTACATATGCGATATGATTTTGTGCATTTGATTGTATCATGTTTGATGATACATGATCACTTGGTTAAGTGCAAAGAATTAAACCATGGTTAAAAGAATGGCTAGGGTTTCATTTCCTTTATTTATTCATTTATTTAATTGTTTATTCATTTTGGAAAAGAGGAGAAAAGAATGGTGGCTTAATTTGGAGTTTAGTTAAAGCTTCATGAATCTTTGATCAAGTCAACCATTCTTATCTCATCCTTAATCCTAACCATTCCCACTAACCATGATTCATTCTCTACACTTAACTCTAGTTAACATTATGATAAGAATTCATTTTCTTTTCTTTTTCTTTAAAAACTTATCATATAACATTTCTTCTTCTTCTTCCTTGCTTCAAGTGAAGAAAGCTTACCTCATCAATGGTGATTGATGAATTAGAGTGAGAAATCCAATTCTAAAGTTTACCCAACTCCTATTTCTTCATCCTCTACCTCTTGCCAAGTAGTAGAGTGTGTTTACTTCACAAGTTTCATGACTTGGTGAAGTTGTGAGCTTGATCTAGCGATGCCTCGACGTAGATCATCTTCGGCATGGACATCGACGACCTAGCTTGCCCATTCTCCGACGAAGCCGACTCTAGAGCCCGGATTTGTTTTGGACAGCGGAGACGACCTCGTTGCGGAGCTATAGAGGTGGAGCACCGGATCTACAAAGGTTGTATTTCCGTATTCCCAATAGTTAAGTGTTAACTAGTTCTTTTTCGCCTAGACATCTAGTTATCGATCCGTAGTTTAGGGTTTGTAGGTACCATATTTTTTGAAATTGCCATGGTTGATGGCTTGGGAGACCTCACTAGTGTGCCTAGGAACCCTACACTGCTAAACGTAACGGCCACCCGGGTATTGAGAGATCAGAAGATCAACGAGCAAGCTTGCTCACACTCCTGCGAATCCAATCAGTAACACTTACCGCACAGTCCGGTCTGTTCGTCTGATATGTAGCATATCTCGTCCAGGGGTGGTAAACGTCAGACCCCAGCAGCTTGATAAGTCATGCCGATGTAAGGTCCATAACAAGCATGAAACTACTGATAACACTTACCAGTAAATCAGTGCAGCCCTGGCTAGGGATTTCCAGTTATGGCCAGTCGAGCATAGCGCAACATCAACCCCCAATACCGGGAGAGACGAATCCCCTCCTATCGCTCATTGCCTCCATGTGAATCGGGACTGTACCCAAAAACCACCTGTTTGCACGACTCAGTAGAGCCGTGGTAGGGTGGAAATCAAAGCACAGTGGGAGACACACAAGACTCTATGACGATCTCGGGTCAACAGACTAAGCTGTACCAGTGTCACCAGAGAACTGCCATCTGACGTGAGGTATAATACCATCTGGGAGTTCTCGGCGAGTCCGTTCAGTGTACCCAGTCTCCACTGAGCACCCGCATACCGTCTCTGATGTCAAACACCAATGGATATGGGATCATCCATCGCCCATCACATGGGTCGAGAAGATATACGCTAGTCTACTCTGGAATATCGATGCCCCGTCTCGATATTCCCACGACTAGGAACATTGAAGGATGTACTCATTGACTACCCATGCCCCACTAGTATGATCTACATCATAGTCCTGGAAGTCGAGTACACATCCTAAGTGCTTTATCAACATGTAACAGAGAGACAATAAGTATACATGTTAAGATAAAGAGCAACCAGATAGCGTACTATCATGTCGAGCAAGAAAGCCCTACCTATATATGTCCAAGCATCCACTACAATATACATCGTATGTACAGTAATGGCCTCTAGGGCATACATATAACTAACACCTCCTTTGTAAAAACCAACCCCAAAAATGGGTACAATATAAATATAAAGTAAAGCATCCCCAACAGGAGCAAATCCACGCCAAAAGGCGGAAAACAACCACCACAACAGATATACGACACCGTAGCGAAGAAATAAAAGACGATATAAGTAAAAACTGTGTAAAAGACATCCAAGTCACCAAAATATACAATATCGTCCTCACATCAAGTCTCTAAGTCATACAAGATAATGGTAGATGGAGAGTACATGATACAACGAATATACAATAAACGTGAACGGATAACTACAAAACCCACCTAAAGAAAAACTGCACATTGTGGGCCGAAGCGGTATCCGCAGCAAAAGATAACGTGATAGATGAATAGCCTGCCTCGACTACTTTTGGGAACAACCTGCAGGACAAACTGTGGCACAATGGGGGTGAGTTGCCAATTCGTGAATAGTAATTAACATATGCAGGTAATCGCAAGTATGCACGTACAACACGAATCTAACATATGCAATTAATGGCAATAAAAGGTCATATGAATGCAGTAATCATGAAGGGTACACTAGCAGGTACAAGTAATACATGAAGCAATAATATGACAATCGGTATGCACTAATCATGCAATAATGATATGAAAAGGTGTATATGCAACAGTCATGAAAGGTACACTAACAGGTACACCTAACACATGAAGCAATGCATATAAAGTGAAGTATGTAAATGCAACAGTCATAAAGTACTCTATCAGGTACAACTAATACATGAAACAGTGCATAAACAATAAAAGTGGAGTATGGAATGAAACATGTCATTTCCACGGAATCCTGACGTCGTGGTAGGACCAAAGTCCATCAAGACAATCCAAATCCCAATTCCTCAAATCGGCCCCCAAATTGGCTCTCATATCATGTAGGTCTCCTAAATCCTGAATGTACAATATCAAGCAAATCTCAAATATCCTGTATCCAATATCAAGTGAATCTCTTATAACCTAAGTATATTTGCATGAATAATTATGATGATGTATAAGAATTGATATGTATACATATATATTAGCGTCTCATTCCACTAATATATATGTATATGCATATATAAAAGCATCCCATTCCACTGTTATATATACTTAGGAGTAAAAAAAAATATCATGAAAACCTGTGCCAAGCATCGACACATAAATGCTGATCTATCAGGTGCTGTCACCAAGACTGGCACCCTGATAGGTACGTATCATACGCTATACCGAAAGCTCGAGTGCCTAGCTCTGACCCTCGCCTCTCGATGTATCTATACGCACATGACTCCCGTCGGTATCCTCATGATAACCGCCGAGTCATAGGTAATGTCACCGATAAGTATGGTTCCCCCACTAACTCATCTCCTCATTGAGATTCTTGCCTCGGGTACCTCCGGGCCCTACCATGTACCGGCACACGGACCCCTCCTTTCCTCGCGTGGGGTATATATATATATATCAGAACCTATAAATCTCATTGTGGATGCTGAAATATCATATCAACAGAAACCGGGTTTTTCAAATAATGCATAATTTCATGAAACTACCACGGTCCTCAAATCCAGAAAATATCATGAAAAATCCATATCTCAATGTGAAAAATCCATGAATATAATATATGCAACATAAAACTGTAGTGTAAGCATATAAAGGAAAAGCCGCTATTTAACTGCAACAAGTTAAAATATATATTTGTGGTTCCTAATTTCTCCAAGTCTATATAATTTCAAATAAAGGTAAACATGTAAATATAGCCAGATACGTGTGTAAACATAAAGGTATAGAAAGGTATATGTATCTACCTATCAATAATGATGTAATATACCCTCCGGGTATAAGTGAAGTGTGAATGCAAGGTATCCCTGTAACTATGTCATTAAGTGTGTATGTACTTATCGCTAATGGTACAATACTCTATAGGTATACAGGTAACTAGCATGTAAGTATGTCAAGGCATATGTGTAAGCATGTAGGTATACATGTATGCTATATGTCATATGCGTAAAGAAATATGAATCAATGTCTCAATGTCCCTAACCAAACAATATCATATCTATAAGGGTGTTGTGCGTGACATGACAATTATTGACGATGTGTGTGGCATACAATTAGTGCTCGTGCAACGCGAGTCGTCAATAATATGTGTAGTGTCCTAAGGGTACTAGTCCAAGCACAACAAGTAATTAAGTAATAAGGTGTATGCGCAACTCTATAAATGAAATAGAATATGCAACAAGTAAAGTCATCTCTAGCCCAGACGCATAACGCCATGCCGGCGATTCCCTTGTAGATGTTAAATCTACTCACCAACGCTCCTGGCTAAGTGAAGCTTACCACCTGTTTTCCCTTCGTCGCAGCGTCTGAAGTCCCCGCCTGCGAACCTAAAACATAATACAACAAAGCAAGTATATATTAGCAATAGACCCAAAACACGTACAAACTACGCGGGCCAACGCGACAACACAAACATGGTCTTAAGTGTTCGTATCGTAGCTAACGTGTATAGCGACACTACGAAACAAACTCAAGAGTAAAACCTACACAAAGACACGAATGACATCGGCACGACCCTAGCTAGGAACTCTAAAACGATGCAAATACCAAGCCTAGACCGTGATCGTACCGATCGTGCATTCGAAACACAAGTCTAAAGCTAACACAATTCTAGCGATATCAAACATCTTAAAACAGCTTAACTAAGTTATCCAAATCACTATCATAATTTTAAACTCACCCAAATATGCTTTATAAAAACCTAGTAAGCAATATATCATTTTATCACAAAACAACAACTTTTTACCAAACTAGCATTTACAAACATCACTAATTAGCAAGATTAAACCATTCAAATCAATACTATAATTTTTAATCTTATCTAATTAGGATTAGAAAATGTCTAGTTTGTAATTAAGCTAATTATGTAATTAGGAAAATATCATTTAACAAATTAGCCACTTAATTAAGTTTTCATCAAGCTTAACTTACTAGTTAACCTTTTTACTAATCAAAAGCTTAACTTGATTAACAAAAACCCCTTTCTAGAATTTTAAACATGCATTAAAATAGCTTTAAATTAACAACTAAAAAGCTAATTAAAGATTTAAAAAAAGAATTAAGCATTAGGGTTAGGGTTTTATACCTCCAAAATGATTCAAAAACTTGCAACAAAACACCAAATCTAAGCATCCAAAATGAAGTCTTCCATGATGATCCAAGCTTACTTTGAGTTCAAGAATGAAGGGTTTTAATTTACAAAAGAGTTTGTGGGATTTATTTGTGATTTTTGAGAATCCTAATGAAGCAAAATGAGATAGAAATGGAGGGGGAGAATTTGGGGAAGCCAAGGAAGTGGCTGGCCAAAGCAAGGATGGGGTTTTGTGAAGAATGAAGAATGTTCTAGCAAAGTAATTCAATTAATGTCATTTAATGCAAATGCCACTTTTCATTTTCTTTTCTTTTTCTTTTAAAAAATAAATCCTTTTGCACTAAAAAATCTAGATATTTTGAGGAAAAGCTTCCAAAATAATTGTAGTGATGATTTCTAATGATTCTCATTTAGAAGAAATTTCCCGATTTATGTGCAAAATTTACCGCTTAAAATAATATTTTATTACGGAAAAATTCTATCTGAACCAAAACCTCCCATAGACTCCCAAAGTTCGCGCACTAGCTTTATTTTAGCTAAAATAGGTGCTGGAAAGTTTTTACGGAAGTTTGATCGAAATCGGGTTAAAATGGAAAATACCGACTATTTTGCCCTAAAATAGAAAAATTTGCAAAACGATTTCTAGAATGTTACAGTTTTCTTGTGTTGCTTTTTCATTTTGCGACTTTTTTTAAACTTTGGTTTTGGTATTTGGGTTTTAACTCGATAGTTTGACGTTTGTACATCGACATCGAGGATTAGTTTGGCCTTTCTTGCATTCGTAGACCATAGGTTCTAACCTATGTGTGTTTCGTGTGCCGTTTTGGTTTTCGTGCGCGCTTTCGGTTTACGATACTTTGTGTGTATATATGTAGGTACCTTCGAGTGGACTTTGAACAATAAGGATGAGCGTGGCGTCATCGATTTCGGCAAGTAAGGATCAAGGTGGGTAGATATATATCTACGGGGAAGTCGGGTGGATGGAGTATATCACCCCCGCAGTTTCGTAGTGTAAAATACGAATATGTTATATTATATATATATATCTGTGTGTGTGTGTGTGTGTGTGTGTGTGTGTGTGTGTATTGTGAGACTAATGATTATCAAGATAGGTTTATGTGTTCATAGGTTAGTTTTAGTGTAATTAGAAGTAACTTAGTTTAGCTTCTTAGTCACGAAACCCTAGAGTAAAGATTTGCACATACGCACACACACACATACATTTGTTTTACTTGTGCGTATATGGGGATATATATATATATACATATATGTATGTGAGTATGTATATATATATATATACATATACATGGATAATGAGGATAGTATATGGTACTTGGAGATGAGTCGATGTGATTGGACATGATGCCACGTGATCGGTGATGTGATTTGGGTCATATTATGAGATACGACATGAGATTTTAGCGGATCATTTAGCGATGTGTTTTCATACACACATAGATATATGTTGATGGTATCGGTATGTGCTAGACTTTAGATTAGTACCCTTAATTCGAGATATGATGATAATGATACCAGATAAATAATGAGATAAATGTGATATTTGACCCATACCCTGATTTGGGATGCCGTACGATGGATTTACCGTACGAGCTATAATTATGATGATAGATCCGCACTCTTGACTCGAGGATGTCATATTATATATATTGTTTCGTACGTGATACTATTGAGGTGGGTCACTAACTAATATATATATATATATATATATATATATATATATATATAGATATATATATCGACTCAGACTTAGGTGGTTTTCCTTATCCTTTCGATTAGTCTGTTAGTTTAGTCCTGTAGTTTACTTAGTAGATGTTAGACTGGGTTCGAGTCATACTTATTTCTAAAACTAACGAATCGTGAGTATTTCAAAGATAGGCTAAAGGATACTACGGATATTTCAAATGACGTACATTTTCATAAAAACACCGTAGCCCCTATTTTCTAAACACCACGATTCGTGTTATTTCAAATGCCAAAACTGTATGACTCATATATATTATGTACATTCTTTATCGTTGCATTTACTATTCATTTTCCATATATTCCTGTTGTTTGTATCGCATTGCATACTTATATGTGTTTTCGTTAGTTATTTTGAAACCTGTTGTTAGGACACCAGCACCATTACCGATGATGCGTATGCTCCACGTAGACCTGCTTGCCGGCTCATACACATCATCATCGGTAATTGCCATGTCACGTACACTTTAAAGAATATTACCTTACTGATATCACTTGTTAGCTGATAGTTTCGATATGTCATTACTATGTTAGTTTAAATACTGCATTTATTACTATGATATTTCATGCATGTATATTCATTTGTTATACATTATTATGGGGCTTTATGCCAACATTCACTGTTTATTGATATCGTGATTTTGAGATTTCGGATTTCCATGAGATTTATGGATTTGGAGAAACCGCAAGGATTTTATAAACTCATTATCATTTTCAAAAGATAGAAATTGCGGTTTTCCATGTTATGATGTGAGATATGTCCACCATGAGTTTTCTCGGCTCTTGAGCGATATCATACACCCGATTCGAGGAGGAGGAGGAACCGTCTTTGGGTGCATAGTGGACCCGGTGCGGTACCCTGGGAGAAGATGGTTGCAGATGATGGCGTTGAGCCTGGCAGGGGAGCACTATCGACCGGTGATTTTATTGTGACTCGACGGATATCCGGAGGATACCGATCGGAGTATAGGCCAGTCCGGATTGCCGGAGCCTGAGGTATTAAGATTTGATGTTACGGGCCAGTCTGGATTGCCGGAGCCTGAGATATTGAGATAGCGAGATATATATTTTGTATCGATTCTAGACACTGATCCTCTGTTGATTTCATTAATGATACTTCGATTTTATACAGAAATCTCACTGAGATAAGGAAACAATTTTCTCTTTAGATGTATTCTGTTTTCATGCATTCATACATCATATATGATATGTTGCTACCTGAGGCACTGACACGAGCACTTGATATTACACTTATGTATAGATGTTCAGGGTTATATTATATTTGAGGATATATTATCGTATGACCTAGTATTGAGTCATACATACAATTTCTGCTCGGTAATGTTTTCTACTCATGAGTTGGAAACTCACCCCCGTTGTGCCACAGTTTCTTTCAGGTTTTGCCGTACAGGTTTTCTTGGCGGCTTTTCTTTCACACGGCTTCTTTTCGGGTGATTGCTTTTGTAACAACTCCAATTTTTGTATACATAAAATTGATTTTAAATTTGAAGTATACTTGGGGTATTTAATGTTGCTGTTATCACTTTAAGTATTTGTTTTCCCACAATAATTACAAGAAGGAGCTTGTAGCTCATTTGTAACACCTTGCACTGCTGAACCAAGCCACCAGAGTTCAAATCCCCTGCCCCACATTATTTTTAGATTATTTTTGTTTTAAATTCCTTGGAAGCCCAACAGTCCACAGACCATAACTCCCAAACTTTGAACTTCACCTGAAAAACTAAAAATACCAGGAGCCACGTCTGACGACCCCCACCCACCGACCACCGGACTCGGCCGGGATCGACCGAGTCGGCCGGCGGACCGGCCGATTCGGGCCGGCGCCGCAGGCCGGACTCGGCCGGACCGCCGAGTCCCCTGAATGAAAATTTCGCCTCTTCGCCTTCCTAACCCCCCTGCACACTTTAAATGTTTGGATCGGTTCCCGAGAATTCAATATACCCTAATTACTATGATTTTTAATGTTTTTCCCACATTTTTACAATTTTTTTAATTAAAAACACTTCACTTACCCTACCCTAGTCTACCCTATAAATACACTCCCTACCCTCTACCCTCTCATCCCAAAACCCTGAGCCCACTCTCTCAAAATCTTCTCAAGAGTGTGTACTTTGAAAACAAGTTCGCGGCGAAGCTCCGACGAAATTCCGGCGGGAATTCCGGCGACGTTTTTAGGAACAACCGGCGACGAAGCAACGCCTCGACAACCCCTTTAGTCCCCCCTCACTCATTTGCTTAATCGAAACCCGTAAGTCCCATTCTATCGCTCTTTCTTATTCTCTAAAATATGAAATTACAAAACCCGACAGAATCGGAACAAATCCGATTTTCGATTCGGTTTTGTATAAAATTGTAACAACCCTAATTTTCCTATACACCTTTCCATACAAATTTTTTTAAAATTTTTAAAAATCCATAAAAGAGTATTTAAACCTGAGCACAATATATATATAAGAAATTATTTTGTTTTTAAATAACTCCATTTTTAGTGTACATAAAATTGTTTTAAAATTAAAGTAATACTTGGGGTATTTATTGTTGCTGTTACCACTTTAAATAGTTATTTTCTCACAATAATTACAAGAAGGAGCTTGTAGCTCATTAGTAATACCTTGCACTGCTGAACCAAGCCACCAGAGTTCAAATCCCATGCCCCACATTATTTTTGTATTTATTTTGTTTTAATTTTTTTGGAAAGTCAACAGAAAAAAGGCCATAACTCCCAAAATATGTACTGGACAACAAAAAGTAAATATACCAAATTGTACCTCCGAAGTTTCCCTGGCCTCTGGTGGCCTGACTCGGCCTGACTCGGCGCGGCCGACAGGCGACTCGGCAGACTCGGTCCGGCGCCGCCGGCCGGACTCGGCCGGACGGCCGAGTCACCAACAGAGAAAAGTTGTCTCTTGACTTGGTCCACCCTCCTGCATACTCTAAATGCTTGGATCGGTTACCAATTACCCAATAAATCCCTTTTACTCCTAGGTTTAATGATTTTTAATGATTTTTATATATTTTTATATTTTTTTAATTAAAACCCTAACCCTAGCCTAACCCTATATAAACACCCCTACCCTCTACCTTCTCATCACTTTTTCTAAGTTCAATCTCTCAAAATCTCAAGAGAACTTGGTACGTCAGAAAACGAGCGAAAGACGAAGCGCTGACGAAATCGATGGCGACTTTCCGGTGATCGTGCTAGGAGCTCTCGACGATGTTTCGACGCGCCGGCAAACCCTCTACCTTCCTCTCACTCTCTAGCGTTGTCCAAACCCGTAAGTTTCCCTTTTCTACCTTTCTTTTCCTTCATTAAAATACGAACTTAAAAAACCGACGGAAATCGGAACAAACCGATTTTCAATTCGGTTTTCTATAAAATCTCACTTATCACCAATTCCATAATGCTTAAACATATTCATGTTGTCTACTAATCACTTAAAAATCAATTTGAACAAGTTTTCACACATGAAATGATAGCTTTTGCAATATATCGTATTCTTTCACTTAAATACCATAATGTTTAGTTTTCACATTTAACCCTTTTAACATTACTATACTTTAAAGTAGATCACGAGGTAATGACCTACCTCCACACACACGCAAATACAACCCTAATTGATATCATCAAAACTTAGAATACGATAATACAAGATTTTACATTTAAATACTCTTTTCTTAATAAAACCTTTTCTAAAAGTTCTAAGTTTTAAACAATTTTAAAACAATATATTTTAATAGGAAAATACGATATGTCATGGATATCGATCGTTTATCTAAACCTGACTTTATGGTGTCTAGGCAAGTGTGTCTAAGGCGAGTGGAACTTAATTAGGACCACTACTTGTAGTGGAGAGCCTCCCACTCACCTGGCACTTACCTGACCGCAATTGGCGGTGAAGAGACGATTAGAGACTTCTAATGACTTATCGTTTAGACTATTTAGAAATAGGTTAGTTGGCTTAAGAAACTGTAGAATCTAAAATACAGAAATTTATACCTTTATACAAATAAATATCTTATCTTTATAAAACCGTTTTCTAAATGATTAGTATTTATTAAATTTTTGCAAAGCGCCACTAAAACCCACCTTTGGGGAACTCGTTAGGGATAGTACGGTTTATCGTGCACCCTCGGACTTAGTAGTGCGAGATTCAAACCTCCGCAAGGAGCATTCGGTCTCGAAAGGTTTAAAATACGACATTTAAGAAAAATGTGATTTTTGGAAAATAAAATAATTATTAAAAATTATTCTTGTATAAACATATGTATATTTATTATTTGAACACCTATTTTATTATAAGATAAAGTTTCCACCTTTTCCTAAAAATTACAAGATTAAAAGTTACATTAAAATACCATGAATTTCAAATAAATCAATATTACAAATTAATACCTTTATTTATGTAATTAGGATATTTTCACTAGAAATAAGACAAAATAAAATCACACTCATTATAACCATAAAGATGAATAATAAATACTTGAGGTGTATCTTGAAAACTATACAAAAGTATTTTTACATAAAACCCCCTCAAGTTTTATAAATTACAATAAGGATCCTAACAATTATAGAACTTCGACTTACATTTCTTTTAGTCTGACTCGGGTTTGAGTCTGATTATTTCTGACTTGAATATGATTCAAGTCAATCTATATTCTTTAATATTCCAACTCAATATGAATACATGAATCTCAGAATCCAGTTAACAATCTATGTAACTTGACTGAATCAAACCATGGATATACATCCATTATTCCATTATTCCATTTACCTGATTATGCAGTTACAATCTGTTTACTGATATCATGGTTTTGGTCAGTCATCCAACTTACACAATACAATACAACAATACTATCAAAACACTACGGGTTTTAAGGGGTATATTGGTACGGAAGGTGTTAAAGATGGTACGAGGCGGTAAGATTAAAACACCTAACATGAATCCAATTGCCGTTGTTCCGGATTGTATAACGGAGCCTTGTACTCTATTTTCCGTTTGCCCTGTTTTCTAGCATATAAAGACCCCTCTCGTATACATTGGCATTCTTCTGTACCAAGCTACAAACAACAGCGTTAATACAACATTACAACAAATAGTATACAACTTTAGAAGATACCTCTTATTCTGTCTTTCCTAATTCTCCCTTATCTTTGGGACTTACCGAGCGACCTGTTCGCTGACGACATTCTATTTCTTTCTTCTTTGAATGTCGTCAGGTGCTTTGGACACAGTAGAGATCGAGCCCACCGGTGAAGACTTGGCGCAGTTTCATGAAGACCCCGAGCTCTAGACATTGTACCTTGTTCTATTCAGTACTTTCATTTCCTGTTATGCCATTGTTTAGACATCGCTTTTCATTCCAGTTGTATTTACTTTTCATGCATTGTACAAAAGAATGTTATTAATAAAGTTGCTGTTATTTCTATATCTCTTGCCTCTTGTGATTTACTTTTATATTGTTTAGATACGCTTATCGTATTTACTTCTAAGTATATACGTAGCGGACCTCGTCGCGTCCCCTTCGCCGTACACAGGGAAGCGGGGCGTGACAGGTTTTGTTGGTGGCCCATGCAGGTCAGAGCTGTATGAATCCCTATCATGCAGTTCTGGTCTGCGTGAACAACCTAAGCAATATAAACACAAGAACCAGCAACTAAAACATTGTTTACAATTCATGTTTCTTGAATCTTACCATTTCATATTCCTTGAATCTTATCATTTCATATCCGTTGAATCTATCCTAACCCTATTCTTTCACACCCACGATCACCAAATTGTTTTGAAACTGTTACGCCTTCTTTTTACAAATTTCGAGGACGAAATTTTTTTAAGGAGGGTAGAATGTAACAACCCTAATTTTCCTATACACCTTTCTATACAAATTTTTTTAAAATTTTTAAAAATCCATAAAAGAGTATTTAAACCTGAGCATAATATATATATAAGTAATTATTTTGTTTTTAAATAACTCCATTTTTAGTGTAAATAAAATTGTTTTAAAATTAAAGTAATACTTGGGGTATTTATTGTTGCTGTTACCACTTTAAGTAGTTATTTTCTCACAATAATTACAAGAAAGAGCTTGTAGCTCATTAGTAATACCTTGCACTGCTGAACTAAGCCACCAGAGTTCAAATCCCATGCCCCACATTATTTTTGTATTTATTTTGTTTTAATTTTTTTGGATAGTCAACAGTAAAAAATCCATAACTCCCAAAATATGTACTGGACAACAAAAAGTAAATATACCAAATCGTACCCCCGAAGTTTCCCCGGCCTCTGGTGGCCTGACTTGGCCCGACTCGGCGCCGTCGGCCGGCGACTCGGCCGACTCGGTCCGGCGCCGCCGGCCGGACTTGGCCGGACGGCCGAGTCACCAACAGAGAAAAGTTGTCTCTTGACCTGGTCCACCCTCCTGCATACTCTAAATGCTTGGATCGGTTACCAATTGCCCAATAAATCTCTTTTACTCCTAGGTTTAATGATTTTTAATGATTTTTATATATTTTTTTTAATTAAAACCCTAACCCTAGCCTAACCCTATATAAACACCCCTACCCTCTACCTTCTCATCACTTTTTCTAAGTCCACTCTCTCAAAATCTCAAGAGAACTTGGTACGTCGGAAAACGAGCGAAAGGCGAAATCGACGGCGACTTTCCGGTGATCGTGCTAGGAGCTCTCGACGACGTTTCGACACGCCGGCAAACCCTCTACCTTCCTCTTACTCTCTAGCGTTGTCCAAATCCGTAAGTTTTCCTTTTCTACCTTTCTTTTCCTTCATTAAAATACGAACTTAAAAACCCGACGGAAATCGGAACAAATCGATTTCCGATTCGGTTTTCTATAAAATCTCACTTATCACCAATTCCATAATACTTAAACATATTCATGTTGACTACTAATCACTTAAAATCAATTTGAACAAGTTTTCACACATGAAATGATAGCTTTTGCAATATATCGTATTCTTTCACTTAAATACCATAATGTTTAGTTTTCACATTTAACCCTTTTAACATTACTATACCTTAAAGTAGATCACGAGGTAATGACCTACCTCCACACACACGCAAATACAACCCTAATTGATATCATCAAAACTTAGAATACGATAATACAAGATTTTACATTTAAATACCATTTTCTTAATAAAACCTTTTCTAAAAGTTCTAAGTTTTAAACAATTTTAAAACAATATATTTTAATAGGAAAATACGATATGTCATGTACATCGATCGTTTATCTAAACCTGATTTTGTGGCGTCGAGGCAAGTGTCTCTAAGGCGAGTGGTTAGTTAATTAGGACCACTACTTGTAGTGGAGAGCCTCCCACTCACCTGGCACTTACCTGGCCGTAATTGGCGGTGAAGAGGCGATTTGAGGCTTCTAATGACTTATCGTTTAGACCATTTAGAAATAGGTTAGTTGGCTTAGAAAACCGTAGAATCTAAAATACGGAAATTTACACCCTTCTACAAATAAATATCTTATCTTTATAAAACCGTTTTCTAAATGATTAGTATTTGTTAAATCTTTGCAAAGCGCCACTACAACACACTTTTGGGGAACTCGTTAGGGATAGTACGGTTTATCGTGCACCCTCGGGCTTAGTAGTACGAGATTCAGACCTCCGCAAGGAGCATTCGGTCTCGAAAGGTTTAAAATACGACATTTAAGAAAAATATGATTTTTGGAAAATAAAATAATTATTAAAAATTATTCTTGTATAAACATATGTATATTTATTATTTGAACACCTATTTTATTATAAGATAAAGTTTCCACCTTTTCCTAAAAATTACAAGATTAAAAGTTACATTAAAACACCATGAATTTCAAATAAATCAATATTACAAATTAATACCTTTATTTATGTAATTAGGATATTTTCACTAGAAATAAGACAAAATAAAATCACACTCATTATAACCATAAAGACGAATAATAAATACTTGAGGTGTAGCTTGAAAACTATACAAAAGTATTTTTACATAAAACCCCCTCAAGTTTTATAAATTACAATAAGGACCCTAACAATTATAGAACTTCGACTTACATTTTTTTTAGTCTGACTCGGGTTTGAGTCTGATTATTTCTGACTTGAATATGATTCAAGTCAATCTATATTCTTTAATATTCCAACTCAATATGAATACATGAACCCCAGAATCCAGTTAACAATCTATGCAACTTGACTGAATCAAACCATGGATATACATCCATTATTCCGTTATTCCATTTACCTGATTATGCAGTTACAATCTGTTTACTGATATCATGCTTTTGGTCAGTCATCCAACTTACACAATACAATACAACAATACTATCAAAACACTATGGGGTTTAAGGGGTAGATTGGTACGGAAGGTGTTAAAGATGGCACGAGGCGGTAAGATTAAAACACCTAACATGAATCCAATTGCCGTTGTTCCGGGTTGTATAACGGAGCCTTGTACTCTATTTTCCGTTTGCCCTGGTCTCTAGCATATAGAGACCCCTCTCGTATACATTGGTATTCTTCTGTACCAAACTACAAACAACAGCGTTAATACAACATTACAACAAATAGTATACAACTTTAGAAGATATCTCGTATTCTGTCTTTCCTAATTCTCCCTTATCTTTGGGACTTACCGAGCGACCTGTTCACTGACGACATTCTATTTGTTTCTTCTTTGAATGTCGTCAGGTGCTTTGGACATAGCAGAGATCGAGCTCACCGGTGAAGACTTGGAGTAGTTTCACGAAGACCCCGAGCTCTAAACATTGTACCTTGTTCTATTCAATACTTTCATTTCCTGTTATGCCATTGTTTAGGCATCGTTTTTCATTCCAGTTGTATTTACTTTTCATGTATTGTACAAAAGAATGTTATTAATAAAGTTGTTGTTATTTCTATATCTCTTGCCTCTTGTGATTTACTTTTATATTGTTTAGATACGCTTATCGTATTTACTTCTAAGTATATACGTAGCGGATCTCGTCGCGTCCCCTTCACCGTACACCAATACATTCATACTTAAACATCTTTATGTTGACTATTAAACATTTAACAAACAATTCGAACAAGTTTTATCATATAAAATGATAGCCTTTCCAAATTATCGTATTTTTTCACTTAAATACCACAATGTTTCGATTTCACATTTAACCCCTTAACCTTGCTATATATTTAAGTAGAGCACGAGGTAATGACCTACCTCCACACACACGCAATTACAACCCTAAAACAATATCATCAAAACTTAGAATACGATAAAACAATACTTTCATTTAAATACCATATTCTTAATAAAACCAATTCTAAAAGTTTTAGCTTTGATACACTTTTAAAACAAATACCTCTCATTAGGAAAATACGATAAGTTGTGAACATCGATCGTTTATCTAAACCTGACTTTGTGGTGTCTAGTCTAGGCAAGTGAGAAAGGTAACTTTAAAAGGCCCGACTCACGGTGATACGTGAGCGGATCCCTCCTTTCCTCACTTGTACTTACCTGGCCATAATTGGCGGTGAAGAGGTGATTTGAGGCATCTAACAACTTTTCGTTTAGACCATTTAGAAATAGGCTAGTTGACTTAGGAAACCCAAGAATCTAAAATACGGAAAATTGATATTTTTACAAATAAATACCTTTTACTTTATAAAACCGTTTTCTAAAGGATTAGTATTTTACAATCTTTGCAAAGCGCCGCTACAACCCACCTTTGGTGAACCCGTTCGGGATGGTGCAGATTATCGCACATCCTCGGGCTTAGTAGTGCGAGATTCAGACCTCCGCAAGGAGCATTCGGTTTCGAAAGGTTTAAAATACGACATCTTAAGAAAATGAGATTTTTTGGAATATAAAATATTTATTAAAATTATTTTTTGTATAAATATATGTATATTTATCATTCAAATATCTATTTTATTATAATATAAATATTCCACCTTTTTCTAAAATCACAAGAATAAATTTTACACTAAAATACCATGAATTTAAAATAATCAATATTACAAATAAATACCCTTATTTATAAAACTAGGATATTTTCACTAGAAATGTCACAATATAAAATCCACTCTCATTACAACTCTAAAGACGAGTAATAAATACTTGAGGTGTATTTTGAAAAGTATATAAAAGTATTTTTACATAAAAATCCCTCAAGTTTTATAAATTATCCTAAGGACCCTAGCAATAATAAGACTTCGATTCACATTTCTGATTGTTTGACTCGGGTTTGAGTCTGTTTAATCTGACTTGAATATGATTCAAGTCAATCTACAATCTACAATATTCCAATTCAATATGAACACATGAATTGATGAATCCAATTATCAATTTATACAACTTGGCTGAACCGAACCATGGATATACATATTCCTTTTACATGATTCTCAGTGTTCCATTTACATGACTCTACGGTTACAACCGTTTCCTGATATCATGGTTTTGGTCAGTCAGTCAATCAATCATACAACCCATACAATTTACAAGATAACAATACAAACAAGATATCGCGGGGTTTAAGGGGTAGATTGGTACGGAAGGTGTTAAAGGTGGCACGAGGTGGTCAGATTAAGACACCTAATCTATATTCCGTTGCTGTTGTACCGTGGCTTAACGGTTCCTTGTACATTCCGTTGCCCTGGTCTCTGGCATATAGAGACCCCCCTCATATACACTGGCATCCTTCTGTACTAAGCTACAAACAACAGCGTTAACATAGCATTACAACAATAGTATACAACTTTAAAAGATATCTTCTTATTCTGTCTATTCTACTTTCCTCTTAGCTTTGGGGACTTACCGAGCGACCTGTTCGCTGACGACATTCTATTTCTTTCTTCTTTGAATGTCGTCAGGTGATTTGGACCCAGCAGAGATCGAGCCATCTCAAGAAGACTTGGAGCAGTTTGCCGAAGACCCTGTACTTTAGTTTCATTGTATACTTTTCCTTTCTGTACTTTTCATTTCCTGTTATGCCACTGTTTAGGGATCTTTTTATTTCAGTTGTATTTCCTTTTCATGCATTGTACAAAAGAATGTTAATAAATAAAAGTTGTTGTTTTTGTTATCTCTTGTCTCTTGTGTATTTATTTTATATTGCTTAGATACGCTTAGCGTATGTACTTCTGAGTATATACGTAGCGGACCTTGTCGCGTCCCCTTCGCCGTACACTAGGAAGCGGGGCATGACAGGTTTTGTTGGTGGCCCATGCAGGTCTGAGCTGTATGAATCCCTATCATATAGTTCTGTTCCGCATGAACAACCTAAGTTTATAACACAAGATCCAGCAACTAAAACATTCTTTACAATTCATGTTCCTTGAATCTTACAATTTCATATTACTTGAATCTTATCATTTCATGTACTTGAATCTGTCCTAACCCAAATTTTTCTTCAGAGTTATGGATTCCCCGAACAACATCAGCACCAATGTCAACAACACACCTCCAACTCCAGCACTACCTCTCACACCAGCTATTCCTGCGCTACCCACCGAGCAAACAGTGGTACTTGAGGCGATCCGCAGCCTTCTTGAGGGATAGCAACAACTCCTGAACTGTCCTGAGACCGACGTACCGAGAGTAAAGCAATTCAGGGCTTTACATCCTAAGCAGTTCTCCGGAAAAGGAAGCCCTCTTGAAGCTGAAGAATGGGCACAAAGCATAGAAGATGATCTGGCAGCAGCTCAAGTGCCAGACATAGCTTGGGTCCGTGTGGCGAAACTACAGCTCACGGACAATGCTCGCAACTGGTGGAAGGCGGAAGAAAGCCGTCTTGTACAGCCTATTGAATGGAAGACTTTTCGCGAGAAATTCGACGCGAAATACTTCCCTGTGACTGCCAGGTTTTCCATGGAGCAGCAGTTCATTCATCTACAACAAGGATCGATATAGGAAAAATCAGTAGATGAATACGACGCTGAACTCACCATGTTAAGACGGTAAGATATGTCACAATAGTTCAATTTTTAAATATTACATACTACACAGCTAACACCATCCTTAAACAGATTCGCGGCACATTTGATGCCGACGGACGAGATCAGAGCCCGTCGCCTTCAACAAGGACTGGACACGGAGATTCAGGCTGCTCTAGTCACAGGAAAATTTTTGACTCATAAGGATGCTCTGGAAGCTGCCCGCAGTTATGAGGCAGTGATAAAAGTAAGGGGCAGACCTCAGTCTGCAGGAGTCAAGCGATCTGCCAACCAGATGGCAGGTGGAGCCTCGTCCAGACCACCTTTTGTGCCAAGGCGATCCGGAGTACCGAACCATCGTCCCAGCCCAGCCTTTTGTAACTACTGAAAGAGAGCTGGACATATGATGAAAGACTGCCGGCGAGCCAACCGCCTTTGCTTAGTCTGCGGCTCAGCTACTCATGATATTGGGTCTTGTCCCTAAAGGCAAAACCCAGTTGCTGCACCCAAGCCAGCAAACAAGTACCCACAGCGCCCAACCATCCAAGCACCCGCTCCAAGACTTGCACTACCTGCACCATCCAGAGGACCACAAGCTGCACCGCCTCCTCGTCAGTTCCATCAAGCTCAAAGGAACGTTCCGAGGAATGCTCCTCAGGCCAGGAGGAATGTGCCAAAGCGCCAGGCTTTCATGATGTCTGTGGAAGAAGCTGAGGCCACTGGCCAAGTCATCACTGGTAAACTTTCCTTCTCAAACTTACCTTTTAGTCTTGGTTATCTACACACTTTCCCTATACCTAAAACATATCCCACATACCTTAGGTACAATCCTAGTAGCCTCACTACCTGCACTTGCACTGTTTGATACTGGAGCATCGCACTGCTTTATGTCGCAACGGTTCGTCCGAACCCATGCGATTCCAGTCTCACTGCTTGTATCCAGCTGGAATGTCAGTTCCGGAAATGGCGTTCTAAAAGCAACCATGGGATACAGCTTGTGTGCAGTCGTCTTCTGCAACAGAGAGTTTTATGCTGACTTCAAAGTACTGGACATACCGAACTTCGATGTGGTTCTAGGAATGGATTGGCTTGGAACTTTTTATGCTACAATCGACTGTCGTCAAAGGAGGGTAGTATTCGAGATTCCAGACCATCCGATCTTCTATTTCAAGAGCGGAGACCGTACCCTGGAGCCAAGTACCTACAAAGCGAAGCCAAGGGAAGCAGTAGTTGCAGCAACTGAAGCGGAAGAAGAATTAAGACCAGGGGTAGTTCGAGAGTTCGATGATGTATTTCCTGACGATATATCAGGTTTGCCTTCCGATCGAGTTCTTGAATTCAGTATTGATTTAGTACCAGGAGCACAACCGGTGATCAAAGCACCTTATAGATTAAGTCCGGAAGGTTTGAAGGAAGTCCGAACACAGTTGGACGAATTATTGGCGAAAGGATGGTTTCGTTCCAGCACTTCAACTTGGGGAGCACCTGTACTACTGGTGAAGAAGAAGGAAGGTTCATACAGAATGTGCATCGATTATAGAGCTTTGAACGAAGTCACTATAAAGAACAAGTATCCACTCCTGCGCATCGATGATTTATTCGATCAGCTAAGTGGATCTTGTGTGTTCTCTAAATTGGATTTTCGTTCAGGTTATCATCAAGTGAAGGTCAAGGAAGCTGATATTCACAAAACATCTTTCAGAACTCGCTATGGACATTACGAATTTCTAGTGATTCCATTTGGAGTGACCAATGCACAAGTAATATTCATGAACCTAATGAATCAAGTTTTCCGGGAGTATTTAGACAGGTTTGTTGTCATCTTCATCGACGACATCCTGGTATATTCTAAGAGTCGGAAAGAGCATGCGGAGCACTTACGAATTGTCCTGGAAACACTTCGACAACGTAATCTTTATGCCAAGTACAGCAAGTGCGAGTTTTATCTAAATCAAGTTGGTTTTCTTGGACATATCGTATCAGGAGAAGGAATTTCTGTGGATCTAGCAAAGGTTTCAGCAGTTAGCGAATGGCCTATACCAAAGTCAGTGAAGGACATTCGCAGTTTCTTAGGTTTAGCTGGATATTACAGAAGGTTCATTGAAGGATTCTCAAAGATAGCAACACCCCTGACCAAGCTCACACGAAAAGATGAAGAATTTGTGTGGTCAGAAGCATGCGAACAAGCTTTCGTAGAACTCAAGTCAATGTTGACATCTGCACCTATTCTCGTAATACCGGATCAATTTGGAGGATTCGAAGTGCATTGTGATGCATCCGGTAAGGGATTAGGATGTGTTCTACACCAGCACGGTAAGGTTGTGGCTTATGCTTCAAGACAACTGAAGACTCATGAGCACAATTATCCGACGCATGATCTGGAGTTGGAAGCCGTCATCTTTGCTCTCAAGATTTGGCGCCATTATCTACTTGGTGAACGAGTGAACATCTACACAGATCATAAAAGTCTGAAGTACGTGTTTACTCAGAAGGAGTTGAATATGCGGCAGAGAAGATGGTTAGAACTCATGGCGGACTTTGACATCAATTTGCAATATCACCCAGGGAAGGTGAATGTAGTACCTGATGCTCTTAGTCGCCAACCATTAGCAATGAATCTCACCGCTCAGTGGAAGCTTCAGCAAGACTTGCATTAGATGGAGATTGAAGTAGTCATGCCAGGTAATGCTTCAAGTTTGATGAATCTACAAGTTTAATCAACCATTGTCAATAAGATTAAAGCAGCTTAAGCAAGTGATGCTAAGATGCAAAGGATCAGAGAACAAGTAGAGAATGGACTTAGAACAGACTTCATCATCCATGAACACGGATGTTTGAGATACGGCAGCAGATTGTGTGTACCAAAAGATCCTGTTCGGGAAGAGTTAATGAAAGAAGCTCACAGTTCTCCCTACTCAGTACATCCTGTAGGTACCAAAATGTACAAAGATCTACGTCAGAATTATTGGTGGCATGGAATGAAGCATGAAGTAGCCAGAAGCGTCGCAAAATGTTTGGTGTGTCAGCAAGTAAAGGCTGAACATCACAGGACAGCTGGACTACTTCAACCGTTACCAATCCCAGAATGGAAGTGGCAGCACATCACGATGGACTTTGTGACTGCTCTTCCTCGCAGCACAAAGGGTAACGATGCTATATGGGTCATTGTGGATCGACTCACAAAGTCGGCTTACTTCATCCCATTTAGAGTTGGCCAATCAACTTAGACACTAGCAAAGAAGTACATGGAGGTAATAATCTATTTAAGATTTAAACTCTTCATAATGTACTATCTCTGATACCCATGAACTCATACAGGAAATTATGAGACTTCATGGAGTACCGGTCTGCATTGTCTCCGATCGTGACACCAGGTTCCGATCGCAATTTTGGAAGAGTCTGCAAGCTAGCTTGGGAACAAGTCTGAACTTCAGCACGGCTTATCATCCACAAACAGATGGTCAGTCAGAACGAACTATTCAGATTTTGGAGGATATGCTCAGAGCGTGTATGCTAGACTTCAAAGGATCGTGGGAAGATCACCTGCATCTTATGGAGTTCGCATACAATAACAGCTACCAAGCAAGCATAGGAATGGCACCTTTTGCAGTATTGTATGGAAGGAAGTGTCGATCACCATTAAGTTGGGATGACATCGGAGATAGGGAACTTCTTGGACCAGAGATGATAGTAGCGACCGTTGATGTGGTTCGTACTATCAGGGAAAGGATGCGCATAGCCCAAGATCGACAGAAGCACTGAGCTGATGTGAAAAGACGACACTTGGAGTTCCAGCCAGGAGATCATGTATTTTTGAAGATATCTCCGAACCGTGGAGTGATCCGATTTGGAAGACGGGGTAAATTAAGTCCGAGATACATTGGACCGTTCGACATATTTGAACGAGTCGGTGAAGTGGCATACCGCTTAGCGCTTCCACCCTCATTGGAAGGAGTGCATAACGTGTTCCACATATCCCAACTCAGAAAGTATGTGAGTGACCCCAGCCACGTTCTTGATCATTCCGAGCTCACTATACAGCCCGACTTGTCTTGTGAGCAACAGCCTGTGGAGATCCTGGACAGGAAAATAAAGACACTTCGGAACAAAGAAGTTAGCTTGGTGCGGGTAATGTGGAGGAAAGACACTCCAGGAGAATCCACTTGGGAAAGGGAAGATGAAATGCATGCAAGATACCCTCACCTCTTTGTAAACTAGTCCTCAAATAAAAGTTGTAAATTTCGAGGATGAAATTTTTGTAAGGAGAGTAGATTGTAACAACTCCAATTTTTGTATACATAAAATTGATTTAAATTTGAAGTATACTTGGGGTATTTAATATTGCTGTTATCACTTTAAGTATTTATTTTCCTACAATAATTACAAGAAGGAGCTTGTAGCTTATTGGTAACACCTTGCACTGCTGAACCAAGCCACCAGAGTTCAAATACCCTGCCCCACATTATTTTTAGATTATTTTTGTTTTAAATTCCTTGGAAGTCCAACAGCCCACAGACCATAACTCCCAAACTTTGAACTTCACCTGAAAAACTAAAAATACCAGGAGCCACGTCTGACGACCCCCCACCCACCGACCACCGGACTCGGCCGGGATCGGCCGAGTCCGCCGGCGGACTGGCCGACTCAGGCCGGCGCCGCCGGCCGGACTCGGCCGGACCACCGAGTCCCCTGAATGAAAATTTCGCCTCTTCGCCTTCCTAACCCCCCTGCACACTTTAAATGTTTGGATCGGTTCCCGAGAATTCAACATACCCTAATTACTATGATTTTTAATGTTTCCCCCCACATTTTTATAATTTTTTTAATTAAAAACTCTTCACCTACCCTACCCTAGTCTACCCTATAAGTACACCCCTACCCTCTACCCTCTCATCCCAAAACCCTGAGCCCACTCTCTCAAAATCTTGTCAAGAGTGTGTACTTTGAAAACAAGTTCGCGGCGAAGCTCCGACGAAATTCCGGCGGGAATTCCGGCGACGTTTTTAGGAACAACTGGCGACGAAGCAACGCCTCGACAACCTCTTTAGTCCCCCCTCACTCCTTTGCTTAATCGAAACACGTAAGTCTCATTCTATCGCTCTTTCTTATTCTCTAAAATACGAAATTACAAAACCCGACGGAATCGGAACAAATCCGATTTTCGATTCGGTTTTCTATAAAATTTCATTTCTCACCAATACATTCGTGCTTAAACATCTTTATGTTGACTGTTAAACATTTAACAAACAATTTGAACAAGTTTTATCACACGAAATGATAGGCATTCAAAATTATCGTATTTTTTCACTTAAAAACCACAATGTTTCGATTTCACATTTAACCCCTTAACTTTGCTATACATTTAAAATAGAGCACGGGATAATGACTTACCTCCACACACACACAATTACAACCCTAAAACAATATCATCAAAACTTAGAATACGATAAAACAATACTTTCATTTAAATACCATATTCTTAATAAAACCAATTCTAAAAGTTTTAGCTTTGATACACTTTTAAAACAAATACCTCTCATTAGGAAAATACGATAAGTTGTGGACATCGATCGTTTATCTAAACCTGACTTTGTGGTGTCTAGGCTAGGCAAGTGAGAAAGGTAAATTTAAAAGGCCCGACTCACGGTGATACGTGAGCAGATCCCTCCTTTCCTCACTTGTACTTATCTGGCCACAATTGGCGGTGAAGAGACGATTTGAGGCATCTAACAACTTGTCGTTTAGACCATTTAGAAATAGGCTAGTTGACTTCGGAAACCCTTGAATCTAAAATACGGAAAATTGACATTTTTACAAATAAATACCTTTTACTTTATAAAACCGTTTTCTAAAGGATTAGTATTTTACAATCTTTGTAAAGCGCCGCTATAACCCACCTTTGGGGAACCCATTCGGGATGGTGCGGATTATCGCACATCCTCGGGCTTAGTAGTACGAGATTCAGACCTCCGCAAGGAGCATTCGGTTTCGAAAGGTTTAAAATATGACATCTTAAGAAAATGAGATTTTTTGGAATATAAAATATTTATTAAAATTATTTTTTGTATAAATATATGTATATTTATCATTCAAATATATATTTTATTATAATAAAAATATTCCACCTTTTTATAAAATCACAAGAATAAATTTTACACTAAAATACCATGAACTTTAAATAATCAATATTACAGATAAATACTCTTATTTATAAAACTAGGATATTTTCACTAGAAATGTCACAATATAAAATCCACCCTCATTACAACTCTAAAGACGAGTAATAAATACTTGAGGTGTATTTTGAAAAGTATATAAAAGTATTTTTACATAAAACCTCCTCAAGTTTTATAAATGACCCTAAGGACCTTAGCAATTATAAGACTTCGATTCATATTTCTGATTGTCTGAGTCGGGTTTGAGTCTGTTTAATCTGAGTTTAATATGATTCAAGTCAATCTACAATCTACAATATTCCAATTTAATATGGACACATGAATTCATGAATCCAATTATCAATTTATACAACTTGGCTGAATCGAACCATGGATATACATATTCCTTTGGCATGATTCTCAGTATTCCATTTACATGACTCTACGGTTACAACCGTTTCCTGATATCTTGCTTTCGGTCAGTCAGTCAATCAATCATACAACCAATACAATTTAGAAGATAACAATACAAACAAGACATCACGGGGTTTAAGGGGTAGATTGGTATGGAAGGTGTTAAAGGTGGCACGAGGTGGTCAGATTAAGACACCTAACCTATATTCCGTTGCTGTTGTACCGTGACTTAACGGTTCCTTGTACATTCCGTTGCCCTGGTCTCTTGCATATAGAGACCCCCCTCGTATACACTGGCATCTTTCTGTACCAAGGTACAAACAACAGCGTTAACACAACATTACAACAATAGTATACAACTTTAAATGTTATCTTCTTATTCTGTCTATTCTACTTTTCTCTTACCTTTGGGGACTTACCGAGTGACCTGTTCGCTGACGACATTCTATTTCTTTTTTCTTTGAATGTCGTCAGGCGATTTGGAGCCAGCAGTGATCGAGCCATCTCAAGAAGATTTGGAGCAGTTTGCCAAAGACCCTGCACTTTAGTTTCATTGTACGCTTTTCCTTTCCGTACTTTTCATTTCCTGTTATGCCACTATTTAGGCATCTTTTTATTTCAGTTGTATTTCCTTTTCATGCATTGTACAAAAGAATATTAATAAATAAAAGTTGCTATTTTTTTTTATCTCTTGTCTTTTGTGTATTTATTTTTTATTGCTTAGATAAGCTTAGCGTATGTACTTCTGAGTATATACGTAGCGGACCTCGTCGCGTCCCTTTCGTCGTACACTGGGAAGCGGGGCGCGACAGATTTGGTTGGTGGGTTCACTCGTATCGTGACCACCATTATACATTTAATTATTTCAGTTGTATTTAGTAACTCCATAAACCAGACTTGTATTATTGATAGACTTAGAAGACCAGTGTTTATTCTTTTGACCTTAGAGTCGCGCTTGTATTATTATGGTTTTCTGGTGGTTGTTGGTTTTCTTCTGAGTTTTGATCCTCGCCCTTCGGCGTTGTATATTATATTGTTGCGTGGTTGTGACCGCCAATTGGCGAAGAGCTAGCTCCCGCTTGGGGATGCCTTTATCGATCATTTATATATATATTTCATATGTTGTACCCGTTTGGGGCCAGTATTTACAAAGGAGACTCTGCCGAAATTTTCGGGAAAATATGATGTTGCTTTTAAATGTTTAATGCCATTTATGTTTTTTAAACCACTTGCTCTAAACATGTTTTCCTTCACTTCTTATTTAAATTGGTTTAGATTTCTGGGCTTTTGGCTTACTTGAATTCGATGGGGTCTTATAGACTTCATATGATTCAAGTGCCAGTCACGTGCCATTTCGGGTCGTGACAAAGTTGATATTCTTGCATATGTATGCCCTAGAGGCCATTATTGTATAGTACTAGTATGTATAATACATTTTGAAAGCTTGGGATATATACACGGGTTTACAACAGTCTTGCTCGATATAGTAGTATGCTACTTGGTTTGTATCTATCTTAATATGTGTATATGTTTCTTGTAACATATCGCTAAAAACATATTGATAGAGCCCTTTGGATATTTGCTTGACTACCGGCGTTGTGATGGCGATCACACTAGTGGGGGCTGGGTAGTTTATAAGCACATCCTTATATTGGTCCCTAGTCGTAGGATTATCGAGACAGGGCATCGATACTCCAGAGTAGACTGGTGCATACGCTTCTCGTCCCAGCAGGGGAGATGGTCTGTCCCACAGCCATCAGTACGTCATACTGGCGATAGTATGCAGGTGCTCGTTAGGTTACGAGTACACTGGACATGACTCGTCGGGAACTGTAGGTTGGTATTATACCTATCGTCAGTTAACAGTTCCCAGGTGACATGAGTACAACTTTGTCCGTTGACTTGACACTGTCACTTTGCCTCAAGTGTGTTCCCACTGTTCTTAGATTGCTACCCTACCACGGCTCTACTGAGTCGTGCAAACAGGTAGTAGTTGGGTCCAGTCCCGAAGCGCTTGGAGGCAGTGACGGTTAGACAGGATTCGTCTCTCCCGGTATTGGGAGTTGATATCGCGCTGTGTCTAGGAGAGTCATTACACATAGTCGTCCTTGGCCAGGGCAAGCGAGATTTGCTGGTAGTGTTACCTGTAGTTTCTCAGGGTGTTCTGGGCACACTCCGACACGACTTGTACCGCTATTAGGGGTCTGACGTTTGCCACCCTCCTAGGCCCGACATGCGATACTCTTAGACGAACAGACCGGACTGTACGGAGATTGTCACATTCAGGATCAGTAGGAGTTAGGACGGGTTCACCTCATCAGTCTTCTTGTCGGTATCTACCTGGGGACCGTTACGTACAGCTAGTACCGCTTGCGGCCTGTGGTTAAACGCACTGCCAGCGTAGTGTCGAGCCTTTAGAGTCCCATACAGAGGGTTACTCGCTTTTAGGAAAAACAGAGTGGGGGTTGCATGGTTTTGCGACAGGGTTCGTTCACATCCGCGCACTTGCGCACGTTTGGTGTCCGGACAGTTGTTACTAGCGGGCTTTGGTTTAAGCCAGATCCTAGTACTTGTTTTGGGATTGGTTTTGTCTCAGTGTATTCGTGTTCCTTGGAACACGGATGCGGGTGTGTATGCACAGTTGACAGAGGCAGAGGAAGAGAATTCTCATTAGGGTTGTTGACCATTTAATTTTGGTTGACTTGTTGACCGTTGACTTTTTCTTAACCCTAATGAGAATGAGAAATATGATTAATAATATTAATTAAGGATTATTGTGTCATGGTTGAGTTGAACATTTGACTTTTGTTGACTTGTTGACTTTGTTGACCGGTTGACCATTGTGGACTTGTTGGCCATCATCATTTCATTACTATGACTTTTGTTTACTTGTTGTTCTTTACAAAATGCAATAATTGCATGAAATGATAATGGTCATTGAAACTAACCATCACAATTCTTAATTATTATTTTATTATAATTATTATTTTTGATTTTATGAGCATGGTTGAAAGATGAGAGCTCATTCTATCATTTTGTTTCTCTCTATTAGAAAAAAAGCTCTCCCTCTTCCTCTGTTCCTCTCTCAAATTTCAAGTGTTCCATGAGTTGGAAATCAAGAACCTTTGAGACAAAACCACCATAACTCTTCTCTACTCATTCTAAGGTCTCAGGTCTAGCAAACCAAACACCTTAGTTATCTCTAGGTTGAAATAGGAGCTCAAGTTTGAGGCCCTCGGGTGGATCCATCTACGGCAAAGAGGAGACGAGGAGGAGGAGCCATTCAAGACACTATAAGGAGCAATCAAGGAGGAGAACCGCCAAAAGAAGAGAAGGAGTTGAAGACCTAGGTATAACCATTCTACATAGTATCTAGAACTTGTAGTTTAATTGTTAGTTTTTGATTAGTAAAGATCCTTCTTAAATGGTCCATGTTACCTAGTTAGGAAAGTTTTGATTTTTACCTATTCCGCCTCCCCGAAAGAACCGGTGTGGGTAACGTGGACCTAACAGTGGTATCAGAGCCTAGCTAAGCAACAACTAACTATTGGCAAAGTGTTTAGAATATCGATTCGGAAAAAATCCCGAAAACAAACCGAAAAATTGTATTTTCTGTCGATTTTCATAACAGGCCTAAAAATATTTTGTATGACATGAAAAATACAACCAGTGTTTTTTTAGGAAATGTCAAGAAATTTGAGCCCACGACTCGGCCAACTCGCCGCGGAAGCACGGCAGAACCATGCGTTCCGCCGTGGATCCGCGGCCGAGTTGACTCGGCCGTGGCTCCAATTTGTTGCAGATTCCTCTGTTTGGTATTTTGGGATTTTTGAGATATTTTGTTTCTACCCAGATTATCCAGAGAAAAATGTTATTTTTTTTGGGGTAGTTACAAATTTGTATTTTGATCAGAATACTACAAACTTTGGCTAAATGGTTATATCTGTAATGTGATATATGCACTGAACGTCGGCTAATCGCTATACGTCGATTAGTGGGGTTATGCATATCTGTGATCTGTAAAGTTGTTGGATTGTGTATATGAACTTGTTGGATTGTCGCGGATGAATAGCCGGGGTTTTGTGAGATGAGAGTTTTCTTTATCTTTCATTTGATGTAAAATTTAAATTGATGTAATATTATTTTTATGGCCGCACATCCGGAATGAGGTTGTAGCCGCCATTGTATATTATTTCTTTTACTGTTTTTGCTCCTAGGATAGACCCAAGGTGGGGTGCACAAACTACCGGGTACGTTGAAGTGCTGAGTGGCCTACTCACGGTGTTGAGGGAGGCTGCTTCACTTCGGGTATTTGGCGGGTAGTTTGCCGCACCCGTAGGGGTCAAGGGTGGGGTTTGGCTATTCATCGCGACCGTGTAATCCGTCTTTCGTTCCAGGCTCGAACGAAATACGGATTCCTAGCATATCCAATGTGTTCATCTGTGATCTGGAATGGCTATCATTGCATCTGACGAATGTATATATCTATATATGATATCTAGTAGGCGTTGCTTATGTTTTGCATCCGCGCTAGTCTAGTCCCCGCTCTGTCGTTAGTTAAGTAACCTAACGGGTAATGACGGGGCCCCGTGGCAAATGCGGATGGCATAAGCGTACGTCATATTTTCGTTGTTTTCTGCAATGGTAGGATTAATTGATGGGACGCATTATATTAATGCAAAGGAAAAAAACAAACTTAAAAGACGTTGTTGGAACAATTTTCAAAAAGCTGTTATTGCAAGTACGTTCTCTTTTGTTTCACATAGAGGTATTCGGTTATGAATGCCCAGCACCTCATTCGACGAGGTAAGGGCCGAGATCCCTTCATCGGGAGTGACCCATTGGACAAAAGTTAGCGTCAGGGTAATAACTTCATTATAGTCGATTATTCTTACTTTGCATCGAGGTATTCAGTTTGAAATATCCTGCGCCTCATTCGACGAGGAAAAAGCCGAGATCCCTTCACAGGGAGTGACCTCTTTAGCAAAAGTTTTCGCCACTATATTTTCAAAAAGGAAATCATGTTCCTTCAACTATATCAAGTTCATTACGTTAACGGGTTTTTGCCAAAACCCAGCCGTAGCCCTCCGTCATTTCGGATTGGTATTACTTAGTATTCGTGCTACGTATTTCGTGCTCAGCCGAGGCGTAGTGAACGGTAGCTATGTAATATTTTTCTGTAGCATATAATGTGATTGGTTGGGACGGTCGTGTGGTCATTTTGGCTCAGTCAAGGACTCGTACGGGTGGGTCTAATGCAATCAAGAAAATGACGGGTTGAACTTGACTAGGATCCTTTGATATGTTGTCTCAGTCAAGGTCACATGGGTCCTAGGGGTAAAAACTGTAGGGTTACTAGGCACACTAAGGAGGCTCTACAAGGCATCGACCATGCCGGATTAAAATTTTTAGATGCCGAACAACCCTAAGCAAGATCGTTAACTAGAGAATTAGGGTTTCAAGTGCAAGTTAAACTCATTAACTCTAAAGGGATACGAAATATAACCTTTGTAGATCGGTCCTTCACTTCATATGCTCCTTGATGTAGTCCTTTCGCTGCGATCATCCAACTCTCGAACTCTCGGACGGCTCCATGAGAAATTGCAACGGGATCGCTTGAAGTCTTCGAGGCCAAAGATGATCTACGTCGAGGGAATACGAGCTCAAGCTTCTACTTCACTAACCAAAGAATTAGTGAAGCAAACACCCTAAACTAAAGTGCTAGTCTAGTAGAGGATGGTGAGATAGGAAATGGGTACCCTTTGGATTTTCATTTCTCACAATATTTTTCACTTAGGATCAAACCCTAGCAAGCATTTCCTTTGAATCAAGAAGATGATGATGAACAAAAAGGAAAGAGAAGAGGATAATCATCAAGTGAGTTAGCTAACCATGGTGAGTGAGCATCATATACTAACCCATGTAGAGACATTACCATGGCTAAGACAAATGGTTAGGTAAATAAAAACCTAAAGTAAAACAAAGTTAGTGGATTTTGTCAAAGCCTCCACAAACTTCTACAAGTTTCAAGCTAGTGACAAAACCTCCACTAATTTGCTTTTACTTTATATAATTATTAACCACCATTAACAAATAGAATGGTGTATGTCTTCTACTCCCATGTCTTGTGTATCATCAAACATGATACGTACAAAAAGAAAACACAATTTTAATATATATCATATATACATTAAAGTTGTGCTCTTGTGAGAAAAACCCTAAAGTGAACCAATACTAGTTAATGTAAAATAATATATAAAATTTATAATTATACATTAAATCATTAAATCAACACTTGATTTAACGATCCGGTCATATCGCATATAACCGACTAATATCAATGTATCAACTTATCGAATCAACACATGATTCGATAACCCGGTTATATCGCATATAACCGATCGATACAAACATCGCAAGAATTGAATACGGTATCACATAATCGCATCATTCTCGGTCCCGCACATATCACATATGCGCTCCTATTTCATTTTACCTGAGCCAGTACAACCTCTATGTAGGACTATAAAGACTCGTCAATATGCCGGCAGTAGGTGATGATCATATCAAGCACCCGCAGGCCGTCAGCGGTACTAGCTGGACGTAACGGCTACCCGGATATTGAGCGATCATGAAGATCAGCAAGCAAGCCCGCTCCAACTCCTGCAAAAAGCCTGACAGTGACACTACCGTACAGTCCGGTCTTCTCGTCTGATATGTCGCATATCAAGTCTAGGGGTGGTAAACGTCAGACCCCAATAACCGATAAGTCATGCCGTTGTGAGGCTCATAACTGGTCGAGAAACTACTGGTAACACTTACCAGTATATCTCTAAACCAGCCCTGGCCAGGGACTTCCCTGTTATAGCCAATCGAGCATAGCGCAGCATCAACCCCTAATACCGGGAGAGACGAAACCCCTCCTATCGCTTATTGCCTCCATGTGACTCGGGACTGTACCCAAAAACCACCGTTTTGCACGCCCTCTTGGACGTGGTAAGGTGGAAATCAAAGCACAGTGGGAATCACACAAGACTCTATGACGATCTCAGGTCTACAGACTGACCTGTACCAGTGTCACCAGAGAACTGCCATCTGACGTAAGGTATAATACCATCTGGGAGTTCTCGGTGAGTCCGTCCAGTGTACCCAGTCTCCACTGAGCACCCGTATATCATCTCTGATGTCAAACACAAATGGATATGGGATCATCCATCGCCCATCTGTATGGGTCAAGAAGGTATACGCTAGTCTACTCTGGTATATCGATGCCCCGTCTCGATACACCCACGACTAGGGACCTTGAAGGATGTACTTATGGACTACCATGTCCCCACTAGTATGATCCACATCATAATGTAACACCTTAGAATGTGTTTTGTAGCTAATTATATTTTAATGTATGGTTTTTAATACAAAGTTTACCAAATTAAGTTTTAAATATTTTATCCTATTTAAGGTGTATTTTATTAGAATTTTGTTAGACACACACACACTTGTGCATGTAAACTAGGGTGTTATTTGTGGTTTAACCATTGCTTAGTCTAGTTTTATTGTTGAGGTGTTTGGGTTAAATAGTTATGGTTGTTATTAGGAATTTGAAAATGATTTTTCTTTTCTTCTTTTCTTTATTTAAAGGGGTTTTAGTGTGGTTTGAAATGTTGACTTTGTGAGAGGGATTGAGTATGGTGAGCATGGGGTGAACCATGCCTCATTAATGATGAGAGAGAAGGAGAGAGGGAGGGGTTGTAGCCTTGCACTCATTCTCATTCTCTTTTCCCTCATTCTCTCTCTCACAACACACACACACTCACTGATACACAGCAGCAGCAGAAGCTGAAGCAGCAGCAACAACAAAAACAATAGCAACAGCAGCAGTGACCACAACAACAACAACAACAACAGCTACGACAACAACAGCATCATCATCATCATCTTCAGCAACAGCAGCAGCTGCCCCAGCAACAGCAACAACAGCAACCACAATAGCAACAGCAGTAGCAGAAGCAGCAGCAAGTGGCTGCAGTTGCAGCAGCACCAGAGCAGCAGCTGCAAGAGGAGCCCCAGCACTTGCAGGAGCTCTCACCTCCTCCCTACACCTCTTCACCAGCCCTCTAGGGTCCAATTGGGTATATTTCTGAACCCCAATCCCTAACTTGCTTATTTGTGTGTGGTTTTGTGTCGGTTAGTGTTAATTGGCTAGTTAAGTGCTAGTTTTAGTGATTTGTGAGATATTGCGATAAATTGATGATTGTGTTAGATAACCTAGTCTACTTTAGTGTTAATAGGGTCTCTTGAACTGAGTTTAACCCAGATTACACTAAAATACCCTAAGGTTTCTAAATTGTGCAAAATTGGTGTTTTAAAGCGATATTTGTGACTTTTGAAATCTGCTATAGACCCGGACCTTGCAGAGTAAAATTGAGAAGACTAGAGCATGATACCTAGGGTTAGATCACACCACCAGAAGACGACCCCCTAACTCCTAACCCAGGCCGCCAATTTCTTCTTTTTGGCCGCAATTTGCGGCCCAGTGGGGAGCTTGGGTGTTGGGGTTTTGGTGTAGGGCTCCCTGCTGTGTTTTCTAGGTCTTTGACATGTCTAGTTTTGTAATATCTTGCCTGTAGGAAAATCTGGGACTATATGTCGCTTTTGTGTTTCGTTGTGTTTGCGCGATACGTGAGTGGGTTCTGTGATCCAGCGTATCGCGGCGTGTCGCGATGGTTTTAGACGCGTACACACACGATTCAGCGTATCGTGCACACGCGCGTTTAGTTCGCGACGCGAGTTTCTCGTTTCGATTCGATATCGCGTTTCGCGGGATATTTGACTTATATGTGATTTCCATGTCGTAATTGCAGGTTTGCAGACAGGGGCTACGGACACGACTACAGGGGGAGCAGATGATAGGATTCACCTAGCGTGGAGTTTAGGTGAGTAGATATAACATCTACAGGGGAATCGCCCGCATGGCGTTATGCGTCTGGGCTAGGATTCAATTATCTGTCGCACATTCTACGTCATTGTAGAATTGCGCATTTACTGCATTTCCTTGATATAGTTATATACTGTGACTAGCAGCCGTAGGACACTGCACACATTATTGACGGTTCATGTTGCACGAGCACGGATTGCATGCTACACACACGCCGTCAATAATTGCCATGTCACACACTACCCCTTATAGCTACCATTGCTTGTCACACTTGACACCTAGCTTATCGGTATACCTATAGTGTATCATACCTTTAGTGATAGGTATATTTTCACTTTGCGATACAGCTACAGGTATACCTCCGACATATTTTACCTATACCGGGAGGGATTTCCTACATATGTTACTTATACCCAGGGGGGTATACGACATCAGTTCATATAGGAAGATACCTATACTTTGCTACACCTGCATGTTAGATACATATTCAGTTGTTGTTACATATTCACATTTACTGATGTTACTTAGCTGTACCTTATCGTGTTGTCGCATACATCTGGTTCAGCTATATACTTGTGTTTACCTGCTCGCATTCAGATATATCGCATACATTTATTCCTGGATTTATGCATTGTTTATCTGGATTTTATATGATGTTTTCGGGATTTGGGAACTGCGGGAGTTCATGAAATTATGCATACATGTAACAACCCGGTTTCCTTGATATGATATTTGAGCGTCCCCCATGAGTTTTATCAGTGCTGATTATCTACTCCATACGAGGTGTGGTTGCCGTATGAGAGTACATGGTAGGGCCCGGTATGGTTCCCCTCGGCAAGAAGATCGATGGGTTTGCCGATTGAACCTGGAGGCGGGCGAGTACCTACCGGTGATTGTTTGGACCTGGCAGTTGTCCGGAGGCTACTGGCCAGAGTCGAGAGATGGATGCGGGAGGATCTGTACTGGCGGGGCCGAGGGACGATACAGCAGACGGACCCCGTGGGCTGATCCGGACTGACGGAGCCCGATATACGAGGATTTCTGTGTCGATGCTTGGCACACGGTTTCATGATATTTCTTTAACCCCTTTTTGTATATATAACAGGGGATTTAGCCGTTGTTATATATACCCTTACACCAATATTAGTGGAATGGGACGCTGATATATGTGTATTGCCCCCATCATATTTATTTCTGTACATATATATACCTTTAGGATGCTAGAAACTTACTTGAGATTGGACTTGGGATACTAGGTGATTCATTGGGATTGGACATTGGATATACCTATGTGATTGGTGATTTGTACATTCGGGATATAGGAGATTACTCGATATTGTACATTGAGGAGATGTGAGACTTATATGATGTGAGTGCCCAATGTGGGGGCTGGTTTGAGGATTTGGGATTGGAGTATCTTGTTGGATTGTGATCCTGCCACGACGTCAGGTTTCCGTGGGAAATGACATATTCCACCTCATACCTCATTTTTACCTACTTTATGCACAGATTCATATATTGGTAGTACTTGTAGTGTACCCTTATGATGGTTGCATATTGCTTTCTCATATCTCTGTTGCATAGTCATTGCACACTATTATCATGCCATCATTACTTCATATATTGATTGTACCTGCTAGCGTACTCTCCTTATTTCAGCATTGCATGACACATTATTATTGTAATCGCATATCTTAGATTCATGCTGTACGTGCATTCCTGCGATTACCTGCATATGTTTTATACTATTCACGAGTTGGCAACTCACCCCCGTTGTGCCACAGGTGTTTCAGGTTTTTCCCCAGAGTAGTCGAGGCAGGCTATTCCTTTATTCAGCTATCCAGCTACCACCTTTTGCTACAGATACTGCATCAGCTCACAGTACCATTTTGCTTAGGTGGGTTAGACGGTTATCTGTATTTCATATTGTACCTTCGTTGTATATTGTACTCTCTCTCCATCTACTATTGTATTATTGACATAGAGACTTGGTGAGGACATTAGTGTGTATTGTTGTGGATTGATGTCTTTTATATACAGCTTTTTCTCTACTGTCATTATTTTTGTGTTGCATTCATCTTGACTTGTCTTTACAAAAAGGGGGTGTTGCTAAAACATAAAGAAAGAAAGTAAGACTTTTAAAGAATTTGGGTTGCGATTTCAATTGTTTCAAAACTTATATTATCTTTTCCGGATTTTTCATGGTTTAGATTTCTGGGTTTGGCTTTCTTTTACTGCGTCGCGTCTTTGGGGCGTTGCGTAGTATTAGGGCCGTCACGGGCCAATTCTGGGTCGTGACAAAGTTGGTATCAGAGCGTTAGGTTTTACCTTTCGGAGTGTAGGATGACCTTAGTATGATGGAGTCGGTAGCTTAAGCTGAGTAACGTAGTGTGTGTATGTCTGCAGCATACCCACAGCGCGGTACTTCGCATTAAGTGACCTAAGTACAATTTGCTTGACATTCCTTCCTTGATGATTCATATCTTTGAGATTCGAATTCCTCATTCTTATCGAATCTCATCTTATATCTATTTATAGCCTTGCCGCCGATGACTATGGGGACTCAGAGTGATGCAGCGAGGGCCGAGGTCAGAGTTGACTCGGGTGAGACGAGTACTGACCAGGATGGCACTCTAGTTGCATAGGTGCCGACGGATCAGCCTACGATCTATACTATGGATAGACTGTTGGTAGAGATGCAGGAGTTCCGCCAGACGATGAGTTCTTTAGTTGACGTCGTTCGGGAGCTACGACAGGAGGTTGTCACCCCTGTTACTCAGCTGTCCCTTACAGTCAGCATGCAACAGTCCATCACCTACATAGCACCAGTGGTTGCAGCTCCAGTTGACGAGACACATATTCTAGGACAGTGGAGGACTCGTACCAGCGTACCAGCCCAGAGACAGAGGTTTGGTCATCGAGACAGATTTCGTGGCCGTAGCGGGAGTAACAGAGGCTTAGGACGAGGACAGTCGTTCAGCTCTCATCCCCAGGATGGTCAGCAGTCAGCACGTGGATGTTTTCGATGCGGGAGCCTTCAGCACTTCGTCAGGGACTGTTCCTTAGTACCTCGTCATGATCGTTTTCAGAGAGGCCGTGGACGTAGAAGATTCGCTCAGAGGGCTCAGTTTACCAGAGGAGTTCATCCAGCTGCGAGTGGAGGGCAGACGCAGGAGTTTGCTTCTACTCATCAGGACGCGCAGACGTCCAATATGGAGTTTTCAGGTACCTTGAGTTTTATGTTCTTTTGATGTATTTGTTTGTTTCTTGCTTGTATCGTTGTTGGGTAGTTTAGTAGTAGTTGTTTTAACTTCTGTCAGCGATTCTTTTGTTGCGCGACACGTATTTCAGTTTCGTGCCAATCGGATAGGAGATAGAGATTCGTCCGTCGTTTTGATCCTTCTAGAGATGTTGGATTTGGCGTTCTCCTGGGCACGGACTGGTTAACTACGTGTTAGGCGTCTGTGGACTACCGTGAGGAAACGAGTTAGGTTTTGTTTTCCCCGGCAAGTCAGTTCTTGTTGTGCAGGTGGATAGTTGTGCCGCCTCTCACAGCTTGAATTCAGCCTTTTTCGCTAGTCGGCTACTGAGGAGATGTCGTGGATTCTTGGCGTTCATTCGTGATACCGGAGCCACAGTGGGATTGTTGGACCGGGTTCTTTTCGTGCGAGAGTTTTTCCGACGTTGTTCCGGATGGGCCGGCGAAGCTTGGGAGCTAAAGGATCAGCTGCAGAGTTTTGGTTTGGGGAGTTTTGTGCGTCTGAGTGTTTCGCTTTTGGAAACTCCTATTTCTGTTCGTCCAGGAGAAAGACGGCAGTTTAGGGTTGCGTATCGACGGATCGTCAATTGAACCGGCTTACGGTGCGGATAGGTATCCTTCACCTCGCCGTGACGATTTCTTCGATCAGCTCCAGATTGCGAGACATTTTCTAAGTGTGTTTGGGATCAGGTCATCATTATTGCGGATTCGGATGATGGCATTCCGAAGACTGCCTTGTGCGTGCTACGGGCTTTGTGTGTTTTTGTGAGTCGTTGGATTCACTGTCGCCCTAGCAGCATTCGTAGATATGATGAACCAGATTTCTGCAGGCCGTTCCTCGACCAGTTTCTGTTGTGTTATTTACGACACCCTGGTCTACTTAATGTGTCTTGAGGGACAGGAGTAGCACTTGAGGATTTGTTATGCAGATGCTGGGAGAGCACCAGCAGTTGCTAAATTCTCGGAGTGTTTCTTTAGGCTTGTTGTTTTGACTCCTAGGTCTTGTAGTCACGGGAGACGGTTTCGTATGGTTTCGAGGGAGATCGTGGCCGTACAGCTTAGGCCCAGACTTGTGTGCAGGACGGAGATCCGCAGATTGTTGGGCTTAGCAGGTTTTACCACCGTTTCAGGCAGGATTGCTAGAGTAGTGCTGCACCATCGACTGAATTGACCAGTAAGGAGGTTTCTTTTCTTTGGACTGAGGCATGTGTACGGATTTTTCAGCAGTTGAAGATCCAGTTAACGACTGCATCAGTCTTTCTTGCTTTTGGTTCGGGCGACCTTGTTGTCTAACTGTAGTGTTTCTTGAGTGGGCTCGATTGTGTACTGAGGTGACACTATAGAGTTATCGCTTTTGCTTCCCTACATTTGGAGGAAGTACGAGGAGGGTATTCCACTCATGATCTGGAGATGGCCGCGGTGGTTTTGCGTTGGAGGTTTGGAGACACTACTTGCTTGAGAGTCGTGTCAGATTTTTCCACGGACCACTAGAGCTTAATGTACATCTTCCTGCAGCAGATTTGGATTGTTGTGATGGTCTTCTGCAGATTTACAGTTCTTGTGTGATCGTTGAGTATAGCTTAGTTCGTCTCTACGGAGGGGACAGCTTGCTCATGTCCGCGCCCGACCATTTCCCTTGAATCGTTTTCGCGAGACACCGCCCGTCGAAGCTCGTACGTCAGAGGTACTTGAGCATACTCGGCTGGGTAACGATTCGGAGACCTTGATTTGTGACAATGATGTGCTAAGTTGGGACGCGTTTGTGTGTACCTGGTTTCATCGGGCAGAGACGTGTAATCCTAGAACATACACATCTGTCAACTCTCTATATGCATTCGAGTTCCACCAGTTTTGGCGTGACTTGTGAGATAGTTACGAGTGGACAGGGATGTAAAGAGAAGTTCAGGTTTCGTTTCAAGGTGTCAGTCTTGTTGTGTGCTTAAGTCGAGTATCTGAGGCCGGCTGGAGAGTTGCAATCGTTTACCGTTCCGAAGTAGGAATGGGAGCAGACCTCCACAAATTTCGTTATGGTTTCTACCCAAGTTTGGAAAGGGTGTGACCCCATTCGGATTCTTGTCATCCGGTTATACTCAGTTTGCTCAGTTGTTTTGTTAAGTTTGTGTGTTTGTTTGTTTGTTGGCAGCAATTGGGGATCGTCACTCGCCATTGTTAGGGTTCTCCTTCGATAGCAGTTATCAGGAGACACTCCAATTGGCCACCCTTAGGCTTAAGGGTTAGGTCGTGTCGATCGCCAACCTGTTGTTTTCTGACTCTGCGTAAGTAGGACTTTGGACCCCAACTAGTCTTGAGACTTCGGAGATAGTCCAGTTGTGTTAGGTCAGGATGGGAACTGTCCATTGCAAACAAATGTCTTATGCGACTGTGCTGGTCGCAGGCTTGAGTGCGCTGTGGCAGATCATGTATTCCTACGGATTTTTCCGATAATGACGTGTTGGATGTTGGGAAGCTTATCCCAGGATTTTAGGTCCTTTTAGATCCTATAAGCGAGTTAGTTTCGTTGCCTTCAATTTGGCACTTCCGCCCAGATTATTGGATTTTCACCCCGTATTCCTTGTGATGATATTTTACAACTACCTTCTTGACCTTTCTCACATGATTTGGCACCAGACCATTTAGCTGGACGCGATCTTTCGTTCACCCGCAGCCATGTGTGTTAATGGCTTGACAGGTGGAGAAACGTCGGTCAAAGGTCTTGCCATCTGTGAAGGGTTTTCTTGGACGTAGCCGTATAGTGAGGTAGTCACTTGGGAGGCTGCGAGCGAGATTTGAGGATTTTAATCTTCTCTTTGAAGGTATGCGTATCGGAATATTTTTAAATTCGGGGACGAATTTCTTTTAAGGGGGGGAGATTGTAACACCTTAGAATGTGTTTTGTAGCTAATTATATTTTAATGTATGGTTTTTAATACAAAGTTTACCAAATTAAGTTTTAAATATTTTATCCTATTTAAGGTGTATTTTATTAGAATTTTTTTAGACACACACACACTTGTGCATGTAAACTAGGGTGTTATTTGTGGTTTAACCATTGCTTAGTCTAGTTTTATTGTTGAGGTGTTTGGGTTAAATAGTTATGGTTGTTATTAGGAATTTGAAAATGATTTTTCTTTTCTTCTTTTCTTTATTTAAAGGGGTTTTAGTGTGGTTTGAAATGTTGACTTTGTGAGAGGGATTGAGTATGGTGAGCATGGGGTGAACCATGCCTCATTAATGATGAGAAAGAAGGAGAGAGGGAGGGGTTGTAGCCTTGCACTCATTCTCATTCTCTTTTCCCTCATTCTCTCTCTCACAACACACACACACACTCACTGATACACAGCAGCAGCAGAAGCTGAAGCAGCAGCAACAACAAAAACAATAGCAACAGCAGCAGTGACCACAACAACAACAACAACAACAGCTACGACAACAACAGCATCATCATCATCATCTTCAGCAACAGCAGCAGCTGCCCCAGCAACAGCAACAACAGCAACCACAATAGCAACAGCAGTAGCAGAAGCAGCAGCAAGTGGCTGCAGTTGCAGCAGCACCAGAGCAGCAGCTGCAAGAGGAGCCCCAGCACTTGCAGGAGCTCTCACCTCCTCCCTACACCTCTTCACCAGCCCTCTAGGGTCCAATTGGGTATATTTCTGAACCCTAATCCCTAACTTGCTTATTTGTGTGTGGTTTTGTGTCGGTTAGTGTTAATTGGCTAGTTAAGTGCTAGTTTTAGTGATTTGTGAGATATTGCGATAAATTGATGATTGTGTTAGATAACCTAGTCTACTTTAGTGTTAATAGGGTCTCTTGAACTGAGTTTAACCCAGATTACACTAAAATACCCTAAGGTTTCTAAATTGTGCAAAATTGGTGTTTTAAAGCGATATTTGTGACTTTTGAAATCTGCTATAGACCCGGACCTTGCAGAGTAAAATTGAGAAGACTAGAGCATGATACCTAGGGTTAGATTACACCACCAGAAGACGAACCCCTAACTCCTAACCCAGGCCGCCAATTTCTTCTTTTTGGCCGCAATTTGCGGCCCAGTGGAGAGCTTGGGTGTTGGGGTTTTGGTGTAGGGCTCCCTGCTGTGTTTTCTAGGTCTTTGACATGTCTAGTTTTGTAATATCTTGCCTGTAGGAAAATCTGGGACTATATGTCGCTTTTGTGTTTCATTGTGTTTGCGCGATACGCGCGATACGTGAGTGGGTTCTGTGATCCAGCGTATCGCGGCGTATCGCGATGGTTTTAGACGCGTACACACACGATTCAGCGTATCGTGCACAAGCGCGTTTAGTTCGCGACGCGAGTTTCTCGTTTCGATTCGATATCGCGTTTCGCGGGATATTTGACTTATATGTGATTTCCATGTCGTAATTGCAGGTTTGCAGACAGGGGCTACGGACACGGCTACAGGGGGAGCAGATGATAGGATTCACCTAGCGTGGAGTTTAGGTGAGTAGATATAACATCTACAGGGGAATCGCCCGCATGGCGTTATGCGTCTGGGCTAGGATTCAATTATCTGTCGCACATTCTACGTCATTGTAGAATTGCGCATTTACTGCATTTCCTTGATATAGTTATATACTGTGACTAGCAGCCGTAGGACACTGCACACATTATTGACGGTTCATGTTGCACGAGCACGGATTGCATGCTACACACACGCCGTCAATAATTGCCATGTCACACACTACCCCTTATAGCTACCATTGCTTGTCACACTTGACACCTAGCTTATCGGTATACCTATAGTGTATCATACCTTTAGTGATAGGTATATTTTCACTTTGCGATACAGCTACAGGTATACCTCCGACATATTTTACCTATACCGGGAGGGATTTCCTACATATGTTACTTATACCCAGGGGGGTATACGACATCAGTTCATATAGGAAGATACCTATACTTTGCTACACCTGCATGTTAGATACATATTCAGTTGTTGTTACATATTCACATTTACTGATGTTACTTAGCTGTACCTTATCGTGTTGTCGCATACATCTGGTTCAGCTATATACTTGTGTTTACCTGCTCGCATTCAGATATATCGCATACATTTATTCCTGGATTTATGCATTGTTTATCTGGATTTTATATGATGTTTTCGGGATTTGGGAACTGCGGGAGTTCATGAAATTATGCATACATGTAACAACCCGGTTTCCTTGATATGATATTTGAGCGTCCCCCATGAGTTTTATCAGTGCTGATTATCTACTCCATACGAGGTGTGGTTTCCGTATGAGAGTACATGGTGGGGCCCGGTATGGTTCCCCTCGGCAAGAAGATCGATGGGTTTGCCGATTGAGCCTGGAGGCGGGCGAGTACCTACCGGTGATTGTTTGGACCTGGCAGTTGTCCGGAGGCTACTGGCCAGAGTCGAGAGATGGATGTGGGAGGATCTGTACTGGCGGGGCCGAGGGCCGATACCGCAGACGGACCCCGTGGGCTGATCCGGACTGACGGAGCCCGATATACGAGGATTTCTGTGTCGATGCTTGGCACACGGTTTCATGATATTTCTTTAACCCCTTTTTGTATATATAACAGGGGATTTAGCCGTTGTTATATATACCCTTACACCAATATTAGTGGAATGGGACGCTGATATATGTGTATTGCCCCCATCATATTTATTTCTGTACATATATATACCTTTAGGATGCTAGAAACTTACTTGAGATTGGACTTGGGATACTAGGTGATTCATTAGGATTGGACATTGGATATACCTATGTGATTGGTGATTTGTATATTCGGGATATAGGAGATTACTCAATATTGTACATTGAGGAGATGTGAGACTTATATGATGTGAGTGCCCAATGTGAGGGCTGGTTTGAGGATTTGGGATTGGAGTATCTTGTTGGATTGTGATCCTGCCACGACGTCAGGTTTCCGTGGGAAATGACATATTCCACCTCATACCTCACTTTTACCTACTTTATGCACAGATTCATATATTGGTAGTACTTGTAGTGTACCCTTATGATGGTTGCATATTGCTTTCTCATATCTCTGTTGCATAGTCATTGCACACTATTATCATGCCATCATTACTTCATATATTGATTGTACCTGCTAGCGTACTCTCCTTATTTCAGCATTGCATGACACATTATTATTGTAATCGCATATCTTAGATTCATGCTGTACGTGCATTCCTGCGATTACCTGCATATGTTTTATACTATTCACGAGTTGGCAACTCACCCCTGTTGTGCCACAGGTGTTTCAGGTTTTTCCCCAGAGTAGTCGAGGCAGGCTATTCCTTTATTCAGCTATCCAGCTACCACCTTTTGCTACAGATACTGCATCAGCTCACAGTACCATTTTGCTTAGGTGGGTTAGACGGTTATCTGTATTTCATATTGTACCTTCGTTGTATATTGTACTCTCTCTCCATCTACTATTGTATTATTGACATAGAGACTTGGTGAGGACGTTAGTGTGTATTGTTGTGGATTGATGTCTTTTATATACAGCTTTTTCTCTACTGTCATTATTTTTGTGTTGCATTCATCTTGACTTGTCTTTACAAAAAGGGGGTGTTGCTAAAACTTAAAGAAAGAAAGTAAGACTTTTAAAGAATTTGGGTTGCGATTTCAATTGTTTCAAAACTTATATTATCTTTTCCGGATTTTTCATGGTTTAGATTTCTGGGTTTGGCTTTCTTTTACTGCGTCGCGTCTTTGGGGCGTTGCATAGTATTAGGGCCGTCACGGGCCAATTCTGGGTCGTGACACATAATCCAGGTAGTCAAGTACACATCCTAAGGGCTTTACCAACATGTAACAGAGAGACAATCGGTATACACGTCAAGGTAAAAAGCAACCAGATAGCATACTATCATATCGAGCAAGAAAGTCCTCCCTATATATGTCCAAGCATCCACTACAATATACATCCTATGTATAGTAATGGCTTCTAGGGCATACATATAACTAACAATCTCCCACTTGCACTAGGGCCATCTGATAGCAGTGGTTGTAGTATCTCATACTCAACCATCCCATAATAGTCTCTCTATGGGAAAAGGCCTTTGTGAGTGGATCCGCCGTGTTGTCCTCTGAGTCTGCTCTCCTAACCTTGATCCCCTGGAGATCAACCATCTCCACAATCAGGTGATACTGCCTTAGAATATGTCTGGATCACTGATGGGACGGGCGTTCCTTGGCATAAGCCACAACTCCATTGTCACACAATGGGAGGAACAAAGTTAATCTCATGAACTAATATACACCCAGACTGCCTCTTTGGTAGCATCTTAAGTACCGATGTATCCAGCCTTTATCGTCTAGTATGCCACGGTATCTAGCTTGGAACTCTTCCAACATACCGTCCTTTTACTTAGGGTAAAGATAATGCCTGTGACTGACTTTCAGTCGTCCTTATCACTCTGGAACCTTTCCAGTGATTCTCCTCAGGATCGATTGATACCATCTCACTACAACTAGTGAGAATCCTACCATCCAATTAGATCTATCTCATAGATCCTAACTCAGGATTTAGGAGGTATCATTTTGAACCTATATGGAGAATCATTGTGATAAGCGGAGATTGACCGAGCGTAGCATAGGAAACTCCTTCCCCATCTAGAGTATGTCATCCACGTACTCTACGAGGATCACCACCATACTCTCTACTACCTTTTTGTATATACAAGGTTCATCTACCATTTTGATGAAGTCAAACTCTTTGACTACCACATCAAAACAGATGTTCCAACTACGCGATGCCTGCTTTATCACATAAAACATCTAGCGCACGTTTCCACTGCTCCCACTTTCTACAAAGTTTTCTGGCTGTGTACTTATAGACGCTCTTTTCCAAAACATCATTTAGACAAGCAGTCATGACACCCAACCGCCAGATATCGTAGTCATGGTATGTAGCCGTGGCAAGTAGGATCTGGATGGACTTAAGCATAGCTACTTAGAAAAGGTTTCATCACAATCCATACATGGTCAATGATGCAAACCTTTAACAAGTCTAGCTTTGAAAGTCTCAACTTTTCGATGTACACCAAATAATCTTCTCAAGATATAGTTGCTCCTGATGGGGATTTAACCCTTCAGATAAAGCAACCAAAGTCCATACTTTGTTGGTGTATAAGGATTCCATCTCAGATCGCTAAGCATCCAGCCATTCTTATAGAGTCCCACTCCTGATGGCCTGCTCGAAAATAGTTGGGTCATCATCTCATGATGCAATCCTCGCTCCCACTGTCATAGAGAAACCGAAGTATCTCTCAGGTGGGTGAGAAACCCTGCTGGATCGGCGGAGAGGCTGAGTTTCGTTGGAAACTATTGAATCTTTTGGTTCTACCAAATCATCAGCTGCAGTTTGTACAGCTGAAACTCCTTCCAGTTCTACCTCATGTCCACTAATTTTTTCACAAGAAATTTCCTTTCACGAAGGTGGCATGCTGAGAAACAAAACATCTTTTGTTCCTCGGTTTGGTAGAAGATATTCCTTTGCGAATGCTTGGAATATCCAACAAACTTTTAAAGAACTGACTTTGCCTCGAGCTTGTCCGGATTATGCTTTAAGACATAGGCTGGACAACCCCAAATCTTAACTGACTTAAGAGATGGGCTCTGCCCTTTCCATATCTCATATGAAAAGGCAGGTATCTGATTTGATCGGAACCCTATTCAATAGGTATGCAACTTCATAAGTGCATAACTCCCTAAAAGGAAATAGGAAACTCAGTAGTACTCATCATAGAGCGCACCATATCATATAGGGTGTGATAGCTCTGCCCCGATGTAAGTCATGCTACCTCTCCCGGTACTTACGGGCTAGCGGAATTTGATGAAAAACGATTTTCTAGAGACGGTAACATGGACTCAAAACGGATCTTTGTTAAACTATCTATCTAACAACCTAACTACGAGTTGTTAACTACTCGGTTAGGGGGTTATACCTTTCTTTCTTGAACTCCTTCATCTTCATCTCTTAATGGTGTACGGATTGGCTTCACCCCGTCGTCTCCTTGCGCCGAAGATCGATCCACCCGAAAGCTTCTACCTTTGGCTTCTTCTTCGAACTTTGAAGAAACTAGTTCACTTGGTTTGCTAAACCTTGTGAACTAGAGTGAGTAGAGAAGAGTGTGATGGGATTTTCTTTATGGTTCTTACTTCTCAACACATGAGACAAGAGAGAGAGAGCAAGAGGAAGAGGGTGAGAGCAAGAGAATGAGAGAGCTAAAAACCAAGAGAGAGAAAGATAATGAAAGAATGAGCCTCTCTTTTCTCTTTCACCCTCTCATAATCCAAAAGCATCATGAGCCATAATGTTAATCAAGTATTATTATGTGATGGTTCATATCATGTCAAAGGCAATATCATTTCCATGCACTCATTTTGCAAACCACAACAAGCAAGCAAAAGTCTTTGCATGAAAATGACAACCATTGTGATGATGATGGTCAACTAGTCCAACCTAGTCAACCGGTCAACAAAGTCAACAAGTCAACAAAGTCAACCCCTCAATAACCATGTCACTATAATACTTAATTAATATTATTGCTAATTATATATCATATTCTCATTAGGGTTGAGAAAAAAGTCAATAGTCAATAGTCAACGGTCAACAGCCCTAATGAGAATCCTCTGCCTCTGTCTCTCTCCGTCAACTGTGCATACACACCCGCATCCGTGTTCCGAGGAACACGAATACATACTGGATAAAACCAATCCCAAAACGTACACTAGGATCTGGCTTAAACCAAAGCCCGCTAGTGTTAACTGTCCGGACACTGTACGTGCACAAGTGCACGACCTGTCGCAAAACCATGCGACCTGTCGCAAAACCATGCGACCTCTATTCTTTTTCCTAAATGCGAATAGCTTTCTGTGTGGGACTCTAAAGACTCGACACTACGCTGGCAGTGGGTTTAACCACAGACCGCAAGCGGCACTAGCTGTGCGTAACGGTCCCTAGGTAGATGCCGACAAGAAGACTGACGAGGTGAAACTCATCTGAACTCCTACTGAGCCTGAATGTGACAATCTCCGTACAGTCCAGTCTGTTCGTCTGATACATCGCATGGCGGGCCTATGGGGGCGGTAAACGTCAGTCCCCTAACAGCGGTACAAGTCGTGTCGGAGTGAAGCCCAATACACCCTGAGATAGCACCGGAAGCCTACCAGTATATCTCGCTTGCCCTGACCAGGGACTACTCGTGTAATGGCTCTCCTAGACACAGCGTGATGTCAACCCCCAATACCGGGAGAGACGAATCCTGTCTAACCGTCACTTCCTCCAAGTGCTTCGGGACTGCACCCAACTACTACCTGTTTGCACGACTCTTTTGAGCCATGGTAGGGTAGTAACCAAAGTACAGTGGGAACACACTCGAGGCTAAGTGACAGTGTCAAGTCAGCGGACTAAGCTGTACTCATGTCACCTGGGAACTGATAACTGACGATAGGTATAATACCAACCGGTCAGTTCCCGACGAGTCCTGTCCAGTGTACTCGTAACCTAACGAGCACCCGCATACTATCTCCAGTACGACGTACTGATGGCTGTGGGACAGACCATCTCCCACTCTGGGATGAGAAGCGCATGTGCCAGTCTACTCCGGAGTATAGATGCCCTGTCTCGATAGTCCTGCGACTAGAGACCTGCATAAGGATGTGCTTATAGATTACCCAGCCCCCACTAGTGTGACTGCCATCACAACGTTGGTAATCAAGCAAAGATCCTAAGGGCTCCACTAATGTGTATAGGTGATATACTAAAATAAACACATGTACACATTGAAGCAGAAACAAACCAAGTAGCATACTACTATTTTGAGCAAGATTGTCAATACAAGGTGAATATCCCAAGCTTCCATTAAGTAATATACATACTAGTATGATACAGTAATGGCCTCTAGGGCATATACACTAACAATCTCCCACTTGCACTAAGGCCATGTACTGGCGTATCGAAGACCTATCATCTCGATCAGCCGCTCGAACTGAGTCTGGGGTAGGGCCTTCATGAGTGGATCTGCAGTGTTATCTTCTGAATTTACTCTCTTTACCTCGATCTCCCGGCGATCAATGATCTCCCTGATCAGGTGGAACCGCCTCAAAATATGCCTGGACTTCTGATGGGACCTGGGTTCCTTCGCTAAAGCTATAGCGCCGTTGTTGTCACAATACAGCTGTATTGGATCAACACTGGTAGGAACCACCTGAAGTTCCGTGAGGAACTTCTTCATCCAGACAGCTTCCTTTGTGGCATCGCAAGCAGCTATGTACTCCGCTTCTATAGTTGAGTCAGCAACGGTTTCCTGCTTGGAACTCTTCCAGCAAACTGCCCCTCCATTGAGGGTAAAGACATAACCCGACATGGATTTGGAGTCATCTTTGTCACTCTGGAAGATGGAGTCAGCAAAGGCCTCAATCTGGAGGTCTTTTCCGCCATACACCAAGAACATCTCCTTAGTCCTTCTCAGGTACTTGAGAATGTTCTTTACTGCTATCCAGTGTTTCTCCCCTGGGTTCGACTGATACCGGCTTACAACGCTCAATGCGTATGCTACATCTGGTCTGGTACATAACATTGCATACATAATAGAGCCTATCGCAGATGCGTAGGGTATTGATGACATGCGAGCCCTTTCCAAATCAGTCTTGGGAGACATCTCTTTGGAGAGGGTGATTCCGTGACAAGCCGGTAGATTACCGCGCTTGGAATCTTCCATACTGAATCGTTTCAGTATGGTGTCGATGTACCTTGACTGTGAAAGTCCCAACATCCTCTTAGATCTATCACGATAGATCTGGATCCCCAGAATGTAGTTGGCATCGCCCAGGTCCTTCATGGAGAACCTCTGCGACAAGAATCCTTTGACTGACTGTAGCATAGGAATATCATTTCCTATTAGGAGAATGTCATCGACGTACAAGACGAGGAATACCACATTTCTCCCTACAATCTTACTGTAAATGCATGGTTCATCTGGGTTTTTGACAAAGTCGAATTCTTTGACAGTATCATCAAAGCAGATGTTCCAACTCCGCGATGCCTGCTTAAGTCCATAGATGGACTTGAGCAACTTGCACACTTTACCGCTGCTCCCACTCTGAATGAATCCCTCTGGCTGATCCATATAGACGCACTCTTCCAAATTTCCATTTAGGAAAGCCGTCTTTACGTCCATCTGCCAGATCTCATAATCGTGGAAGGCAGCAATGGAAAGAAGGATCCGAATGGATTTAAGCATGGCTACCGGAGAAAAGGTCTCGTCATAGACCAAACCAGGTCTTTGACGAAAACCCTTTGCAACGAGCCTAGCTTTATAGGTTTCAACCTGCCCATCTACACCAATTTTCTTTCTGAAGATCCATTTGCAGCCTATGGGTTTTACCCCTTCTGGAGCAAAGTCCAAAGTCCAAACTTTGTTGGTGTACATGGACTCCATCTCGGTCCGCATTGCATCCAGCCATTTTACCGAGTCACCGCTCTGAATGGCTTGCTGGAAGCTAGTAGGCTCATCATAATTAACTGTACAATCCTCTCTATCCCCGTCTATGAGAAAACCGAAGTATCTCTCGGGCGGATGAGACTGCCTACTACTTCTGCGGAGCGGCGTAGGAATGTCCGGTTCTCCTGAAACGTCTGGTTTATCCAAGCTTTCAGTAACAACTTGTGGTTCTGGAATTTCTTCCAGTTCTATTGCGCCCCCACTTATCTGATTTTCTAAAAATTCAGTTTCCAAGAAGTGGGCGTGCGGAGAAACAAAAACATTTTGTTCTTCTACGGAATAGAAAAGATACCCCCTGGAGTTCTTTGGGTATCCCACAAACTTACACAGTACTGAGCGTGCCTCGAGCTTGTCCGCATGCCGCTTTTTTACAAAAGCTGGACATCCCCATACCTTAAGATACTTAAGACAGGGTTTCTTCCCACTCCACATCTGATATGGGGTGGTAGGCACAGTCTTGGTTGGAGCCTTGTTCAAGAGATATGCAGCTGCTTCTAGTGCATAACCCCAGAAAGATCGCGGTAACTCAGCCTTACTCATCATGGAACGAACCATATCCAATAGGGTCCGATTCCGCCTTTCCGATACACCGTTGTGTTGTGGTGTGTATGGAGGAGTAAGTTGAGAGAGAATTCCATTCTCTTTTAAGTAGTCCAGAAACTCGGCACTCAAGTATTCTCCACCTCGATCCGATCTTAGAATCTTGATACTTTTGCCGATTTGTTTTTCAACTTCATTCTTGTATTCTTGAAATTTCCCAAAGGCCTCGGATTTGTGCTTCATTAAGAAGACATGTCCATACCTAGAGAAATCATCTGTGAAAGTAATGAAGTATGAATAACCACTTCGCGCATGTGTAGACATTGGACCACACACATCACTGTGTATGAGTCCCAAGAGCTTGCTCGCTCTTTCTCCGCGTCCAGTGAACGGAGTCTTTGTCATCTTTCCCATGAGACAAGATTCTCAAGTGGCATAAGACTGATACTCGAACGGATTCAAGTACCCTTCTTTATGTAACTTAGTTAATCGTGTCTTATTAATGTGACCCAGTCTACAATGCCATAAGAAAGCCTGATTTGTTTCCGGAGACTTTCTTTTAAGTGTGTTCTGGACACTGAAAATCTGAGCTTGATTTAACATGTATATTCCGTTCTGTAATGTACCTGACCCAATCGGAACTTGATTTAGGTGGATGTGTACTACATCGCTTACAAAAGTAAATTCATATCCTTCCTTAGAAAGTAAGGATACAGTATGATATTACAAGTCGCACCTGGTACATACAAACAGTTACGCAAAATCAATATCTGCCCAGTTGTCAGTCCAAGATGATATTCCCCTACGGATTCAGCATCCATGCTCATTCCGTTAGTAACCCTGAGGGTCATATCACCTTTCCTGATAACCCTACGGTTTCTCAGAGCCTGTAACGAATTACAGATATGAGATCCTGATCCGGTATCCAATACCCAGGAAGTAGGGTTAACTGACATACAGTTCTCAATTACAAACACACTCGAAGCCGAAGCCACAACATGCTTCGAATTCTGGCTACTGGCTTTGCAAGCCCTGCAATCCTTCTGCCAATGTTCATTCCCGTTACAATAGAAACGTCCCTCTTTTACTACATCCAGTCCTGAAACTTTTGCCCTTGCTTTTCCTTTTTCTTCCCTGGTTTCCTTCAGGGTATAAGCAGAGGGCAGGGACTGTAGAATTAAGTCAGTACTTGACCTATTCTCCAACGTGGTCTCCAGGTCCGTGAGCTCAAAATAGCCGGTCTCTGTAAGGATGTTGTCCCCTACAGATGACCCGACAGCCAACCTCGCTTGAAGCAATTCGTTCGAGGTCTCATATCTTGCGATACGAGATTGCTCTCCATATAAATCTTTGTTATGGAGGAAGATAGAAACTGAGTCCATCTTCTCGTGCTGCCTCTGGTTTGCACCATTAACTGAGGCTAACACGAGGCACTTGGCTTTCGCACAATCCTTTTCCGATGTCCTACGGATGTAAATATCCGTGACAGGGGAAACTAGACCTAAGATGGTAGGGGTATGATCAGTTAAGAGGTGTCCCAGCTTGTTATGGGCAATGGACATCTGGACAGACCTTTGTCAGTCATAACAGTCAGGTTCAGTCATTTTATTATCTAGATGTAACCTAGGTGTGGTCACTGGGTCGCTGCAATTAAGAGAGCGAGAAGAAAACACTCAGCATGATGCTCTTGCAAGTTTAGATTGGTTTTTAATTTATCTAAACAGGATGGCTCCCACTGTCTCTCGAATCCCTCCTCAAACCATAAAGGAAGAATTAGTCGGGATCAATCTCACCGTACAATACTTGCTTAACCGTTCAGCCAGGCTAGTGTCGGTACTTCGAGGGAGGTTTTCCAACGCTTTCACGAAGTTCCTTAATTAAATAACCTCTTTTCCCTGTGGGCGTAGCCCCGCTAACACCTTTCTAGACACCTACTTGGTTTATATCATTTATCGTTAAGTGAGAAATTTCCCGAGGAGTAGCATATACTCACAGTAGGACCGGGATCCAAATATCATTGCGTGACAAAACTGAAGGAATCCTACCAGAATCATCACACTCCAAATGGTATGCAGCGCTAGCAAGTTTCAGTTCTTTTGAAACTTCCGATGTGGATTTTTGCCCCATGCTCTTATGACCTTGACGAAGGTCAACAAATCATAAGTCACATGTCAAGTTCTACCCGTCATTATCCAGGTTAATTTGAACCCACCCGTATATACCCTTGACGAAGGTCAACAAGGTAATACGACTGTCCCAAACCAACGCATCTATCTATGCTACATATGAACACCCAACAGCTACCAATCACTATGCCTTGACGAAGGTCAACAAACATAGCTTGAATACTATTGAATATTCATACGAAACGACGGAGGGCTACGAATGGTTTTGGCGAAACCTTGAACGTAGTGAACTTGATATAATCGAAGGAACGAGATAGCTTTTAGAAGGAGTGGCTCAAGCTCCGCATTTAAAAGTTAGTTTTGAAAAGAACCGAGTGGTTTTTCGAAAGTGTTCCAACGATTTTTACTTAGTTTATTTTCTTGCATTAGTTCTTTTAATGCGTGATATTCTTGCATTAGTTCTTTTAATGCGTCCCATCATTTAATCCTACCATTGCAGAAAACAACCAAAATATGACGTACGCTTATGCCATTCGCATTCGCCACGGGGCCCCGTCATTACCCGTTAGGTTACTTAACTAACGACAGAGCGGGGGCTGGGCTAGCACGGCTGTAAAACATAAGCAACGCCTAAATAATATCATATATAGATATATTGCAATGATAGCCATTTCAGATCACAGATGAACACATTGGATATACTAGGAACCCGCAATTCGTATGAGCCTGTAACGAAAAGCAGATTACACGGTCGCGGTGAATAGCCAATACCCCACCCAAGACCCCTACGGGTGCGGCAAACTACCCGCCAAGTACCCGAAGCGAAGCAACCTCCCTCAATCCCGTGAGTAGGCAACTCGGCACTTCGGCATACCCGGTAGTTTGTGCACCCCCTTCATGGGTCTATACTAGGAGCAAAAACAGTAAAAAGAAATTATATAATGACGGCTACAACCCCGACCCGGTTGTGCGGCCATACAAATAATTATTACATCAATTTACAAATTTACATGAATTGAAAGAAAAGAAAACTCTCGTCTCATAACCCCCAGCTATTCACCCGCGACAATCCAATGAATTCATATACACATTCCAGCAACATTACAGATCACAGATTTGTATAATCCCCACTAATCGACATATAGCGATTAGCAGACGTTCAATACAAATATCACATCACAGAAATACCCGTCAGCTTAAGTCTTTAGAAACTCGATCAAAATACGGTTTTTAGAGCCCCAAAAACAAATTTTTCTTTCTGGAAAATCTGGGCTGAAAAAACATATACCAAAATTCCCAAAATACCCCACTAAGTATACTGCAGTGAAGAAAATTCACAGAGGAGTTAAAGTGGCCGCGGAACCGCGGCAATAGCAAGCTATTGCCGCGTTTCCGCGGCGCTTTGATGAGATCACTTGACCGTTTTTCTTCAGTGCAATATAAAAATCCTGAGTCGATTTTTGAAGCATGATTTATTACTTTTACAGAACTTTGAAAATCGACAGCAAGTTTGAAATCCGGGTTCATTTCGGGACTTTTTCTCCGATCGAATTTCTAGCTACTATGCTAACATGTTAGATAGAGTTTAACTAGGCTCTGATACCACTGTAAGTCATGCTACCTCTCCCGGTACTTACGGGCTTGCGGAATTTGATGAAAAACGATTTTCTAGAGGCGGTAACATGGACTCAAAACGGATCTTTGTTAAACTATCTACCTAACAACCTAACTATGAGTTGTTAACTACTCGGTTAGGGGGTTATACCTTTCTTTCTTGAACTCCTTCGTCTTCATCTCTTGATGGTGTACGGATTGGCTTCACCCCGTCGTCTCCTTGCGCCGAAGATCGATCCACCCGAAAACTTCTACCTTTGGCTTCTTCTTCAAACTTTGAAGAAACTAGTTCACTTGGTTTGCTAAACCTTGTGAACTAGAGTGAGTAGAGGAGAGTGTGATGGGATTTTCTCTATGGTTCTTTCTTCTCAACACATAAGACAAGTGAACCATAGACAAGAGAGAGAGCAAGAGGAAGAGGGTGAAAGCAAGAGGAAGAGGGGCCAAAAACCAAGAGAGAGAAAGATAATGAAAGAATAAGCCTCTCTTTTCTCTTTCACCCTCTCATAATCCAAAAGCATCATGAGCCATAATGTTAATCAAGTATTATTATGTGATGGTTCATATCATGTCAAAGGCAATATCATTTCCATGCACTCATTTTGCAAACCACAACAAGCAAGCAAAAGTCTTTGCATGAAAATGACAACCATTGTGATGATGATGGTCAACTAGTCCAACCTAGTCAACCGGTCAACAAAGTCAACAAGTCAACAAAGTCAACCCCTCAACAACCATGTCACTATAATACTTAATTAATATTATTGCTAATTATATATCATATTCTCATTACGGTTGAGCAAAAAGTCAATAGTCAACAGTCAACGGTCAACAACCCTAATGAGAATCCTCTGCCTCTGTCTCTCTCCGTCAACTGTGCATACACACCCGCATCCGTGTTCCGAGGAACACGAATACATACTGGATAAAACCAATCCCAAAACATACACTAGGATCTGGCTTAAACCAAAGCCCGCTAGTGTTAACTGTCCGGACACTGTACGTGCACAAGCACTACTATAAATAAGGGTTGCCCTACGGATAAATCCGTAGGGGCAACCCACTGCCCCTACGGATATATGCGTAGGGGCGAAAAAATACCCTGTAGGTGCAAAGGCCGCAGGTGCAAGTTGAGGCCCTGAACTTTCCCCTACGGGCAAATTCTTGCCCCTACGGATTTATGTGTAGGTCCTGTTGCCCCTACGAATTAAGCCGTAGGGTATAAGATTTTATATTATTTACGGTTTTTTTTAATATATTACTTGTACCTACGGACATGTCCGTAGGTCCATGTACAACCCCCTACGGATATGTGCGTAGGTACGTTTCCGTAGGGGCAAAATATCAGGATTCCTGATATTTGGTCCCTACGGATAACGCCGTAGGGGAGAGGCAGTGGCCCCTACGGCTATGTCCGTAGGGGCATTCCCAACCCCCTGGCACTGAGATCAGGGGGAAATATCAGTTACTGCTGATATTTTGCCCCTACGGATATAGCCGTAGGGGTATCATGTGTGCCTACGGATTAATCCGTAGGTACATATTGTTTGTATTTTTTTTTAAAAATGTGCTGCTTGATTTTTTTCCCGCCCTGTGCACAATAATATATACATCAATCAAATCATATATTGCAGTATTCATAATCACATCTCACGCATATATATAATATACAAAAGAAACCCAAAAACTGAATATGATATAAATACAAACCAATATCAATATCGTTTCAAAATGTAGTACAATGTGTATGATATAAAAAAAATACTGTAGGGTTCCTAGGCACACTAGTGAGGTCTCACAAGGTATCGAACATGCCAATTTCAAAAAATCTAGGTGCCGAGAGACCCGACTACGGATCGTTTGCTAGAAAACTAGGCGAAAAGTGAACTAGTTAACAATTAACTAATGGGAATACGGAAATACAACCTTTGTAGATCCGGTGCTCCACCTCCATAGTTCCGCAACGAAGTCGTCTCCGCTGTCCAAAACAAATCCGGGCTCAAGCGTCGGCTTCGTCGGAGAAATAGCGAGCTAGGTCGTCGATGTCCATGCCGAAGATGATCTACGTCGAGGCATCGATAGATCAAGCTCCACCTTCACCTAGCTTTGAAAACTTGTGAAGGAAACACACTCTACTACTTGGCAAGAGGTAGAGGATGAAGAAATAGGAAGTGGGTAGACTTTAGATTTGGGTTTCTCACTCTTTTTCATCACTTGCCATTGATGGAGGCAAGCTTTCTTCACTTGAAGAAAATGAAGAAGAAGAAGGAAATTGTTATGATAAGAATAATTAAAAAAGAAAAGAAAATCCATTCTTATCATAAGCAAACCATGGTTAGGTGTAGAGATTAAACCAAGGTTAGTTTGAATGGTCAGGGTTAAGAATGAGATAAGAATGGTTGACTAAAGTCAATGCTTCATGAAGGTTCAAAGAATAAAACAAAACTAGCAACCATTCTTCTCATTATCATTTCCATAATAAATAAATAAATAAATATGAAAATGTAAACCCTAATCATTTAAATAACCATGGTTCAATCTTTACACAAACACAAGCAAACATGTATCATCAAACATGATACAATCAAGTGCACAAAACTATATCGAATATACAATGTGCACATCCGAGTGAGAAAATCCATCTTAAGTAAACCGATACTAGTTGATGCAAAGTAATATATCAAATATATAAATATGCATTAAATCATTAAATCAACACTTGTTTCAATGATCCGGTTATGTCGCACACAACCGACTAGTATACAATATATCGGCTTATCGAATCAACGCTTGAATCGATAACTAGGTTATATCGCATACAACCATTCGATACATTCATCGCGAGAATAGAATACGGTATCACATACACGCATTATTCTCGGTCCCGCACATATCTCATATGCGCTCCTATTTCGTTTCGCTTGAGCCAGGAAACCTCTGTGTAGGACTCTAAAGACTCGTCAATACGCCGGCAGCAGATGATGATCATATCAAACATCCACAAGCCGCAAGCGGTCTGCTAAACGTAACGGCCACCCGGGTATTGAGCGATCTGAAGATCGACGAGCAATCCCGCTCACACTCCAGTGAATTCGACCAGTAACACTACCGTATAGTCCGGTCTGATCGTCTGATATGTCGCATATCTCGCCTAGGGGTGGTAAACGTCAGACCCCAATAGCTCGATAAGTCGTGTCGATATGAGGTCTATAACTGTTAGAGATACTACTGGTAACACTTACCAGTAAATCTCAGCAACCCTGGCCAGGGATTTCTTGTTATAGCCAATCGAACACAGCGCAACATCAACTCCCTATACCGGGAGAGACGAATCCCCTCCTATCGCTCAATGCCTCCATGTGACTCGGGACTGTACCCAAAAACCACCGTTTTGCACGCCCTCTTGGACGTGGTAAGATGGAAATCAAAGCACAGTAGGAACCACACAAGACTCTATGACGATCTCGGGTCAACAGACTACTCTGTACCAGTGTCACCAGAGAACTGCCATCTGACGTGAGGTATAATACCATCTGGGAGTTCTCGGCGAGTCCGTCCAGTGTACCCAGTCTCTACTGAGCACCCGTATATCATCTCTGATGTCAAACACCAATGGATATGGGATCATCCATCGCCCATCTGTATGGGTCGAGAAGGTATACGCTAGTCTACTCTGGTATATCGATGCCCCGTCTCGATACACCCACGACTAGGGACTGTGAAGGATGTACTTATGGACTACCATGTCCCCACTAGTATGATCCGCATCATAGTCCAGGTAGTCAAGCACACATCCTAAGGGCTTTACCAACATGTAATTGAGAGACAATCTATGTACACGTTAAGGTAAAGAGCAACCAGATAGCATACTATCATGTTGAGCAAGAAAGTCCTCCCTATATATGTCCCAGCATCCACTACAATATACATCCTATATACAGTAATGGCCTCTAGGGCATACATATAACTAACAATCTCCCACTTGCACTAGGGCTATCTGTAGCAGTGGTTGTAGTATCTCATACTCAACCATCCCATAAAAGTCTCTCTCTGGGAACAGGCCTTTGTGAGTGGATCCGCTGTGTTGTCCTCTGAGTCTACTCTCCAAATCTCGATCACCCTGGAGATCAACCATCTCCATGATCAAGTGATACTGCCTTAGAATATGTCTGGATCACTGATGGGACCGGCGTTCCTTGGCATAAGCCACAACTCCATTGTCACACAATGGGAGGAACAAAGTTCATCTTATGAACTAATATACACCCAGACTGCCTCTTTGGTAGCATCTTAAGTAGCGATGTATCCAGCCTTTATCGTCTAGTATGTCACGGTATCTAGTTTGGAACTCTTCCAACATACCGTCCCTTTACTGAGGGTAAAGATAATGCCTGTGACTGACACTCAGTCGTCTTTATCACCCTGGAACACTTCCAGTGATTCTTCCCAGGATCAATTGATACCGTCTCACTACATCTAGTGAGAATCCTAACATCCAATTAGATCTATCTCATAGATCCAAACCCAGGATTTAGGAGGTATCACTTTGATCCTTTATGGAGAATCATTGTGATAAGCGGAGATTGATCGAGCGTAGCACAGGAAACTTCTTCCCTATCATGAGTATGTCATCCACGTACTCTACGAGGATCACCACCATACTCCCTACTACCTTTTTGTTTATACAAGGTTCATCTACCATTTTGATGATGTCAAACTCTTTGATTAATCCATCAAAACAGATGTTCCAACTCCGCGATGCCTGCTTTATCCTATAAAGCATCTTGCACACGTTTCCGCTGCTCCCACTGTCTACGAAGCCCTCTGGCTGTGTACTAATAGACGCTTTCTTCTAAAACATCATTTAGAAAAGCTGTCATGACACCCAACCACCAGATATCGTAGTCATGGTATGTAGCCGTGGCAAGTAGGATCTGGATGGACTTAAGCATAGCTACTTGAAAAGGTTTCATCATCATCCATACCTGGTCAATGATGTAGACCTTTAACAAGTCTAGCTTTGAAAGTTTCAACTCTTCCATGTACACCAAGTAATCTTCTCAAGATATACTTGCTCCTGATGGGGATTTAACCCTTCAGATATAGCAATCAAAGTCCATACTTTGTTGGTGTATATGGATTCCATCTCAGATCGATAAACATCCAGCCATTCTTACAGAGTCTCACTCTTGATGGCCAGCTCGAAACTAGTTGGGTCATCATCTCATGATGCATTCCTCGCTCCCACTGTCATAGAGAAACCGAAGTATCTCTCAGGTGAGTGAGGAACCCTACTAGATCGGCGGAGAGGCTGAGGTTCGTTGGTAACTATTGAATCCTTTGGTTCTATCAAATCATCAGCTGCAGTTTGTATAGCTGGAACCTTTCCAGTTCTACATTACAGACTTTTCCTCAAGCTTGTCCGGATTTTTCTTTCAGACATAGGCCGGACAACTCCAAATCTTAACTAACTTAAGATATGGGCTCTTCCCTTATCATATCACATATAAAATGGTAGGCAACTGATTTGATTTGAACCCTATTCAATAGGTATGCAACTTCATAAGTGCATAACTCCCAAAAAGGAAACAGGTAACTCAGTAGTACTCATCATAGAGCACACCTTATCATATAGGGTGTGATTGCTCCGCCCCGATATACCATCGTGCAATGGTGTATACGGAGGAGTAATGCTGAGAGAGAATCTTATTCTCCTTTAGAATAATCCAGGATTTTCGTGCTCAAGTATTCTCCTCCTTGATCTCATCAAAGGACATAATACTTATACCCGTATTCTGGTTCTCTACTTCTCGCTTATATTCTGTGAATATCTCAAAAGGTTCGGACTTGTGTTTCAACAGGAACATATGTCTGAATCAGAAGAGATCATCAGAGAATTTAATGAAGTACAAAGAACCGGTCTTGGCATGTGTAGATAGGGGACCTACATACATCAACATGTATTATCCCAAGAGTTCATTAATCTCTTTCTCTGTTTCCAATAAACAGAGCTGTGGTCATCTTATCTTTGTGACATGACTTGCGAGTTTCACAAGATGTAAATTCAAACTAATTTAAATATGCATCTAAATGCAACTTCAGCCAGTCGGGTCGCATTGATATGACCTAGTCTACAATACCTCAAGAAGAATTCGTTCATTTCTGAACTCTTTCTCTTGTGTGTGTTTCGTATACTAAGAACTGTAGTTTGATTTAGAACATCAACGCTTTTAGATAACGTGCCTGAACCGATCAACTTTTGATATAGGAAATGTTCAAAACATTATCCAACAATACAAAATTTTACCGTTTCTTTACTAATAAAGAGACAGATATGATTTTGTATATCAGGTTCGGTATCTAATAACATTCGTTCAGAATCAATGTATTGTAATACAGGGTGACAGTGACCAACAGACTTGGCAGCAACACTTGCCCCGTTTTCTGCCTCATGAAACTTATCACCCGTTCTCAGTCCTCTACCTTTCTGTAGCCCTATGTAACAGATTACATATCTGGGATCCTGATCCGGTATCATATACCCAGGATGTAGAGGATACAGAGAAACAGTTCTTTGTAACGAACACACCCGAAGATGATGCATCAGCATGCACTCTCTTCGTTTGGGCGGCACAGGAAATCTGGTATTCCCCAATTTCCTGCTCTGTCTTATAACGATTATAAGTTGGAGCGGGACCAACGTTCCCCAACTCAGTATAACAAGCGGGTTCGGTCAATAATCCGTATTATTATCTTGATTAAGGCCTGATATGGTCGCTACCAGGAGAGAGAGAGAAGAAAACACTCAGCGTGCGCTCTTGCAAGAATAGATTGGGTTTTATTTTATCTAATCAGGATGGCTCCCACTGCTTTTTATCAAATCTTCCTTCAAACCCTAAAAGGAAAGACTAGCCGGGATTAATTACACACTACAAGTTCGCCAATCTTTCAGCCAGGCCAGTGTCGGTACTTTGAGGGAGGTCCCCCGTGCTTTCGCACGAACCTAATTACTGTAAACCTCGTTTTCCCAGAGGCGTAACCCCGTTGACACCTTTCTAGACACCTACTTGATCAGCTAGTTGTAATGTATAAAACTCTCCCAGGAGTAACTCTTACTCGCAGCGGGTATCGGGATCCAACTATCTCATAGAAGGTATGCAATCTCATTGCAAATTTCAACACTTGAAATTCCCGATAATATTTTGCCCCTAACGTGCTATGACCTTGACGAAAGCCAACAAACCATAGCCCGCTAGTCAAGTTCAACCCGTACATTTCTTGATCGAATTAAACCCACCCGCACGACCCTTGACGAAAGCCAACAAAGCCGCACGACTACCCTAATCCAATCGCATCATATGCTAGCAGATAAGCAGCATATAGCTACCGCACACTGCACCTTGACGAAAGCCAACAAATGCAGCACGAATACTATATACTACTTATCTGAAATGACGGAGGGCTACGACAGGTTTTTTTGAAAACCTATTGCGTAATGAACTTGATATCGTTGTAGGATCGAATGAATTTTGAAATGGAGTGTTTTTTAGGCTTTTCCAGTTTTGCTAAAGGAGTCACTCCCGGTGAAGGGATCGTCGGTCCTTTCCTCGTCGAATGAGGTGCGGGATATATCATATATATCACTGTGCAAAGCAAAAACTCTTAAAAGCAATCAAAAGACAAACCGAGGGTGTAGCATATGCCAGTTATTGCTAAAGGAGTCACTCCCGGTGAAGGGATCTCGGTCCTTTCCTCATCGAATAAGGTGCAGGGTATATCACATATACCGCTATGCAAAGCAAGAACTGTAGCTACCTGTTTTATTTTGAAATTCGATTCTACAACATCTTAGGTTTCTTTTATTTCATTAATCTCATTAATGAAGTCCCATCATTAAAGTACCTAAACATCACAGATAGATATGACGTACACTTATGCCATCCGCATTCGCCTCGATGTCCCCTCGTGCACCGTTAGGTTAGGTAACTAACGACAGAGCAGGGCAGGGCTAGCGCGGGTGTAAAACATAAGTAACGCCTATATAATATATCATATATACTATATATAGTATCTATCACAGAACATCTCATGATCACATCACAGATATCGCAGCAGAAGAAACATATGAAACATTGGATATACTAGGACGTCCGTGTTTTCAATACGAGCCAGTATAAAACACGGATTCCACGGTCGCGATGAATAGCCAAACCCACACCCCTAGACCCCTACGAGAGCGACAAGCAACCCTACCAATTCTAGAGTTAGGAGACCCGGACTCGACTCCTCGAGTTGGTCTCCCACTGGACTCCAGAACCCGGTTACTTGTGCTCCCCTCCTTGGGTCTATCCTAGTGCGGAAAAGTAAATAATATACAAACGGTGACAACTTCCGCAACCTGGAAGCGCCCCAATAAAAGAATATTACATACAAGTTTTTACATGAATGAAAATGTAAAACACTCATCTCACATAAAAACCCCCGGCTATTCAAACACGACGATCCAATATAACATATCCAGCAACACATAACATCACATGTCATCAACGTAAGTAAATATGTGCATCCCAATTGTCGTTGACATATAGCAACGAAACCGGGGATATCACATATTACACTTACGGTCACAGAAAAGAAAGTGTAAAACTACAACAGTTGGAATCCACAACCACCTCAGACATCGCATGCCTGACCAAATGAATTCTTTAGACATCGCATGCCTAACAATTATAAACCCCGCATTTTAGTCTCAAAATCGAAAACTCTTTTCAATATCAAGTCGGGCAATTCAACAAGATTCCCGACATCCTGATCGAATGCTCGTCGCAAACTTCAGCAGACGGCCGCACCCCCGATACCGTCGACGAAGTGCACCAAGGCGGAACACCGCTGCCGTGAGCACCCGAACGGATGCTTTCGGCGACGGGGTTCTCCTACAGTCACTTGGTCGGGGCTATGGAGTGAGGCTGTCTATTAAGTTTACCCGGCGAGTATCCGCGTACGCTACGTGATTGCAACGGACTTTTGATCACATCAAAATTCCGTGGCAACCGATCAAGTGAGACTAAACTGCTACGTTTATAACATTCATTTAGTTATCACATAACTACTTGTGAATTCCAATTATTGTATCCCATTCCGGATAAATAGAAAATGTCAAACTTTCCGATCGAACAATTGAACACCCAACTTTTCCCGATACAGATCAACACATGAAATAAGTCTAACAACATTCAGTTCGTGCCTCAGTACCAACGGTCCAGCCGTAGAAGGGTCAAGCCAACGCCTCACATGTGGAACGCCGTACTGCCCCAAACCCTAAGGTTCAAAGGGCAGTTCAAGACGGTCACATAATCGAGTTAAGGTTTGTTGTCTTCTAGAGGGTCCATCGCGTTACTTGCACTACTTAGAACGTTGTTAAACTACGGAAAAATCCAACACTTGGAAATTTCCCGACAGGGGAAAAATTGGGTATTTATATCCGGTCGAACTTTTTAACATATTCTAAAATTTATCCGGAAAGCCAAACAGACAAAATTTGATAACCCGATCGAACATACGAATCCCCAAAACAACTCCTGAAAATTAAAACTCTGGAAAAATATCAAAAAATACCCAGGAAAAACAGCACTGCATATTTTGAATTACTGTGCAAATTTGGATCCCAGAAAATACAAAACGGCCGCGGATCCGCCGCACGAGCCAAGCTCGTGCCGCGGAACCGCGGCGCATTGAAGGAATTGGGTGCACGAATTTTACAGTATCCCTTAGAATTGCCTGCGGATTTTTCTGTATATTTTTAATGTTGAAAAATCCCAGATTTTAGAAAAAGGACAGAGAGCTATTTTGGGTTCATGTTTTCGGTTCGTCCGGGTTTCAAACTCCGTCTAGACTTCGCCTAAGGCTCTAGCTAGTCTCTGATACCACTGTAGGGTTCCTAGGCACACTAGTGAGGTCTCACAAGGCATCGAACATGCCAATTTCAAAAAATCTAGGTGCCGAGAGACCCGACTACGGATCGTTTGCTAGAAAACTAGGCGAAAAGTGAACTAGTTAACAATTAACTAATGGGAATACGGAAATACAACCTTTGTAGATCCGGTGCTCCACCTCCATAGCTCCGCAACGAAGTCGTCTCCGCTGTCCAAAACAAATCCGGGCTCAAGCGTCGGCTTCGTCGGAGAAATAGCGAGCTAGGTCGTCGATGTCCATGCCGAAGATGATCTATGTCGAGGCATCGATAGATCAAGCTCCACCTTCACCTAGCTTTGAAAACTTGTGAAGGAAACACACTCTACTACTTGGCAAGAGGTAGAGGATGAAGAAATAGGAAGTGGGTAGACTTTAGATTTGGGTTTCTCACTCTTTTTCATCACTTGCCATTGATGGAGGCAAGCTTTCTTCACTTGAAGAAAATGAAGAAGAAGAAGGAAATTGTTATGATAAGAATAATTAAAAAAGAAAAGAAAATCCATTCTTATCATAAGCAAACCATGGTTAGGTGTAGAGATTAAACCAAGGTTAGTTTGAATGGTCAGGGTTAAGAATGAGATAAGAATGGTTGACTAAAGTCAATGCTTCATGAAGGTTCAAAGAATAAAACAAAACTAGCAACCATTCTTCTCATTATCATTTCCATAATAAATAAATAAATAAATATGAAAATGTAAACCCTAATCATTTAAATAACCATGGTTCAATCTTTACACAAACACAAGCAAACATGTATCATTAAACATGATACAATCAAGTGCACAAAACTATATCGAATATACAATGTGCACATCCGAATGAGAAAATCCATCTTAAGTAAACCGATAATAGTTGATGCAAAGTAATATATCAAATATATAAATATGCATTAAATCATTAAATCAACACTTGATTCAATGATCCGGTTATGTCGCACACAACCGACTAGTATACAATATATCGGCTTTTCGAATCAACGCTTGAATCGATAACTAGGTTATATCGCATACAACCATTCGATACATTCATCGCGAGAATAGAATACGGTATCACATACACGCATTATTCTCGGTCCCGCACATATCTCATATGCGCTCCTATTTCGTTTCGCTTGAGCCAGAAAACCTCTGTGTAGGACTCTAAAGACTCGTCAATACGCCGGCAGCAGATGATGATCATATCAAACATCCACAAGCCGCAAGCGGTCTGCTAAACGTAACGGCCACCCGGGTATTGAGCGATCTGAAGATCGACGAGCAATCCCGCTCACACTCCAGTGAATCCGACCAGTAACACTACCGTACAGTCCGGTCTGATCGTCTGATATGTCGCATATCTCGCCTAGGGGTGGTAAACGTCAGACCCCAATAGCTCGATAAGTCGTGTCGATATGAGGTCTATAACTGTTCGAGATACTACTGGTAACACTTACCAGTAAATCTCAGCAACCCTGGCCAGGGATTTCTTGTTATAGCCAATCGAACACAGCGCAACATCAACTCCCTATACCGGAAGAGACGAATCCCCTCCTATCGCTCATTGCCTCCATGTGACTCGGGACTGTACCCAAAAACCACCGTTTTGCACGCCCTCTTGGACGTGGTAAGATGGAAATCAAAGCACAGTGGGAACCACACAAGACTCTATGACGATCTCGGGTCAACAGACTACTCTGTACCAGTGTCACCAGAGAACTGCCATCTGACGTGAGGTATAATACCATCTGGGAGTTCTCGGCGAGTCCGTCCAGTGTACCCAGTCTCTACTGAGCACCCGTATATCATCTCTGATGTCAAACACCAATGGATATGGGATCATCCATCGCCCATCTGTATGGGTCGAGAAGGTATACGCTAGTCTACTCTGGTATATCGATGCCCCGTCTCGATACACCCACGACTAGGGACTGTGAAGGATGTACTTATGGACTACCATGTCCCCACTAGTATGATCCGCATCATAGTCCAGGTAGTCAAGCACACATCCTAAGGGCTTTACCAACATGTAATTGAGAGACAATCTGTGTACACGTTAAGGTAAAGAGCAACCAGATAGCATACTATCATGTTGAGCAAGAAAGTCCTCCCTATATATGTCCCAGCATCCACTACAATATACATCCTATGTACAGTAATGGCCTCTAGGGCATACATATAACTAACAAATACATGTTTCAAAAAATAAGAACCAAAAATCTACCCTAGCTCGGTCCAGCTCCACCTCTGAATAACGATAGAATAACTTGCGCCTGCTCCTCGGTCAATAAACTCTGCAATTCGTCGCGAGCGGGAGTCTGAGCGGCATGTGGAGCTGGCGATGTGGTCTGCGCAGCCGTCGTCGAGGTAGTCGCTTGCGGAGCCGCGGCTGCGGGAGTCTGAGTGGGCGGTGGAGCTACAGGAGCTGTCTGCGGAACCGCAGCCGATGAAGTGGCTTGCGGAGCCGCAGCCGAAGGAGATGCATGTGGAGGCTCGGCCGATCTACCCTGTCGCGTCTGGACATAACGTGTGTAAGAAGCGTGTAAGAACTGTGTATTATTCGAATTCGTATCATTATTAAGTTATTTTGAAACCCTGTTTGGGTATCTAGTTTGGAAAAGCGTTGTTTATTTTAATTACATATGTATGTATGATTAATCAAACTTAAGTCTAAAACCAAATAAGCTCAAGCTACGTACTAATTATGGATATGTTGATATGTATATAATATGAAATGATATTTTACTATAAAGTAGTATACATACCAGCATCTCCTTCAACTACTGAACGGTGGCCCTCAAGCTATCCAGTTCCTGATGGACATGCCGGTCACTGGAGACGGAGGAAGTAACCGCCGGGGTGGAGTCCAACCTCATATGGGCCCTGCTAGGGCCCAATCCCCGGCCTCTCTCCCAACCTCCATGGTGCCCTCCGTGTGCGGCGTCCAGAACTGGGGTCAGCAGCCTCGGATCGTTCTGTCCGGTAAAATCGATCCCCGAGGCCTGGGCCTGCTCAACCACCCGCTCCTACACCCACATTAAGCAGTAAAGTATAAGTATAAAATTTAAACTTGAACCTTCCAAAACTAAAATTTCAAATTTGGGTAGAAAAAATATTAACACTTACGCAGTACTCCTGGGTAGCGACGTCGGGATATCGAAGCTCGCCCGTGGCGGGATCTGTCGAGGTGCCGTGGACGGCAAGATATGCGGACAGCACGCTCGGTGTACCACCTGATGCCACGGTCCGAGATGTCTGCAATATTAGAAAGTAACTCTTAATATTAGAAATATTAGAGAATAACTCTTAATATTGCAGAATATTAGAGAATAACTCTTAATTTACTGATAACTCCATGGCTCGAGTAATGTTCCTCGAGCCACCTATGTAAGTGGGGCGACCCCTCTTCGCCGACTTCCTGTTCTCCGTATTCTGAGCGGCCTGTTTCTGCACAACGCATTAACATTTAGTTTTCTAATTAAGAAACACAAAGAAATAAATTATATCATAAATAATGAATTAAATTTAAAATACATACCTGTTTGCGTTGGGAGTCGAAATAAGCGCACAATAGAGGCCATGTCTCTACGTCGACTCTCGCAAATGCCGGAGTAAATAGGAGGGCCGCTCTCTCTGCCTCGGGGGTCACCATCCACAGGGAGTAGCAGTCGGCCTTCAGCTCATTCCTGTTGTATCGGACCTTGGCCTGCATGTTCTTCATCAGGCCATTGTACATAGCATGAAGGTCGAGCACCCTCCCCGGGTGATCAGGGTCGGCTACAGGCTGAAAATCATAATCCAACTGAAAATACAAAAAAAACATTGTTATTAGATTGCAAGTGTTAATAATAAATATATTGGATAGATCAAATGAAAATATATATTAATACATACCCGAGCCTGATCAAAGAAGAGGGCGAATGAGCGCTGGTGCTGCTCGCCCCACTCAACGTGAAGTGGATAGTTCTTCACGATCCGGCTCTCGTCCCCCAAATACCGGCCGAACCTCTCGGCATGAGGACCGGTATAGCGATAGTCAAGGGTAAAAAATAGGGGGAATGCTGCCTCCCCCCTAGCTCTATCAGGCCTCAGCCTATGGGACTGATTCGGGCCTCGAGTCCCCCTCTGGGGATGGAGAGGCCCTGCGTCTGCACGAAATATCAAGACAATCAATAATAAGACAAAGTTGTATTAAGAAATCAAGGTTAAACAAAAATTCAAGTGTGATATATACCTTCGGTGACTAGCGCACGAGCGTGGGCCCGAGCAGCAGCACGAGCGGGACGATAGTTCCTCCGGTGAGGAACAACCGGGGTCCCGGATCCGGACGCATCCCCTCCAACTATAAAATAAAAATCGACGCTAAATTTCCATGAAGTTCATATTTATTCTATAGAGCATATGTAAAATGAATAAATATTTTAAATTTATTCATACTAACCTGCAGACGATGCGGAGGGTATGGAAGCGGCAGGAGTGGCCCCTGTGGAAGGTGTGGACGCACCACCTATAATTAGACAATTAAAAATAGATTATATAAGTAATTGCAAAAAGAATTTGTAGATCAATAATATAACGTTCTAAATCAATATGCATGCACTATAGGATATATAAACATACCCGCAGGTGCGGTGGTGTCACCACCTACAGCTAGACAATAATAAAAATTGCTAAGTAAGAGCAAAAGGAATGTGTGTATTTATGATATAGCATTCTAAATCAATATACATACACTATATGATATATAAACATACCTGGAGGAGCGGGGGTGGCCTCTATCCCAGATGTGGACGCATCACCAACAACTAGACAATCAAACATTGACAATATAAGTAATTTTGACATAAACATGCATGAATATCTGTAATATTACATTCAAAATGGATATGCGTGCAGTATACCTGGAGGTGTGGCCAAATCAACACGGAAGGAGGCATCCGAAGGGGTCTCCGATCTGGGTGCAAGACCGGCCCTCTGAAGCTCCCTACGGAGCTCTCCGGGCGGCAGAACCGCTCTGCCTCTGCCTCTGCCGCGGCTGGAGCTCCTGCCGCCCCTCGCTGCTCCCGACATCGTCATCAAATCTAGATAAACGGTTCGTGGACGCATTAGACAATCATTAAAAGTATTGACTATATATGTTCTAGAGCGTAAAATGTGAAGTAATAATATAACATTACTAATAACCTTTTTCGTTTCGTGGGCGCATCATACATATCTACTTGGATTTCATCGTCGATGTCATTTCTAACCCACGTAACTTCATGATCGGTCGAAGATAACCCGTCCTTCGAAACAGATGGTTGGAGCACTTTAAGCCTTCTCTCTTCTTCGTCCTCATCGCTGTCCTCGTATTCTGGGACATCGTAGACATCTCTAGGTTTCCATCGGCATACAACACTCCACCTCGGATGCTTCAAACACTGTGAGTAGTATACTTGGAACGCTTGGTTCGGAAAGATAAACGGATCGTCCTGACCGTAAAATCGAAGTGTGTTCACACTGGTCAATCCATATTCATTTTTCCAAGTCCCAAGACTGCTTCTCCACCTGTCCGTATCAATGGGAATATGAAGGTTTCATATTATCATCGAGTATCATATATTGGTTTTAACCTGAATATCTCGAGTCGCTATCTAATTATGCGTTTGTTGTGCATTCGTGTTGTATGTGTAATATGATTTTAAACCATTGAGATCAAGATTGATAGAACTGATCATCCTACATTGCAATAGAATTCATCAACCAAAAACTATTATTGCAATGGTATTCATCTATAACAATCAACAATTAAAACTACAAATATAGGATACTGATATCATAAAGCGTTATGAGACACGTCATCTGCCACGTGTCGTGATCATGGAAATCGCTAATATTGAGCATCATCAAGATTAGATTATGGTTTTGAAGCAAGTTATTGAGCATCTAGGATTGATTGTCAAGTGTTGATTTTTATTTCAAAGATAGGGCTTTTGAGTAGCTTCAATTTCGTCTGTAGAACTTTAAATAAGTTTGACTTCAAGTTTACGATTACGTCTTCGAGCAATATCGATTTCAACTATAAAACTCGACTTGATAAGGGTTCTGGCATTAAAAAGTAGTAAAAACCCAAATTAGAATCAATATTTAACAAACAATTGCCAAAAAGTATATAATTCACCAAAATCAGCCGACATTGTTGATTTCTGAGCGGCAGCTTAAGCGGGCCAAGCACTCCGGCCACCCATTATATAACAAATCTCCCCTCTTTATTCATTCTCAATCTATTCAAATTTCTCCTCTTTCAAAACCCAATAATCACAATGTCTTCACAAGATCAACAACGAGCGATCGAAAACTTCAAGTACTCCAAAAGGGTAGCTCTCAAATCGATCCTCGGCCGCGACGATAACGGGTCGGGATTGATTGGGCAAAGAGTTGTTGTAGGGGGATGGGTGAAATCGAAGAAAGAAAAGAAAGATAAGGGAAATAGTGAAATTTCTATGAGAGCGGAGGGCGAAGGAGGGGGGTATGTGACTTGTTTTGAGGTCATTTTTTCGAGGATTCCATTGCTTCAATCGATTTCTAGAGGTGTTGTGAGGAGAGATGGCGGTAATTTTGTAAGTGCACGGCGGCGCCCCGGCCGTCAAACCGACGCCGGAATGCGGAAGCGGTGAATAACTTAAATTTTGCGGACTTTGCAAACCGACACCACCGCGCACTAACCTCCGGATCGTAACCATTAACAAGTCTACGCTACTAAAAAGAAAGGGAAGAGATGTATACCGACGATCCAAGTCCTCCGGTCTTCATCTCCACTCCGATCTCCTTGCGGGATCTCCGTCCGTCTCCTCCTCGTCGGAAAGGGCACCACGAAGCCGGGTACTTTTACGGGCTCCCACCTCAATACCGAGGCAACTCGCGCATGAAGCCGGCAACTCGACATGCCCAAGATTTGCTGTAGGAAGTATAGTGTAGAGTGCATGTCTCACTTTGGGGTTTGTTGCCTTTGAAAGATGATGGAGGAAGCAAGAAGAAAAATGGTGCTTGCATTTTTCTAGCATGTAAAATGAGATCAAGAATGCTACTCTCTCAAAGATGAAGTTCTCTCCTTCTCTCTTTTTTTTTTCTCACTCAACCATGAAAAAACTTATGAACTTAGAAAAAGAGGAGGAATGAATATGAAGCAATAAGGGAGGTGAGTGTAGGAGATAAGAAGAGGTGACCACATCAAGGGACAAGAAAACATACAACCATGCCTTTCACTATTAAACCCATACCCTCACTTTATCACAATCAAATCTCATAAAGCAAAAGCATGGTTGAAAAGAAATGAAAGCTATCATAATCAATCTTTTACAAGAAACCCCCTCCACAAATGTTATTTGCACAATTGCAAATAACCCCCTCCATCGGGAAAGTCCGGCCGGGAAAGAACAAAGGAAAACCGGCCGGAACGGAATGCAAACTGGCAACTCCAGAAAACTGGTCCCGTAATAAATTACAGGAAAACCCCAATACTGTGCATACACACCCGCATCTGTATTCCGTCCGGATACAAATGCAATAAGACAAAATCTACACTGTACTAAACTAGGACCGGCTTAAACCAAAGCCGGCTAGTAAAAACCGTTCGATCCTGATCCGTGCAATACCGCACGTATCTGATCGAACCCTGCCATATAACTATACGGCCACTAGTACAAAACTGTCCGATCCTGATCCGTGCAATACCGCACGTATCTGATCGGACCCTGCCATATCTCCATACGGCCTCTACAGCGTTTCGCCCGAAAGCTGAGTAACTGAAAGTGTGGTGGACTCTAAAGACTCGTCAATACTATGGCTGTGGATTTAACCACTAGCACGTCAGAGGTATAAGCCAATACGTAACGGGCCACCAGCTATTGACTAAAAGGGACGTCGATGAGCGAACTCATCCTGACACCCAACTGAGCCTGTCAGTGACAATATCCGTGCAGTCCGGTCCGTTCGTCTATGAGTATCGCATGGCGGGCCTAGGGGGTTGGTAAAAGTCAGACACCCAAAAGCGGTACAAGTCGTGTCGGAGTGTAGCCCAGAACACCCTGAGATACTACTGGAATACCTACCAGTAAATCTCCTTGCCTTGGCCAAGGACTTTGTGTAATGGCTCTCCTAGACACAGCACGACCTCACCCCCAATACCGGGAGAGACGAACCCCTGAAGATACGCTCACTGCCTCCATGTGGCTCGGGACTGTACCCAACTAAAACCTGTTTGCACGACTCCTTTGAGCCGTGGTAGGGTAGTAATCAAAGTACAGTGGGAACTCACACGAGACAAATGACGATCCCCAGGTCGATGAACTAACCTGCACACATGTCACCAGGGAACTGCCATCTGACGTCTGGTATATGACCAACTAGCATGTTCCCGGCGAGTCCTGTCCGGTGTACTCATAACCCAATGAGCACCTGTATACATCTTAGGTGATCCAACTGACACCAGTGGCTTGTGAGACCGGCCACCGCCCCTCGTCGGGGTCTCGACTGTATACACTAGTCTACTAATGGAGTATCGATGCCCGGTCTCGAAACTCCCACGACTAGGGACCTTTTAAGGATATGCTTGTAGACCCCCAGCTCCCACTTATATGATCGCCCTCATACTGCTGGTGGTCAAGCAAGAATCCTAGGGGCTCTATCAACGTGTAATAGCGACGTGTCATGTCACCTAAAGCAGTACACGATGATAAAGGTAAACCAGATAGCATACTATCATCTCGAGTAAGACTGTCCTACCGGGATAGGTCCTCCCTCAATCATTACAATCACGTACCTGTGACCTAATAATTGACTCTGAGGGCACTATCTCCAACAATCTCCCACTTGCACTCAAGGCTAATTATTGCGATGTCGCATACTCACAGCCCGTGTGATACCGAACATCCAACTCCTCTACTAGTCAGTCTCACAAAACTCGTTTGCGGAACTATTGCGTTCGAGGAATAGCCTCAGTGAGTGGATCCGCTTAGTAGTTTCTTTCTATGTCTCTTTATATCTCAAGTTCGCGGAGAAACCCATCTCCCGAAATGAGCAATACCTGTCTTAGAATGTGTCTGGATGTCTGATGGGACATAGCTCATAAATGAACTCCAAATCCAAACTTCTTAGACTGTATCGTCAACTGAACTTAATCAGTATCCTGCGCGCCATGCCTCCCTCAGTATTGCCTTGGACCACCTGTCCAAAATACTGCCCCTCATCAGAAGGAAAACTATAACTCTGACAACCTCCTTGTCGTCCATGTCACCTTGGAAGCCTGGAATGATAACTGTCTCCTAAATGAGGCTGTCGTTATCATATCCCTAGAACACCCACTTATGTTCTAAAACTTGCTTCCGACTGTTTCTCTAGGATTGGATTAATGTCAACTTATTGCATCTAGTGCAAGAACAACATCTGGTGTGGTACTTGACATCTTACGATTGACTCAATTGCCTGAGCAAGTGATCTGTCAATCATGCGCGTCCCTCTCCCCTTTAGTCTGTAAGACACCTTTGGAGAGGGTGACTCCATTACCTGCAGGTACACTACCGTGCCAGGAGTCGTCCATCCTAAATACTCTTAGAATGCTGTCAAGTACCCTGATTGGGAAACCACCCAAATCTAGATCTAAAACCATAGATCTAGTAACCAGTATGTCTGATATAATACCCAATTCCTATGTGGAGAAACAACTGTGTGACGACCAAAGTACAACCGATTGTAGTGTAGGAGTTTCTTTTCCTATTCTGTGTATGTCATCCAGATACCAGGATATCACACCCTACTACCTTCTCAACAGATCCATCCCCTATTCTGATGAAGTCAAACCCATGACTGTCACGTCAGAAATAGATGATCTATCTCCGCTACATCTGCTCTAGTCTATAAATAGACATAAGCAACCTGTCCACCAATGCTTCCGCTGCTCCCACTGACTACGACAACCCTCTGGCAGAGTCATATACACGTACACTTCTGAAGCGAGTTCAGAACGACACTATACTCATCCTCCCGCCGGGTCTCGCAGCCTGGAACAACAGCATTGGTAATTGTGGGTAAACAAGAACTTCCCCGTCACCGTCCTTGAGGCTACCGTAGTACCTCTCGGGTGCCTGAAGTTACCCACCATATCTGCGGAGTGGCCAATGGAATGTCAATCCAGATTGAATCTTTAGGTTCCTTATCAAATCTTCAGTAATCGTTTGTGGTTCTGGAATCACTTCCAGTTCTACCATACTCCCACTACTGTTTTCTGAAAAAATTCATTTTTAATAAAACTGTGGCGAGTCTAGAACAATATCGCTATTGTTCATCCAGATGGTAGAAAATCAACCCGCGTCATAGCCTGGGTCAACCCACAAACAGCCATTACAGAAACGTGCCTTGAGTTGTCCAGTGTCTGGTTTTAATCATAAACCGGACAACTCCCCGTACCTTAACATCGTTAAGATATGAACTGTTCTATATCCAATATAGAAACAGAGACACTGATTTAATTGAACCAGATTCACATCATGCAGCTGTCTCCAGTGCATGTCAACTAAATGGAAAGAGGCCGATCAGCGTTACTCAACTTAGGAATGCTTCCAAATATGAGTAACCTGAAAGAGAAGCAAGATCTCTTTATCATTACTATCAACTGAATACCATACACAAGTATCTACATCTTCGATCTCTTTGAAGAATCCCGATACTTGCTATACCTGGTTCTCTACTCTATTCAAATACCTATAACTTCTCAAAATTCAGACCCTGTGTTTCCGCGAAACACCTGTCTAAAAACTAGAGAAGTCATAAGTAAACTGAATATAGTACGAGGACCAACCCCTCTGTCCTGATGGACCCTGGACAACATACAATACTCTGTATAAGTCCCTTGAGTCTGATAACTCATTCACTGTGTGTCGTAGGTTGAAAACTGTACTTATGGTTAAGAAGAATTACACCGCTGTTTAATGCTCCTTACCTAACCATCCACTGATATAGGTAAATGTCATCGACATAATATCAAAAGGTATATCTCACTCTATGAAAATAGACGTACAGATATATCAATTTGAAATTGGTGCACAACAGCGGATATTCAAAACCAAATATTTGCCGACCGGCAAATAACCCAGGTGATTTCCTCAAATATCACCGATTACAACGAATCCCGATATAATGAGGATGATCACCCAATTCCCAATAACTTACTCCCACTCATCATCTGTAAAACCATAAAGATGTGAGAATCGTACCTGGTAAATACATACCCTGGAGTAAGTATCTAATCGGGAAATCAGTTTTTCTTTAACATTACACAGTGAAACTGAAACATTGAAATGTTCCGATGGGGTATTTTGGTATTCCTAGTAATGCCTCTTCCAGATTCACGACTGTAACCGTATAGTTCTTTGCCACCTCTCCAAATCCCTTCATATGTCTTTAGTCTTTGCCTTCTGCACACCCCTTAGGCCAAATGGTTTTCTTCCTTCCCTACCGTTCGGCACCAGCCTATGGTTTGGAAGAAGACTATCCAATAAGCATAATGGGTGTACTGTCCCAATCCTAGGAACACTCGCAATGCGAGAGAAGGTGAAGATAAAAGACACCTGAATGTACTTTATTCCTATTTCTCCTGGACCAGAATCCATCCCCGAACTGGAACAAGTTCCATTCGAGTTCGTATATAACCATACGATGGAGTATCCAAATAAACTGTGGATCTTCGTAGTGATACGGAGTGTCCTGGAGAAATACAAAGGTGATGTGGGAGTGGTAACGAAATATTTGGTTTGGTCGTGAATATCTGTTGCAATTTACTTTGCCCTCTTACTAATCCCTTGCTTTGTCTGAACTTAATACCTTCTGCACACCATCGTTATGCTAATTGGTTTTCTTCATTCCCTACCGGTCGGCACCAGCCTAAGGTTTGGAAGAAGACAATCCAATTTGCATAATAGGTGTGCTACCCCTAAACCAAGGAGTACTCATAACCTGAGAGAGGGTAGAAGGAAAAGACAACTGAATAATCCTATCCGTTTTCTCCAGAACCTGAAACCATCCTCGAATAAATTCCTTCGAGTTCGTATCTAACCATACGATGGTTTTGTCCAATGGAAGTGGACGTTCGTAGTAATACGGGGTGTCCTGGAGAAAAGGGTAAAAGTAGGAGTGGCAATGAGGTCTGCAACTCTTGACAATCCAAAAGCCGGTGTTTAAGAAGGTTCGGTCAACTTGGTCACTGAGTAAAAGTCTTAGGGTCGGGTCAAATGGTCGCTGCCAGAGAGAGAGAGAAAAGAAACACTCAGCGTGCACTCTAACCTAGATCAGAATGGTTACCAATTTATCTAATCTGGAATCCTCCCACTGTACCTCAAATTCTCCTCCAAACCTGAAAGAAGAATTAGTCGGGGTTACCCGAGGAGTAAACTAACTCATCAGTGGGAATCGGGATCCAACTCTCATCGCATGATAACGTGACGGAATCCGCTCACGGTATCACACTCCAGAAGGTATGCGCATATCTGGCAAGTTTCAGTACTTTTGAAACTCCCGATGTGATTTCTGCCCCATGCTCTTATGACCTTGACTAAGGCCAACAAATCATAAGTCACATGTCAAGTTCTACCCGTCATTGTCCAGGTTGATTTGAACCCACCCGTACAAGCCCTTGACTAAGGCCAACAAGGCTATACGACTGTCCCAAACCAACGCATCTATCTATGCAACATATGAATACCCAACAGCTACCAAACACTGTGCCTTGACTAAGGCCAACAAACACAGCTTGAATACTATTGACTACCCATATGAAACGACGGAGGGCTACGAATGGTTTCTGGCGAAAACCTTTAACGTAGTGAACTTGATATCGTTGAAGGAACGAATAGCTTTTTAGAAAATATAGTGACGAAAACCTTTACTAAAGAGGTCACTCCCGGTGAAGGGATCTCGGCTCTTTCCCCGTAGAATGGGGTGCTGGATATTCATAACCGAATATCTCGATGCAAAGCAAAAGTAATCGGCTATAGTGAAGTTAATGCCCTGACGCAAACTTCTGTCCAAGGGGTCACTCCCGGTGAAGGGATCTCGGCCCTTGCCTCGTCGACTGAGGAGCAGGATATTCCAAATGAATACCACGATGCAAAACAAAAGTGAACGTCCTTGCAATAACAGCTTTTTGAAAAGTGTTCCAACAACATCAGAATAGGTTTGTTTAACTTGCATTGATCCGAATCAATGCAGTCCCATCAATTGATCACACCACAAAGAACGAAAATATACTGACGTACGTATATGCCATCCGCATTCGCCACTGGGTCCCGTCATCACCCGTTAGGTTAGCTTACTAACGGCAGAGCGGGGACTGGACTAGCGCGGATGAAAAACATATACAACATCTACTAATATATATACCAATATATAGTATTTCGCTCAAGGCGTGAATAGAAATGCAACATCACAGAAATGTACAACATCACAGAACAATACAGATATCTGGGATCCCCGGGTTTCACAGAGCCACTACTGAAACCCGACGTTCCCCTGGTCGTGTGGATAGCCTGTGCAATGAAATCCTAGACCCCTACGGGCGCGGCAAGTCACCCGCCAAAACCTGAAGCGAGGCAGCCCCCTTCAGCACCGTGAATGGACCACCCAGCACTTCACGGAATCCGGTAACTTGGGCACCCCTCCTGGGTCAAACCTGTACCCCCTACGAGTGCGGCGAATAGCCCGCCAATCCTAGAGTGAAGCCCCCTCCGTCTCAATGCCATGAGATGCGGGCTTGTTGCCCTCTAGAACCCGGCTATCCGTGCACCCCTCCGCGGGGCAATCCTAGTACAGAAAGTAAAATATACATACACCGGGTACATCGACCGCAACCAGGTCGTGCCCCAAAATAATAATACAATCAGGCAGTGACGGCAGTCCACATGTCGGACGCTCGCCCCGCAATATCAAATGTACATAATACAACAAAACAGTACTAGCATTGCATCCAGGCTATCCCCCACGACCGATCCGCAACATCACAGCAAATACATAGAACATCAACGTGAAAGTCACGTTCGCAAATCCGTCTAACCGGGCTATAGCAGTTAGACCGGATTTACCGATCGAGTGACATTCACGGTCGCAGATATAATGTAAATACTGTGAAAAATGTGTTTAAAATTTTTCCGATTGATCAAACATTAACAAGTGGGCCCCCAAACAAAACTGTAGCAACCACAGAAAACCTGGGCCCAATTTTAATATTCCAAAAACCACAATTATCACTCAGAAACACAATGCAAACTTTTGGGAGAATGAACAGTCAAACTGGCCGCGGAAGCGCGGCCAAAGTAGGGTTTTGGCCGCCCTTCCGCGGTGCTACAGTGGGTTCATCATACCAAATTTTTACAGTATGCTTAGAATTCCCTGCACATCACTCTGATACAACCTGAAAAATTTTTGGACTCAAAAAAAATTCGACAGAAACTGATGTGCAAAGAAATACGGGTTTTCGGGATTTTGTTCGATCGGAAACGTAAAACACATTACACAAAGCTAGACTAAGTTAATGGGGAGGCTCTGATACCACTGTAAGTGCACGGCGGCGCCCCGGCCGTCAAACCGACGCCGGAATGCGGAAGCGGTGAATAACTTAAATTTTGCGGACTTTGCAAACCGACACCACCGCGCACTAACCTCCGGATCGTAACCATTAACAAGTCTACGCTACTAAAAAGAAAGGGAAGAGATGTATACCGACGATCCAAGTCCTCCGGTCTTCATCTCCACTCCGATCTCCTTGCGGGATCTCCGTCCGTCTCCTCCTCGTCGGAAAGGGCACCACGAAGCCGGGTACTTTTACGGGCTCCCACCTCAATACCGAGGCAACTCGCGCATGAAGCCGGCAACTCGACATGCCCAAGATTTGCTGTAGGAAGTATAGTGTAGAGTGCATGTCTCACTTTGGGGTTTGTTGCCTTTGAAAGATGATGGAGGAAGCAAGAAGAAAAATGGTGTTTGCATTTTTCTAGCATGTAAAATGAGATCAAGAATGCTACTCTCTCAAAGATGAAGTTCTCTCCTTCTCTCTTTTTTTTTTTTCTCACTCAACCATGAAAAAACTTATGAACTTAGAAAAAGAGGAGGAATGAATATGAAGCAATAAGGGAGGTGAGTGTAGGAGATAAGAAGAGGTGACCACATCAAGGGACAAGAAAACATACAACCATGCCTTTCACTATTAAACCCATACCCTCACTTTATCACAATCAAATCTCATAAAGCAAAAGCATGGTTGAAAAGAAATGAAAGCTATCATAATCAATCTTTTACAAGAAACCCCCTCCACAAATGTTATTTGCACAATTGCAAATAACCCCCTCCATCGGGAAAGTCCGGCCGGGAAAGAACAAAGGAAAACCGGCCGGAACGGAATGCAAACTGGCAACTCCAGAAAACTGGTCCCGTAATAAATTACAGGAAAACCCCAATACTGTGCATACACACCCGCATCTGTATTCCGTCCGGATACAAATGCAATAAGACAAAATCTACACTGTACTAAACTAGGACCGGCTTAAACCAAAGCCGGCTAGTAAAAACCGTTCGATCCTGATCCGTGCAATACCGCACGTATCTGATCGAACCCTGCCATATAACTATACGGCCACTAGTACAAAACTGTCCGATCCTGATCCGTGCAATACCGCACGTATCTGATCGGACCCTGCCATATCTCCATACGGCCTCTACAGCGTTTCGCCCGAAAGCTGAGTAACTGAAAGTGTGGTGGACTCTAAAGACTCGTCAATACTATGGCTGTGGATTTAACCACTAGCACGTCAGAGGTATAAGCCAATACGTAACGGGCCACCAGCTATTGACTAAAAGGGACGTCGATGAGCGAACTCATCCTGACACCCAACTGAGCCTGTCAGTGACAATATCCGTGCAGTCCGGTCCGTTCGTCTATGAGTATCGCATGGCGGGCCTAGGGGGTTGGTAAAAGTCAAACACCCAAAAGCGGTACAAGTCGTGTCGGAGTGTAGCCCAGAACACCCTGAGATACTACTGGAATACCTACCAGTAAATCTCCTTGCCTTGGCCAAGGACTTTGTGTAATGGCTCTCCTAGACACAGCACGACCTCACCCCCAATACCGGGAGAGACGAACCCCTGAAGATACGCTCACTGCCTCCATGTGGCTCGGGACTGTACCCAACTAAAACCTGTTTGCACGACTCCTTTGAGCCGTGGTAGGGTAGTAATCAAAGTACAGTGGGAACTCACACGAGACAAATGACGATCCCCAGGTCGATGAACTAACCTGCACACATGTCACCAGGGAACTGCCATCTGACGTCTGGTATATGACCAACTAGCATGTTCCCGGCGAGTCCTGTCCGGTGTACTCATAACCCAATGAGCACCTGTATACATCTTAGGTGATCCAACTGACACCAGTGGCTTGTGAGACCGGCCACCGCCCCTCGTCGGGGTCTCGACTGTATACACTAGTCTACTAATGGAGTATCGATGCCCGGTCTCGAAACTCCCACGACTAGGGACCTTTTAAGGATATGCTTGTAGACCCCCAGCTCCCACTTATATGATCGCCCTCATACTGCTGGTGGTCAAGCAAGAATCCTAGGGGCTCTATCAACGTGTAATAGCGACGTGTCATGTCACCTAAAGCAGTACACGATGATAAAGGTAAACCAGATAGCATACTATCATCTCGAGTAAGACTGTCCTACCGGGATAGGTCCTCCCTCAATCATTACAATCACGTACCTGTGACCTAATAATTGACTCTGAGGGCACTATCTCCAACAAATTTAGGGAATGAGGAGGAGAGTATTGCGCCTAGTGTTGCTTATTTGAGGATTAATGATGGCTCTTGTGTTGACAACTTTCAGGTTTGAACTGTTTTTTGTTGATGGTTGTGAATTGTGTTTATTGCTATCTATATCTTGTCATTTTTTATGAGAGAAGAATATTTTTTAAGGAAATTGGTAAAAATATTACACGATAAAATATATTTTACTTTTAAATTTATAAATTGAATTCAATTGATGTATTCTTAGGTAGTGATGGACTCATCTATGTCGTTACTTGGCCAAGTAATGACAATGGGGACTTCTATTTTGGTAGAAGGTGTATTGGAGCAACCTCGCATGTACAAAGAACAGGCCGTCGTTCTCAAGGCAGAAAAGATTATACAAGTTGGCGGCGGCGATCTAAACAAATATCCACTCTCAAAGACGAGGATGACTTTGGAATCTCTTAGATCTTATCCTCACCTTCGCCCTCGAACAACTACCGTAAGTTGAATATCACAAGTTGATGCATATATTTCTCAATTACACCTTGTGTTTTATATATTGTTTGGTAGTTAAGAAATGGATCGAGGTGCATGCTTATACCTTTGATACACCAAAATTTCCATATCTTGTTAATTAGCAACATCTTGAAAAGAACTTGGAAATGAATTAGGTTGCAAGATGCAAAAATCTTTTGTAACAATTGGTGCAGCCCCTTTGGTTGCTAGAGATGTTGCAAATTCAAGAATTTGATTAATAAGGTATCAGGTAATTTAATTGCAAATTTGCAACATATTGTGCAATTATTTTTGTTCTTTGTTCAATCAATCATAAGATTTGCTAATCCTGCAATATACATAAAAACGATCAAATAACGGATTTGAGATGATCTATTTGCAACAAGCTATGCATTTTCTATTGCAAACAAACAAACTAAAAAAAAACATTCTTTCTTGAAATTTTGGACACCTAACTATTTTATTTGATATAATGTATCGATGAAATCATCACATTTTACAGGTAGCATCTATTACACGCATTCGAAATACCCTATCTTATGCTACTCATACGTTCTTTCACATCAACGGATTTATTTATGTGCATATGCCCATTATAACAACTACTGATATCGGAGATTCTAGCAAAATGTTCCAAGTAACAACTCTTCTGAACAAATCAGATGACAAAGGAAAGTTAAACACATCAAATGATCAAGACAACGTTAGCCTTGAACTCATCAAGGCTTCAATTAAAGATAAAAGCAATAAAGTCGAAGTGCTAAAGAGAAGTGACAGCAATAGAGAAGCATTGCTTTTAGCACTTCAGGATCTTCAAAAGATTAATCAGATAGCTTTGCAACTGGAAGAGAAACAAAAGTCGATTTTGGCGAAAGTCGAGGACTTAACCCCAACCCAGCCCAGCCCCCAGCCCCAGCCCAGCCCCAACCTAACCCTAACCCTAGTGCAGCCAGCTAAACCCCAACCCTAGCGCGGCCAGCTAAACCCCAACACCAACCCTAAGGCAAACCCTAACCCCAGCCCCACCCCAGCAGCAGCCGAACCCTAACCCTAACCCTACCCCGACCCCGACCCCGACCGCGACCGCGACCCCTGCTCAACCCCAACACGCGCGCGCAACCCCAGACCCAGCCATGAACCCTAAGCCCAAAATAATCCAAAAATTCTTTAATTTACCTCGAGATTTACTCACCTGAACGGCTGCTGCTGGGGCTGGGGCGACGACCTGAACGGCGGTGGCGACGACCTGAACCACGGTGGCGACGAGAACTGCGGTGGCGACGAAACCGGCGGTGGCGACGAGGAGAACGACAGTGGCGACGACGGCGTGGCGATTTGGGGATTTTTTTCGCGCGCGATCGAGAGAGAGAGAGAAAGTGAGCGTAGACGATCGATCTGGGGTTTTGTTAAATCGATATTTACTTGCCCCTACGGATATACCCGTAGGTCCTTTGTTTGCGGCTCCGTAGGGGCAAACACTAAATTAAGAATTAATATTTTTATTCTTGGACGTCTGTGCCCGTAGGGGCAACCTTTTAGCCCTACGGATTAATCCATAGGGCCAAGTTAAATCCGCCCCTACGGATTCCAATATCCGTAGGGGCAACCCCCTATTTTACTAGTGAAGTGCACGGATGTGACCGGACCCTGTCGCAAAACCATGCGACCTGTCGCAAAACCATGCGACCTCTACTCTTTTGCCTAAAGGTGAATAGCTTTCTGTGTGGGACTCTAAAGACTCGACACTACGCTGGCAGTGGGTTTAACCACAGACCGCAAGCAGCACTAGATGTGCGTAACGGTCCCCAGGTAGATGCCGACAAGAAGACTGACGAGGTGAAACCCATCTGAACTCCTACTGAGCCTGAATGTGACAATCTCCGTACAGTCCGGTCTGTTCGTCTGATACATCGCATGGCAGGCCTAGGGGGCGGTAAACGTCAGTCCCCTAATAGCGGTACAAGTCATGTCGGAGTGAAGCCCAATACACCCTGAGATAGCACCGGAAGCCTACCAGTATATCTCGCTTGCCCTGGCCAGGGACTAATCGTGTAATGGCTCTCCTAGACACAGCGCGATGTCAACCCCCAATACCGGGAGAGACGAATCCTGTCTAACCGTCACTTCCTCCAAGTGCTTCGGGACTGCACCCAACTACTACCTGTTTGCACGACTCTTTTAAGCCGTGGTAGGGTAGTAACCAAAGTACAGTGGGAACACACTCGAGGCGAAGTGACAGTGTCAAGTCAGCGGACTAAGTTGTACTCATGTCACCTGGGAACTGATAACTGACGACAGGTATAATACCAACCGGTCAGTTCCCGACGAGTCCTGTCCAGTGTACTCGTAACCTAACGAGCACCCGCATACTATCTCCAGTACGACGTACTGATGGCTGTGGGACAGACCATCTCCCACTCTGGGATGAGAAGCGCATGCGCCAGTCTACTCCGGAGTATCGATGCCCTGTCTCGATAGTCCTGCGACTAGGGACTTGCATAAGGATGTGCTTATAGATTACCCAGCCCCCACTAGTGTGACTACCATCACAACGCTGGTAATCAAGCAAAGATCCTAAGGGCTCCACTAATGTGTATAGGTGATATACTAAAATAAACACATGTACACATTGAAGCAGAAACAAACCAAGTAGCATACTACTATTTTGAGCAAGATTGTCAATACAAGGTGAATATCCCAAGCTTCCATTAAGTAATATACATACTAGTATGATACAGTAATGGACTCTATGGCATATACACTAACACCCGATACACCGACGTGCTTTGGTGTATGCGGAGGAATAATGCTGAGAGAGAATCTCATTCTTAGAATAGTCCAGGAATCCCGTGCTCAAGTATTCTCCTCCTTGATCACATCAAAGGACATGATACTTATACCCGGTTTTGGTTCTCTACTTCTATCTTATATTCTGTGAATATCTCAAAAGCTTCGGACTTGTGTTTCAACAGAAACATATGTCTGAATCTTGAGAGATTATCAGAGAATGTAATGAAGTACAAAGAACCGGTCTTGGTATGTATAGACAGGGGACCTTCATACATCACCATGTATCATCCCAAGAGTTCACTAACTCTTTTTCTGTTTCCTTTTAAGAGAGCTATGGTCATCTTATCTTTGTGACATGACTGGCAAGTTTCACAAGATATAAATTCAAACTAATTTAAATATGCATCTATATATAACTTTAGCTAGTCGGGTCGCATTGATATGACCTAGTCTACAATACCTCAAGAAGGATTCGTTCATTTCTGAACTTTTCTTCTTGTGTGTGTTCTGTATACTAAGAACTGTAGTTTGATTTAGAACGTCAATGCTTTTAGATAACGTGCCTGAACCGATTAACTTTTGATATAGGAAATGTTCAAAACATTATCCAACAATACAAAATTATATCATTTCTTTACTAATAAAGAGACTAATATGATGTTGTATATCAGGTTCGGTATCTAATAACATTCGTTCAGAATCAATATATTCTGGTAATATAGGGTGATAGTGACCAACAGACTTGGCTGCAACACTTGCACCGTTTTCTATCTCATGAAACTTATCACCCGTTCTCAGTTTTCTACCTATCTGTAGCCCATGTAACAACTTTTAAATATGCGGGATCCTGATCCGATATCATATACCCAGGACGTAAAGGATACTGAGAAACAGTTCTCTGTAAATGAACACACCCGAAGATGATGCATCAACATGCACTTTCTTCGTTTGGGCGGCACGGGAAATCTGGTATTCCCCAATTTCCTGCTCTGTTTTATAACAATTATAAGTTGGAGCGGGACCAACGTTCCACAGCACAGTATAACAAGCGGGTTCGGTCAAAATATCCGTTTTAATATCTTGATTAAGGCGTGATATGGTCGCTACCTGGAGAGAGAGAGAAGAAAACACTCTGCGTGCGCTCTTACAAGATCAGATTGGTTATTATTTTATCTAATCAGGATGGCTCCCACTGTTTTTATCAAATCTTTCTTCCAACCCTAAAAGGAAAGACTAGCCGGGATTAATTACACCCTACAACTTCGCCAATCTTTCAGCCAGGCCAGTGTCGGTACTTTGAGGGAGGTTCCCCGTGCTTTCGCACGGACCTAATTAAAGTAAACCTCGTTTTCCCAGAGGCGTAATCCCGTTGACACCTTTCTAGACACCTACTTGATCGGCTAATTGTAATGTGCAAAACTCTCCCAGGAGTAACAATTACTCGCAGTGGGTATCAGGATCCAACTATCACATAGAAGTTATGCAATCTCATTGCAAATTTCAACACTTGAAATTCCCGATAATATTTTGCCCCAAACGATCTATGACCTTGACAAGGTCAACAAACCATAGACCGTAAGTGTAACATTTCAAAAAAATAAAATATTATTTTTGGGAATTTTCAGAATTTAATATTAATTTTTAGTGAATATTTTAATATTCGGTATAATTAAATACAGATAAATGGTGAAAATTCCGAAGAAAATTTTGGAAATTCTAAAATAGGGTATTTTGTGGAAATATGCCATTTTACAGTTTTTGTGATGAATTATATGCGACTTTGGTGTCAACCGCGATTAAAAATCGCTAATTGGATTTTTGGCCTTTTGTGCAAAGAATGTGCACATAACATTTCCTACACTTGTCCTACTTGTCTCATGTTTTAGACTCATGATGGCCTAGGGTTAGACCATGCTTAGGTGACCATGGTGGCTTAAACCTTTTGATTAGGTTAATTGGGTTAATTAGGGTTTTGGTGTTGATTAAGGATGATTAGGGTAGGTTGACATTTGGTAGGAGAGAGAGAGGGGATTGGATGGTTGTCATGCAACATTCATGAGAGAGGGAGTGGTGGCTAGGAAGTGTCACACTCCATTTCGTTTCTAAACTTTTAAATACCTATTACATCTCTCCCTCTCACTCAAACACTACACCACCATCAATCCTACACCTTACACACAACACCCCAACACATCAGCCACCATCAGCATATTTCAGCCCAACCCCATCCTGAACATCAACCCCAATATCATAGCATCAGCACCCACATCAACTTCTCAGCCACCCAATTGACATCAGCCCCTGATACACAACATCAGCCCCCAAATTTCTACAACACCAGCTGCAACCCCATTATAACAACACATACCAGCCTTTAACACAATAGCTTAACACCACAAACCAATACCCCAACCTGAAACAACAACAGCAGTTGCTGCTGCACACAGCCACAAGAAAAAGAGAGAGAGGGTTGCAAGCAACAGCAACACTCATTCAAGTGAAAACCAGCAGCAGCTGATGTATCATATCAGCCCCCAATTGATCAATATCAGCTCCTTTTATCAACACATCAGCCCCCTTTATCATCAACATCAGCTTCATAACCAACTACACCACCATAAACCACAACCTCAGCCCAAAACAAAACACAACAGCCCCAGCAGTAGCAGCTGCTGCACCCACACACAAAAAGGAAGACAAAAGAGAAAAACATCAGCAGCTACATTAACTACAGCCATTGATACACCAACATCAGCCCAATTTCAATCAGCATCAACACACTTTCAGCCACCAGAACAGCAGCTACATCAACACAACTTCAGCCACAATATTAAGCAATAGACCAACACTTCTGCTGCTGCAATACACACAGAAACACACAGGCAAAAGGAAATTGCAGCAGCAGCAGCAGCTGCAGAATCAGCCAGCAACACCATAAACCCCTGCAGCAACATACAACACCACCACAACCTTTCCCACAACATCAACAACAACTTAAACAGCAGCTGACGTAAAAGTTCAGCCACCATCAGTACATCATCAGCCCAATTTTCATCATTTCAGCCAAAAATCAGCCCAACACTTTCAGCACACATTCACATCAGCATCATACACACACAACATCAGCTCATTTTTAGCCCAAACAGCCATTTCAGCACTACATCAGCCCCAATTGAATCAACATGAGCAGCCACATCAGCCCCCATATCAACCCATCAGCACACTTCATGTAAGTCCATGGTAGCGCCCCGGCCGTCTAACAGACGCCAAATGCGGAACAAAAACTTTTAACGAAACTGGCGCTATCGTGTACCGTAACCCGGATCTGCCATTAAAGCTAAACTAACAAACTACAAAGGGGTAGAAACGTTATACCGAATGATCCGAGTCCTTCGGTCTTTAACCATCATCCCACGCTTTGTTGCGGCTGCTCCGATCTCCTGAATCTCCAATCTTGTCGTCCAGGTAGCACCACGTCGACGGATCTTTAAACGGGCTCCCGCCTCTGAACCGAGGCAACTCGATCGTCAAGTTTGCTAAAAGAGACGACCAAGATGAAGTAGAGAATGAGTAGAACACTTTGTCTCGTTACGTCCAGGGTCACGGACGAACGGTTATGGAAGTTGCCTTTTGGATCGGGTGAAATGAGAAAGAGGCTATCTATTTTTCGTGAACCCGAATCTATCATAATCTTTTTCTAGTGAACAACAACCATCATCCAAGAGAGGGGGAAGGCCGGCCATTTATAGGAGAGGAGGGAGGTGAGTGTAGGAGCTAGGAGGTGACAATAAGCAAAATATCTAGTGTGAACATAAAGTGTGAACACATAGTGTGAACACAAAGTGTGAACACAAAGAAAGCAACCAATAATGAACAAGTGAGTCATAAGCCTTGTCACCACCTTCTAGATACTTCTAGAATCTTCCACACTCATCCAAGAGAGGATAAATCCGTCTTTAACCGAATGTTAAAAGACAGCTGATAGAAAACTGGAAACTGGCAACTTCCAAAAGTGATCCTGAAACGAATTTCAGGATAACCCCGTATCAGTATAAACATACCCGCATTTGTATTACGACCGAATACAAATGCAACTGAGACAAAGATATTATATCTACACAGTATAATACTGGGTTCTGGCTTAAACCAAAACCTACCAGTATTATCTGCCCGAAAAACAACACGTGTGAAAACGCACGTGCTTTTTCCGAACCTTGCCATATCACCATACGGCCTCTACAACGTTTCGCCCGAACTTGGGAAAGTGTCTGTGGGGGACTCTAATGACTCATCAACACACTGGCACTGGGTATAATCCCTAGCACGTCAGAGGTACAAGCTGTACATAACGGTTTGCCTATGTATTGATTGGAAGGGAAGCTGACGAGCGAACTCATCTATAAACCCTACTGACCCTAACAGTGATAATGTATATACAGTCCGGTCCATTCGTCTAAAGAATATCGCATATCGAGTCTAGGGGGGTGGATAAAGTCAGACCCCTAATAACGCGATAAATCGTGTCGGCATGAAGCCCATCACCACCTGAGAAACTACTGATCCAAATCAATAATTCTCCACTACCTCGGCCGAGGATTCCTAGTGATGTCCACCCGTGCACTGTGCGACATCAACCCCCAATACCGGGAGAGACGAATCCCCGACGATCCGCTCACTTGCCTCCAATGTGGCTCGGGACTGTACCCAAAAAAGACCTGTTTGCACGACTCCTTTGAGCCGTGGTAGGGTAGAAATCAAAGCACAGTGGGAACTCACACGAGACAAATGACGACCTCAGGTCGATGAACTAACCTGTACACATGTCACCAGGGAATTGCTATCTGACGATATGTATAATACCAACTAGTAGATTCCCGGCGAGTCCTGTCCGGTGTACTCATAACTCAATGAGCACCTGTATATATCTTAGGTGATCCAACTGACACCAGTGGCTTGTGAGACCGGCCACCGCCCCTCGTCGGGGTCTCGACTGTATACACTAGTCTACTCTGGAGTATCGATTCCCTGTCTCGAAACTCCCACGACTAGGGACACTTTTAAGGATGTGCTTACAGACCCCAGCTCCCACGTATATGATCGCCATCATACTGCTGATAGTCAAGCAAGAATCCTATGGGCTCTATCATCATGCAACAGTGAACTAAAGCATATATACGATGATAAAGACAAACCAGATAGCATACTATCATCTTGAGCAAGACTGTCATATCGGTATAGGTCCTGCCTCAATCATTGCAATCATGTACCTGCGATCCAATAATTGACTTTGAGGGCACTATCTCCAACAATCTCCCACTTGCACTCAAGGCTAATTATTGCGATGTCGCATACTCACAGCCCGTGTGATACCGAACACCCAACTCCTCTACTAATCAGTTTCACAAAGCTAGTTTGTAAAACTCTTGTGTTCGAGAAATAGCCTCAGTTAGTGGATCCGCCATGATGTTTCTTTCTATATCTCTCTTAATCTCAAGTTCGCGGAGAAAGCCATCTCCCGAATCGAGTAATACCTGTCTTAGAATATGTCTGGATATCTGATGGGACCTAGTTCATAAATGAACTCCAAATCCAAACTTCTTAGACTGTATCGATAACTGAACCTAATCAGTATCCAGCACCATGCCTCCCACGGTATCCTCTTGGACCATCTGTCTATAATACTGTCCCTCGTCAGAGGGAAAAAATATAACTCTGACAATCACTCTGTCATCCATGTCACCTTGGAAGCCTGGAATGATAACCGTCTCCCGAAGGAGGCTGCCGTCATCAAATCCATAGAACATTCACTCATGTTCTAAAACTGCTTCCTTATGTTTCTTCAGGATTGAATTAATATAAACTTATCGCATCAAGTACAAAAACTACATCTGGTGTGGTACTTGACATCTCATGATTGACTCAATTACCTAAGCAAGTGATCTGCCAATCATGCACTTCCCTCTCTCCTTTAGTCTCTAAGACACCTTTAGAGAGGGTGACTCCATCACCTGCAGGTACACCACCATGCCAGGAGTCATCTATTCTAAAATACTATTAGAATATTGTCAAAGTACCCATATTGGGAAACTACTCAAATCCAGATCTAAAACCATAGATCTAGAAACCAGAATGTCTGATATTATATCCATATCCTTGTGGAGAAACAACTGTGTGACGACCACAGTACAACCGATCGTAGTATAGGAATTTTACTTCCTACTCTGTGTATGTCATCCAAATACCAGGACATCACACCTTACTACCTTCTTAACATATCCATCCCCTACTCTGATGAAGTCAAAACCATAACTGTCTCATCAAAATTAGATGATCTTATCTCCGATATATATGCTCAAGCCTATAAATAGACATAAGCTACTTGCTCACTATGCTTCCGCTGCTCCCACTGACTACGACAACTCTCTGGCAGAATAATATCTACGTACACTTCTAAAGCTAGTTTAGAACGACGTTATACTTATCCTCCTGCCGGGTGTCATAGCCTGGAACAACCGTAGTGTCAAGTGTGGGTAAACAAGAACCTCCCTGTCACCGTCCTTGAGGCTACCGGAGTACCTTTCGGGTGTCTGAGGTTACCCACCATATCTGCGGAGTGGCTATTGGAATGTCAAACCTGATTGAATATATATAGGTCCTATTAAATTTTCCATAATCGTTTGCGGTTCTGGAATCACTTCCAGTTCTACCATACTCCCACTACTGTTTTCTGAAAAAATCCATTTTAATAAAACTGTGGCGAGTTAAGAACAATATCACTATTGATCTTCCAGATGGTAGAAATGTCAACCCTCGTCAAAGCCAGGGTCAACCCACAAACTGCTATTACAGAAACGTGCCTTGAGTTATCCAGTGTTTGGTTTTAAGCATAAGCTGGACAACTCCCCGTATCTTAACATCGTTAAGATATGAACCATTCTATATTCCATATAGAAATAGAGGCACTAATTTAATTGGAACCAGATTCAAATCATGCAGCTGTCTCCAGTGCATATCAACTTAATGGAAAGTGGCTACTCAGCATTACTCAACTTAGGAATCCATCCAATTATGAGTAACCTGAAAGAGAAACAAGTTTCTCAATACCATTACTATTAACTGAATACCAATCACAAGAATCTACATTCTCAATCTCTTTGAAGAATCCCGATACTTGCGACACCTGGTTCTCTACTTTATTCTTATACCCACAACTTCTCAAAACTTAGACATTGTATTTCAGCGAAACACTTGTCTAAAAACTAGAGAAATTACAAGTAAACAGAACAGAGTACGAGGACCAACCCCTTTGTCCTAACGGACACTGGACAACATACAATACTCTGTATAAGTCCGCTGAGTTGAATAACTCAAAACCTGTGTATCGTAGGTTGAAAACTGTACCCAGGCGATTTCCTCAAATATCACCAATTACAACGAATTCCGATATAATGAGGATGATCTCCTAATTCCCAATAACTTACTCCCACTCATCATCTGTAAAACCATACAGATATGAGAATGAAACCTGGTAAATACATACCCTGGAGGAAGTATCTAATCGGGAAAACAGTTTTCTTTTAAAAATGCGCAGTGAAACTGAAACATGAAAATGTTTCGTAGGGGTATTCTTGTATTCTTAGTAATGCCTCTTCCATAATCCTATTCATGACTTTAACCGTATATTTCTTTGCCATCTCTCCAAATCCCTTTATTTTTCTTTAGTCGTTATCTTCTGTACACCATCATTAGGCTAAATGGTTTTCTTCCTTCCCTACCGTTCGGCACCAGCCTATGGTTTGGAAGAAGACTATCCAGTAAGCATAATAGGTGTACCCTCCTAATCCTAGGAGTACTCGCAACTTGAGAGAAGGTGATGATAAAATACTACTGAATAAAACCTTATTCTTTTAAAGGTGAAATAGGAGTGGCGATGAAATACGTGGTTTGGTCGTGAATGATAACAGTCGCAATTTACTTTGCCCTCTTTCTAATCCCTTCATTTTTGTCTTTACATATTACCTTCTGTACACCCTACTTAGGCTAATTGGTTTTCTTCATTCCCTACCTTTCGGCACCAGCCTATGGTTTGGAATAAGACTATCCAATAAGCGTAATAGGTGTACTCTCCTAAACTAAGGAGCTCTCACAACCTGAGAGAAGGTGATAATAAAAGACAACTGAATAAACCAATTCTATTTCTCCTGAACCTAGATCCATCCTCGAAGAAGTCCCTTTGAGTTCGTATATAACCATACGATGGATCTATCCAATGGAAGTGGATATCCGTAGTAATACGGGGTGTTTTGAGAAATGCAAAGGGGAAAAAGAAGGAGCTGCAATGACTTATGCAACTTGGACAATCCAAAAAAGCCAGTATTTTAAGAAGGTTCGGTAATCTTGGTCACTGAGTCAAAGTCTAGGGTCGGTCAATGATCGCTGCCAAAGAGAGAGAGAGAAAAGAAACACTCTGTGTGCACTCTAACCTAGATCAGAATGGTTATCACTTTATCTAATCAGGAAACCTCTCACTGTTATCTCAAATTCTCCTCCAAACCTGAAAGAAGAATTAGTCGGGATCACCCGAAGAGTAAACCAACTCATCAGTGAGAATCAGGATCCAACTATCATTATATGATAACTTGATGGAAGCCACTCAAGTTATCACACTCCAGAAGGTATGCGCATGCCTGGCAAGTTTGCTTTATGTTTGAAACTCCCGATGTAATTTTTGCCCCATGCTCTTATGACCTTGACTAAGGGCCAACAAATCATAAGTCACATGTCAAGTTCTTCCCGTCATTGTCCTGGTTGATTTGAACCCACCCGTACATACTCTTGACTAAGGGCCAACAAAGTAATACGACTGTCCCGAACCAACGCATTTATCTATGCTATAAACGAATACCCAGCAGCTACCAAACACTATGCCTTGACTAAGGGCCAACAAACATAGCTTGAATACTACTGACCATTCATAAGAAATGACGGAGGGCTACGGCTGGTTTTTGGCGAAAAACCTTTAACGTAATGAACTTGATCTCATTGAAGGAAACTGATAGCCTTTTATAAAATATAGTGGCGAAAACCTTTTGCTAAAGAGGTCACTCCCGGTGAAGAGATCTCGGCTCTTTCCTCGTGGAATGAGGTGCAGGATATTCCAACTGAATACCGCGATACAAAGCAACTTGTAATCGACTATATTAAAATTACTACCCTGACGTAAACTTCTGCCCAAGGGGTTTTTCCCGGTGAAGGGATGTCAGCCCTTGCCTCGTCGAATGAGGTGCAGGATATTCCAACTGAATATCACTATGCAAAACAAAAGGAAACATCTTTGTAATAACACCTTTTTAAATTTGTTCCAACAACATCAAATATAGGTTTGTTTTATCCTTGCATTGATAAGAATCAATGCAGTCCCATCAATCAATCACACCAGAAAAGAACGAAAATATAATGTACGTATATGCCATCCGCATTCGCCACTGGGTCCCGTCATCACCCGTTAGGTTACTTAACTAACGACAGAGCGGGGGCTGGACCAGCGCGGGTGTAAAACATATACAACATCTAATAGTATATATACCAATATACAATAATCGCTCCAGGCGTGATAATATGCAACATTACAGAAAAGTAATAAGCATCACAGAACAATACAGATAATCTGGGATCCCCGGGTTTCACAGAGCCGCTGCTGAAACCTGACGTTCCCCTGGTCGTGTGGATAGCTTGTGCAATGAAACCTAGACCCCTACGGGTGCGGCAAGTTACCCGCCAAAACCTGAAGCGAGGTAGTCCCCACATTATAGTGAATGGAACACCCGGTACTTCACGGAATCCGGTAAATTGAGCACCCCTCCTTGGGTCAACCTGTACCCCCTACGAGTGCGGCGAATAGTCTGCCAATTCGAGAGTGAGGTCCCTTTGCCTCTCAAAGCCATGAGATACGGACCCGTTGCCCTCCAGAACCCGGCTATCCGTGCACTCCTTCACGGGATAAACCTAGTACAGAAATAAAAATATGTACAACGGGTACATCGACCTGGACCCGGTCGTGCCCCAAAAGAATATTATACAACAGGCAGTAACGGCAGTCCACATGCTGGACGCTCGCCCCGCAATATCAAATGTACAAATAAATCAAAACTGCACTATCATTGCACCTTGCTATCCACCACGACATATCCGCAACATCATAGCACAACACAGAACATCAACGCGAATATCACGTTCGCAAACCCGTCTAAAAGAACTATAGCAATCAGACGCGGTTTACCGATCAAATGACATTCCCGGTCGGAGATATAATGAAAGTACTGTAAACTTACAAGTTTAAAATTTCGATCGACTAAATATCCCGAAGTGGGCCCCACGAACAACTGGTGTACAGTAACAAAATCTGGGCCCAAAAAGAATATACCAAAAACCCACAATTTCCAAACAAAGCCTACTGGGAAAAATTGATGCACTGTTCCCACTAAAGCGCCGCGGTTCCGCAGTCAAACCTAGGGTTTGACCGCGGAACCGCCGCGTTCTTGTGGGATCACGTGCCCAATTTTTCTCAGTATTCTTATAAATGTATCCTCTGTCTTCTGTGATATGCAAAATAATTTTAGGACATCATTTAAAATCGACAGAAACTGACAAGCTTGAAAATTGTGTTTTTGCGAAATCCGTTCGATCGATATTTTAAACGTGTTAGCACAATTTAGTATAGCTTAATGGTGAGGCTCTGATACCACTGTAAGTCCACGGTAGCGCCCCGGCCGTCTAACAGACGCCAAATACGGAACAAAAACTTTTAACGAAACTGGCGCTATCGTGTACCGCAACCCGGATCTGCCATTAAAGCTAAACTAACAAACTACAAAGGGGTAGAATCGTTATACCGAATGATCCGAGTCCTTCGGTCTTTAACCATCATCCCACGCTTTGTTGCGGCTGCTCCGATCTCCTGCATCTCCAATCTTGTCGTCCAGGTGGCACCACGTCGACGGATCTTTAAACGGGCTCCCGCCTCTGAACCGAGGCAACTCGATCGTCAAGTTTGCTAAAAGAGACGACCAAGATGAAGTAGAGAATGAGTAGAACAATTTGTCTCGTTACGTCCAGGGTCACGGACGAACGGTTATGGAAGTTGCCTTTTGGATCGGGTGAAATGAGAAAGAGGCTATCTATTTTTCGTGAACCCGAATCTATCATAATCTTTTTCTAGTGAACAACAACCATCATCCAAGAGAGGGGGGAAGGCCGGCCATTTATAGGAGAGGAGGGAGGTGAGTGTAGGAGCTAGGAGGTGACAATAAGCAAAATATCTAGTGTGAATACAAAGTGTGAACACGTAGTGTGAACACAAAGTGTGAACACAAAGAAAGCAACCAATAATGAACAAGTGAGTCATAAGCCTTGTCACCACCTTCTAGATACTTCTAGAATCTTCCACACTCATCCAAGAGAGGATAAATCCGTCTTTAACCGAATGTTAAAAGACGGCTGATAGAAAAATGGAAACTGGCAACTTCCAAAAGTGATCCTGAAACGAATTTCAGGATAACCCCGTATCAGTATAAACATACCCGCATTTGTATTACGACCGAATACAAATGCAACTGAGACAAAGATATTATATCTACACAGTATAATACTGGGTTTCGGCTTAAACCAAAACCTACCAGTATTATCTGCCCGAAAAACGACACGTGCGAAAACGCACGTGCTTTTTCCGAACCTTGCCATATCACCATACGGCCTCTACAACGTTTCGCCCGAACTTGGGAAAGTGTCTGTGGGGGAATCTAATAACTCATCAACACACTGGCACTGGGTATAATCCCTAGCACGTCAGAGGTACAAGCTGTACATAACGGTTTGCCTATGTATTGATTGTAAGGGAAGCTGACGAGCGAACTCATCTATAAACCCTACTAAGCCTGACAGTGATAATGTATATACAGTCCGGTCCATTCGTCTAAAGAATATCGCATATCGAGTCTAGGGGGGTGGATAAAGTCAGACCCCTAATAACGCGATAAATCGTGTCGGCATGAAGCCCATCACCACCTGAGAAACTACTGATCCAAATCAGTAATTCTCCACTACCTCGGCCGAGGATTCCTAGTGATGGCCACCCGTGCACTGTGCGACATCAACCCCCAATACCGGGAGAGACGAATCCCCGACGATCCGCTCACTTGCCTCCAATGTGGCTCGGGACTGTACCCAAAAAAGACCTGTTTGCACGACTCCTTTGAGCTGTGGTAGGGTAGAAATCAAAGCACAGTGGGAACTCACACGAGACAAATGACGACCTCAGGTCGATGAACTAACCTGTACACATGTCACCAGGGAATTGCTATCTGACGATATGTATAATACCAACTAGCAGATTCCCGGCGAGTCCTGTTCGGTGTACTCATAACTCAATAAGCACCTGTATACATCTTAGGTGATCCAACTGACACCAGTGGCTTGTGAGACCGGCCACCGCCCCTCGTTGGGGTCTCGACTGTATACACTAGTCTACTCTAGAGTATCGATTCCCTGTCTCGAAACTCCCACGACTAGGGACACTTTTAAGGATGTGCTTACAGACCCCAGCTCCCACGTATATGATCGCCATCATACTGCTGATAGTCAAGCAAGAATCCTATGGGCTCTATCATCATGCAACAGTGAACTAAAGCATATATACGATGATAAAGACAAACCAGATAGCAAACTATCATCTTGAGCAAGACTGTCATATCGGTATAGGTCCTGCCTCAATCATTGCAATCACGTACCTGCGATCCAATAATTGACTTTGAGGGCACTATCTCCAACACTTCAGCCCCCCTCCATCAACACCTTTCAGCCACCTGACATACATCAGCTGCAACAGCCCCAATACCACAACATCAGCCCAATTTTTATCACTTCAGCTGCAACACCATCAACCCATATCAACACTTCAGCCACTCCTACTTGTGCTGCTGCTCAAACATCAGCAACAAAAGCACCAGCTCAACACATTTCAGCCCCCCTGCATCAGGTGTAGCTGAACCTGCAGCAGCTACATCATCATTCAGGCAACCCCATTCAAACCACACCATACCCCCATCATATTTCAACTCCATCCCACACAAAACCTAACCCCAACACTTCTGTTGCTGCACTCAGCCACAACCACCACAACAACAGAAAAACAAAAGAAAGAAAAGATTGCAAGCTGCAGCAACAGCCTGAGCAGCTTCAGCAACAGCTGCAACAGCAACTACAGGAGCTCTAGAAGCAGCTCAGCAGCAGCAGCAGACCCTTCTCCTCCTTCTCCTTCTTCCCTTCTCCTTCATCTAAGATTCCTTGAGGTATAATCCCACAATCCAACTCCTATTTTGCCAAGTTCTGGTTATATAGCTGAAATTTAGTGTTTATATGGTGATTAGTGCTAGTTTAGGCAAATTTGAGTGAGACTTGACCAAGTGTTGGTTTTGATGGTTGGTATAGCCTTACTAGGTGTTGTTAAGACCGGTTTAACCAAGATTTGTCCCAGATTTCACCCATACACCAGAAGTGTTCGACTTGGCGTATTTTAACGATTTTGCCGATCTTGTGACCTTTATGGAGTCTGCTACAACCCGAGACCTCCTAAAATAATATTGACTTGGCAGTGTGCTGTGCAGGCAGATAGGAACCAACACTCAAAGACCTAGCCCCCAACTCCTATTTCTGGCCGCAGTTTTATTCCCCCTGGCCGCAATTTGCGGCCAGAGCATGGGAAACCCCCCTCGTTTTCCGTGCACAGCCCTATTTCATATAAACTTGACCCCCTGTATGTCTAGTTTTGACTGCTTCCAGCTAGGGTAAAATCTGGGTTGATTTTCATGAGTTGGCGTATGATTTACGACCTGTTTTCCGTATGGATTTTTGGTATTCGATGTTCGTTCTGTCGGGTGGCGTTTGGACGTCAACGACAGTGGATATTGGCTGTGTTTGCACGCACGACTACAGGTTTTTACCTATGGGCATAGCGTGCACTATTTTGGTTTCCGACATGATTTTTATGAGTTTTAGCGTGTGATATACTTGTAGGTACCCCACGTGGCGTCGAAGCGTTGGAGATGCAAATGGCAATATCGACACCGGCACACATAATCAAGGTGAGTAGATTTATATCTACGGGGAGAAGTCGGGTGGATGGCGTATAGCACCCCCGCAGTCCGTGGTGATGTATACGGATGCGTATACACACCAACAATCTATTATTTATTGTTGGGATTAATTATCGATGTTTAAATGGATATTGGTATATTGGATTGGTGTAAGGTTACGAAACCTTAGGGTAGTGGGTGCACTACACATACATTCATACATTTACATGCTTGCATACATCCTTATTTCATATGTTGTTATGGGATTCTATATAGATATGTGTTCACACGGGTTTGGGATTATGTGTTCACATACGGATTTGAGGATGATATGAGTCGATGAGTTGATCTGAGATTATGATATCGGTGATATGATAAAATTCATGATTGAGATACGTCTTGTTGCTTTAGAGGATTTTGGGAAATGATGCCATAGGAATGGTGACATAGATAATGATCGACATGTGATTATGATACACGATAGGATATGATATGATATGATATGACAGGATACTTATGATAGGCTGCCTTGGGCGATGTATACTCTTGGTGATGATAATATTGATCTATACTAGACTGTCGATCAGTAGTCAGGTCTTCATTATAGTGATAATGTTAGCATTGTACTAGACATAGGTCAGTACCCGGATTATGATAATTGATAAAGAGAATACCTGATGAGCAATATAATGATTGTGATATTGACCCGTACCCAGACTTGGGGATGCCGTACGATGGATTTACGTACGAGCTATATTTTGATGTTTGATCCGCCTACTTGACTTGGGAATAATCAATTATAGAGATATGGTATCGGATGTGATATGATCGAGGCGGGATCACCGACTATATATGTATATATTTATATGTATCGACTCAGAGATTAGGCAGTTTTCCTTACCTACTGTTGGCTTTAGCTCAGCCTTAGTGGTGTAGCTATAGGACTCTTATGACATTAGATGCAGTTTAGCTATCTTTGTGTTTAGCATTCAGCTCCCGTATATTATTATAGTTGCTCTGCATCGCATACTGTTATGATTCATATTCTATTATTGATATCCTGCTGCTAGGACACCAGCACCATTACCGATGATGCGTATGTACCACGTACACTTATTTGCTGTCGCACACACGTCTTCATCGGTAATTGCCATGTCACGTACACTTAGAGAATATTATTGCCTGATTTAGCTTGTTAGCTAGTAGTGACATGATATTAGTGCATTGCCTTATATGCCAGCTTGACATTGTAGCTATTGCTCGTCACATCATGCATACTGTTGTTCATTATATGCCGCATTCATGGATTCTTATGCTTATATTCATGGTTTACATACTATTGATGATTCGGATTTCCATGATGTTTTCTGGATTTGGAGGAAAACCGTAAAACATATATATACTGCTTTCTCTCTTTTTAAATAAATGCGGTTTTTCCATGATGTTTTAGTCGTCCACCATGAGTTTTGCTGATGGATTTCGAGACCCGATTCGAGGAGGCGGATGAACCATTTTGGGTACATGGTGGGCCCGGTGCGGTACCCCGGGGCAAGAAGATCGCAGGATATGGCGTTGAGCCTGGCAGGGGAGCACTACCGACCGGTGATATTACCCGACACGTCGGATATCCGGAGGATACCGTCGTAGTCATGAGATGGATGGTAGGGGCCGATCTGGACTAACGGCGCCCTGGATATTATGATTGAGACATTGAGATTTGAGATATTGAGGTACAGAGATTGTGATACAGAGATATCGAGATATTGAGATTTATGTTTTGTGCCGATGCTAGGCACTGTTTTATGCTGATTTCATTATGATATCTCATTTAAAATACAGAAATCTCACAAAGTTATGAAAGCAGTTTTCTTCAGTACATGCATTCTGTTTCATGCATTCATACATCATTCATACGATATATTGCCACCTGATGCACTGACACAGGCACATGGGTTTACACTTGGGTTAGATATTTACCCTAGACATGGTTAGAGATTGCTGATTATATATTAGAGGATTATATATATTATGATTGTATGACCTAGGGTTGCGTCATACATGCGATTTTCTGTTCGTAGATCTTTTTCTACTCACGAGTTGGCAACTCACCCTCGTTGTGCCCCAGTTTCTTGCAGGTTTGCCGTACAGGTTCCATTACGGCTTTGCGGGCACGGTTTCTTTTCGGGTGACTTGCTAGTAGATGGGTTTATTGTATATTACCCATCATTATACCTTGTATATTATATTTCAGTTGTATCTAGAATTTCCATCAACCAAACATGTATTTATTTTTGAGATAGAGACCAGTAATGTTATTCTTTCGACCTTAGAGTCGCGTGTTATATTTCCATGGGTTCTTGCTGGTTGAGTTTCATTTCTATTGTGATCCTCGCCTTTAGGCGTTGTATATTATGTTGCATACAGGTTGTTTTGATATGGTTCTTCCTACTCTCTACTCCTTTCCTTGGTTTGGATTTCTGGGTTCGGCTTACTTAGGGTACGTTCGCCTCGAGACGTTCGTAGTCTAAGTGCCAGTCATATTCCGTACTTTCGGGACGTGACAGTAAGTCAAGTTCAATCCGTCATTTCTTGATTGAATCAAACCCACCCGCACGACCCTTGACAAGGTCAACAAGGTCGTACGACTACCCTAAAACAATCTGCATCATATGCATAAACAGATAAATACTGGTCAGCTACCGCACACTGCGCCTTGACAAGGTCAACAAACGCAGCACGAATACTAAGCATGATTTATCTGAAATGACGGAGGTCTACGACAGGTTTTTCTGAAAACCTATTGCGTAATGAACTTGATATCGTTGTAGAATCAAATGATTTTAAAATGCAGTGTTTTTGAGGCTTTTCTAGTTTCGCTAAAGGGGTCACTCCCGGTGAAGGGATCGTCGGCCCTTTCCTCATCGAATAAGGTACAGGATATATCATATATATCACTATGCAAAGCAAAAACTCCAAAAGCAATCAAAAGACAAACCGAAGGGTGTAGCATCTGCCAGTTATTGCTAAAGGGGTCACTCCTGGTGAAAGGATCTCGGCCCTTTCCTCATCGAATAAGGTGCAGGATGTTCTACAAGGAACACCGCGATGCAAAGCAAGAACTGTAGCTACCTGTTTTTGAAAATTCGATTCCACAATATCTTTTAGGTTTCTTTTTCTTTCATTAATCATATTAATGAAGTCCCATCATTTAAATCCACCTAAACATCAAAGATAAATATAACGTACGCTTATGCCAACCGCATTCGCCTCGATGTCCCCTCGTGCACCGTTAGGTTAGGTAACTAACGGCAGAGCGGGGCAGGGCTAGCGCGGGTGTAAAATATATGTAACGTCTATATATATATCATATATACTATATACTGTATCTATTACAGAACATCACATGATCACATCACAGATGTCGCAGCAGAAGAAACATATGAAACATTGGATATACTAGGATGTCCGTGTTTTATTTTGAGCCTGTATAAAACACGGATTCTACGGTCGCGATGAATAGCCAAACCCACACCCCTAGACCCCTACGAGAGCGGCAAGCAACCCTACCAATTCTAGAGTTAGGAGACCCGGACTCGACTCCTCGAGTTGGTCTCCCACTGGACTCCAGAACCCGGTTACTTGTGCTCTCCTCCTTGGGTCTATCCTAGTGCGGAAAAGTAAATAATATACAAATGGTGACATCAACCTCAACCCGGAAGTGCCCCAATAAAAGAATATTACATATATTTAATTTTACATGAATGAAAAATAAAAACTCTCATCTGACATAAAACCCTCGGCTATTCAAAACGCGACGATCCAATATAACATATCCAGCAACACATAACATCACATGTCATCAACGTAAGTAAATATGCGCATCCCAATTGTCGTTGACATATAGCAACGAAACCGGCGATATCACATATTACACTTACGGGCACAGAAAAAAAGTGTAAAACTATAATAGTTGGAATCCGCAACCACCTTAGACATCGCATGCCTAACAATTATAAACCCCGCATTTTAGTCTCTATATCGAAAACACTTTTCAATATGTAGTCGGGCAATTCAACAAGATTCCCGATAATTTGATCGAATGCTCGTCGCAAACTTTACTAGACAGCCGCACCCCCGATGCCGTCGACGAAGTGCACTAAGGCGGAACACCGCTGCCGCGAGCACCCTGACGGATGCTTTCGGCGACGGGGTTCTCCTACAGTCACTTGGTCGGGGCTATGGGGCATGGCTGTCTATTAAGTTTTTACCCGGCGAGTATCCGCGTACTCTACGTGATTGCGACGGACTTTTGATCGCATCAAAATTCCGTGGCAACTGATCATTTGAGACTAAACTGCTATATTTATAACAATCAAATTAGTTATTTCATAACTACTTGTGGATTCCAAATATTGTATCACATTCCAGATAAATAGACGGTGTTAAACTTTCCGATCGAATAATCAAAACACCCAAGTTTTCCCAATTGGTTCTCAACACTTGAGGGGAGTTTAAAAACATCCATCACATGCCACAGTACCAACGGTCCAGCCGTAGAAGGGTCAAGCCAACGCCTCACATGTGGCACGCCGTACTGCCCCAAACCCTAAGGTTCAAAAGGCAGTTCAAGACGGTCACATAATCGAGTTAAGGTTTGTTGTCTTCTAGAGGGTCCATTGCGTAACTTGCACGATTCAGACGTTCTTAAACAAACGGAAAAATCCAACACTTGGAAATTTTCTGGGTCGGGAAAAAGTGAGTTATTGATATCCGATCGAACTTTTTAACAGTTTCTAAATATTCGGAAAACACAACGAAATTAAGTATTCCGATCGAATCAACGAGTACAAAATAAACCCCAGAATACTTAACACTTGAGTCAGGTTAAAAATACCCAGAAAATACAACTAACAGAATTAAACATTACTGCACAAAGAACCGTCCCTGATTCCCTATTCTTGCCGCGGAACCGCCGCAAAAAGTGTGTTACTGCCACGGTTCCGCAGTCATGTAGAAGACTTAGGGGCTCGTTTTTCATGGTAATTCTTAGAAAACCCTGCTGAATTTTTTAGGTATTTTTAATTCAGAAAAATCCCAGATTTCAGAAAATGTACAGAGAGGGGTTTAAAGTGTAGTTTCCGGGTTCGATCGGGGTTTTAACTTCGTAAACACATCGCCTAATGCTCTAGCTAGGCTCTGATACAACTGTAGGGTTACTAGGCACACTAAGGAGGCTCTACAAGGCATCGACCATGCCGGATTAAAATTTTTAGGTGCCGAACAACCCTAAGCAAGATCGTTAACTAGAGAATTAGGGTTTCAAGTGCAAGTTAAACTCATTAACTCTAAAGGGATACGAAATACAACCTTTGTAGATCGGTCCTTCACTTCATATGCTCCTTGATGTAGTCCCTTCGCTGCGATCATCCAACTCTCGGACTCTCGGACGGCTCCATGAGAAATTGCAACGGGATCGCTTGAAGACTTCGAGGCCAAAGATGATCTACGTCGAGGGAATACGAGCTCAAGCTTCTACTTCACTAACCAAAGAATTAGTGAAGCAAACACCCTAAACTAAAGTGCTAGTCTAGTAGAGGATGGTGAGATAGGAAATGGGTACTCTTTGGATTTTCATTTCTCACAATATTTTTCACTTAGGATCAAACCCTAGCAAGCTTTTCCTTTGAATCAAAAAGAAGATGATGAACAAAAAGGAAAGAGAAGAGGATAATCATCAAGTGAGTGAGCTAACCATGGTGAGTGAGTATCATATACTAACCCATGTAGAGACATTACCATGGGTAAGACAAATGGTTAGGTTAATAAAAACCTAAAGTAAAACAAAGTTAGTGGACTTTGTCAAAGCCTCCACAAACTTCTACAAGTTTCAAGCTAGTGACAAAACCTCCACTAATTTGCTTTTACTTTATATAATTATTAACCACCATTTACAAATAGAATGGTGTATGTCTTCTACTCCCATGTCTTGTGTATCATCAAACATGATACAAAAAGAAAACACAATTTTAATATATATCATATATACATTAAAGTTGAGCTCTTGTGAGAAAAACCCTAAAGTGAACCAATACTAGTTAATGTAAAATAATATATCAAATATATAATTATACATTAAATTATTAAATCAACACTTGATTTAACGATCCGGTCATATCGCATATAACCGACTACTATCAATGTATCGACTTATCGAATCAACACTTGATTCGATAACTCGGTTATATCGCATATAACCGATCAATACAAACATCGCGAGAATTGAATACGGTATCACATACTCGCATCATTCTCGGTCCCGTACATATCACATATGCGCTCCTATTTCGTTTTGCCTGAGCCAGTACAACCTCTATGTAGGACTCTAAAGACTCGTCAATACGCCGGCAGTAGGTGATGATCATATCAAGCACCCACAAGCCGTCAGCGGTACTAGCTGGACGTAACGGCTACCCGGATATTGAGCGATCAGAAGATCAGCAAGCAAGCCAGCTCCAACTTCTGCAAAAAGCCTGACAGTGACACTACTGTACAGTCCGATCTCCTCGTCTGATATATCGCATATCAAGTCTAGGGGTGGTAAACGTCAGACCCCAATAACCGATAAGTCATGCCGATGTGAGGGTCATAACAGGTCGAGAAACTACTGGTAACACTTACCAGTATATCTCTAAACCAGCCCTGGATAGGGGCTTCCCTGTTATGGCCAATCGAGCATAGCGCAACATCAACCCCCAATACCGGGAGAGACGAAACCCCTCCTGTCGCTCATTGCCTCCATGTGACTCGGGACTGTACCCAAAAACCACCGTTTTGCATGCCCTCTTGGACGTGGTAAGGTGAAAATCAAAACACAGTGGGAATCACACAAGACTCTATGACGATATCGGGTCTACCGACTAACCTGTACCTGTGTCACCAGAGAACTGCCATCTGACGTAAGGTATAATACCATCCGGGAGTTCTCGGCGAGTCCGTACAGTGTACCCAGTCTCCACTGAGCACCCGTATATCATCTCTGATGTCAAACACCAATGGATATGGGATCATCCATCGCCCATCTGTATGGGTCGAGAAGGTATACGCTAGTCTACTCTGGTATATCGATGCCCCGTCTCGATACACCCACGACTAGGGACCTTGAAGGATGTACTTATGGACTACCATGTCCCCACTAGTATGATCCGCATCATAGTCCAGGTAGTCAAGTACACATCCTAAGGGCTTTACCAACATGTAACAGAGAGACAATCAGTATACATGTCAAAGTAAAGAGCAACCAGATAGCATACTATCATATCGAGCAAGAAAGTCCTCCCTATATATGTCCAAGCATCCACTATAATATACATCCTATGTATAGTAATGGCCTCTAGGGCATACATATAACTAACAAAAACCACATCGGAAGTTTCTAAAGAAACTGAAACTTGCAGATTTAGCATACCTTCTGAAGTGTAGTGACTAGAGTGGATTCCATCTAGGTGATTACACAATGATAGTTGGATCCCGATCCCGCTGATGAGTTGGATTACTCTCGGGAGATTATTTCACTTAACAATCAATGCTATAAACCAAGTAGGTGTCTAGAACGGTGTTAGAGGGGCTACGCCTCGATGGAAAAGAGGTTATTTAATTAAGGAACTTCGCGAAAGCGTTGGAAAACCTCCCTCGAAGTACCAACACCAGCCTGGCTGAAAGGTTAAGCAAGTATTGTCACGTGCAATTAATCCCGACTAGTTCTTCTTTTAAAGGTTTGAAGAAGAATTTGAGAAAACAGTGGGAGCCATCCTGATTAGATAAATTAATAAACCAATCTAATATTGCAAGAGCGCACGCTGAGTGTTTCTTTTCTCTCTCTCCAGGTATCAAACCATTTCATGCCCTAATCAAGATAATAAAATGTATCGCTTGACCGATCCAAATTCTTATTCGGGGCTGGGGAACGTCGGTTCAGCTCTAACTTACGACAACAGTCATAAGTATGAGCAAGGGAAAGATGATTGTATGGATTCCAAGGATACCCAGTTTAAGAAGAAGCATGGTTTTGCATCTACTTCAGCTGTTCTTATAATTGAGAACTGCTTTACGGTCAGCCCTACCTACTGGGTACTTGATACCGGATCAGGATCTCATATCTGTAATATATTACAGGGACTGAGAAAAGTAGGAGAGTTGCACCTGGTGATATGTCGCTCAGGATAGCGAACGGAGCACAAGTTAATGCTGCAGCCGTCGATGAATATCACCTAGTGTTGCCAAATGGCAATACTATGATTTTGAACGATTGCTACTATGTACCTTCCATGGTTTGCAACATCATATCAGTTTCTTTACTCGATAAAGATGGATATAACTTTGTTCTTGATAAAAATATCATGAACATCTACCTTCATAAGGTACTGGTTGCAGAAGGTACACTATATAATGGTATCTACGTTCTAAATCAGAATACAGTTCTCAATATACAAAACACACGTAAGAGGAAGAGTTCAGAGACGAACGAATCCTACTTATGGCATTGTAGACTTGGTCATATCGGAGAGAAAAGACTAAGTAAGTTGCATAAAGATAGACTCTTGGATACGTTCGAGTTTTCATCTTATGAAACTTTTCAGTCTTGTCTCAAAGGAAAGATGACCAAATCTCCGTTCACCGGACATGGAGAAAGGGAAGCAGAGCTCTTGGGACTCATACACAGTGATGTATGTGGTCCAATGTCTATACATGCAAGGGGTGGGTTCTCGTACTTCATCACATTCACTGACGATCTCTCTAGATTCGGATATGTGTATCTTATGAAACACAAATCTGAAGCTTTTGAGAAATTCAAGGAATTCAGAAACGAAGTAGAGAACCAGACTGGAAAAAATATCAAGATCTTCCGATCGGATAGGGGAGGGGAGTACTTAAGCACGGAATTCCTAGATTACTTAAAAGAGAATGGTATTCTCTCTCAGCTTACTCCTCCTTATACACCACAGCATAACGGTGTATCGGAACGGAGGAATCGTACCCTATTGGATATGGTTCGCTCCATGATGAGTAGTGCCGAGTTACCTCTTTCATTTTGGGGACATGCGCTTTTAACAGCAGCATATCTATTGAATGATGTTCTGTCTAAATCTGTGCTTAAGACACCATTTGAGATATGGAATGGTAAAAGGCCGTATCTTAAATGTATTAAGATATGGGGTTGTCCGGCCTATGTAAAAGTACAAAATCCGGACAAACTGCAGGCACGTTCAGTTCTATGTAAATTTGTGGGATATCCTAAAAACTCTATAGGATATCTGTTCTTCCACACCGAGGAAAAGAAGGTGTTCGTATCTCGCCACGCCACGTTTTTAGAGTGGCAATTTCTTGCAAAAGAAACAAATGGGAGTACGGTAGAACTGTAAGAAATTCAGCGACCACATGAAACTGAAAATTTGACAGAACCTCAGGATTCAATAACCCCAGATGATCCTCAGCCACTCCGCAGATCTGGTAGGATTTCTCGTCCGGCCGAAAGATACTACGGTTTTCTCATAGATGGAGATCGAGAGGATTGTATCTTGGATGAAGATGACCCTACCTGTTTCAGGCAGGCCATTATCAGTAGGGACTCTGATAAGTGGCTGGAAGCAATGCAATCCGAAATGGAGTCCATGTACACCAATAAAGTGTGGACCTTGGATATTGCTCCACCTGGAGTAAAACCCGTTGGATGCAAATGGATCTATAAAAGGAAACTTGGTGTACATGGGCAGGTGGAAACCTATAAGGCTAGACTCGTTGCAAAAGGTTTTCGTCAAAGACCTGGTTTGGACTATGACGAAACTTTTTCTCCAGTGGCTATGCTCAAATCCATTCGGATCACACTTGCCATTGCTACCTTCCATGACTATGAAATCTGGCAGATGGACGTTAAAACGGCTTTTCTAAACGGCTGTTTAGAAGAGTGCGTTTACATGGATCAGCCAGAAGGTTTCGTAGACAGTGGGGGTAGCGGGAAGGTATGCAAGTTGCTTAAATCCATTTATGGATTAAAGCAGGCATCGCGGAGCTGGAACATCTGTTTTGATAAGGCAATCAAGGAATTTGATTTCATCAAGAACGAAGATGAACCTTGTGTCTATAAGAAGATTGTAGGACGAACTGTCGTGTTCCTAGTCTTGTACGTGGACGACATTCTTTTGATAGGAAATGAAATTCCTATGCTACAATCGGTCAAGCTATTCTTGTCACAACGGTTCTCCATGAAGGACCTGGGTGATGCCTCGTACATTCTGGGGATCAAGATCCACAGAGATAGATCCAAGAGACTACTGGGACTTTTACAGTCCAGGTACATAGAGACCATACTAAAGAGATTTAGTATGGAAGATTCCAAGTGCGGTAACATACCCGCATTGCACAGAATCACCCTCTCCAAGAAGATGTCTCCTAAGACTGACGAGGAGAGGGTTCGCATGAGCACTATACCCTACGCTTCGGCGGTAGGATCTATAATGTATGCGATGCTATGTACAAGACCAGATGTAGCTTACGCGCTGAGCGTGGTGAGCCGGTATCAGTCAGACCCAGGTGAGGACCACTGGACGGCAGTAAAGAACATTCTCAAGTACCTGAGAAGGACTTAGGAGATGTACCTGGTTTACAGTAATGGAGACCTCAGGGTCGAGTCCTTTACCGATTCAAGCTTCCAGAGTGACAAAGATGACAGCAAGCCTGTCTCGGGTTTTGTGTTTACCCTCAACGGAAGGGTGGTGTGTTGGAGGAGTTACAAACAGGATACCGTCGCAGACTCGACGATGGAGGCTGAATACATTGCTGCAAGCGATACCGCAAAAGAGGCGGTCTGGATAAAGAAGTTCATCAGTGAACTTCAGGTGGTTCCGTCCATTGTTGACCCAATACCTTTGTATTGCGATAACAATGGGGCTATAGCAATAGCGAACGAACCAAGGTCCCATCAGAAATACAGACACATCTTAAGGCGGTATCACCTAATCAGGGAGATCATTGATCGCAAGAAGATCAAGGTACGGAGAGTGGACACAAAAGACAACACGGCGGATCCATTCACAAAGGCCCTCCCTCAAACATAGTTCGAGTGACTTTTTGAGCTATTGGGTATGCGGTACGCCAGCAGCTGGCCTTAGTGCAGACGTTGGGTATGCGGTACACCAATTACCGGCCTTTAGTGCAAGTGGGAGATTGTTGCATATGTATGCCCTAGAGGACATTATTGTATAGTACTAGTATGTATAATACATTTTGGAAGCTTGGGATATATACACGGGTTTACAACAGTCTTGCTCAATATAGTAGTATACTACTTGGTTTGTATCTATCTTAATATGTGTATATGTTTCTTCTAACATATCGCTAAAAACATATTGATAGAGCCCTTAGGATCTTTGCTTGACTACCGGCGTTGTGATGGTGATCACATTAGTGGGGGCTGGGTAGTCTATAAGCACATCCTTATATTGGTCCCTAGTCGTAGGATTATCGAGACAAGGCATCGATACTCCAGAGTAGACTGGTGCATACGCTTCTTGCCCCAGCAGGGGAGATGGTCTGTCCCACATCCATCAGTACGTCGTACTGGAGATAGTATGCAGGTGCTCGTTAGGTTACGAGTACACTGGACATGACTCGTCGGGAACTGTAGGTTGGTATTATACCTATCGTCAGTTAACAGTTCCCAGGTGACATGAGTACAGCTTAGTCCGTTGACTTGACACTGTCACTTCGCCTCAAGTGTGTTCCCACTGTACTTAGATTGCTACCCTACTAGGTCTCTACCGAGTCGTGCAAACAGGTAGTAGTTGGGTCCAGTCCCGAAGTGCTTGGAGGCAGTGACGTTTAGACAGGATTCGTCTCTCCCGGTATTAGGAGTTGATATCGCGCCGTGTCTAGGAGTGCCATTACACATAGTCGTCCCTGGCCAGGGCAAGCGAGATTTGCTGGTAGTGTTACCAGTAGTTTCTCAGGGTGTTCTGAGCTACACTCCGACACGACTTGTACCGCTATTAGGGGTCTGACGTTTGCCACCCCGTAGGCCCGACATGCGATACTCTTAGACCAACAGACCGGACTGTACGGAGATTGTCACATTAAGGCTCAGTAGGAGTTAGGATGGGTTCACCTTATCAGTCTTCTTGTCGGCATCTACCTGGGGACCGTTACGTACAGCTAGTACCTCTTGCGGCCTGTGGTTAAACCCACTGCCAGCGTAGTGTCAAGCCTTCAGAGTCCCACACAGAGGGTTACTCGCCTTTGGGCAAAACAGAGTGGAGGTTGCATGGTTTTGCGATGGGGTTCGTTCACATCCGCGCACTTGTACACGTTTGGTGTCCAGACAGTTGTTACTAGCGGGCTTTGGATTAAGCCAGATCCTAGTACTTATTTTGGGATTGGTTTTGTCTCAGTGTATTCGTGTTCCTTGGAACACGGATGCGGGTGTGTATGCACAGTTGACAGAGGCAGAGGAAGAGGAAGAGGATTCTCATTAGGGTTGTTGACCATTTGATTTTGGTTGACTTGTTGACCGTTGACTTTTTCTTAAACCTAATGAGAATGAGAAATATGATTAATAATATTAATTAAGGATTATTGTGTCATGATTGAGTTGAACATTTGACTTTTATTGACTTGTTGACTTTTTGACCGGTTGACCATTGTGGACTTGTTGACCATCATCATTTCATTACTATGACTTTTGTTTACTTGTTGTTCTTTACAAAATGCAATAATTGCATGAAATGATAATGGTCATTGAAACTAACTATCACAATTCTTAATTATTATTTTATTATCATTATTATTTTTGCTTTTGTGAGCATGGTTGAAAGATGAGAGCTCATTCTATCATTTTGTTTCTCTCTCTTAGGAAAAAAGCTCTCCCTCTTCCGCTCTTCCTCTCTCAAAGTTCAAGTGTTCCATGAGTTGGAAATCATGAACCTTTGAGACAAAACTACCATAACTCTTCTCTGCTCATTCTAAGGTTCTAGGTCTAGCAAACCAAGCACCTTAGTTATCTCTAGGTTGAGATAGGAGCTCAAGTTCGAGGCTCTCGGGTGGATCCATCTACGGCAAAGAGGAGACGACGAGGAGGAGCCATTCAAGCCACTATAAGGAACAAGCAAGGAGGGGAACCGCCAAAAGAAGAGAAAGAGTTGAAGACCTAGGTATAACCATTCTACATAGTAGCTAGAACTTGTAGTTTAATTGTTAGTTTTTGTTTAGCAAAGATTCTTCTTGAATGGTCCATGTTACCTAGTCAGAAAAATTTTGATTTTTACCTATTCCGCCTCCCCGAAAGAACCGGGGTGGTTAACGTGGACCTAACAGATATCAGAGCGCTAGGTTTAACCTTGGCTCGAGTTTATGTTTGACTATGTGGAGTCTAGCGCGTGTATATATATTCAGAATCTAGACTTGACCTTACGGAACTTAGGGTTTAAACATAGATACCCACTCGAAGGTGGAAGTGGGGGTATGTTCAATATTAGGCTTCACCCGGCCTAATGCCCGCCGCTTCTAGTGGCCCTATATATATGTGATATATGGGGGTAGGGGTAGTTAAAATCTAATTAAGAGAAAGGAGGAATCTAAGTCGTCGTCTTCTTTTCTCCAAGTTCTATCGAGGGTTGGCTTGCGATGTGATCACATGGGAGATTTTTGCTTATAAAGGGTGTGGTTTTTCTCCGGCAATTGAAAGGAGGCGAAGGTCAAAATTCGTTGTGGTAACGTGGGTGAGGATAACGATCCCATCATTTTCGGATTAAGGTAATTCTTATAGAATGTGTAGATCTTCTATTCCACTGCCATAATTTGTTGGTGATCAAGTTTGATTTTTGCACCTAGATTAATCCTACGGCGGTTAGGACACACATGTACATTATATGTGTGACCTAAGAATCATGACTTTTGCCTTACCAGCGGTAACAGTGCATATATACTTCATTAATCATTACATATGCATTTCGTTATATACTCAAACCCAAGAAATCTAGCTCTACGGTAGAAATAAACTAAAAAGGAAACTTAACAGTTATGTATAAGATTTTGGAGAAAGCAAAATATATTTTGCTAAATTTCGAATGTAATTAACGTAAGAAATACGCATATTGGTTAGACGGTTTGATAAGACAATACAATTGCTGAAGAATATATATGGAAAAATACGTTTTTTCTGAGTCGCGTCACAAAAAGTTGCTCACTGTTCTTGTAGGATCACATAGACGATCAATATGATCAACATATATAATAAAAACTAGGAATGATCATTGGACTGATCACGGGATGGGTTTCCGACTTCATTGGCATCTATCTATAAATAAATAATTAATCAAAATGTTATTCAAAATCAGCGTTAATCAAAGCCGTAAAATATTGATGCCAATTTGGATAGAGGGAACAATAGCCAATTGTGCAACGACAAAGAATCACAGAATCCAAAAAAGTTTTTCTTATAAACTATATATTCAAGGACTTGTAGAAGTTATGTTTACAACTGCAATAGTTACTTAAAGTTTAAACGGTTTTTGGATATCACTAAGTTTTCGTGCACATATATATGATAATTTTGAAGACCAAATTATCAGTTTTCGAGAATTCTTGTTCTATTTCATATAAAAGAAGTAACCTAATATATTATTTTCTTTTTATTTATCTCTAACCATGTCTTGTTAATTACCTCTAAATAATTGTGAGGTTACCATTGCTATGCCCAAAGGATAAATAGAAGGTTATAACATTAGCTAAAAGACATGAAAAAATATATACCATGCATCAATCAATACAATACAATATATCTCCAAATGTGAGGTGAAACAGATACCGCTCAATACAAAGCACACTCACAGACCTAAGAAATCACACACAACAGTCACAATACATAATATTCCCATGATCACCCAAAGGAGGGTAGACTTAAATATAGCCTCACACACAAACTTCAACTACCTAAGAAATCACACAAAACAGTCACAATACGTAATATTCCCATGATCACCCAAAGGAGGGTAGACTTAAATATAACCTCATACACAAACTTCAACTTAATCACTCTCTACAATCTATAGGGGCAACCTACGGATAGTATCGGAGGGGAAAGTATTTTATTTTATAAACCACTAAATTAAATAAATATTTTGTCCCTACGGAATACACCGTATGTACACAGTACTCTACGCATGAAACCGTAGGGGCAATATTTACTCCGTATGGGCATATTTAGGGTGAAGACTTGCACCTGCGGCGATTGCACCTACGGAGAATTTTGTAACTCCTACGAAGATATCCGTAGGGGAAGTGCTTTGCCCCTATGGATAAACCTATAGGGGCAACCTCTTGTTGTAGTAGTGTCGGTAACGATTTTTATCGTTTTAATCTAATATCTTCGGATATTACAAATATCGGCCGATATCTCGGTATATCGTATTGGTTTAAATATCAGCGATATTTTGCTTATTTGAAAAAAGAATCTAGGTTTATATCTTTTTGGGTTTCAAACCCTATATTCGAAACCCATTTAAAATCCAAAAATACAAACTAAAATATTTAAATCCGATTCCATCTTCCCATCTTGATATTTTCTCATAAATTTTATATTATAAAATTTATTAAAATAAATATGTATAATACTCGGTTATAAAATAGACCGATATATCCAATCAGTATGGTAGAATTTTTGATATTGACATTCGATTTGCCCGATACCGATATACCCGATATCAGCATCCAATATGAATGTCCGATATGTAACTCGTATCTACGATATATCGTCCGATACTGCAATCCGATATATATAGAAAACACACATCCGATATGATTCCGATATCCGATATTTAGAACCTTGATCGGTACCGATAAACCGATATCTTATTGGATTAACAAGAGAATGCAAAGGATTTGTCAAGACAATACAGTATAATTAGGGGAAAATAAAATCATATTTCCCAATTTCCACCAATACATGCTCATACATGGTCATTTCTTTTATAAAACGTGATCATATTCTTACCCTAATCAAAATAAATAAATAAAAAAAGATCGATGATTATTATAAAAAAAAAAAAAAAAACAAAACCTTATCCCTTAAATTACTGACTACAGTTTTGTGCTATGCCTAGTTTACGTGCAGAGATGACTGAAGAACAAATCATCTATTCTTACAATTCATACCCGAAAAACAATCTAATATATATCATTTAAAGCAATATTTTTTTCTACACTTTTCTTATAAGTTACCGCTAAAACAATTGTTCAAATTTACCATTGCTATGCATTAGAAAAGGAACCGAAGAATTTACGTTATATGTATTGATAGCTGATACAATCAAGTGTTCTTAGAGACATGGGAAGCAAGTACCACTGAAATACATAGCATACTCACAGACCTAAGAGATCACGAACAAGCTATTACAATACACATTGTCATCACCCAAAAGAGGGGAGACTTAATTAATGATCCTCACACAATTTCTACTCAATCACTCTATGCTCCTCATCATTATAAAATTAACCATTTTACTTCGAAGGCGGTGGGGAGAGGAAAGGGAGGCCGGGGATGTTTGGTATGGTAGGAATTTGGATAGGAATTTGAGGGATGCCGGGGATGGAAGGCAACGGAGGCAATGTAAGCTTCGGAATAGTGGGAACGGCATTTGGAATCGTTGGAATTGTGGGTATTGCAGGCAATGGAGGCAGTGCGAGCTTAGGTATAGATGGAATTGTTGGAACAGTTGGGAGTGCAGGAGGCGGGGCCGCCGCTGCCGGAGTGTCTAAGAGACGGCGGGCCCCATGACTGGTGCTCAGGAACATGAAGGCAATCAAGAGAAAGAAATTAGTTTTTGAAGCCATTGTCTATAATGAGCTTGAAGAAGGATAAGAAGTGTGTGTGAGATTGGAATAATTTGATTGGTATTTATAGGGTGATGAAGGGTAGTTTGATGATTGGCTCTCATGGGGCTGTTTAATTATTTGTGCTTTGGCTGTTAGTAGCTCACCTTCCTATATCTGTAATTGAGAACAAGTGTCAAAAAGAAAAGTGGATCAAGAAATTGTTTGGAGAGGTCAGCTGGGGGTGTTAGGAATTTAATAGTATTTCCACCATCTTGTTATTTGTTTGTTTGCTTTACTCCTCAGCAATATGTTAGAGTCAATTGTGATTACAAAAATTAAAAATACTTATAGAAACTATGAAATAAGTTGAGTTACAAATTAAGAGAGTAGATAAAACATCTCTTCTCTCGTGAAATGCAAATTCCATGCATATAGCTCATGCCGTCATTGGTTTCCTTTCCATTTTATAAAATAATTTAAGAAATTAAAAAATTGTATTTATATTTGTTTTTCATATGAAGCTATTTATATTATCAATCTATTTAGAATATTTTATTACTTATTTCAACTTCTAAATCATACTCCCTCACCCTTAACCTCTCTCTCATTCCTGACACCAAAATCCAAGCCATCTCTTTTAATTTCTGAAGATATACTTGAACTTTATTCACAAACCTTAATGTTTAAACTCATGATATTTATAAAAATCATACAACATTTATTAATACATTCATGTGCCACGTGCAAAAGTACTAGTTTAATATAGTCGAACTATAATGTTCAATTAAGTTCTACCCAACATATGATAAATTCAAATTATTCTGAATTTCTAAATACTATATATTAAACCAAAAAAATAAATTAGTTCAACATCCCTAAAAATATAAAGGGTAAATTGTTAAAAAAAAAAACCGGCACACTCGGAAATCCCTTTGATATTTTCAAAATTGTTGGAAATACTGTTCAAAATCTTTACTAAAAAAACCCATGAATCGCATTTCATATATGTCTTTATTTATTCCCTCGAACTGCTAGAATGTTACAGACAACTGGTATGAAGGGGTTTTTATTGGGTCCAGGAGGTTTTTTAACAAGAGCAAAAGAACCAGGGGTTTGCAGTCAAGTTTTAATTGAACCGGGGGCTTTTTAATAATTTACCCAAATATTAATTTTGGGAATAGTGATAACTAGATTATAGAAGTAACCCATTTGATGAAATTAGAATTTTAAGTCTAGAAATATCCATATTTATACTTCATTGATAGAAAATGAGATATTTGAATATATTATATTAGATACTATGGTTATTATAAATCAGATAAGTTTTGATCTATATTATTGAGATTATGATTAGCATGTTAGAATGTTAAGATTATTAGTTATCATTTAATTATGTTATGAGGTGTATCAATTTTATTAAGAGATAAATCATCTTAATTTATACACCTTATAAAATAACTAACTGATAACTAATAATTCTAACAATCTAACACACTAATTATAATCTCAATAACATAAATCAGAACTTATTTGATTTGTGATAACCATAATATTTAATACAGTTATAGTCAAATATCTCATAATCTAACAAACTCTCTCAAACTTACGGTGGATAACCGAGAGTATGGATAATATTTTGAATCAAAATATACAACTTGCAGAACGACGGAGAAGAACAATAAATCTAAAGTATCGAGCATGGAGGACTAATACCCTTTGGTCTGTTTCGCGGATTGCAAGATGGACCGAATAACCTGAAGTCTCTTTCGCTGGAAATGCTAAAGGAAGAAGATCATGCTGCCAAAAGACGTTATAGGAAAAAATAGTTGCTTGTGACTTCCTATTATGTTAGACCTTATTCATTTGTGTGTGGCGAATTTATAAACGTATATTTTTTGATTGATGGTGGTTTGCTTTCTTTCTTTATTATGTGGGATGGATATGTCTATTTTGTTTGACTATTTCTGGTATGGAGTACAAATTTAAGTGTACAAGGTACACAAAGTGTACGTGGTACACGAAGCATGCAGGGAACACACTCAACAAAGATATGTCAGCATGTAGAAACTCTCCATCACACGAAAGATCCCCTTTATTCTAGGAAATCATACGAAGGTGAAACTGAATGCAAAACGTTATCTGCTCAGAGCAGTGACCGTATTGTTGCATACAGAGTATGACGATAGTAGGAGCGCTTAACAGAGTCATCCCGACTGGGTCAGGATAAGATTGAGATGTGCTATATGCCGAGTGACCGAATCCCATGGCCGATTTATCTATTTTATATATAACCGGACTAGGGGTCCGATTCGTCTTTGTTGAGAGATCTCAGGAATATTACAGGACAGTATGACCGAGCAAGTCAATCATAGAGTGATTGGACTTGGGTCCGTATGATATAGATTTAATGGTGTATACTCTCAGGGATAGAATTTTATACTGTAGCACGTTGCCATACGACATTCGCAGAGACTATGCACATAAGGAGGTTGAGAGATGGATCCCATATTCCTCACTGTGAGCCCTTTTGACAACCTCCTTTCTGGAAGGACGGGCAATCAATATACCTTTAGCGACACTGGGTTATCTGGATAGGAATATTATGTGTGTCTTCTATTTTGGCTAGTTCCCTGTTGCGACGACTATATATCGCACATTCCGGACAGTATCAGGAGAGCGGGTAAATAAAAAACCTAGTTATTCAGAGCCGGAGGAAGTCCATTGGGATATCTCCTGATTGCATCGCAGGGACAATTATTATCGACGCCATGGTGGCGAAGTTTAAGAGTGCGATGAATCGAGAAACTACCGCAGTGTTCGAGTACGTTTCCAAAAGGGATCGAAGGTAATTGGGCAGACATGCCTGATCGGATCTAAGGTACGAGATTTCATGAGCCTAATATATATTTGATTTATGTTGTTTTTCTTTTAGGGATATCTTTGTGTCGGTCCTAACCGATTTAGCTGTAAGGCTATCCGTTTATAGGTTCTCAACGGTCTGTCTTGCACCAATATGTATGTGTATGAACAAGGACGGAAAAGAAGATTCTCAAGAAGAGGATTCTCATTAGGGTTGTTGACCATTTGATTTTGGTTGATTTGTTGACCGTTAACTTTTTCTTAACCCTAATGAGAATGAGAAATATGATTAATAATATTAATTAAGGATTATTGAGTCAAGGTTGAGTTGAACATTTGACTTTTGTTGACTTGTTGACTTTGTTGACCAGTTGACCATTGTGGACTTGTTGACCATCATCATTTTAGTACTATGACTTTTGTTTACTTGTTTTTTACAAAATGCAATAATTGCATGAAATGATAATGGTCATTGAAACTAACCATCACAATTCTTAATTATTATTTTATTATCATTATTATTTTTACTTTTGTGAGCATGGTTGAAAGATGAGAGCTCATTCTATCATTTTGTTTCTCTCTCTTAGAAAAAAAAACTCTCCCTCTTCCTCTCTTCCTTTCTCAAAGTTCAAGTGTTCCATAAGTTGGAAATCATGAACCTTTGAGACAAAACCACCATAACTCTTCTCTATACATTCTAAGGTCCTAGGTCTAGCAAACCAAGTACCTTAGTTATCTCTAGGTTGAGATAGGAGCTCAAGTTCAAGGCCCTCGGGTGGATCCATCTACGGCAAAGAGGAGACGACGAGGAGGAGCCATTCAAGCCACTATAAGGAACAAGTAAGGAGGAGAACCACCAAAAGAAGAGAAGGAGTTCAAGACCTAGGTATAACCATTCTACATAGTAGCTAGAACTTGTAGTTTAATTGTTAGTTTTTGTTTAGCAAAGATCCTTCTTGAATGGTCCATGTTACCTAGTTAGGAAAATTTTGATTTTTACCTATTCCGCCTCCCCGAAAGAACCGAGATGGGTAACGCGGACCTAACAGATATCAGAGCGCTAGGTTTAACCTTGGCTCGAGTCTATGTTTGACTATGTGGAGTCTAGGGCGTGTATATATATTCGGAATCTAGACTTGACCTTACGGAACTTAGGGTTTAAACATAGATACCCACTCGAAGGTGGAAGTGTGGGTATGTTCAATATTAGGCTTCACCCGGCCCAATACCCGCCACTTCTAGTGGCCCTATATATATGTGATATATGGGGGTAGGGGTAGTTAAAATCTAATTAAAAGAAAGGAGGAATCTAAGAGATGTTAGGTTTGAGCCGTCGTCTTCTTTTCTCCAAGTTCTATCGAGGGTGGGCTTGTGATGTGATCACGTGGGAGATTTTTGCTTATAAAGGGTGTGGTTTCTCTCCGGCAATTGAAAGGAGGCGAAGGTCAAAATTCGTTGTGGTAACGTGGGTGAGGATAACGATCCCATCATTTTCGGATTAAGGTAATTCTTATAGAATGTGTAGATTTTCTATTCCACTGCCATAATTTGTTGGTGATCAAGTTTGATTTTTGCACCTAGATTAATCCTGCAGCGGTTAGGAGACACATGTACATTATATGTGTGATCTAAGAATCATGACTTTTGCCTTACCAGCGGTAACAGTGCATATATACTTCATTAATCATTACATATGCATTTCGTTATATACTCAAACCCAAGAAATCTAGCTATACGGTAGAAATAAACTAAAATGGAAACTTAACAGTCATGCATAAGATTTTGGAGAAAGCAAAAAATATTTTGCTAAATTTCAAGAGTAAATAATGCAAGAAATATGCATATTGGTTAGACGGTTTGATAAGACAATACAAATGTTGAAGAATATATATGGAAAAATACGTTTTTTTCCGAGTCGTGTCACAAAAAGTTGCTCACTATTCTTGTAGGATCACATAGACGATCAATATGATCAACATATATAATAAAAACTAGGAATGATCATGGGACTGATCACGGGATGGGTTATCCGACTTCATTGGTATCTATCTATAAATAAATAATTAATCAAAATGTTATTCAAAATCAGCGTTAATCAAAGCCGTAAAATATTGAAGCCAATTTGGATAGAGGGAACAATAGCCAATTGTGCAACGAACAAAGAATCACAGAATCCAATATAGTTTTTCTTATAAACTATATATTCAAGGACTTGTAGAAGTTATGTTTACAATTGCAATAGTTACTTAAAGTTTAAACGGTTTTTGGATATCACTAATTTTTCGTGCACATATATATGATAATTTTGAAGACCAATTATCAGTTTTCGAGAATTCTTGTTCTCTTTCATATAAATGAAGTAACCTAATATATTATTTTCTTTTTATTTATCTCTAACCATGTCTTGTTAATTACCTCTAAATAATTGTCAGGTTATCATTGTCATGCCAAAAGGATAAATAGAAAGTTATAACATTAGCTAAAAGACATGAAAAAATATATATATATCATCAATCAATACAATACAATACAATACAATATATCTCTAAGTGTGAGGTGAAACAGATACCGCTCAATACAAAGCACACTCGCAGACCTAAGAAATCACACAAAACAGTCACAATACATAATATTGCCATGATCACCCAAAGGAGGGTAGACTTAAATATAACCTCATACACAAACTTCAACTTAATCACTCTCTACAATCATCGTCATCATAAATAAAACATATCACTTCGAAGGCGGCGGGGAGAGGAAAGGGAGGCCTGGGATGTTCGGAATGGTAGGAATTTGGACAGGAATCTGAGGGATGCCGGGGATCGAAGGCAATGGAGGCAATGTAAGCTTCGTAATAGTGGGAAAGACATTTGGAATTGTTGGAATGGTGGGGATTGCAGGCAATGGAGGCAGTGCAAGCTTAGGTAGGGTTGGAATTGTTGGAACTGTTGGAACGGTTGGGAGTACAGGAGGCGGGGCCGCCACTGCCGGAGTGTCTAAGAGGCGGCGGGCCCCATGGCAGGTGCTCAGGAACATGAAGGCAACGAGGAGAATGAAATTAGTTTTTGAAGCCATTGTATACAAATGAGCTTGAAGAGGAAACAGTGTGCTTGAGGTTGTGTGATAGATTGAAATAGCTTGATTGGTATTTATAGTGGAATTAGGGTGAAGGGTTAGTTTGGTTGTTGGCTCTCATGGGGTCGTTTAATTGGTGTTAAAGACTGTTACTTGGAGTTAGCTCACCCTCCTAAATCTGTAATTGAGACCAAATGTCAAAAAGACAAGTGGATCAAGAAATTGTGTCCAGAGGTCCAGCTAGCTAGGTATTAAGAATTTAGAAGTATTTTCAACCCCTTAATTAATTATTTTTTTCTTTGCATTTTAGGAATATCTATAACACTCTTAAAAGCAAATTGATGTGTATTTTGTCCGTCATCACTACAGATGTGCCCAGTAGTAATGGACATTTGGTCACGGTTTGTCCCGTGACCAACTTATGGTCACGGTTATAAAAGATTTGGTTACAGTTGAGACCGCTACGAATAAAAATATATGTCGTCCTCACAATCCGCTCGTGTTTAAAACCCAATACCTCCTTTCTTTTCCCCCGCACCCTCATTTTTCCCCCTAAAAAATTTTGGCCTTAAAAATTCTCCCTCGCGCTTCCTCATCGCCGCCTTCTCGCCATCGCCTCCTTGTCGTAGCCACGGCCTCTCATGACTCGTCCAGCTTGCCGCCGCCGCCTCTCCTCTAGGGTCGCTGCCGCCTCTCCTGTCAAAGCCTAAGTCGAAGCTCGTGCCGGCCATCGATCGAGCTCGACAAGCTCGCCGCCGCCGCCAACCGTAGCTTCATGGTGATCAATAGGTAAATTTGTTTGGTTAATCTTATTTTTATCGTTTAATTTATGATTTTTTGTTCAATCCACTAATTTTTTTAAAAAAATTCCTAGCTTCCGTCATCGTCGGCCTCCTCAAGCTGCCTCGTCTCTCCTCAAGCTGCCTCGTCTCTGCTCCTGTCTCGTCCTCACGCCTTTTCTCTTCCAAGCTAGGTTAGTGTTTTAATTTTTAATTTTGTTGATTTTTGAAAATTCAAAATTTTTTTGTTGATTAATTGCAAGTTTAAATTTAGGAATTAATTTTTCTAATTCGTTGTTGATGTTATTATTTCTATGGTTAGGTTAATTAGTATTTTAATTTTTAATTTTTTTGGACAAAGGTTATTAGAGTTGGGGGTTATAATGTAGCCTCAAATAGCACCACACCAATAAAAAAATTAAATGCAAAATTTTCTATTAACAAATATTTATGATCATAAACTGAATTAGTTATAACAATACAATCATATCTACTGATCTTAAACAAATACCAAAATCGTTGTGGGTCATTTTGAAAGTAAATTACAACTCCTACCATATATATTTTAATCTTTTCTACTTTTTTTTAATTTAAATTAAAAAAATTAAACATAATTTTTATTTCAATACGTGCGATGCACGTATGTATGAAGAACATAAAATCCGACTCCATTAAATGTGTAGTTAAATATGGATAGCATATTTTGATATCCTAAATTTGATGTTTCTATTCAATTTTTTGAATGGTTAAATCTCTACTATATTAATACCAAAGGAGGGGTGTAAAGAGCACGTGCAAAAAAAACCCTCTATTTTGAGAACATCTAAGTAGCAATGAGTGTCAACTTATTATAGCACATCCTATACATATAATTAAATTAATAAGATATTGAAATAAAAATTTTATTAGGTTTTATTTTAAATCACTTTAATTTTTTGTTTAAGAAATTGTAAATTTCAGAAAATAAAAAATATTATTTTTGGAATTTAATTAATAAATTTCATGGATATTATACGAATATAAGTTTGAGTTTTAGTAGAATGATATAATTATATACCTATATTTTTGAAATATAATTGGAATTTAAAAATGAGTTATTATTTATGAAAGTATTTAATTGATTAAGGCTTTTTATAAATTAATTTATAATTATTTCCATACAAGTTAAATTTAAACTTGATTAGTAATTCACTAATTATGCATTAAACCAAGCCTAATTTGTTAAACCATGTTTAACTTATCATAACATGTTAATGTCTCATTTTATCATGATTTTATGTTTTTTTTTAAAAAAAAGATAAGAAAAGAAAAAAAGAATAGAATGAGAAAAGGGACATGGGGGACAAGGAGGTATAGGTGGGAATGAGAGAAGAGAGAGTGTGAAAACTGTAGATATTATTTCATTACTGCCATATTTTCATGAGATTCTGTTTTTCATGAGATTTCTGAAATTGAGAAACCGCAGATATTATTTAAAAACTTGTGATTATTTTAAAAAATGTGGTTTCTCTTGATATGATATTTCGACGTCCACCATGAGATTTCTCGGTGCTGTTGGTTTTTGAAAGTAGTGTTTGTAGTAATAACCGCAATCAATAACGGTGTCGCGTGTAACCAGCCGAGATGAGTACGGGTCGTCCTCAGGGATATGTGGAGTTTTTTAATCTTACTTTAGACGTGTTGCTTGAAAAGAGGAAGAATAGAAGAATAAAGAATAGTGGAGAATAGTTTCTAAATCTATATTAAACACGGATGTAGAATACGTCTAGTTTAATACGGATACAAAATATATAAGAAGAAGGCTTGTAGGGTTCGTTAGGATTTAGTAGTCATGGATGAATAATAAAGATGACTTCTTTTATCTTTTGATAGATTTAAAACTAGATCAATAGTGATTAATGAGGATTAGTGTTCTTGGAAGAAACTAGGGTTTTCCCACTATTGACCCTTGTCCTTTCATTGATCTCTATTCATGTCTAACCCTTAACAAAACAATTGTTAATTTAATCTCAAATCGCGGCCGAGACTAGCAATAAATTGGTAGCGCGCCCGATAAGGATGTTAACGATTCTTTTGTTAAAATTTATAAACTTCATAAAACTTAAAAGAAGTTAAAATATTTTCTCATCCATTGTTCTACCCTAATCCTACGAACCCTATCAAGCGGAAAATTACTCGCACATGATGGAGATAGAAGAACGGATAGAGATCATAATATAAAAACTAAATACGAACTAATTAATCTAATGATCTATCTTTATTAATCAACTTCACAAGAACAAAACCTCCAAGTTTAGATTACAAGAAAAAGAAGAAGTGCTCTCGATCTCTTCCTCGTAGGAAGTAGATGTTCCATAGAATCTCACGTTGCCTTATCACGTTGAATCGCGGACCTGTCGTGGATCACTTGTTCTTTGAAGGTGATTTGTTTCGTGTAAAAGGTTGATGAAATCTAGATTTAGCTCTCGGTCCTTTATGTAGTCCCAAAACCAGAAACTATAGATCCCCAGAATTAGGATTTGTTGTTGAAAATCTAACCTGAAAATCCCAAACCCCAATTCCCCAATCACAACGCGGATCCGCCGCAATAATGGGCTTTTGGCCGTGCAACTGCGGCCGTTTGGTGGCATCTTGGCTTCAAATCTCTGGGGCTGCTTCATTGTGACACATGGAGATTTATTTGATGTCTGGAATCTTCATATCTTTTTTGAATCTCTTCCAGTATCGATCCTTCGATTTTATCTAACTTTATCGGCGGATTTTTGATTCCCGACATCTCAACATCTCGATCTCCTGACTTGAGTTTAATCTTGCACAATATCTCAATGAATAATATTAGTAATATTTGGTATTTTTGAGATATTATCCTAACCATTTTATATGATATTATATTTTAAGAATATTGATTAAGGATATTTGATATGATATGCATATTTAAATTATCAAAATATTATATAAATAGTATATGCATGCATTTTCCTTCATAATGTTATTTATAATATATAAGTATATGAAAATAGATATTTTACAGATAAACCCAAATATGTTTCATATTTATAATACACACCTTTAAATATTTAAGAAAAGTAAGGAAACTATTATATTAAATGTGCGATATTTTCGACTGAACAAATACTCCCAAACTTAACTTTAATCGTCCCGAGCAAACTATTTATTCAAGAGAGGGAGAAAAAGAAACAAGAAAAACCTAATTAGCACACTTTCATAGGAAACACGATTGCACTGAGCATGTGCAACAAGCCGTTAAACCTCTAAGTGTCCCTAGTAGGAGGAGTGTTGTCTCCTGAGGGTTTTCAGCGGATTACACCCACAAAATCCTATAATAAAATAAAGAAGGTGAAAGTTATATACAAATATAAGAACTATAAAAAAAAGAACTTGAAAATAAGAGTTTCCAACTATACCAGTTTTTCAGTTGCTATAAGCCCCATCTTAATGGTCATGAAAAGATATTAGAAATCACATCATCCCTCAATAAAACACCACCTTTAGTCTTCCTCCCTATCTTTCTTCCAAACATCGATCATATACCCCTACGTGTGTGTAAAAGACATCCCTACACTTGGAGAATTCATTTCAAGCTATCATACTCTTGTCCACCTTTTGTAGTACTTTTTAGTCGGTGTTTTCAATGAAATTACTCACACATCCTTCATGCGACTGTTAATACTCTTTGAGGTACTAACCGACCGATTACCAAACATGCTCGTTTATTAAGACGTAATTCCTCGTTTTGCAACACCTAAGGCTTAGCAGTGGCTCCCAAACCAGTTGGTCTAAAGCACTAGGTGATAAAGCACCCTTACTATATTTTTTTATGCTGCCTTAAGTAATTACAAAACCAGTGTTCATTTTTTTCTTCACCACTTATACTTTACTTTTTTATTTTTTTATTTTTCATACTAAGGCTTTTAGACAAGATCATTTCAAGGCATCCTCTATTATCCCAAGTTTCATGATGTGTGTAAGTGCGTATAGTAGGGTATCAACGTTCAAATATTTGACCTCAAGAATATGGACTATTTTTCAGACTTATTTTTATCCTCAGATTAACAATTTACTTCATCTTACTAACCCTTGGAACAACAGCTCATAACTACTTATTATTAGTTTCGTTTAAGAAAATATCTAATTTTTTTGCTTTTCTTAAAATGTTCCAATCTTTCGAATGTAATTTTTCACTTTCAAATCTTCATTATTAAAACTTTTTTGTGCTTATAGTATAATGCAAAATAATGTGTGAATAAGCACAAACCTCCCCCAAATCTGTTTATAACATTGTCCTCACTGATGTCATTTGTTAAGCTTAAAAAAATTGTAGACTCGGGAGGAAAAGTTAATAACGGGGAAAGAAATAATGACAGTGAAAATCTCCCCCAAACTTATTTTTGACTCACAATTTTGTATAAATTTACTTCTCGTTCAAGAGCCAAAATATTTTCTCCTTCCAAACTTAAGTAAAATAGTATTAAGCATGTAAAATTATGAGGGGAGGTTAAAATTATTGGTCAAAGTAAAGCTTGACAGAGACCAAAAGTCAACACCAACCATTCAAATATTTTATCGATGTAATGCACTGGTTGGTAGAAGATCATTGTTCATACCAGAATATTGCATTTATTACCGCCCATTCTTATGCTCGTTTGTTTATAGACAGGTGCTTTTATTCCATGTTTGCTACAAATTTACAGGCTACAGGTTCCTAATCCAAAATAACGCAAATGATACAAAATCTCCACTGTTACGCCAAAATCCAGAACATCTGTTGCCAACTGATAAAAGTCGAGTTCCGGTCATCCATATCCGTCCAGTACCGCGTACCAGTTCCAGAGACAAGACAAATGACAGTGGTCATTCGTATCTCGAACAAGCATAGAGCACGGGAGGGGCAGCATAAGAATCAATGGTTGCGCGGAGCTCGAGGGAGATGAGGTCAAAAGGATTATTTTTGAAGCCATTTTGGACTGTTGCGGATCTGAAGAAATTGTGGAAGCAATTTGCAATTTGGAGCATGTAGAACAACAGAAGAGAGCAACACAAGAAAACCCAGAAAAAACGACATGCCAATTCCACCAAAGAGCCGCGGATCTGCGGCCTAAGTGGCGAATCGGCGGCGGATTCACGGCCGAGTTGACTCAGTGTCAACTCGGATTTTTAGGGTAGTTTGGACATTTCATTTGGGCTCAGAATCTTACCCTAGGGTTTCAGCACGCAGCCTAGAAATAGCCCAGTTTTGTGCCAAGCCAAGGGTCTTCTTTTCATGCTTCTTTTTGTTAGGATTTAGTTTAGTTTAGCTTGTATCTTCTTCTTCTTCTTCTTCTTCTTCATCTTTTCTCCATTAAATTGCTGTGAGAGCTCTTGAGTAGATTTTAAATGAAGATGAGGGTTTTTATTATCTTGTCTCTTTTATTTCTTGTCTTATAATTTTATTATCTTGTATTATAATTTTATTTATTGTTGTTAAGTAGTTGTTGTTATTTCTTTGCTTGTGTTATTTTCCTTTTCCTCTTATCCGCATTTTCAAGCCATGACACTCGACGGAGTCCTTTGCTAAGGTGAGGGCCCAAGTAGTTAGCTTGCTACCATTTGTAAAACCGTATTTTTCTTATTTCTTTTCTTCCTTCTTATTTTGTTGTGTGAATAATTCCACACTTGTTAAGGCTAAGGAAGGTGGTATGAGGGACGGAAAAATCCCTTGTTCTTCTCTTCGCCAAACATCTTGAAACGAACCCCGACCAAACAAACGCAACCCCCTCACATAGACGCGCTATACGTGATATATAGCCGTGAGCTAAGTCGAGAAGTCCTTTAAGCGCACTACAACGTGACATGTAGTTGTGACTTAATTGGATACATGGTTGCGGGTGTTTGGCCGAGGGTTGGGATAAGCGTATTTAGCGGACGGACAAGGGGCATTAGGAATGGATTTAGCTTTGGAAAGCTTGCTTAATCTCGCAAATCCTATTCCTATGTCCTCCTAATTCTCGCTACTTTCGATTATCCCAATATCGTTTTATGAATGGCAAAGGACAAGTACAAGACTAATCCTAACTCTATTAACCGACCTTAATCTTAACAAGCTTACTTGAAAATAAATACGAACACTTAGGATAGAATTGAACATACACATATACATTCTTTATTGACTCGTCTAAGACTCGAACGGACATACAACCATCTCCCTGTGGATCGACCCGTGCCCAACCGGCTAGTTGCAAAGCGACACCGTCTTGATCGCGGTTATAACTTTAGAATTTTGAACTCCGACACGCCGAGAGCGTGCGATCAAATGACGCCGTTGCCGGGGAGACGGTAACGTATTTTCTTTCTTGTTATTCGGGTTAATATTATTTTTGTATATATATAAAATTATAAATATAATATAAAAAAATCTTTTTGTTATTTTTGATATTTTTTGTGTGCAGGTGTGCAGGCGATCAGGAGCAAGTACAGTATTCAAATCAAGAGATAAATGTTTTTATTCTGTTCTACAGAACAAGAGGAGTGCAGTGACCTAAATACCAAGTCCCAAGTCAACAATTCGACCGCGGAATCGCGGTTAAAGGGTTAATTTCGCGGCAGTTCCACGGTCCTATTGAGGATTCTCAGCCCCAATTTTTTCCTGCTTCTTCTCTTTCCTCTACACCTCTCTGTAAATTCCACTTAACTGTATTTTCTGCAGGTATCTTTGCATAGAATTGCGCCGCCGCAAAATAAATTTTTTGTTGTTTTAGATTTTTGTTTGTTTACACGCTTTGCATATAATAATACGGACTTTAAGGGGCTTGAACACCAATTCAGATTGGGTGGGGATTTCATCACCCTTCCTAAAACCCCACAAATCACTAATTGCAAACGCATTACTATGAGTTAATAAAAAATATCTAGACCAAACCTATAAGGACTTGTTGCGCTCATTTAGGACAATTGAAGGTTGCGGGGAATCTGTCGTTTATCTAAACTTGACTTTGTGGTGCCTAGGCTAGACAAGTGAGAAGGTAATTTTAATAGGCCGGTCTCACGGTGATTCGTGAGCGGAACCCTCCTTCCCTCACTTGTGCTTACCTGGCCACAATTGGTAGGGAAGAGGCGATTCGAGGGTTATCCTGCAACTTGTCGTTTGGAAGTCTAGGAGCGGTCTAGTTGGACTTTAAAGACCCTAGCTCTAGGTGATTGTTTGTGCATTTGGTGATTGTGATTGTTCTTATGTAAAGTTTAGTCCCATAATTCCGTATTCTTTCAAAACAAACAATTTTTAGAACTCCAAAAACAAACATTTTTTTTTAAAAAATAAAAAAAATTAATAAAAAAATACCACTTTCTTCCCTCCCTACCTTTTCACTCTTCTAACATGGGTACCCTGCCTCGAAAAACTCTTGCCGAACTTTGGTACCCCCAACCAGACATAACTTCCTACGGTTCTTAGTTTGGCCGAATGTCGAACGATTCATCCATACCAAAAATTTCTTTGAAAGATCAGATAGACGTGTCTAGGACAAACAATTGGACTCAGCAATCCACTTCATATCAACCGTTTCAAACATTCACCCCTTCTCATATTGATACCCCTTTTAAGAGTCCAGTTGTAACCCCAAGACCTGTCTCTTGCTGAACGTACTGAACAATCTCGTAACCGATCATTCACTTCTTTCACCACTGCGAATTCTTTGGATCAACAATTCCATTCACCTTCTTATCCTTATGTTGATCCTATCCCTGTCCAACCATTCAATTCCTATCAATCCTACCCGACTTTTGCACCTTCCCTAGACATTACTTCTCCACAGCCTTTTGGGAGTTTCCAGTATCCAAACGATTTTGAATCTTTTACTGAAACCCCTTCAAAACCCATGTCTAGTCTGGAACAGTCATTGGAAGACATTCGGGTAGTATCGTACCAACAGATGATGGATTTGAATGCGTCCATGGCCGTCCTCATACAACCTAGTAACCCGGTAGCTAGTTTCCAACTAGCTCCATATTTTTCAATATATGATGAGGCGGTAGGACAGGCTGAGAATTTGAGTTGTGAGAGTGAGCTGTACACCTTTCCAATTCAAGCCTACCAGTCCCTAATTGAATCCCACAACTCCGGTTCTGAATGTCTATCTAGTGTTCCAAAGGATTCACCGATTGAAGATAGAAGGATTAATGAGTTGTGTGATTTTGTGGTGTTTGATTTACCAGATTGTGAAGGGTCCCTTTCAAGTGAAACCGCACCCAACCCTTTTGACCTCTACACCTCCACTCTAGAACATGACTTCATTAATATCCATGCTTTTGATAAGGTGTCTGAGAAAATTGATTTTCACTTGATTGAGGATATTGACGCTGGGAATATTTTGGATGATGAACCCGCAGATTTGGCTGAGTTTTTCTTTCCAATTCATCATCCTGAGTCATTAAATGTTTTACCCGAACTTCATATGCGTCTTGATTTTGATGAGAATTGCATGGATGAGCTGTGTTTTGAGGAGAATATTGAGGATAGTTTTGAGCATGAACCAGTTTTACTTGATGAGTCGGATTTTTCAATTCATCATGTCCCTTCCACTGACTGTGTACACCCTCCTGAACCTTTAACCGATACCCTTCGTCGATCACTTCCCTTCATCGTTTCGACCTTGGAAGAAACCGTATCACTTTCATTTCTAGTGTCTGGTTTACCAAGTTCGGCTTACCCATGGTTTCTCACGAATCTTAAGAGATTTGACCCAAATTCTCGCCATATTGATAGATTAGTACAATCCATCTTTTCACATCGATCATTACAGATTGTACTATTTTATTCACTCCATTTTCACCCTCAAATTCGTATTCCACTTCTTTCTCCCTTCCACCATTCTTCTCCTCCACCGAGACCGGACGCTGCTTCTATCTCCACACGGTCTCGCGTGTTTCTCATTTCTTTTCTGTACACTCCATTCTTTCACCAACCATACATTTATAATGATAAAATTTTTGAATGGTTGGTGCTCACTTTTGGCCTGTGTAAGGCCTTTTATAGATTGATACTGTTCTCTCCCCCCTAACTCTGAACTTTAACGCTTAAACAGTGGAAACACTGTTTCACTTAAGTTTGGGGGGACCTTTTTTTGTGTATATATATATTTTTTTGGTTTGCTTTTTGGTTTGAATAAAATTTTCTTTTAGGGAGCGCCAAAAATTTTACATTTGTATATTTTGCATTTGTATACTTATTTCGTCAAGTTAGCTAATAGGGTAACTTAGATTTTTTATTCCGAAAGTTTAGTTGATACATTCGGAATAACTAAATCCTAGGCTTAGGAATTGAAAACCCTAAAAATAACCCTCCTTCTGTTTAACCTTGGTAAATATACGTCCTTACAGTTTTTTTGAGAAATAGGTAAATCTTGAGTTCAGTTCTTGAGTTAAGTCAAAATGAAGGAAAAGTATTGAAGCTTTTACTGAAGGATAAGTCTGAAAAATATTTTCTATTCTTGAGTCCAAACTTAGAAAGTATATACTCTACAAACTGCACATACATGCACCTTGAAACTTGGGATAGTAGAGGATACCTAGAAATACTCTTGCCTGAAAATCTAGTATGAAAGAAAAAACGGTAATTAAAGCTAAACACCAAAAGAGCATAATTGAAAAATATATCCGGTCTTGAAAAAGAAAAAGAAAATAAATAAATAAAGTCAAGACCTGAAAACTGCTATTTACGCTTTAAGCTTACACATTCAGTAATCAGCTGTTAGTGCCTCAAGAAGCATTAATAGTCACATGAAAAGTATGTGAGCAACACCGTTCATCATAAATGAAAAGAAGTAGTATTAGGCACTAGGGCAAGGGTACTATAGCTTGAATTGAATTCTCAAGTGTAGGGGTGAAATAATACACACGTAGGGGTATACAATCGATATTTGGATAAAAGATAGAAATAAATAATAAGACTTATGTTTTCTGTAAAGTTGATAAAAATCCCTGATTTAAGACCGCACTTTAGAAGGAAAACTCAGGAGATACCAACATCTCTCTAAACTTTTTTTTGGAACGTATAGGATCTAATGTTAAATAGATAAGAGATGTGAAACATAAAGGTTCAATATTTCTAATTTAGGATGATAGAGTTTCTAACGTAAATACTAAACTGTAGGAGTAGAATCGATGTTAATTTATAACACTAGCTTGAAGGGATTTTGTGGGTGTAATCCGCTGAAATCCCTCAGGTGACAACACTCCTCCTACTAGGGATACCTAGAGGTTTAACGGCTTGTTGCACGAGCTCAGTGCAATCGCGTTCTATGCGAAAGTGAGGTTACAACTTTTTGTGAATAAATTGGTTTTGCTCGGGATGTGCAAAAGTTAAGTTTGGGGGTATTTATTCATACCAGAATATTGCATTTATTACCGCTCATCTTATGCTCGTTTGTTTATAGGCAAGTACTTTTAATCCGTGTTTGCTACATATTTACAGACTATAGGTTCCTAGTCCAAAATAACGCAAATGATACAAAATCTCCATTGTTACGCCAAAATCCAGAACATCTGTTGCCAATAGATAAAAGCCGGGTTCCGGTCATCCATATCCGTCCAGTACCGCGTACCAGTTCCAGAGACAAGACAAATGACAGCAGTCATTCGTGTCTCGGACAAGCTCAGAGCACGAGAGAGGCAGCACAAGAATCAATGGGTGCCCGGAACTCGAGGGAGATGAGGTCAAAAGGATTATTTTTGAAGCCATTTTGGACTGTTGCAGATCTTAAGAAATTATGGAAGCAATTTAGAATTTGGAGCATGTAGAACAACAGAAGAGAGAAACACAAAAAAACCCAGAATAACGACATGCCAATTCCACCAAAGAGCCGCGGATCCGTGGCCTAAGTGGCGAATCGACAGGGGATCCGCGGCCGAGTTGACTCAGTGTAAACTCGGATTTTTGGGGTAGTTTGGACATTTCATTTAGGCTCCGAATCATGCCCTACGGTTTCAGCACGCAGCGTATAAATAGCCCAGTTTTGTGCCAAGCCAAAGGTCTTCTTTTTATTCTTCATTTTATTAGGATTTAGTTTAGTTTAGCTTATATCTTCTTCTTCTTCATCATCTTTCCTCCATTAAATTGTTGTGAGAGCTCTTGAATGGATGTTAAATGATGATGAGGGTTTTTATTAACTTGTCTCTTTTATTTCTTGCCTTGTAATTTTATTATCTTGTATTGTAATTTTGTTTATTGTTGTTAAGTAGTTGTTGTTTGTTCATCACAGAAAACTGCATTTTAATGCCGCTCATTCATTATCTATTTTTGTATTTATCGGTACTATTAACCAGTATCTGCTCAGTAATACAGATTACAGGTATCCGTGACAAAATACTGAAAATACACTTAAAATCACGGATATATCATTTGTGAGCCGACACTGCAACCGAAACTGCAAACCGATATCCCAAGAGTTATTTTGCAAACAAATAAAGTGTACACTTTTTGATCGAACACATAGTATGTATGCACACAACTCTTGGAGCATGGACCATGGATGGGGCAGCCATGAATCAAGGAGCAAGTGGGCATGGTGTGACGTGCATTCAATGCATAAAGTAGTGATGTGACCAAAAGATTCAAGTTTCCCTCCAAGCAATGGGTGCAAACCAAATTCAAATAGACAAATCAAACTGTACCAAAGTGATGCGGGGGAACAAACAAGTCAATACACCAAGCCCGAGCCTTAGAGCTCGGATTTGACCCGAGATCACCACCCTTGTGGCCGGCCCCACTGCCTCCAAATGCCCCTAGTTTTCTACAGTGCATCCCCTGCTGCCACCTCATCATAATGTTATTGTTTGTTTAATCTCTTTTTTTGCCTATAAAAGCAGAATGAGGCAGCAAGGGAGAGGGCTCTCACATTGTATCTTTCATTTTACACTTCAACTTTTTTGTTTTCTTTTGTTCTCTTATACATAGCTAACCCCTTGAGTTCTTTGCCTTAACTTGATCTTGCAACCTCTTCTTTAAGCTTGTAAAGTTAAGCTTTGGTTATTGCACTCAAGAGTTGTATCATTACTTTGGTATGAATAAAGCTTTCTCTTTGTGCCTTCATTTCACCTTAGGATCTTTATCTTCACTTGATCTTGCAAGCTCTTCATTGAGCTTGCAAGTTTAAGTTTAGGTATTTGATTCCATGGTTTGTTATGTGCTCTTGGGTTCCTAATTTTCTTTCTTGCATTTTTATTACTTGCTTTACATTCTTGCAATTTATTACCTTGCTTTACTTTCATGCACTTTCATTCCATGTCATTTACTTTCTTGTGTTACTCTTTTCTTCTCTTTGTTTCTCTTTTCTTTTGCTCTTTTTGTTTGTTGCTTGAATGGTTGTGAATATGTGTTGTTAGGAAAAAAGAAAGATATTGTAAATTAAGGTTTCGTTTCCCATTTCCTTTTCCCGTATTTTCCATTTGAAACTCCGCCCAAATCTTACGCAAGTGCTCCATTAGGCACCCTACCCTACTAAGGTATCGGTGATTCCTAACTGCGACCGGTTGTGTTCGGATTGGCCGGAGGCGAAAGCAAGAGACAAGAACGGACGGACAAGAGTAAATACGCCGGATTCCATAAATACCGTGCTTAAGCACCCTAATCCACGTTGTTGCTGATTGCTCTAGCTTCATTGGTTGAGTTCGTATCAAAGGACTTGAATACAGATTTCCTTAACTTACACTATCCTATCTAATCCTAAAAACCGGTTACTTTGCATCTAACACTTAGGATAGATATGAACAATTCCACCTACGGGCATTAACTCGTTACGATAAGAACTAAAAACGCACCGTCTCCCTGCGGACGACCCATGCTCATCGCGGCTAGCTGCAAAGCGACACGTTCTGATCGCAGTTAGATTTTAGAACTTCAAAACACGACACGCCAAAAGCGTGCGATCAACTAGCGCCGTTGCCGGGGAGACGGTAACGTTTTTGTTATTGTTATTCGGGTTAATCTTGTTAACATCCATCTAACACTTTTCTAAAATACAAACTAAAAATTTCAAAAATTTTCAAAACCAAAACAAAAAAACTAACAAAACCAATTTTGCTCTCTGGATTTCTGACCTTCTACCACTCTAGATCTAAATTAAAGAATCAAACAATATCAGTGAGACTCTAGTGGAACACAGTGAACACAGAAGAAGTTTGGAGCCCATCTGCCACAACTTGGCCGGCGACACACCCACCAATTCCGAGCTCGCCGGCCTCTTCTGCTCCTTCTACCTCCAATTTTTCCTCTGTGCTCAAGTTTTCTGATTTTTTCCTATTTGTATTGTTTGTTTTTTATAATTTTTAGTGTGCAGGTATTTGGGCATTCGTATCGCTTTTCCGCACTAATATCCGTTTTTCCGATATTTATAGATGTTTGCGGATTTGCGAACTACGATTGTGTGGAGCAAAGTGTACATTCCAAGCTAAGGTGATTACGAAGTACAGTGCTAAAGATCCGGGTAGTTTGACCCGCGCAAGCGAACATTCCAAACTATTCGGATTTAATTTCAACGAGAGTTTTTTAACCCAAAAATTTATCGGTACGTACTTTACTAACACCTTCTTCTTAACGCGTCCACTATACTATCTTTGCAGGATTCTTTGCAAGTTCGCTACCAAACACCAAAATTGACTAACCCGTATTTGTTGCAGTATCATGCTTAAACTAAAAAACGATTGTTTGATTCTTTGAATAAAATTTTTATTGAATTGCGCATTGCATACATTAATACGGACTTAAGAGCAAGCGAACCCCACAACATACAGTAAAGGATTTCATCATCTTTTCCGTGGCCCACAAATCACGAAACTGTGCATAAACGTTTACCCGCACAAATTTTAAAAGAAACTAGACTTTAATCCTTTAAGGACTTTGCGCTCACTAGGAGAAGTTAACTGTGTTTAGAACACCGCTTAACGGTATATCGTTCATGGGGTGTCTAGGAAAGTGTTCACGGCGAAACCGCCAAAAGAGAAAGGGTTATTTAATTAAGGACCTTCGCGAAAGCGTCGGAAAACCTCTCCTTATCTCTGCACTTAGCTGGCCTCGTGATCGGTATATCTTTAGCCCGTTTCTCGACACAGGTTTACTTCGACAATCAAGTTCTGGAGCAGGTCTAGTTGACCTAGGTAAACCCTAGACCGATTAGGTGTGTGGTATTTTTGTGTCGTGATTGTTTTTTTCAGATTCTTTTTGTGTGTGTATTTCATTCTTTTGTTAATAACTAACTAAAAAACCAAAAAAAAACACATTCTTTTTCCTCTCTTCTTCTCTTCATATCATGGGTACCCCACCTCGCAAAACTCCTGTCTAACTTTGGTACCCACAACCAGACATAACTTCCTACAGTTCTTGCTTTGGCCGAACGTCGAACGATCCATCCATACCAAAAATTTCTTTGAAAGATCGGATAGACGCATCTAGGACAACCAATTGGACTCCGCAATCCACCTTGTATCAACCATTTCAACCTTCACCACCTTCTTACGTTGACACCCCTTTTGAGAGTCCAGTTGTAACTCCAAGACCTATGTCTATTGCAGAATAAATCGAACAATCCCGTAGCTGATCTTTCACTCCTTTCACCACTGCGAATTATTTGGATCAACAATTCCATTCACCCCCTGTCCAACCATTCAATTCCTATCCATCCTACCCAACTTTTGCACCTTCCCTAGACATTGCTTCTGAACAGCCTTTTGGGAGTTTCCAGTATCCAAACAATTTCGAATCTTTTACTGAAACCCCGTCACAACCTATGTCTAGTCTGGAACAGTCGTTGGAAGACATTAGGGTACCGTCATGCCAACAGATGATGGATTTGAATGCGTACATGGCCGCCCCCATACAACCTAGTGACCAGGTAGCTAGTTTCCAACTAGCTCCAAATTTTCCAATGTATGATGAGGCGGTAGGACAGGTTGAGAATTTGAGTGGAGAGAGTGAGCTGTACACCCTTCCAAATCAACTCTACCCATTGCAAATTGAATCCCACAACTCCTATTTTGAAAGTCTATCGAGCGTCCCAAATGATTTATCAATTGAACATAGAATGTTGAATGAGTTGTGTGACTTTATAGTATTTGATTTACCCGATTGTGAATGGTCCATTCCAAGTGAAACCAATCCCAAAACTTTTGACCTCTACACCTCCATCTTAGAACCTGAATTGATTAATATCCATACTTTTGATGAGGTGTCTGAGAAAATTAATTTTCACTTGATTGAGGATATTGACGCTGGGAATATTTTGGATGCTGAACCCGCAGTTTTGGATGAGTTTTTCTCTCCAATTCATCATCCCGAGTCATTAACTGTTTTTCCTGAACTCCATATGCGTCTGGATTTTGATGATAAATGCATGGATGAGCTTAATTTTGAGAAAAATTTTGAGGATATTTTCTAGGATGAACCAGTTTTGCTTGATGAGTCAGATTTTCCAATTCATCCTATCCCCTTCATTGACCGTGTACACCCTCCGGAACCTTTAACCGATAACCTTTCTCAACCACTTCCTTCCATTCTTTCCATCATTCTGACCTTGCAAGACACCGTATCAATTTCACTTCCTGTGTCTTCTTTACCAAGTTCGGCTTACCCATGGTTTCTCACGAATCTTGAAGGATTTGACCCAATTTCTCGCTATATTTATAGATTAGTACAATATATCTTTTCACATCGATCATTACAGATTGTACTAATTTATTCAATCCATTTCCACCCTCAAGTTCGTATTCCACTTGTTTCTCCCTTCCGCCATTCTTCTCCTCCACCGAGACCGGACGTCGCTTCTATCCCCACACGGTCTCGCGTGTTTCTTATTTCTTTTCTCTACACTCCATTATTTCACCAACCGCCGTTTTATAACGATAAAATTTTTGAATGGTTGGTTCTCACTTTTGGCCTTTGTAAGGCCTTATATAGTTTGATGCTGTTCTTTCCCCCATAAACTCTGAACTTCACCGCTTAAACAGTAGAAACACTGTTTCACTTAAGTTTGGGGGGAACCTTTTTGTGTATATATTTTTTGATTTTCTTTTTGTTTTGTATATAATTTGTATTTGGGGAGCACCGACAATTTTGACCTTTTTGGTGTAGCCTGACAGTGAAGGCACTGTCAAGCTTAAGTTTGGGGGTGTGCTCGGTAAGCTTTCTACCTTCGCATTCATTTGTATATTCTGCATTTTCCATACTTATTAAAACCAATAAAAAATCGAAAATTTTCCAAAAAAAATATAAAAACTTTGTCGTCAAGTTAGCTAATAGGGCAACATTGATTTTATTCTAAAAGTTTAATTGATACTTTAAAAATAACTAAATTCTAGGCTTAGAAATTGAAAATCCTAAAAATAACCCTCATTCTGTTTAACTTTGGAAATTATACGTCCTTACAGTTTTTTTAGAAGTAGGTAATCTTGAATTCAGTTCTTGAGTTACGTCAAGATGAGGGGAAAGTATTGAAGCTTTACTGAAAGATAAGTCTGAAAAATAGTTTCTATTCTTAAGTTCAAATTTAGAAAGTATATACCCTATAAACTGCAGATACACGCACCTTGAAACTTGGGATAGTAGAGAATACCTAGAAATACATTTAGATGAAAGCCTAGTATGAAAGAAAGAGCGGTATTTAAAGCTAAACACCAAAAGAGCATATTGAAAAATATATCCGGTCTTGAAGAAAAAGAAGAAGAAGAAGAAGAAAAAAGAAAAAGAAAAAATAGAATAAAGTCAAGACGTGGAAACTGCTATTTACGCTTTAAGCTCACACATTCAGTAATCGGTCGTTAGTACCTCAAGAAGTATTAATAGTCACATGAAAGATGTGTGAGCAAATCCGTCCGTCATTTAATGAAAAGAAGTAGTATTAGGTATTAGGGCAAGGGTATTATATCTTGAATTGAATTCTTAAGTGTAGGGGTGAATAATTTACACACACGTAGGGGTATACAATCGATATTTGGATGAAAAATAGAAATAAAGAATAAGACTTATGTTTTCTGTAAAGTTGATAAAAATCCTTGATTTGAGACCGCACTTTAGAAGGAAAACTCAGGAGATACCAATATCTTTCTAAACTTTTTTTGGAACGTATAGAATCTAAGCTTAAATAGATAGGAGGTGTGAAACATAAGGGTTGAATATTTCTAACTTAGGATGACATAATTTCTAACGTAAATACTAAACTGTAGGAGTAGAATCAATGTTAACTTATGAAACTAGCTTGGCGGGATTTTGTGGGTAGTATCCGCTGAAAACCCTCAGGAGACAACACTCCCCCTACTAGGGTCACCTAGAGGTTTAACGGTTTGTTGCACGTGCTCAGTGCAATCGCGTTCCCTGCGAAAGTGAGGCTAGGATTTTGTTTTGCTCAGGACGAGCAAAAGATAAGTTTGGGGGTATTTGTTTGTAAGTCCACGGCAGCGCCCCTGCCGTCTAACAGACGCCAAATGCGGAACAAAAACTTTTACAACTGGCGCTATCGCGAACTATAACTTGGATCTGCCATTATTGCTAAACTAACAAACTACAAAGAGGGTAGAAAGGTTATACCGAACGATCCGAGTCCTTCGTTCTTTAACCATCATCCCATGCACCGTTGCGGCTGCTCCGATCTCGTCGATTTCCGATCTCCTCGTCCAGGTGGCACCACGTCAACGGATCTTTAAATGGGCTCCTGCCTCCGATCCGAGGCAACTCGGACATGAAGTTTGCTAGCCGACATGTCCAAGATTGATGTAGAGAATGAGTAGAACACTTTGTCTCAAGAAAATGAAGTTGCCTTTTGAAGATCATGTGAGAAAATGAACTATGAAATGAGCTAAAGGATTTTTTGTGCATGGAAAAATAATTTCAGCCATCACCAAAAATCAGCCCACACAAAATAGCTCTCGGCCACTCGAAGGAAATCTTTCACTGTGAATTGTTGATTGGGTTGAGCACAACAAATGAAATGGTGATGTTATATATTGAATAAATTAATCCAACTAAACAAATCAACACCAATCAAAAAAAACCCAGCACACCCCCTCACAATAGTGTCGGCCAAAATAAGTGTGGGTGAGCACAAGCCAAAGGAAATTGGTGACAAAAAAAAATCCTTATTCTACCAAAAGATCTAAACTAAAAGATTTTAAGCAATACAAACTTCATTAATTGCAAAGGATGACTCATGTAAACACCTCATCCCATCATTAAATGCAATGAGTGACACACTAATCCTAGTCACCATTCAAGAAGCTTCCACACCCATGACTCACCTCATGACTCACCCAAGTGACGAAAAGATAAATCCTCATTTAACCGAATGTTAAATACGGGTGTTAGAAAACTGAAAACTGGCAACTTTCAAAACCGATCCCGAAACGAATTTCAGGATAACCCCGTATCAGTATAAATATACCCGCATTTGTATTACGACCGAATACAAATGCAACTGAGACAAAGATATTATATCTACACAGTATAATACTCGGATCCGGCTTAAACCAAAACCGACCAGTATTATTTGCCCGAAATATGACACGTGCGTAAACGCACGTGCATTTTCCGAACCTTGCCATAATACCATACGGCCTCTACAACGTTTCGCCCGAACTTGGAAAACTGTCTGTGGGGGACTCTAATGACTCATCAACACACTGGCACTGGGTATAACCACTAGCACGTCAGAGGTACAAGCTGTACGTAACGGTTGCCTATGTATTAATTGGAAGGGAAGCTGACGAGCGAACTCATCCAGAAACCCAAATGAGCCTAACAGTGACAATATATAAACAGTCCGGTCCGTTCGTCTATGAGTATCGCATATCGGCCTAGGGGGCTGGTAACGTCAGACCCCTAATAGCGGTATAAGTCGTGTCAGAGAGTGGCCCAGAACACCCTGAGATACTACTGGAGTACCTACCAGTAAATCTCCTGTCTCGACCGAGGACTTTGTGTAATGGCTCTCCTAGATACAGCGCGATCTCACCCCCAATACCGGGAGAGACGAATCCCCTACCGATCCGCTCACTTGCCTCCATGTGGCTCGGGACTGTACCCAAAAAAGACCTGTTTGCACGACTCCTTTGAGCCGTGGTAGGATAGAAATCAAAGCACAGTGGGAACTCACACGAGACAAATGACGACCTCAGGTCGATGAACTAATCTGTACACATATCACCAGGGAACTGCTATCTGACGATATGTATAATACCAACTTGCATGTTCCCGGCGAGTCCTGTCCGGTATACTCATAACCTAATGAGCATCTGTATACATCTTAGGTGATCCAACCGACATCAGTGGCTTGTGAGACCGGCCACCGCCCATCGTCGGGGTTTCGACTGTATATACTAGTCTACTCTGGAGTATCGATGCCCTGTCTCGAAACTCTCACGACTAGGGACACTTTTAAAGGATGTGCTTATAAACCCCAGCTCCCACGTATATGATTGCCATCATACTGCTGGCAGTCAAGCAAGAATCCTATGGGCTCTATCATCATGCAATAGTGAACTAAAGCATATATACGATGATAATGACAAACCAGATAGCATACTATCATCTCGAGCAAGACTGTCATATCAGTATAGGTCCTCCCTCAATCATTACAATCACGTACCTGCGATCCAATAATTGACTTTGAGGGCACTATATCCAACAATCTCCCACTTGCACTTAAGGCTAATTATTGCGATGTCGCATACTCACAGCCCGTGTGATACCGAACATCCAACTCCTCTACTAATCAGTTTCACAAAGCTCGTTTGTAAAACTCTCGTGTTCAAGAAATAGCCTCAGTGAGTGGATCTGCCCTGATGTTTCTTTCTATGTCTCTCTTAATCTCAAGTTCACGGTGATAACTATCTCCCGAATCGAGTAATACCTGTCTTAGAATATGTCTGGATATTTGATAGGACCAAGTTCATAAATGAACTCCAAATCCAAACTTCTTAGACTGTATAGATAACTGAACCTAATCAGTATCGCGCACCATGCCACCCACAGTATCCTCTTGGACCACCTGTCCATAATACAGTCCCTCGTCAGAGGGAAAACTATAACTCTGACAATCACTCTGTCAACCATGTCACCTTTGAAGCCTGAAATGATAACCGTCTCCCGAAGGAGACTGTCGTCATCAAATCCGTAGAACATGCACTTATGTTCTAAAGCTGCTTCCTTATGTTTCTTCAGGATTGGATTAATATAAACTTATTGCATCTAGTGCAAAAACAACATCTTATGTGGTACTTGACATTTCTCACGATTGACTCAATTGCCTAAGCAAGTGATCTGCCAATCATGCATATCCCTCTCCCCTTTAGTCTGTAAGACACCTTTAGAGAGGGTGACTCCATCGCCAGCAGGTACACCACCATGCCAGGAGTCATCTATTCTAAAATACTATTAGAATACTGTCAAAGTACCTACATTGGGAAGCTACCCAAATCTAGATCTAAAACCATAGATCTAGTAACCAAAATGTCTGATATTATATCCATATCCTTTGTGGAGAAACAACTGTGTGACGATCAAAGTACAACCGATCGTAGTATACGAATTTTACTTCCTACTTTGTGTATGTCATCTAAATACCAAGACATCACACCCTACTACCTTCTCAACAGATCCATCTCCGCTATATCTGCTCAAGTCTATAAATAGGCATAAGCTACTTGCCCACTATGCTTCCGCTGCTCCCACTGACTATGACAACCCTCTGGTAGAATAATATATACGTGCACTTCTAAAGCTAGTTTAGAACGACGCTATACATATCCTCCTGCCGGGTCTCATAGTTTGGAACAACAGTAGTGTCAAGTCTGGGTAAACAAGAACCTCCCTGTCACCGTCCTTGAGGCTACCAGAGTACCTCTCGGGTGTCTGAGGTTACCCACCATATCTGCGGAGTGGCTAATGGAATGTCAAACCTGATTGAATATATAGGTCCTATTAAATTTTCTGTAACCGTTTGTGGTTCTGGAATCACTTCCAGTTCTACCATATTCCCACTATCGTTTTCTGAAAAAATCCATTTTACTAAAACTGTGGCGAGTCAAGAACAATATCACTATTGATCTTCCAGATGGTAGAAAATCAACCGTCGACATAGCCCGGGTCAACCCACAAACTGCCATTATAGAAACGTGCCTTGAGTTATCCAGTGTCTGGTTTTAAGCATAAGCTAGACAACTCATCGTACCTTAACATCGTTAAGATATGAACCATTCTATATCCCATATAGAAACATTTGGCACATATTTAATTAGAACCAGATTCTAATCATGCAGCTGTCTCCAGTGCATATCAGCTTAATGGAGAGAGGCTAATCAGTATTACTCAACTTAGGAATATATCCAATTATGAGTAATCTGAAAGAGAAACTAGTTTCTCAAAAACCATTACTATCAACTGAATACCAATCACAAGTATCTACATTTTCAATTTCTTTGAAGAATCCCGATACTTGTGACACCTGGTTCTCTACTTTATTCTTATACCCACAACTTCTCGAAACTTAGACATTCTATTTATACGAAACACTTGTCTAAAAAATAAAGAAGTCATAAGTAAACAAAACATAGTATGAGAACCTACCCCTTTGTCCTGATGGACACTGGACAACATACAATACTCTGTATAATTCCGCTGAGTTGAATAACTTAAAACTTGTGCATCGTAGGTTGAAAACTGTACCCAGGCGATTTCCTCAAATATCACCAATTACAACGAATTCCGATATAATAAGGATAATCACCTTATTCCGAATAACTTACTCCCACACATCATCTGTAAAACCATACAGATGTGAGAATCATACCTGGTAAATACATGCCTTGGAGTAAGTATCTAATCGGGAAATCAGTTTTCCTTTAACAATGCACCGAAACATGAAAATGTTTCGTAGGGATATCCTGGTATTCCTAGTAATGCCTCTTCCATAATCCAATTCATGACTATAACCGTATATTTCTTTGCCATCTCTCCAAATCCCTTTATTTGTCTTTAGTCGTTACCTTCTGTACACCATTGTTAGGCTAAGTGGTTTTCTTACTTCCCTACCGTTCGGCACCAGCCTATGGTTTGGAAGAAGACTATCCAGTAAGCGTAATAGGTGTACCCTCCTAAACCAAGGAGTACTCGCAACTTGAGAGAAGGTGGTGATAAAAGACAACTGAATAATACCTTATTCTATTTCTCCCGAATTGGGAAAAAAAACAAAGGTAAAAATAGGAGTGGCGATGAAGTACGCGGTTTGGTCGTGAATGATAACAGTCCTAATTTACTTTGCCCTCTTTTCTAATCCCTTTATTTTGTCTTTACATATTACCTTCTGCACACCCTACTTAGGCTAATTGGTTTTCTTCATTCCCTACCTTTCGGCACCTGCCTATGGTTTGGAAGAAGACTATCCAATAAGCGTAATAGGTGTACTCTCCTAAACTAAGGAGCCCTCGCAACCTGAGAGAAGGTGATAATAAAAGACAACTGAATAAACCAATTCTATTTCTCCTGAACCTGGATCCATCCTCGAAGAAGTCCCTTCGAGGTCGTATACAACCATACGATGGATCTATCCAATGGAAGTGGATGTCCGTAGTTGTTGGAGATAGTGCCCTCATAGTCAATTATTGGATCGCAGGTACGTGATTGCAATGATTGCGGAGGACCTATCCCGGTAGGACAGTCTTACTCGAAATGATAGTATGCTATCTGGTTTGCCTTTATCAGTCGTGTACATGTTCAGGTGACTGATTACATGTTACACTTTGATAGAGCCCTTAGGATCTTGCTTTACTACCAACAGTATGATGGCGATCATATACGTGAGAGTTGGGTAGTTTATATGCATATCCTTAATTGTGGTCCCTAGTCGTGGGAGTTTCGAGACAGGGCATCGATACTCCGGAGTAGACTAGTGTATACAGTCGAGACCCCGACGAGGGGCGGTGGCCGGTCTCACAAGCCACTGGTGTCAGTTGGATCACCTAAGATGTATACAGGTGCTCATTGGGTTATGAGTACACCGGACAGGACTCGCCGGGAATCTGCTAGTTAGTACTATACCTATCGTCAGATAGCAGTTCCCTGGTGACATGTGTACAGGTTAGTTCATCGACCTGAGGTCGTCATTTGTCTCGTGTGAGTTCCCACTGTGCTTTGATTTCTACCCTACCATGGCTCAAAGGAGTCGTGCAAACAGGTAGCTTTTGGGTACAGTCCCGAGCCATATGGAGGCACGTGAGCGGATCGGCAGGGGATTCGTCTCTTCCGGTATTGGGGGCGAGGTCGTGCTGTGTCTAGGAGAGCCATTACACAAAGTCCATGGCCATGGCAGGAGATTTACTGGTAGGTACTCCAGTAGTATCTCAGTGTGTTATTGGGCTACACTCCGACACGACTTATACTGCTATTTGGGGTCTGACGTTACTAGCCCCCTAGGCGGATATGCGATACTCATTGACGAACGGACCGGACTGTATATACATTGTCACTGTTAGGCTCAGTAGGGTTTCCGGATGAGTTCGCTCATCGGCCTCCCTTGAGTTCGCACATCGGCCTCCCTTGAGATCAGTCCATGGGCAGCCGTTACGCATTGCTAGTGCCGCTGACGGTTTGTGGTTAAACCCACTGCCAAGGTACTGACGAGTCATTAGAGTCCCCCACAGACAGTTTTCCAAGTTCGGGCGAAACGTTGTAGAGGCCGTATGGTTTTATGGCAGGGTTCGGAAAATGCACGTGCGTTTACGCACGTGTCAGTTTTCGGGCAGATGATACTGGTCGGCTTTGGTTTAAGCCGGATCCGAGTATTGTATTGAGTAGGTATAATATCTTTGTCTCAGTTGCATTTGTATTCGGTCGTAATACAAATGCGGGTATATTTATACAGATACGGGGTTATCCTGAAAGTCGTTTCAGGATCACTTTTGGAAGTTGCCAGTTTCCAGTTTTCTATCAGCCGTCTTTTAACATTCGGTTAAAGACGGATTTATCTTTTCTTCAGTTGAGGTGAGTCAGTGTTCTAGAAGCATCTAGATGAGGTGACTAGGATTAATTGGTGTTGAGTTTTCATTGGATGCATTTAATGGTTCATTAATGCATGATGACTAGGTTTATGACTCATGCTTTAACATTAAAGCATTTTGTTTTGGTTAAGATCTTTTGTTCATGATATTATTTCTAATGGTCACCTCCCTCCTCCTACCATCACCTCCCTCTTGCATAAATTGTGGCCGGCCCCCTTGAGTGAGAGAGAGAGAGATTAATTTCATTCTTGAGAGAAAAGACTATGGTTTAGGGTGCATGGAAATTTCATTGCCTCTTTCATTTCCATCACCCGATAAAATGGCAACTTCATTAACCGATCGTCCACGGACTTGGACGAAGTGAGACAAAGTCATATACTCATTCTCTACATCATTCTTGGTCGTCTCTTCTAGCAAACTTGACGACCGAGTTGCCTCGAGTCAGAGGCGGGAGCCCGTTTAAAGAATCAATGATGTGGTGCCACCTGGACGAGCAGATCGGAGATCGAAGAGATCGGAGCAGCCGCAACGGAGCGTGGGATGATGGTTGAAGAACGAAGGACTTGGATCGTTCGGTATAACCTTTCTACACTCTTTACAGTTTGTTAGTTTAGCAATAATGGCAGATCCGGGTTAAAGTATACGATAGCGCCAGTTAAAAAGTTTTTGTTCCGCATTTGGCGTCTGTAGACGGCCGGGGCGCTAGCGTAGACTAACAGTAGTAATACGGGGTGTTCTGAGAAATGCAAAGGGTAAAAGAAGAAGCGGCAATGACTTATGCAACTCAGACAATCCAAAAAGCCAGTATTTTAAGAAGGTTCGGTCAACTTGGTCACTGAGTCATAGTCTAGGGTCGGTCAAAGGTCGCTGCCAAAGAGAGAGAGAGAAAAGAAACACTCTGCGTGCACTCTAACCTAGATCAGAATGGTTATCACTTTATCTAATCAGGAAACCTCCCACTGTAATCTCAAATTCTCCTCCAAACCTGAAAGAAGAATTAGTCGGGATCACCCGAAGAGTAAACCAACTCATCAGTGAGAATCGAGATCCAACTATCATCGCATGATAACGTGACGGAATCCACTCACGTTATCACACTCCAGAAGGTATGCACATGCCTGGCAAGTTTCCTGTATATTTGAAACTCCCGATGTGATTTTTGCCTCATGCTCTTATGACCTTGACGAAGGCCAAAATATCATAAGTCACATGTTAAGTTCTACCCGTCATTATCCAGGTCAATTTGAACCTACCCGTACAAGCCCTTGACGAAGGCCAAAATAGTTATACGACTGTCCCAAACCAACACATCTATCTATGCAACAAATGAATACCCCAGCAGCTACCAAACACTATTCCTTGACGAAGGCTAACATACATAGCTTGAATACTACTGAATACCCAAAAGAAATGACGGAGGGCTACGGCTGGTTTTTGGCGAAAAACCTTTAACGTAATGAACTTGATATCGCTGAAGGAACCTGATAGCTTTTTATAAAAATATAGCGGCGAAAACCTTTTGCTAAAGAGGTCACTCCCGGTGAAGGGATCTCGGCTCTTTCCTCGTGGAATGAGGTGCAGGATATTCCAACTGAATACCGCGATGGAAAGCAACTTGTAATCAACTATAGTGATGTTATTACCCTGATACAAACTTCTGCCTAAGGGGTCACTCCCGGTGAAGGGATCTCGGCCCTTGCCTCGTCGAATGAGGTGCAGGATATTCCAACTGAATACCGCTATGCAAAACAAAAGGAAACATCTTTGTAATAACACCTTTTAAAATTTGTTCCAACAACATCAAATATAGCTTTTTTTTCCTTTGCATTGATCAGAATCAACGCAGTCCCATCAAATAATCACACCAGAAAAGAACGAAAATAAAATATACGTATATGCCATCCGCATTCATCATTGGGTCCCGTCATCACCCGTTAGGTTACTTAACTAACGACAGAGCGGGGACTGGACTAGCGTGGGTGTAAAACATATACAACATCTAATAGTATATATACCAATATAAAATAATCGCTCCAGGCGTGATAATATGCAACATTACAGAAAAGTAATAAGTATCACAGAACAATACAGATAATCTGGGATCCCCGGGTTTCACAGAGCCTCTAGTGAATCCCGACGTTCCCCTGGTTGTGTGGATAGCCTATGCAATGAAACCTAGACCCCTACGGGTGCGGCAAGTTACCTGCCAAAACCTGAAGCGAGGTAGTCCCCCACAGTATAGTGAATGGAACACCCGGCACTTCACGGAATCCGGTAAATTGAGCACCCCTCCTTGGGTCAACCTGTACCCCCTACGAGTACGGCGAATAGTCTGCCAATTCTAGAGTGAGGCCCCTATGCCTCTCAAAGCCATGAGATACGGACCCGTTGCCCTCCAGAACCCGGCTATCCGTGCACTCCGTCGTGGGGTAAACCTAGTACAGAAATAAAAATATGTACAATGGGTATATCGACCTCAGCCCGATCGTGCCCCAAAAGAATATTATACAAACAGGCAGTTACGGCAGTCCACATGTTGGACGCTCGCCCCGCAATATCAAATATATAAATAAATCCAAACTGCACTACCATTGCACACTGCTATCCACCACGACATATCCGCAACATCACAGCACAACACAGAACATCAACGCGAATGTCACGTTCGCAAATCCGTCTAAAAGAGCCATAGAAATTAGACGCAATTTACCGCTCGAATGACATTCTCGATCGGAGATATAAAGTAAGTACTGTAAACCAACACGTTTAAATTTCGATCGACAAAATTTCTCAAAGTGGGCCCCACGAACATCTGCTGTACAGTAACAAAATATGGGCCCAAAAGAAATATTCCAGAAACCACAATTTACCAAGTAGAAGACACAGTTAAAATTTGGGTCACTGTTCCTTCAAAATGGCCGCGGATGCACGGTCAAACCCTAGCTTTGACCGCGGATCCGCGACAACAACATGGGATCACGTGACCAAATTTCAACCGTCTTCTTAAAAAAAGCCTGCTCTATTTTCTGTGACATGCAAAATAATTTTAAGGCCTGATTTAAAATCGACAGAAACTTTTGTACAGAAAATTGTAGTTTCGGAAATTCCGTTCGATCGATCTTTTAAACGCGTTAGCACAAGTTAGTAAAGCTCAATGGCGAGGCTCTGATACTACTGTAAGTCCACGGTAGCGCTCCGGCCGTCTAACAGACGCCAAATGCTGAACAAAAACTTTTACAACTGGCGCTATCGCGTACTATAAACCGGATCTGCCATTATTGCTAAACTAACAGACTACAAAGAGGGTAGAAAAGTTATACAGAACGATCCGAGTCTTTCGTTCTTTAACCATCATCCCACGCACCGTTGCGGCTGCTCCGATCTCGTCGATCTCCGATCTCCTCGTCCAGGTGGCACCACGTCAACGGATTTTTAAACGGGCTCCCGTCTCTGACCCGAGGCAACTCGGACATGAAGTTTGCTAGCCGACATGTCCAAGATTGATGTAGAGAATGAGTAGAACACTTTGTCTCAAGAAAATGAAGTTGCCTTTTGAAGATCATGTGAGAAAATGAACTATGAAATGAGCTAAAGGATTTTTTGTGCATGGAAAAATAATTTCAGCCATCACCAAAAATCAGCCCACACAAAATAGCTCTCGGCCACTTGAAGGAAATCCTTCACTGTGAATTGTTGATTGGGTTAAGCACAACAAATGAAATGGTGATGTTATATATTGAATAAATTAATCCAACTAAACAAATCAACACCAATCAAAAAAAACCCATCACACCCCCTCACAATAGTGTCGGCCAAAACAAGTGTGGTTGAGCACAAGCCAAAGGAAATTGGTGACAAAAAAAATCCTTATTCTACCAAAAGATCTAAACTAAAAGATCTTAAGCAATACAAACTTCATTAATAGCAAAGGATGACTCATGTAAACACCTCATCCCATCATTAAATGCAATGAGTGACACACTAATCCTAGTCACCAATCAAGAAGCTTCCACACCCATGACTCACCTCATGGCTCACCCAAGTGACGAAAAGATAAATCCGCATTTAACCGAATATTAAATACGGGTGATAGAAAACTGGAAACTGGCAACTTCCAAAAGCGATCCCGAAACGAATTTCAGGATAACCCCGTATTAGTATAAATATACCCGCATTTGTATTACGACCGAATACAAATACAACTGAGACAAAGATATTATTCTATACAGTATAATACTCGGATCCGGCTTAAACCAAAACCGACCAGTATTATCTGCCCGAAATATGACACGTGCGTAAACGCATGTGCATTTTCCGAACCTTGCCATAATATCATACGGCCTCTACAACGTTTCGCCCGAACTTGGGAAACTGTCTGTGAGGGACTCTAATGACTCATCAACACACTGGCACTGGGTATAACCACTAGCACGTCAGAGGTACAAGCTGTACGTAACGGTTGCCTATGTATTGATTGGAAGGGAAGCTGACGAGTGAACTCATCCAGAAAACCTACTAAGCCTAACAGTGACAATATACATACAGTCCGGTCCGTTCTTCTATGAGTATCGCATATCGGCCTAGGGGGATGGTAACGTCAGACCCCCAATAGCGGTATAAGTCGTGTCAGAGAGTGGCCCAGAACACTCTGAGATACTACTGGAGTACCTACCAGTAAATCTCCTGCCTCGGTCGAGGGCTTTGTGTAATGGCTCTCCTAGACACAGCGCGATCTCACCCCCAATACCGGAAGAGACGAATTCCCTGCCGATCCGCTCACTTGCCTCCATGTGGCTCGAGACTGTACCCAAAAAAGACCTGTTTGCACGACTCCTTTGAGCTGTGGTAGGGTAGAAATCAAAGCACAGTGGGAACTCACACGAAACAAATGACGATCTCAGGTCGATGAACTAACCTGTACACATGTCACCAGGGAACTGCTATCTGACGATATGTATAATACTAACTAGCATGTTCCCGGCGAGTCATGTCCGGTGTACTCATAACCTAATGAGCACCTGTTTACATCTTAGGTGATCCAACTGACACCAGTGGCTTGTGAGACCGGCCACCGCCCCTCGTCGGGGTCTCGACTGTATACACTAGTCTACTCTGGAGTATCGATACTCTGTCTTGAAACTCCTACGACTAGGGACACTTTTAAAGGATGTGCTTATAGACCCCAGCTCCCACGTATATGATCGCCATCATACTGCTGGCAATCAAGCAAGAATCCTATGGGCTCTATCATCATGCAATAGTGACTAAAGCATATATACGATGATAATGACAAACCAGATAGCATACTATCTCGAGCAAGACTGTCATATCGGTATAGGTCTTCCCTTAATCATTGCAATCACGTACCTGCGATCCAATAATTGACTTTGAGGGCACTATATCCAACATTGTTCACCACAGAAAACTGCATTTTAATGCCGCTCATTCATTATCTATTTTTGTATTTATCGGTACTATAAACCAGTGTCAGCTCAGTAATACAAATTACAGGTATCCATGATAAAATACTGGAAATACATTTAAAATCAATGATATATCATTTGTGAGCCGACACTGCAACCGGAACTGCAAAACGATATCCCAAGAGTTATTTTGCACACAAATAAAGTGTACACTTTTTGGTCCAACACATAGCATGTGTGTACACAACTCTTGGAGCATAGACCATGGATGGGGCAGCCATAAATCAAGGAGCAAGTGGGCATGGTGTGATGTGAATTCAATGCATAAAGTAGTGATGTAACCAAAAGATTCAAGTTTCCCTCCAAGCACTGGGTGCAAACCAAATTCAAATAAACAAATCAAACTGGACCAAAGTGATGTGGGGGAACAAACAAGTCAACACACCAAGCCCGAGCCTCAGAGCTTGGATTTGACCCGAGATCACCACCCTTGTGGCCGGCCCCACTGCCTCCAAATGCCCCTAGTTTTCTACAGTGCATCCCCAGCTGCCACCTCATCATAATGTTATTGTTTGTTTAATCTCTTTTTTTGCCTATAAAAGCATAATGAGGCAGCAAGGGAGAGGGCTCTCACATTGTATCTTTCATTTTACACTTCAACTCTTTCATTTTCTTTTGTTCTCTTGTACATAGCTAACCCCTTGAGTTCTTTGCCTTAACTTGATCTTGTAACCTCTTCTTTGAGCTTGCAAGGTTAAGCTTTGGTTATTACACTCAAGGGTTGTATCATTACTTTGGTATGAATAAAGCTTTCTCTTTGTGCCTTCATTTCACCTTGGGATCTTTATCTTCACTTGATCTTGCAACCTCTTCATTAAGCTTGCAAGTTTAAGTTTAGGTATTTGATTCCATGGTTTGTTATGTGCTCTTGGGTTCCTAGTTTTCTTTCTTGCATTTTTATTACTTGCTTTACATTCTTGCAATTTATTATCTTGCTTTACTTTCATGCACTTTCATTCCATGTCATTTATTTTCTTGTGTTACTCTTTTCTTCTCTTTGTTTCTCTTTTCTTTTGCTCTATTTGTTTGTTGCTTGAATGGTTGTGAATATGTGTTGTTAGGAAAAGAGAAAGATATTGTAAGTTAAGGTTTCGTTTTCCATTTCCTTTTCCCGTATTTTCCATTTGAAACTCCGCCCAAACCTTACGTAAGCGCTCCATTAGGCACATTACCATACCAAGGTATCGGTGATTCCTAACCGCGACCAGTTGCGTTCGGATTGGCCTGAGGCGAAAGCAAGAGATAAGAACGGACAGACAAGGGTCAATAAACCGGATTCCACGAATACCGTGCTTAAGCACCCTAATTCACGTTGTTGCCTATTGCTCTAGCTTCATTGGTTGAGTTTGGCTCAAAGGACTTGAATACGGATTTCCTTAACTTACACTATCCTATCTAATCCTAACAAACGGTTACTTTGCATATAACACTTAGGATAGATATGAACAATTCCGCCTACGCGCATTAACTCGTTATGATAAGAACTAAAAACGCACCGTCTCCCTGCGGACGATCCGTGCTCATAGCGGCTGGCTGCAAAGCGACACCGTCCTGATCACGGTTAGATTTTAGAACTTCAAAACACGACACGCCAAAAGCGTGCGATCATTGTTATTTCTTTGCTTGTCTTATTTTCCATTTCCTCTTATCCGTATTTTCAAGCCATGACACTCGACGGAGTCCCTTGCTAAGGTGAGGGTCCAAGTAGTTAGCTTGGTACCATTTGTAAAACCGTATTTTTCCTTTTCCTTCTTTTCTTCCTTCTTGTTTAGTTTTATTTTCTTTTATAATGTGTGAATAATTCCACACTTGTTAAGGCTAAATAAGGTGGTATGAGGGACGGAAAAGACCTTTGTGCTTCTCTTCGCCAAACATCTTGAAACGAACCCTGACCAAACAAACGCAACCCCCTCATTTAGGCGCGCTATACGTGACATATAGCCGCGACCTAAGTTGAGAAGTCCTTTAAGCGCACTACAACATGACATGTAGTAGTAACTTAATTGGATATATGGTTGCGGGTGTTTGGCCGAGGGTTGGGATAAGCGTATTTAGCGGACGGACAAGGGGCACTAGGAACGGATTTAGCATTGGAAGCTCGCTTAAACTCGCCTCCTAATCCCCGCTACTTTCGATTATCCCAACATCTTTTTAAGAATGGCAAAGGACAAGCACAAGACTAATCCTAACTCTACTAACCGATCTTAAGCTTAACAAGCTTACTTGAAAATAAATACAAACACTTTGGATAGAATTGAACATACACATATATATTCTTTATTGACTCGTCTAAGACTCGAACGGACATACAACCATCTCCTTGCGGATCGACCCGTGCTCATCCGGCTAGCTGCAAAGCGACACCGTCTTGATCGCGGTTATAACTTTAGAATTTTGAACTCCGACACGCCGAGAGCGTGCGATCAATCATGTCACCTATCGATATGAAGAAATAGGGAAGAGATAAGAGGTATAATAGAACGAGTTTGCGTCTCGGTTTATAGAGACGAAACTGTTGGGTTACGGCAGCGCCCTGGCCATCAATCCGTAGCCAAATGCGGTACAAAATTTTATAAACTGGCGCTACCACAACCCGATGCCCGGATCTACCCTAAACCCTAAACTAGCAAGCAATATAAAGAGGACGGATCGTGTCCTTCGGTCTTCTACCATTTCCAAGCTCTTTGAGGTGTTGTGGATCGAATTTGGTTGCCAGTCTTCCTCCATCTACGAGGAAAATGACGCAAGCTTCAGCCTTGCCAAGCAAGGCAACCGATACTCCAAGGTTGCTAGAAATGGAAAGTGGAGGTGTAGGAACGTCTCACTATAATTTTCTCTCATATCAAATGCTCAAAAGAGCAACTCAAGAAGAAGGAGGAGGAGGTGAGGAAAACATATGGCATGAGCAACCAAGGAAAAATGGCTAAGTGTTTTTCCAAGTGAGAATCAAGTAATGAAGCAATTCAAGAAAATCAAGTGAGCAAGGCATGTGTAGAGAATGGTGGCAGCCCACCTTTTTCCAATCATGCACACAAAAAAATCTCGTCTCATTTTACAATAAACAAATGAAAACCATACCTCTCTATATGCCTTGCAATGTTCATGCTACCTCACTCCCCCACCTCATTTGTAAAATAAATGAATTTCTAAAATGGAAAATCATACAAATGAGGTGTCCACTTCTAGAAACTATTCCGTATAAATACGGAATACTTTCCGGTACACGTATCGAAATACATATACGTGTATCCGTACAAAAATAGGAATAGCCAAGAGAGAAAATGAATAGTGAACAATAATACTAGAATACATATATATATAAATACATATATAAATTATTAAATCGAAACCTGATTTAATAATCCGGTTCAATCCTAAGCCGCCAGTATTATCAACCGTCCGATCAAAGTATGTATAGCATGTACACATATTTAATCGGACACATGTATGTACCAACATACGTCATTTACACCATATCTGTCACGACCCGAAATACCACGTGACTGGCACTTGAATCATATGAAAGTCTATAGGACCCCATCTAATTCAAGTAAGCCAAAATCCAAGAAACCTAAAACCATTTTAAATAATAATTGAAGGAAAACTTGTTTTCATAATATAGGTGGTTTTAATAGCATAAACCGAATTATGCGTTTTAAAAACATCAAGTCTTTTCTGAAAATTTCGGCAGAGTTTCCCTTGTAAATACTGGCCCCAAACGGGGTACAACATGAATAGTATACGAAATGATAAAAGGCATCCCCAAGTGAGAGCTAGCTCTTCGTCAATCGACGGTCACAACCATGTAAGCAATAATATACAACGCCGAAGGGCAAGGAGCAAAACTCAAAAGGAAACTCAAAATCAACATGAAAACCAATAATAATACAACGCGCGACTCTAAGGTCGAAATAAAATACAACTGGTCTTCTAAGTCTATAAATAATACAAGTCTGGTTGATAGAGTTTCTAGATACAATAATGAAAATAAAATACAAGGGTGGTCACGATGCGAGTGAACCCACCTACCAAAGCAATCACCCGGAAGGGAAGCAGTGTGCCAGGAAGCCGCAATGAACTTGTACGGCAAAAACCTGCAAGAACTATGACACAACGTGGGTGAGTTGCTAACTCGTGAGTAGAAAACATCACAGAGCAGAAATTTTATGTATGACTCAATCCTAGATCAATACGATCAGTAATATAAATCCTCAATATGAAAAGGTCTGAAGGATGAAAAGGTGGCAAGGGTAAACATCTATATATAAGTGTAATTCCATGTGCTCGTGTCAGTGTCTCAAGTAGCAATATATCATATATATGAGGTATGAATGCGTGGAAACAGAATACATCTAAATGATAAAACTGTTTTCTTGTTTAGTGAGATATCTGTATATAAATCGAAATATCATCAATGAAATCAATATAAATCAGTGACTAGCATCGAAACAAAACATATCTCAATATCTCAGGCTCCAGCTATCCAGACTAGCCTGTATCATCAAATCTCAAAATCTAGGGCTCCGGCTATCCGGACTGGCCCAAACTCCGATCGATATCCTCCGGATATCCGACGAGTCACAAATGAAGTCACCGGTCAGTAGTACTGTCCTGTCACAGGCTCAACGCCATCATCTGCGACCTTCTTGCCCCGGGATACCACACCAGGTCCACCATGCACCCACAGACGGTTCCTCCTCCTTCTCGAATTGGGTGTATGATATCGCTCAAGAGCCGAGAAAACTCATGGTGGACGTATCTCAAATCATATCATGAGAAAACCGCAACTTTCATTTAAAATGATAATAAGTTAATAAAGTCTTGCGGTTTCTCCAAATCCATAAATCTCATGGAAAATCTGAATTCTCGAGAATAAAAAAACAATGAATGTAAAATGTATTGGGCTCCGGCAATCCGAACTGGCCCTAAAAATGCATGACAATGAATATGTAAATATGCATGCAAAACACGGAAATAAATGCAATGTCTAAGCTATCATATAAAAGCAAGTACACTAATACCATGTCGAAACTATCAACTAACAATTTATACTGATAAATAGTATTTTCTAATGTGTACGTGACATGGCAATTACTGATGATGATGTGTGTGAGCTGGCAAGCAAGAGTACGTGGAACATACGCATCATCGGTAATGGTGCTAGTGTCCTGACATCATGGTTTCATAATAACAATAAAAGCACAGTATAAGCATGCAATGCAATATGAACAATCATGAATGTGCAGGAATGAATAATAAACGCAGCAATACGGAATATGCATTTAAATAAACGAGTTTACAAGTAAACTACAGGTCTAAACTAACAGACTGATCAAAGGGTAAGGAAAACCACCTAAGTCTGAGTCGATATATATATATATATATATATATATATATATATATATATATATATATATAATAGTCGGTGATCCCGCCTCAATAGTATCAAATATGAAACAATATATTACATGACATCCTCAAGTCAAGAGTGCGGATATATCATCAATATATAGCTCGTACGGTAAATCCGTCGTACGGCATCCCAAATCTGGATACGGATCAAATATCACATTTATCTCATTATTCACTTGGTATCCTTATCATCATATATCATGATCTGGGGGTACTAATCTACGTCTAGCACATACTGATACTATCTACATATATGTATGCGTGTGTATGGAAAAACCACGCCTAAAGGACCCGCTATAATATCGTGTCGTATCTCATAATACGAACCACGTCATATCACTGATCTCGTGGCATCAAGCCCAAACTCATCGACTCATCTCCAAATATCATATACTATCCTCATCATCGAAGTATATATATATATACACACACACACACACACACACACACATACATACATAGTCTCATACCTATGTGTGTGTGTGTGTGTGTCTATATATTTACACATATCCCCATATACGCACAATAATGAAATGTATGCAAGTGTGTGTGGGTGTGTGGGTGTAATCTATTCTAGGGTTCGTGACTAAGAACTAACTACGACACCATCATCCAAATACACTAGACTAACCCAAAGTCATCTAAGACATGTCTAGCTATATAAGCACATCTCATAATACATAAGTATATATAACTATATATCATAACGCATACGCGTTATATACAACGAAACTGCGGGGGTGCTATACGCCATCCACCCGATTTCCCCGTCGATATATATCTACTCACCTGCTCTTGCTTGCCGATGTCGATGTCGCCATCCACTTCTTCATCGTCTCGACATCCACGTGGGGGTACCTACATATATAACACAATCGCAATGCGTATTAAATTTAAGTCGGAAAACCGAAACGGCACACGTTTCGCTCGTTGGTCAAAACCTATAGGCTCACATGCAAACACGACCAATAACCCTAGTCGTTGACATTCAAACGCCACACGACGGAAATACAATATCAAATACCAAAACCAAATTCATTAAAAGCCGCAAAACGAATTCAGAAACTTCATAAAACACTTCCAGATTTTACCCTAGGTGAAATTAGACAATTTTGCACATGTAAAGGGTCTAGTTTACTGGAAATGGAGACATGAAACAACAAGAACCCAAAAGCACCAGGTCTGGCCGCAATTTGTGGCCAGAAAGATATTATTTGCGGCCATGGTAGGAGGTTAGGGGCTCGGGTCTTTAAGGTATGCTCTGTATCACCTACACATCTCCCTGTGTTTGCTAAATAATTTTCTAGGTCTCCGGGTGTTAGCAGATATCGAAAAACCATCACAAATTCCACAATTTCCTATATCGGTAGAATTTCAAAGTTCGTATTTGGGGTTATGTCTCATGTTTTGGGTCCAATATGATATCACTAAAAGGGGTTTAAGGTCACTACTAACCTCAATTATGCTTTTGGAATCAATTCAAACACTAATCCCTAACTTGGAATTTCCAAACCTCTCTAAACATCGCCTAATCACTTCTAAACTAGCATAAGAGCTAAGGCAATTGAAATACTACACTAATGGTATAAGAATTATCTCATTTGGCAACTCAAGAATTTTCTTGAGTTGCCCCAAGTGTCCAAATCCTTGCTTTCTTGGTCCAAAGTGTAGCCAGAGGGCTTGTTCACATTTTTAATGAAATGGAGATGGACTTTTGGTGTTGTTTTGAGGGTGTTTTGAGGTGTTGAAGTGGAGAGGGAGTGAGGGGCAGCCATGGTTGAAGAGGAAGGGGAAATGATGAAGAATGAAAGGGAAAGCAAATGGAACTTGGTCAAAGAGACCCTTCACCTCTCTCTCACTCTCTCATGCCCTTCCCTCATTTCTTTATTCTTTTCTTTTCTTTTCTTTTCTTTTCTCTTCTCTTTTCTATTATTTTATTTAAAACCAAACATGCATGAAGGAAAAGAAAAAGACATGGTAGGAAAATGTAACAATGTGAAAAAATGACATGGTGCATGTCATGTGCACAAATCTGGCTTAATACACGATTAGTGATATTTCATCGCGATTAGCATTAAAATGGAATATAATTAATCATAAAATTTATAATTTGCTTAAATCATATAAAACGCCCTCATTTCAGTAATTTCTATAATTTTCCAAATATTTTCCACTTTATCGGTATTTTATTATACCGCATTAATAAAATATTCATCATATTTATTATTAAATTATAAAAATTCCCAAAAATAATATTTTATTTTTCTGAAATGTTACAGTCTTTCCCCCTTAAAGAAATTTGGTCCCCGAATTTAAATTTAAACCCCTCAAATACGAAAACATTTCAGTAAAAAGATCAAGTCGTCGGGGCTCCGAAATCATAAATACATAAAACACATCGTAGCGCAATACATGCACATGAAAAATGAGCATATAAACCAAAATCAAAACTCCGTCAGGCATCCCGCAATCAGCCGAGTTATGGCGAAGATACCAATGTCAATGCCCAATACGAAAACCAACATGATATACATCAAACTATACATGTAAACCTCGTTAAAACATCTGAAAGAAATTCATGCCAAACCCTTTCAAGTCGTTGTGCTATGCGCATATCACTGCACAGTGGCAGACGTCTGTTGTAGGAAAATAACTATATACATATATACCCTTTGTTTAACATACACGTCTCGCCGTTTTGAAAAATAATTTAGAAGGGTTTCCTTGGTTAAATGTCTCGTGCCATCTCAGACACGTAGGTAAATACTGAGACTATAGCTCCCTTTTTTGGAAATCCCTTCAATAACTATCGATGCATGCAAAATAATATATGCAGGTACTGTCCTCGGACTAGTCCTGTTTAGTACTAAAACAAATAGTACATATAATAAAAACGTACTGCTCCAAAGAAATCAATCCCCAAAATGGGTATAAGAATGCCGCGTGCGTCTGGTGCGCACGGAAATCGAAATCCATGAATTTGCCATACATGTGCACAGAAACAAAATCTAAGTGCAATGGGTGTGCACGGAAACACCTGTCAATGGCAACGTGTGTACCTGACAGCAATATCAAGTGCATCTGATATGCACGGAGAATCTCGATTTAGTACATCTGGTGTGCACCAAAATCGCATCAAGCTCGTCAAGTATGCGCAAGAATCCAAATCAAGTGCACAAGGTGCACGAAAACAAATATCGGGTATTACAATCAAAATCGACGGTATACAACACATTTCAATCCAAATCCAAATCAGGTATACAGTAGTATATAATCTCACAACCATGTGCATCAGTGTGCACAAATCAAATCAAAATACTGCAAGTGCATGAAAACTATGCCGAACGCACAAGTCAAATCACATGCATACCATAGGCATGAAACCAAAAATCAGTATCTCGAATGACATCAAAATGAGTTAAGTGCAACTGTGGCGCACAAAGTACGTATCAATACACTGCAAGCATATGTGAACTATACCGAGTGCAAAAACCGAATCGAGTATGTGCCACATGCACACAATCAACCCAACTGTATGAAATACATGAAATCATAAACATGTGCAGCCAAGGCACAAAAACGATATCAAGTGCAATAACTGTTCACAAATCATAATTCGACACAACGGTATATAAAGCATATCTCAAGTGCAATAAGTATGCACAAAATATAAATACCTAGTAGGTGCAACCATGGTGCATGAAAACAATATCATGAAACTCAGTCATCAAAACTCAATCATACAAATAGATCGCCCAAAATACCGAAATCAAAAGTGGCGGAAACCGTCCCGCTCTAGCACATCCTCTAAAAATCTCTGGCCAACTGTCTGTAAGTGCACGGCGGCGCCCCGGCCGTCAATCCGACGGCCAAATGCGGAAACGGTGATAAACTTTGATTTTGCGAACTTTGCAAACCGGCACCACCGCGCACTAAACACCCGGATCGGACCATTAAACTACTTCTAGGTAACTACAAGATGGGAAGAGATATACCGACTGATCCGAGTCCTCCGGTCTTCATCTCCACTCCGATCTCCTCGCGGAAAACTCCGGTCGTCGCCTCCTTGCCGGAAGGGCACCACATCGCCTGTTTCTTTTACGGGCTTCCGCCTCTATACCGAGGCAACTCGGGCATGAAGCTGGCAAGTCGACATGTCCAAGACTTGCTATAGATATAGTGTAGAAGCTTGTCTCTTTTGGGGTTATGAGGTTGCCAAGGTTGGAGGAATTTTGCACTAGAATTTCATGGATGCTTGATGGAGAAAATGAGCATGCATGAAAAATGAGCTCGGCCACAAAAGCTCACTGGAAAATGAAAATGAAGCACCTCACTCTCTCTAGCTGTGAATGAGCCTCTTATATTAATCTCATTGCCATTATAAAATTAATTAATCCATTATCACAAAAACAATTCCAGCACACACTCAAATATATATTCCATTCCTTACAAAGGAAATTAATCCACTCAAATAAACCTCACTCCATACCCAACAGTGGCCGGCCCATTCACACCACTCAAACAGTGGCCGGCCCCACCACTAAACCCATACTCATACATGTCTTAATTAATGCATCATGGAGCAAAGATGCAATCAAATCAAAACTTATGCAATAAACCCCTCCACAAAGTGTTATTTGCACAATTGCAAATAACCCCCTCCATCGGAAAAGTCCGGCAGGGAAAGAAAAAGAGAAAACCGGCCGGAACGGAATGCAAACTGGCAACCCCAGAAAACTGGTCCCATAATAAATTACAGGAAAATCCCGATACTGTGCATACACACCCGCATTTGTATTTCGACCGAAATACAAATGTAAAGAGACAAAACTACACTATCAAATACTAAGATCCGGCTTAAGCCAAAGCCGGCTAGTAAAAACCGTCCGATCACGATCTGTGCAATACCGCACGTATCTGATCGAACCCTGCCATATCTCCATACGGCCTCTACAGCGTTTCGCCCGAAAGCTTGAGTAACTGAAAGTGTGGTGGACTCTAAAGACTCGTCAATACTATGGCTGTGGATTTAACCACTAGCACGTCAGAGGTATAAGCCAATACGTGACGGGCCACCAGCTATTGACTAAAAGGGACGTCGACGAGCGAACTCATCCTGACACCCTACTGAGCCTGTCAGTGACAATATCCGTACAGTCCGGTCCGTTCGTCTATGAGCATCGCATGTCGGGCCTAGGGGGTTGGTAAAAGTCAGACCCCCAAAAGCGGTACAAGTCGTGTCGGAGTGTAGCCCAGAACACCCTGAGATACCACTGGAATACCTACCAGTAAATCTCCTGCCTTGGCCAAGGACTTCGTGTAATGGCTCTCCTAGACACAGCGCGACCTCACCCCCAATACCGGGAGAGACGAACCCCCGAAGATCCGCTCACTGTCTCCATGTGGCTCGGAACTGTACCCAACTAAAACCTGTTTGCACGACTCCTTTGAGCCGTGGTAGGGTAGTAATCAAAGCACAGTGGGAACTCACACGAGATAAATGACGATCCCCAGGTCGATGAACTAACCTGTACACATGTCACCTGGGAACTGCTATCTGACGTCAGGTATAAGACCAACTAGCATGTTCCCGGCGAGTCCTGTCCGGTGTACTCATAACCTAATGAGCACCTGTATACATCTTAGGTGAACAAACTGACACCAGTGGCCTGTGAGACCGGCCACCGCCCCTCGTCGGGGTCTCGACTGTATACACTAGTCTACTCTGGAGAATCGATGCCCTGTCTCGAATCTCCCACGACTAGGGACCTTTTAAGGATGTGCTTATAGACCCCAGCTCCCACTTATATGATCGCCCTCATACTGCTGGTGGTCAAGCAAGAATCCTAGGGGCTCTATCAACGTGCAATAGCGACCTGTCAGGTCACCTAAAGCAGTACACGATGATAAAGGTAAACCAGATAGCAAACTATCATCTCGAGTAAGACTGTCCTACCGGGATAGGTCCTCCTTCAATCATTGTAATCACGTGCCTGTGATCCAATAATTGACTCTGAGGGCACTATCTCCAACAATCTCCCACTTGCACTCGAGGCTAATTATTGCGATGTCGCATACTCACAGCCCGTGTGATACCGAACATCCAACTCCTCTACTAGTCAGTCTCATAAAGCCTGTTTGCGAAACTCTTGCGTTCGAGGAATAGCCTCAGTGAGTGGATCCGCCATGATGTTTCTTTCTATGTCTCTCTATATCTCAAGTTCGCGGAGAAAACCATCTCCCGAAATGAGCAATACCTGTCTTAGAGTGTCTGGATGTCTGATGGGACCGAGCTCATAAATGAACTCCAAATCCAAACTTCTTAGACTGTATCGTCAACTGAACTTAATCAGTATCCTGCGCCATGCCTCCCTCAGTATCTACCTGGATCACCTGTCCTGAATACTGTCCCTCGTCAGAAGGAAAACTATAACTCTGACGATCACCCTGTCGTCCATGTCACCTTGGAGGCCTGGAGTGATAACCGTCTCCTGAAGGAGGCAGCCGTTATCATATCCCTAGAACATCCACTTATGTTCTAAAACTGCTTCCGACTGTTTCTCCAGGATTGGATCAATATCAACTTATTTCATCTAGTGCAAGAACAACATCTGGTGTGGTACTTGACATCTCATGATTGACTCAATTGCCTAAGCAAGTGATCTGCCAATCATACACATCCCTCTCTACTTTAGTCTATAAGACACCTTTAGAGAGGGTGACTCCATTACCTGCAGGTACACTACCATGCCAGGAGTCAACCATTCTAAATACTCTTAGAATGTTGTCTAAGTACCCAGATTGGGAAACCACCCAAATCTAGATCTAAAACCATAGATCTAGTAACCAGTATGTCTGATAAAATGTCCAAGTCCCATGTGGAGAAAACACTGTGTGACGACCAAAGTATAACCGATCGTTATATAGGAATATCACTTCCTACTACCTTCTCAACAGATCCATCCCCTATTCTGATGACGTCAAACCCATGACTGTCACATCAGAAATAGATGATCTATCTCCGCTATATCTGCTTTAGTCTATAAATAGACATAAGCCAGATGTCCACCAATGCTTCCGCTGCTCCCACTGACTATGACAACCCTCTGGCAGAGTCATATAGATGTGCACTTCTAAATCTAGTTTAGAACGACGCTATACTCATCCTCCTGCCGGGTCTCGCAGCCTGGAACAACAACAATGGCAAGTGTGGGTAAACAAGAACTTCCCTGTCACCGTCCTTGAGGCTACCGGAGTACCTCTCGGGTGCCTGAAGTTACCCACCGTATCTGCGGAGTGGCCAATGGAATGTCAAAATAGATTGAATCTTTAGGTTCCTTATCAAATCTTCAGTAATCGTTTGCGGTTCTGGAATCACTTCCAGTTCTACCATACTCCCACTACTGTTTTTGAAAAAATCCATTTTTTTTAATAAAACTGTGGCGAGTCTAGAACAATATTTCTATTGATCTGCCAGATGGTAAAAAGTCAACCCTCATCATAGCCTGGGTCAACCCACAAACAGCCATTACAGAAACGTGCCTAGAGTTGTCCAGTGTCTGGTTTTAATCATAAGCCGGACAACTCCCCGTACCTTAACATCGTTAAGATATGAACTGTTCTATATCCAATATAGAACCAGAGGCACTGATTTAATTGAACCAGATTCAAATCATGCAGCTATCTCCAGTGCATGTCAACTAAATGGAAGGAGGCTGATCAACGTTACTCAACTTAGGAACACTTCCAATTATGAGTAACCTGAAAGAGAAGCAATTTCTCTTTATCATTACTGAATACCATACGCAAGTATCTACATCTTCGATCACTTTGAAGAATCCCGATACTTGCTACACCTGGTTCTCTACTCTATTCAAATACCTATAACTCCTCAAAACTTAGACCCTGTGTTTCTACGAAACACATGTCTACGAACTAGAGAAGTTAAAAGTAAACAGAATATAGTATGAGGACCAACCCCTCTGTCCTAATGGACACTGGACAACATACAATACTCTGTATAAGTCCGCTGAGTCTAACAACTCTTTCACTGTGTGTTGTAGGTTGAAAACTGTACTTATGGTTAAGAAGAATTACACCGCTGTTTAATGCTCCTTACCTAACCATCCACTGATATAGGTAAATGTCATCGACATAATATCAAAAAGGTATATCTCACTCTATGAAAATAGACGTACAGATATATCAATTTGAAATTGGTGCACAACAGCGGATATTCAAAACCAAATATTTGCCGACCGGCAAACAACCCAGATGATCTCCTCAAATATCACCGATTACAACGAATCCCGATATAATGAGGATGATCACCCAATTCCCAATAACTTACTCCCACTCATCATCTGTAAAACCATACAGATGTGAGAATCAAACCTGGTAAATCCATACCCTGGAGCAAGTGTCTAATCGGGAAATCAGTTTTCTTTTAACAGTACACAGTTGAACTGAAACATTGAAATGTTTCGATGGGGTATCCTGGTATTCCTAGTAATGCCTCTTCCATTATCCAGATTCACAACTATAACCGTATAATTCTTTGTCACCTCTCCAAATCCCTTTATATGTCTTTAGTCATTACCTTCTGCACACCCCTTAGGCCAAATGGTTTTCTTCCTTCCCTACCGTTCGGCACCAGCCTATGGTTTGGAAGAAGACTATCCAATAAGTATAATGGGTGTACTGTCCTAGTCCTAGGAGCACTCGCAATGCGAGAGAAGGTGAAGATAAAAGACAACCGAATAAACCTTATTCCTATTTCTCCTGGACCAGAATCCATCCCCGAACTGGAACAAGTTCCTTTCGAGTTCGTATATAACCATACGATGGAGTATCCAATAAACTGTGGATCTTCGTAGTGATACGGAGTGTCCTGGAGAAATACAAAGGTGATTTAGGATTGGCGAAGAAATACTTGGTTTGGTCGTGAATATCAGTCGCAATTTACTTTGCCCTCTTACTAATCCCTTACTTTGTCTGAACTTAATGCCTTCTGCACACCATCGTTATGCTAATTGGTTTTCTTCATTCCCCACTGTTCGGCACCAGCCTAAAGTTTGGAAGAAGACTATCCAATTTGCGTAATAGGTGTACTATCTCCTAAACCAAGGAGTACTCATAACTTGAGAGAAGGTAAAAGGAAAAGACAACTGAATAATCCTATCCGTTTTCTCCAGAACCGGAAACCATCCTTGAATTCCTTCGAGTTCGTATCTAACCATATGATGGTTTTGTCCAATGGAAGTGGACGTTCGCAGTAATACGGGGTGTCCTGGAGAAAAGGGTAAAAGTAGGAGTGGCAATGAGGTCTGCAACTCTGACAATCCAAAAGCCAGTGTAAAGAAGGTTCGGTTAACTTGGTCTCTGAGTCATAGTCTTAGGGTCGGGTCAATGGTCGCTGCCAGAGAGAGAGAGAGAAAAGAAACACCCAGCGTGCACTCTAACCTAGATCAGAATGGTTACCAATTTATCTAATCTGGAAACCTCCCACTGTACCTCAAAATTCTCCTCCAAACCTAAAAGAAGAATTAGTCGGGGTCACCCGAGGAGTAAACTAACTCATCAGTGGGAATCGGGATCCAACTATCATCGCATGATAACGTGACGGAATCCGCTCACGGTATCACACTCCAGAAGGTATGCGCATATCTGGCAAGTTTCGGTTCTTTTGAAACTCCCGATGTGATTTTTACCCCATGCTCTTATGACCTTGGCGTGAGGTCAAAATATCATAAGTCACATGTCAAGTTCTACCCATCATTGTCCAGGTTAATTTGAACCCACCCGTACATACCCTTGATGTAGGCCAAAATAGTAGTACGACTGTCCCAAACGAACGCATCTATCTATGCAACAGATAAATACCCGGTAACTACCAAACACTATGCCTTGGCGTGAGGTCAAAATACATAGCTTGAATACTATCGAATATTTAACTGAAATGATGGACGGCTACGAATGGTTTCTGGCGAAAACCTTTAACGTAATGAACTTGATATCGTTGAAGGAACGGATAGCTTTTTAGAAAATATAGTAACGAAAACCTTCGCTAAAGAGGTCACTCCGGGTGAAGGGATCTCGGCTCTTTCCCCGTAGAATGGGGTGCAGGATATTCCAAATGAATACCACGATGCAAAACAAAAGTGAACGTCCTTGCAATAACAGCTTTTTGAAAAGTGTTCCAACAACATCAGATTAGGTTTGTTTAACTTGCATTGATCCGAATCAACGCAGTCCCATCAATTGATCACACCACAAAGAACGAAAATATACTGACGTACGTATATGCCATCCGCATTCGCCACTGGGTCCCGTCATCACCCGTTAGGTTAGCTAACTAACGGCAGAGCGGGGACTGGACTAGCGCGGATGAAAAACATATACAACATCTACTAATATATATACCAATATATTATATTTCGCTCAAGGCGTGAATAAAATGCAACATCACAGAAATGTACAGCATCACAGAACAATACAGATATCTGGGATCCCCGGGTTTCACAGAGTCACTGCTGAAACCCGACGTTCCCCTGGTCGTATGGATAGCCTGTGCAATGAAATCCTAGACCCCTACGGGCGCGGCAAGTCACCCGCCAAAACCTGAAGCGAGGCAGCCCCCTTCAGCACTGTGAATGGACCACCCAACACTTCACGGAATCCGGCAACTTGGGCACCCCTCCTGGGTCAACCTGTACCCCCTACGAGTGCGGCGAATAGCCCACCAATTCCAGACTGAAGCCCCCTCCGTCTCAATGCCCTGAGATGCGGGCCCGTTGCCTTCTAGAACCCGGCTATCCGTGCACCCCTCCGCGGGGTAACCCTAGTACAGAAAGTAAAATATACATACAACGGGTACATCGACCGCAACCAGGTCGTGCCCCAAAAGAATAATACAAACAGGCAGTGACGGCAGTCCACATGTCGGACGCTCGCCCCGCAATCTCAAATGTACATAATACAACAAAACTGTACTAGCATTGCATCCAGGCTACCCCCACGACCGATCCGCAACATCACAGCAAAACACAGAACATCAACGTGAAAGTCACGTTCGCAAATCCGTCTAACCGGGCTATAGCAGTTAGACCGGATTTACCGATCGAGTGACATTCACGGTCGCAGATATAATGTAAATACTGTGAAAAATGTGTTTAAAATATCCGATCAATCAAAAATTAACAAGTGGGCCCCCAAGCAATACTGTAGCACTCACAGAAATTCTGGGCCCAATTTTAATATTCCTAAACCCACAAAATCAGCCCACAAGCCCACTGGAAAAATTGGACACAGTGAGGACACTAGAGTGCGGCGGAACCGCGGCCCAAGGGGGGGTTTGGCCGCGGTTCCGCGCTCAAGTCGTCGACTGAAAGTGTCGAATTTTTACAGAGGTCTTATAATATCTTGTACATCAGTTTTATACAACCCGAAAAATTTTTAGACACCAAAAAATTTTAACAGAAAACTGTCGTGAGCTAAAATTGGATTTTTGGAATTTTGGTCGATCGGAACTGAAAAACACATCAAACGAAGCTAGACGAAGTTAATGGCGAGGCTCTGATACCTCTGTAAGTGCACGGCGGCGCCCCGGCAGTCAATCCGACGGCCAAATGCGGAAACGGTGATAAACTTTGATTTTGCGAACTTTGCAAACCGGCACCACCGCGCACTAAACACCCGGATCGGACCATTAAACTACTTCTAGCTAACTACAAGATGGGAAGAGATATACCGACTGATCCGAGTCCTCCGGTCTTCATCTCCACTCCGATCTCCTCGCGGAAAACTCCGGTCGTCGCCTCCTTGCCGGAAGGGCACCACATCGCCTGTTTCTTTTACGGGCTCCCGCCTCTATACCGAGGCAACTCGGGCATGAAGCTGGCAAGTCGACATGTCCAAGACTTGCTATAGATATAGTGTAGAAGCTTGTCTCTTTTAGGGTTATGAGGTTGCCAAGGTTGGAGGAATTTTGCACTAGAATTTCATGGATGCTTGATGGAGAAAATGAGCATGCATGAAAAATGAGCTCGGCCACAAAAGCTCACTGGAAAATGAAAATGAAGCACCTCACTCTCTCTAGCTGTGAATGAGCCTCTTATATTAATCTCCTTGCCATTATAAAATTAATTAATCCATTATCACAAAAACAATTCCAGCACACACTCAAATATATATTCCATTCCTTACAAAGGAAATTAATCCACTCAAATAAACCTCACTCCATACCCAACAGTGGCCGGCCCATTCACACCACTCAAACAGTGGCCGGCCCCACCACTAAACCCATACTTATACATGTCTTAATTAATGCATCATGGAGCAAAGATGCAATCAAATCAAAACTTATGCAATAAACCCCTCCACAAAGTGTTATTTGCACAATTGCAAATAACCCCCTCCATCGGAAAAGTCCGGCCGGGAAAGAAAAAGAGAAAACCGGCCGGAACGGAATGCAAACTGGCAACCCCAGAAAACTGGTCCCATAATAAATTACAGGAAAACCCCGATACTGTGCATACACACCCGCATTTGTATTTCGACCGAAATACAAATGTAAAGAGACAAAACTACACTATCAAATACTAAGATCCGGCTTAAGCCAAAGCCGGCTAGTAAAAACCGTCCGATCACGATCTGTGCAATACCGCACGTATCTGATCGAACCCTGCCATATCTCCATTCGGCCTCTACAGCATTTCGCCCGAAAGCTTGAGTAACTGAAAGTGTGGTGGACTCTAAAGACTCGTCAATACTATGGCTGTGGATTTAACCACTAGCACGTCAGAGGTATAAGCCAATACGTGACGGGCCACCAGCTATTGACTAAAAGGGACGTCGACGAGCGAACTCATCCTGACACCCTACTGAGCCTGTCAGTGACAATATCCGTACAGTCCGGTCCGTTCGTCTATGAGCATCGCATGTCGGGCCTAGGGGGTTGGTAAAAGTCAGACCCCCTAAAGCGGTACAAGTCGTATCGGAGTGTAGCCCAGAACACCCTGAGATACCACTGGAATACCTACCAGTAAATCTCCTGCCTTGGCCAAGGACTTCGTGTAATGGCTCTCCTAGACACAGCGCGACCTCACCCCCAATACCGGGAGAGACGAACCCCCGAAGATCCGCTCACTGTCTCTATATGGCTCGGGACTGTACCCAACTAAAACCTGTTTGCACGACTCCTTTGAGCCATGGTAGGGTAGTAATCAAAGCACAGTGGGAACTCACACGAGACAAATGACGATCCCCAGGTCGATGAACTAACCTGTACACATGTCACCTGGGAACTGCTATCTGACGTCAGGTATAAGACCAACTAGCATGTTCCCGGCGAGTCCTGTCCGGTGTACTCATAACCTAATGAGCACTTGTATACATCTTAGGTGAACAAACTGACACCAGTGGCCTGTGAGACCGGCCACCGCCCCTCGTCGGGGTCTCGACTGTATACACTAGTCTACTCTGGAGAATCGATGCCCTGTCTCGAATCTCCCACGACTAGGGACCTTTTAAGGATGTGCTTATAGACCCCAGCTCCCACTTATATGATCGCCCTCATACTGCTGGTGGTCAAGCAAGAATCCTAGGGGCTCTATCAACGTGCAATAGCGACCTGTCAGGTCACCTAAAGCAGTACACGATGATAAAGGTAAACCAGATAGCAAACTATCATCTCGAGTAAGACTGTCCTACCGGGATAGGTCCTCCTTCAATCATTGTAATCACGTGCCTGTGATCCAATAATTGACTCTGAGGGCACTATCTCCAACACTGTCATGGTCACTCATACATGTCTCGCCGACGATACCGAAATCTGGCCTGCTGGGTGTGCGTAATATGACCGCTCCTGGATCCAAGTCTTCTCGTATAGTATCCCAAAAAGGTTCTGTCGAAGTCTCTCCCAAATCTCGTTTCTGCCGAACTTCCCGGAAGTTTTCATCTTTTACTAAATCTGTATCTTGTTCCGGAATGGTTACATATTCATCACGACTCCTTCTGGAAGATATATCCATATTCGACGCCTTTGCATGCGTATCATGTCTCTGATGTCAGCAGAGTGGAACGTCATCTCGTCGAAATCTCGTACGAACCTCTTACTCCACTTTTCTCTAATGTCGACTAATTCGGACTCGTCTCTTCATGGCTGCATGGACTGCGCTCCAACGGCTATACTCGTATCTGGAGTCTCCCAAATAATGTATCCCATCACATGTTATCCGAACGACGTCGAACTTTTCGATCGATTCGTCAAAGTTCCATAATTTCCCCCAAGAGCTCAACATCTTGGGTACAGTTTAATAGTATTCTAGTACATGCCACAGTACATATGGACCAGCCGTAGAAGGGCAAACCCAAGCCTCATCAATGGTACTGAAGAACTGCTGCAAACCCTAAGGTTTCAAAGTGTTCTCTTGGTCATTATATCGAGTTAGGGTTTCATTCTTCTAGAGGGTCTATAGAATTACTTGCATGTTTCTCTGAATACTTTAAACTTGGAAAAATGGGTTTCTGACATTCGATCGTCTTCTATCGACTCCCAACATACTTGCGTGAAGTCGTCTCTAGCTGGAATAAATCAATCTGATGACCTCGCATCGGGGTAGGCAACGAATCACATGTCCTAGTCATTCCTCCTTGGGTGACTAGAGACCTTATATCATATCTCTAAGTACAACTCGTGCGGCAATAGCTCCAAACATCTGGGGCGATATCTCTTCATTCGCAGCAACAACTGGCTCATTCGTCCGCACGCTGAACAGTGCCTTAATCATCAAGAATAATCGGTGCATTGACGGTCATCACATTCTGGCTGGCCTCTGGCAGTGGCCCAATCCTCTGGTGCTGATCTGCACGTCCGAGAAATCTCGTAAACGCGATCCATCAAACGCTCATGGCGCGAAAACACAATAACGATGCATCTATGCAAATCGTATGTCCCTGGAATCACGCCCTGGTCAGTCCTCGTTCGTGACAAGCTCGTGCTGACGCAACTCTAGCCATAGATCTCTCTGCCCGTGTAATCGTGGCAGCAACAACCATAAACTGATATCGATGATGATAGATCAGAGGAATGAATATAATGTTGTGCAAAGAAATGTACATCCTAAGGCTTCTTAAGCGGAGTAGCGTATCGTAAGTATGCCGCGGAACATACACACGGTACGTCACTCTACTTAAGCCACCTACTCCATCAACCAAGGTCAACCTACGCGACGAAAGTTCGGGTCTAATACCCCTTCGACCAAGTCTAAGTTCCATAAGGTCAAGCCTAGATTCCTAATATATACAAACGCCCTAGGCTCTGCATAGTCAAACATAGACTCGAACCAAGGTTAACCTAGCACTCTGATATCAACTTTTATCACGACCCGAAATGGCACGTGACTGGCACTTGAATCATATGAAAGTCTATAGGACCCCATCTAATTCAAGTAAGCCAAAATCGCAGAAATCTAAAACCATTTTAAATAATAATTGAAGGAAAACTTAATTTCATAATATAGGTGGTTTTAATAGCATAAGCCGAATTATGCGATTTAAAAACATCAAGTCTTTTCTGAAAATTTCGGCAGAGTTTCCCGTGTAAATACTGGCCCCAAACGGGGCACAACATGAATAGTATATGAAATGATAAAAGGCATCCCCAAGTGGGAGCTAGCTCTTCGTCAATTGACGGTCACAACCACGCAAGTAATAATATACAACGCCAAAGGGCGAGAATCAAAACTCAAAAGGAAACTCAAAATCAACATGAAAACCAATAACAATACAATGCGCGACTCTAAGGTCGAAATAATATACAACTAGTCTTCTAAGTCTATAAATAATACAGGTCTGGTTGATGGAGTTTCTAGATACAACAATGAAAATAAAATACAAGAGTGGTCACGATACGAGTGAACGCACCTACCAAATCAATCACCCGGAAGGGAAGCAGTTGTTAGTGTATATGCCCTAGAGGCCATTACTGTATCATACTAGTTTGTATATTACTTAATGGAAGCTTGGGATATTCATAATTGTAATAACATTCTTGCTCAAAATTGTAGTATGCTACTTGGTTTGCTTCTACTTCAATATGTACATATATTTCTTTTAACATATCACCTATACATATTAGTAGAGCCCTTAGGATTTATGCTTGATTACCAGCGTTGTGATGGCAGTCACACTAGTGGGGGCTGGGTAATCTACAAGCACATCCTTATACAGGTCCCTAGTCGCGGGATTATCGATACAGGGCATCGATACTCCAGAGTAGACTAGTGTATACGCTTCCCTTCCCAGCCTGGGAGATGGTCTGTCCCACAGCCATCGGTACATCGTACTGGAGATAGTATGCAGGTGCTCATTAGGTTGTGAGTTACACCGGATGGACTCATTGGGGACTGCTGGTTGGTAATATACCTATCGTCAGATAGCAGTACCCAGGTGACATGAGTACAGCTTAGTCCGTTGACTTGAAAATGCTGCTTCGCCTCAAGTGTGTTCCCGCTGTTCTTAGATTACTATCCTACCACGGCTCTACTGAGTCGTGCAAACAGGTAGTAGTTAGGTGCAGTCCCGAAGCACTTGGAGGCAGTGGCAGTTAGATAGGATTCGTCTCTCCAGGTATTGGGGGATGATATCGCACTGTGTTTGGAAAGCCGTTACACAAAGTCCCTGGCCAGGGCAAGTGAGATTTACTGGTAGGTACTCCAGTAGTTTCTCAGGGTGTAATGGGCTTCACTCCGACACGACTTATACCGCTATTAGGGGTCTGACGTTTACCGCCCCCTAGGCCCGATATGCGATACTCTTAGACGGATATACCGGACTGTACGGAGATTGTCACATACAGACTCGGTAGGAGTTCGGATGAGTTATGCTCATCGGCTTTCTTATCGACAATATGGGGACCGTTATGTACAGCTAGTACCGCTTGCGGCCTGTGGTTAAACCCACTGCCAGTGTAGAGTCGAGTCTCTAGAGTCCCACACAGAGCGTTTCCCTGCATCGGGCAAAACGTGTAGATATCGTATAGTTTTACGAAAGGGTTCGATCACGTGCGTACACTCGTGCACGCACGACGAGTTGGACAGACAATACCAGTGGGCTTTGGTTTAAGCTGGATCCTAGTATTGTACTGATGGATTTTCTTCGTCTTCAGTATTCGTATTTTTCGGAATACGAATGCAGGTACGTATGTATGGACAAGGGGGTGTTTTTGTAATTTATTCAAAGATGCTTCTAGAAGATGTTTTTTCATATATGTATTTTTCATTTTGGATTAAATGATTTATGCATTATGACATGGTAGAAATGAGGTGGAAAATGCATGATATTGAGCATGGCTAAATGTAACACATGGTGGATTTTGAAGCCATGACTCAATTGGTTGTAAATTGAACCCTAATTACTATTATTCATTTAATTTATTAAATGAATAATGGAGGGTGTTCAGTTTAGAACCATAAGTGATCTACACTCTCTCTCATACATTTTCTTCACTAGATTTTCTAAAACCATCTTCTTCTTCCTCAAGCTCTAGGATACTCATGTGTTGAGTTACCTAGGAAGAAATAGAAAGACTCCTCAATCCATCTACACCATCTACATAACCTAGATCATTTAGATTGGCAATCTACTTGATCTAGTTTCTTTGGTTTAGAAGATAAGATTGGTGCACAAACGTTAGGGTGGATCATCTAGGATTCGAGCAAGCCGAGGAGGAGATGACATCCGTGCCATTTCGAGGAGTTCATGCAGGTGAGGAGGACAGAGAGATAAGGAGAAGAAGGACCAGATTTCTTGAGGTATAACTTCTGTACTTAGTTTATACTTCTTTTGCTTTTGCTAGATTCGGTTTAGATTACGATCAAGGCTTAAAATCGGTGTTATGATGCTAAAATTATCGTTTTTTACAACTTCCGCCTCCCCGCGATTCCGCGGGGTGCATAGCATCGACTTACAGTGGTATCAGAGCCAACTAAACCTAATCTAGCAGATTAGCAAGTAGTAGAATTTCGATCGTCGGAAAAACCAGAAAACTAAATACCGAAACCCCCAGTTTCTGTCGATTTTCAAAACTGTCTGTAAAATTATTTCAGTATAATGAAAAATACATGCAGGATTTTCTAAGATGACACAAGAAATTTGAGCCTCTGAATCGCCAAGACAGCCGTGGATCCGCGGCAGAATCGTCTTTCTGGGGCGGAACCGCGGCCGAGTCGTGGCCGATTCAACTCGGATTTGTTCTGTTATATCTTATTTTTGGTATTATAATTTCTGGAATATATGTTTTCTACCCAGTAAGTTTCTGAGTGCTGGTTTGCATTTGGGGTAGATACGGAAAATATGTTTCGATCGAATTCCTATTGTACTTAGCTAATTGGTTCTTCTGTATTGTTGTATGTGTTTTTAAACGTCGACTAATTGCTATACGATGGTTAATCGAGGTTGCACATATCTGTTGGTTTGTGTATATAAACATTTTCTGATTGTCGATGATGAATAGCAGGGGATGTTAGATGAGCGTTTTTTTATCTTTCATTCTTGTAAATTGTAAAATTGATGTAATATTATTTCGCGGGGCATATCTGGGTTGAGATTGTAGCCACCGTTGTATTATTTTCTTTTTACTGTTTTCTGCTCCTAAGATAGACCCAAGGTGGGGTAAACAAACTACCGGGTTCTTTGAAGTGCCGAGTGGCCTACTCACTTTGCTGAGGGAGGCTTCTTCACTTCTGGAATTTGGTGAGTAGTTTGCCATACCCGTAGGGGTCTGGGTGGGGGTTTGGCTATTCATCGCGACCGTGGGATCCGTTTTTCGTTGCGGGCTTAAACGAAATGTGGCATTCCTAGCATATCTGAAATGTTTATCTGTGACTGGAATGTTTATTATTGCATGAGATGATTGTAAAATATCTATACATGGTATATAGTAGGCGTCACTTATATTTTACATCCGCGCTAGCCCAGCCCCCGCTCTGTCGTTAGTTAAGTAACCTAACGGGTGATGACAAGGCCCCGTGGCGAATGCGGATGGCATAAGAGGACGTGATATTTTTTTTCAATTCTCTCTGTAATGATAGGAGTAAATGATGGGACTGCATTAGATTAATGCAAAGCAAATAAACCAAAGTTAAATCGTTGGAATAAATTTGAAAACTACTCGGTTTTTTTCAAAAACAACAAACTTTTAAATGCTGAGCTTAAACCACTCTTTTTTTAAAGCCATCAAGTTCCTTCGATTATATCAAGTTCACTACGTTCACGGTTTTACCAAAACGATTCGTAACCCTCCGTCATTTCATATGAATAGTCAATAGTATTCAAGCTATGTTTGTTGGCCAAAGTCAAGACATAGTGATTGGTAGTTATTAGATATTCATATGAAGCATAGATAGATGCGTTGATTTGGGACAATCATACTGCTTTGTTGGCCAAAATCAAGGGTAGGTACGGGTGGGTTCAAATTAACCTGGAGAATGACGGGTAGAACTTGACATGTGACTTATGATTTGTTGGCCAAAGTCAAGGTCATAAGAGCATGGGGCAAAAATCCACATCGGAAGTTTCTAAAGAAACTGAAACTTGCTAGTGTTGCATACCATTTGGAGTGTGATAATTTTGGTATGATTCCTTCAGTTTTATCACACAATGATATTTGGATCGCGATCCTACTGTGAGTATATGCTACTCCTCGGGAGATTTTTTTCACTAAACGATCAATGCTATAAACCAAGTAGGTATCTAGAATGGTGTTAGCGGGGCTACGCCTCCAGGGAAAAGAGGTTTTGTAATTAAGGAACTTCGCGAAAGCATTGGAAAAACTCCCTCGAAGTACCAACACTAGCCTGGATGAACGGTTAAGCAAGAATTGTATGGTGAGATTAATCCTGACTAATTTCTCTTTTCTGGTTTAAGGAGGGATTCGAGAAACAGTGGGAGCCATCCTGTTTAGATAAACTAAAAACCATTCTAAACTTGCAAGAGCATCATGCTAAAGTGTTTCTTCTCTCTCTCCTAATTGCAGCGACCAAACATGACGGGCCTTAAGTTGCTATTAGATAAAAACATGTTGACAGGACCAAACTATAAAGATTGGTTCAGGAATGTCAAAATGGCAATCACTTATGACAAGTTGGGCTATGTTCTTACTACAAAAGCCCCCGCCGTCCCAGGCCCAGACTCTAGTGTCGCGGACAGGGAAATCCGTAAGACCTGGGAGATTGACTACGCGAAGGCCAAGTGCCTTATGCTTACCTCTATGGACAATGAACATCAGAGAAAGCACGAGAATATGGACCTAGAATCCATATTTCTCCATACTAAGGAACTATATGGAGAGCAATCCCGTATCGCAAGATACGAGACCTCAAAGAAGCTATTTTCAGCAAGGTTGGCCATCAGATCATCTATAGCGGAACACGTGCTTAAGATGATTGGCTACATTGAGGAGCTCGCGGACCTCGGGACCACGTTAAAGAACGAGCTCTACACTGACTTGATTCTCCAGTCCCTTCCTTCCACCTACACCCAGTTTATCCTGAATTTCAACATTTAAGGAAAAGAAGTAGAACTTCCGGAACTCCTCAACATGTTGAGGAGTGCAAAGGGCACCCTACAGAAAGTAAGGGAAACACCCGCTTTGTTTGTTGGAGGAAATTCCTCTTCTAGGTCCAAGGTGAAAGCCAAAGGAAAGAAGAAGAAGAAGGCCCCCACCAAACCAAGGGGCGGTGTTAGTAAGGTGGAAGCCAAGGGAAAAGCAAAGGTAGCAGGACAGACTATAGGGAAAGAAGAATGCTTTTATTGTCACAAAAAGGCCACTGGAAGAAAGATTGCAGGGTTTGGAGAGCCAAGAACCAGGACCCGAACCAAGTTGTAGTTTTGGCTTCAGGTGTGTATGTTATTGAAAACTGTCTGTCAATCAACTGTACTTCCTGGGTATTGGATACAGGATCAGGATCTCATATCTGTAATTCTTTGCAGGCACTGAGAAGGCGTAGAGTTTTGAAGGCAGGTGATATGACCCTCAGAGTTGCAAACGGAGCAAGCATGAATGCTGAGTCCGTAGGGGACTATCACTTGGGATTAACAGATGGACATGTTTTGGTTTTGCGCAACTATTATTTTGTACCCAGTTCGACTTGTAATATCATATCTGTATCTTTAATGTCTAAAGAAGGTTATGATTTTGCATTTGTAAACAATGTTGTAAACATTCACCTTAATCATGTTTTGATTGGGTCGGGTACATTAAGCAACGGTATATACGTATTAAACCAACCGCAGATTTTCAATATCCAGAATACACACAAAAGAAAGTCTCCAGAAATTAATCGTACTTTCTTATGGCATTGTAGACTGGGTCACATCAATGAAACACGGTTGACCAAGTTGCATAAAGAAGGATATTTAGATCCGTTCGAATATCAATCTTCTGCAACTTGTCAATCTTGTCTAAAAGGAAAGATGACAAAGACTCCATTCACTGGACAAGGAGTAAGAGCAAGTGAGCTCTTGGGACTTATACACAGCGATGTGTGTGGTCCAATGTCTACATATGCACGAAGCAGTTATTCTTACTTCATTACTTTTACGGATGATCTCTCAAGGTACGGACATGTCTTCCTGATGAAACATAAATCCGAAGCTTTTGAGAAATTCCGGGAATATAAGAATGAAGTGGAAAAACAAACCGGCAAAAGTATCAAGACACTAAGATCTGATCAAGGTGGTGAATACCTGAGTGCCGAGTTCCTGGATTACCTAAAAGAGAATGGAATTCTCTCTCAGCTTACTCCTCCATACACTCTACAACACAATGGTGTATCGGAAAGGAGGAACAGAACCCTATTAGATATGGTTCGTTCCATGATGAGTAATGCTGAGTTACCGCGATCTTTTTGGGGTTATGCACTAGAATCAGCTGCATATCTTTTGAACCGGGTTCCAACTAAGACAGTGCCTACCACACCATATCAGATGTGGAGTGGGAAGAAACCCTATCTTAAGCACATTAAGATATGAGGATGTCCAGCTTTTGTAAAAAAGCAGCATACGGACAAACTCAAGGCACGCTTAGTACAGTGCAAGTTTGTGGGATATCCAAAGAACTCTAAGGGGTATTTTTTCTATTATGCAGAGGAACAAAAGGTTTTTGTTTCTCGTCATGCCTGCTTCTTGGAGACTGAATTTTTAGAAAATCAGATAAGTGGGAGCGCAATAGAACTAGAAGAAATTCCAAAACCACAAGTTATTACTGAAAGAATAGTGGAACCAGAAAATTCAAAAGAACATGACATTCCCGTACCACTCCGCAGGAGTAGTAGGTTTTCTCATCCGCCCGAGAGATACTATGGATTTCTCATAGACGGGGATAGAGAGGATTGCATCATTGACAATGATGAACCAACTAGCTTCCAGCAAGCCATTCAGAGCAGAGACTCAGTAAAATGTCTAACTGCAATGCGGACCGAAATAGAGTCCATGTACACTAACAAAGTATGGACTTTGGATTTTGCTCTAGAAGGGGTAAAACCCGTTGGCTGCAAATGGATCTTCAAAAGGAAGATTGGTGTAGATGGACAGGTTGAAACCTATAAGGCTAGACTTATTGCAAAAGGTTTTCGTCAAAGACCTGGTTTAGACTATGATGAAACCTTTTCTCCAGTGGCTATTCTCAAATCCATTCGGATTATTCTTGCCATTGCTGCCTTCTACGATTATGAAATCTGGCAGATGGACGTAAAGACGGCTTTCCTAAATGGACATTTGGAAGAGTCCGTCTATATGGATCAGCCAGAAGGTTTGTGGGAGCAGCGAGAAAGTGTGCAAGCTGCTTAAGTCCATTTATGGACTAAAGCAGGCATCGCGGAGTTGGAACATCTGTTTTGATGAAACAGTCAAAGAATTCGACTTTATCAAAAATACAGATGAACCATGCTTATATAATAAGATTGTAGGGAGAACTGTTGTGTTCCTCGTATTATACGTAGACAACATTCTTTTAATAGAAAATGACATTCCTACCCTACAATCTGTCAAAAGATTCTTATCACAAAGGTTCTTTATAAAAGACCTGGGTGATGCCTCTTACATACTGGGGATCCGGATCTATCGTGATAGATCAAAGAGGACGTTGGGACTTTCACAATCCAGGTACATCGACACCATACTGAAAAGATTCAGTATGGAAGATTCCAAACGCGGTAACCTACCGATTTGTCATGGAGTCACCCTTTCCAGAGAGATGTCTCCCAAGACTGATTTGGAAAGGGATCGCATGTCTATTATACCCTATAGTTCTGCAGTAGGCTCTATAATGTATGCGATATTGTGTACCAGACCAGATGTAGCTTACGCACTAGGCGTGGTAAGCCGGTTTCAGTTAGACCCAGGAGAGAACCACTGGATAGCGGTAAAGAACATTCTCAAGTACCTGAGAAGGACTAAGGATATGTTCTTGGTGTATGGCGGAAAAGACCTCTAGATCGAGGCTTTTGCTGACTCCAGCTTCCAGAGCGATAACGATGACTCCAGGTCCATGTCGGGATATGTCTTCACCCTCAATGGAGGGGCGGTATGTTGGAAGAGTTCCAAACAGGATACCGTTGCTGACTCAACTATGGAAGCGGAGTATATTGCTGCTTCTGACGCCGCTAAAGAAACAGTCTGGATGAGGAAGTTATTGACAGATCTTCAGGTGGTTCCGTCCATTGTTGGTCCAATACCTCTGTATTGTGACAACAACGGGGTTATAGCTTTAGCAAAGGAACCCAGGTCCCATCAAAAGTCCAGACACATCTTGAGGCGGTATCACCTGATCAGGGAGATCGTGGATCACCGGGAGATCGAGGTTCGAAGAGTTGCTACAGAGGATAACACTGCAAATCCATTCACAAAGGTTATTTCTCAGACGCAGTTCGAGAGGCTATTCGAGATGATAGGTCTGCAATATGCCAGTACATGGCCCTAGTGCAAGTGGGAGATTGTTAGTGTATATGCCCTAGAGGACATTATTGTATCATACTAGTTTATATATTACTTAATGGAAGCTTGGGATATTCACAGTTGTAATAACATTCTTGCTCAAAATAGCAGTATGCTACTTGGTTTGCTTCTACTTCAATGTGTACATATGTTTCTTTTAACATATCACCTATACATATTAGTAGAGCCCTTAGGATCTATGCTTGATTACCAGCATTGTGATGGCAGTCACACTAGTGGGGGCTGGGTAATCTACAAGCACATCCTTATACAGGTCCCTAGTCGTGGGATTATCGATACAGGGCATCGATACTCCAGAGTAGACTAGTGTATACACTTCCTTTCCCAGCCTGGGAGATGGTTTGTCCCATAGCCATCGGTACATCGTACTGGAGATAGTATGCAGGTGCTCATTAGGTTGTGAGTTACACCGGATGGACTCATTGGGGACTGCTGGTTGGTAATATACCTATCGTCAGATAGCAGTACCCAGATGACATGAGTACAGCTTAGTCCGTTGACTTGACACTGCTGCTTCGCCTCAAGTGTGTTCCCGCTGTTCTTAGATTACTATCCTACCACGGCTCTACTGAGTCGTGCAAACAGGTAGTAGTTGGGTGCAGTGCCGAAGCACTTGGAGGCAGTGGCGGTTAGATAGGATCCGTCTCTCCCGGTATTGGGGATGATATCGCACTGTGTTTGGAGAGTCGTTACACAAAGTCCCTGGCCGGGGCAAGCGAGATTTACTGGTAGGTACTCCAGTAGTTTCTCAGGGTGTAATGAATTACACTCCGATACGACTTATACCGCTATTAGGGGTATGACGTTTACCGCCCCCTAGGCCCGATATGCGATACTCTTAGACGGATAGACCGGACTGTACGAAGATTGTCACATACAGACTCGGTAGGAGTTCGGATGAGTTATGCTCATCGGCTTTCTTATCGACAATACCTGGGGACCGTTACGTACAGCTAGTACCGCTTGCGGCCTGTGGTTAAACCCACTGCCAGCGTAGAGTCGAGTCTCTAGAGTCCCACACAGAGCGTTTCCCTGCATCGGGCAAAACGTGTAGATATCGTTTGGTTTTACGAAAGGGTTCGATCACGTGCGTACACTCGTGCACGCACGATGAGTCGGACAGACAATAAAAGTGGGCTTTGGTTTAAGCCGGATCCTAGTATTGTACTGATGGATGTTCTTCGTCTTCAGTATTCATATTTTTCGGAATACGAATGCAGGTATGTATGTACGGATGAGGGGGCATTTTTGTAATTTATTCAAAGATGCTTCTAGAAGATGTTTTTTCATATATGTATTTTTCATTTTAGATTAAATGATTTATGCATTATGACATGGTAGAAATGAGGTGGAAAATGCATGATATTGAGCGTGGCTAAATGTGACACATGGTGGATTTTGAAGCCATGACTCATTTGGTTGTAAATTGAACCCTAATTACTATTATTCATTTAATTTATTAGATGAATAATAGAGGGTGTTCAGTTTAGAACCATAAGTGATCTACACTCTCTCTCATACATTTTCTTCACTAGCTTTTCTAAAACCATCTTCTTCTTCCTCAAGCCCTAGGATACTCATGTGTTGAGTTACCTAGGAAGAAATAGAAAGACTCCTCAATCCATCTACACCATCTACACAACCTAGATCATTTAAATTGGCAATCTACTTGATCTAGTTTCTTTGGTTTAGAAGATAAGCTTGGTGCACAAACGTTCGGGTGGATCATCTAGGATTCGAGCAAGCCGACGAGGAGACGACATCCGTGCCACTTCGAGGAGTTCGTGCAGGTGAGGAGGACAGCGAGATAAGGAGAAGAAGGACCAGGTTTCTTGAGGTATAACTTCTATACTTAGTTTATACTTCTTTTGCTTTTGCTAGATTCGGTTTAGATTACGATCAAGGCTTAAATTCGGTGTTATGATGCTAAAATTATCGTTTTTTACACCTTCCGCCTCCCCGCGATTCCGCGGGGTGCATAGCATCGACTTACAGCAGTGTGCCAGGAAGCCGCAATGAACCTGTACGGCAAAAACCTGCAAGAACTGTGGCACAACGGGGGTGAGTTGCTAACTCGTGAGTAGAAAACATCACAGAGCAGAAATCGTATGTATGACTCAATCCTAGGTCAATACGATCAGTAATATAAATCCTCAATATAAAAAGGTCTGAAGCATGAAAAGGTGGTAAGGGTAAACATCTATACATAAGTGTAATCCCATATGTTCGTGTTAGTGCCTCAGGTAGCAATATATCATATGTATGAGGTATGAATGTATGGAAACAGAATACATCTAAATGATAAAACTGTTTTCTTGTTTAGTGAGATATATGTATATAAATCGAAATATCATCAATGAAATCAACATAAATCAGTGTTCAGCATCGACACAAAACATATCTCAATATCTCAGGCTCCGGCTATCCGAACTGGCCTATATCATCAAATCTCAAAATCTAGGGCTCCGGCTATCCGGACTGGCCCCTGGGCTCCGGCTATCCGGACTGGCCCAAACTCCGACCGGTATCCTCCGGATATCCGACGAGTCACAAATGAAGTCAACGGTCAGTAGTACTCCCCTGTTACAGGCTCAACGCCATCATCTACGACCTTCTTGCCCCGGGGCACCGCACCGGTTCCACCATGCACCCACAGACGGTTCCTCCTCCTCCTCGAATTGGGTGTATGATATCGCTCAAGAGCCGAGAAAACTCATGGTGGATATATCTCAAATCATATCATGAGAAAACCACAACTTTCATTTAAAATGATAATAAGTTTATAAAATCTTGAGGTTTCTCCAAATCCATAAATCTCATGGAAAATCTGAATTCTCGAGAATAAACAAACAATGAATAGTATTGGGCTCCGGAAATCCGAACTGGCCCTAAAAATGCATGAAAATGAATATGTAAATATGCTTGCAAAACACGGAAATAAATGCAATGTCTAAACTATCATATAAAAGCAAGTACACTAATACTATGTCGAAACTATCAGCTAACAATTTATACTGATAAATAGTATTTTCTAATGCGTACGTGACATGGCAATTACCGATGATGATGTGTGAGAGCCGGCAAGCAAGTGTACGTGGAACATACGCATCATCGGTAATGGTGCTAGTGTCCTGACAGCATGATTTCATAATAACAGTAAAAGCACAGTATAAGCATGCAATGCAATATGAACAATCATGAATGTGCAGGAATGAATAATAAACGCAGCAATACAGAATATGCATTTAAATAAACGAGTTTATAAGTAAACTACAGGTCTAAACTAACAGACTGATCAAAGGGTAAGGAAAACCACCTAAGTCTGAGTCGATATATATATATATATATATATATATATATATATATATATATATAATAGTCGGTGACCCCGCCTCAATAGTATCAAATATGATACAATATATAACATGACATACTCAAGTCAAGGGTGCGGATCTATCATCAATATATAGTTCGTACGGTAAATCCATCGTACGGCCTCTTAAATCTGGGTACGGATCAAATATCACATTTATCTCATTATTCACTTGGTATCCTTATCATCATATATCATGATCTGGGGGTACTGATCTACGTCTAGTACATACTGATACCATCTACATATATGTATGCGTGTGTATGGAAATACCATGCCTAAAGGACCCGCTATAATATCGTGTCGTATCTCATAATACGAACCACGTTATATCACCAATCTGGTGGTATTAAACCCAAACTCATCGACTCATCTACAAATATCATATACTATCCTCATCATCCAAGTATACGTATACGTGTGTGTATATATATATAGTCCCATACCTATGTGTGTGTGTGTGTGTATACATATCCCCATATACGCACAGTAATGAAATGTATGCAAGTGTGTGCGCGCGTGTGGGTGTAATCTATTCTAGGGTTTGCGACTAAGAACTAACTACGACACTATCATCCAAATACACTAGACTAACCTAAAGTCATCTAAAACATGTATAGCTATATAAGCACATCTCATTATACATAAGTATATATAACTATATATCATAACGCATACGCGTTATATACAACGAAACTGCGGGGGTGCTATACGCCATCCACCCGATTTCCCCCGTAGATATATATCTACTCACCTACTCTTGCTTGCCGATGTCGATGTCTCCATCCTCTTCTTCGTCGTCTCGACATCCACGTGGGGGTACCTACATATATAACACAAACGCAATGCGTATTAAATTCAAGTCAGAAAACCGAAACGGAACACGTTTCGCTCATAGGTCAAAACCTATAATCTCGCATGCAAACACTACCAATAACCCTAGTCGTTGACATTCAAACGCCACACGACGGAAACATAATATCAAATACCAAAACCAAATTCATTAAAAGCCGCAAAACGAATTCAGAAACTTCGTAAAACACTTCCAGATTTTACCTTAGGTGAAATTAAACAATTTTGCACATGTAAAGGGTCTAGTTTACTGGAAATGGTGACATAAAACAAACAATAACCCAAAAGCACCAGGTCTGGCCGCAATTTGCGGCCAGAAAGATATTATTTGCGGCCATGGTAGGAGGTTAGGGGCTCGGGTCTTTAAGGTATGCTCTATATCACCTGCACATCTCCCTATATTTGCTAAATAATTTTCTAGGTCTCCGGGTGTTAGCAGATATCCAAAAACCATCACAAATTCCACAATTTCCCGTATTGGCAGAATTTCAAAGTTCGTATTTGGGGTTAAGTCGCAGGTTTTGGGTCCAATATGATATCACTAAAGGGGGTTTAAGGTCACTACTAATCTCAATTTCGCTTTTGGAATCAATTCAAACACTAATCCCTAACTTGGAATTTCCAAATCTCTTTAAACATCGCCTAATCACTTCTAAACTAGCATAGGAGCTAAGGCAATTGAAATACTACACTAATGGTATAAGAATTATCTTATTTGGCAACTCAAGAATTTTCTTGAGTTGCCCCAAGTGTCCAAAATCCTTGCTTTCTTGGTCCAAATTATAGCTAGAGGGCTTGTGCACATTTTTACTGAAATGGAGATGGACTTTTGGTATTGTTTTGAGGGTGTTTTGAGGTGTTGAAGTGGAGGGGGAGTGAGGGGCAGCCATGGTTGAAGAGGAAGGGGAAATGATGAAGAATGAAGGGGAAAGCAAATGGAACTTTGTCAAAGAGACCCCTCAACTCTCTCTCTCTCATGCCCATCTCTCATTTCTTTATTCTTTTATTTTCTTTTCTTTTCTTTTCTCTTTTCTATTCTTTTATTTAAAACCAAACATGCATGAAGGAAAAGAAAAAGACATGGTAGGAAAATGTAACAATGTGAAAAAATGATATGGTGCATGTCATGTGCACAAATCCGGCTTAATACACGATTAGTGATATTTAATCGCAATTAGTATTAAAATGGAATATAATTAATCATAAAATTTATAATTTGCTTAAATCATATAAAACGCCCTCATTTCAGTAATATCTATAATTTTCCAAATATTTTCCACTTTATCAGTATTTAATTATACCGCATTAATAAAATATTCATCATATTTATTATTAAATTATAAAAATTCTGAAAAATAATATTTTATTTTTCTGAAATGTTACAATATCGCCTGAACTGTGAAAACCCTCTGTGTGGGACTCTAAAGACTCGTCAATACGCTGGCAGTGGGTTTAACCACAAGCACGTCAGCGGCACTAGCTGTACGTAACGGCTACCTAGGTATTGAGCGAAAGGAAGGCCGACGAGCAAACTGATCCGTACCCCTACTGATCCTGACAGTAACAATCTCCATACAGTCCGGTCTGTTCATCTAAGTGTATCGCATATCGATTCTAGGTGGTGGATAATGTCAGACCCCTAATAACGTGATAATTCGTGTCGGTATGAAGCCTATCACCACCTGAGAAACTGTCGATCCTAGATCAGTAATTCTCGACTACATTGGCCAAGGATTTCTGGTGATGGCCACCCGTGCACTGTGCGACATCAACCCCCAATACCGGGAGAGATGAATCCCCGACGATCCACTCATTGCCTCTATGTGGCTCAGGACTGTACCCAACTAAAACCTGTTTGCACGACTCTTTTGAGCCATGGTAGGGTTGTAATCAAAGCACAGTGGGAACTCACATGAGACAAATGACGATCTCAGGTCGACAGACTCACCTGTACTGCTATCTGACAATAGGCATAATACCAACTAGCAGGTTCCCGGCGAGTCCGTCCAGTGTACTTATAACCCAATGAGCACCTGTATACTATCGTAGGTGACTAACTGACACCAATGGCTTATGAGACCGGCCACCGCCCCTTGTCAGGGTCTGGATAAGTATACACTAGTCTACTCTGGAGTACTGATGCCCAGTCTCAATACTCCCACGACTAGGAATATTTAAGGATGTGCTTATAGACCATCCAGCTCCCACGTATATGATCGCCATTATAATGCTGGTAGTCAAGCAAGAATCTTATGGGCTCTATCAACATGTAATAGTGATCTGTAATACCACCTGAAGCATGTACATGATGATAAAGACAAACCAGATAGCATACTATCATCTCAAGTAAGATTGTTCTACTGGTATAGATTCTCCCTCAATCATCATAATCACCTGCCTGCGACTATGATAATTGCCTTGAGAGCACTATAGCCAACAGAAACAGTGATGGTGGATTACTCACATTCTCGTTATTGATAAGAAGAAGAGGTGGTGGTTCAACTTCTTTGTATTGGGGTTGATTCATCACAACTCCCATATTTTCTAAGAATAAGAGTTCTTCAGCGAAGATTTCTTCAAAGCTTTCATCGATATCCCGAATAATAATCTTATCAGAAAGAATGGGATGATACTCGGACTCTATAAACGGTTCATAATTAGCGTTAGATTTTAACCCGTACAGCTCGATAGAAGGGTCTGTATCTGTATAATAAATAGCAGGGTCAAAAATAATGTACTAGAGGAGTCAAGATCGGTATCGTGAAGCTGTTCAAATTCGCTGCTGTCGGAATCTATCGCTTCGACAGAAAATAATTGAGCATAGGCTTCGGAGGGTTCACTTCCCAACTTGTAAATGTTAAGCTCAATTGACATCTTCCCGAAAAATAGGGTCATAGAGCCATTTCGACAATTGATTATTGCGTTGGAAGTCGCAAAAAAAGGTCGACCTAGAATCACCGGTATTTGGTTTCATGGGTTCGCTACAGGTTGTGTATCTATAACGATGAATTCCACAGGGAATATAAATTCCCCGACTTTGATTAACACATCCTCTAGCTCACCCCTAGGTTGGGTGATAGATCGATCTGCCATCTGGAGAGTGCAGTGCGCCGGTTTTAACTCTCCGATCCCTAATTGCTCATAACAGAATACGGAAGTAAGTTAACACTAGAACCTAAATCGAGTAGAGCACGATTGATAGTTTTACCCCCAATAGAAATAGATATGGTAGGACTCCCGGGGTCCTTTCGTTTCTTGGGTAATTGTTGGATAAAAGCTGTACTTACATTACTCGTTAAGAATGCCTTTTTCGGCACTTGAGTTTTTCTCTTCCTAGTGCACAAGTCCTTTAGAATTTTTGCATAAGACGGAACTTGTTGAATAGCATCTAGGAAAGGAATATTTATGTTAACTTGCTTAAAAATTTCCACAATCTTCTCCATTTGTGGACTTGGTCTGTTACCCCTTAACCTGTTTGGATAAGGTGCTTTATCAATAAGGGTTGGGTCCAACATTGGAGAAGATTGTGGGGATGGAATGGATCCCAGAATTGAAGTGAGGATCATTTTAGGTAGACTCGAGGAAGTGGGCTGAGTGTTCGAGCCTTGGGGAAAACGGAGAATAGGCTCGGAAGAAGATGGGAGACTAGATGAATTACGAGAAGTAGAAGCCGGGGTATTATTAATATCACCAAAATCATCAACATGTTTACCCACTTGGTTATCCAGCACTCTTCCCAATCTCAACGTGGTAACGACACTCACATTATGTAAGTGCACGGCGGCGCCCCGGCCGTCAATCCGAGACCAAAATGCGGAAACGATACTTTTCTTTAAACTTTTGAACCGGCACCACCGCGCACTATAAATCCCGGATCGGGCCATTAACCTACTCCTAGCTAACTAGAGAAGGGGTAGAGAGATATACCGAGCGATCCGTGTTCTTCGGTCTTCTCGTCGTCGTCCCGATCTCCCCGCGGAATCTCCGGTCTTCATCTCCTCGTCGGAAGGGCACCACATCGCCGGGTTCTTTTACGGGCTCCCACCTCTGGACCGAGGCAACTCAAGCACAAAGTTGGCGAGTCGACGTGCCCAAGAATTGCTGTAGAATAGTGTGGAACTCTATGTCTCATGGGGTTATAAGAAGTTGCCTTTTGGTGGAGGAAATGAACTATCAACTTTTTGGATGAACTAAGGGATTTTTAGCATGGAAATGAGACTCATTTTTCATCTCCCAAAAATTGGACAGCCCCCACCTCTCTTAGTGGCCGGCCATGTAAAGAAAATTGGAGAAGGAAAAAGTCCAAGGGGTTGGATCAATAATGCAAGAGAGTATGATGAGAAGAAATGATCACCAACAAAATCCAACACTCCATCATCCATCATAACTCCAAAGGTCAAGCCATCATAACTCCAAAGAAAGTCAAGGGATGGTGGAAGCATCATGAAACCATCATGATGCAACAAAATACAAAGACCACCCTCCACAATGCAAATTTGCACAATTGCAAATAAGCCCTCCTCCACCAATTTTCAGCCAAGGAAAGAAACAAAGGAAAATGGCCGAAACGGAAAGCAAACTGGCAACTTCAGAAAACTGATCCCATAATAAATTACAGGAAAAACCCATGACTGTATATACATACCCGCATTTGTAATCCGACCGAAATACAAATGCAATGAGACAAAATCTACACTGTACTATACTAGGATCCGGTTTAAACCAAAGCCCGCTAGTATTGTCCGTCCGATCATGATCCGTGCAATACCGCACGTATATGATCGAACCCTGCCATATCTCCAAACGGCCTCTACAACGTTTCACCCGAAACTTAAGAAAACGGTCTGTGGGGGACTCTAAAGACTCGTCAACACTTTGGCTGTGGATTTAACCACAAGCACGTCAGAGGTATTAGCCATACGTAACGGGCTACAAGGTATTGACCAAAAGGGACGTCGATGAGCGAACTCATCCTGACACCCTACCGAACCTGTCAGTGACAATATCCGTACAGTCCGGTCCGTTCGTCTATGAGCATCGCATGGTGGGCCTAGGGGGTTGGTAAAAGTCAGACCCCCAAAAGCGGTACAAGTCGTGTCGGAGCGTAGCCCAGAACACCCTGAGATACTACCGGAATACCTACCAGTAAATCTCCTGCCTTGGCCAAGGACATCGTGTAATGGCTCTCCTAGACACAGCGCGACCTCACCCCCAATACCAGCAGAGACGAACCCCTGCAGATCTGCTCACTGCCTCCATGTGGCTCGGGACTGTACCCAACTAAAACCTGTTTGCACGTCTTCTTTGAGCGTGTTAGGGTAGTAATCAAAGTACAGTGGGAACTCACATGAGACAAATGACGATCTCAGGTCAATGAACTAACCTTTACACATGTCACCAGGGAACTGTTATCTGACGTCAGGTATAAGACCAACTAGCATGTTCCCGGCGAGTCCTGTCCGGTGTACTCATAACCCAATGAGCACCTGTATACATCTTAGGTGAACCAACTGATACCAGTGGCTTGTGAGACCGGCCACCGCCCCTCATCGGGTCTCGAATGTATACACTAGTCTACTCTGGAGTATCGATGCCCTGTTTCGAAACTCCCACGACTAGGGACCTTTTAAGGATATGCTTATAGACTACCAGCTCCCACGTATATGATCGCCATCATACTGCTGGCTGTCAAGCAAGAATCCTAAGGGCTCTATCAACGTGCAATAATGACCTGTAAGGTCACCTGAAGCAGTACACGATGATAAAGATAAATCGGATAGCATACTATCATCTTGAGTAAGACTGTCCTACCGGTATAGGTCCTCCCTCAATCATTGCAATCACGTACCTGTGATCCAATAATTGACTCTGAGGGCACTATCTCCAACAATCTCCTACTTGCACTCAAGGCTAATTATTGCGATGTCGCATACTCACGGCCCGTGTGATACCGAACACCCAACTCCTCTACTAATCAGTCTCACAAAACCCGTTTGCGAAACTATTGCGTTCGAGGAATAGCCTCAGTGAGTGGATCCGCTGTGATATTTCTTTCTATGTCTCTCTTAATCTCATGTTCGCGGAGAATGCCATCTCCCTAAATGAGCAATACCTGTCTTAGAGTATGTCTGGATATCTGATGGGACTTAGTTCATAAATGAACTCCAAATCCAAACTTCTCAGACCGTATCTTCAACTGAACTTAATCAGTATCCTACGCCATTCCTCCCTCAGTATCTGCTTGGATCACCTGTCCAAAATACTGCCCCTCGTCAGAGGGAAAACTATGACTCTGACAGTCACTCTGTCATCCAGGTCACCTTGGAAGCCTGGAATGATAACTGTCCCCCGAATGAGGCTGTCGTTATCATATCCTTAGAACATCCACTTATGTTCTAAAACTGCTTCCGAATGTTTCTCCAGGATTGGATCAATGTTAACTTACTGCATCTTGTGCAAAAACAACATCTGGTGTGGTACTTGACATCTCATGATTGACTCAATTGCCTAAGCAAGTGATCTGCCAATCATGCACATCCCTCTCCCCTTTAGTCTGTAAGACACCTTTAGAGAGGGTGACTCCATCACCTGCAGGTATACTACCGTGCCAGGAGTCGTCCATTCTAAAACACCTTTAGAATGCTGTCTAAGTACCTTGATTGGGAAACTACCCAAATCTAGATCTAAAACCACAGATCCAGTAACCAGAATGTCTGATATGAAATCCATTTCCTTTATGGAGAAACCACTGTGTGATGACCAAAGTATAACCGACCATAGATAGGAATTTCACTTCCTACTCTGTGTATGTCATCCAAATACCAGGACATCACATGCTACTACCTTCTTAACAGATCCATCCCCTATTCTGATGAAGTCAAACCTATGACTGTCACGTCAGAAATAGATGATCTATCTCCGCTACATCTGCTTTAGTCTATAAATAGACATAAGCCACTTGTCCACCAATGTTTCCGCTGCTCCCACTGACTATGACAACCCTCTGGCAGAGTCATATATACGTACACTTCTAAAGCTAGTTTAGAACGACGCTATACTCATCCTCCTGCCGGGTCTCGCAGCCTGGAACAACAGCAATGGCAAGTCTGGGTAAACAAGAACCTCCCTGTCACCGTCCCTGAGGCTACCGGAGTACCTCTCGGGTGCCTGAGGTTACCCACCTTATCTGTGGAGTGGCCAATGGAATGTCAAACTACATTTAATCTTTAGATTCTTATTAAATTTTCAGTAATCGTTTGCGGTTCTGGAATCACTTCCAGTTCTACCATACTCCCACTACTGTTTTCTGAAAAAATCCATTTTTGTTAAAACTGTGGCGAGTCAAGAACAATATCACTATTGATCTTCTAGATGGCAGAAAGTCAACCCTCGTCATAGCCTGGGTCAACCCACAAACAGCCATTACAGAAACGTGCCTTGAGTTATCCAGAGTCTGGTTTTAAGCATAAGCCGGATAACTCCCCGTACCTTAACAATGTCAAGATATGAACTGTTGTATATCCAAAATACAGAACCAGAGGCACTGATTTAATTGAACCAGATTCAAATCATGCAGCTGTCTATAGTGAATGTTAACTAAATGGTAGGAGGCCGATCAGCGTTACTCAACTTAGGAATGCGTCCAAATATGAGTAACCTGAAAGAGAAGCAAGTTCTCTTAATCATTACTATCAACTGAATACCATACACAAGTATCTACATCTTCGATCACCTTGAAGAATCCTGATACTTGCAACACCTGATTCTCTACTTTATTCTTATACCTATAACTTCTCAAAACTCAGACCTTGTGTTTCCATGAAACACATGTCTAAGAACTAGAGAAGTCACAAGTAAACAGAATATAGTGCGAGGACCAACCCCTCTGTCTTCATGGACGCTGTACAACATACAATACTCTGTATAAGTCCCTTGAGTGTAATAACTCACTCCCTGTGTGTCGTAGGTTGAAAACTGTACTTATGGTTAAGAAGAATTACACCGCTGTTTAATACTCCTTACCTAACCATCCACTGATATAGGTAAATGTCATAGACATAATTTCATAAAAGGTATATCTCACTCTATAAAAATAGACGTACAGATATATCAATTTGAAATTGGTGCATAACAACGGATATTAAAAACCAAATATTTGTCATCTGGCAAATAACCCAGGTGACTTCTTCAAATATCACCAATTACAACGAATTCCGATATAATGAGAACAATCACCTAATTCCCAATAATTTACTCTCACTCATCATCTGTAAAACCATACAGATGTGAGAATCATACCTGGTAAATACATACCCTGGAGTAAGAGCTAATTGGGAAATCAGTTTTCTTTTAACAATACACAGTGAAACTGAAACATGTAAATATTTCGTAGGGGTATCCGGGTATTCCTAGTAATGCCTCTTCTATTATCCAGATTCACAACTGTAACCGTATATTTCTATGCCATCTCTCCACATCCCTTCATATGTCTTTAGTCATTACCTTCTGTACACCCGTTTAGGCCAAATGGTTTTCTTCCTTCCCTACCGCTCGGCACCAGCCTATGGTTTGGAAGAAGACTATCCAATAAGTATAATGGGTGTACTGTCATAATCCTAGGAGCACTCGCAATGCGAGAGAAGGTGAAGATAAAAGACACCTGAATAAACCTTATTCCTATTTCTCCTGAACCAGAATCCATCCCCGAACAGGAACAAGTTCCTTTCGAGTTCGTATATAACCATACGATGGAGTATCTAATAAACTGTGGATCTTCGTAGTGATACGGAGTGTCCTGGAGAAATACAAAGGTGAAGTGGGAGTGGTAATGAAATACTTGGTTTGGTCTTGAATTGCAGTCACAATTTACTTTTCCCTCCTTCTAATCCCTTTCTTTGTCTTTACATAATACCTTCTGTACACCATCGTTAGGCTAATTGGTTTTCTTCATTCCCTACCGGTCGGCACCTGCCTATGGTTTGGAAGAAGACTATCCAATTTGCGTAATAGATGTACTATCCCCTAATCTAAGGGGCACTCGCAACCTGAGAGAAGGTAAAAGGAAAAGATAACTGAATAGTCCTATTCGTTTTCTCCAGAACCGAAAACCATTCTCGAATAAATTCCTTCGAGTTCGTATATAACCATACGATGGTTTTGTCCAATGGAAGTGGACATTCGTAGTAATACGGGGTGTCCTGGAGAAAAGGGTAAAAGTAGGAGTGGCAATGAGGTTTGCAACTCGGACAATCCAAAAGCCAGTGTTTAAGAAGGTTCGGTTAATCTTGGTTACTGAGTCATAGTCTAGGGTCGGGTCATGGTCGCTGCCAAAGAGAGAGAGAAAAGAAACACCCAGCGTGCACTCTGACCTAGATCAGAATGGTTACCAATTTATCTAATCAGGAAATCTCCCACTGTAACGTCAAATTCTCCTCCAAACCTGAAAGGAGAATTAGTCGGGATCACCCGAGGAGTAAACCAACTCATCAGTGAGAATCGGGATCCAACTATCATCGCATGATAACGTGACGGAATCCGCTCACGTTATCACACTCCAGAAGGTATGCGCATATCTGGCAAGTTTCAGTTTCTTTATAAACTCCCAATGTGATTTTTACCCCATGCTCTTATGACCTTGACGAAGGCCAACATATCATAAGTCACATGTCAAGTTCTACCCGTCATTATCCAGGTTAATTTGAACCCACCCGTACATACCCTTGACGAAGGCCAAAATAGTAGTACGATTGTCCCAAACCAACGCATCTATCTATGCTGCAGAAAAGTAACAAATAGCTACCATACACTATGCCTTGATGAAGGCCAACATACATAGAATGAATACTAAGTGCTACCTCTCTGAAATGACGGAGGGCAACGAATGGTTTCTGGCGAAAACCTTTAACGTAATGAACTTGATATCGTTGAAGGAACTGGATAGCTTTATAAAAATATAGTGGCGAAAACCTTTGGTAAAGAGGTCACTTCCGGTGAAGGGATCTCGGCTCTTTCCCCGTAGAATGAGGTGCAGGATATTCCAACTGAATACCACGATGCAAAGCAAAAGTAAACGACTATAGTGAAGTTATTGCCCTGACGCAAACTTCTGTCTAAGGGGTCACTCCCGGTGAAGGGATCTCGGCCCTTGCCTCGTCGACTGAGGTGCTGGATATTCATAACCGAATACCACTGTGCAAAACAAAAGAGAACGCCCTTGCAATAGCAGCTTTTTGAAAATTGTTCCAACAACATCAGAATAGGTTTTTTTAGCTTGCATTGATCCGAATCAATGCAGTCCCATCAATTGATCACACCAATAAAGAATGAAAATAATGATGTACGTATATGCCGTCCGCATTCGCCACTGGGTCCCGTCTTTACCCATTAGGTTACTTAACTAATGACAGAGCAGGGACTGGACTAGCGCGGATGCAAAACATGTACAACATCTACTAGTATATATATCAATATATAATATTCGCTCAAGGCATGATAAAATGCAACATCACAGAAATGTAATAAGCATCACAGAACAATACAGATATCTGGGATCCCCGGGTTTCATAGAGCCGCTACTGAAACCCGACGTTCCCCTGGTCGTGTGGATAGCCTGTGCAATGAAATCCTAGACCCCTACGGGCGCGGCAAGTTACCCGCCAAAACCTGAAGTGAGGCAGCCCCCTTCAGCAATGTGAATGGACCACCCAGCACTTCAGGAAATCCGGTAACTTGGCACCCCTCCTTGGGTCAACCTGTACCCCCTACGAGTGCGGCGAATAGCCCGCCAATTCTAGAGTGAAGCCCCCTCCGTCTCAATGCCATGAGATGCGGGCCCATTGCCCTCTAGAACCCGGCTAGCCGTGCACCCCTCTTTGGGGTAATCCTAGTACAGAAAGTAAAATATATATACAACGAGTACATCGACCTCACCCCGGCCGTGCCCCAAAAGAATAATATACAAACAGGCAGTGACGACAGTCCACATATCGGACGCTCGCCCCGCAATATCAAATGTACATAAATAACCAAATTGTACTACCATTGCATCCAGGCTATCCCCCACGACCAATCCGCAACATCACAGCACAACACAGAACATCAACGTGAATGTCACGTTCGCAAATCCGTCTAAAAGGGCTATAGCAGTTAGACAGGATTTACCGATCAAATGACATTCACGGTCGCAGATATAATGTAAATACTGTGAACTAACATGTTTAAAATTTTCGATCGACTAAATTTTCCTGAAGTGGGCCCCAAGCACAACTGTAGCACTCAAAGAAATCTGGGCCCAAAAAGAACATTCCAAAAACCCCATTTTCAACTCAGAAGCTCTCTGTAAAATTTTGGTGCAATGAATAGTCAAGATAGCGGCGGAACCGCGGCAATGCATGGGTTTGGTCGCGGTTCCGCGGTGGAAAGGTGACGTCACGCGACCAAATTTTCACAGAATGCTTATAATTCCCAGCACGTGTTTCTGCAATGTACTGAAAAAAATTTCGAGCCAAAAATAAATCGACAGAAAACTGATGCATGAAAAACGCGGTTTTTGGAAAATCCGATCGATCGAACTTGTAAACATGTTAGAGCAAGCTAGACTAGGTTAATGGCGTGGCTCTGATACCAGTGTAAGTGCACGGCGGCGCCCTGGCCGTCAATCCGGGGCCAAAATGCGGAAACGATACTTTTCTTTAAACTTTTGAACCGGCACCACCGCGCACTATAAATCCCGGATCGGGCCATTAACCTACTCCTAGCTAACTAGAGAAGGGGTAGAGAGATATACCGAGCGATCCGTGTCCTTCGGTCTTCTCGTCGTCGTCCCGATCTCCCCGCGGAATCTCCGGTCTTTATCTCCTTGTCGGAAGGGCACGACATCGTCGGGTTCTTTTACGGGCTCCCACCTCTGGACCGATGCAACTCGGGCACAAAGTTAGCGAGTCGACATGCTCAAGAATTGCTGCAGAATAGTGTGGAACTCTATGTCTCATGGGGTTATAAGAAGTTGCCTTTTGGTGGAGGAAATGAACTATCAACTTTTTGGATGAACTAAGGGATTTTTAGCATGGAAATGAGACTCATTTTTCATCTCCCAAAAATTGGACTGCCCCCACCTCTCTTAGTGGCCGGCCATGTAAAGAAAATTGGAGAGGGAAAATGTCCAAGGGGTTGGATCAAAAATGCAAGAGAGTATGATGAGAAGAAATGATCACCAACAAAATCCAACACTCCATCATCCATCATAACTCCAAAGGTCAACCCATCATAACTCCAAAGAAAGTCAAGGGATGGTGGAACCATCATGAAACCGTCATGATGCAACAAAATACAAAGACCACCCTCCACAATGCTAATTTGCACAATTCCAAATAAGCCCTTCTCCACCAATTTTAAGCCAAGGAAAGAAACAAAGGAAAATGGCCAAAACGGAAAGCAAACAGGCAACTTCAGAAAACTGATCCCGTAATAAATTACAGGAAAACCCCGTGACTGTATATACATACCCGCATTTGTATTCCGAACGAAATACAAATGCAATGAGACAAAATCTACACTGTACTATACTAGAATCCGGCTTAAACCAAAGCCCGCTAGTATTTTCCGTCCGATCATGATCCGTGCAATACCGCACGTATATGATCAAACCCTGCCATATCTCCATACGGCCTCTACAGCGTTTCGCCCAAAACTTGAGAAAACGGTCTGTGGGGGACTCTAAAGACTCGTCAACACTTTGGCTATGGATTTAACCACAAGCACGTCAGAGGTATTAGCCATACGTAACGGGCTACCAGGTATTGACCAAAAGGGACGTCGATGAGCGAACTCATGCTGACACCTTACCGAACCTGTCAGTGACAATATTCGTACAGTCAGGTCCGTTCATCTATGAGCATCGCATGGCGGGCTTAGGGGGTTGGTAAAAGTCAGACCCCCAAAAGCGATACAAGTCGTGTCGGAGCGTAGCCCAGAACATCCTGAGATACTACTGGAATACCTTCCAGTAAATATCCTGCCTTGGCCAAGGACTTCGTGTAATGGCTCTCTTAGACACAGCGCGACCTCATCCCCAATACCGGGAAAGACGAACCCCTGCAGATCCGCTCACTGCCTCCATGTGGCTCGGGACTGTACCTAACTAAAACCTGTTTGCACGTCTCCTTTGAGCATGGTAGGGTAGTAATCAAAGTACAGTGGGAACTCACACGAGACAAATGACGATCTCAGGTCGATGAACTAACCTGTACACATTTCACCAGGGAACTGCTATCTGACGTCAGGTATAAGACCAACTAGTATGTTCCCGGCGAGTCCTGTCCGGTGTACTCATAACCCAATGAGCACCTGTATACATCTTAGGTGAACCAACTGACACCAGTAGCTTGTGAGACCGGCCACCGCCCCTCGTCGGGGTCTAGACTGTATACACTAGTCTACTCTGGAGTATCGATGCCCTGTTTTGAAACTCCCACGACTAGGGACCTTTTAAGGATGTGCTTATAAACTACCAGCTCCCACGTATATGATCGCCATCATACTGCTGGCTGTCAAGCAAGAATCCTAAGGGCTGTATCAACGTGCAATAGTGACCTGTAAGGTCACCTGAAGCAGTACACGATGATAAAGATAAACCAGATAGCATACTATCATCTTGAGTAAGACTGTCCTACCGGTATAGGTCCTCCCTCAATCATTGCAATCACGTGCCTGTGATCCAATAATTGACTCTGAGGGCACTATCTCCAACACATTATAACTTTGTGAGTGGCCAGGATTAGGTATAGGTTGAGATGAAAGTTTCGCTTTCTCTCTCGCACTCATCGCGGTATTTAACTGTTCAAGTTGTGCTTCTATCGATTTTATGCTTTCATCGTGGGGAGCGGTGTTTCGCAGTAACGTTTGGATAGAAGATTTTAAAGTATCAGTCATTTTCATGGAATGTTTAATAAATGTATCAAGTGCAGAGGGTTTATCTGTCACGACCCGAAATTGGCACGTAACGGCCATAATACTACGCAACGCCTAAAGACGTAACGCAGTAAAAGAAAGCCAAAACCCAGAAATCTAAACCATGAAAATACGGAAAATATAATAAAAGTTTTTGAAACATTTGAAATCGCAACCCAAATTCTTTAAAAAGTCCAACTTCTTTCTTTAAAATTTTGGCAACACCCCATTTTGTAAAAACTGGCCCAAAGGCGGAAAACAATCACATCACAAATATACGACGCTGTAGCGAAGAAATAAAAGATAATAGGAAGGAAACTGTATATAAAAGACAACAAATCCACAAATAATATACAATATCGTCCTCACCAAGTCTCTAAGTCAACAACATAATAGTAGATGGAGAGTATAAGATACAACGAATGTACAATATAAAATACAGATAATCATCAAAACCCACCTAAGCAAAATAGTACACTGTGAGCCGATGCGGTATCTGTAGCAAAAGATGATAGATGAATAGCCTGCCTCGACTACTCTGGGGAAACACCCTGCAAAACAACTGTGGCACAACGGGGGTGAGTTGCCAATTCGTGAATAGTAGATAACATATGCAGGTAATCGCAGGTATGTATGTACATCATGAATCTAAGATATGCAATTTATAGTAATAACAGGTCATGTGAATGCAGAATAATGGAAAGTACACTAGCAGGTACAATCAATATATGAAGCAATAGTAACATGACAATAGTATGCAATAATCATGCAATAGGGATATGAGAATGTAGATATGCAGCAATCATGAAGGGTGCACTAACAGGTACTCCTAATACATGGAACAGTGCATAAATAGATCAGTATAAGGTATGGAGTGAAATATGTCATTCCCACGGAATCCTGACATCGTGGTAGGATCACAATCCATCAAGACACTCAAATCCCAATTCCTCAAATCAGCCCCAAAATTGGGTTCTCATATCATATAAGTCTCACATCTCCTCAATGTACAATATCGAATAATCTCCTATATCCCGAATGTACAAATCGACAATCTCATATGTATCCGGTATCCAATCTCAATGAATCACCTAATATCCCAAATCAAATCTCAAGTAAGATTCTAGCATCCTAAATATATATTTGCAGAAATAAATATGATGGGGTCAATACACATATATTAGCGTCCCACTCCACTAATATTGGTGTAAGGGTATATATAACAACGGCTAAATCCTCTGTTATATATACAAAGGTGTTAAAAAAAATATCATGAGAACAATGTGCCAAGCATCGACACAGAAATCCTGATCTATCAGATGTCGTCACCAAGACTAGCATCCTGATAGGTACGTATCATACGCTATCCCGGAAAGCACGAGTGCCTAGCTCTGACCCTCGCCTTCCCACGTATCCATACGTACATGATTCCCAACGGTATCTCCATGATCCCCGCCGAGTCATTGGTACTATCACCGGTAGGTACTCGCCCGCCTCTAGGCTCAATCGGCAAAGTCCATCGATCTTCTTGCCGAGGGGAACCATACCGGGCCCCACCATGTACCCTCATACGGCACCCACTCCTCGTATGGGGTATAAAATCAGAACCGATAAATCTTATGGTTGCTGCGCAAATATCATATCAAGGAAACCGGGTTTTTCAATGTATGCATAATTTCATGAACTCCCACGGTTCCCAAATCCAGAAAACATCCTGTAAAATCCAAATAAAAATGCGCAAATCCAGGAATAAATATGTCCGATATATCTGAAATGCGAGCAGATAAATGAAAATATGTAGCTGAAACCAGATATATGCGAAACCAATAAGGTACAGCTAAGTAACATCAATAAAGGTAAATATGTAACTGCCACTGAATATGTGTGTAACATACAGGTGTAGCAATGTATATGTATCGACGTAGCTATATGTCAATGTGATAAGTAATATAATACCTATAATGGTTTGTGTGTGACATGGCAATTATTGACGGTGTGTGTAGCATACAATCCATACTCATGCAACATGAACCGTCAATAATATGTGCAGTGTCCTACGGCTACTAGTCACAATACTACTATGTCTGAGTAATGGGGTTAAGGCCCAATTCTAACAATGACGTAGAATATGCGATAAGTATTAGAATTCTAGCCCAGATGCGTAACGCCATGCGGGCGATGTTAGTTATATGTATGCCCTAGAGGCCATTACTGTACATAGGATGTATATTGTAGTGGATGCTGGGACATATATAGGGAGGACTTTCTTGCTCGACATGATAGTATGCTATCTGGTTGAACTTTACCTTAACGTGTATACTGATTGTCTCTCTGTTACATGTTGGTAAAGCCCTTAGGATCTGTACTTGACTACCTGGACTATGATGCGGATCATACTAGTGGGGACATGGTAGTCCATAAGTACATCCTTCAAAGTCCCTAGTCGAGGGTGTATCGAGACGGGGCATCGATATACCAGAGTAGACTAGCGTATGCCTTCTCGACCCATACAGATGGGCGATGGATGATCCCATATCCATTGGTGTTTGACATCAGAGATGACATACGGGTGCTCAGTAGAGACTGGGTACACTGGACGGACTCGCCGAGAACTCCCAGATGGTATTATACCTCACGTCAGATGGCAGTTCTCTGGTGACACTGGTACAGAGTAGTCTGTTGACCCGAGATCGTCATAGAGTCTTGTGTGGTTCCCACTGTGCTTTGATTTCCATCTTACCACGTCCAAGAGGGCGTGCAAAACGGTGGTTTTTGGGTACAGTCCCGAGTCACATGGAGGCAATGAGCGATAGGAGGGGATTCGTCTCTCCCGGTATAGGGGGTTGATGTTGAGCTGTGTTCGATTGGCTATAACAGGAAATCCCTGGCCAGGGTTGCTGAGATTTACTGGTAAGTGTTACCAGTAGTTTCTCGAACAGTTATAGACCTCATATCGACACGACTTATTGAGCTATTGGGGTCTGACGTTTACCACCCCTAGGCGAGATATGCAACAGATTAGACGATCAGACCGGACTGTACGGTAGTGTTACTGGTCGGATTCACTGGAGTGTGAGCGGGCTTGCTCGTCGATCTTCAGATCGCTCAATACCCGGGTGGCCGTTACGTTTAGCAGACCGCTTGCGGCTTGTGGGTGTTTTGATATGATCATCATCCGCTGCCGGCGTATTGACGAGTCTTTAGAGTCCTACACAGAGGTTTTCTGGCTCAAGCGAAACGAAATAGGAGCGCATATGGGATATGTGCGGGACCGAGAATAATGCGTGTATGTGATACCGTATTCTATTCTCGCGATAAATGTATCGAATGGTTGTATGCGATATAACCTAGTTATCGATTCAAGCGTTGATTCGATAAGCCGATATATTGTATACTAGTCAGTTGTGTGCAACATAACCGGATCATTGAATCAAGTGTTGATTTAATGATTTAATGCATATTTATATATTTGATATATTACTTTGCATCAACTAGTATCGGTTTACTTAAGATGGATTTTCTCACTCGGGTGTGCGCATTGTATATGCGATATGTTTATGTGCACATGTTTGTATCATGTTTGATGATGCATACCACTTTGGTTAAGTGTAAAGTTTGAACCATGGTTGTGTTTATATTTAGGGTTTTATTTTCTTAATTATTCATTTATTCTTTTTGATAAATGAATAAAAGAAAATGAGAAAAGAAAATGAGAAAAGAATGGTGGCTTCTTTTGTTGTTTAGTTGAAACTTCATGAAGCTTTGACCTAAGTCCACCATTCTTATCTCATTCTTAACCCTAACCATTCAACTAACCTTGGTTAACTCTCTACACTTTACCATTGTTAGAATTATGATAAGTATTCTATTTTTTCTATTTTTCTAATAACTTATCATAATACTATCTTCTTCTTCTTCATCTTCTTCATTGAAGAAAACCATTCTTCATCAATGGTGATTGATGAAAACAAGTGAGAAATCCAATTCTAAAGTTAACCCACTTCCTATTTCTTCATCCTCTACCTCTTGCCAAGTAGTAGAGTGTGTTTTCTTCACAAGTTTCATGACTTGGTGAAGTAAGAGCTTGATCTTGCGATGCTTCGACGTAGATTATCTTCGGCATGGACATCGACGACCTAGCTTGCCCATTCTCCGACGAAGCCGACTCTAGACCCCGGATTTGATTTGGACAGCGGAGACGACCTCGTTGCGGAGCCGTGGAGGTGGATGACCGGATCTACAAAGGTTGTATTTCCGTATTCCCAATAGTTAAGTGTTAACTAGTTCTTTTTCGCCTAGACATCTAGTTATCGATCCGTAGTTTAGGGTTTGTAGGCACCGTAAAATTTGAAATTGGCATGATCGATGCCATGTGAGACCTCTTGGGAGTGCCTAGGAACCCTACAGTGGTATCAGAGCCTAGCTAGAGCCTTAGGCGAAGTCTAGACGGAAATTGAAGTCCGAACGAACCCGAAACCCCGATTCAAACATGCTCTCTGTCCAATTTTTAAAATCTGGTATTTTTCAACATTAAAAATATTCAGAAATATCAGCAGGCAATTCTAAGATATACTGCAAAATTCGAGTTACTGTTTCTATCATTCTGCCGCGTTTCCGCGGCACGAGCCTTGCTCGTGCGGCGGAAAGGCGGCCATTTTGTCGTTTTACGCAGCTTGTTTTCTACAGTAATTCTTATTGTGCTGTGCTGGTGTTTCTGGGAATTTTTAATATTTTTTCCAGAGTTGATTTTTCTGCAGTTGTTTTGGGGATTCGGTATTTCGATCGGATTATCAAATTTCGTCTTTTGTGGCTTTCCGGATAAATTTTAGAATATGTTAAAAAGTTCGATCGGATATAAATACCCAATTTTTCCCCTGTCGGGAAATTTCCGAGTGTTGGATTTTTCCGTAAGTTTAACGACGTTCTAAGTAGTGTAAGTAACGCGATGGTCCCTCTAGAAGACACAAACCTTAACTCGATTATGTGACCGTCTTGAACTGCCCTTTGAACCTTCGGGTTTGGGGCAGTACGGCGTGCCACATGTGAGGCGTTGGCTTGACCCTTCTACGGCTGGACCGTTGCTACTGAGGTACGAACTGAATGTTGTTAGACTTATTTCATGTGTTGATCTGTATCGGGAAAACTTGGGTGTTCGATTGTTCGATCGGAAAGTTTAACATTTTCTGTTTATCTGGAATGGGATACAATAATTGGAATTCACAATTAGTTATAAGATAACTGAATGAATGTTATAAACATAGCAGTTTAGTCTCACTTGATTGATTGCCACGGAATTTTGATGTGATCAAAAGTCCGTCGCAATCACGTAGCGTACGCGGATACTCGCCGGGTAAACTTAATAGACAACCTCACTCCATAGCCCCGACCAAGTGACTGTAGGAGAACCCCGTCGCCGAAAGCATCCGTCCGGGTGCTCGCGGTGGCGGTGTTCCGCCTTGGTGCACTTCGTCGACGGTATCGGGGGTGCAGCCGTCTACTGAAGTTTGCGACGAGTATTCGATCAGGATGTCGGGAATCTTGTTGAATTGCCCGACTTGATATTGAAAAGAGTTTTCGATTTTGAGACTAAAATGCGGGGTTTATAATTGTTGGGCATGTGATGTCTAAGTAATTCATTTGGTCAGGCTTGCGATGTCTGAAGAGATTGCGGATTCCAACTGTTGTAGTTTTACACTTTCTTTTCTGTGACCGTAAGTGTAATATGTGATATCGCCGGTTTCGTTGCTATATGTCAACGACAATTGGGATGGACATATTTACTTACGTTGATGACATGTGATGTTATGTGTTGCTGGATATGTTATATTGGATCGTCGTGTTTGAATAGCCGGGGGTTTTTATGTGAGATGAGTGTTTTTCATTTTCATTCATGTAAAAACTTATATGTAATATTCTTTTATTGGGGCGCTTCCTGGTTGCGGGAGTTGTCACCTGTTGTATATTATTTACTTTTCCGCACTAGGATAGACCCAAGGAGGAGGGCACAAGTAACCGGGTTCTGGAGTCCAGTGGGAGACCAACTCGAGGAGTCGGGTCCGGGTCTCCTAACTCCAGAATTGGTAGGGTTGCTTGCCGCTCTCGTAGGGGTCTAGGGGTGTGGGTTTGGCTATTCATCACGACCGTGGAATCCGTGTTTTATACTGGCTCGTATTGAAAACACGGACGTCCTAGTATATCCAATATTTCATATGATTCTTCTGCTGCGATATCTGTGATGTGATCATGTGATGTTCTGTGATAGATACAGTATATAGTATATATGATATATTATATAGACGTTACTTATGTTTTACACCCGCGCTAGCCCTGCCCCGCTCTGCCGTTAGTTACCTAACCTAACGGTGCACGAGAGGACATCGAGGCGAATGCGGATGGCATAAGTGTACGTCATATCTATCTGTGATGTTTAGGTACTTAAATGATGGGACTTCATTAATGTGATTAATGAAATAAAAGAAACCTAAGATGTTGTAGAATCGAATTTCAAAATAAAACAGGTAGCTACAGTTCTTGCTTTGCACAGAGGTATATGTGATATATCCTGCACCTTATTCGATGAGGAAAGGACCGAGATCCCTTCACCGGGAGTGACTCCTTTAGCAATAACTGGCAGATGCTACACACTCAGTTTGTCTCTTGATTGCTTTTAAGTGTTTTTGCTTTGCACAGTGATATATATGATATATCCCGCACCTCATTCGACGAGGAAAGGACCGACGATCCCTTCACCGGGAGTGACTCCTTTAGCAAAACTAGAAAAGCCTCAAAAACACTCCATTTCAAAATTCATTCGATCCTACAACGATATCAAGTTCATTACGCAATAGGTTTTCAGAAAAACCTGTCGTAGCCCTCCGTCATTTCAGATAAGTACTAGTTAGTATTCGTGCTACGTTTGTTGACTATGTTAAGGCGTAGTGTGCGGTAGCTAACTATTGGTTATCTGTATTAGCATATGATGCGATTGGATTAGGGTAGTCGTGCGACTTTGTTGACTATGTTAAGGGTCGTGCGGGTGGGTTTAATTCAATCGGGAAATGACGGGTTGAACTTGACTAGCACTTATGATTTGTTGACTATGTTAAGGTCATATAGCTGCTAGGGGCAAAATATTATCGGGAATTTCAAGTGTTGAAATTTGCAATGAGATTGCATACCTTCTATGTGATAGTTGGATCCCGATACCCGCTGCGAGTAAGTGTTACTCCTGGGAGAGTTTTATACATTACAATTAGCCGATCAAGTAGGTGTCTAGAAAGGTGTCAACGGGGTTATGCCTCTGGGAAAACGAGGTTTACAGTAATTAGGTTCGTGCGAAAGCACGGGGGACCTCCCTCAAAGTACCGACACTGGCCTGGCTGAAAGATTGGCGAACTTGTAGTGTGTAATTAATCCCGGCTAGTCTTTCCTTTTAGGGTTTGAAGGAAGATTTGATAAAAAGCAGTGGGAGCCATCCTGATTAGATAAAATAATAACCAATCTATTCTTGACAGAGCGCACGCTGAGTGTTTTCTTCTCTCTCTCTCCAGGTAGCAACCATATCACGCCTTAATCAAGATAATAATACGGATTATTGACCGAACCCGCTTGTTGTACTGAGCTGGGGAACGTTGGTCCCGCTCCAACTTATAATTGTTATAAGACAGAGCAGGAAATTGGGGAATACCAGATTTTCCGTGCCGCCCAAACGAAGAGAGTGCATGCTGATGCATCATCTTCGGGTGTGTTCATTATACAGAACTGTTTCTCGGTATCCTTTACGTCCTGGGTATGTGATACCAGATCAGGATCCCAGATATGTAATCTGTTACATAGGGCTACAGAAAGGTAGAGAACTGAGAACGGGTGATAAGTTTCATGAGGCAGAAAACGGGGCAAGAGTTGCAGCCTAGTCTGTTGGTCACTGTCACCCTGTATTACCAATACATTGATTCTGAACGAATGTTATTAGATACCGAACCTGATATACCAAATCATATCACTCTCTTTGTTAGAAAAGAAAGGATATAATTTTGTATTGATGGATAATGTTTTGAACATTTCCTATATCAAAAGTTGATCGGTTCAGGCACGTTATCTAAAAGCATTGATGTTCTAAATCAAACTACAGTTCTTAGTATATGGAACACACACAAGAGGAAGAGTTCAGAAATGAACGAATTCTTCTTGAGGCATTGTAGACTAGGTCAGATCAATGTGACCCGACCAGCTAGAGTTACATATAGATGCATATTTAAATCAGTTTGAATTTACATCTTGTGAAACTCGCCAGTCATGTCACAAAGATAAGATGACCATAGCTCCGTTTATTGGAAACAGAGAAAGAGTTACTGAACTCTTGGGATGATACATGTTGATGTATGTAAGGTCCCCTGTCTACACATGCCAGGACTGGTTCTTTGTACTTCATTACATTCTCTGATGATCTCTTTCGAGTTTCAGACCTATGTTCCTGTTGAAACACAAGTCCGAACCTTTTGAGATATTCACGGAATATAAGTTAGAAGTAGAGAACAGAATACGGGTATAAGTATTATGTCTTATGATGAGATCAAGGAGGAGAATACTTGAGCACGGAAATCCTGGACTATTCTAAAGGAGAATGAGATTCTCTCTCAGCATTACTCCTCTGTATACACCATAGCACGATGGTATATCAGGGCGGAGCAATCACACCCTATATGATAAGGTGCGCTCTATGATGAGTACTACTGAGTTGCCTATTTCCTTTTAGGGAGCTATGCACTTGAGAAGCTGCATACCTATTGAATAGGGTTCGAATCAAATCAGTTGCCTACCACTTCATATTTGATATGGAATGGGAAGAACCCATATCTTAAGCTAGTTAAGATTTGGGGTTGTCCGGCCTATGTATAAAAACAAAATCCGGACAAGCTCGAGGCAAGGACTGTAATGTAGAACTGGAAAGGTTCCAGCTATACAAACTACAGCAGACGATTTGATAGAACCAAAGGATTCAGTAGATTCCAACGAACCTCAGCCTCTCCAACGATCTAGTAGGGTTCCTCACCCACCTGAGAGATACTTCGGTTTCTCTATGACAGTGGGAGCGAGGATTGCATCATGAGATGATGACCCAACTAGTTTCGACCTGGCCATCAAGAGTAAGACTCTGTAAGAATGGCTGGATGCTTAGTGATCTGAGATGGAATCCTTATACACCAACAAAGTATGGACTTTGGTTGCTATATCTGAAGGGTTAAATCCCCATCAGGAGCAAGTATATCTTGAGAAGATTACTTGGTGTAGATGGAAAAGTTGAGACTTTCAAAGCTAGACTTGTTAAAGGTTTTCTTCATTGACCAGGCGTGGATAATGATGAAACCTTTTCCAATGGCTATGCTTAAGTCCATCCAGATCCTACTTACCACGGCTGCATACCATGACTACGATCTCTGGTGGTTGGGTGTCTTGACTGCTTTTCTAAATGATGATTTAGAAGAGTGCGTCTGAAAGTACACAGCCAGAGAACTTCGTAGACAGTGGGAGCAGCGGAAACGTGTGCAAGATGCTTTATAGGATAAAGCAGGCATCGCGGAGTTGGAACATCTGTTTTGATGTATTAGTCAAAGAGTTTGACATCATCAAAATGGTAGATGAACCTTGTATATACAAAAAGGTAGTAGGGAGTATGGTGACGATCCTCGTAGAGCATGTGGATGACATACTCTTGATAAGAAAGGAGTTTCTTATGCTACGCTCGATCAATCTCCGTTTATCACAAAGATTCTCCGTGAAGGATCAAAGTGATACCTACTAAATCCTGGATTTTGGATCTATGAGATAGATTTAATTGGATGTTAGGACTCTCACTAGTTGTAGTGAGATGGTATCACATGATCCTGGGGAGAATCGCTGGAAGGGTTCCAGGGTGATAAAGACGACTGAGTGTCAGTCACAGGCATTGTCTTTACCCTCAGTAAAGGGACGGTATGTTGGAAGAGTTCCAAGCTGAATACCGTGGCATACTAGACGATAAAGGCTGGATACATCGCTACTTAAGATGCTACCAAAGAGGCTGTTTGGGTGTATATTGGTTCATAAGATGAACTATGTTCCTCCCATTGTGTGACAATGGAGTTGTGGCTTATGCCAAGGAACGTCCGTCCCATCAGTGATCCAGACATATTCTATGGCAGTATCACCTGATCATGGAGATGGTTGATCTCTAAGGGATCGAGGTTAAGAGAGTAGACTCAGAGGACAACACAGCGGATCCACTCACAAAGGCCTGTTCCCAGAGAGAGACTTTTATGGGATGGTTGAGTATGAGATACTTCAAACCACTGCTACAGATGGCCCTAGTGCAAGTGGGAGATTGTTAGTTATATGTATGCCCTAGAGGCCATTACTGTACATAGGATGTATATTGTAGTGGATGCTGGGACATATATAGGGAGGACTTTCTTGCTCGACATGATAGTATGCTATCTGGTTGAACTTTACCTTAACGTGTATACTGATTGTCTCTCTGTTACATGTTGGTAAAGCCCTTAGGATCTGTACTTGACTACCTGGACTATGATGCGGATCATACTAGTGGGGACATGGTAGTCCATAAGTACATCCTTCAAAGTCCCTAGTCGAGGGTGTATCGAGACGGGGCATCGATATACCAGAGTAGACTAGCGTATGCCTTCTCGACCCATACAGATGGGCGATGGATGATCCCATATCCATTGGTGTTTGACATCAGAGATGACATACGGGTGCTCAGTAGAGACTGGGTACACTGGACGGACTCGCCGAGAACTCCCAGATGGTATTATACCTCACGTCAGATGGCAGTTCTCTGGTAACACTGGTACAGAGTAGTCTGTTGACCCGAGATCGTCATAGAGTCTTGTGTGGTTCCCACTGTGCTTTGATTTCCATCTTACCACGTCCAAGAGGGCGTGCAAAACGGTGGTTTTTGGATACAGTCCCGAGTCACATGGAGGCAATGAGCGATAGGAGGGGATTCGTCTCTCCCGGTATAGGGGGTTGATGTTGCGCTGTGTTCGATTGGCTATAACAGGAAATCCCTGGCCAGGGTTGCTGAGATTTACTGGTAAGTGTTACCAGTAGTTTCTCGAACAGTTATAGACCTCATATCGACACGACTTATTGAGCTATTGGGGTCTGACGTTTACCACCCCTAGGCGAGATATGCAACAGATCAGACGATCAGACCGGACTGTACGGTAGTGTTACTGGTCGGATTCACTGGAGTGTGAGCGGGCTTGCTCGTCGATCTTCAGATCGCTCAATACCCGGGTGGCCGTTACGTTTAGCAGACCGCTTGCGGCTTGTGGGTGTTTTGATATGATCATCATCCGCTGCCGGCGTATTGACGAGTCTTTAGAGTCCTACACAGAGGTTTTCTGGCTCAAGCGAAACGAAATAGGAGCGCATATGAGATATGTGCGGGACCGAGAATAATGCGTGTATGTGATACCGTATTCTATTCTCGCGATAAATGTATCGAATGGTTGTATGCGATATAACCTAGTTATCGATTTAAGCGTTGATTCGATAAGCCGATATATTGTATACTAGTCGGTTGTGTGCAACATAACCGGATCATTGAATCAAGTGTTGATTTAATGATTTAATGCATATTTATATATTTGATATATTACTTTGCATCAACTAGTATCGGTTTGCTTAAGATGGATTTTCTCACTCGGGTGTGCGCATTGTATATGCGATATGTTTATGTGCACATGTTTGTATCATGTTTGATGATGCATACCACTTTGGTTAAGTGTAAAGTTTGAACCATGGTTGTGTTTATATTTAGGGTTTTATTTTCCTAATTATTCATTTATTCTTTTTGATAAATGAATAAAAGAAAATGAGAAAAGAAAATGAGAAAAGAATGGTGGCTTCTTTTGTTGTTTAGTTGAAACTTCATGAAGCTTTGACCTAAGTCCACCATTCTTATCTCATTCTTAACCCTAACCATTCAACTAACCTTGGTTAACTCTCTACACTTTACCATTGTTAGAATTATGATAAGTATTCTATTTTTTCTATTTTTCTAATAACTTATCATAATACTAGCTTCTTCTTCTTCATCTTCTTCATTGAAGAAAACCATTCTTCATCAATGGTGATTGATGAAAACAAGTGAGAAATCCAATTCTAAAGTTAACCCACTTCCTATTTCTTCATCCTCTACCTCTTGCCAAGTAGTAGAGTGTGTTTTCTTCACAAGTTTCATGACTTGGTGAAGTAAGAGCTTGATCTTGCGATGCTTCGACGTAGATCATCTTCGGCATGGACATCGACGACCTAGCTTGCCCATTCTCCGACGAAGCCGACTCTAGAGCCCGGATTTGATTTGGACAGCGGAGACGACCTCGTTGCGGAGCCGTGGAGGTGGAGGACCGGATCTACAAAGGTTGTATTTCCGTATTCCCAATAGTTAAGTGTTAACTAGTTCTTTTTCGCCTAGACATCTAGTTATCGATCCGTAGTTTAGGGTTTGTAGGCACCGTAAAATTTGAAATTGGCATGATCGATGCCATGTGAGACCTCTTGGGAGTGCCTAGGAACCCTACAGGCGATTCCCCTGTAGATGTTAAAAATACTCACCTACGCTCCAAGCTAGGTGAATCCTACCACCTGTTTCTCCCTGTAGCAGTGTCCGTAGTCCCCGCCTGCAAACCTGAAAATGAGACAAGAAAACCATATATATAAGCCAAATATCTCGAAACACGCGATATCGAACCCAAACGAGAAACTCGCGTCGCGAACTAAACGCGCGTGTGCACGATACGCTGAAACGTGTGTATACGCGTCTAAAACTACCGCGGCACGCCGCGACACGCTAGATCGCAGAACCCACTCACGTATCGCGCGTATCGCGCAAATACAACGAACACGAAAAACGATATATTGTCCCAGATTTTCCTACAGGTCAAATCTTACAAAACTATACATGCCAAAACACTAGATAACTCTGCAGAGAACCATAGGAAAAACCCCAACACCCCGGCCCCTAACTTGGCCGCAATTTGCGGCCAATCCTATTAAATTTGCGGCCTGGGTTTTGAATGAGTGGCTCGAGTTCTGGTTGTGTTGTCTAAACCTAGTGAGCCTGCTACAGTTTTCTTAATTTTATCCTGAAGGATCCGGGTCAAAAGCAGATCACAGAAATCCACAAAGTCGCTTAAAAACACGAATATTGCACAAAATGGAAACCTTATGGTATTTTTGTGAAATCCAGGGTTAAACTCGGTTAAAGTGACCCTAATAACACTTAAATAGGTTAGGTTAACTAACACAATCATCATTTAATCACAAGTCCACATAATCACCATAACTAGCACAAAAACTAACTTTAAACGCAAACCGACGCTAAACTACACACAACTAAAGCAAACTAGGAAATTGGGTTCAAGAATTACACCCTATGGAACCCTAGAAAGCAGGTGAAGAAATGGATGGAGGAAATGAGGGCTGCTGCTGCTGCTGGGGCTCCTGTTGCTGCTGCCAGAAGCTGCTGTTGCTCCTGGTGCTAATGCTGGAGCTGCTTGCTGCTGATGCTGATGGTGTCCTGCTTGCTTCAGCTGCTTCAGCTGCTGCTGTTGCTTCTCGAGCTGCTGGAGCTGATGCTGGTGTTGCTGCCTCTGTTGCTGAAGCTGCTGATGGAGCTGCTGCTGTGCTGATGCTGCTTCTCTACTGCTGCTGATGTGAGTGTGTGAGAGTGTGAGAGTGTGAGGGAAATGAGAGTGAGAATGAGAAATGAGAGAAACCATTCAAACCCCCCCTTCTCACTCTCTCTCACCTCATTAAATGAGCATGGCTCAAGCCATGTTGCACCATGCTCATTCTCTCTCTCTCTCTTGGTCAACAAATAATGTCAAATCCTTTTCAATTCATTTTTCTTTTTAAAACAACCATACAGTTTTTAAAACCCAAAACACTTAATAAAACTATTAAAAACTAGATTAGGGAAAATGGTTAGTTCACTATGTTGCTAATCATGGCTTAACCCCAAATTACAGCCCTAGTTAACATACACAAGTGTGTGCGAGCCTAGGAAAAATCTAATAAAATATTCATTAATTAGGATAAAATAATTAAAAACCAATTTGGTAAACTTTTTTTATTAAAAACCATATATTAAAATATAATTATCCACAAAACATATTCTAAGGTGTTACAATCCCCCCTAAAAGAAATTCGTCCCCGAATTTAAAAATACTGCTACGCGTACCTTCAAAGAGAAGATTACAACTCTCAAATCTCGTTCGCAGCCTCCCAAGTGATTACCTCACTATACGGCTACGTCCAAGAAAACCCTTCACAGATGGCAAGACTCTTGACCGACGTTTCTCCACCTGCCGAGCCATTAACACAAGTGGGTGCCGGTGAGCGAAACGATCGCGTCCAAGCCAAATGGTCTGGTGCCAAATCATGTAAGAAAGGTCATGAAGGTAATTGTAAAGCATCATCTTAAGGAATACGGGGTGAAAACTCAATAATCTGGGCGGAAGTGCCAAATTAAAGGCAACGAAACTAACTCACTTATAGGATCTCGAAAGGACCTATAATCCTGGGATAAACTTCCCAAAACTCAACACGTCATTCATCGGAAAAATCCGTAGGAATACATGATCTGTCCCTGCGAACTCGAGTCTACAACCAACACAGTCGGCATAAGACCTCTATTTGCACTGGGCTACTCTCATCCTGACTGAATCAACTGGATCATCTCCGAAGTCTTTAGACTAGCTGGGGTCCAAAATTCTACTTATGCAGAGTCAGAAAAACAACAGACTGGTGATCGACACGACCTAACCCCTAAACCTAAAGGTTGCCAATTGGAGTGTCTCCTGATAACAGCTATCGAAGGAGAACCCTAACAATGGCGAGTGACGATCCCAACTGCTGACAACAATTAACACAAACGCACAACTTAACAAAGAACAACTGAGCAAACTGAGTATAGCCGGACGACAAGAATCCGAATGGAGTCACACCCTGACTAAACTTGGGTAGAAACCATAACGAAATTCATGGAGATCTGCTCCCACTCCTACTTCGGAACGGTTATAGGTTGCAACTCTCCAGCCGGCCTCAGATGCTCGACCCAAGCACACAACAAGACAGACACTTTGAAACGAAACCTGAAACTTCTCTTTACATCCCTGCCCACCCGTAACTATCTCACAAGTCACGTCAATATTGGTGGAACTTAAATGAATACAGAGAGTTGACTGGTGTGCTTGCTCTAGGATTTCACATCTTTACCCGATAATATCAGGTACACAAACGCGTCCCTAACTTAGCACACCCGTGTCACAAATCAAGGACTCCGAATCATTACCCAGCCGAGTATGCTTAAGTATCTCTGACGAACAAGCATCGGCGGGCAGTGTCTCGCGAAAGCGATTAAAGAAAAGTGGTCGGGCGCGGACATGAGCAAGCTGTCCCCTCAGTAGAGACGAACTTAAGCTATACTCAGCGATCACACAAGAACTGTAAATCTGCAGAAGACTATCACAACAATCAAAATCCGCTGCAGGAAGATGTACATTAAGCTCTGGTGGTCCGTGAAAATCTGACACGACTCTCGAACAAGTAGTGTCTCCAAATCTCCAACGCAAAACCACCGCGGCCATCTCCAGATCATGAGTGGAATATCCTTCTCATACTTCCTCCAAATGTAGGGAAGCAAAAGTGATAACTCTATAGTGTCACCTCAGTACACACTCGAGCCCACTCAAGAAACATTACAGTTAAACAACAAGGTCGCCCGAACCAGAAAGCAAAGAAAGAACTGGTGCAGTTGTTAACAGAATCTTCAACTGCCGAAAACTCCGCACACATGCCTCAGTCCAAAGAAAAGAAACCTCCCTTCCGGTCCATTTAGTCGACGGTGCAGCACTACTCTAGCAATCCTGCACGAAACGGCGGTAAAAATCTGCTAAGCCCAAAAATCTGCGGACCTCCGTCCTGCACACAAGTCTGGACCTAAGTTGTACGGCCACGATCTCCCTCGGGACCATACAAAACCGTCTCGCGTGACAACAAGACCTAGGAGTCAACACAAACAAGCCTGAAGAAATACTCCGAGAATCTAGCAACCGCTGGGGCTCGCCCAATATCTGCATAACAAATCCTCAAGTGCTGCTCCTGTTCCTCAAGACACATTAAATAGACCAGAATGTCGTAAATAACACAACAATAACTGGTCGAGGAACGGCCTGAAGAAATCCTGTTCATCATATCTACGAATGCTGCTAGGGCATCAGTGAATCCAATGACTCACTAATACACACAAAGCCGTAGCACGCATAAGGCAGTCTTTGGAATGCCATCACTCTGAACCGCAATAATGATGGCCTGATCCCAAACAAACTTAGAAAATGTCTCACACTCTGGAGCTGATCGAAGAAATCGTCAACGTGAGGTGAAGGATAGCTATCCGCACCGTAAGCCGGTTCAATTAACGATCCATCGATACACAACCCTAAACTGCCGTCTTTCTCCTTGACGAATAGAAATAGGAGCCTCCAAAAACGAAACACTCAGACGCACAAAACTCCCCAAACAACAACTCTGCAGCTGATCCTTAAGCTCCCTAAGCTTCGCCGGCTCATCTGGAACAACGTCGGAAAACTCTCGCACGATAGGAAAAACCGGTCCAACAAACCAACTGTGGCTTCAGTATCATGAATGAACGCTAAGAATCCATGACATCTCCTCAAAAGCCGACTAGTGAAAAAGGCTGAATTCAAGCTGTGAGAGGCGGCACAACTATCCACCTGCACAATAAGAACTGACTTGACGGGGAAAACAAAACCTGACTGTTTCCTCACGGTAGTCCACAGACGCCTAGCACATAGTTAACCAGTCCATGCCCAGGAGAACGTCAAATCCAACATTTCTAGAAGGATCAAAACGATGGACAAATCTCTATCTCCTATCCGGTTGGCACACAACTGATATACGTGTCGCACAACAAAAGAACCGCTGACAGAAGTTAATACCAACTACAACTAATCTACCCAACCACGGTACAAGTGTGAAAAACAATGAATACATCAAAAGAACATGCGAATTTAGGATACCTGAAAGCTCTACATTGGACGCTTGCGCATCCCGATGAGTAGAAGCAAACTCTTGTGTCTGCCCTCTACCCGCAACAGACTGAACTTCTAAGGTAGACTGCCTCCTCTGAGTGAACCTTCCATGTCCACGGCCTCTCTGAATACGATCCTGAAGAGGTGCTAAGGAACAATCCCTGACGAAGTGCTGAAGGCCCCCGCATCGAAAGCATCCACGCGCTGACTGCTGACCCTCCTGGGAATGAGAGCTGAGCGACTGTCCTCGTCCTAAGCCTCTGCTACTCCCGCAATGGCCATGAAATCTGTCTCGACGACCAAACCTCTGTCTCTGGGCTGGTTCACCGGTACGAGTCCTCTACTGTCTTGGAACTTTCAGCGTCTCTGAAATATGTGCCTCGTCAACTGGGGCTGCAACCACTGGTACTATGTAGGTGACGGACTGCTGCATGCTGATCCCAAGAAACAACTGAGTAACAGGGGTGATAACCTCCTGTCGTAGCTCCCAAACGACATCAACTAAAGAACTCATAGTCTGGCGGAAGTCCTGCATCTCTGCCACAAGCCTATCGATACTATACGTCGAAGGCTGATCCGTCTGCACCTGTGCAACTAGAGTGCCATCCTGGTCAGTGCTCGTCTCACCCGAGCCAACTCTGACCTCGGCCCTCGCTGCATCACTCTGAGTCCCCATAGTCATCGGCGGCAAGGCTATAAATAAAGATGAGATTCGAAAAGGATACGGAAATCGAATCACAAGGATATAAATCATCAAGGAAGGAATTTCAAGCAATTTGTACTTAGGTCACTTAAGGCGAAGTACCGCATCGTGGGTATGCTGCAGACATACACACACTACGTTACTCTGCTTAAGCTGTTAGTTATATGTATGCCCTAGAGGCCATTACTGTACATACGATGTATATTGTAGTGGATGCTTGGACATATATAGGGAGGACTTTCTTGCTCGACATGATAGTATGCTATCTGGTTACTCTTTACTTTAACGTGTATACTGATTGTCTCTCTGTTACATGTTGGTAAAGCCCTTAGGATGTGTACTTGACTACCTGGACTATGATGCAGATCATACTAGTGGAGACATGGTAGTCCATAAGTACATACTTCAAGGTTCCTAGTCAGGGGTGTATCGAGATAGGGCATCGATGCACCAGAGTAGACTAGCATATACGCATCTTGACCCATATGATGGCGATGGATGATCCCATATCCATCGGTGTTTGACATTAAGGATGGTGTACGGGTGCTCAGTGGAGACTGGGTATACTGGACGGACTCGCCGAGAACTCCCAGATGGTATTATATCTCACGTCAGATGGCAGTTCTCCGGTGACACTGGTATAGAGTAGTCTGTTGACCCGAGATCGTCATAGAGTCTTGTGTGATTCCCACGGTACTTTGATTTCCATCATACCATGTCCAAGAGGGCGTGCAAAAAGGTGGCTTTTGGGTACAGTCCCGAATCACATGGAGGCATTGAGCGATAGGAGGGGATTCGTCTGTCCCGGTATAGGGAGTTGATGTTGCGCTGTGTTCGATTGGCTATAACTGGAAATCCCTGGCCAGGGTTGCTGAGATTTACTGGTAAGTGTTATTAGTAATTTCTCAAACTGTTATAGACCTCATATCGACACGACTTATCGAGCTATTGGGGTCTGACGTTTACTACCCCTAGGCGAGATATGCGACATATCAGACGACGAGACCGGACTGTACGGGAGTGTTACTGTTTGGATTCGCAGGAGTACTAGCAGGCTTGCATGTTGATCTTCTGATCGCTCAATACCCGGGTGGCCGTTACGTTTAGCACACCGCTTGCGGCTTGTGGGTGTTTGATATGATCATCACCTACTGCCGGCGTATTGACGAGTCTTTAAAGTCCTACACAGGGGTTTCCTGGCTCAAGCGAAATAGAGTAGGAGCACATATGTGATATGTGCAGGACCGAGATTAATATGATATGAGATACCGTATTCAATTCTCGCGATTTGTGACATTGATCGGTTGTATGCGATATAGCCGGGTAATCGGATCAAGTGTTGATTCGATAAGTTGTTACTTTTGATATTAGTCGGTTATAGCCGGATTATTAAATCAAGAGTTGATTTAATAATTTAATGTATAATTATATATTTGATATATTACATTACATTAAGTAGTATATGCTCACTTAAGATTTATTTTCTCACAAGTTTGTGCATAAGTGTATATGTGATATATATTTGTGTACATATGTTTGTGTCATACTTGATGATACACACAAGATGGGTGTATGAGACTTGTACAAAGATTAGGGTTATTGATTTATCTTAGGATTTAACAAAAGAGATTAACTTAGTCAAAGTTATCAAGCTTGAAGAAGCTTGGAGAAACTTTGACAAAGTCCACTCTTTTGTCATTCTCTTGATATTCTTTAACCTAACTCTTAACCCAAAACCTTGGTCAATTCTCTACATGAGTTAAGCATGATAGCTTAACTCACCCATGGTTAAATAATTGAGGATGATAATTCATATGATGAATTATTCTTTCTTGCTTCTTCTTCTTCATCATCAAGCTCCATGAAAAGCTTGCTAGCTCCAATGGTGCCTCGAGGAAAAATGTGAGAAAATCAATTCTAAAGTGAGCCCACTTCCTACTTCTTCATCCTCGACCACTTGTCATGTAGTAGAGTGTGTTCTCTTCACAAAGTTCATGACCTAGTGAAGGAATAGCTTGAGTTAGTGTAACCCCGATGTAGATCATCTTCGGCCTCGAAGTCAACGAAGCAAGCACGTTCGTTCTTCTTGTGGATCTTCTCAAGAGTCTGAAGTTCATGATCGCAGCGAAGGGGACATCTACACGGAGCTATTGAAGTGAAGGACCGGATCTACAAAGGTTGTAATCCCTTTCACTTAGTGTTAAAGTTGTTAACATGTTTGTTTTCGCCTAAACCCTAGTTTAAAGATCCGTATTAGAGTTGTTCGGCATGGATAAAATTTTAATCGGGCATGGCTGATGCCTTGTAGACCCTTGTGCGCGTGCCTAGCAACCCTACAGTGGTATCAGAGCCTAGCTAGAGCTTTAGGCGTAGTGTTGACGAAGTTAGAAATCCGATCGAACCCCGAAACCCTAATTCAAACCCTTCTCTGTACAATTTTTGAAATTGTGGATTTTTCCAAATTAAAAATACTCAAAAAATTCAGCAGGGTTTTCTAGGAATTACTGTGGAACATGTGGGCCTAACTCCATAAAGGAGCCGTGGAACCGCGGCCGTGCCCCTGGTCGCACGGCGGTTCCGCGGCCATTATGTAGCCTATTGCTCCAGTGTTTGCACAGTAATCTCCATATGTAAGTCCTGTGTTTTCTGGGTAATTTTAATTTGTACTCAAGAGTTGAGTTTTCTGGGTTGTATTGGGGACTCGATGATTCGATCGGATTATTCAACATTGTTTTGTCTTTTCGGATAATTTTAGAAACTGTTAAAAAGTTCGACCGGATATCAATAACTCACTTTTTCCCGACCCGGAAAATTTCCAAGAGTTGTATTTTTCCGTAGTTTAAGAACGTTCTAAGTAGTGCAAGTAACACGATGAGCCCTCTAGAAGACAACAAACCTTAACTCGATTATGTGACCGTCTTGAACTGTCTTTTGAACCTTAGGGCTTGGGGTAGTACGGCGTGCCACATGTGAGGCGTTGGCTTGACCCTTCTACGGCTGGACCGTTGGTACTGTGGCATGAAATGGATGTTTTTAAACTCCCCTCAAGTGTTGAGCTATTTGAGAAAACTTGGGTGTTTGATTATTCGATCGGAAAGTTTAACATTGTCTATTTATCTGGAATGTGATACAATATTTGGAATCCAGAAATAGTTATGAGATAACTAATTTGAATGTTATAAATCTAGCAGTTTAGTCTCACTTGATCGGTTGCCACGGGATTTTGATGTGATCAAAAGTCCGTCGCAATCATGTAGTGTACGCGGATACTCGTCGGTAAACTTAATAGACAACCATGCCCCATAGCCCCGACCAAGTGACTGTAGGAGAACCCCGTCGCCAAAAGCATCCATTCGGGTGCTTGCGGCAGCGGTGTTCCGCCTTAGTGCACTTCTTCGTTGGCATCGGGGGTGCGGCCGTCTACTAAAATTTGCGACGAGCATTCGATCAGATTGTCGGGAATCTTGTTGAATTACCCGACTTGATATTGAAAAGAGTTTTTGATAATGAGACTAAAATGCGGGGTTTATAATTGTTAGGCATGCGATGTCTAAGAAATTCATTTGGTTAGGCATGCGATGTCTAAGGAGGTTGCGGATTCCAACTGTTGTAGTTTTACACTTTCTTTTCTGCGGCCGTAAGTGTAATATACGATATCGCCGGTTTCGTTGCTATATGTCAACGACAATTGGGATGTGTGTATTTACTTACGTTGATGATATGTGATGTTATGTGTTGCTGAATATGTTATATTGGATCGTCGCGTTTTGAATAGCCGGGGGTTTTTATGTGAGATGAGTGTTTTTTCATTTTCATTCATGTAAAATTCATTTGTATGTAATATTCTTTTTGGGGCACTTCCGGGCTGAGGATGATGTCACCATTGTATATTATTTACTTTTCCGCAATAGATAGACCCAAGGCGGGGAGCACAAGTAACCGGGTTCTAGGGTCCAGTGGGAGACCATCTCGAGGAGTCGAGACCGGGCCTCCTAACCCTAGAATTGGCAGTGTTGCTTGTCGCTCTCGTAGGGGTCTAGGGATGTGGGTTTGGCTATTCATCGCGACCGTGGAATCCGTGTTTTATACAGGCTCGTATTGAAAACACGGACGTCCTAGTATATCCAATATTTCATATATGTTCTTCTGCTGCGATATCTGTGATGTGATCATTTGATATGTTGTGATAGATACTGTATTTAGTATATATGATATATTATATAGACGTTACTTATGTTTTACACCCGCGCTAGCTCTTCCCCGCTCTGCCGTTAGTTACCTAACCTAACGGTGCACGAGGGGACATCGAGGAAAATGCGGATGGCATAAGTGTACGTCGTATTTATCTGTGATGTTTAGGTGACTTAAATGATGGGACTTCATTAATGTGATTAATGAAAGAAAAGAAACCAAAAAGATGTTGTGGAATCGAATTTTCAAAAACAGGTAGCTACGGTTCTTGCTTTGCATCGCGGTGTTCCTTGTAGAACATCCTGCACCTTATTCGATAAGGAAAGGGCCGAGATCCCTTCACCGGGAGTGACCCCTTTAGCAATAACTGGCAGATGCTATAACACTCGGTTTGTCTTTTGATTGCTTTTGGAGTTTTGCTTTGCATAGTGATATATATGATATGTCCTGCACCTTATTCCTTAAGGAAAGAGCCGAGATCCCTTCACCGGGAGTGACCTCTTTAGCGAAACTAGTAAAAGCCTCAAAAACACTCCATTTTTAAAATCATTTGATTCTACAACGATATCAAGTTCATTACGCAATAGGTTTTCACAAAAAACCTTTCGTAGCCTCCGTCATTTCAGATAAGGACTCATTAGTATTCGTGCTGCGTTTGTTGGCCTTTGTCAAGGCGTAGTGTGCGGTAGATGAATAGTACTTATCTGCTTATGCATATGATGCAGATTGGATTAGGGTAGTCGTGCGACCTTGTTGGCCTTTGTCAAGGGCTATGCGGGTGGGTTTAATTCAATCAAGAAATGACGGGTTGAACTTGACTAGCATCCTATGGTTTGTTGGCCTTTATCAAGGTCATAGGACGCTAGGGGCAAAATATTATCGGGAATTTCAAGTGTTGAAATTTGCAATGAGATTGCATACCTTCTATGAGATAGTTGGATCCCGATACCCGCTGCGAGTAAGAGTTACTCCTGGAAGAGTTTTACACATTACAATTAGCCGATCAAGTAGGTGTCTAGAAAGGTGTTAATAAGGTTACGCCGCTGGGAAAACGAGCTTTACTTTAATTAGGTTCGTACGAAAGCACGGGGGACCTCTCTCAAAGTACCGACACTGGCCTGGCTGAAAAATTGGCGAACTTGTAGCGTGTAATTAATCCCGGCTAGTCTTTCCTTTTAGGGTTTGAAGGAAGATTTGATAAAAACAGTGAGAGACATCCTGATTAGATATATTAGATAACCAATCTAATCTTGCAAGAGCATACGCTGAGTGTTTTATTCTCTCTCTCTCCAGGTAGCGACCATATCACGCCTTAATCAAGATAAGAAAACGAATATATTGACCGAACCCGCTTATTATACTGAGCTGGGGAACGTTGGTCCCGCTCCAACTTATAATTGTTATAAGACAGAGCAGGAATTTGGGGAATACCAGATTTCCCATGCCGCCCAAACGAAGAAAGTGCATGCTGATGCATCATCTTCGGGTGTGTTCATTACATAGAACTGTTTCTCAGTATCCTTTACGTCCTCGGTATGAGATACCGGATCAGGATCCCGCATATGTAATCTGTTACATGGGCTACAGGTAGGTAGAGAACTGAGAACGGGTGATAAGTTTCATGAGACAGAAAATGGTGCAAGTGTTGCAGCCAAGTCTGTTGGTCACTATCACCCTGTATTACCAGAATACATTGATTCTGAACAAATGTTATTAGATACCGAACCTGATATACAACATCATATCAGTCTCTTTATTAGTAAAGAAAGGATATAATTTTGTATTGTTGGATAATGTTTTGAACATTTCCTATATCAAGAGTTTATCGGTTCAGGCACGTTATCTAAAAGTATTGACGTTCTAAATCAAACTACAGTTCTTAGTATACAGAACACACACAAGAGGAAGAGTTCAGAAATGAACGGATCCTTCTTAAGGCATTGTAGACTAGGTCATATCAATACCACACGACTAGCTAAGTTACATTTAGATGCATATTTAAATCTGTTTGAATTTACATCTTGTGAAACTTGCCGGTCATGTCACAAAGATATGATGACCATAGCTCTGTTTGTTGGAAACAGAGAAAGAGTTAGTGAACTCTTGAGATTGATACATGTTGATGTATGAAAGTCTCCCGTCTACACATGCCAAGACCGGTTCTTTGTACTTTATTATATTCTCTGATGATCTCTCAAGATTCAGACATATGTTCCTGTTGAAACACAAGTCCGAACCTTTTTAGATATTCACAGAATGTAAGTAAGAAGTAGAGAACCAAAATACGGGTAAAAGTATTATGTCCTTTGATGTGATCAGGGAGGAGAATACTTAAGCACGGATTTCCTGGACTATTCTAAAGGAGAATGAGATTCTCTCTCAGCATTACTCCTCCGTATACACCACAGCACGTCGGTGTATCGCGGCGGAGCAATAGCACCCTATGTGATATGGTGTGCTCTATGATGAGTACTACTGAGTTTCCTATTTCGTTTTGGGAGTTATGCACTTGAGAAGCTGCATACCTATTGAATAGGGTTCAAATCAAATCAATTGCCTACCACTTCATATGTGATATGGAAAGGGAAGAGCACATATCTTAAGTTTGTTAAGATTTGGGGTTGTCCGGCCTATGTCTAAAAGAAAATTCCGGACAAGCTTGAGGCAAGGTCTGTTATGTAGAACTGGAAAGGTTCCAGCTATACAAACTGCAGCTGATAATTTGGTAGAACCAAAGGATTCAATAGTAACCAACGAACCTCAGCCTCTCCGCCGATCTAGTAGGGTTCCTCACCCACCTGAGAGATACTTCGGTTTCTCTATGACAGTGGGAGCAAGGATTGCATCATGAGATGATGACCCAACTATTTTCGAGCAGGCCATCAGGAGTGTGACTCTGTAAGAATGGCTGGATGCTTATCGATCTGAGATGGTATCCTTATACACCAACAAAGTATGGACTTTGGTTGCTTTATCTGAATGGTTAAATCCACATCAGGAGCAAGTATATCTTGAGAAGATTACATGGTGTACATGGAAAAGTTGAGACTTTCAATGCTAGACTTGTTAAAGGTTTGCATCATTGACCAGGTATGGATTATGATGAAACCTTTTCTAAGGAGCTATGCTTAAGTCCATCCAGATCCTACTTGCCACGGCTACATACCATGACTACGATATCTGGTGGTTGGGTGTCATGACTACTTTTCTAAATGATGTTTTGGAAGAGAGCGTCTATAAGTACACAGCCAGAGGGTTTCGTAGACAGTGGGAGCAGCAGAAACGTGTGCAAGAAGTTCTATATGATAAAACAAGCATCGCGGAGTTGGAACGTCTGTTTTGATGTGGTAGTCAAAGAGTTTGACTTCATCAAAATGGTAGATGAACCTTGTATATACAAAAAGGTAGTAGGGAGTATGGTGGTGATCCTCGTAGAGTACGTGGATGACATACTCTTGATAGGAAAGGAGTTTCCTATGCTACGCTCGGTCAATCTCCGCTTATCACAAAGATTCTCCATATAGGATCAAAGCGATACCTCCTAAATCCTGGGTTTTGGATCTATGAGATAGATCCAATTGGATGTTAGGATACTCACTAGTTGTAGTGAGATGGTATCAATCGATCCTGGGGAGAATCACTGGAAAGGTTCCAGGGTGATAAGGACGACTGAATGTCAGTCGCAGGCATTGTCTTTACCCTCAGTAGAGGGACGGTATGTTGGAAGAGTTCCAAGCTAGATACCGTGACATACTAGACGATTAAAGGCAAGATACATCATTACCAAAGATGCTACCAAAGAGGCAGTCTGGATATAAATAAGTTCATGAGATGAATTTCGTTCCTACCATTGTGTGACAATGGAGTTGTGGCTTTTGCCAAGGAACCCCCAGTCCCATCAGAAATCCAGATATAATTCTTAGGCAGTATCACCTGATCATGGAAATGGTTGATCTCCAGGGAGATCGAAGTTAGGAGAGTAGACACAGAGGACAACAGCGCGGATCCACTCACAAAGGCCTTTTTCCCAGTAGAGACTTTTATGGGATGGTTGAGTATGAGATACTTCAACCGCAGCTAATTGTTGGGTATGTGATACCACAACAGATGGCCCTAGTGCAAGTGGGAGATTGTTAGTTATATGTATGCCCTAGAGGCCATTACTGTACATACGATGTATATTGTAGTGGATGCTTGGACATATATAGGGAGGACTTTATTGCTCGACATGATAGTATGCTACCTGGTTACTCTTTACTTTAACGTGTATACTGATTGTCTCTCTGTTACATGTTGGTAAAGCCCTTAGGATGTGTACTTGACTACCTGGACTATGATGCCGATCATACTAGTAGGGACATGGTAGTCCATAAGTACATCCTTCAAGGTCCCTAGTCGTGGATGTATCGAGATAGGGCATCGATGCACCAGAGTAGACTAGCGTATACGCATCTTGACCCATATGATGGGCGATGGATGATCCCATATCCATCGGTGTTTGACATCAAGGATGGTGTACGGGTGCTCAGTGGAGACTGGGTACACTGGACGGACTCGCCGAGAACTCCCAGATGGTATTATACCTCACGTCAGATGGCAGTTCTCCGGTGACACTGGTACAGAGTAGTCTGTTGACCCGAGATCGTCATAGAGCCTTGTGTGATTCCCACTGTGTTTTGATTTCCATCATACCATGTCCAAGAGGGCGTGCAAAAAGGTGGCTTTTGGGTACAGTCCCGAATCACATGGAGGCAATGAGCGATAGGAGGGGATTCGTCTCTCCCGGTATAGGGAGTTGATGTTACGCTGTGTTCGATTGGCTATAACCGGAAATCCCTGGCCAGGGTTGCTCAGACTTACTGGTAAGTGTTATCAGTAGTTTTTCGAACTGTTATAGACCTCATATCGACATGACTTATCGAGCTATTGGGGTCTGACGTTTACCACCCCTAGGCGTGATATGCGACATATCAGACTACGAGACCGGACTGTACGGGAGTGTTACTGTTTGGATTCACAGGAGTACTAGCAGGCTTGCTTGTTGATCTTCTGATCGTTCAATACCCGGGTGGCCGTTAGGTTTAGCACACCGCTTGCGGCTTGTGGGTGTTTGATATGATCATCACCTACTGCCGGCGTATTGACGAGTCTTTAGAGTCCTACACAGGGGTTTCCTGGCTCAAGCGAAACGGAGTAGGAGCACATATGTGATATGTGCGGGACCGAGATTAATACGATATGAGATACCGTATTCAATTCTCGCGATTTGTGACATTGATCGGTTGTATGCGATATAGCCGGGTTATCGGATCAAGTGTTGATTCGATAAGTTGTTACTTTTGATATTAATCGGTTATAGCCGGATTATTAAATCAAGAGTTGATTTAATAATTTAATGTATAATTATATATTTGATATATTACATTACATTAAGTAGTATATGCTCACTTAAGATTTATTTTCTCACAAGTTTGTGCATAAGTGTATATGTGATATATATTTGTGTACATATGTTTGTGTCATACTTGATGATACACACAAGATGGGTGTATGAGACTTGTACAAAGATTAGGGTTATTGATTTATCTTAGGATTTAACAAAAGAGATTAATTTAGTCAAAGTTATCTAGCTTGAAGAAGCTTGGAGAAACTTTGACAAAGTCCACTCTTTTGTCATTTCTCTTGATATTCTTTAACCTAACTCTTAACCCAAAACCTTGGTCAATTCTCTACATGAGTTAAGCATGATAGCTTAACTCACCCATGGTTAAATAATTGAGGATGATAATTCATATGATGAATTATTCTTTCTTGCTTCTTCTTCTTCTTCTTCATCAAGCTCCATGAAAAGCTTGCTAGCTCCAATGGTGCCTTGAGGAAAAATGTGAGAAAATCAATTCTAAAGTGAGCCCACTTCCTACTTCTTCATCCTCTACCACTTGCCATGTAGTAGAGTGTGTTCTCTTCACAAAGTTCATGACCTAGTGAAGGAATAGCTTGATTTAGTGTAACCCCGACGTAGATCATCTACGGCCTCAAAGTCAACGAAGCAAGCACGTTCGTTCTTCTTGTGGATCTTCTCAAAAGTCCGAAGTTCACGATCGCAGCGAAGGGGACATCTACACGGAGCTATTGAAGTGAAGGACCAGATCTACAAAGGTTGTAATCCCTTTCACTTAGTGTTAAAGTTGTTAACATGTTTGTTTTCGCCTAAACCCTAGTTTAAAGATCCGTATTAGAGTTGTTCGGCACGGCTAAAATTTTAATCGGGCATGGTTGATGCCTTGTAGACCCTTGTACGCGTGCCTAGCAACCCTATATAAGCTACCTACTCCACCATACCAAGGTCATCCTACACTCCGAAAGGTAAAACCAAGCGCTCTGATACCAACTTTGTCACGACCCGAAATTGGCACGCGATGGCCCTAATACTACGCAACGCCTAAAGACGTAACGCAGTAAAAGAAAGCCAAAACCCAGAAATCTAAACCATGAAAAAACGGAAAAGATAATAAAAGTTTTTGAAATATTTGAAATCGCAACCCAAATTCTTTAAAAAGTCCAACTTCTTTCTTTAAAATTTTGGCAACACCCCTTTTTGTAAAAACTGGCCCAAAGGCGGAAAACAATCACATCATAAATATACGACGCCGTAGGGAAGAAATAAAAGATAATAGGAAGGAAACTGTATATAAAAGACAACAAATCCATAAATAATATACAATATCGTCCTCACCAAGTCTCTAACTCAACAACATAATAGTAGATGGAGAGTACAAGATACAACGAATGTACAATATGAAATACAGATAATCATCAAAACCCACCTAAGCAAAATAGTACACCGTGAGCCGATGCGGTATCTGTAGCAAAAGATGATAGATGAATAGGCTGCCTCAACTACTCTGGGGAAACACCCTGCAAAACAACTGTGGCACAACGGGGGTGAGTTTCCAACTCGTGAATAGTAGATAACATATGCAGGTAATCGCAGGTATGTACGTACAGCATGAATCTAAGATATACAATTTACAGTAATAGCAGGTCATATGAATGCAGAATAATGGAAAGTACACTAGCATGTACAATCAATATGTGAAGCAATAGTAACATGACAATAGTATGCAATAATCATGTAATAGGGATATGAGAATATAAATATGAAGCAACCATGAAGGGTACACTAACAGGTACTCCTAATACATGGAACAGTGCATAAATAGTTAAGTATGAGGTATGGAGTGAAATATGTCATTCCCACGGAATCCTGATATCGTGGTAGGATCGCAATCCATCAAGACACTCAAATCACAATTCCTCAAATCAGCCCCCAAATTGGGCTCTCACATCATATAGGTCTCACATCTTCTCAATGTACAATAACGAATAATCTCCTATATCCCGAATGTACAAATCGGCAATCTCATATATATCCAGTATCGAATCTCAATGAATCACCTAATATCCCAAGTCAAATCTCAAGTAAGATTCTAGCATCCTAAATATATATTTGCAGAAATAAATATGATGGGGTCAATACACATATATTAGCGTCCCACTCCACTAATATTGGTGTAAGGGTGTATATAACAACGGCTAAATCCCCTGTTATATATACAAAGGTGTTAAAAGAAATATCATGAAAACAATGTGCCAAGCATCGACACAGAAATACTGATCTATCAGATGCCGTCACCAAGACTAGCATCCTGATAGGTACGTATCATACGCTATCCCGGAAAGCACGAAGGCCTAGCTCTGACCCTCGCCTTCCCACGTATCTATACGTACATGACTCCCAACGGTATCTCCATGATCCCCGCCGAGTCATTGGTACTATCACCGGTAGGTATTCATCCGCCTCCAGGCTCAATCGGCAAAGTCCATCAATCTTCTTGCCGAGGGAAACCATACCGGGCCCCACCATGTACCCTCATACGGCACCCACTCCTCGTATGGGGTATAAAATCAGAACCGATAAATCTTATGGTGGCTGCGCAAATATCATATCAAGGAAACCGGGTTTTTCAATGTATGCATAATTTCATAAACTTCTGCGGTTTCCAAATCCAGAAAATATCATGTAAAATCTAAATAACAATGCGCAAATCCAGGAATAAATATGTCCGATATATCTGAAATGCGAGAAGATAAATGAAAATATGTAGCTGAAACCAGATGTATGTGAAACCAATAAGGTACAGCTAAGTAACATCAATAAAGGTAAATATGTAACTGCCACTGAATATGCGTGTAACATACAGGTGTAGCAATATATAGGTATCTACGTAGCTAAATATAAATGTGATAAGTAATATAATACCTATAATGGTTTGTGTGTGACATGGCAATTATTGACGGTGTGTGTGTAGCATACAATCCGTGCTCGTGCAACATGAACCGTCAATAATATGTGTAGTGTCCTACGGCTACTAGTTACAATACTACTATGTCTAAGTAATGGGGTAAAGGCGTAATTCTAACAATAACGTAGAATATGCGACAAGTATTAGAATTCTAGCCCAGACGCGTAACGCCATGCGGGCGATTCCCCAGTAGATATTAAATCTACTCACCTATGCTCCATGCTAGGTGAATCCTACCACCTGTTTCTCCCTGTAGCAGTGTCCGTAGTCCCCGCCTGCAAACCTGAAAATGAGACAAGAAAACCATATATATAAGCCAAATATCTCGCAACACGCGATATCGAACCCAAACGAGAAACCCGCGTCGCGAACTAAACGTTCGTGTGCACGATACGCTGAAACGTGTGCATACGCGTCTAAAACTACCACGGCACGCCGCGACACGTTGGATCGCAGAACCCACTCACGTATCGCGCGTATCGCGCAAACACAACGAACACGAAAAACGATATATTGTCCCAGATTTTCCTACAGGTCAAATCTTACAAAACTATACATGCCAAAACACTAGATAACACTGCAGAGAACCATAGGAAAAACCCCAACACCCCAGCCCCTAACCTGGCCGCAATTTGCGGCCAATCCTATTAAATTTGCGGCCTGGGTTTTGAATGAGTGGCTCGTGTTCTGGTGGTGTTATCTAAACCTAGTGAGCATGTTATAGTTTTCTCAATTTTATCCTGAAGGATCCGGGTCAAAAGCAGATCACAAAAATCCACAAAGTCGCTTAAAAACACGAATATTGCACAAAATGGAAACCTTATGGTATTTTTGTGAAATCCAGGGTTAAACTCAGTTAAAGTGACCCTAATAACACTTAAATAGGTTAGGTTAACTAACACAATCATCATTTAATCACAAGTCCATATAATCACCGTAACTAGCACAAAAACTAACTTTAAATGCAAACCGACGCTAAACTACACACAACTAAAGCAAACTAGGAAATTGGGTTCAAGAATTATACCTTATGGAACCCTAGAAGGCAGGTGAAGAAATGGATGGAGGAAATGAGGGCTGCTACTGCTGCTGGGGCTCCTGTTGCTGCTGCCAGAAGCTGCTGTTGCTCCTGGTGCTAATGCTGGAGCTGCTTGCTGCCGATGCTGATGGTGCTGCTGCTTGCTTCAGCTGCTGAAGCTGTTGCTGTTGCTTCTCGAGCTGCTGGAGATGATGCTGGTCTGCTGCCTCTGTTGCTGAAGCTGCTGATGGAGCTGCTGCTGTGCTGATGCTGCTTCTCTGCTGCTGCTGATGTGAGTGTGTGAGAGTGTGAGAGTGTGAGGGAAATGAGAGTGAGAATGAGAAATGAGAGAAACCATTCAAACCCCCCCCTTCTCACTCTCTCCCACCTCATTAAATGAGCATGGCTCAAGCCATGTTGCCCCATGCTCATTCTCTCTCTCTCTTGGTCAACAAATAAAGTCAAATCCTTTTCAATTCATTTTTCTTTTTAAAACAACCATACAATTTTTAAAACCCAAAACACTTAATAAAACTATTAAAAACTAGATTAGGGATAATGGTTAGTTCACCATGTTGCTAATCATGGCTTAACCCCAAATTACAGCCCTAGTTAACATGCATAAGTGTGTGCGAGCCTAGGAAAAATCTAATAAAATATTCATTAATTAGAATAAAATAATTAAAAAACAATTTGGTAAACTTTTTATTAAAAACCATATATTAAAATATAATTATCCACAAAACACATTCTAAGGTGTTACATTATCGGTACCGGCAAAAGAATTATTATAAGGATCAAAGTTGTTGGTCGGGTTTTGCAAAGGTTGCGGTTGAAAGAGGTGCTGACTCGGTTGTGGTGGTTGCTGTTGCTGTGGAGGAAGTCTTTGATAATTGCTTTGGAACTAGTTTTGATTTTGGGTTTGGTTTTGGTTCCAAGCAGAATTAGGATGGTTCCTCCATCCCTGATTATATGTTGAAGAATAAGGATCGTTTCTAGGTCGCTGCTGAAAAGTGGCATTAATTTGTTCTTGACCTTGAAACGGTGGATTCAAAGGACATTCTTCCGTCAAATGTGATGGGTTGGAACAGCAACCACATACGGTTTTGGGGAGCGTAAATTGGTTTAGGGAGGCTGAAGAAACTTTTTTTTCTATAGCATCGAGTTTCATTTGTATCGCGGCCATTTCGGCTTTCACTGCGAAGGAAATATCTAGTTGATGGAAACCTCCCCTAGACGATGTAGGTCTAACGCTTTCCCACTGTAAAGTTTAGTCAGCGAGATCTTTCAGAAATTTCCAAGTTTCACCATCATCTTTAGACAGGAAATGACATTGACACATAGTTTCAAGCATCTGTTTTGTTGCAGGATCAACCCCCTCATATATAATGCGACATAAGTCCTATCTATTGATTTCATGATGAGGGAATTGTAGAAGAAGATCCTTAAACCGTTCAAAGTATTTCCAAAATGGTTCGTTGGGAAGTTGGGTAAACTTGTTAATCTCGCTTCGAATGCGGGCAGTTTTTTGATTGGGATAAAAAATTTTAAGGAATGCGACAACGAATTCATTCCAATTGGCAATAGAATGTGCGGCAGTGTTATAAAGCCATTTTTCTGTTAGATCGAACAAAGTAAAAGGGAGAAGACGTAATCTCATAGTATTCACAGAAAGCTGTGACGTGCCAATCATTGCGCATACGTTTTCGTATTTGTTTATAAAAATGTATGCATCTTTGGATTCAAGCCCGTGAAATTTGGGCAACAGTTTGATGAAGTGGGGTTTAATTTCAAAATTATCCCCATTGGCTGGGGGAATAGATAGACAGGTAGGAAGGGGTCCATGCATGGGGTAGTATCTTTCTTGGAGAGAGATGTGCAGTGGATTCTGCGCACCTACGGGTGGTGGCAGGATGGTGGTGGTAAAATCTGATGGAGAACCCTCCATCACAGATGTTGTGGGTGGAGGGGAAAAAAGAGATGAAGAACTACCGACTTCGGAGTCGATAGTAGAAACGCGGACAAGAAGGGCACTAGAATCCCATGTCCAGCCAAGCATGCACTAAGCGGGTTTAGCGCAAGTGGCAGCGTGTGTGTAATTTAAAATTGTTTTTTTTAAAAGTGTCGGACATGAGGCAAATCACACAAAAATGGACAAAGAACCCTAGAACTAAGATTACCTAGGTCAAGTCTCTAGACCGCTCCTAGACTTCCAAAGGACAAGCCGTAGGATCAATCCTATACCACCTCTTTATTGCTCTTGTGGCCAGGTAAGTGCCAGATAAGTGGGAGCTATCCGCTAAACGAATCACCGAAAATAGCAGACCTAATTAAGTAATCATTTTCCTAGACACGCTTCCCTAAACACCACAAAAGAAATGCAGATAAGCGATAGATTACCCACGACCTTCCTCTGTCCTATTTGAGCGTAGAGTCTTGGTGATTTTTTACAAAGAATAGGGTGATGCGGATGCTTGTTTAGTGATTTGTGGGGCCTAGGAAGGGTGATGAAATCCCCACCTAATCTGAATTATGGTCTTGCCCCTTAAAGTTCGTATTAAAATATGTACAAACAAACCAATTACAAAATACGCAAAAAGATTTTTGAGCGGCGATATTTTGCAAAGAATCCACTTGAAAAATATATTATTGGATTTTGTAGAGGAGAGAGAAAGTATAGAGGAAGTTACCAGAGAAGTTTGGAACCCTAAGTCCCCAACTCCACCGCGGTTCCGCCGCAAATGTGGTGCTTTGGCTGTGCTTCTACCGCGGAGTTGAGAGCTCGCTTAAATTTTTTTGTTGTGGTGGCCTCCCTTGCTCCTCTGGGACTTGATGAATGTTTCTGAATTTTTATCTCCTCACTACAGTAACTCCAGATATCCTCGCAAAAATCGCACACTAATCGTTAAATATGCAAGATGCGGTTTTTTTATGATATAAATCGAATAAGAATTCAACACAAATAGTAAGATTAAAAAATTACGCATGGATCCCCGGCAACGGTGCCATTTGATTGGTTTCTGAAAGCAGTGTTTGTAGTAATAACCGCGATCAATAACGGTGTCGCGTGTAGCTAGCCGAGATAAGTACGGATCGTCCTCAGGGATATGTGGAATCTTTTAATCTTACTTTAGACGTGTTGATTGAAAAGAGGAAGAATTGAAGAATAAAGAATAGTGGAGAATAGTTTCTAGATCTATGTTAAATACGGATGTAAAATACAAATCTAGTTTAATACGGATATAGAATATATAAGAAGAAGGCTTGTAGAGTGCGTTAGGATTTAGTAGTCATGGATGAATAATAAAGATGACTTCTTTTATCTTTTGATAGATTTAAAACTAGATTGATGGTGATGAATGAGGATTAGCATTCTTCGAAGAAACTAGAGTTTCCCCACTATTGACCCTTGTCCTTTTATTGATCTCTATTCATATCTAACCCTTAACAAAACAATTGTTAATCTGATCTCAAATCGCGGTTGAGACTAGCAATAAATTGGTAGCGCGCCCGATAGGGATGTTAACGATTCTTTTGCTAAAATTTATAAACTTCATAACACTTAAAATAAGTTAAAATATTTTTTCATCAATTATTCTATCCAGGTTCCATGACCGCCCCCGTTAAGACGTCAACTTTGCCTAATCCTACGAACTCTATCAAGCGGAGAAATACTCGCGCATGATGGAGATAGAAGAACGGATAAAGATCATAATATAAATACTAAATACGAACTAATTAATCTAATGATCTACCTTTATTAATCAACTTCATAAGTACAAATGCTTCAAGTTTAGATTACAAGAGGAGGAAGAAGTGCTCTCGATCTCTGCCTCGTAAGAAGTAGATGTTCTGTCGAATCTCACGTTGCTTTATCACGTCGAATCGCGGACCTGTCGTGTATCACTTGTTCTTTGACGGTTATTTGCTTCGTGTAAAAGGTTGATTTATAGGTTTAGCCATCGGTCCTTTATATAATTCCAAAGCCAGAAACTATAGATCCCCAGAATTAGGGTTTGTTGTTGAAAATCTAACATGAAAATCCCAAACCCTAATTCCCCAATCACACTGCGGATCCGCCGCAATAATGGGTTTTGGCCGCGCAACCGCGGCCGTTGGGTGGCATCTTGGCTTCAAATCTCTGGGGCTGCTTCATTATGACACATGGAGATTTATTTGATATCTGGATTCTTTATATCTTTTCTGAGTCTGCCAGTATTGATTCTTCGATTTATCTAACTTTATCGGCAAATTTTTGATTCCCGACATCTCAACAGCTCGATCTCCTGACCTGAGCTAAACCTTGCACAATATCTCAATGAATAATGTTAATAATATTTGGTATTTTTGAGATATTATCCTAACCATTTTATATGATATTATATTTTAAGAATATTGATTGAGGATATTTGATATGATATGCATATTTAAACTATCAAAATATTATATAAATATTATATGCATACATTTTCCTTCATAATGTTATTTATAATATATAAACATATGAAAATAGATATTTTACAGATAAACCCAAATATGTTTCATATTTATAATAAACACCTTTAAATATTTAAGAAAAGTAACGAAAATTTTATATTAAATGTGCGATATTTTCGACTGAACACTGAGCTATGATGATTATCCGAATCGAGGCAGGGGAAAGAACCAATTGCAGATATATAGTGGACCCAGTACAGTACCTCGAGGCAATAAGATCATATAAATAGGCGTTGAGTCTGGCAGGAGAACACTCCCTACCGGTAACAGTATTCGACTCTGCGAATATCTGGAGGATACCGACCAGAGTGATATGAGATAAATGTATGTGAGGACTGATCTGATTAGACGGTGCCTGAGATATGAAGGACGATTCGATGAGATGGCGCCTGAGATATAAGGATTTACGTTTCGACACTGGACACGGATTTTATGATGATTTCGAGTGTCGATGCTAAACACTCAGGATCTTATGAAGATTTCGGGTGTCGTTGATGGACACTCCTCGGATGATATATATATGTATATATATGTATATATATGTATATATATCATATATTGACACAGGCACGATATTATATATTTATATATATATGTATGCACGACTACCTTCGATACCACACAGTATGATATTATTATATTACTGTATGATCTAGAAAATTGTTATACATTCGATTTCTACCTGATGATGTTTTCTACTCACAAGTTGACAACTCACCCCCATTGTGCCATAGTTTTCTTGCAGGATCAACCACTCGGATTCAGTAGCGGTTTGCTGGCACACTGCTTCTTTTGGGTGATTTGCATTTGTAGATGGGTTACAGTACAGTGCGTAACCACTATTGTATACTTTTGAATTCATTTGTATTTAGTTAAAAGCTCTAACAATCAGGCTATGTATATTTGGTAGACCTAGAGAGCAATTTGTATATTTTTTGGACTTAGTGACGAAACTTATATTATTCTTTATATTGGATTTGATGATATTTGGGTTTCATTACTTTCTTTCTGCGATTGATGTTCATCTTGGATGTCGTATATTTCATATTGCGTGGTTGTGATTCCGCCAACTGGCGAAAAGATAGCCCCTGCTTAGGAATATCTATATTATTATTGTTATGTAATGATTTTGATCAAAATTTTCAAAGGAGGTGTTGCCCAAATTTCAAATGTTGAAAATATTTTCAAATTAAAGTATATAATTCACTTGTATTTCAAACGAATATTATTTATACTTTAAAAAGAACTTGATTTTCATTATACCTCTATTTCAAAACTTCACCACCACAATATTTTCCTAAAAAGATTTAGATTTCTGGGTTTTAGGCTTACTTAGATTACGGTAGGGTCCTATAGACTTCACGTGATCTAAGTGCCGGTCACGCGCCATTTCCGGAATGTGACAGAAATATCTGAAATACTTTTAGTTAAGATAATAATGATTTTTTAAAAAATTATTTAAGATGGCAAGCTTATTAAAATTTTAAAACATAAAAATCCTGGGAAAACTTTAAAATATATATTATTATAACTAATTCTTTAAAAATAAAATCTTAAATCTTTATCCGTGTTAAAACATACAAATATGTATCGCACATGCTAAATACTAGTCCACATAAATGCTAACTCATGATGCCGTATTTTAATAAAATTAATGTGATACCAATAATAAAATCATAAATTTTAAACGATAATATGTAAACAATAATTACCCACATGGTTCTTGAATCAAACCTTATATGATGAGTGTCCCTCCATTAGCAAATAGCATGGATTTCCTCTTCTAATTCTATTCTCTCCTTTATCTTCATCTTATGTTCAACCTTCATTCTCTCTTTCCTTATTTTTCTATTCTCTTTTCCAATTTCTTTTTGCTTTTCCTTCCTTGTATTTTTATTTTTATGCAAATCGAGTGTGAGGTAGTTTCTCTAATTAACTGATCAAACCATGAGTGGATTGCTCTTTTTTGTTAAAAAAAAATAAATTTTTCTGCAAATGATAGTAAGGAAAATCTAGTTTTATAACTTTTTTTTGGATTTTTCAATTTTTTTTAAATTATGGGATGAGAAAACTCTCAACTTCATAAGACGTTTGGGGCTTCCTAAGGAATTTTTAGTTGGATTTGAATCTCAATTTCGTTAACCCTATAGTTTTGTAGTTATAAAAGTAGAGACTAGTATATTGCATGTGCGATGCACATGTTTCGATAAAAATTATGTTTTTTTTAAAATTTGAATTCAAAAAATTAGAAACATGGTTAATTTGTTTTCAAAATAATTCACAATGATTCTATTAATTTTCTAAGATCAGAAAAGATTATATAGTTTTAACTGATTAAGTTGATCATTGTATTTATTAAATATTTGTTAAAAGTTTACATTTAATTTTTTACTGCTTATGTGGCGCAATTTGTGGCTATGTTAGACTATCAAACTGAAATCAATTTGGGTACCCTCAAGTTTTGTGGTTATAATCGTAGAGAAGTATCTTGCACGTGTGATGCACGTGTTTAAATAGAAATTGTAGGGTTCCTAGGCACACTAATGAGGTCTCACAAGGCATCAACCATGCCAAATTCAAAAATTCCCGAGAAACCCTAATCGAGATCGTTAACTAGAGTTTAGGCGAAACACAAGCAAGTAAACAACTTTATTGCTAAGTGAAAAGGGATTACAACCTTTGTAGATCCGCTCCACCATTTCTTTAGCTCCGTGTTGACGTCCCTCCGCTGCGATCATCGGATCCTGGACTCTGGCGATGGTTTCGTCGGAGAAATGATCGGGCTAGGTCATTGACTTCGAGGCCGAAGATGATCTACGTCGAGGCGACTCAAACTCAAGCTCCATCTTCACTAGGTCAAGAAACTTGTGAAGAAAACACCCTCTACTACATGGCAAGTGATAGAGGATGAAGAAATAGGAAGTGGGTTCACTTTGGATTTGGATTTCTCATTTGGAATCATCACTTAGATTTTTCTAGCAACCTTTTTCTTTCTTCATGAAGAAGATGAAGAAGAAGAAAGAAAAAGAATAATGATGGAAAAATGAATTATCATTTTAGAAAATCAAGTGATGGTTATCATTTAGCAACCATGGGTTAGTTTTAACTCATGTAGAGAATAAACTAGGGTTTAGATAATGGTTAGGTTTAAGAAGAAACAAAATGGTGAAGCTTCATGAAACTCCAAGAAAAAAACAAAGAAAGCCACCATATTTGTTTTTGCCCCAATAAATAAATGAATAAATAAATGAGTAAAACAAAGCCTAACCATTAACCTAATCATAGTTTAAAGCATACACTAACCCAAGTTTGCATGTATCATCAAATATGATACAATCAAGTGCATAAAAATATATCATATATACAATGTGCACAAACTAGTGAGAAAATAATCTTAAATGAACCAATACTAGTTAATGTAAAGTAATATATCAAATATATAATTATACATTAAATCACTAAATCAACACTTGATTTAATGATCCGGTCATACTGCATATAATCGACTAATATCAAGTGTATCAATGTATCGAATCAACACTTGATTCGGTATCCCGGCTATATCACATATAACCGACCGATGATACAAATCGCGAGAATAGAATATAGTATCACTTACTGGTATTATTCTTGGTCCCGCACATATCTCATATGCGCTCCTATTTCGTTTCTCTTGAGCCAGGAAACCTCTGTGTAGGACTCTAAAGACTCGTCAATACGCCGGCAGCAGGTGATGATCATATCAAACACCTACAAGACGCAAGCGGTCTGCTAAACGTAACGGCCACCCGGGTATTGAGCGATCAGAAGATCAACGAGCAAGCCCGCTCACACTCCTGTGAATCCAACGAGTAACACTATCGTACAGTCCGGTCTGTTCGTCTGATATGTCACATATCTCGTCTAGGGGTGGTAAACGTTAGACCCCAATAACTCGATAAGTCGTGTCGATATGAGGCTCATAACGGGTCGAGAAACTACTGGTAACACTTACCAGTAAATCCCTAAAGCAGCCTTGGCCAAGGACTTCCTGTTATAGCCAATCGAGCACTGCACAACATCAACTCCCTATACCGGGAGAGACGAAACCCCTCCTATCGCTCATTGCCTCCATGTGATTCGGGACTATACCCAAAAGCCACCTTTTTGCACGCCCTCTTGGACGTGGTATAATGGAAATCAAAGCACAGTGGGAATCACACAAGACTCTATGACGATCTCGGGTCTACAGACTAACCTGCACCAGTGTCACCAGAGAACTGCCATCTGACGTAAGGTATAATACCATCTGGGAGTTCTCGGCGAGTCCGTCTAGTGTACCCAGTCTCCTGTAACCCTTCGAAAATCGTTTAGGCAGTTTTTCGGTAATCGGCTAATTTTTTGGCTTTTTTCGTAAAAAGTCAAAAATTATATTTTTTTCATTGTAGACCTAATTATACAAAATTTAAATAAGATATTACTATAATTTTGTCACTAAAATGTCATTTATAATTTTCTAGTTAAATAAATTTTTTTCCTCATTTATAATTTTCTAGTGAAAGCCTAAAGTGACCTTATATGATATTTTCCTCATGGAAATTTCTACACACCCTCTCATTTTTCCTCCTCCTAAGCTCAGGCCGAGCCCTCCCCTCCTTCAGCCCTCATTTTTTTTTCATTTTCTTTCTTCAAAAATCCATGAAAAAGTGCACAAAATCCACAAATATGCACATTTTTCTTCTCTAATTCAAATCAAAACCCTAAGCCACCTCTTTCCCACCCTAAATTGTTTCAAAACAAGGTGAAAAGAGGTTTCTTTCAAGGGCAAGTGCAAGTTGGGGTTCACTTGGGAGGTATAATCCTAAACTAGTTGTTAATTTGTAGTTTAATAAAGCTAGTTTAGTATTTTAAAATGATTAATTTCATTGAAATGGTTAGTTTTGAAAATTCAAGTAAGGGATTTGATTGTGGATTAGGGTTTGAAGCATGGGGTTAGAGTTAAATTAGGGCTTTGGGTTTCTAATTGGTTGTAGTGGTTAATGGTGTATTTATATGCTCGCTAAATCGACAAAATATCGATGTTTGCATTGAATCGGCGTTGAATTTGCTTGCTAGATTTTTACGAAAAATAGAATGCATTCAATTTGGGTTAGGTTAGCAATATTATTAGCTTCGTATAGGATTAATAGAATGCGCGAACATGGGGTTTCGTCTAGTCGGGTTGTAGTTTAGTCGATTTCCCCGAAATGACGATTTTAGTTAAAGGATTGCGATTTTCGTGCGTTTTTCCGCGCACTGAGTGCATGCTATGATTAATTTGAGAGCGTGGATAATTGTATGTTGTGACTTGCATTGTGTTAGGTTTTGTAATCTTATGCTTGATATTGTGCAAATATTGGATCGGTCGGGGAAACTTCGGATACGGCGCGAAAAGGCAAAGCGGTGGCCGGATCCGATTAGCGGGGATTTCAGGTGAGTAGATGTATTCATCTATGGGGGAATCGTCTGAATGGCGCGAGGCGCCCCCCCTAGTTAGGATTTCCTTATCCCTTGCAAGATTCATATTGTTAGTTAGCTTATCCATTCATGTACACTGCATACCCTTATAGCGAACAGTATATTAGATTGCATGGACATTCATCCATACTTATGCGATATCACTTCGTAGGGCACGAACACCATTACCATTGGCATCTATTGCACGCGCACTATTCATGTGACACACACGCCTTTGGTAATTGACATGCCACGTGCACGATAGAACCTGTCTATCTTAATATCGTCACCTGCATTCATACTTGATATATGAAACTGCATCTCATGCACATATCTCGCATCATCATCATATTTACATAGAACTCTAGCCAAAATTCACATCATACACATTGATATCATAGACATTTATCATATATATAACATGTGGACATTATGATTTTCTTGAGGATTTCAGTATTGCTGCGATTTCTGGATTTTTGGGGAAAACCGCAAGAATTTAACAAAACCTTATATTTATCATTTTCAAAACAAAGTTGCGGTTTTCTCGTGATGTATGCGTCGTCCACCATGAGTTTTCATGTTTTCTGTTGGATTTCGAGACCCGATTCGAGGAGTGGATGAACCGTCTCGGGTACATGGTGGGCCCGGTATGGTACCCCGGGGCAAGAAGATCGAGTTGTAGACGATGAGCCGGCAGGGGAAGACTACCTACCGGTGATGTCTGGCGCGGCGGATATCCGGAGGATACCGACCGTTGTCGTGAGATTTATGATATGGGCCGATCCGGACTGACGGAGCCCGATATTGAGACAGATATGATTCCTATTTGGTGTCGATGCTTAACACGGGTTTTCAGAGGATTTCTTGATGATATTTAGCTATTATGCAGACATTCATTTTCTAAAAGTTAAGAATGCAGTAACTTTAACATTTAAAACACTTAAAGAGTTAGAAAAGATATTGCATACATGTGCATGCATACTAGAGTTATTATATCACATATGGACATACATGTTGTTCCGCATTGCGTGCATTCTTACGATTGCCTTACTAGATGTTATATTCTACTCACGAGTTGGCAACTCACCCCCGTTGTGCCACAGTGTCTTGCAGGTCGGACCCGTCAGTCTTGTAGCGGCGGGCTATCTTGTCATCAGCTCCTTTTGCTCAGACTCGCGACATCGCCCGTAGGTGGGTTGCGAGTATACTTTATTTCTTTTTGCTTTATCATTGTATCTAGTATTCTCCATCTACCACTTTTTATTGTATACGCGACCTAGTGATGAGACTGAGAGATATGTATATTTGTGGTTTCTTTTGGGTCGAGCTCACTTGAGCCGGCGATGTGTTTTCTGATATTTTGCATCTCTTTGTTGCTCTTTTCTTGATACTACTATTATATTGCATGTGGTTGTGATCTGCCTTGGGCAAAGAGCTAGCTCCCGCTTGGGGATGCCATTTTATGATTACAGGTTTATTATCTTGTTGTGCCCATTTTGGGGGATGGAAAATACAGAGGAGACTTTGCCGAAATTTTCGGGAATTTTTGATGTTTTTTTTTGGATTCTATGCAACTTAATTGATTTAAAAACCGTTTTCATTTAAGGTTTTCCTTCACTCTCTCTTGATTTTGGTTTAGATTCTTCTGGGCTTTGGCTGACTTAGGTTACAGTACGCCTTTAGACGTCTCGTAATCTAAGTGCCAGTCGCGTTCCGTACTTTCGGGTCGTGACATCTCCACTGAGCACCCATATATCATCTCTGATGTCAAACACCAATGGATATGGGATCATCCATCGCCCATCTGTATGGGTCGAGAAGCTACACGCTAGTTTACTCTGGTATATCGATGCCCCGTCTCGATACACCCACGACTAGGGACTTTGAAGGATGTACTTATGGACTACCATGTCCCCACTAGTATGATCCGCATCATAGTCCAGGTAGTCAAGTACACATCCTAAGGGCTTTACCAACATGTAACAGAGAGACAATCAGTATACACGTTAAGGTAAAGAGCAACCAGATAGCATACTATCATGTCGAGCAAGAAAGTCCTCCCTATATATGTCCAAGCATCCACTACAATATACATCCTATGTATAGTAATGGCCTCTAGGGCATACATATAACTAACAATCTCCCATTTGCACTAGGGCCATCTGATAGCAGTGGTTGAAGTATCTCATACTCAACCATCCCAAAAAAGTCTCTCTCTGGGAAAAGGCCTTTGTGAGTGGATCCGCCGTGTTGTCCTCTGAGTCTACTCTCTTAACCTCGATCCCTTGGAGATCAACCATCTCCACGATCAGGTGATACTGCCTAAGAATATGTCTGGATCACTGATGGGACGGGCGTTCCTTGGCAGAAGCCACAACTCCATTGTCACACAATGGGAGGAACGAAGTTCATCTCATGAACTAATATATATATATATATATATATACACACACACACACCCAGACTTCCTCTTTGGTAGCATCTTAAGTAGCGATGTATCCAGCCTTTATCGTCTAGTATGCCACGGTATCTAGCTTGGAACTCTTCCAACATACCGTCCCTTTACTTGAGGGTAAAGACAATGCCTGCGACTGACATTCAGTCGTCCTTATCACCCTGGAACCTTTCCAGTGATTCTCCCCAGGATCAATTGATACCATCTCACTACAACTAGTGAGTATCCTAATATCCAATTAGATCTATCTCATAGATCCAAAATCCAGGATTTAGTAGGTATCATTTTGATCCTATATGGAGAATCCTTGTGATAAGCGGAGATTGACCGAGCGTAGCATAGAAAACTCCTTCCCCATCAAGAGTATGTCATCCGCGTACTCTACGAGGATCACCACCATACTCCCTACTACCTTTTTGTATATACAAGGTTCATCTACAATTTTGATGATGTCAAACTCTTTGACTACCACATCAAAACAGATGTTCCAACTCCGCGGTGCCTGCTTTATCACATAAAATATATTGCACACGTTTCCGCTGCTCCTACTGTCTACGAAGCCCTCTGGCTGTGTACTTATAGACTACCTCTTCTAAATCTTTATTTAGAAAAGCAGTCAAGACACCCAACCACCAGATATCGTAGTCATGGTATGTAGCCATAGCAATTAGGATCTGGATGGACTTAAGCATAGCTACTTAGAAAAGGTTTCATTATAATCCATACCTGGTCAATGATGCAAACCTTTAACAAGTCTAGCTTTGAATGTCTCAACTTTTCCATGTACACCAAGTAATCTTCTCAAGATATACTTGCCCATGATGGGGATTTAACCCTTCAGATAAAGCAACCAAAGTCCATACTTTGTTGGTGTATAAGGATTCCATCACAGATCTATAAGCATCCAGCCATTCTTACAGAGTCCTACTCCTGATGGCCAGCCCGAAACTAGTTGGGTCATCATCTCATGATGTAATCCTTGCTCCCACTGTCATAGAGAAACTGAAGTATCTCTCAGGTGGGTAAGGAACCCTACTAGATCAGCGGAGAGGCTGAGGTTCGTTGGTTGCTATTGAATCCTTTGGTTCTACCAAATCAGCAGCTGCAGTTTGTATAGCTAGAACTCTTTCCAGTACTACCTCATGTCCACTAATTTCTTCATAAGAAATTTCCTTTCACAAAGGTGGCATGCTGAGTAACAAAACATTTTTGTTCCTCGGTTAGGTAGAAGATATTCCCTTGCGTCTGCTTGGGATATCCAACAAACTTCTACAGATCTGACTTTGCCTCGAGCTTGTCCGAATTTTGCTTTTAGACATAGGCCGGACAACCCCAAATCTTAACTGACTTAAGAGATGGGCTCTTCCCTTTCCATATCTCATATGAAAAGGTAGGCATCTGATTTGATCGGAACCCTATTCAATAGGTATGCAACTTCATAAGTGCATAACTCCCTAAAAGGAAATTGGAAACTCAGTAGTACTCATCATAGAGCACACCATATCACATAGGGTGTTATTGCTCTGCCCCGATATACCATCGTGCTATGGTGTATACGGAGGAGTAATGCTGAGAGAGAATCTCATTCTCCTTTAGAATAATCCAGGAATTCCGTACTCAAGTATTCTCCTCCTTGATCACATCAAAGGACATAATACTTTTACCCGTATTTTGGTTCTCTACTTCTAACTTATATTCTGTGAATATCTCAAAAGGTTCGGACTTGTGTTTCAACAGGAACATATGTCTGAATCTTGAGAGATTATCGGAGGATGTAATGAAGTACAAAGAACCAGTCTTGGTATGTGTAGACAGGGGACCTTCATACATCAGCATGTATCAATCCCAAGAGTTCACTAACTCTTTCTCTGTTTCCAATAAACAGAGCTATGGTCATCTTATCTCTGTGACATGACTGGCAGGTTTCACAAGATGTAAATTCAAACTAATTTAAATATTCATCTTAATGTAACTTCAGCTAGTCGGGTCGCATTGATATGACCTAGTCTACAATACCTCAAGAAGGATTCATTCATATCTGAACTCTTTCTCTTCTGTGTGTTCTGTATACTAGGAACTGTAATTTGATTTAGAACGTTAATGCTTTTAGATAACGTGCCTGAACCGATCAACTCTTGATTTAGGAAATGTTCAAAACATTATCCTACAATAAAAAATTATATCCTTCTTTATCTAAATAAAGAGACTGATATGATTTTGTATATCAGGTTCGGTATCTAATAACATTTGTTCAGAATCAATGTATTCTGGTAATACAGGGTGACAGTGACCAACAGACTTGGCTGCAACACTTGCACCATTTTCTGCCTCATGAAACTTATCACCCGTTCCCAGTTCTCCACCTTTCTGTAGCCCTATGTAACAAATTACATATCTGGGATCCTGATCCGGTATCAAATACCCAGGACGTAGAGGATACAGAGAAACAGTTCTTTATAACGAACACACCCGAAGATGATGCATCAATATGCACTTTCTTCGTTTGGGCGGCACGGGAAATCTGGTATTCCCCAATTTCTAGCTCTGTCTTATAACAATTATAAGTCGGAGCGGGACCAACGTTCCACAGCTCAGTATAACAAGCGGGTTCGGTCAATACATCCGTATTATTATCTTGATTAAGGCGTGACATGGTCGCTACCAGGAGAGAGAGAGAAGAAAACACTCTTCTTGCGCTCTTGTAAGATCAGATTGGTTATTATTTTATCTAATCAGGATGGCTCCTACTGTTTTTATCAAATCTTCCTTCAAATCCTAAATGGAAAGACTAGCCGGGATTAATTACACGCTACAAGTTCGCCAATCTTTCAGCCAGGCCAGTGTCGGTACTTTGAGGGAGGTTCCCCGTGCTTTCGCACGGACCTAATTACAGTAAACCTCATTTTCCCAGAGGCGTAACCCCGTTGACACCTTTCTAGACACCTACTTGATCGGCTAATTGTAATGTGTAAAACTCTCCCAGGAGTAACAATTACTCGCAGTGGGTATCGGGATCCAACTATCATATAGAAGGTATGCAATCTCATTGCAAATTTCAACACTTGAAACTCCCGATAGTGGTTTTTACCCCTAGCACTTATGACCTTGGCTAAGGTCAACAAATCATAAGCACTAGTCAAGTTCTACCCGTCATTTCGTGATTAATTAGACCCACCCACATGACCCTTGGCTAAGGTCAACAAAGCCACATGACTGTCCTAACTAATCGCATCATATGCGGTATAGGAAGACATCACTTAGCTACCGTACACTACGCCTCGGCTATGGTCGACAAACGTAGCACGAATACTAAGTACTCTACTTCCTAAAATGACGGAGGGTTGTGGATGGATTTTAAGAAAACCTTTAACGCTTTGAACTTGATCTCGTTGCGGAATCAAATGTTTTTAAATGGAGTGTTTTCGAGGCTTTTCTAGTTTTGCTAAAGGGGTCACTCCCGGTGAAGGGATCGTCGGCCCTTTCCTCATCGAATATGGTGCAGGATATATCATATATACCGCTGTGCAAAGAAGAAACTATAGAAGCAATCAAAAGACAAACCGAAGGATGTAGCATCTGCCAGTTATTGCTAAAGGAGTCACTCCCGGTGAAGGGATCTCGGTCCTTTCCTTATCGAATAAGGTGCAGGATGTTCTACAAGGAACACCGCGATGCAAAGCAAGAACTGTAGCTACCTGTTTTATTTTGAAATTCGATTCCACAACATCTTTTAGGTTTATTTTCTTTCATTAATCTCATTAATGAATGTCCCATCAATTAAATCACCTAAACATCACAGATAAATACGACGTACACTTATGCCATCCGCATTCGCCTCGATGTCCCCTCGTGCACCGTTAGGTTAGGTAACTAACGACAGAGCGGGGCAGGGCTAGCGCGAGTGCAAACCATAAGTAACGTCTATATAATATATCATATATATCATATACAGTATCTATCATCACATATCAAATGATCACATCACAGATATCGCAGCAGAAGAATCATATGAAATATTGGATATACTAGGACATCCGTGTTTTCAATACGAGCCTGTATAAAACACGGATTCCACGGTCGCGATGAATAGCCAAACCCACACCCCTAGACCCCTACGAGAGCGGCAAGCAACCCTGCCAATTCTAGAGTTAGGAGACCCGGACTCGAATCCTCGAGTTGGTCTCCCACTGGACTCCAGAACCCGGTTACTTGTGCCTTCCTCCTTGGGTCTATCCTAGTGCGGAAAAGTAAATAATATACAAATGGTGACATCATTCACAACCTGGAAGTGCCCCAATAAAAGAATATTACATACAAATTTTTACATGAATGATAATGAAAAACACTCATCTCACATAAAAAAAACCCGGCTATTCAAACACGATGATCCAATATAACATATCCAGCAACACATAACATCACATGTCATCAACGTAAGTAAATATGCCCATCCCAATTGTCGTTGACATATAGCAACGAAACCGGCGATATCACATATTACACTTACGGTCGCAGAAAAGAAAGTGTAAAGCTACAACAGTTGGAATCCGCAAACTCTTTAGACATCGCATGCCTAATCAAATGAATTCCTTAGACATCACATGCCTAACAATTATAAACCCCGCATTTTAGTCTCTATATCGAAAACACTTTTCAATATCAAGTCGGGCAATTCAACAAGATTCCCGGCATCCTGACCGAATGCTCGTCGCAAAATTTAGTAGACGGCCGCACCCCCGATACCGTCGACGAAGTGCACTAAGGCGGAACACCGCTGCCGCGAGCACCCGAACGGATGCTTTCGGCGACGGAGTTCTCCTACAGTCACTTGGTCGGGGCTATGGGGCGTAGCTGTCTATTAAGTTTACCGGCGAGTATCCGCGTACGCTACGTGATTGCGACGGACTTTTGATCGCATCAAAATTCCGTGGCATCCGATCAAGTGAGACTAAAGTGCTATGTTTATAACATTCATTCATTTATCTCATAACTATTTATGAATTCCAATTATTGTATCACATTCCAAATAAATAGAAAATGTTAAAGTTTCCGATCGAACAATCAAACACCCAAGTTTTCCCGAAACAACTCAACACATGAAATAAGTTCAAAAACATTCACTTCATGCCTCAGTACCAACGGTCCAGCCGTAGAAGGGTCAAGCCAACGCCTCACATGTGGTATGCCGTACTGCCCCAAACCCTAAGGTTCAAAAGGCAGTTCAAGACGGTCACATAATCGAGTTAAGGTTTGTTGTCTTCTGGAGGGACCATCGCGTTACTTGCACTACTAATAACGTTCTCAAACTACGGAAAAAATCCAACAGTTGGAAATTTCCCGGCAGGGGAAAAATTGGGTATTTATATCCGGTCGAACCTTTTAACAGTTTCTAAAATATCCGGAAAAACATAAACGAAGTTAAATTATCCGATCAAATTAACGAGTCCCCAATAAAACCCTAGAAAACTCAACACTTGAGTGGAATTAAAAAATTCCCATAAAAAATTGCCAAGAAAGGACCTAAGAATAAATATATGAAATTTCAGGGACTAAGTCCAATTTTTTTGGCCGCGGAACCGCCGCCAAACCCATGGTTTCGCCGCGGTTCCGCGGTCAAATTATTGACTTAGAGGACCGTATTTCACAGTAATTCTTAGTTTTTTCTGCTTGTTTTTTTGAGAATTTTTAATTCACAAAATTCCACTGTTTTGAAAAATGTACAGAGAAGGGTTTTGTCGGGGTTTACGGGTTCGATCGGACTTCTAACTTCGTCTACACTTCGTCTAAAGCTCTAGATAGGCTCTGATACTACTGTAGAGTTCCTAGGCACACTAATGAGGTCTCACAAGGCATCAACCATGCCAAAAATTCAAAAATTCCAGTGCCGAGAAACCCGAATCTAGATCGTTAACAAGAGTTTAGGCGAAACAGAAGGAAGTAAACAACTTTATTGCTAAGTGAAAAGGGACTACAACCTTTATAGATCCGCTCCACCATTTCTTTAGCTCCGTGTTGACGTCCCTCCGCTGCGATCATCGGATCCTAGACTCTGGCGATGGTTTCGTCGGAGAAATGATCGGGCTAGGTCATTGACTTCGAGGCCGAAGATGATCTACGTCGAGGCGACTCAAACTCAAGCTCCATCTTCACTAGATCAAGAAACTTGTGAAGAAAACACCCTCTACTACATGGCAAGTGATAGAGGATGAAGAAATAGGAAGTGGGTTCACTTTGGATTTGTATTTCTCACTTGGAATCATTACTTCGATTTTTCTAGCAACCTTTTTCTTTCTTCATGAAGAAGATGAAGAAGAAGAAAGAAAAAGAATAATGATGGAAAAATGAATTATCATTTTAGAAAATCAAGTGATGGTTATCATTTAGCAACCATGGGTTAGTTTTAACTCATGTAGAGAATAAACTAGGGTTTAGATAATGGTTAGGTTTAAGAAGAAACAAAATGGTGAAACTTCATGAAACTCCAAGAATAAAACAAAGAAAGCCACCATATTTGTTTTTTCCCAAATAAATAAATGAATAAATAAATGAGTAAAACAAACTCTAACCATTAACCTAATCATAGTTTAAAGCATACACTAACCCAAGTTTGCATGTATCATCAAACATGATACAATCAAGTGCACAAAAATATATCATATATACAATGTGCACAAACTAGCGAGAAAATAATCTTAAGTGAACCAATACTAGTTAATGTAAAGTAATATATCAAATATATAATTATACATTAAATCACTAAATCAACACTTGATTTAATGATCAGGTCATATTGCATATAACCGACTAATATCAAGTGTATCAATGTATCGAATCAACACTTGATTCGGTAACCCGGTTATATCACATATAACCGACCGATGATACAAATCGCGAGAATAGTGTTGGAGATGGTGCCCTCAGAGTCAATTATTAGGTCACAGGTACGTGATTGTAATGATTGAGGGAGGACCTATCCCGGTAGGACAGCCTTACTCGAAATGATAGTATGCTATCTGGTTTACCTTTATCATCGTGTACTGCTTTAGGTGACCTGACACGTCGCTATTACACGTTGATAGAGCCCCTAGGATTCTTGCTTGACCACCAGCAGTATGAGGGCGATCATATAAGTGGGAGCTGGGGGTCTATAAGCTTATCCTTAAAAGGTCCCTAGTCGTGGGAGTTTCGAGACTGGGCATCGATACTCCATTAGTAGACTAGTGTATACAGTCGAGACCCCGACGAGGGGCGGTGGCCGGTCTCACAAGCCACTGGTGTTAGTTGGATCACCTAAGATGTATACAGGTGCTCATTGGGTTATGAGTACACCGGACAGGACTCGCCGGGAACATGCTAGTTGGTCATATACCAGACGTCAGATGGCAGTTCCCTGGTGACATGTGTGCAGGTTAGTTCATCGACCTGGGGATCGTCATTTGTCTCGTGTGAGTTCCCACTGTACTTTGATTACTACCCTACCACGGCTCAAAGGAGTCGTGCAAACAGGTTTTAGTTGGGTACAGTCCCGAGCCACATGGAGGCAGTGAGCGTATCTTCAGGGGTTCGTCTCTCCCGGTATTGGGGGTGAGGTCGTGCTGTGTCTAGGAGAGCCATTACACAAAGTCCTTGGCCAAGGCAAGGAGATTTACTGGTAGGTATTCCAGTAGTATCTCAGGGTGTTCTGGGCTACACTCCGACACGACTTGTACCGCTTTTGGGGGTCTGACTTTTACCAACCCCCTAGGCCCGCCATGCGATACTCATAGACGAACGGACCGGACTGCACGGATATTGTCACTGACAGGCTCAGTAGGGTTGTCAGGCTGAGCTCGCTCACAGACGTCCCTTTTGGTCAATACCTGGTGGCCCGTTATGTATTGGCTTATACCTCTAACGTGCTAGTGGTTAAATCCACAACCAAGGTGTTGACGAGTCTTTAGAGTCCCCCACATTCAGTTACTCAGCTTTCGGGCGAAAGGTTGTAGAGGCCGTATGGAGATATGGCAAGGTCCGATCAGATACGTGCGGTATTGCACGGATCAGGATCGGACAGTTTGTACTATAGGCCGTATGGATATATGGCAGGGTTCGATCAGATACGTGCGGTATTGCACGGATCAGGATCGAACAGATATTACTAGCCGGCTTTGGTATAAGCCGGATCCTAGTATAGTACAGTGTAGATTTTGTCTCATTGCATTTGTATTTCGGTCGAAATACAGATGCGGGTGTGTATGCACAGTATCGGGGTTTTCCTGTAATTTATTACGGGACCAGTTTTCTCGAGTTGCCAGTTTGCTTTTCGTTTCGGCCAATTTCCATTGTTCCGTTCATTGGCCGAAGATTGGTGGAGGAGGGCTTATTTGCATTGTTGCAAATAGGCATTTGCGGAGGGGGTCTTTGCATTTTGTTGTATCATGATAGCACCATCTTTTGACTTGATTTCTTCATGATGGCTTGACTTCATAACCTCATCATGGCTTGACTTTTGTATGATGATGGAGGGACATGATGGTTGTTGATGATGAGGGGTGAGGTTGGTGGAGTGTTAGTTTACACTTGTGATCATTTCCTTTTGGATGATAACCTTTCCTCTCTCTCTCTTGGATGGGTGATGATTTTTGGCCTCCCTCATATTCTTTTGATACAACATCCTCATTCTCACTCTCCCTATTGTAGTGGCCGGCCCAAGCTTGAGTGGGGCTGTCCAAATTTTATGGAGTGGGGTTTTTGCTCATTTGATGTTCCAAAATCCCCAAAGTCCCTCCATATAGTTCTTGTATCTTTTCCTCCACCAAAATGGCATCTCCATGAACCCCAAAGTGAGACTTGAGGACTACATATTCTACAGCGAACCTTGGGCACGTCGAGTAGCCGGCTTCGTGCCCGAGTTGCCTCGGCATTGAGGTGGGAGCCCGTAAAAGAAGTAGGCGATGTGGTGCACTTCCGGCGACAAGGAGGAGACGGGACTTTTCCGCAGGAGATCGGGACCATGACGAGAAGACCGGAGGACTTGGATCGTCGGTATATCTCTAACCCATCTTCTAGTTAGCTTAGACTTGTTAATGGTTACGATCCGGGTGTTTAGTGCGCGGTGGTGCCGGTTTGCTAAGTCCGCAAAATTTAAGTTTATCACCGCTTCCGCATTCCGCCGTCGGATTGACGGCCGGGGCGCCGCCGTGCACTTACAGTGGTATCAGAGCCTCGCCATTAACTTAGTCTAGCTTGGTGTTATGTGTTTTTCTGTTTCGATCGATCGAATGTTCCAAAACTGCATTTTAGTTCGCATCAGTTTCTGTTGAAAATTTTTGGTATCGAAAATTTTTTCAGGTTGTAAAATATTGATGTACTGGAAAATCTAAGAGCTCTGTAAAAATTCGACGAAATAACTCCACAGTGGGGGCGCGGAACCGCCGCGAAAACCCCCTTCCCGCCGCCCTTCCGCCGCACACTGTGGAGATCACTTCACCAATTTTTTACAGAGGCCTTCTGAGCTTAAAATATGGGTTTTGGAATATTAAAATTGGGCCCAGGTTTTCTGTGAGCGCTACAGTTTTGATTGGGGGCCCACTTGTTAATTTTTGATCGATCGGATATTTTAAACACATTTTTCACAGTATTTACATTATATCTGCGACCGTGAATGTCACTTGATCGGTAAATCCGGTCTAACTGCTATAGCCCGGTTAGACGGATTTGCGAACGTGACTTTCACGTTGATGTTTTGTTTTTGCTGTGATGTTGCGGATCGGTCGTGGGGATAGCCTGGATGCAATGCTAGTACAGTTTTGTTGTATTATGTACATTTGATATTGCGGGGCGAGCGTCCGACATGTGGACTGCCGTCACTGCCTGTTTGTATTATTATTTTGGGGCACGACCTGGTTGCGGTCGATGTACCCGTTGTATGTATATTTTACTTTCTGTACTAGGATTGCCCCGCGGAGGGGTGCACGGATAGCCGGGTTCTGGAGGGCAACAAGCCCGCATCTCATGGCATTGGGACGGAGGGGGCTTCACTCTAGGATTGGCGGGCTATTCGCCGCACTCGTAGGGTGTACAGGTTGACCCAGGAGGGGTGCCCAAGTTACCGGATTCCGTGAAGTGCTGGGTGGTCCATTCACGTTGCTGAAGGGGGCTGCCTCGCTTCAGGTTTTGGCGGGTAACTTGCCGCGCCCGTAGGGGTCTAGGATTTCATTGCACAGGCTATCCACACGACCAGGGGAACGTCGGGTTTCAGTAGTGGCTCTATGAAACCCGGGGATCCCAGATATCTGTATTGTTTCAGTGATGCTGTTCATTCTCTGTGATGTTGCATTTTATTCACGCCTTGAGCGAAATATAATATATTGGTATATATATTAGTAGATGTTGTATATGTTTTACATCCGCGCTAGTCCAGTCCCCGCTCTGTCGTTAGTTAGCTAACCTAACGGGTAATGACGGGACCCAGTGGCGAATGCGGATGGCATATACGTACATCAGTATATTTTCGTTCTTTTTGGTGTGATCAATTGATGGGACTGCATTGATTCGGATCAATGCAAGTTAAAAACAAACCTAATCTGATGTTGTTGGAACACTTTTCAAAAAGCTGTTATTGCAAGGACGTTTACTTTTGTTTTGCATCGTGGTATTCATTTAGAATATCCTGCTCCTCAGTCGACGAGGCAAGGGCCGAGACCCCTTCACCGGGAGTGACCCCTTGGATAAAAAGTTTGCGTCAGGGCATTAACTTCACTATAGCCGATTACTTTTGCTTTGCATCGCGGTATTCATTTGGAATATCCTGCACCCCATTCTACGGGGAAAGAGCCGAGATCCCTTCACCGGGAGTGACCTCTTTAGCAATGGTTTTCGTCACTATATTTTTAAAAGCTATCAGTTCCTTCAACGATATCAAGTTCTTTACGTTAAAGGTTTTCGCCAGAAACCATTCGTAGCCCTCCGTCGTTTCAGACGGGTAGCACGTAGTATTCATGCTATGTTTGTTGGCCTTCGTCAAGGCATAGTGTATGGTAGCTGCTTGTTGCCTTTCTGCAGCATAGATAGATGCGTTGGTTTGGGACAGTCGTATAGCCTTGTTGGCCTTCGTCAAGGGCTTGTGCGGGTGGGTTCAAATCAACCTGGAGAATGACGGGTAGAACTTGACATGTGACTTATGATTTGTTGGCCTTCGTCAAGGTCATAAGAGCATGGGGCAAAAATCACATCGGGAGTTTCAAAAGAACTGAAACTTGCCAGATATGCGCATACCTTCTGGAGTGTGATACCGTGAGCGGATTCCGTCACGTTATCATGCAATGAGAGTTGGATCCCGATTCCCACTGATGAGTTAGTTTACTCCTCGGGTAACCCCGACTAATTCTTCTTTCAGGTTTGGAGGAGAATTTGAGGTACAGTGGGAGGATTCCAGATTAGATAAATTGGTGACCATTCTGATCTAGGTTAGAGTGCACGCTGAGTGTTTCTTTTCTCTCTCTCTTTGGCAGCGACCATTGACCCGACCCTAAGACTTTGACTCAGTGACCAAGTTGACCGAACCTTCTTAAACACCGGCTTTTGGATTGTCAGAGTTGCAAACCTCATTGCCACTCCTACTTTTGCCCTTTTCTCCAGGACACCCCGTTTTACTACGAACGTCCACTTCCATTGGACAAAACCATCGTATGGTTAGATACGAACTCGAAAGAATTTATTCGAGGATGGTTTCCGGTTCTGGAGAAAACGGATGGGATTATTCAGTTGTCTTTTCCTTTTACCCTCTCTCAGGTTACGAGTACTCCTTGGTTTAGGGGTAGTACACCTATTACGCAAATTGGATTGTCTTCTTCCAAACCTTAGGCTGGTGCCGACCGGTAGGGAATGAAGAAAACCAATTGGCCTAACGATGGTGTGCAGAAGGTATTAAGTTAAGACAAAGCAAGGGATTAGTAAGAGGGCAAAGTAAATTGCAACAGATATTCACGACCAAACCAAATATTTCGTTACCACTCCCACATCACCTTTGTATTTCTCCAGGACACTCCGTATCACTACGAAGATCCACAGTTTATTTGGATACTCCATCGTATGGTTATATACGAACTCGAATGGAACTTGTTCCAGTTCGGGGATGGATTCTGGTTCAGGAGAAATAGGAATAAGGTTTATTCGGTTGTCTTTTATCTTCACCCTCTCTCATTGCGAGGGTTCCTAGGATTGGGACAGTACACCCATTATGCTTATTGGATAGTCTTCTTCCAAACCTTAGGTTGGTGCCGAACGGTAGGGAAGGAAGAAAACCATTTGGCCTAAAGGGGTGTGCAGAAGGTAAAGACTAAAGACATATGAAGGGATTTGGAGAGGTGGCAAAGAATTATACGGTTACAGTCGTGAATCTGGAAGAGGCATTACTAGGAATACCAGAATACCCCATCGGAACATTTCAATGTTTCAGTTTCACTGTGTAATGTTAAAAGAAAACTGATTTCCCGATTAGACACTTGCTCCAGGGTATGTATTTACCAGGTATGATTCTCACATCTGTATGGTTTTACAGATGATGAGTGGGAGTAGGTTATTGGGAATTGGGTGATCATCCTCATTATATCAGGATTCGTTGTAATCGGTGATATTTGAGGAAATCACCTGGGTTGTTTGCCGGTCGGCAAATATTTGGTTTTGAATATCCGATGTTATGCACCAATTTCAAATTGATATATCTGTACGTCTATTTTCATAGAGTGAGATATACCTTTTTGAAATTATGTCTACGACATTTACCTATATCAGTGGATGGTTAGGTAAGGAGCATTAAACAGCGGTGTAATTCTTCTTAACCATAAGTACAGATTTCAACCTACAACACACAGTGAATGAGTTATCAGACTCAAGGGACTTATGCAGAGTATTGTATGTTGTCCAGGGTCCATCAGGACAAAGGGGTTGGTCCTCGTACTATATTCGGTTTACTTATGACTTCTCTAGTTTTTAGACAGGTGTTTCGTAGGAAACACAGGGTCCGAATTTTGAGAAGTTATAGGTATTTGAATAGAGTAGAGAACCAAGTGTAGCAAGTATCGGGATTCTTCAAAGAGATCGAAGATGTAGATACTTGTGTACGGTATTCAGTTGATAGTAATGATTTAAGAGATCTTGCTTCTTTTTCAGGTTACTCATGATTGGAAGCATTCCTAAGTTGAGTAACGCTGATCGGCCTCCTTCCATTTAGTTGACATGCGCTGGGGACAGCTGCATGATTTGAATCTGGTTCAATTAAATCAGTGCCTCTGTTTCTATATTGGATATAGAACAGTTCATATCTTAACGATGTTAAGGTACGGGGAGTTGTCCGGTTTATGATTAAAACCAGACACTGGACAACTCAAGGCACGTTTCTGTAATGGCTGTTTGTGGGTTGACCCAGGCTATGACGAGGGTTGATTTTCTACCATCTGGATGAACAATAGCGATATTGTTCTAGACTCGCCACAGTTTTATTAAAAATGGATTTTTTCAGAAAAACAGTAGTGGGAGTATGGTAGAACTGGAAGTGATTCCAGAACCACAAACGATTACTGAAGATTTGATAAGGAACCTAAAGATTCAATCTGAATTGACATTCCATTGGCCACTCCGCAGATAAGGTGGGTAACTTCAGGCACCCGAGAGGTACTCCGGTAGCCTCAAGGACGGTGACAGGGAAGTTCTTGTTTACCCACAATTGCCATTGCTGTTGTTCCAGGTTACGAGACCCGGCGGGAGGATGAGTATAGCGTCGTTCTAAACCAGTTTTAGAAGTGTACGTCTATATGACTCTGCCAGAGGGTTGTCGTAGTCAGTGGGAGCAGCGGAAGCATTGGTGGACAGGTTGCTTATGTCTATTTATAGACTAGAGCAGATGTAGCGGAGAAAGATCATCTATTTCTGACGTGACAGTCATGGGTTTGACTTCATCAGAATAGGGGATGGATCTGTTGAGAAGGTAGTAGGGTGTGATATCCTGGTATTTGGATGATATACACAAAGTAGGAAAAGAAACTCCTACACTACGATCGGTTATACTTTGGTCGTCACACAGTTGTTTCTCCACAAAGGAAATGGATTTTATATCAGACATACTGGTTACTAGATCTATGGTCTTAGATCTAGATTTGGGTGGTTTCCCAATCAGGGTACGTGACAGCATTCTAAGAGTATTTAGGATGGACGACTCCTGGCACGGTAGTGTACCTGCAGGTAATGGAGTCACCCTCTCCAAAGGTGTCTTACAGACTAAAGGGGAGAGGGACGGGCATGATTGGCAGATCACTTGCTCAGGCAATTGAGTCAATCGTGAGATGTCAAGTACCACACCAGATGTTGTTCTTGCACTAGATGCAATAAGTTGACATTAATCCAATCCTGGAGAAACAGTCGGAAGCAGTTTTAGAACATAAGTGGATGTTCTAGGGAGATGATAACGACAGCCTCATTCAGGAGACAGTTATCATTCCAGGCTTCCAAGGTGACATGGACGACAAGGAGGTTGTCAGAGTTATAATTTTCCTTCTGATGAGGGGCAGTATTTTGGACAGGTAGTCCAAGGCAATACTGAGGGAGGCATGGCGCGCAGGATACTGATTAAGTTCAGTTGACGATACAGTCTAAGAAGTTTGGATTTGGAGTTCATTTATGAGCTAGGTCCCATCAGACATCCAGACATATTCTGAGACAGGTATTGCTCTTTTCGGGAGTTGGTTTTCTCCGCGAACTTGAGATATAGAGAGACATAGAAAGAAACAACTAATCGGATCCACTCACTGAGGCTATTCCTCGAACGCAATAGTTCCGCAAACGAGCTTTGTGAGACTGACTAGTAGAGGAGTTGGATGTTCGGTGTCACACGGGCTGTGAGTATGCGACATCGCAATAATTAGCCTTGAGTGCAAGTGGGAGATTGTTGGAGATAGTGCCCTCAGAGTCAATTATTAGGTCACAGGTACGTGATTGTAATGATTGAGGGAGGACCTATCCCGGTAGGACAGTCTTACTCGAGATGATAGTATGCTATCTGGTTTACCTTTATCATCGTGTACTGCTTTAGGTGACCTGACACGTCGCTATTACACGTTGATAGAGCCCCTAGGATTCTTGCTTGACCACCAGCAGTATGAGGGCGATCATATAAGTGGGAGCTGGGGGTCTATAAGCTTATCCTTAAAAGGTCCCTAGTCGTGGGAGTTTCGAGACTGGGCATCGATACTCCATTAGTAGACTAGTGTATACAGTCGAGACCCCGACGAGGGGCGGTGGCCGGTCTCACAAGCCACTGGTGTTAGTTGGATCACCTAAGATGTATACAGGTGCTCATTGGGTTATGAGTACACCGGACAGGACTCGCCGGGAACATGCTAGTTGGTCATATACCAGACGTCAGATGGCAGTTCCCTGGTGACATGTGTGCAGGTTAGTTCATCGACCTGGGGATCGTCATTTGTCTCGTATGAGTTCCCACTGTACTTTGATTACTACCCTACCACGGCTCAAAGGAGTCGTGCAAACAGGTTTTAGTTGGGTACAGTCCCGAGCCACATGGAGGCAGTGAGCGTATCTTCAGGGGTTCGTCTCTCCCGGTATTGGGGGTGAGGTCGTGCTGTGTCTAGGAGAGCCATTACACAAAGTCCTTGGCCAAGGCAAGGAGATTTACTGGTAGGTATTCCAGTAGTATCTCAGGGTGTTCTGGGCTACACTCGGACACGACTTGTACCGCTTTTGGGGGTCTGACTTTTACCAACCCCCTAGGCCCGCCATGCGATACTCATAGACGAACGGACCGGACTGCACGGATATTGTCACTGACAGGCTCAGTAGGGTTGTCAGGCTGAGCTCGCTCACAGACGTCCCTTTTGGTCAATACCTGGTGGCCCGTTATGTATTGGCTTATACCTCTAACGTGCTAGTGGTTAAATCCACAACCAAGGTGTTGACGAGTCTTTAGAGTCCCCCACATTCAGTTACTCAGCTTTCGGGCGAAAGGTTGTAGAGGCCGTATGGAGATATAGCAAGGTCCGATCAGATACGTGCGGTATTGCACGGATCAGGATCGGACAGTTTGTACTATAGGCCGTATGGATATATGGCAGGGTTCGATCAGATACGTGCGGTATTGCACGGATCAGGATTGAACAGATATTACTAGCCGGCTTTGGTATAAGCCGGATCCTAGTATAGTACAGTGTAGATTTTGTCTCATTGCATTTGTATTTCGGTCGAAATACAGATGCGGGTGTGTATGCACAGTATCGGGGTTTTCCTGTAATTTATTACGGGACCAGTTTTCTCGAGTTGCCAGTTTGCTTTTCGTTTCGGCCAATTTCCATTGTTCCGTTCATTGGCCGAAGATTGGTGGAGGAGGGCTTATTTGCATTGTTGCAAATAGGCATTTGTGGAGGGGGGTCTTTGCATTTTGTTGTATCATGAGAGCACCATCTTTTGACTTGATTTCTTCATGATGGCTTGACTTCATAACCTCATCATGGCTTGACTTTTGTATGATGATGGAGGGACATGATGGTTGTTGATGATGAGGGGTGAGGTTGGTGGAGTGTTAGTTTACACTTGTGATCATTTCCTTTTGGATGATAACCTTTCCTCTCTCTCTCTTGGATGGGTGATGATTTTTGGCCTCCCTCATATTCTTTTGATACAACATCCTCATTCTCACTCTCCCTATTGTAGTGGCCGGCCCAAGCTTGAGTGGGGCTGTCCAAATTTTATGGAGTGGGGTTTTTGCTCATTTGATGTTCCAAAATCCCCAAAGTCCCTCCATATAGTTCTTGTATCTTTTCCTCCACCAAAATGGCATCTCCATGAACCCCAAAGTGAGACTTGAGGACTACATATTCTACAGCGAACCTTGGGCACGTCGAGTAGCCGGCTTCGTGCCCGAGTTGCCTCGGCATTGAGGTGGGAGCCCGTAAAAGAAGTAGGCGATGTGGTCCACTTCCGGCGACAAGGAGGAGACGGGACTTTTCCGCAGGAGATCGGGACCATGACGAGAAGACCGGAGGACTTGGATCGTCGGTATATCTCTAACCCATCTTCTAGTTAGCTTAGACTTGTTAATGGTTACGATCCGGGTGTTTAGTGCGCGGTGGTGCCGGTTTGCTAAGTCCGCAAAATTTAAGTTTATCACCGCTTCCGCATTCCGCCGTCGGATTGACGGCCGGGGCGCCGCCGTGCACTTACAAATAGAATACAGTATCACATACTGGTATTATTCTCGGTCGCGCACATATCTCATATGCGCTCCTATTTCGTTTCTCTTGAGCCAGGAAACCTCTGTGTAGGACTCTAAAGACTCGTCAATACGCCGACAGCAGGTGATGATCATATCAAACACCTACAAGCCGCAAGCGGTCTGCTAAACATAACGGCCACCCGAGTATTGAGCGATCAGAAGATCAACGAGCAAGCCCGCTCACACTCCTGTGAATCCAACGAGTAACACTACCGTACAGTCCGGTCTGTTCGTCTGATATGTCACATATCTCGTCTAGGGGTGGTAAACGTTAGACCCCAATAACTCGATAAGTCGTGTCGATATGAGGCTTATAACTGGTCGAGAAACTACTGGTAACACTTACCAGTAAATCCCTAAAGCAGCCTTGGCCAAGGACTTCCTGTTATAGCCAATCGAGCACTGCGCAACATCAACTCCCTATACCGGGAGAGACGAAACCCCTCCTATCGCTTATTGCCTCCATGTGATTCGGGACTGTACCCAAAAGCCACATTTTTGCACGCCGTCTTGGACGTGGTATGATGGAAATCAAAGCACAGTGGGAATCACACAAGACTCTATGACGATCTCGGGTCTACAGACTAACTTGCACCAGTGTCACCAGAGAACTGCCATCTGACGTAAGGTATAATACCATCTGGGAGTTCTCGGCGAGTCCGTCCAGTGTACCCAGTCTCCACTGAGCACCCGTATATCATCTCTGATGTCAAACACCAATGGATATGGGATCATCCATCGCCCATCAGTATGGGTCGAGAAGCTACACGCTAGTCTACTCTGGTATATCGATGCCCCGTCTCGATACACCCACGACTAGGGACTTTGAAGGATGTACTTATGGACTACCATGTCCCCACTAGTATGATCCGTATCATAATCCAGATAGTCAAGTACACATCCTAAGGGCTTTACCAACATGTAACAGAGAGACAATCAGTGTACACGTTAAGGTAAAGAGCAACCAGATTGCATACTATCATGTCGAGCAAGAAAGTCCTCCCTATATATGTCCAAGCATCCACTACAATATATATCCTATATATAGTAATGGCCTCTAGGGCATATATATAACTAACAGAAATTATGTTAAATTTTTGTAATTTGAATTCAGAAAAATTAGAGAAGATTAAAACTTAAATGGTGAGAGTGGTTATTTTATTTTCGAAATGATTCAGAACGATTCTAATAGTTATTTAAGATCAGTAGAGATGATTATATAGATATAACTGATTCAATTGATGATTGTATTTATTAAATATTTCTTAACAAAAATTCTACATTTAATTTTTTTATTGCTAATGTGAGACTATTTGAGGCTATATTAGACCATCAATTTGAAAATCCTCGAGTTTTATGATTATAATTGCTGCAAGATAAAAGATGCTTATATTATTTGTTTAATTTGTTGTTAATTATTACCTTCTAAGATGATTTTGTAAAAGGTATTTTACTTTTAGTCATCCCGAACATAGCAAATTACTTTTTACCTCACTCTAAACGTGATCAATACTACAAATATGGTTTGTCCCTATAGTCGGAACCGTAGGGACAAATCACTGCCCCTACGGTTCCCACCGTGAGGACAAAAATTACACCCCGTAAGGGCAAAATCCGCAAGGGCGGATATCTTTCCTTACGGTTATAAATTTTCCCCTACGGTGAAACCCGCAGGGTCTTTATCTCTACGGTTTCCAGCGTAGGGACAAATCTTTTTATTTATTTAAAAAAAAAAATATCTTGCCCCTACAGCGAACACCGTAAAAAAAATAATATCTTGCCTCTTAGTAATATCTTGCCCCTACGGTGTGCACCGTAGGGACAAATTACAGCCTCTACGGTTTCAGCAATAGAAGCAAAATATCAGTTTTTTTTTATATTTTGCCCTATGGTGCTAACCGTAGGGACAAAAATTTAACTTTTTTAAAAAAAATGTTGTATCTGTTTTTTGTCCTCCATGTACATAATAATAAATCACACACTATGTTATATACCCAAATACAAAATTATATATCGATAACATCTCACAAATAATATATAACGAAATAAATTTGCACAATACGAAATCACTCTAAAATTAAGATCATAATCATCATATACAACCGATATCCAAAATATACAACATGTTGCAAATATAATACAGACATTCTATAAAAATATAAAAAAAATCACTGTTGGCTCAGTCCAGATGCTCCATCTCTAAGTAACTGATGCAACTGGCGAAGCCGGTCATCGTTGTAGCCGTGGAGACTCGAAAGCTCAAGAAATGATGCTGCAGTAGCAGGAGCAGTTGGACCTGAAATGCTCAAGAAATATCGATATTCACTTTTTATCTCCCTCAAACTCTTAACTTTCTCTAATTATACCCTCAATCCGTTAAATCAAAATCTTTTTGGAATATTCCATTTAGTTTTAACGGATAATTTTAATTAGAAATGAGTATTAAATATTCACTTATTCATCTTCACCTTTAAACTTGGTTATTTCAAATCTAGGATCGTTCAGAAAATTAAAAATAAAAATTTAAGTAGTTCTTCTTCTGCTATCACAGCTACCATCTTCATCTTAAATTGATGACAACAGCATAAGAAACGATACTTAAATTGATGGGTTTTTGAGGTAATTGAAAGATGGGGAAAATTGAAAGGTTATAGGATTTTAGAGTTATTTATTGAAATTTGGATATGTGAAATTTCAGTGGAAAAATTAAATCGTTGGGTTTGTTGAGGTGTAAGATGAGACCAAGTATATATTTTGATTAGGGTTAATATATGTCAAAGATGATAAATGAAACTAGAATCATTAAGCATCAGGGGTTAGGGTTATTAAAAGTACAAAATGAAACATTGGAATTGAAGTGTTAAGTTTTGAGGTTATTTAAGTTAGAACATAAGAAATTGGAATGTAATTCTTAGGATTTTCGGCTATTGGTGATTGAAAATGAGAATGTAGATGGATCAATGTTGGATTTTGAAATTCTGAATGTAAAAGATGATAATGGGAGATGAATTTTAAGGTTTTAAAAGTTTTGAAGATAGAAAATATAATTAAGATTTAGTTACTTAGAAATTTAGTGATTTAACATTTATTAGAGTATTTAATGAACAATAATCGTTAAAGGGGTCTAAAGGATGTGTCTTTTAAGTTTGAGGGGTAAAGTAAATATCATGTTTTTGGGGGATAAAAAAGCAATTTGTTATGTTTTAGGGGCTAAAAGTAAGAACTTTTTTTTAAATGTTTTTATAAATTTTTGAATGAGTTATCTTTTATTTCTTGGGTTCGTTAATGAACATATGATACAAATTTAATATAATTAATTAAATTGTTTCATAATATTTAAATATTTTTTGTTTAAACTATATTTTATGCTCTTGCGTTTATTGACTTTAAAATATTTTCTCTCATCAAATGATTTGATGGCATGAATTATCTTAGAATCAAGAATTTTTATTATTTTTTAAATTTTAAATATAAAATAATTGTGAGAATGCCACGTACTCACTAAGTTTTCTAATAATAGTAGAGACATATAGACTTTTTATGGAATCTAATTGAAATTTAAAGATTTTGGTGTATTTGGAAAGTTAGTTATGGATTTATTTCAAAAAATTTCAACAAAATGGCTGATTATGGTTTTTAAAAAAGTTCTCCAAATCATAAGAAATTTTCATGCCGCCTATCAGGTTGAGAATCAATTGAAAATTTAAATATGAAGACCCCTCTCTTTTGCATTAAAATGATAGAGATAGAGATGACCATTCTAAGAATTTCGATTTTGGAAGTTGTTGTGTTCGCACAGACGATTACTCAAAGCATATAAGAGGAAAAATCCGAAGGATTATCTATTAAAGTTGGGTTTTGAAAAAGCTTAAGATAGCGTTAGTTGAGACTGTGAGTTGGAGATTCTTAGGAGTAGGGGTTCTAGAGACAAGAAAAATGAGTTTAGACCAATTAAACCATACAAGTTGATATAAGAGGATAAAAGAACTATAATGTTTTCCCAAGTATAATGAGGTGATGTGTACTTTTATTGGAAAGCATATGTTAAAATTTGTTTTAAACTTATTATCGAAAGAATCACAAAAATGAAGTTAATATCAATTTAGCATATATTGTATCGGCCTATGTGGAAATATTTGGTAGATATAGTGGTTATATATTTTTCTTTTTCTAAATTTCCAATAGCAGCGGTAATTTTCTTTTTGATAAATAGGTGTGGTAATTTCTAGACTAGTTTTTGGAATGTGCCATGCATATTGCTATAATTAACGGATTTTAAAGTGTTATTTTGAAATTCTCACGTGGGAAGTTTTCGTAATGTATACTTTCTAAGTATTAAACTATATTTTAATGTTTGAAGAATGACAAGATCCTTATATGTTTGAAGAATAATTGTAAAGCTGGCATATTACGTTTGGGATGGGATGTTTTGGACGTTTCTGTGTGTGTATAGAAGAGAAGTTTCCAATAACATAAAGGTACATTGATTAATACTGCCATTTAGTAATCCCTGTAAAGCCAAACATAGACCGAGAACTCTCTTTGCCTCTTCTTTTTCCTAATCTCTCTCTTAATACTTCTTTTATGGTATTGCTGGCTTGTTATAAGTAGATCAATCAGATCAATTCTATACAATCTCTTTAAATATATTTGTTACAACCAAAATTTTCAATAATCTCCAATCAAATCTTTTATAATATTTTTGCATCTTTCAGGTCCATACGTTTGACCCATATAAGGGCAGACGTCTGCGTATCTTATGCTTAAAATGGACAGACGTCATAAGGTTCAGACGTCTGCGAACGCCCTATAAATTATGCTTGTCATGGTCAGGTTCAGACGTCTGGAGACGTTATGGATCTGTACATGGATGGATCACAGACGTCTCTGACACCTGATTCTGGATCTGGTGGTTTTCGTTCGCTATTACGCCCCCTCAAGCTGAACGGCGGCTGGACGATGTTGAGCTCGCTCCGCAGTTTGATAAAGCGTTGTCTCGATAGTTGCTTGGTGAGAGCATCAGCACATTGATCACGCGTGGAAATATAGCGCATAATGAGTTGTTTGTCGGCGACACGTTCGCGAACAAAGTTAAAATCAATTTCAATATGCTTAGTGCGAGTATGGAAGACAGGATTAGCATCAAGGTAGGTAGCGTCTATATTATAACACTACTACAAAGGTGGGAAATGAGAGAAGCTAAGCTCGTGGAGTAAAGACTCAAGGAAGATGAGCTCGGCTATGGCATTCGCCAACGTCCTGTATTCAGCCTCTATACTCGAGCGAGCGACTTTCGCTTGTTTCTTAGAGATCCATGAAATGAGATTGCGACCAAGAAAATTGTGTACTTGCTGGTGGAACGGCGATCCACAGTATTCCCAGCCGAGTCAGCATTACTAAAAAGGCATGCAGATGGCGTGACGAATTTTGGTAAAGAAGAAGGCCATGAGAATGTGTGCATTGAAGATAGCGGAGTATGCGCTTAATCAGCGATAAATGGTGTACAGTAGGAGCATGCATATGTTGACAGGCCCGATTGATCATGAAGGAGACATCGGGGCGGATGATGGTGGCATATAGAAAGGCGCCCACAATGCAACGATACATGGATGAATCGGCGAGTGGAGTGGAAAGAGGATCATCAGTAATCATGAAAGCGGCCATGGGTGTGGACATCGGGCATGTGGCAGCCATTTTGGATCGCATAAGAATGTCCACAATATATTGAGATTGAGATAAGAGGCAACCGTCGGGCTGAGGGTAGAGTTCAATGCCAAGAAAGTAGTAAGCGATGTCGAGGTCACGAACAGTGAACCCCCATTGAAGAGAAGCAATAAGATCAGTAATGCCCCCTTGATCGGAACCAGTAATTAAAATGTCCTCTACATAGATCAAGATATAGATCCATGAACGGCTAGTCCAACGAAAGAACAACTAAGTATCCGTTTTGGAACCAAGGAAGCCAAGCTGAAAGAGTCGGGTACTCAGGTGTTTGAACCATGCACGAAGAGCCTGACGAAGGCCGTAAAGGGAGTGATGTAGTCAGCAGACATGGTTGGGGAACCAAGGGTGAGTGAAGCCCGGGGATTGGTCCATATATACTGAAAGTCGACCCTAGCACCACCATAAGGTTCTTGTGGAATCAAGCATGCCCAATTTTAAATTTTTATTGGTGCTAAACTAGACTACACAAGATCTTTGCTAGAATATTAGGGTTTAAAGAGAATTGAAAGAAGGTTATACCCTCGTAGATCGAGTTCTTCACTTCACATGCTCCGTGTAGTAGTCCCGTGACTCCACTAGGCTCCACTTGAGACTTTGGACGAGCTTCCTCCGATGACCTTCGTGCCGAAAATGATCCAAGCGAAGTCCTTCCAACTCAAGCTACCTCTATACTAAACTCTTTAGCGTAGTAAACACGCTACACTCGGTCGCTAGTCAAGTGTAGGATGATGAAGTAGGGGATGTTAAAACTCACATGTTTGTGTTCAAGTTTCATGATTCATATCTCATGTGAGGGTTGAAGCTAGAACCATGGCAATGAGGAAGATGAAGAAGCTAGAAAGAAAATGGGAGCAACTAAAGAAAATGTCTAAGTGTTTAGAATGAACTAGAATGAATGGCAACTCTTGACCCCTCACTCATTCAAGAATGGAATTTTGCAATATAAAATTGCAACCATGCTTGAATAGTGAGTCAAGATGAATACAAAAATATAAAACCCATGTTTGCAACCATGCTCTCAATTTACACCTCATTTCTATTATTCTCAAAAATAGAAAATCAAGCCATGCTTCATTATATATATATACATATATATATACATATATATATATCATATATATTAATATATATATATATATTATGAAGAATAATTAGCGAGATAATGATATTAGTTAAGATATAATTATATCATAAATAATATATATCACATTATTAAATCAACACTTGATTTAATAATCCGGTTATATCACATATGACTGACTAATATCATTTATCTTTATATCAAATTATCAAATCAACACTTAATTCGACAATCTGATTATATCACATATCACCGAACCGATAACAGATAATTGCCAGATTACAATACGGTATCACATATACGTATTTAATCAGGCCCACACACATATCACATATGTGTCCTACTTCGTTTCGCCTGAACCATGTAATTTCTGTGTGGGACTCTAAATACTTTTCAATACGCCAGCAGTACGTGATGATCACATCAGTCACCCACAAGCCGTCAGCGGTACTAGCTGGACGTAACGGCTACTCGGGTATTGAGCGATATGAAGATCAACAAACAATATTGTCTATACTCTCCATGAAACATATCAGTAACACTACCGTACAGTCTGATCTTGTAATACCCAGTCCCTTTTATACCAAAATTCGTATTATGTTACCTTAAAATTCTATTTATTCTTAATTATGAATTATTTGTTTTATTTATAAATTTTATTTTGATTTATTTTTCAAAACCCCATTTGAACCCAAACCCTAATTCTAATTACCTTTTTCCAAACCATTCCCCAGCAGCCCGCTTCGTTTCCACTCCCTATATTTTTCCATTTTGATTTTCTTTAGATTCTCTGGTCCGTTCTTTTTCCATTCCCTTATATCCTTTTCCCCAATATATATTGATTAAACCCAGCCTTTTACAATTTTCCCATTAGTTTATTTATATAATTTAAACCCTATTATATATCCTCAGCCCATTACTTAGTTTTTTTATAAACTTAATTTTTAGTTTAAATACCGGCCCAGCTTTTCTTAAAAGCCCAGGGGGAAAATAATTAAAGAATTTGCTAACCCCTTCGCCCAGCCCAAGCCAGCAGCCCGCTTCTTTTTCTTTTTTTTCTTCCGGCCCGGCCCACTCTTTCTCATTCAGCCCACTCCACTCACCTATTCGACCCGACCCACTAATCCTTCTTCTCCCCCAACGGCTCACTTCTCTTCCCGCGCACGTTTCCTCGCGACCACGTCGCCGCGTTCCTCGCCTCCACCAACGCCCGCGCTCGCGCACGTTACACCCATAACGCGCGACCCCGTCTCCATATCTCCTCTCGTACACACCCACTCACTCTTTTCCTTACCTCACTATCTCCATCTCCCTCGTTCTCCTTCTTCCTCCCCTCTCGACCCGCACCCGCAATCGCCACCACCGCTGGCATCACCCCCTCTTCTCGCTCTCCCTTCTCCCTCATCAGAACCCCAACTCACTCCCTCAGCCGAGCCCGATCTCCTCTGCACCCATCAACTGACCCCTGCACCCCGTTTTCCCTCATTAGATTCCCACGTCGACGGTCGCCGCCATCATCCCCGAGCACCCTCACCTGCACCCCCTCACCAGAACCCATCGCATCTCGTCGACACCCCAGGCGACCACCATAGCTCTACCCCTTGCAACCATCACCGGCCATCTTGCGCCTCTCGCCGGCGACCCTCTCGTCGTCGTCGCCCTGAACCCTACGCCGTCACCTCGTCACCATTGTCGTTGTTGTCATCGTCATCTCTCCCTCGCTCTCTCTCTCTCTAACTCTCTCTCTCTGGCCTTTCCCTCACTGTCTCTCTCTCTAATCTATGATCTCTCTCTTTCACTCAACCTCTCTCTCTGAACTTCTCACTCTCTCTTTCTCACTGCTTCTTTCCCTCTCTCTGGCTCCCTTTAACTCCCTCTCACTGCCCCTCTCAAACTCTCTCTCACTCACTGCCTATCTCTCTCTCTGTAACTCTCTCTCTCTCTCTCTAGCACTCTCTCTCTCCAAATCTCACCGTCTCTCCATCCTCTATCAACCTACTACCACCTCACGACATTGCCCGAGCCCGCAACAGCCAACTGCGACAAGCTCGAGCCAAGATCGAGACTTTTGTCACTGTGGTGCCGTGCCGGAATCGGCGTTGCCGTGCCGCGCGTGTGTCGCGTTCGTGCCATTACCACTGCCGTGCATCGCCTAGACGCCTCCAGACAAGTTCTTTACTTGCTTACATGCTATTTTATCTATGTTACAAATCAACATCGTATATAAATCATGCTTTACTTTTCCGTTAGATTATTCGACACAACTGTTCGATGCTTGTTCTCATAGGAAATCATTATCAAGTTAGGCGGAACTGGATAAATTACATTGGCTCTTGTAGAGATGGTTAACGTGTGCAAATTTCATCAGAAAATACGACTGTTAAAGATTAAAATAACTACCCCCAAGTTAAATCGTAAAACTGGAATTTTCTTGCACCTGAAAACCGTTAAATTCACTATAAATCATATACATATTAGAATGGTGCGTTCGAGGGCTCAAATCGAATCCGACTCGATGAACTTTAACCCTATACCAGTTTCCAGACATTTCTGTATTTAAACCGTGATGATAATTGGATCGGAGTGCGACCATGGACTGCAGTCCAGAGCGACTCCAGTTATTGCTTGCTGTTTCGTATCGGGTACCACAGAATTTCCTTAACTCGTAGGTTGCGTAACTCCACTGTTTATTATATATAAATATGTTAGCTAGACAACACAATTGGTTTCATTCTGTTTCGTTACCGTTTGATATTTAATCTGTAATTTAAAAGATCGAGACGCATAACAGTCCCAACAGATTCAGAACTGACATATTAGAGTTAAATAGAGTATATCCCCTGACATACAGACGGGATTGAAGATCCGTTTGTTGCGTTGAAAACCTTACTGAAAACCCTAGATTTCATCCAACTGTAGCGTCGCTAAAATCTGATTCCAATTGGGATTAAAATGCGTTGCGAAACGGATTTCTGATTCTGAAACCGGATTTCCAGCCGCGAGCGCTTAAAATGAAATGGTTATAACTATTGATCCTGGAGCCCGATTGGCTTGAAACCAAATTCGATGGATAGATAACTGAACCTACTAATTACTACCTGTTTATCGTTTCGCTAAATTATATATGTACGTTTCATGATAAATCGTGCAACTGATAAAATACTGTTTTTGTGACACCTTAATCGTGCTTAAAGACTGTTCACATATCATATCATACCCATATCATTGTAGTGATAACCTAGTGATATCGTGCATTTACCCAGTGTTAGATTTTAGTGATGATTGTGGCAAGTACGTCAGTGTTCGTGTATCCGTGATTAAGTGAAAGCGATATGTACTTGTACACAATCAGTGACACTATTATTCTATTGCATTGTCGACGTCTGTGGGATGCGTGTACGTGTGACTATAAGTGGTATGGGACACTTATGGAAGCGCTTGCATGGGTGTCACAGATAAGGCATCCGACACTGCCATTCATCTTAGATATTAGTCAGGACGTGCTTGATGGAGGTCCTGCCTCCAGTTCTCGCGCAGACTTGTCACGGATCGATTAGTATTTAGGGTTATGGTTAGCGTTTGATGTAGACCACGGGGTGTGGGGTAGTTTAAGTGTGAGTTCAACAGAATCTCGGGAGTCCCATGCTGGCTTATATATTTAGGGAGATATATGGAGATTTACAGGGTATGTGATATACACCGTGATATACATGTTACATGTTGGGCCCGTGGTCCCTTGCCCTTGGGTTCTACCCTTGGGTGGAGGACACTCGCGAGTGGTTGACTCTCACACTTGGAATGACGATAGGCTTAGTGATCTGTACAGTGAGACTTAGAGACTGATAGGGATACTGGCATTTATATACCATATATACTGTGTTGACATGCGTGACATATCGTTCTACTGCTTTACTGTTCCACTGCATTGATTACTGCACATTCATATTCATGCTGTCATTGATTTACTGTTTCACATATCTATTACCACTATTAGAACTGTCACTTGATTTCATATATATTATATTGCTTTTGTGTCGCTCTGACGACCTGAGTATGCATGCTCAGTGTGAGGAGAAGATTTAGCCTGGACCAGAACTAGACGTGCAACACAGACTTCTTGACTTGCCATTCCGAGTTACATTCGTTTGTTCCCCATCAGGTCAGTTTATATCATTGTTTCTATCAGTTACCGCATTTCTCATTACCTGTGCATCATTTACTGTTTACCATGAAAAACTAGAAGCCGAAGTGTGACTACGGCAGGACATTTCCTTGACTGTAGGAGCATGGCTGGCCTTGTCTACCCCTCGTATTCCGTATTTTGGGAAGCGGGGCGTGACAGATCTCTTCGTCTGATATGTTACATAGCATGTCTAGGGATGGTAAACGTCAGACCCCAGTAATGTGATAAGTCATGCCGATGTCTGGTTTATAACGGTTCGAGAAAATACTGATAACACTTATCAGTAAATCTCGGCAGCAGCCCTGGTCAGAGAATTCCAGTTATATCCAATCGAGCATAACGCAACATCAACCCCCAGTACCGGGAGAGACGAAACCTCTCCTATCGCTCATTGCCTCCATGTGACTCGAGACTCTACCCAAAATCCACCTGTTTACACAACTCCTCTTGAGCATGGTAGGGAGGAAATTAAAGCACAGTGGGAGCCACACAAGACTCTATGATGATCTCGGGTCTGCAGACTAACCTATATAAGTGTCACTAGAGGACTGCTATCTGACGATAGGTATACCACCACATAGGAGTCCTCGGCGAGTCCTGTTTGGTATACCCATTTTCCAATGAGCACTTGTGTATAATTTTTGATGTCACACACCAATGGTTGTGAGATCAACCATCGCCCTCTAAGGGACAAGAAACGTACACACTAGTCTACTCTAGAATATCGATACCCTAGTCTCGATATTCCCTCGACTAGGAATTGATTAAAGGATGTACTTTTGGACCGCTCTTGCCCCACTAGTATGATCTCATCATAATCCTGGTAGTCGTACATATCCTTGTTGGAGATAGTGCCCTCAGAGTCAATTATTGGATCACAGGCACGTGATTGCAATGATTGAGAGAGGACCTATACCGTTAGAACAGTTTTACTCAAGATGATAGTATGCTATCTGGTTTATCTTTATCATCATGTACTGTTTCAGGTGACCTTACAGGTCACTATTGCATGTTGATAGAGCCCTTAGGATTCTTGCTTGACGGCCAGCAGTATGATGGCGATCATATACGTGGGAGCTGGGGTCTATAAGCACATTCTTAAAAGGTCCCTAGTCGTGGGAGTTTTCGAGACAGGGCATCGATACTCCAGAGTAGACTAGTGCATACAGTCGAGACCCCGACGAGGGGCGGTGGCCGGTCTCACAAGCCACTGGTGTCAGTTGGTTCACCTAAGATGTATACAGGTGCTCATTGGGTTATGAGTACACCGGACAGGATTCGCCGGGAACATACTAGTTGGTCTTATACCAGACGTCAGATAGCAGTTCTCTGGTGACATGTGTACAGGTTAGTTCATCAACCTGAGATCGTCATTTGTCTCGTGTGAGTTCCTACTGTACTTTGATTACTACCCTACCACGGCTCAAAGGAGTCGTGCAAACAAGTTTTAGTTGGGTACAGTCCCGAGCCATATGGAGGCAGTGAGCGGATCTGCAGGGGTTCGTTTCTCCCGGTATTGGGGGTGAGGTCGCGCTGTGTCTAGGAGAGCCATTACACAAAACCCTCGGCCGAGGCAGAAGATTTACTAGTAGGTATTCCAGTAGTATCTCAGGGTGTTTTGGGCTACACTCCGACACGACTTGTACCGCTTTTGGGGGTCTGACTTTTACCAACCCCCTAGGCCCGCCATGCGATACCCATAGACGAACGGACCAGACTGTACGGATATTGTCCCTGACAGGCTCAGTAGGGTGTCAGGATGAGTTCGCTAATCGACCTCCCTTTTGGTCAATACTTGGTAGCCCGTTACGTACGGCTAATACCTCTGACGTGCTAGTGGTTAAATCCACAGCCAAAGTATTGACGAGTCTTTAGAGTTCCCCACAGACAGTTTCTCAAGTTTCGGGCGAAACGTTGTAGAAGCCGTATGATATATGGCAGGGTTCGATCTTATACGTGTGGTATTGCACGGATCATGATCGGACGAATCATACTAGCGGGCTTTGGTTTAAGCCGGATCCTTGTATTAGATTTGTTGGATTACTTTAGTCTCATCGCATTCGCATTCAGTCGGAATGCGGATGCAGGTATGTATATACAGGTGAGGGGTATCCTTGTGATCCGTCACGAGTTTACTTTAGATGTTGCCGGATTTTCTTTGTTATGGCAAACATTTGGATTAATGTTTTCTTAAGGAAATAATGAGCTAGATTTTCATCATGACAATGCATTAATGTGACATGGACTTGTATCATGAGTCATGGTCTCTTTTCTTGCAAAAATGTCACATTAATGAATTGTTTAATGTGTTGAAATGAGATGGAGAGAGAGAGGGGCTGCCATGGTTGATATTATTGGTCTTGTATTTTCATAATCACTCTCACACACTCTCATTCCAACATCACAAAAGAAAAGAAAAGAAAAAGAAAAGCTCGTGTTCTTCTTCTTCTTCCTCTAGCTTATTGCTTCCATCAATGGCGACACTTTAACCTCCATCCAAAGCTATGGATGCAAGAGACAAAGTGATCACAAACATTCTCTACAACATCTTGGACGCGTCGGCTAGCACACTTCACGCCCGAGTTGCTTCGGATGAAGCGGGAGCCCATAAAAAGACTTCTCGATGTGGTGCCCTTTCCGACGAGGAGGTGAAGACCGGAGTTGCCGCGGGGAGATCGGGATGGTGGCCGAAGACCGAAGGACACGGATCGATCGGTATAGCATTCTATCCCTTCTCTTGATAGCTAGATGTAGGTTAATGGTTACGATTCGGGTTTTAGGATGCGGTAGTGCCGGTTTTCAAGTCAAGAAAATTTCTCGTTTCCGCATTTTGGCCGAGGAAAGACGGCCGGGGCGCTACCGTAGTCCTACAATCCTAAGGGCTTTATCAATATGTAAGAGACAGACAATATAAATACCAGTCTACATGTTAAGATAAAGGTAACCTAATAGCATACTATCATGTCAAGCAAAAAAGTCCTCTATATATATGTCCAAGCATCCACTATATCATCAATAATGGCCTCTAGGGCATACATATTCCTAACAATCTCCCACTTGCACTAAGGCCAGTTGTTGTAGTATCTCATACCCTGCATCCCAAAAGTCTCTCGAATAGCATCTGGCAGATGTCCTCGGTGAGTGGATCCGCTGTGTTATCCTCTATGTCAACTCTCCTGATCTCGATCTTCCGGAGATCAACTATCTCCCTGATCATGTGACACTGTTTAAGAATATGTCTGGATCGCTGACGGGATCGGGGTTCCTAGGCCAAAGCCACAGCTCCATCGTCATCACAATACACAGGTATTGGATGCCCAAGTGTAGGAACCAAGTTCATCATATGAACTTATTCATCCAGACAACTTCTTTGGCAGTATCGTTGGCAGCGATGTAATTAGCCTCTATCAATGAGTCTGCTACGATATATAGCTTGGAAACCTTCCAACATACCGTCCTTCTACCTAGGGTGAATAAAAAACCCGGGACTGATTTTCAGTCATCCTTATCACTCTGGAAGCTCGAATCGGTAAAGGACTCCATCTGGAGTTCACCGTTACCATACACCAAGAACATCTCTTTAGTCCTTCTCAAGCACTTAAGAATGTTCATCGGCTGTCAGTGGTTTTCCCAAAGATCTTTTCGATACTTATTCACTACACCTAGTGAGTAAGCTACATCTGGTCTTATACATAACATCGCATACATGATTGACCCGTTTGCCAAAGCATAGGGTATCTCTTATATGCGAGCCCTCTTCAAATCAGTCTTGAGAGACATCTCTTTGGAGAGAGTGATTTCTGAACAAGCGGGTACATTACCACGCTTAGAATCATCCATATTAAACCCCTTTAGCATACTGTCTATGTACCTGGATTGAAACAATCCCAAATCCATTTAGATATATCTTTATAGATCTATATCCCCAGGATATAGGAGACATCAGTTTGATCTTTCATGGAGAACCTGTGTGATAAGAGGTTGTCACGACCCGAAATTGGCACGTGACGGCCCTAATAATACGCAACGCCTAAAGACGTAACGCAGTAAAAGAAAGCCAAAACCCAGAAATCTAAACCATAAGAAAGAGACAAGAAAAGATAATAGCAATTTTAAAACATTTGAAATCACAACCCAAATTCTTTAAAAGTCCAACTTTCTTTCTTTAAAATTTTGGCAGCACCCCCTTTTTGTAAAAACTAGCCCAAAGATGAGTACAACATAAATATAAATGAAGCATCCCCAAACGGGAGCAAATACATACCCAAGGCGGAAAACAACAATCACAACAAATATACGACGCCGTAGCGAAGAAATAAAGACAATAAAAAGGAAACTGTATAAAAGACAACAAATCCACAAATAATATACAATATCGTCCTCACCAAATCTTTAAGTCAACAAAATAACAGTAGATGGAGAGTACAAGGATACATCAATATACAATACAAAATACAGATAATCACCAAAACCCACCTAAGCAAAATAGCACACTATGAGCCGATACGGTATTTGTAGCAAAAAATGATAGATGAATAGCCTGCCTCGACTACTTTGGGGAAACACCCTGCAAAACAACTGTGGCACAATGAGGGTGAGTTTCCAACTTGTGAATAGTAGATAACATATGCAGGTAATCGCAGGTATGTACGTACAGCATGAATTTAAGATATGCAATTAACAGTAATAACATGTCATATGAATGCAGAATAATGGAAAGTACACTAGCAGGCACAACAAATATATGGAGCAATAATGATATGACAATGTAAATATGCAACAATCATGAAGGGTACACTAACAGGTACTACTAATACATGAAATAGTGCAAAAACAGATAAATGTGAGGTATGGAGTGAAATATGTCGTTTCCACGGAATCCTGAGATCGTGGTAGGATAACAATCTATCAAGACACTCAAAATCCCAATTCCTCAAATCAGCCCTCAATTGGCTCTCATATCATATAAGTCTCACATCACCTCAACGTACAATATCGAATAAATCCCCTATATCCCGAATGTACAAAATCAAGTGAGTCTCGTATATATCCAATATCCAATCTCAAATGAATCACCTATATCCCAAAGGTCAAATCTCAAGTAACATTCTAACATCCTAAATATATTTGCATAGATAAAAATGATGAGGTCAATACAGATATATTAGCGTCCCACTCCACTAATATTGGTGTAAGGGTATATATAACAGCGTCCTAACCCACTGTTATATATACACAAGTGATTAGAAATATCACGAAAACCAATGTGCCAAGTATCGACACAGAAATACTGATCTATCAGGTGTTGTCACCAAGACTGGCACCCTGATAGGTACGTATTAAACGCTATACCGAAATCTCGAGTGCCTACCTCTGACCCTCGCCTTTCGACGTATCCATATGTAGGTAATGTCACCGGAGTGTATGGTTCCCCTGCCTGGCTCAATCGGCAAGGTCCATCAATCTTCTTACCCCGGGGTACCTCCGGGCCCTACCATGTACCCTCTACGGCCTCGACGCCTCCTCGTAGGGGATATATAAATCAGAACCGATAAAACTCATGGTGGATGCGCAAATATCATATCAAGAAAACCGGGTTTTTCAATTAATGCATAATTTCATGAACTCCCGCGATTCCCAAATCCAGAAAATATCATGAAAAATCCATATAACAAATGCGAAAATCCATGAATAGAATATATGCGACATAAACTGAAATGCGAGCATATAAAAGGAAAACCGCTAAGTAACATCAGTAAGGCAAATATGTAACTGTAACTGAATACATGTGTAACATACAGGTGTAGCAAGGTATAGGTATCTACCTATAAGAACTGATGAAGTATACCCCCCCGGGTATGAGTGGAATATGTGAGTAGGGTATACCTATAGCTAAATGTCATATGTGATAAGTAATATGAACCGATGTCGCAAAGTCCCTAACCAAGCATTATAATATCTATAAGTGGTTTGTGTGTGACATGGCAATTATTGACGATGTGTGTGTAGCATACAATCCGTGCTCGTGCAACATGAATCGTCAATAATATGTGCAGTGTCCTACGGTTACTAGTCACAGTACAACTACATAAGTAATAGGGTGATGCACAATTCTAAACATAACCTAGAATATGCGACAGGTATTAACATTCCTAGCCCAGACGCATAACGCCATGCGGGCGATTCCCCTGTAGATGTTAAATCTACTCACCTGATCGTGTGCTACACGTAGCCGACTACCTGCTTCCCTTTTGTTGTTGCGTCCGACGTACCTGCCTACGAACCTGGAAATTACATAAGAAATCCATATATAAGAAAAATATCTCGCAAAACGCGATATCGAAACCAAACGAGAAACTCGCGTTGCGAACTAAACGCGCGTGTGCACGGTACGCTGAAACGTGTATATACGCGTCTAAAACTATCCGATACGCCGCGACACGCTGGATCATAGAACCCACTCACGTATCGCATAACTAAAACGAACTAGAAAATCGATATTTGATCCCAGATTTTGCTACAGGTAAAATCTCACAAATTTGCACATGCCAACACACTAGAAAACACAACAGACTACCATAGGAAAAACCCCAACACCCCAGCCCCCTACTTGGCTGCAATTTGAGGCCAGAACTAATAAACCGGCGGCCACTGTTTGGAATTTGGGGTTCGTGCTTATGTGGTGTAGTCTATACCTAGTGTACATGCTCCAGTTTCCTCAATTTTTCCCTGAAGGATCCGGATCAAAAGCAGATCACAGAAAGCTACAATATCGCATAAAAATACTATTTTGCACAAAATGGAAACCCTATAGTATTTTAGTGAAATCTGGGGTAATCTCAGTTAAGGTGACCCTAATAATACTTAAATATGCAGGGTTAACCAACACAATCCTCACTTGGTCACAACCTCTCACAAATCACCATAATTGGCACAAAAGTTAGCTTTTATCGCAAACCGAAGCTAAACAACACACAAGCTTAGGAAAAAGGGAATTGGGTTTAAGAATTATACCCTAATGGACCCTAGGAAGCAGGTGAAGGAGAAGAACTGAGTTGCTACAACTGCTGGTGATGCAGGTGCTGCATGTTGCTGCTACTGCAATGAAGCTGTTGCTGATGCTGCCTGTGCTGATGCTGATGCTGCTTGCTGCTGATGGTGCTGCTGTTGGTGCTGCTGCTGGAGCCTTTGCTGTTGCTGCTGAGCTGCTGGTGTGAGTGTGAGAGAATGAGAGAAAGAAAATGAGAGGGAGAAATGAGAGCAAATGCCAAAACCCCTCCCTTCTCTTTCTCTTCCCTCATTAAATGAGGCATGGCTCACACCATGTAGCACCATGCTCTTCTCTCTCTCTCTCTCTTGGTCAACAAGAGAAAAGAAATTCAAATCCTTTTTATCATTTTTCTTTTAAAAAAAAACAACCATACAAATTTAAAACCCAAAGCACTTAATAAAACTATTAAACTAGATTAGGAAAATGGTTAGCTCACCATGTTTGCTAATCATGGTTAAACCCTAAATTAACACCCTAATTAACATGCACAAGTATGTGCAAGCCTAAGAAAATTCTAATAAAATATTCATTAAATAAGATAAAATATTTGAAAATCAATTTGTTAAACTTTTTATTAAAAACCATATATTAAACTATAATTAGCCACTAAATACATTCTAAGGTGTTACAATCTTCCCCCCTTAAAGAAATTCGTCCCCGAATTTACAAATATACTGCTATGCGTACCTTCAAAGAGAAGATTACAAACTCTCTAATCTCGTTCGCAGCCTCCTAAGTGATTACCTCACTATACGGCTACGTCTAAGAAAAACCCTTCACAGACGGTAAGACCTTTGACCGACGTTTCTTCACCTGCAGAGCCATTATCACAATTAGCTGCTGGCGAACGAAAGATCGTGTCCAAACTAAATGGTCTGGTGCTGAATCATGTGAGGAAGGTCATGAAGGTAATTGCAAGGTATCGACACAAGGAATACGGGGTGAATACTCAATAATCTGGGCGGAAGTGCCAAATTAAAGGCAACGAAACTAACTCGCTTATAGGATCTCAAAAGGACCTAAAATCCTGGGATAAACTTCCCAAAACGCAACACGTCATTTATCGGAAAAATCCGTAGGAATACATGATCTGTCCCTGCGAACTCGAGTCTACGACCAACACAGTCGGCATAAGACCTCTGTTTGCACAGGGCTACTCTCATCCTGACCTGAAACAACTGGATTATCTCCGAAATCTCTAGACTAGCTAGGGTCCAAAATCTTGCTTACGCAGAGTCAGAAAAACAACAGACTGGTGATCGACACGATTTAACCTCTAAACCTAAAGGTTGCCAATTGAAGTGTCTCCTGATAACAGCTATCGAAAAAGAATCCTAACAATGGCGAGTGACGATCCCCAACTGCCGATAATAATTAATACGAACGCACAACTAACAAAGAACAACTGAGAAAACTGAGCATAACCGGACAACAAGCTTCCGAATGGAGTCACACCCTAACTAAACCTGGGTAGACACCACAACGAAATTTGTGGAGACCTGCTCCCATTCCTTCTTCGGAATGGTTAAAGGTTGCAACTCTCCAGCCGGTCTCAGATGCTCAACCCAAACCCACAATAAGACAGACACCTTGAACCGAAACCTGAAACTTCTCTTTACATCCCTGCCCACCCGTAACTATCTCATAAGTCACGTTAAATGTTGGTGGAATTTGAATGAGTACAGAGAGTTGACTGGTGTACTTGCTCTAGGGTTTCATGTCTTTACCCGATAATATCAGGTACACAAACGCGTCCCTAACTTAGCACACCCGTGTCACAAATCAAGGACTCCGAATCTTTACCCAGCCGAGTATGCTCAAGTATTACTGACGAACGAGCATCGGCGGGCAGTGTCTCGCGAAAGCGATTAAGGAAAAGTGGTCGGGCGCGGACATGAGCAAGCTGTCCCCTCCGTAGAGACGAACTTAAGCTGTACTCAACGATCGCACAAGAACTGTAAATCTGCGGAGGACTATCACAATAATCAATCCGCTGCAGGAAGATGTACATTAAGCTCTGGTGGCCCGTGAAAATCTGACACGACTCTCAAATAAATAGTGTCTCCAAATCTCCAACGCAAAACCACCGCGGCCATCTCCAGATTATGGGTGGAATATCCTTCTCGTACTTCCTCCAATGTAGGGAAGCAAAAGCGATAGCTGTATAGTGTCACCTCAGTACACACTCGAGCCTCACTCAATAAACATTATAGTTAAACAACAAAGTCGCTCGAACCAGAAAGAAAAGAAAGAACTGATGCAGTTGTTAACCGAATCTTCAACTGCCGAAAACTCCGCACACATGCCTCAGTTCAAAAAAAAGAAACCTCTATTTCGGTCAATTTAGTCAACGGTGCAACACTACATTAGCAATCCTGCACGAAACGGCGGTATAAACCCGCTAAGCCCAAAAATCTGCGGACCTCTGTCCTGCACACAAGTCTGGGCCTAAGCTGTACGGCCACGATCTTCCTCGAAACCATACGAAACCGTCTTCCGTGACTACAAGACCTAGGAGTCAACACAAACAAGCCTGAAGAAACACTCCGAGAATCTAGCAGATCGCTGGGGCTCTCCCAGTATCTACATAACAAATCCTCAAGTGCTGCTCCTGTTCCTCAAGACACATTAATTAGACCAGAATGTCGTAAATCACACAACAATAACTGGTCGAGGAACGGCCTGAAGAAATCCGGTTCATCACATCTACGAATGCTGCTAGGGCATTGGTGAGTCCAATGACACCACCAAAACACACAAAGCCTGTAGCACGCACAAGGCAGTCTTTGGAATGTCATCACTCCGAGCCCGCAATAATGATGACCCGATCCCAAACAAACTTAGAGAATGTCTCGCATTCTGGGGCTGATCGAAGAAATCGTCAATGCGAGGTAAGGATACCTATCCGCACCGTAAGCCGGTTCAATTGACGATCCATCAACCCACAACCGCAATCTGTCGTCTTTCTCCTTGACGAACACAAATAGGAGCTCCCTAATGCGAAATACTCAGACGCACGAAACTTCCCAACAAACAATTCTGCAGCTGATCCTTTAGCTCCCTAAGCTTTGCCGGCTCATCTGGAACAACGTCGGAAAACTCTCGCACGAAAGGAAACTGGTCCAACAAACCAACTGTGGCTACGGTATCACGAATGAACGTCAAGAATCCACGGCATCTCCTCCAAAGCCGACTAGAGAAACATGATGAATTCAAGTTATGAGAGGCGGCACCAATGTCCACCTGCACAACAAGAACTGACGCTCCGGGGAAAACAAAACCTGACTGTTTCCTTACGGTAGTCTACAGACGCTTAGCACGTAACTAACCATTCCGTGCCCAGGAGAACGTCAAATCCAACATTTCTAGAAGGACCAAAACGACGGACGAATCTCTATCTCTTATCCGATTGGCACACAACTGAATTACGTGTCGCGCAACAAAAGAATCGCTGACAGAACTAACACAAACAAACGGCTAATCTACCTAACACGACTCTCGTCCCAACCACGGCACAAGTGTGGAAAAACAAACAAATACATCAAAAGTACATATGAATTAAGGATACCTGAAAACTCTGCATTGGATGCCTGCACGTCCAGATGAGTAGAAGCAAACTCCTGTGCCTGCCCCCTACCCGCAATTGACTGAACTCCTCCTCTGCTAGACTGACCCCTCTGAGCGAACCTTCCACGTCCACGACCTCTCTGAATACGACCCTAACGCGGTGTTAGGGAACAATTTCTGATATAGTGATGAAGGCTCCCACACCGATAGCATCCAGAATAATGCTGCTGACCCCTCTGGGGTTGAGAGCTGAACGACTGTCTTCGTCCTAAGCCTCCGCTACTCCCACGACGGCCACGAAATCTGTCTTGACGACTAAGCCTCTGTCTCTGGGCTGGTACACCGGTACGAGTCCTTCTCTGTTCTGGAACCTTCAGAGTTTCTGGAATATGTGCCTCGTCAACTGGAGCTGTATCCACTGGTGCTATGTAGGTGACTGACTGCTGCATGCTGATCCCAAGGAATAACTGAGTAACTAGGGTGACAACCTCCTGTCGTAGCGCTCGAACGGTCTCAACAAATGAACTCATCGTCTGGCGCAAGTCCTGCATCTTGACCACAAGCCTAGCGAGCTGATCTGTCGAAGGCTGATCCGTCGCACCTGTGCAACTAAAGTGCCATCCTTATCAGTGCTCGTCTCACCCGAGCCAGCTCTGACCTCGGCCCTCGTTGCATCACTCTGAGTCCCCATAGTCATCGGCGGCAAGGCTATAAATAGAGATAAGATTCGATAAGAACATGGAAATCGAATCACAAGGATATGAATCATCAAGGAAGGAATTTCAAGCAATTTGTACTTAGATCACTTAAGGCGAAGTACCGCATCGTGGGTATGCTGCAGACATACACACACTACGTTACTCTGCTTAAGCAACCTACTCCATCATACCAAGATCAACCTACACTCCGAAAAGTAAAACCTAGCGCTCTGATACCAATTTTGTCACGACCCGAAATTGGCACGTGACGGCCCTAATAATACACAATGCTTAAAGACGTAACGCAGTAAAAGAAAACCAAAACCCAGAAATCTAAACCATAAAAAAAAGACAAGAAAAGATAATAGCAGTTTTGAAACATTTAAAATCACAACCCAAATTCTTTAAAAGACCAACTTTCTTTCTTTAAAATTTTGGCAGCACCCCCTTTTTGTAAAAACTAGCCCAAAGATGAGTACAACATAAATATAAATGAAGCATCCCCAAACGGGAGCAAATACATGCCCAAGACGGAAAACAACAATCACAACAAATATACGACGCCGTAGCGAAGAAATAAAGACAATAGAAAGGAAACTGTATAAAAGACAACAAATCCACAAATAATATACAATATCATCCTCACCAAGTCTCTAAGTCAACAAAATAACAGTAGATGGAGAGTACAAGGATACATCAATATACAATACAAAATACAGATAACCATCAAAACCCACCTAAGAAAACTAGCACACTATGAGCCGATGCGGTATCTGGAGCAAAAGATGATAGATGAATAGCCTGCCTCGACTACTTTGGGGAAACACCCTGCAAAACAACTATGGCACAACGGGGGTGAGTTTCCAACTCGTGAATAGTAGATAACATATGCAGGTAATCGCAGGTATGTACGTACAGCATGAATCTAAGATATGCAATTAACAGTAATAACAGGTCATATGAATGCAGAATAATGGAAAGTACACTAGCAGGTACAACAAATATATGGAGCAATAATGATATGACAATGTAAATATGCAACAATCATGAAGGGTACACTAACAGGTACTACTAATACATGAAATAGTGCAAAAACAGATAAATGTGAGGTATGGAGTGACATATGTCGTTTCCACGGAATCCTGATATCGTGGTAGGACCACAATCTATCAAGACACTCAAAATCCCAATTCCTCAAATCAGCCCCCAATTGGCTCTCATATCATATAAGTCTCACATCACCTCAACGTACAATATCGAATAAATCCCCTATATCCCGAATGTACAAAATCAAGTGAGTCTCGTATATATCCAATATCCAATCTCAAATGAATCACCTATATCCCAAAGGTCAAATCTCAAGTAACATTCTAACATCCTAAATATATTTTCATAGATAAAAATGATGAGGTCAATACATATATATTAGCGTCCCACTCCACTAATATTGGTGTAAGAATATATATAACAGCGTCCTACCCCACTGTTATATATACACAAGTGATTAGAAATATCATGAAAACCAATGTGCCAAGCATCGACATAGAAATACTGATCTATCAGGTGCTGTCACCAAGACTGGCACCCTGATAGGTACGTATTATACGCTATACCGAAAGCTCGAGTGCCTAGCTCTGACCCTCGCCTTTCGACATATCCATACGTAGGTAATGTCACCGGAGTGTATGGTTCCCCTGCCAGGCTCAATCGGTAAGGTCCATCAATCTTCTTGCCCCGGGGTACCTCCGGGCCCCACCATATACCCTCTACGGCCTCGACGCCTCCTCATAGGGGTATATATAAATCAGAACCGATAAAATTCATGGTGGATGCGCAAATATCATATCAAGGAAACCGGGTTTTTCAATTAATGCATAATTTCATGAACTCCCGCGGTTCCCAAATCCAGAAAACATCATGAAAAATACATATAACAAATGCGAAAATCCATGAATAGAATATATGCGACATAAACTGAAATGCGAGCATATAAAAGGAAAACCGCTAAGTAACATAAGTAAGGTAAATATGTAATTGTAACTGAATACATGTGTAACATACAGGTGTAGCAAGGTATAGGTATCTACCTATAAGAACTGATGAAGTATACCCCCTCGGGTATGAGTGGAATATGTGAGTAGGGTATACCTATAGCTAAATGTCATATGTGATAAGTAATATGAACAGATGTCGCAAAGTCCCTAACCAAGCATTATAATATCTATAAGTGGTTTGTGTGTGACATGGCAATTATTGACGATGTGTGTGTAGCATACAATCCGTGCTCGTGCAACATGAATCGTCAATAATATGTGCAGTGTCCTACGGTTACTAGTCACAGTACAACTACATAAGTAATAGGGTGATGCACAATTCTAAACATAACCTAGAATATGCGACAGGTATTAACATTCCTAGCCCAGACGCATAACGCCATGCGGGCGATTCCCCTGTAGATGTTAAATCTACTCACCTGGTCGCGTGCTACACGTAGCCGACCACCTGCTTCCCTTTCGTTGCTGCGTCCGACGTACCTGCCTGTGAACCTGGAAATTACACAAGAAATCCATATATAAGCAAAATATCTTGCAAAACGCGATATCGAAACCAAACGAGAAACTCGCATCGCGAATTAAACGCGCGTGTGCACGGTATGCTGAAACGTGTATATACGCGTCTAAAACTATCCGATACGCCGCGACACGCTGGATCACAGAACCCACTCACGTATCGCGCGTATCGCGCAACTAAAACGAACTAGCAAATCGATATTTGATCCCAGATTTTTCTACAGGTAAAATCTCACAAAATTGCACATGCCAACATACTAGAAAACACAACAGACTACCATAGGAAAACCCCAACACCCCAGCCCCCTACCTGGCCGCAATTTGCGGCCAGAACTAATAAACCGGCGGCCACTGTTTGGAATTTGGGGTTCGTGCTCATGTGGTGTAGTCTATACCTAGTGTACATGCTCCAGTTTCCTCAATTTTTCCCTGAAGGATCCGGATCAAAAGCAGATCACAGAAAGCTACAATATCGCATAAAAACACTAATTTTGCACAAAATGGAAACCCTATGGTATTTTAGTGAAATATGGGGTTAATCTCAGTTAAGGTGACCCTAATAACACTTAAATATGCAGGGTTAACCAACACAATCCTCACTTGGTCATAACCTCTTACAAATCACCATAATTGGCACAAAAGTTAGCTTTTATCGCAAACCGAAGCTAAACAACACACAAGCTTAGGAAAAAGGGAATTGGGTTTAAAAATTATACCCTAATGGACCCTAGGAAGCAGGTGAAGGAGAAGAACTGAGTTGCTACAGCTGCTGGTGATGCAGGTGCTGCATGTTGCTGCTGCTGCAATGAAGCTGCTGCTGATGCTGCCTGTGCTGATGCTGATGCTGCTTGCTGCTGATGGTGCTGCTGTTGGTGCTGCTGCTGGAGCCTCTACTACTGCTGCTGAGCTGCTGGTGTGAGTTTGAGAGAATGAGAGAAAGAAAATGAGAGGGAGAAATGAGAGCAAAAGCCAAAACCCCTCCCTTCTCTTTCTCTTCCCTTATTAAATGAGGCATGGCTCACACCATGTAGCACCATGCTCTTCTCTCTCTCTCTTGGTCAACAAGAGAAAATAAATTCAAATCCTTTTTTTTCATTTTTCTTTTAAAAAAAAAACAACCATACAAATTTAAAACCCAAAACACTTAATAAAACTATTAAACTAGATTAGGAAAATGGTTAGCTCACCATGTTTGCTAATCATGGTTAAACCCCAAATTAACACCCTAGTTAACATGCACAAGTGCGTGCAAGCCTAGGAAAATTCTAATAAAATATTCATTAAATAAAATAAAATATTTGAAAATCAATTTGGTAAACTTTTTATTAAAAACCATATATTAAACTATAATTAGCCACTAAACACATTCTAAGGTGTTACAGAGGTGCTTGACCGAATGTAGCAAAGGAATATTGTTTCCTATGAAGAGTATGGCATCCACGTACAATACGAGGATGACAACCATACTCTCTACAACCTTCTTATTTATACTGTTGGATATGTATGCCCTAGAGGCCATTATTGTATAGTACTAGTTTGTATATTACATTTTGGAAGCTTATGATATATACATGGATTGACGACAATCTTGCTCGATATTGTAGTATGCTACTTGGTTTGTATCTATCTTAATATGTGTATATGTTTCTTTTAACATATTGCTAATACATATTGATGGAGCCCTTAGGATCTTTGCTTGACTACCAGCGTTGTGATGGCGATCACAGAGGCTGGGTAGTCTATAAGCACATCCTTATACAGGTCCCTAGTCGTAGGATTATCGAGACAGGGCATCGATACTTCAGAGTAGACTGGTGCATGCGCTTCTCATCCCAGCAGGGGAGATGGTCTGTCCCATAGCCATCAGTACGTCGTACTGGAGATAGTATGTAGGTGCTCGTTAGGTTACGAGTACACTGGACAAGACTCGTTGGGAACTGTTGATTGGTATTATACCTATCGTCAGTTAGCAGTTCCCAGGTGACATGAGTACAGCTTAGTCCGTTGACTTGACACTGCTATTTCGCCTCAAGTGTGTTCCCACTGTTCTTTGATTGCTACCCTACCACGGCTCTACTGAGTCGTGCAAACAGGTAGTAGTTGGGTGCAGTCCCGAAGCACTTGGAGGCAGTGACGATTAGACATGATTCGTCTCTCCCGGTATTGGGGGTTGACATCGCGTTGTGTTTGGAGAGCCATTACATAAAGTCCCTGACCAGAGCAAGCGAGATTTTAGGTACTACAGTAGTTTCTCAGGGTGTTTTGGACTACACTCTGGCACGACTTATACCGCTATTAGGGGACTGACGTTTACCATCCCCTAGGCCCGATATGCGATGCTCTTAGACGAAGAGACCGGACTGTACAGAGATTGTCACATTCAGGCTCAGTAGGAGTACGGATTGGTTCACCTCATCGGCCTTCTTATCGACATCTACCTGGGGACCGTTACGTACAGGTAGTACCGCTTGCGGCTTATGGTTAAACCCACTGCCAGCGTAGTGTCGAGTCTTTAGGGTCCCACACAGAGGGTTGTTCACCTTTGGGCGAAACGTAGTAGAGGTCGTATGGTTTTACGACAGGGTCCGTTCACATACGCGCACCTGTGCGTGTTTGGTGTTCGGGCAGTTGATACTAGTGGGCTTTGGTTTAAGCCAGATCCTAGTATTTGGTTTTGGGTTGGTTCAGTCTCATTGTATTCGTGTTCCTCGGAACACGGATGCGGGTATGTATATACAGTTGACAGAGGCAGAGAAGGAGAAAACTCATTAGGGATTTGACTATTGACTTGATTAAAACCATAATGAAATGGAGGAAATTGATTAATAAGTTTTAATTAGAGATAATTGTGTCATGGTAAATTGGTTTGACCATTTGACTTGTTGACTTTTATTGACTTAGATATTTTTTTATTGAGCATGAGATATTTTGCTTAGCATTAATTGAGACATGATAATGGTCAAATCAACATCAACCATGACAATTATCCTAATTAAAATGGTTATTATTCTTTATCCCCATAAGAGAGAAAACCCCTCATTATATCAATATACATTCCTTCTCATAGTTTGCTCTCTCTCCTTCTTCCTCTCTCAAGCCCTAATCTTTCATGAGTTGAAAATCAAGGGCTATTGAGACCAAACCACTAAAATCCCTCTCTACTCACTCTAGGGATCTTCGACTAGCATACCAAGCACCCTAGTTACTTCATTGTTGAGGTTGGAGCTCAAGGTAGAGGCCTTCGGGTGGATCTTCTTTGACGTGGAGAAGCCGGTGAAGAGGAGCCATCTACAACCACTTCAAGAAGCTCACCACAAGGAGAATGAAGGGTTGCTAGGCACGCGCACAAGGTTCTACGAGGTATCAACCATGCCTGATTAAAAAATTAGCCGTGCCGAACAACCCGAAGCCGGATCTTTAAACTAGGGTTTAGGCGAAAACAAGTATGTTAAACAGTTTAACACTAAGTGAGAGGTATTACAACCTTTGTAGATCCGGTCCTTCACTTCATATGCTCCGTGTTGAGATCCCATCGCTGCGATCATCGTGCTCCGGACTCTCGAGAGGTTCCACGAAGAGAAATATACATTCTTGCTTCTGATCTTCGATACAAAGATGATCTACCTTGAAGTTTCATTAACACAAGCTAACACTCATAAAATGATGTGAACACCCTCATCTAAATGGCTAGGGTAGATGAGGATGATGAAGTAGGATTTTTGCTCTCATTTGTTTTCTATTTCTCACTCATTTTCATCACAAAGATCAAAGCTAGAAAGCTTTGCAAGCAAAGAAGAAGAAGCAAGAAGATGATGAATAATATATTTTCTTTTGTGATGAACAATGATAGACTTTGATAAGGTTAGAAATGCAACCATGGTTCAAGTAACCATTGTAGAGAATTAACTAGGGTTAGGGTTTAGGGTTGAGTTAAAGAAATATCTTGCGAAATATCTTTTCCAAAACAAAAAAAGAAAACCTTCTAGAAACTTCTAGAAATGATTAACCCTAATCAAACCCTAACCATATTTAATCTCCACTAAACATGTTGCATTAATAACCATATCATGTTACAATATTATATATCACATATATAATATTTATTGTAACAAAATAAAATAATACAATTAACATATATCGCATATATATCAACGTATTACCCGAGTGAGAAAAAGAATCTTTTAATGAGCTAATATTAGTTAATGTAATTTTATATATCATATATATTATTATACATTAAATTATCGAATCAACACTTGATCCGACAATCCGGCTATATCGCATATAACCGACTAATATTTATCCGTACCGATTCATCGAATCAACACTTGATCCGATGACCCGGCTGATATCATATATCGCGAGAATAGAATATGGTATCTCATATCGCATTATCCTCGGTCCCGCACATATCACATATGTGCCCCTACTCCGTTTCGCCTGAGCCAAGAAACCTCTGTGTAGGACTCTAAAGAATCGTCAATACGCCGGCAGTAGGTGATGATCATATCAAACACCCACAAGCTGCAAGCGGTCAGCTAAACATAACAGCCATCCAGGTATTGAGCGCTCAGAAGATCAACAAGCAAGCCTGTACATTCTCCTGTGAATCCAAACAGTAACACTCCCGTACAGTCCGGTCTCGTCGTCTGATATGTCGCATATCTCGCCTAGGGGTGGTAAACGTCAGACCCCAGTAGCTCAATAAGTCGTGTCGATATGAGGTCTATAACAGTTCGAGAAACTACTGATAACACTTACCAGTAAATCTCAGCAACCCTGGCCAGGGATTTCCGGTTATAGCCAATCGAACATAGCACAATATCAACTCCCTATACCGGGAGAGACGAATCCCCTCCTATCGCTCATTGCCTCCATGTGATTCGGGACTGTACCCAAAAGCCACCTTTTTGCACGCCCTCTTGGACGTGGTATGATGGAAATCAAAGCACAGTGGGAATCACACAAGAATCTATGACGATCTCGGGTCAACAGACTACTCTGTACCAGTGTCACCGGAGAACTGCCATCTGACGTGAGGTATAATACCATCTGGGAGTTCTCGGCGAGTCCGTCCAGTGTACCCAGTCTCTACTGAGCACCCGTACACCATCCTTGATGTCAAACACTGATGGATATGGGATCATCCATCGCCCATCATATGGGTCAAGATGCGTATACGCTAGTCTACTCTGGTGCATCGATGCCCTGTCTCGATACACCCTCGACTAGGAACAGTTATAGGATGTACTCACCGACTACCGTGGCCCCACTAGTATGATCTCATCATAGTCGCAGTAGTCGAGTACATATCCTAAGGGCTTTATCAACATGTAACCTAGAGACAATCAGAGTACATGTTAAAATAAAGTATAACCAGATAGCGTACTATCATGTCGAGCAAGAAAGTCCTCCCTATATATGTCCAAGCATCCATTACAATATACATCGTATGTACAGTAATGGCCTCTAGGGCATACATATAACTAACAGAGAAGCACCACAAGAAGAGAAGGAGTTCGAGCTTGAGGTATAACTTTCAATCATAGTAGACAGAACTCTTTTAGTGCTAACTAGGTTTATGGTAAAGATCCGGTTTAGGGTTGTTATAGCGCCAAGTTTTTGATCATAGTAAAATTTTTGTTCCGCATTTGGCCACGGAAGTTGGCCGGGGCGCTGTCATAACCCTTCATATACATGGTTCATCTACCTTTTTGATGAAGTCAAACTCTTTGACAGCTTCATTAAAACAGATGTTCCATCTTCGCGATGCCAGCTTTAACCCGTAGATGGATTTAAGCAGTTTGCACATGCTTCCGCTGCTCCCACTGTCTACGAAGCCCTCTGGCAGTGTCGTATACACGCTCTCTTCTAAATCACCATTTAGAAAAGCGGTTTTGATATACAGTCTGCCAGATTTCGTAGTCATGGTATGCAGCAATGACAAATAGGATCCTGATGGACTTAAGCATAGCTTTGAAAGTCTCAACTTTTCCATCTATACCAAATTATCTTTCTCAAAGATCCTCTTGCTCCCCATGGGTTTTACCCCTTCAGGAGAAACGTCCAAAGTCAATACTGTTGGGTTATGCAAGCGCCCTGATTGAAATGTTTTGTGATCAAAGAATTAATTACCGCAATCAAGAACGGCGTCGCTTGGTAGCTAGCCGGTGAGTACGGGTCGGTCCATAAGGATTTTGTGTATTCTCAATTTGTTCTAACGAGTTAATTCCAATTGTTGTCGGATTGATTAAATCTAAAAACTAAGTTTGATCTAGACTAGGATTAAAATCTTTCTAGGGTTAGGTTTAGATTAAGTTTGGAAAGTCAATATTTCTCACCGCTTTCTATGCCCTAATTTAAATCTCTTTAGGTGTTATGGTAACAATTAATAAAGTGGATTAGTACCATCGGGAAGAAACGATGTTTCTTCCTCTAGGTTCTTGTCCTTCCTTTCTTAATTCTTAATCTACCCTCCATAGAAAACATACGCAACCGGTCGTTTATACTACGGTATCACCGTTACCTCATGGGGTAGGGTGCCGTAGGGAACGGTGTGTGTATGTATGCATGGAGTCCTATAAAAACGTGTGATGGGAAAGAAAGGGGTGAGAGATTTTCATCTCTCAAGCCTTCCCCAAATCTAACCCTAACAAGCGAGGAGACTACTCACTCATTAGGGAATTGAAAAACATATCTAACTATCTAACTAGGGCAGATAATAAAATTATACTAAGGCAGAATAAAAATTAACTAGGGTAATGAAATAAAATTACTTACTTTATTGATGGCTCTCTCCAAACATTATTAAATTCTGAATAGATGAAATAAAAAGAGGCATAACCTAAAACAGGTTTTAGGGTTTCTATTTATAGAACATAGAAACCCTAGGGTTACAATCAAGTCATATCTGCAATTACAAGTTTACCCCCTAAGAAAAGAACTAGTCAACGCACCGCCAGCCACCACAAAATTTTCCACCAATACGGGCTTAGCACGGCCGCGGAACCACGGCCAAGTGCCATGTTTGGCCGCAGTTCCGCGGCCAAAAAAGGGGCTTGTTGGCTCTTGTTTTCTAGGGTTCTGTCTGCTGCTTTGTACTTGGCTTTTCTTCACTTGGTTCTTCAGAATTTTTTCTAGTTTTTTCCAGATTTCCACAGTGAATAGTGTAGTGGACTTTACCTCTTGCTTCATGTCTAAGTCTTGAACCTTGCGCTGCCTTTGTACTTTGTGAACTTGTTCATTGATCTTCATTGTCCCTCAAAATATAGACACGATCAAGATTCCACCATTTATCGGTCGTAGTCTCACTTTTGTATCATCTTTTCATCAATTTCACTGTTTTGTTCCGAGAACCTGTAACCTGCAACTATGTAGCAGACATGGGTCAAAAGCACCTGTTTATTTGTAAAATGACTAAGAATGGGGAATATAATAATGCAAAATTATAATATGAACAAATACCCCCAAACTTATCTTTTGCTCGTCCTCGAGCAAACCTAGTTTTAATCTCGAAAAAGACCCAGCCTCACTTTCGCAGGGAAACGCGATTGCACTGAGCTCGTGCAACAAGCCGTTAAATCTCTAGGTGTCCCTAGTAGGAGGAGTGTTGTCTCCTAAGGGTTTCAGCGGATACTACCCACAAAATCCTATCAATTCGGCTTATCGACTTTTATTCTCCAATTAGGTCTTCTAAAAAGAACTCTATTATTTTCGACTCAGAAATTATCCACCCGTATTTTTCATGCTTCCTTATTATTTAACTTAAGATTATATATGTTATGTAGACTCACTTAGCTTTTAGCATCTTTTAAGTTTTCCTTCTAGGGTTCTATCTCAACTTAGGAATTTTTATCATCTCTATTAAAGATATAAGTCGTATTCTTCATTCCTATCTCTTATCTAAAACCCCAATCACATACCCCTACGTATGTGTATATATCACCCCTATACTTGGAAGTTCAAATCAAGCTATCATACTCTTGTCCGTCGTCCAAAGCACTCTTCAATTGGTGAATTTTTAGATGAAATTGCTCACACATCCTTCATGCGACCGTTAATACTTCTTGAGATACTAATGACCGATTACAAAATGTGGTTGCACTTTAAAGCGTAATTCCTAGTCTTGTAATCCCTAAGGCTTTTAGCAGTGACTCCCAAACTAGTTGGTCTAAGGCACTAGGTGATGAAGCACCCTCGCTAAATTTTTTTTTTTATTAATGCAGCCTTAAGTAATTACAAAAACCAGTGTTCATTTTTTTATCTCTTTATTCACACTTGTATTTTTATTTTTCTTCGTACTAAGGACTTTAGACAAGAGCATTTCAAGGTCTCTTCTACTATTCCAAATTTCAAGGTTCGTATTTGTGCAATTTGTAGGGTATATATTTTCAGAATCTAGATTTAAGCTTAGGAATTATTTTTCAAACTTATATTTTAATAAAAATATCAATACTTTTCCCTTGTTTTAACTTAGCCCAAGAAGTCAACTCGAAATTTGCTTATTTCTAAGTAAACTACAAATACATATATTTTCTACCGTTAAATTTTAAGAAAGGTTATTTTTAGGGGTTTTAATTCACTAGTCTAAGATCTAGTTGTTCCTAGCTAGTTAACCTTTTTGTCAAACTCAAGTCAATTACGGCCAAAATTGAATATTTCAATTTTATAATTTTTAAAATTTTTCAATTTTTATGGGTTTTAAAATAAGTATGCAAATGTAAAAATATACACATGAATGCGAAGGCAGAAGGCTTACCGAGCATACCCCCAAACTTAAACTTGATAGTGTCCTCACTGTCAGGCTACACCAAGAGGGTCAAAATTGTCGGCGCTCCCCTGTTTATTTTTTAAATATTTTTTTATTGTTAACTGAAAAAGAAAACAAAAATATATACAAAAAAAGCTTCCCCCAAACTTAAGTAAGACAGTGTTTCCACTGTTTTAAGTGTTAAAGTTCAGAGTTAGGGAGGAGAAACATCAAACTATATAAGGCCTTACACAGACCAAAGGTTAGCACCAACCATTCAAAAATTCTATCGTGATAATGGTAGGGTTGGTGAAGGAATGGAGTGTAGAGAAAGGAGTTGAGAAACACAAGAGACCGTATGGGAAGAAGGGTGGAATATGGTCTCGGTATATTCGGAGAAAAATGACGGAAGAGAGAAAGAAGTGTAGTACGAACTTGAGGGTGTAAATTGAGTGAATAAATTAGCGCAAATTGTGATGACCGATGTGTTAAAAGAGATTGTACTAATCTATTAACCTGTCGAGAAATGGGGTCAAATCCCTCAAGATTCGCAAGAAAACATGGGTACGTCGAACTTGGTAAACCATCCATTGAAAATGGAAACGTGACGGATTCTTGCGCGGTCAAAACGATGGAAAGGACGAAGGGGAGTGATTTAGGGACAGTCTTATTCTCACCTAAGTAAACTGTCTCGAACTCGAAGGATTCCATCAATGGTTCGAATAACTGTAAGCAACCGATTCTGATGGTTCTACTAACTCATCTGAAAATTTAAAGGACTCAAACTCGGACGGTGAGTCTTCAAAATCGTCCGAAAAAGTGAAACACTCGTAATCGTTATTGGCTGTGAGAACTGTGTCAGATTCAAAGAGGAACACACTAGTGGAGTCCAAACTGCTGTGATCGAACAGAAATTTTTCAAGCTCACAGTCCTCAAGCGTGATCTCTTGCATGGTCGGAATGATGATGGAGGAAAGTGAGTGAGGAAGTATAACAGTTAAAGGTTCTGGAGGATGAATTGGAAAATCCGACTCATCAAACAAAAATGGTTCATCCTCAATACTATCCTCAATACTCTCCTCAATACTATCCTCATAATTCTCCTCAAAAGTTAACTCATCCATGCAATTATCATCAAAATCAAGACGCATATGAAGTTCGGGAGAAACATTTAATAACTCGGGATGATGAATTGGAGAGAAAAATTCAGTCAAATCTGCGGGTTCATCATCCAAAATATTCCCTGCATCTATATCCTCAATCAAGTGAAAATCTATTTTTTCTGACACCTCATCAAAAGCATGGATATTTATCAATTCAGGTTCTAGATTGGAGGTGTAGAGGTCGAAAGGATTGGTGATGCTTTCACTCGAAAGGGACCCTTCACAATCCGGCAAATCAAGCACTACAAAATCGCACAACTCATTAAAATTTTTATTTTCAACTGGTGAATCATTTGGGACACTTGATAGACATTCAAAACCGGAGTTGTGGGATTTAATTGAGGATGGGTAGGTTTGATTTGGAAGGATGTATAGCTCACTCTCTCCACTTAAATTCTCGATTTGTCCAACTGCCTCATCATACGTTGGAAAATTTAGAGCTACTTGGAAACTAGCTACCGGTTCACTAGGTTGTCTTGATGAATTAAGGACGGCAATGGACGCATCCAAATTGCCCATTTGTCGATTTGTCGCTACAATATAAGCTTCCAACGACTGTTCCAGACTAGACATGGGTTGTGAAGGGGTTTCAGTAAAATATTCAAAATTGTTTGGATTCTGGAAACTCCCAAATGGCTGTGTAGAAGCAATGTCTAGAGAAGGTGTGAAAGTCGGGTAGGACTAGTAGGAATTGAATGGTTGGATAGGAGTAGAATCAATATTTGGATAAAAAGATGAATGGACTTGTTGATCCCAAGAATTGGAAGTGTTGAAAGGAGTGAAAGATCGGTTACGAGATTGTTCAATATATTCAGCAATAGACATGGGTTCCGGAGTTACAACAGGACTCGAAAAAGGGGTATCAACGTAAAGAGGTGGTGAAGGTTGAAATGGTTGATACAAAATGGATTGCAGAGTCGAACTGTTTCTCATAGACGCTTCTATTCAATCTTTCAAAGAAATTTTGGGTATGGAGGGGTCGTCCGTAATTCGACCAAACAATTCGCGTATGAAGCAATGTTTGGATGAGGGTACCAAAGTTCGGCAAGAGTTTTGGGAGGTGGGGTACCCATGATGTAAGAAGGAGAAGAAAAAGAATGTGGGGTGCATGGATTTCTTAGCGACAAGTTTCAAGTTTTTGTAAAAAATTTTCTTTTCTCTTTTTGTGCTTTTTTTTTATGTGGAGCTTTTTGCAAAAAAGATTTTCGATAAAAGGCTTAGACACACATTCAATCAACCACAAATGCACAATCAGGCCTAGATCTAGGGTCACCTAGGTCAGCTAGACAGCTTCTAACTGTTCCAAAGGGTAAGAAGTAGAACCTCAAACCGCCTCTTCACCGCCAATTGTGGCCAGGTAAGCACAAGTAGAGAAAGGAGGGATCCGCTCACGAATCACCATGAGACGGGCCTTTTAAAGTTACCTTTCACTACCTGTCTAGCCTAGGCACCACAAAGTCAGGTTACGATCAACGGTCGATGCCTACAACTATTCCTCTGTCCTATTGAGCGCGAAGTCCTTAGGGCTGAGTCTAATCTTTTTTAATTAGATTGATGGTCAATGCAATATGCCTTATGTGATTTTTGGGGTTCTGGGAAGGGTAATGAAATCCCCACCCAATCTGGATTGGTGTTCAAGCCCCTTAAAGTCAAATTAAATTATGCAAAGCAGTAACACAATCAAACACTTGCAAACAATTTATTTTTTTAGCGCGGCGCAAAGAATCTTGCACAAGATCAATTATTGGAAGGGGGAGAAATTTTTGGCGCAAAGAATCCTGCAGGAAACTTTTACAGAGGAGATATCAGGAGGTTCAGAGAAGGAGAGGAGAAGCTTACAGAGGATTTTTCCTTTGCTGACATCACCACCGCACCGCGGATACGCGGTCGGAGCAGGGCTCACACGGAGAAATCGCGGTTGGAAAGGCGGTTCAGTTCTCCAGCTTTCTTCTGCTCCTCTGTTGTTGTAATCCTCTATTGTTCAGATCTTCAGTTTTCTGTTTCGCTCTCTGGATTTTTCCAGATCTGAATTTGTTCTTCGATCCTGCACAATTCAAACGAAAATACCCTTCACAAAATGACAAGATGATAAATTTTTTTATATTTTTATATTTTTCAGTTTTTATGATTTTTCAATTTTATATTAACCCGAAATTACAAAAAGAAAATAACACACCATCCCCGGCAACGGCGCCATTTGATTGAAATGTTTTGTGATCAAAGAATTAATTACCGCAATCAAGAACGGCGTCGCTTGGTAGCTAGCAGGTGAGTACGGGTCAGTCCACAAGGATTTTGTGTATTCTCAATTTATTCTAACGAGTTAATTCCGATTGTTGTCGGATTGATTAAATCTAAAAACTAAGTTTGATCTAGACTAGGATTAAAATCTTGCTAGGGTTAGGTTTAGGTTAAGTTTGGAAAGTCAATATTTCTCACCGCTTTCTATGCCCTATTTAAGATCTATGAGGTGTTATGGTAATAATTAATAAAGTGGATTGGTACCATCGGGAAGAAAAGATGTTTCTTCCTCTAGGTTCTTGTCCTTCCTTTCTCAATTCTTACTCTAACTTCCATGGAAAACATATGCAACCGGTCTTTTATACTACGGTATCACCGCTAACTCGTGGGATAGGGTGCCATAGGGAGCGGTGTGTGTATGTATGCATGGAGTCCCATAAAAATATGTGATGGGCAAAAAAGGGGTGAGAGATTTTCATCTCTCAAGCCTTCCCTATTCCTAACCCTAACAAGTGAGGAACTACTCATTTATTAGGGAATTGACAAAAAGAGACATTTTTATGATTTTAATTCAATAACCTAATTATCTAAACTAGGGCAAATAATTAAAATTATAACTAGGGCAGATAAAGAAAATCTATACTAGGGCAGGAAAGAAAAATTAACTAGGGTAAGATAAAGAAAAAGACTTACTTTATTTGATGCACTCTTCAACATTACAAGAATTGAAAATTCTGAAATAGATGAATAAAATGAGGCACAAGAAGTGGCATGCTCCAAAAAGAGCATTAGGGATTCTATTTATAGATTATAGAGGGTTACAATTGACTCACATCTGCATTTATAATTTTGCCCTAAGAAAAACCTAGTTAATGCACCGACGCATCGACACGCGCGACACGCGCCGACACGCGCTACGCACGGCCGCGGAACCGCGGCCAAAACCCATGTTTGGCCGCGGTTCCACGGCCATATATGGGGCTTGTTGTCTCTGTTTTTCCTGGTTGCTTCTGGTTACATTCTGCTTCTTATTTCTTCACTTGGTTTCTCAGATTGTCTTTTTGCTTTCTTCCAGATTTCCATAGTGAATAATGTCGTGGACTTTACCGCTTGGTTCGTGTCGAAGTCTTGAACCTTGCACTGCCTTTGTACTTATTTATTGATCTTTGTTTATTCTCCAAACTGTAGGCTTGATCAAGATTCTTCCATTTGTTGGTCGTAGTCTCACTTTTGTATCGTCTTTTCATCTTTTCACTGTTTTTGTTCCGAGAACCTGTAACCTGCAACTATGTAGCAGACATGGATCAAAAGCACCTGTTTATTTGTAAAATGACTAAGAATGGGGAATATAATAATGCAAAATTATGGTATGAACAAATACCCCTAAACTTATTTTTTGCTCGTCCTTGAGCAAAACTAGTTTTATTCTCGAAAAAGACCTAGCCTCACTTTCGCAGGAAAACGCGATTGCACTGAGCTCGTGCAACAAGCCGTTAAACTTCTAGGTGTCCCTAGTAGGAGGAGTGTTGTCTCCTGAGGGTTTTCAGCGGATACTGCCCACAAAATCCTATCAATTCGGCTCATTAACTTTTATTCTCCAATTAGGTTTTCCAACAAGGAATTCTATTATCTTCGACTCAGAAATTATCAACCCATATTTTTCACACTTCCTTATCATTTAACTTAAAATTATATATGTTCTGTAGACTTATTTTGCTTTTAGCATCTTTTAAGTTTTCCTTCTAGGGTTCTATCTCAACTTAGGAATTTTTATCATCTCTATTAAAGATATAAGTCCTATTCTTTATTCCTATCTCTTATCTAAACCCCAATCATATACCCCTACGTGTGTGTATATATCACCCCTACACTTGGAAATTCAAATCAAGCTATTATACTCTTGTCCATTGTCCAAAGTACTTTTCAATTGGTGAATTTTTTAGATGAAATTACTCACACATTTTTCATACGACTGTTAATACTTCTTGAGGTACCAACGACCGATTACAAAATGTGCCTGCACATTAATGCGTAATTCCTTGTTTTGTAACACCTAAGGCTTTAGCAGTGACTCCCAAACCAGTTGGTTTAAGGCACTAGGTGATAAAGCACACTCGCTAAATATTTTTTTCTATTTATGCAGCCTTAAGTAATTACAACAACCAGTGTTCATTTTTTTTATTATCTCTTTATTCACGCTTGTATTTTTATTTTATTTTTCTTCATACTAAGGACTTTAGACAAGAGCATTTCAAGGTCTCTTCTACTATTCCAAGTTTCAAGTTCGTGTTTGTGCAATTTATAGGGTATATATTTTCAGAATTTAGACTTAAACTTAGGAATTATTTTTCAAACTTATATTTTAATAAAAATATCAATACTTTTCCCTTGTTTTAACTTAGCCCATGAAGTTAACTCGAAATTTGCCTATTTCTAAATAAACTACAAAGACATATACTTTCTACCGTTAAATTTTAAGAAAGGTTATTTTTAGGGTTTTTAATTTACTAAGTCTAAGATCTAGTTGTTCCTAACTAGTTAACCGTCTTGTTAAACTTAAGTCAATTATGGCCAAAATTGAATGTTTCAATTTTTATAATTTTTTTTAAATTTTTTAAATTTTTATGGGTTTTAAAATAAGTATGCAAATGCAAAAATGTACATATGAATGCGAAGGAAGAAACCTTATCGAGCACACCCCCAAACATAAACTTGACAGTGTCCTCACTGTCAGGCTACACCAAGAGAGTCAAAATTGTCGGCGCTCCCCTGTTTATTTATTTACAATTTTTTTTATTGTTAAAAGAAGAACAAAATATATATACGAAAAGGTCCCTCCAAACTTAAGTGAAATAGTGTTTCCACTGTTTAAGCGTTAAAGTTCAGAGTTAGGGAGGAGAAAAATCAAACTATACAAGGCCTTACACAGTCCAAAGGTTAGCACCAACCATTCAAAAATTTTATCGTTATAATGGTAGGGTTGGTGAAAGAATGGAGTGTAGAGAAAGGAGATGAGAAGCACACGAGACCGTGTGGAAAGAAAGGTGGAATATGGTCTCGGTATATTAGAAGAATGGCTGAAGAGAGAATGAAGTATAGTACGAACTTGAGGGTGTAAATTGAGTGAATAAATTAGCACAAATTGTAATAACCGATGTGTTAAAAGCGATTGTGCTAATTTATCAACCCGTCGAGAAATGGGGTCAAATCCCTCAAGATTTGCAAGAAAACATAGGTACGTTTAACTTGGTAAACCATCTATTGAAAATGTAAGCGCGACGGATTCTTGCGCGGTCGAAACGATGGAAAGGACGAAGGGGAGTGATTTAGGGATAGTCTTATTCTCACCTAAGTAATCTGTCTCGAACTCGAAGGATTTCATCAATGGTTCGAAATGACTGTAAGCAACCGAGTCTGATGGTTCTACTAACTCATCTGAAAATTCAAAGGACTCAAACTCGGGCGGTGAGTCATCAAAATCGTCCGAAAAAGTGAAACATTCATAATCGATATCGGTTGTGCCAACTGTGTTAGATTCAAGGAGGGACGCACTAGTGGCGTCAAAACTTTTGTCATCAAACAGAAATTTTTCAAGCTCGCAGTCCTCCTGCGTGATTTCGTGAATCGAGCAAACTTCTCGTGTACTAGTTTTAGGCACAGAGGGCAAACTTCCTATCTTGTAAATATTCAACTCACTAGACATCTACCCGAAGGATAGAGTCATAGAGCCATTGCGACAATTTATTACGGCATTGGAAGTGGCCAAAAATGGTCGACCGAGGATCATCGGAATTTGGTTCCGTGGGTTAGCAACAGGTTGTGTGTCCATAACAATAAAATCAACGGGGAATATGAAGTCCCCTACTTTGATCAACACATCCTCTAACTCACCCCTAGGATGGGTGATCGATCGATCACCCATTTGGAGAGTACAACGAGTGGGTTTCAACTCTCCAACACCTAATTGCTCGTACACGGAGTAGGGAAGCCGGTTAACACTAGACCCAAGATCTAAAAGTGCTCGATTGATGTTCTTATCCCCAATTGTTATTGAAATTGTAAGACAGCCAGGGTCCTTTCGTTTTTGGGGTAAGGGTTGACGTTGGTTAATAGCATTGCTCACGGCACTAGCTACTAGCACTTTCTTGGGTATTTGAGATTTTCTCTTCGAGGTGCATAAGCCCTTTAAGATTTTTGCATACGAAAGGACTTGTTGGATTGCATCCAAGAGAGATATATTTATGCTAACCTGTTTAAATAACTCCACAATTTTCTCCATTTGTGGAGTTGGTTTATTGGATCTCAACCTGTTTGGAAATGGAGCATTTTGAAAATCTGTTGAGTCCAATGTTTGTGGAGTAGAATGTGGAGGTGGAACGGGTCCCAGTTTTGGTGTGTTCGTGAAGTGAGAAGTGGGTCCGTTCGAAGTAGAAGAAGTAGAGCCTTGTGAAGAATGAAGAATAGGTTCTAACGAAGAAGATGAAGAAGAAGAAGAACCACCGGCAGGGGTGTCATCACTATTACCCACGTTATTTTGCAACACTCTTCCAGATTTCAACGTGGTCACAGCATTTACATAATGATTTTGTTGTTCATATGCAACATGTGCGTTGTGTGTGTGACCGGGATTTGCCAATGGTTGAGATGGAAGATTTCCCTTTTCTCGCTCTCTCAACGCAGCAGTTTGTTATGCAATTTGGGTCTCAATAGATTTGATACTTTGATCATGTGAAGAATTGTTGTGCACCAAAGACTGAATAGAGTCATAGATTTGATTGATCAAAGAATATTTATAACCGCAATCAAGAACGGCGTCGCTTGGTAGCTAGCCGGTGAGTACGGGTCGGTCTACATGGATGTTGTGTATTTCCTAATTTGGTCTAACGAGTTAATTCCAAACGGTGTGGATGGATTATCGCTAAAAACTAAACTGATTTAATCTAGGACTAGAATCTTGCTAGGGTTAGGTTTAGGTTAAGTTTGGAAATTGAAGATTTCCTCACCGCTTTCAATGCCCTAATTTAGATTTCTTTAGGTGTTATGGTAACAATTAATAAAGGGGATTAGTACCATCGGGAAGAAACGATGTTTCTTCCTCTAGGTTCTTGTCCTTCTTTTCTTAATTCTTACCCTAATCTCCATGGAAAACATACGCAACCGGTCGTTTATACTACGGTATCACCGTTACCTCGTGGGGTAGGGTGCCGTAGGGAATGGTGTGTGTATGTATGCATGGAGTCCTATAAAAACGTGTGATGGGAAAGAAAGGGGTTAGAGATTTTCATCTCTCAAGCCTTCCCCAAATCTAACCCTAACAAGCGAGGAGACTACTCACTCATTAGGGAATTGAAAAATATTTCTAACTATCTAACTAGGGCAGATAATAAAATTATACTAAGGCAGAATAAAAATTAACTAGGGTAATGAAATAAAATTACTTACTTTATTGATGGCTCTCTCCAAACATTTACACAGGAATTAAATTCTGAATAGATGAAATAAAAAGAGGCATAACCTAAACAGGTTTTAGGGTTTCTATTTGTAGAACATCGAAACCCTAGGGTTACTATCGAGTCATATCTACAATTACAAGTTTACCCCTTAAGAAAAGAACTAGTCAACGCACAGCCAGCCGCCACAAATTTTTCCACCAATACGGGCTTAGCACGGCCGCGGAACCGCGGCCAAGTGCCATGTTTGGCCGCGGTTCCGCGGCCAAAAAAGGGGCTTGTTGGCTCTTGTTTTCTAGGGTTCTGTCTGCTGCTTTGTACTTGGCTTTTCTTCACTTGGTTCTTCAGAATTTCTTCTGGTTTCTTCCAAATTTCCACAGTGAATAATGTAGTGGACTTTACCGCTTGCTTCGTGTCTAAGTCTTGAAACTTGCGCTGCCTTTGTACTTTATGAACTTGTTCATTGATCTTCATTGTCCCTCAAATGTAGGCACGATCAAGATTCCACCATTTATCGGTCGTAGTCTCACTTTTGTATCATCTTTTCATCAATTTCACTGTTTTGTTCCGAGAACCTGTAACCTGCAACTATGTAGCAGACATGGGTCAAAAGCACCTGTTTATTTGTAAAATGACTAAGAATGGGGAATATAATAATGCAAAATTATGATATGAACACCTGTCTTTGAAATACTCCCGATTCGTTAGTATTTTTGAAATAGGTATGACATCGGCCTAGCCTAACATCTAATATCAAAACTACAGCTCTAACTAACAAGTCAATCAGGAGGGGTATGGAAACCGCCTAAATCTGAGTCGATATATATATATATATATATATATATATATATATATATATATATATATATATATAAGTCCGTGATCCCGCCTCAAAGGTACTGCATACGATTCAATATCATACGACATCCTCGAGTCATGAGTGCGGATCTATCATCAATATAAAGCTCGTACGGTAAATCATCGTACGACATCCCAAAAGCTGGGTACGGGTCAATATCACATTCATCTCATCAATTATATGGTATCCTTATCATCATATCTCATGATCTGGGGTACTGATCTAAGTCTAGTACAAATTGATACCATCTATATAAATATAAATGCGTGTGTGAAACACGCGTCCAAAGGCCCGCTAAAATCTCATGCCGTATCCCAAATACGAATCACATCACGGTACTGATGTCATGGCACTATGCCCAATCTCATCGACTCATCTCCAAATATCATCCACTATCCTCATCATCCATGTATAAGTATAACAAGCAAGAATGTGTGTATGTGTGGGTGTAAGCCTATTCTAGGGTTTGCAACTAGGAAACTATACTAGTTTACTTATAGACCCTAATCTATCCATAGTACACCTAATCACATCTAGAATATCCAAGTCACACATAACGCTATCATACATATACATATAGTATATATCTAGTATACTAAGTATCGAACTGCGGGGTGTTATACGCCATCCACCCGACTTCCCCCGTAGATATAATCTACTCACCTTGTGTCTTGCTTGCCGATGTTGATGTCGCCATCATCTTCTTCATCGTCTCGAATTGTCATGGGGGTACCTACATGTCATACGTATCGCATCGCATTAAAAGCAAATCGAAACCAAAACGACACACGAAAATCAAAACGACACACTTAAAAGCCTATAGGTTAGAACCTATAGTTTTCATCTCGCAACTCAACCCAATAACACTCGGGATAGATGTACAAACGTCAAGTGACCAAGTACAAACACAAATATGAAAACTTAAATCCATATACATCATGAAACACATGGCAGCAACCCAGAAAAGTGGTCCCATATTTCGTCTCAGGTGAAAACAAGGTAAGTAAACAACTCTGGGGTGATGTATAGGGTACATATGAGCTACTGGAACAACCTGGAGACATTCCATCACCTAGTGGCCGGCCACTCCCTTGCTAAAACCGGCCTCCTCGGTTTTCCTGGGGATTTTGGGTGTCGTCTTCACATGGTGGTCTCATGGTGGTCTATCTAGGTCTCTGAAGTTGTTTATTTGTCTCGTAAATGCCCCGGTTCATCCCAGATTTCCCTGCACACCCTAAAACTCACAAACCGACATCAATAGTTCTGAAGTTCCGTACTTTGATTTTCAGTAGGGTTGGTCTGGGTTTCTATCAATTGGGAGGGGTTTAAGGTCACCACTAGGCCTCAATTCACAATCACAACTCCAATCAAACCCTAACCCTCTCTAGAAATTTCCAAAGTGCACAAAACTTCGCTAAATCACCTTTAAACTTGAAAAGAGGCTTTAGCAAAGGAAAAACTACATTAATTGTGAAAGGATTACCTTATTAGGGACCCAAGAATCTCCTTCAGCACCAAAATGTGATTTTTCTTTGTCCAAAGTGTAGCTTGTGAAGTTGTGCACAACTTTTGTGAAATGGGAATGGGGTTTTGGGTTGTTTTATAAAGTTTGAGAGGATGAAGAGGGGGAGGGAGTGAAGGCAGCAACCATGGGGCTAAGGAAGAAGAAATATGATGATGGTGAAGTGTTAGAGATAAGCCAAGACTTAAGTTTGACCCTCACCTTTCTCTCTCTTGCCCATGCTCTATATTTTACTCTTTTCTTTTCTTTTCTTTTATTTCCTTCTCTCCTCAATAGTAAACCCAAAACAAGGAATGAAACATGAAGATAAAGCCATGTAGGAAAATGTAACACAACTGTGAAATGATATGGTGTATGTTTTGCACAAAACACTCTTAAAGCGCGATTAGCGATTTCTAATCGCGATTAGCACAAAATTAGTGTATAATTAAGCATAAAAACTTAAAATTTGCATAATTCACATAAAACACCCTCTTTTAGTAATTTCTATAATTTTTCAAATTTTTTATCAATTTATCGGTATTTAATTATACCGATATATTAAAATATTCATTAAAATTAATATTAAATTCTAAAAATTCCCAAAAGTAATATTTTATTTTTTTGAAATGTTACAAGAGCTCTCTCCAAATCAGTCTTGGAAGACATCTTTTTGGAGAGAGTGAGTCCTGAGATCATGGGTAAAAACCCACGCTTGGATTCTTCCATACCAAACCTCTTTAGTATGGTGTCAATGTACCTTGACTGGGACAATCCCAGTATCCGTTTAGATCTATCTCTATAGATCTTAATTCCCAAGATGTAGGAGGCATCACCTAGATCTTTCATTGAGAATCTATGTGATAAGAAGAGCTTGACCGATTGCAGTATAGGAATGTCATTTCCTATCAAGAGTATGTCATCCACGTACAATACGAGGAAGACAACCTTACTCTCTGCCACCTTCTTGTATATACTGTTAGTTGTATGTATGCCCTAGAGGCCAGTATTGTACAGATTATGTATATTATATTGGATGCTTGGACATATATAGAGATGACTTTCTTGCTTGACATGATAGTATGCTATCTGGTTGCTCTTTATCTTAACATGTACACTAGTCTCTTTATACTGTCTTATAGTTACATGTTGGTAAAGCCCTTAGGATTTGTACTTGACTACCTGGACTATGATGCAGATCATACTAGTGGGGACATGGTAGTCCATAAGTACATCCTTCAAGGTCCCTAGTCGTGGGTGTATCGAGACGGGGCATCGATATACCAGAGTAGACTAGCGTATACGCTTCTCGACCCATGTGATGGGCGATGGATGATCCCATATCCATTGGTGTTTGACATCAGAGATGGTATACGGGTGCTCAGTGGAGACTGGGTACACTGGACGGACTCGCCGAGAACTCCCAGATGGTATTATACCTCACGTCAGATGGCAGTTCTCTGGTGACACTTGTACAGGTTAGTCTGTAGACCCGAGATCGTCATAGAGTCTTGTGTGATTCCCACTGTGCTTTGATCTCCACCTTACCACGTCCATGAGGGCGTGCAAAACGGTGGTCTTTGGGTACAGTCCCGAGTCACATGGAGGCAATGAGCGATAGGAGGGGTTTCGTCTCTCCCGGTATTGGGGGTTGATGTTGCGCTGTGCTCGATTGGCCGTAACAGGGAAGTCCCTGGCCAGGGCTGATCAGAGATTTGCTGGTAAGTGTTACCAGTAGTTTCTCGACCCGTTACGAGCCTCACATCAGCACGACTTATCGGTTATTGGGGTCTGACGTTTACCACCCCTAGACTTGATATGCGACATATCAGACGAAGAGACCGGACTGTATGGTAAGTGTTACTGGTCGGATTCGCAGGAGTGTGAGCGGGCTAGCTCGTCGATCTTCTGATCGCTCAATACCCGGGTGGCCGTTACGTTTAGCAGACCGCTTGCGGCTTGTGGGTGCTTGATATGATCATCATCTGCTACCGGCGTATTGACGAGTCTTTAGAGTCCTACACAGAGGTTTCCTGGCTCAAGCGAAACGAAATAGGAGCGCATATGGGATATGTGCGGGACCGAGAATAATGCGTGTATGTGATACCGCATTTCATTCTCGTGATATATGTTTCGATTGGTCATATTCGATATGACCTAGTTATCGAATCATTGATTCGATAAATCGATACATTGGATTCTAGTCGGTTATGTGCGACATGACCGGATCATTGAATCAAATGTTGATTTAATGATTTAATGCATAATTATATATTTGATATATTGCATTGCATTAACTAGTATTGGTTCACTTTAAACGGATTTTTCTCACTTGATGCACATTGTATATGTGATATGCTTTAGTGCACTACTTTGTATCATGTTTGATGATACTTGATCATATAGTTAAGTTTATAGAATTAATCCATGGTTAATTTGATAATTAGGGTTTTGCATATTCATTTATTTATTTATTTGTTTATTTATTTATTTGAAATGGATTAAGATAAGAATGGTGGCTTTATTTGTTTTATATTGAAGCTTCATGAAGCTTTGACTTTGCTAACCATCCTTATCTTCATGCTTAACCCTAACCCATCCAAGTGACCATGGTTAATTCTCTACACTTAACCCTAGTTCAAGTTATGATAAGTATTTGATTTAAATTTATTTTTATCACAAGACTTATCATATTCTTTTCTTGAGCTCCATCTTCTTCTTCTTCTTCAAGCTTGCTACTCTAATGGCAACTTGAGATTTAGTGAGAGAAATCCAAATCTAAAGTGAACCCACCTTCTATTTCTTCATCCTCTACCTCTTGCCAAGTTGTTTTGGGTGTTTACTTCACAAGTTTCACAAGTTTGTGAAGTCGGAGCTTGAGTTTGTGCAACCTCGACGTAGATCGTCTTTGACACGAAGCCGACGACCTATTCCGCACGTTTCTCCGATGAAGCCGTCACGAGAGTTCAAGCTTCAAGATGGACAGCGAGAGGACGCCCTTGCGGAGCCGTGGAGGTGGATATCCGGATCTACAAAGGTTGTAATTTCCGTATCCCAGTAGTTAAGTGTTAACTAAGTTTTCTTTTCGCCTAAACATCTAGTTTAAGATCCGTAGTCTAGGGTTTCTCGGCACCAAAAATTTTAAATTGGCATGTTCGATGCCTTGTGAGACCTTACTAGAGTGCCTAGGAACCTTTCACTGGTATCAGAGCCTAGCTAGAGCCTTAGGCGAAGTCTAGACGGAGTTTGAAGTCCGGACGAACCTGAAACCCCGATGCCCAAGAGCTCTCTGGACATTTTATGAAATCTGGGATTTTTTGATATTAAAAATGCTTAAAAAATTCACCAAAGAATTCTAAGAATTACTGTGTAAAACGTTTCCCATGAACAGTTCAATGAGCCGCGGAAAAGCGGCAGAAGCATGGCTTCTACCGCTGTTCCGCGGTCAGATAGTGACGTCAGCCATGTTTGACTGCACAGTAATACCTGATAAATTCTGGTGAGTTTTCTGGGTATTTTTAAATTGATTTAAGGGTTGAGTACTCTGGGGTTATATTGGGAATCGACGATTCGATCGGAATATCAAACTTTGTCTAAGTGTTTTTCCAGATAACTGTAGAATATGTTAAAAAGTTTGACCGGATACAAATACCCAACTTTTCCTCTGCCGGAAAAAATTCCAAGTGTTGGATTTTTCTGTGGTTAAAAGACGTTCGAAGTAGTGCAAGTAATGCGATGGTCCCTCTAGAAGACAACAAACCTTAACTCGATTATGTGACCGTCTTGAACTGCCCTTTGAACCTTCGGGTTTGGGGCAGTACGGCGTGCCACATGTGAGGCGTTGGCTTGACCCTTCTATGGCTGGACCGTTGGTACTGAGGTATGAAGTGAATGTCTTTGAACCTATTTCATGTGTTGATCGGTGTCGGGAAAACTTGGGTGTTCGAATGTTCGATCGGAAAGTTTGATATATTCTATTTATCCGGAATTGGATACAATAATTGGAATTCACAAACAGTTATGAGATAACTGGATGAATGTTATAAATCTAGCAGTTTAGTCCCGTACGATATTGAAAAGAGTTTTCGATAATGAGACTAAAATGCGGGGTTTGTAACTGTTAGGCATGTGATGTCTAAAGAGGTTGCGGATTCCAACTGTTGTAGTTTTACACTTTCTTTTCTGTGACCGTAAGTGTAGTATGTTCATATCGCCGGTTTCGTTGCTATACGTCAACGACAATTGGGGTATGCATACTTACTTACGTTGATGACATGTGATGTTATGTGTTGCTGGATATGTTATATTGGATCGTCGTGTTTGAATAGCGGTGTTTTTTATGTGAGATGAGTGTTTTTCATTTTCATTCATGTAAAAACTTGTATGTAATATTCTTTTATTTGGGGCACTTCCAGGTAGTGGAAGCTGTCACCCTTTGTATATTATTTACTTTTCCGCATTAGGATAGACCCAAGGAGGGGAGCACAAGTAACCGGGTTCTGGGGTCCAGTGGGAGACAAACTCGAGGAGTCGAGTCCGGGTCTCCTAACCCTAGAATTGGCAGGGTTGCTTGCCGCTCTCGTAGGGGTCTAGGGGTGTGGGATTGGCTATTCATCACGACCGTGGAATCCGTGTTTTATACTGGCTCGTATTGAAAACACGGACGTCCTAGTATATCCAATATTTCATATGTTTCTTCTGCTGCGATATCTGTGATGTGATCATGTGATGTTCTGTGATGGATATAGTATATATGATATATTATATAGACGTTACTTATGTTTTACACCCGCGCTAGCCCTGCCCTGCTCTGTCGTTAGTTACCTAACCTAACGGTGCACGAGGGGACATCGAGGCGAATGCGGATGGCATAAGTGTATGTCATATCTATCTGTGATGTTTAGGTATTTAAATGATGGGACTTCATTAATGTGATTAATGAAAGATAAAGAAACCTAAGATGTTGTAGAATCAGATTTTAAACAAAACAGGTAGCTACAGTTCTTGCTTTGCATAGCGGTATATATGATATACCCCGCACCTTATTCGATGAGGAAAGGACCGAGATCCCTTCACCGGGAGTGACTCCTTTAGCAATAACTGGCGGATGCTACACACTCGGTTTGCTTTTGACTGCTTTTGCGTTTTTGCTTTGCACAGCGATATATATGATATATCCCGCACCTCATTCGACGAGGAAAGGACCGAGATCCCTTCGCCGGGAGTGACTCCTTTAGCAAAACTAGAAAAGCCTCAAAATCACTCCATTTCAAAACTTCATTTGATTCTACAACGATATCAAGTTCATTACGCTCATGGTTTTCAGAAAAACCTGGTGTAGCCCTCCGTCATTTCAGATGAGTAGTAGTTAGTATTCATGCTACGTTTGTTGGCCTGCGTCAAGGCGTAGTGTGCGGTAGCTAACTAGTATTTATCTGCTTATGCATATGATGCAGATTGGATTAGGGTAGTCGTGCGACTTTGTTGGCCTGCGTCAAGGGTCGTACGGGTGGGTTTAATTCAATCAGGAAATGACGGGTTGAACTTGACTAGCGCACTATGGTTTGTTGGCCTGCGTCAAGGTCATAGCACGCTAGGGGCAAAAGCATTATCGGGAATTTCAAGTGTTGAAATTTGCAATGAGATTGCATACCTTCTATGAGATAGTTGGATCCCGATACCCACTGCGAGTAAGAGTTACTCCTGGGAGAGTTTTACACATTGCAATTAGCCGATCAAGTAGGTGTCTAGAAAGGTGTCAACGGGGTTACGCCTCTGGGAAAACGAGGTTTACATTAATTAGGTTCGTGCGAAAGCACGGGGGACCTCCCTCAAAGTACCGACACTGGCCTGGCTGAAAGATTGGCGAACCTGTAGTGTGTAATTAATCCCGGCTAGTCTTTCCTTTTAGGGTTTGGAGGAAGATTTGATAAAAAGCAGTGGGAGCCATCCTGATTAGATAAGATAATAACCAATCTGATCTTGCACGAGCATACGCTAAAGTGTTTTCTTCTCTCTCTCTCCAGGTAGCGACCATTTCATGCCTTAATCAAGATAATAATATGGATGTATTGACCGAACCCGCATGTTATACTGTGCTGGGGAACGTTGGTTCCGTTCATTCTTATAAGAGTTATAGGAATGAACAGGATATAGGGGAATACCGGGATTCCCATGCCACCCGAATGGAGAAAGTACATGTTGATGCATTTTCTTCGGGTGTGTTCGTTGCTGAGAACTGTTTCTCTATTTGCTCTACGTCCTGGGTATTAGATACCGGGTCAGGATCCCATATATGTAATCAGTTACATGGGCTTAGAAAAGGTAGAGAACTTGGAGAAGGTGATAAAGACATAAGAGTTGGAAATGGTGCAATTGTTGCAGCTAAGACTGTCGGGGAATATCACCTTGTATTACCAACTGGTGATACATTGGTTCTGAACGAATGCTATTACATGCCGAACCTGATATGCAACATTATATCGGTTTCTTTACTGAGTAAAGAGGGATATAATTTTGTATTGCAGGACAATGTTATGAACATTTTCCGTGACCAAAAGTTGGTTGGATCAGGCACGTTATGCAATGGCATTTATGTTCTAAATCAATCAACAGTTCTGAGCATAACAAACACACACAAGAGGAAGAGTTCAGAACTGAACGAATCCTTCTTGTGGCATTGTAGACTGGGTCACATCAATGTGACACGACTAGCTAAGTTGCATAAAGATGGATATTTAAATCCATTTGAATTTTCATCTTATGACACTTGCCAGTCATGTCTCAAAGGCAAGATGACCAAAACTCCGTTTACGGGACACGGAGAAAGAGTTACCGAACTCTTGGGACTGATACATAGTGATGTATGCGGTCCCATGTCTACACATGCCAGGGATGGTTCTTCATACTTCATTACATTCACTGACGATCTCTCTAGGTTCGGGTATGTGTTCTTGATGAAACACAAATCAGAAGCTTTTGAGAAATTTAGGGAATATAAGCAAGAAGTTGAGAACCAAACCGGAAAAAGTATTAAAATCCTACGATCTGATCGAGGAGGAGAATACTTAAGCAATGAATTCCTGGACTTCCTAAAAGAGAATGGGATTCTCTCTCAGCTGACTCCTCCATATACACCACAGCACAACGGTGTATCAGAACGGAGGAACCGCACCCTATTAGATATGGTGCGCTCTATGATGAGCACAGCTGAGTTACCTATTTCCTTCTGGGGATATGCACTGGAAACAGCTGCAGACCTATTGAATATGGTTCCCACCAAAACCATGCCGACCACTCCATATGAGATATGGAAAGAAAAGAGACCATATCTTAATTATATTAAGATATGGGGTTGTCCGGCCTATGTAAAAACGCAAAATCCGGACAAACTCGCGGCAAGGTCCATTCTGTGTAAGTTTATTGGATATCCCAAACATTCGCGAGGGTATATCTTCTACCACCCTGAGGAACAAAGAGTATTTGTTTCTCGGCATGCCACCTTTTTAGAAAAGGAATTTCTTGAAAAAGAGATTAGTGGTCATGAGGTAGAACTGGAAGAGGTTCCAGCTGCACAAGCTACAACAGAAGATCTGGTGGAACCAGAGGATTCCATAGTTCCCGATGAACCCCAGCCACTCCGCCGATCTAGTAGGGTTCCTCGCCAACCTGAGAGATACTACGGTTTTCTCATGGACGGTGGGAGCGAGGTTGCATCATGGAGGATGATGACCCAACTAGCTTCGAGCAGGCCATCACGAGTAGGGACTCAGTGAAATGGCAGGATGCTATGCGGTCCGAGATGGAATCCATGTACACCAACAAAGTATGGACTTTGGAAGTTGCTCCTGAAGGGGTAAAACCCATTGGGAGCAAGTGGATCTTCAAGAAGAAACTTGGTGTAGATGGGAAAGTAGAGACTTTCAAAGCTAGACTTGTAGCAAAGGGTTTTCATCAAAGACCAGGTGTGGACTATGACGAGACCTTTTCTCCAGTGGCTATGCTTAAATCCATCCGGATCATGCTTGCCATCGCTGCATATCATGATTACGAAATCTGGCAAATGGATGTTAAGACCGCCTTTCTAAATGGTGATTTAGAAGAGTGCGTGTACATGACTCAGCCAGAAGGCTTCGTAGACAGTGGGAGCAGCGGGAAGGTGTGCAAGCTGCTTAAATCCATTTATGGATTAAAGCAAGCATCGCGGAGTTGGAACATCTGCTTTGACGTCGTTATCAAAGAGTTTGATTTCGTCAAAAACCCAGATGAACCTTGTATCTACAAGAAGGTGGCAGAGAGTAAGGTTGTCTTCCTCGTATTGTACGTGGACGACATACTCTTGATAGGAAATGATATTCCTATGCTGCAAGCGGTCAAGCTCTTCTTATCATAAAGATTCTCAATGAAAGATCTTGGTGATGCCTCCTGCATATTGGGAATTAGGATCTATAGAGATAGATCCAAAAGGATTTTGGGATTGTCCCAATCCAGGTACATTGACACCATACTTAAGAGGTTTAGTATGGAAGAGTCCAAGCGTGGGAACTTACCCACGATCTCTGGAGTCACTCTCTCCAAAGAGATGTCTCCCAAGACTGATTTGGAGAGAGCTCGCATGCAAGGGATACCCTATGCTTCGGCAGTAGGCTCTATCATGTATGCGATGCTATGTACCAGACCCGATGTAGCATACTCACTAAGTGTAGTGAGCAGGTATCAAGCTGATCCTGGAGAGAGTCACTGGACAGCTGTGAAGAGCATTCTCAAGTACTTACGAAGGACTAGAGATATGTTCTTGGTGTATGGTAACGGGGAGCTCCAAGTGGAGTCCTTTACCGATTCGAGCTTCCAGAGTGATAAGGACGACTCTAAGTCGCAGTCGGGCTTTGTCTTTACCCTTTACGGAGGGGCGGTTAGCTGGAAGAGTTCCAAGCAGGAAACCGTGGCAGACTCGACGATGGAGGCTGAATACATCGCTGCCAACGATGCTGCTAAAGAAGCTGTTTGGATCAAGAAGTTCATTACTGAACTTGGTGTGGTTCCATCCATTGAGCATCCAATACCTTTGTATTGCGATAACAATGGAGCGGTGGCTTTGGCCAAGGAACCCAGGTCCCATCAGCGATCCAGGCATATTCTGAGGCGGTATCACCTGATCCGGGAGATAGTTGATCGCCGGGAGATCGAGGTCAGGAGAGTTGACACGAAGAACAACACGGCGGATCCACTCACGAAGGCCATTCCCCAGATACAGTTTGAGAGACTCTTCGGGATGCTCGGTATGAGATACTACAGCAGCTGGCCCTAGTGCAAGTGGGAGATTGTTAGTTGTATGTATGCCCTAGAGGCCAGTATTGTACAGATTATGTATATTATATTGGATGCTTGGACATATATAGAGATGACTTTCTTGCTCGACATGATAGTATGTTATCTGGTTGCTCTTTATCTTAACATGTACACTAGTCTCTTTATACTGTCTTATAGTTACATGTTGGTAAAGCCCTTAGGATTTGTGCTTGACTACCTGGACTATGATGCAGATCATACTAGTGGGGACATGGTAGTCCATAAGTACATCCTTCAAGGTCCCTAGTCATGGGTGTATCGAGACGGGGCATCGATATACCAGAGTAGACTAGCGTATACGCTTCTCGACCCATGTGATGGGCGATGGATGATCCCATATCCATTGGTGTTTGACATCAGAGATGGTATACGAGTGCTCGGTGGAGACTGGGTACACTGGACGGACTCGCCGAGAACTCCCAGATGGTATTATACCTCACGTCAGATGGCAGTTCTCTAGTGACACTTGTACAGGTTAGTCTGTAGACCCGAGATCGTCATAGAGTCTTGTGTGATTCCCACTGTGCTTTGATCTCCACCTTACCACGTCCATGAGGGCGTGCAAAACGGTGGTCTTTGGGTACAGTCCCGAGTCACATGTAGGCAATGAGCGATAGGAGGGGTTTCGTCTCTCCCGGTATTGGGGGTTGATGTTGCGCTGTGCTCGATTGGCCGTAACAGGGAAGTCCCTGGCCAGGGCTGATCAGAGATTTGCTGGTAAGTGTTACCAGTAGTTTCTCGACCCGTTACGAGCCTCACATCAGCACGACTTATCGGTTATTGGGGTCTGACGTTTACCACCCCTAGACTTGATATGCGACATATCAGACGAAGAGACCGGACTGTATGGTAAGTGTTACTGGTCGGATTCGCAGGAGTGTGAGCGGGCTAGCTCGTCGATCTTCTGATCGCTCAATACCCGGGTGGCCGTTACGTTTAGCAGACCGCTTGCGGCTTGTGGGTGCTTGATATGATCATCATCTGCTACCGGCGTATTGACGAGTCTTTAGAGTCCTACACAGAGGTTTCCTGGCTCAAGCGAAACGAAATAGGAGCGTATATGAGATATGTGCGGGACCGAGAATAATGCGTGTATGTGATACCGTATTTCATTCTCGCGATATATGTTTCGATTGGTCATATTCGATATGACCTAGTTATCGTATCATTGATTCGATAAATCGATACATTGGATTCTAGTCGGTTATGTGCGACATGACCGGATCATTGAATCAAATGTTGATTTAATGATTTAATGCATAATTATATATTTGATATATTGCATTGCATTAACTAGTATTGGTTCACTTTAAACGGATTTTTCTCACTTGATGCACATTGTATATGTGATATGCTTTAGTGCACTACTTTGTATCATGTTTGATGATACTTGATCATATAGTTAAGTTTATAGAATTAATACATGGTTAATTTGATAATTAGGGTTTTGCATATTCATTTATTTATTTATTTGTTTATTTATTTATTTGAAATGGATTAAGATAAGAATGGTGGCTTTATTTGTTTTATATTGAAGCTTCATGAAGCTTTGACTTTGCTAACCATCCTTATCTTCATGCTTAACCCTAACCCATCCAAGTGACCATGGTTAATTCTCTACACTTAACCCTAGTTCAAGTTATGATAAGTATTTGATTTAAATTTATTTTTATCACAAGACTTATCATATTCTTTTCTTGTGCTCCATCTTCTTCTTCTTCTTCAAGCTTGCTACTCTAATGGCAACTTGAGATTTAGTGAGAGAAATCCAAATCTAAAGTGAACCCACCTCCTATTTCTTCATCCTCTACCTCTTGCCAAGTTGTTTTGGGTGTTTACTTCACAAGTTTCACAAGTTTGTGAAGTCGGAGCTTGAGTTTGTGCAACCTCGACGTAGATCGTCTTTGACACGAAGCCGACGACCTATTCCGCACGTTTCTCCGATGAAGCCGTCACGAGAGTTCAAGCTTCAAGATGGACAGCGAGAGGACGCCCTTGCGGAGCCATGGAGGTGGATATCCGGATCTACAAAGGTTGTAATTTCCGTATCCCAGTAGTTAAGTGTTAACTAAGTTTTCTTTTCGCCTAAACATCTAGTTTAAGATCCGTAGTCTAGGGTTTCTCGGCACCAAAAATTTTAAATTGGCATGTTCGATGCCTTGTGAGACCTTACTAGAGTGCCTAGGAACCTTTCATATACAAGGTTCATTTATGTTTTTGACGAAATCAAACTCTTTGATAACGACATCAAAACAGATGTTCCAACTCCGTGATACTTTTTTTAACCCGTAGATGGATTTAAGCAGCTTGCACACATTTCCGCTGCTCCCACTAGCTACGAAGCCTTCTGGCTGAGTCATGTACACGCACTCTTCCAAATCACCATTCAGAAAGGCTTTCTTAACATCAATTTGCCAGATTTTGTAGTCATGGTATGCAGCAATAGAAAGTATGATCCGGATGGATTTAAGCATAGCCACTGAAGAAAAGGTTTCGTCATAATCCATACCTGTTCGTTGACGAAAACCCTTGCAACAAGTCTAGATTTGAAAGTCTCCACTTTCCCATCTACACCAAGTTTTTTCTTGAAGATCCACTTGCTCCCAATGGGTTTTACCCCTTCAGGAGTATCTTCCAAAGTCCATACTTTGTTGGTGTACATGGATTCCATCTCGGACCGCATCGCATCCAGCCATTTCACAGAGTCCCTACTCGTGATGGCCTGCTCGAAGCTAGTTGGGTCATCATCTTCCGTGATGCAATCCTCGCTTCCACCAACAATGAGAAAACTGTAGTATCTCTCAGATGAATGAGGAACCCTACTAGACCGGCGGAGAGGCTGGGGTTCGTTGGGTACTACCGAATCCTCTGGTTCCACCAAATCTTCAGTCATAGTTTGTATAGCTGGAATTTCTTCCAGTTCTACCTCCTTGCCACTAATTTCTTTTGTAAGAAATTCCTTTTCTAAAAAGGTGGCATGTTGGGCAACAAACACCTTTTGTTCCTCAGGGTGGTAGAAGATATTTCCACGCGAATGCTTGGGATATCCTACAAACTTGCACAGAACAGATCTTGCCTTGAGCTTGTCCTGATTTTGCTTTTTAACATAGGCCGGGCAACCCCATATCTTAATAAAATTAAGATACGGTCTCTTCCCCTCTCATATCTCATATGGAGTGGTAGGCACGGATTTAGTTGGAACTCTATTCAATAGGTATATGGCTGTCTCAAGCGCATACCCCCAATGAAAATAGGTAACTCAGCGGTGTTCATTATAGAGCGCACCATATCTAATAGGGTGCGATTCCTCCGCTCCGATACACCGTTGTGCTGTGGTGTATATAGAGGAGTAGGCTGAGAGAGAATCCCATTCTCTTTTAGAAAGTCCAGGAACTCCGTGCTCAAGTATTCACCTCCTCGATCAGATCATAGGAATTTAATACTTTTATTTGTTTGGTTATCGACTTCGGACTTATATTCTCTAAATTTCTCAAAAGTTTCAGACTTGTGTTTCATCAGGAACACATGTCCGAATCTAGAGAGATCGTCAGTAAATGTAATGAAGTACAAGGAACCATTCTTGGCATGTGTAGACATGGGACCACATACATCACTATGTATCAGTCCTAAGGGTTCCGTAAATCTTTCTCCGTGTTTTGTAAACGGAATTTTGGTCATCTTGCCTTTGAGACATGACTGGCAAGTGTCATAAGATGAAAATTCGAACGCATTCAAATATCCATTCTTATGCAACTTAGCTAGCCGTGTTGCATTGATATGACCTAGTCTACAATGCCACAAGAAAGATTCGTTCATTTCTGAACTCTTCCTCTTTTGTGTGTTTTGTATATTGAGGACTGTAGTTTGATCTAGAACATATATGCCATTATTTAATGAGCCTGATCCAATCAACTTTTGATTCAGGAAGATGTTCATAACATTATCCTGTACTACAAAATTATATCCTTCTTTACATAATAAAGAAACTGATATAAGATTGCATATCAGGGTCGGAATGTAATAACATTCGTTTAGAATCAATGTATTGCCACTTGGTAACACAAGGTGATATTCGCCAACTGCTTTGGCTGCAACATTTGCCCCATTCCCTACTCTTACGGAATGATCACCCATTCCCAGTTCTCTACCTTTCCTTAGCCCATGTAACATATTATATATGTTGGATCCCGATCCGGTATCTAATACCCAGGACGTAGAGTGAAATGAGAAACAGTTCTCAATAACTAACATACCCGAAGAAGACGCATCAACATGTTTCTTCTTCGTTTGGGCGGCATGGGAATCCGGATATTCCTCTATTCCCTGTTCATTCTTATAACAATTATAAGAAAGAACGGAACCAACGTTCCCCTGCACAGTATAACATGTGGGTTCGGTCAATACATCATACTATTATCTTGATTAAGATGTGACATGGTCGCTACCTGGAGAGAGAGAGAGAGAAGAAAATATTTTAGCATATGCTCTTGCAAGATCAGATTGGTTATTATTTTATCTAATCAGGATGGCTCTTACTGTTTTTATCAAATCTTCCTTCAAACCCTAAAAGAAAAGACTAGCCGGGATTAATTACACCCTACAATTTCGCCAATTTTTCAGCCAGGCTAGTGCCGGTACTTTGAGGGAGGTTCCCCATGCTTTCGCACGGACCTAATTAAAATAAACCTCGTTTTCCCAGAGGCATAACCCCGTTGACACCTTTCTAGACACCTACTTGATCGGCTAATTATCTTGTGTAAAACTCTCCCAGGAGTAACTCTTACTCGCAGTGGGTATCAGGATCCAATTATCACATAGAAGGTATGCAATATCATTGCAAATTTCAACACTTGAAATTCCCGATAATATTTTGCCCCTAGCGCCCTATGATCATGACTGAGGTCAACAAACCATAGGCTGCTAGTCAAGTCCAACCCGTCATTTCTTGATTGAATTAAACTCACCCGCACGACCCTGGACGGAGGTCAACAAGGCCATACGACTATCCTAATCCAATCTGCATCATATGCATAAGCAAGATAAATACTAGTCAGCTACCACACACTACGCCTTGACGGAGGTCAACAAACGTAGCACGAATACTAAGTAGAATTTATCTGAAATGACGGAGGGCTACGACAGGTTTTTCAGAAAACCTTTTGCGTAATGAACTTGATATCGTTATAGAATCAAGTGATTTTTAAAAGGAGTGTTTTTGAGGCTTTTACTAGTTGTGCTAAAGAGGTCATTCCCGGTGAAGGGATCTCGGCTCTTTCCTCATCGAATAAGGTGCGGGATATATCACATATATCACTATGCAAAGCAAGAAACTCTAAAAGCAATCAAAAGACAAACCGAGTGTTGTAGTATCTTCCAGTTATTGCTAAAGAGGTCAGTCCCAGTGAAGGGATCTCGGCTCTTTCCTCATTGAATAAGGTGCGGGATATACCACATATATCACTATACAAAGTAATAACTGTAGCTACCCTTTTTGAAAATTTGATTCTACAATATCTTTTAGGTTTCTTTTCTTTCATTAATCATATTAATGAAGTCCCATCATTTAAGCTTCCTAAGCATCACAGAAGAAACGAAAATACAACGTACGCTTATGCTATCCGCATTCGCCACAGTGTCCCGTTATGTACCGTTAGGTGACTTAACTAACGGCATACCGAGACGGGACTAGCGGGGGTGCAAAACATAAGCAATGTCTACTATATATCTCATATATAATATTGCATTCGTCTCAGATATATCAAGTGATCACATCATAAAATATAAGCAGCAGAATCACATATATGAAAAAATAGGATATGCTAGGACGTCCGTATTTTGTATTTAGCCAACAATAGAAAATACGGATTCCACGGTCGTGATTAGTAGCCAATCCCACACCCCTAGACCCCTACGAGAGCGGCAAGTGACCCAACCAATTCTGGAGTTAGGAAATCCAGTCTCGATGCCTCTAGATGGTCTCACACTGTACCCCAGAACCCGGTCACTTGTGCTCCCCACCTTGGGTTTATCCTAATGCGGAAAAGAAAATAATATACAACAATGGTGACATCATCCTCACCCGGAAGTGCCCCAATAAAAGAATATTACATAAAAATGAATTTTACATGAATGAAAAGAAAAACTCTCATCTCACATAAAATCCCTGCCCATTCAATCATGACGATCCTATACATCATATCACAGCAACTCATAACATCACATGTCATCAATGTAAGCAAGTACGCGTACCCTAATTGCCGTTGACATATAGTAACGAAACCGGCGATACACCACACACTACGCTTACGGTCGCAGAAAAGAAAGTGAAAAACTACAACAATTGGAATCGATATAGCCCTTAGACATCATAAACCTGGGATATCTCATATCCAAAGTTTCATGCCTAACAATGTAAGTCTCGCATTTAGGTCTCATCTCATGAAAACACTTTTCAAAGTAAGTCAGATAATTCAACAAGATTCCGATTACTATCGAGAACAAAATGCTAGATTTACACACAACATATAAATGTAGATTCCAATTATTGTATCACAATATACTAGACTATGTTAAACATTTCGACCGAATCAACCAACACCCACATCACCCAATGAGCTCAACACTTGAGCAAAGTAAAAGTACCCAAAACGTGCCACAGTACCTATGATTTAGCCGTAGAAGGGTCAAACTAATGCCTCACCCATGACATCGCGGAACTACGGCAAACCCTAGGGTTCAAGTCGCGGTTCCGAAGGTATAGAATCGAGTTAAGGTTTTTGTTCTTCTAGAGGGTCCATAGAGTAACTTGCACGGCTAATGAATATAATTAACTTAAGAAAATTCAAACTCTTGAAAATTTCAGTTCGGTTCTTGACGAGGTGTTTGAAGTTCGATCGAACTGTTAAGCATTGTCTAGGTTACCAATACAATGCTAAAAAATACGACTACGAAATACTCCGCAATTAGCCCATAACTCAATTATCATCACATGACAATCTGGACTAAACAAACAATACCAGAAACCCCAAATCCTATAGATAAGAACACATGTGAAATACGAGGAGATTTGGTGCGCATTGGGCCGGCGTCGCCGGAAATACAAGCCTTGTGCTCGGTTAAAATCCGAGCACCCCCCCGTATTTCACCTGTGTTCATATAGTATCACATACATCACTCTACAGTTGCTAAAATAATTTTTAAACGACTTTTCAAAAAATTTCCGGAGAGCAAAAACTAGGGTTTCTAAAATCGTATTTTGCGGAGTTTTTCGGTTTCGTATTATCTTAACACCGTCTAGATTTCTAGTTTGGCTCTGATACCACTGTAAGGATTCTTTAGCACCACTACTAGAGTTAGGTGGCAACACACATGCCATAATTTAAAATTTAGAGGGTGCTAAACAATTTAACCTAGGAATTGAACTAGAAAAGCTAGGGTAACACGAAGTAGTATCACAAACTACAAGTAATATAGCAAGAAGTTAAGAGATTACAACCTTTGTAGCTCTATTTACTTGACTCTTGGCTCCTTGAGAGTTGGAACGGGCTTTCTAGTGAACCTCCAAGTCCACGATGATCCACCCGGAGTCCTCTGTGTCCAAGCTCCTAGCTCCACTTGATCAAAAGATGAAGATGAAGCTATCACTCTAAACTAATTGGTTAGACTAGTGTAGAATGATGATGTGGTTTGTTTTCTCACTTCAAAACCCTATCTTTAACACTCTCTTACTCACAAGAAATTTCAAGAGAGCAAAAGAGAGGAGGAAGAAGATGATGGCAAGAACAAGAGCTCCAAGAGATAAAAGACTAGATTATCAAATGAGAATGAAATAATAATATATATTAAATCATTCTCACTTGTAACCATGGGTTAATAAATATCTAGATATTTATCATTGAGCAACGAGAGCCATAGAAGATTAACTCATGGTTAATGCAAGGTTAAGTGTAGGATGAGGATAAATATGAACCATGAATTAATTCTATTTTCTTATTGACTCAATAAATAAATATAAAGATAATTATACCATTTGAGTCTTGCATTGCCACCACTTGTGTATCAACAACGATGATACACACAAGTGTATGCATGTATGTGTGCATGCACATCATCATGTGCATCAACATAAACATATGCATACATGCATGCATACAAGATTGAAAAGGGTTTAAACAAAGTGAGCTATTTAGTCAATGTTAAATCAACACTTGATTTAACAAACCGGTCATATCTCATATGACCCGACCAATAGTAAAACTCTCGATTAATATACGGTATCACATACGCGTATTTTATCGGGTCCCCGTGCATATCTCATATGGACACTACATCTTTTTGCCTGGGCTAGGAAACTCCTTTGTGGGACTCTATGACTCGTTAATACGCCGGTAGCAGGTGATGATCACATCAAGCACCCACAAGCCGTCAGCGGTACTGGCTAGATGTAACGGGTACCCGGGTATTGAACGATCAGAAGATCAGCAAGCAAGCCCGCTCAAACTCATGCAAAAACCTGACAGTAACACTACCGTACAGTCCGGTCTCTTCGTCTGATATGTCGCATATCTAGTCTAGAGGTGGTAAACGTCAGACCCCAATAACCGATAAGTCATGTCGATATGAGGCTCATAACGAGTCGAGAAACTACTGATAACACTTACCAGTAAATCTCTAAATCAGCCCTGGCTAGGGACTTCCATATTATGGCCAATTGAGCATAGCGCAACATCAACCCCCAATACCGAGAGAGACAAAACCCCTCCTATCGCTCATTGCCTCCATGTGACTCGGGACTGTACCCAAAAACCACCGTTTTGCATGTCCCCTTGAACGTGGTAAGGTGGAAATCAAAGCACAGTGGGGATCACACAAGACTCTATGATGATCTCGGGTCTACAAACTAACCTGTACCAGTGTCACCTGAGAACTGCTATCAGAAGTGAGGTATAATACCATCTAGGAGTTCTCGGCGAGTCCGTCCAGTGTACCTAGTCTCCACTGAACACCCGTATACCATCTTTGATGTCAAACACCAATGGATATGGGATCATCCATCGCCCATCTCATGGGTCGAGAAGCATATACGCTAGTCTACTATGGTATATCAATGCCCTGTCTCGATACACCCACGACTAGGAACATCAAAGGATGAACTTATGGACTACCATGGACCCACTAGTATGGTCTGCATCATAATCCTGGTAGTCAAGTACACATCCTAAGGGATTTACCAACATGTAACCATAAGACAGTAAGAGACAAGTGCACATGTTAAGATAAAGAGCAACCAGATAGCATACTATCATGTCGAGCAAGAAAGTCCTCTCTATATAAGTCGAAGCATCCACTATAATATACATCATATGTACAATAATGGCCTCTAGGGCATACATACAACTGACAGTATGGCACATTCATTGATTTCGATTTCCACGCGTACCAGACGCACATGGCAGTCTTATATACCTTTTGGGATTGATTTCCTTTGAGCAGTATGTTTTATGATATTTACTATTTGGTATAGTAGCTGAGCAGGACTAGTCAGAGGACAGTACCTGAATATGTTTTTGCATGCATTGATAGTTATCGAAGGGATTTCCAAAAATGAGCTATAGTCTCAGTATTTACCTACGTGTCTGAGATGACCCGAAACATTTATAAAGGAAACCCTTCTAAATTATTTTAATGATGGCGGAACGTACGTTAAACAATGGATATATATATATATATATATAGTTATTTTCTTACAATAGACGTCCGTCACTGTGCTGTGATACGTGCATCGCATTGTGATTTGAGAAGGGTTTGGTATGCATTTCTTCACATGTTTTGACGAATTTACCACTATGTTTACATGTATAGTTTTGATGTATATCATGTTGGTTTTCTTATTTGATTTTGATATTGGTGTCTTCACCATAACTCCGATGATTGCGGGATGCTTGACGGAGTTTTGACTTTTTGTTATATACTCGTTTTTCATGCGCATGCCTTGCGCTACGATATGTTTTATGTATTTATGATTTTGGAGCCCCGACGACTTGATCATTTTACTGAAATGTTTTAGTATTTGAGGGGTTAAAATTTAAACTCGGGGACCGAATTTCTTTAAAGGGGGAAGACTGTAACATTTCAGAAAAATAAAATATTATTTTTGGGAATTTTTATAATTAAATAATAAATATTATGAATATTTTAATACTGCGGTATAATTAAATACCGATAAAGTGGAAAATATTTGGAAAATTATAGGAATTACTGAAATGAGGATGTTTTATTTGCTTTAAACAAATTATGATTTTTTATAATTAATTATATACAATTTTAATGCTAATCGCGATTAAATATCGCTAATCGTGCATTAAGCTTGATTTGTGCACATGACATGCACCAAGTCATTTTTCACATTTGATACATTTTTCTACCATGGAGTTTCTTTTCCTCATGCATTTGGTTTTTAAAATTGAGAAGAGAAAAGAATAGAAAAGAAAAAGAAAAGAAAAGATTAAAGAATTGGGGACAAAGAAGGATGGGCATGAGAGAGAGTGGGGTGAAGGGTTCTCTTGACTTGGTCTCACTTCATCATCTCATCATTTCTTCTCCTCTCCCTCTCACATCGCTGCCCTTTTACTCCCCCCTCCTATTAACCCTCACAACACCACCAAAAACACCCCAAAACATTATCTCCACTTCATTAAAAACATGCACAAGCTCACTGCAAACACTTTGGACCAAGAAAAATCGGATTTTGAAGACTTGGGGCAACTCAAGAAATTTCTTGAGTTTCCAAATGAGGTAACTTTTTCACCATTAGTGTAGTAATCCATTCTCTTTAGTGTCCATGCATGTTTAGAAGTGTTTAAGTTTGATTTTGTGAACTTTGAAAATTTCAAGTTAGGGTTTGAGAGATTCTTGAGTTCTGAAAGTGTAATTGAGCTTAGTAGATGCTTTACAACCCCTGTAGTGATGGTATATTGGACTAAACCTGAGACTAAGACCCCTTTTAGCGAACTTAGAAACCCCGATATCGGGAATTTGGGGAAATTGTGAGGTTGTTTAGAGAGCTGCTATAACCCGGGTGACCTCAAAAATATTTAGCGAAGACAGAGAGTCATGCAGGCAACCTGGAAGCTAACCCCAAAACCCGAGACCATATACTCATGTTTAGGCCACAAATTTTCTCATTTTGTCCGCAATTTACAGCCTTGGTACTTTGGAATAGTCCCGTGCTTGGTCCATGGCTTCATTTTAGGCAAATTAGACCTACCCTATATGCAGAATTTGCTAATTTCACCTGGAACAAAATCTGGAAGCGTTTTCTTATGTTGCTGCTTTGGTTTTGCGGCTATTTATGTTTTGGATTTTAGTAATTGGGTTTTGACTCGATGGTGTGACGTTTGCACGTCAATCTTGAGGGTTGTTTGGTCATTCTTGCATGCATAGATCATAGGTTTTAACCTATGTGTGATACGCCTGCCGATTTGGTTTTCGTGTGCGATTTCGATTTACGATACTATGTGTGATATGTAGGTACCCCCACGTGTACTTCAGATGATGAAGAAGAGGATGGAGACAAAACTTCGGCAAGCGATGATTAAGGTGAGTAGATATATATCTACGAGGGAACTCGGGTGGATGGCGTATAGCATTCCCGCAGTTCGTAGTGTAGTATATGATATATATGTTATATATATGATTATGTGTTGTGAAACTTGGATGATTAGTAAGTAAGACTTTAGATGTTCATGGGTTAGTTTTAATGTATTAGAAGTAACTTAGTTAGTTGTAGTTGCGAACCCTAGAATAAGGTTTACACACACACACACACACTTGCATGCATTTTATTTTCTTATGCGTATATGGGGATGTGTATACACACACACACACACACAGGTATGGGACTATACACACACACACACACGTATACATATACATGGATGATGAGGATAGTATACGATATTTGGAGATGAGTCGATGAGATTGGGCATGGTGCCATGAGATCGGTGATATGATTTGGTTCGTATTATGAGATACGACATGATATTATAGCGGGTCTTTAGGCGATGTTTTTTCATACACATGCATATATATTTGTAGATGGTATCAGTATTGTACTAGACTTAAATCTGTACCCCCAGCTCATGATATATGAGGATAAGGATACCGGTTGACCCTTACCCAGATTTAGGATGCCGTACGATGGATTTACCGTCCGAGCTATATTGATGATAGATCCGCACTCTTGACTCGAGGATGTCATATGATATATATATTGTATTGTACGCGATACTATTGAGGCGAGATCACCGACTATTATATATATATATATATATATATATAGATCGACTCAGATTTAGGTGGATTTCCTTACGTTTTAGATTAGTCTGTTAGTTTAGTCATGTAGTTTATTTGTAGATGTTAGACTAGACTCGAGTCATACCTATTTCAAAAGTAACGAATCGTGAGAATTTTAAAGACAGGAGAAAAGATTCTATGGATATTTCAAAGGACATACCCTTTTTCTTAAAAACACCATAGCCATATTTTCTAAACACCCTGATTCGTATTATTTCAAATGTCAAACTGTATGACTCATATATAAATGTATATTCTTATATGTTGCGTTATTATTCATGTTCTGCATATTATTACTGTTTGCATCGCATTGCATGCTTATATTGTGTTTTCATTAGTTATTATTAAAATCATGCTGTCAGGACACCAGCACTATTACCGATGATGCGTATGCTCCACGCACACCTGCTTGCCGGCTCACACACATCATCATCGGTAATTGCCATGTCATGCACACATTAGAAAATACTACTTCATTAGTATAAAATGTTAGCTGATAGTTTCGACATGGTACTAGTGAGCTTGCTTTTATATGATAGCTTAAACATTTCATTTATTACTGTGATTTTCACGCATATTTATATATTCATTTTCCATGACATTATGGGCCAGTCCGGATTGCCGGAGCCCAATATTATGAAATTCAATGTTTATTTATCCTTGAGATTTGGATTTCGGATTTCCATGAGATTTCTGGATTTAGAGAAACCACAAGGATTTTATAAACTGATTATCATTTTAAAATGAAAGTTGCGGTTTTCTCATGATAAGATATGAAATATGTCCACCATGAGTTTTCTCGGCTCTTGAGCGATATCATACACCCGATTCGAGGAGGAGGAGGAACCTTCTGTGGGTGCATGGTGGACCCGGTGCGATACCCTAGGGCGAGAAGGTCGTAGATGATGGAGTTGAGCCTGTGACAGGGAAGAACTACTGACCGGTGATTTTATTTGTGACTCGACGGATATACGGAGGATACCTATCGGAGTTCATGCCAGTCCGGATAGCCGGAGCCTGAGGTTTTCAGATTTGATGATATGGGCCAGTCCGGGTTGCCGGAGCCCTAGATAATGAGATTCGAGGTTACAGGCCAGTCCGGGTTGCCGGAGCCTGAGATATTGAGATATTGAGATTTTGGGATTCATGTTTTGTGTCGATGTTTGACACTGATTTCATGTTGATTTCATTGATGATACCTCGATTTATAAATATACAGAAATCTCACTAAATAAAGAAAACAGTTGTCACATTCATGATTCATTCTGTTTTCATTATATCGCATTCATACCCCATATTTATAATATGCTGCTAGCTGAGGCACGAACACGAGCACTTGGTATTACACTTATGTATAGATGTTTACCCATGCCATTATTAGATGCATCAGACTATATCATTTTGAGGATATATTATTATCGTATGACCTAGGATTGAGTCATACATACGATTTCTGCTTGGTGATGTTTTCTACTCACGAGTTGGCAACTCACACCCGTTGTGCTACAGTTTCTTGCAGGTTTTGCCGTACAGGTTTCATTGCAGCTTGCCGGCACACTGTTTCCTTCCGGGTGATTGCTTTGGTAGGTGGGTTCACTCGCATCGTGACCACCATTGTACATTTTATTATATTCTGTTGTATCTAGTAAACTCCATCCACCAGACTTGTATATTTATAGACGTAGAAGACCAGTGTATTATTCTTTCGACCTTAGAGTCGCGCGTTGTATTATTATGGGTTTTCTTGATGTTATTGAATTTCCTTTTGAGTTTTGATCCTCGCCCTTGGCGTCGTATATTATATTGCTTGCATGGTTATGACCGTCAATTGACGAAGAGCTAGCTCCCGCTTGGAGATGCCTTTATGTATATTATTCATGTTTGTACCCGTTTGGGGCCAGTATTTACAAAGGAGACTCTGCCAAAATTTTCGGAAAATATGACGTTGCTTTTAAATGTTTAGTGCCACTTATTTATTAAAACCACTTGCTTTAAAACAAGTTTTCTTCACTTCTTCTTTAAAATGGTTTAGATTTCTGGGCTTTTGGCTTACTTGAATTAGATAGCGTTCTATACACTTCATACAATTCAAGTGCCAGTCACATGCTATTTCGGGTCGTGACAGCCTTCTTGATCCAAGACGATCCACCCGAGAGTTTGTAGACAGAGCTTGGCTTCACTAATGAAGCAACTTAATAACATAGTTTGCTAATCTAGGTTACTAAGATGATGTAGATATTGTTATTTTTTTTTTTATATCTCTAAAATCTCATGATTCTCAACACATGAGAGGGTTGAGCTTGAGGAAGAAGATGAGAGCTCAAGAGAAGAGTGAGAAGGCCAGTGTAAGAATGAATGAAGAATGGCTAGCAAAATTCATTTGTATCAAAATTATTTTTCAAATAAAAATTCAAGCCATGCTTGAATAGTTTTCACAAATGAATAAACAAAAATAATAATCATGCTTCATACTATGCTTGAAGCCACCTCACCCCTCCGTCTCATTTTCTATTTCTAATAAATAGAAAAAATACATAATGAGGTGTCATCTTCAAGAACCATTCTTGTATAAATACAAGAATACATAACCGTATATACATACCCGTATTCATACAAAAAATACGAAAACAAAGAGATAGATAAATCCAATAACATGATGCTAGAATTAAATCAATACTTAATTTAATAAACTGGCCTAATCTTAACCCTACTAGCATCATAAACCGTCCGATTAAAATTTCGCGCAACTAATACACATAATTAATCGGAACACTGCACGTTTAAATATACGGCCTCTGTATCATTTTTCCTGAACCAGGAAAACTCTCTGTGTAGGACTCTAAAGACTCGACGGTATGCTTGTAGTGGGTTTAACCACAAGCACGTCAACGGCACAAGCTGTACGTAATGGCTACCCAAGTACCTACCAAAAAGAAGGCCGACGAGGAAGCTCATCCAAACCCCTATTGAGCCTATCTCTGACAATTTTTGTAGAGTCTGGTCTCTTTGTTTAAGCGTATCTCATACCGAGTCTAAGGAGGCGGTAAACGTCAGACCTCTACTGACCTTATAAGTCGTGTTGAAGTGGCTCAGGACCGATCTGAGAAACTACTGATCTAACAATCAGTAAATCTCAACTGCCTTGACTAAGGTCTTATGGTTCTGGCCAACCAGACACAGTACGATATCGCCTCCGAATACCCGGAGAGACGAATCCCTGACAATCGCTCACTGCCTCCATATGGTTCGGAATTGTACCCAACCAAAACCTGTTTGCACGGCTCGGTAGAGCCGTGGTAGGGTAGTGATCTAAGCACAGTGGGAACTCACATGAGACAAATGACGATTTCAGGTCTAAAGACTAATATGTACTCATGTCACCTGTGAACCACTATCCGACGATAAATATAATACCATCTAGAGATTCTCGGCGAGTCTGTCCAGTGTACTCACCCCCTATGAGCACATATATACAATCTTAGGTGATCACAACAATGGCTGTGGGACTAACCACCACCCCTCGTCGGGATCTAAAAACATATACACAATTCTACTCTGGAATATCGATTCCCGTGTTGGGTTACATCAGCGCCCTGGCCATCTACCGTGGCCAGTGCGGAACAAAAACAAGTGTTTAAAAATTTTGGCGCTAACGAAACTCGCCCAAGATCGAACCATAAACCAATACTAGCAAACTATAAAAGCTAAACTACAAGGTTATAATGGTTATACCGAATGAACCAAGTCTTTCGGTCTTCTACCACCTTCCCAAGCTCCTCAAAGCGTCCCCGACTGAACTTGGCAGCCGGTCTTCCTCCGTCAAAGATGATCCAGCTAAGGGATGTAGCTCTTAGCTTTAGCTCCACACCATAAACAAGTGAAGCAACTTAGGGCTCTAGGTTGCTAATCTAGAGTGCCTAGGATTTAGTGAATAGATCCATGTGTTTATCTATCTCATCTCCTCTTTTGATTCTCAACTCATGAGATTGTAGAAAGGAGGTCAAGGTTGAAGGTGGAGGAGCTCATGGAAAACTAGAGAGGGGGTGAAGCATGATGGTGAGAATAAAAAACTCAAGTGAGAATGAATGAGCCATGCATGAGAGAGAAATTCACATGCTAGCTTTTGTAAAAACATATTTTTCCAATTAAATATCAAGCCCATGCTTGAATAGTTTGCACAAATGAATTAATAATTCATTTGTGCACACTATGTATGCATGGTCCTCACCATACTCCCCTCTCTTAATAATCCACACCATTATCCATTTAAAGTAAATGGTCAAAACCAAAATGAGGTGTCCACCTTCTAGAATGTTTTCCGGATAAATACGAATTACATTCTACTTTATATACATACCTGTATTCGTACCGAAGTACGAATACCCGAAGAGATAGAATAACACAAAGAACATAATACTAGAATATACATATCAAAATACATATACGTAAATTATTAAATCAATACCGAATTTATTAATCCGGCTCAAACCCGAGCCGGCTAATATTATCAACTGCCCGATCGAAAGTCCTCGTACATAGTACAATCAATCGATCGGAACCCTGCACGTATCCAATACGGCTACTACATAATTTCACTAGATTCCGGGAAACTTTCTGTATGGGACTCTAAAAACTCATCAATACGCTGGCAGTGGGTTTAACCACAAGCAAATCAACGATACTAGCTGTACGTAACGGCTACCCAGGTATTAAGCGAAAGGAATGCCGACAAGAAAACTCATCCAAACCCTACTAATCCTGTCAGTGACAATATCCGTACAGTCTTCTCTGTTCGTCTAAGAGTATCGCATATCGTGTTTAAGGCGTAGATAAAGTCAGACCTCTAATAACGCGATATTTCTTGTCGGTATGAATCCCGTAACTAAATAAGAAACTAATGATCCAAATCAGTAATTCTCGTCTACCATGGCCAAGGATTTCTGGTGATGGCCACCCGTGCACCGCGCGATATCAACCCCCAATACCGGGAGAGACGAATCCCCGACGATCCGCTCACTGCCTCCATATGGCTCGGGACTGTACCTAACTAAAACATGTTTGCATGACTCCTTTGAGCCATTGTAGGGTAGTAATCAAAGCGCAGTGGGGACTCACACGAGATAAATGATGATCTCAGATCGACAGACTAACCTGTACACATGTCACATGGGAACTACTATCTGACAATAGGTATAATACCAACTAGCATGTTCCCAACAAGTCTGTCCAGTGTACTCATAACACAATGAGCACCTCTATACTATCTTAGGTGACTGACTGATACCAATGGCTTGTGAGACCAGCCACCGCCCCTCGTCGGTGTCTCGATAAGTATACACCAGTCTACTCCGGAGTATCGATGCCCAGTCTCGATACTCTCTCGACTAGGGACATTTAAGGATGTGCTTATAGACCACCCAGCTCCCACGTATATGATATCCATCATAATGCTGGTAAGCAAACAAGAATCCTATAGGCTCTATCAACATATAATAGTGATCTGTAATACTACATAATCCATGTACATGATGATAAAGGAAAACCAGATAGTATATTATCATCTCGAGTAAGACTATTCTACCCGTATAGGTCCCCCTTCAATCATCACAATCGCGTGCCTCCGATCACAATAATTGACATGAGGGCACTATAGCCAACAATCTCCTACTTGCACTTAAGGCTAATTATTACGGTATCGCATACTCACAGCCCATGTGATACCGAACACCCAACTTCTTTACTAATCAGTCCCACAAAGCCCGTTTGTGAAATTATTGCGTTCGAGAAATAGCCTCAGTGAGTGGATCCACTCCAGTATTTCTATCTTTATCACTCTATATCTCAACTTCGCGAAGAATGGTCATCTCCCGAAATGAGCAATACTTGTCTTAGAATTTGTCTGGATATCTGATGGGACACAGTTCACAAATGAACTCCAAATCCAAAAAACTTCTTAGACTGTATCATCCACTGAATTTAATCAGTATCTTGCGCCATGCCTTCCACAGTATCCGCTTGGAACACTTATCCAACCTATTGCCCCTCAAAAGAGGGAAAACTATAACTCTGACAGTTTGTCATCCCGGTCACCTTGGAAGCCTAAAATGATAACTGCCTCCTAAAGGAGGCTGTCGTTACCATATACCAAGATCATCAACTTATGTTCATAACTGCTTTCCAACATTTCTCCAGGATTGGATTAATATATACGCTTATTGCAGCCAGTGCAAAAAAGCAATATTTGGTGTTGTACTTGACATCTCATGATTGACTCAATTTCCAAAGTAAGAGATAAGCCAATCATGCAAATCTCTCTCCTCATCAGTCTAGAAGACATCTCTTTAGAGAGGGTGACTCTATCACCTATGGGTACACCACCACGCCAGGAGTCGTCCATTCTAATAAATCTTCAGAATAATGTCAAAGTACCCAAATTGAGACACTTCCCAAATCTAGATCTAAAATCATAGATCGAGTAACCAGAATCCCTAATGTTTTATCCAGATCTTATGTGGAGAAAACACCTTGTGACAACCACAGTATAACAGATCGTAGTATAGGAAAATCGCTTCCTATCAATAGCATGTCATCCAAAAACCTGGACATCACTCCCTACCATCTTCTTATCAGGTCCATCTATTATTCTGATGAAGTCAAACTCTATGACTGTCGCATCAAAAATAGATTATTTATCTCTGCTATACCTTCTTTAGTCTATAAATAGACATAAGCTCTTTGGCCACTATGCTTCCGCTGCCCCCACCGACTACAACAACTCTCTGGCAGAGTCATATACACGCGCACTTCTAAAGCTAATTTAGAACGACGTTATACTCATCCTCTTGCCAGATCTAATTGTCATAATCCGGAAAAGGTACGTGACTGGCATTTGAATCACGTGAAGTTTATAGGACCCCACCTAATTCAAATAAGCCAAAAGCCCAGAAATCTAAACTTTTTTAGTGGAAAAATAATGGAGGTGCGGTTTTGAAATAAGGTTTACTGAAATCAAACTTATTCTTTTACATACATAAGTAGTAATATATGAAAACGCTATATTTGTATCTAACTTGAAAACCCTTTTTGTCGTTTGATATTCGGGAAGTACCTCCTTTGTAATTTTTAACCCAAAAACGAATACAAGTAATAATATATAAGGAATCCCCAAGCGGGATCTAGCTCTTTGCCAATTGGCGGAAACAACCACACAAGATAATATAAATATACAACGCCGAAGGGCGAGGATCAAAACTCAGAAAGAAAGCGAGAAAACTAAGCATCATTAAGAAAATCCCAACAGTAAAGAATACAAGAGTGCGACTCTAAGGACGAAAGAATATACAAACCGTGGTCATATAAGTCTATTAAATATACAAGTCTGGTTGATGCAGCTTTAACTAGATACAACAAATATAAAGTACTTGTGCAACGGTTGTCATGATGCAAGTGAACCCACCTACCAAGCAATCACCCTAAAGAAATGATGTGCCAGAAAGCCGCAACGGAACCTGTACAGCCGAACCTGCAAGAAAATTATGGCACAACGGGGGTGAGTTGCCAACCCGTGAGTAGAAGATATCACCGAGTGGAAATCGCATGTATGACAATCTCCTAGGTCATACAGTAACATACTCAAATATAACACTGAAACATCTAGTAGTGGTAAGGATAATAATCTAAGCATAAGTGTAATGCCAAGTACTAGTGTCAGTGCCTCAAGTAGCCACATGTCATATATATGATGTATGAATGCATCAAGAATGAAATCAGAATATATTTGTATAAGAAAGGGGTGTGCTTATCTTAGTAATATTTTAGTATAAAAATTGGAGTATCATCAATGAAATCGACAGAAATATGTTTCAAACATCGACACAAAATCCTCAAATCCTAAGCTCCGTCAGTCCGGATCGGCTCATATCATCCAATATCACGACTACGGTCGGTATCCTCCGGATATCCGCCGTGCCAAATATCACCGGTAGGTAGTCTTCCCCTGCCATGCTCATCGTCTACAACTCGAGCTTCTTGCCCCGGGGTACCTTCCGGGTCCACCATGTACCCGAAACGGTTCATCCCACTCCTTGAATTGGGTCTTGAAAACCAAGTCAATCAGGAAAACTCATGGTGGAAGCCATATACATCATATCACGAGAAAACCGCAACTTGCATTCTTATAATGATAATGAGTTTATAAAATTCTTGCAGGTTTCCCCCAAATCCAGAAATCTCATGGAAAATCCAAAATCCCAAAATCAAGAGTCAATAAGCAGTGAATATCAGCATAAAGCCCACAATATTGCATAACAGAATGAATATATAAATGCATGGGGTATCTAAGTAAGGAATGCAATATCTAAACTAGCATATGAGAGCAAGTATACTAATAATATGTTGAAACTACCAGCTAGCAGGTTATACAAATGAAGTGATGTTTTCTAAAGTGTACGTACATGGCAATTACCGATGATGATATATGTGAGCCGGCAAGCAAGTGTACGTGGAACATACATATCATCGGTAATGGTGCTGGTGTCCTAACAGAAGGGATTCATAATTACTAAAGAAACACATGTAATAAATATGCAATGCAAAGAGAACAACATAAATATAACAGAAAAGTGAATAGTAAACGTAACAATATAAAATATACATATATGTATACGAGTCATACAGTTTTAGTGTTTTGAAATAGCACAAATCGTGGTTTTTAGAAAAGTAGGGGTTACGGTGTTTTTGAGAAAAGATATGTCCTTTGAAAAAACCGTAACATCCCTTGGGTTATCCTTTGAAAATACTCACGATTCTTTAGTTTTGAAAATATGTATGACTCGAGCCTAATCTAGCATCTATTTAACAACTAAGAGACTAAACTAAGGAACTAGTCCCAAGGATAAGAAAATCTACATATATTCCGAGTCGATATACCTAGTAGTCGGCGATCCAGCCTCATAGCGTTACATACTGTATAATACATAGTACAGCATTCTCGAGTCAAGAGTGCGGATCAATCCTCTTATACGTCTCATGTTAGTTATATGTATGCCGTAGAGGTCATTGCTGTACATATGATGTATATTGTAATGGATGCTTGGACATATATAGGGAGGACTTTCTTGCTCGACATGATAGTATGCTATCTGGTTGTACTTTATCTTAACATGTACTCTGATTGTCTCTATGTTACATGCTGATAAAGCCTTTAGGATATGTACTCGACTACTGGGACTATGATGAGATCATACTAGTGGGGCCACGGTAGTCGACGAGTACATCCTATAACTGTTCCTAGTCGAGGGTGTATCGAGACAGGGCATCGATACACCAGAGTAGATTAGCGTATACGCATCTTGACCCATATGATGGGCGATGGATGATCCCATATTCATCGGTGTTTGACATCAAGGATGGTGTACGGGTGCTCAGTGGAGACTGGGTACACTGGACAGACTTGCCGAGAACTCCCAGATGGTATTATACCTCACGTCAGATGGCAGTTCTCTGGTGACACTGGTACAGAGTAGTCTGTAGACCCGATATTGTCATAGAGTCTTGTGTGATTCCCACTGTGCTTTGATTTCCATCATACCACGTCCAAGAGGGCGTGCAAAATGGTGGCTTTTGGTTACAGTCCCGAATCACATGGAGGCAATGAGCGATAGGAGGGGATTCGTCTCTCCCGATATAGGGAGTTGATGTTGCGCTGTGTTCGATTGGCTATAACTGGAAATCCCTGGCTAGGGTTGCTGAGATTTACTGGTAAGTGTTATCAGTAGTTTCTCGAACTGTTATAGACCTTATATCGACACGACTGATCAAGCTACTGGGGTCTGACGTTTTCCACCCCTAGACGAGATATGCGACATATCAGACGAAGAGACCAGAGTGTACGGGAGTGTTACTGACTGGATTCACAGGAGAATGTACAGGCTTGCTTGTTGATCTTCTGAGCACTCAATACCTGGGTGGCTGTTACGTTTAGCTGACCGCTTGCAGCTTATGGGTGTTTGATATGATCATCACCTACTGCCGGCGTATTGACGATTCTTTAGAGTCCTACACAGAGGTTTCTTGACTCAGGCAAAACGGAGTAGGAGCACATATATGATATGTGCGGGACCGAGAACAATACGTGTATGTCATACCGTATTAGATTCTCGCGATATGAGATATCGGCCGGGTATATGTGATATAGCTGGGTCATCGGATCAAGTGTTGATTCGATGAACTGATACAGATTATATTAGTCGGTTATTTGTGAAATAGCCGGATTATCGGATCAAGTATTGATCCGATAATTTAATGTATAATTATATATTTGATATATTAAATTACATTAACTGATATAAGCTCACTAAAATATTCTTTTTCTCACTCGGGTAATACATTGATATATATGCGATATATGTTAATTGTACTATTTTCTTTTGTTACAAAAATATATTATATATGTGATATATAATATTGTAATATGTTATAATTACTAATGCAACGTGATTAGTGGAGATTAAACGAGATTAGGGTTTGATTTGGGTTAAACTTTTCTAGAAGCTTCTAGAAGCTTTCTTTTTCTTTTTGCAAAGATATTTTGCAAGATATTTCCAAACCCAACCCATACCCTTTAACCCTAGTTAAGTCTCTACAATGGTTAGCCTATCATCTTAAACCATGGTTGCATAAGTAATTATCATCACAAATTCATTATTCATCACAAAAGAATTACTATTCTTCTTCTTCTTCCTTGAGCTTTGCAAAAGCTTTCTAGCTTTTTCTTTGGTGATGAAAATGAGTGAGATCAAGATAATAAATGAGAGCTAAAATCCTACTTCATCATCCTAATCTATCCTAACCATTTAGATTAGGGTGTTCACTTCATTTAGTGAGTGAGAGCTTGTGTTAATGAAACTTCAACGTAGATCATCTTTGTTATCGAAGATCGGAAGCAAGCTTGCCTCTTTCTCTTCATGGAGCTTTTCGAGAGTCCGGATACTCGATGATCGCAGCGAAGGGACCTCAACACGGAGCTTTAGAAGTGAAGGACCGGACTACAAAGGTTGTAATCCCAAACTCTTAGTGTTAAAGTGTTTAACATGCTTTGTTTCGCCTAATCTCTAGTTTAAAGATCTTGGTTAGGGTTGTTCGGCACGTCTTAATTTTAAATTGGGCATAGTTGATGCCTTATAGACCCTTGTGAGAGTGCCTAGCATCCCTATAGTGGTATCAGAGCCAAGCTAAAGCTTTAGGCGAAGTCTAGGCGAAGTTTAAAGTCCGATCGAACCCGTAAACCCCAATTTATACCCTTCTCTGGAAATTTTGTAAAAATGTTGATTTTTTCGTATTAAAAATATTCAGAAAATCATGCCGGGAAATATAGGAATTACTGTGAAGTACGGTCCTCTAAATCCCTCACGTGACCACGGAACCGCGGTTGAACCACGCACGTGGCGGCGGTTCCACGGCCGAACAGTGTCGTTGGGGCCCACTGCTTCACAGTATTATTCTTGGGTTCTTTTGCATTATTCTTGGAATTTTTAATTCCACTCAAGTGTTGAGTTTTCTGGGTTGTATTGCGGACTCGTTGATTCGATCGGATAATTTAACTTCGTTTAATTTTTTTCCGGATATTTTAGAAACTGTTAAAAAGTTCGAACGGATATCAATAAATCACTTTTTCCCCTGTCGGATAATTTTCAAAAGTTGGATTTTTTCTCGAGTTTGAAACTTTCGGAAAATCGTGCAAGTTTCGCGGTGGACCCTCTAGAAGAACACAAATCTTAACTCGATTATGTGACCGTCTGAACCGCCTCTGAACCTTAGGGTTTGGGGCAGTACGGCGTTGCCATATGTGAGGCGTTGGCTTGACCCTTCTACGGCTGGACCATCGGTACTGTGGCATGTGATGGATATTTTTTGAACTCCGCTCAAGTGTTGAGCTATTTGGGAAATCTTGGGTGTTTGTTTATTCGATCGGAAAGTTTAACATTGTCTACTTATCTGGAATATGATACAATATTTAGAATCCACAGGTAGTTATGAGATAACTAATTTGAATGTTATAAATCTAGCAGTTCAGTCTCAGTTGATTGGTTGCCATGGGATTTTGATGCGATCAAAAGTCCGTCGCAATCACGTAGCGTACGTGGATACTCGCCGGGTAAACTTAACAGACAGCCACGCCCCATAGCCCCGACTAAGTGACTGTAGGAGAACCCCGTCACCAAAAGCATCCGTTCGGGTGCTCACGGCAGCGGTGTTCCGCCTTAGTGCACTTTGTCGACGGCATCGGGGGTGCGGCCGTCTACTAAAGTTTGCGACGAGCATTCGATCAGGATATCGGAAATCTTTTTGAATTGCCCGACTAGATATTGAAAAGTGTTTTCGATAATGAGACTAAAATGCGGGGTTTATAATTGTTAGGCATGCGATGTCTAAGGAATTCATTTGGTTAGGCATGCGATGTCTAAGAAGGTTGCGGATTCCAACTGTTGTAGTTTTATACTTTCTTTTCTGTGACCGTAAGCGTAGTATGTGGTGTATCGCCAGCTTCGTTGCTATACATCAACGACAATCGGGATACGCATACTCGCTTACGTTGATGATATGTGATATTATGTGTTGCTGTGATATGTTATATTGGATCGTCGCGTTCTGAATAGCCGGGGGTTTTATGTGAGATGAGAGTTTTTCTTTTTCATTCATGTAAAATTCATTTGTATGTAATATTCTTTTATTAGGGCACTTCCGGGCTGAGGATGATGTCACCATTGTATATCATTTACTTTTCCGCATTAGGTAGACCCAAGGCGGGGAGCACAAGTAATCGGGTTCTAGGGTCCAGTGTGAGACCATCTCGAGGAGTCGAGACCGGGTCTCCTAACCCTAGAATTAGCAGTGTTGCTTGCCGCTCTCGTAAGGGTCTAAGGATGTGGGTTTGGCTATTCATCGCGACGGTGGAATCAGTGTTTTATACAGGCTCGTATTAAAACACGGACATCCTAGTTTATCCAATATTTCATATATGTTCTTCTGCTGCAATGTTCTGTGATGAGATCATATTACTATCTGAGACGAATGTTTATATTATATATATGTGATATATGTTATATTGCAGATTTCGTTTCAAATGTGATTCTTGTGAAGCATAATAAAATGGGACTTCATTAATGAGATTAATGAAATAAAAGAAACCTAAAGATGTTGTAGAAACTTGTTTAAAAACCTGGTAGCTCTAGATCTTGCTTTGCATAGCTGTGTTCCTTGTAGAGCATCCAGCACCTTATTCGATAAGGAAAGAGCCGAGATCCCTTCACCGGGAGTGACATCTTTAGTGAAACTAGCAGATGCTACAAACACGGTTTGTCTTTTGATTGCTTATATAGTTTTTGCTTTGCATAGTGGTATTTGTGAAATATCCTGCACCTTATTCGATGAGGAAAGAGCTGACGATCCCTTCACCGGGAGTGACCTCTTTAGCAAAACTAGAAAATGCCTCAAAAACATTCCATTCAAAATCACTCGATTCTACACAACGATATCAAGTTCATTACGCAACGGGTTTTCTTAAAAACCTGTCGTAGCCTTCCGTCATTTCAGATAAGTACTTCATAGTATTCGTGCTGCGTTTGTTGGCTTTCGTCAAGGCGTAGTGTGCGGTAGCTATTTATGCTTATCTGTACAAGCATATGATGCGATTGAGTTAGGCTAGTCGTGCGGCTTTGTTGGCTTTCGTCAAGGGTCATGCGGGTGGGTTTAATTTAATTGGGAAATGACGGGTTGAACTTGACTAGTAGCCTATGGTTTGTTGGCTTTCGTTAAGGTCAAAGGACGCTAGGGGTAAAATATTATTGGGAATTTCAAGTGTTGAAATTTGCAATGAGATTGCATACCTTCTATGAGATAGTTGGATCCCGATACCCGCTGCGAGTAAGAGTTACTCCTGGGAGAGTTTTACAAATTACAATTAGCCGATCAAGTAGGTGTCTAGAAAGGTGTTAACGGGGTTATGCCCCTGGGAAGACGAGCTTTATTTTAATTAGGTCCGTGCGAAAGCACGGGGAACCTCCCTCAAAATACCAGCACTGGCCTGGCTGAAAGATTGGTGAACTTGTAGGGTGTAATTAATCCTAGCTAGTCTTTCCTTTTACGGTTTGAAGGAAGATTTGACTAAAACAGTGGGAGACATCCTGATTAGATAAATTGATAACCAATCTAATCTTGTAAAAGCGCACGCTGAGTGTTTTCTTCTCTCTCTCTCCTGGTTACGACTATGTCAAGCCTTAATCAAGATAATAATACGGATGTATTGACCGAACCCGCTTGTTATACTGCGCTAGGGAACGTTGGTCCCGCTCCAACTTATAATTGTTATAAGACAGAGCAGGAAATAGCAGATTACCAGAATTCCCGTGCCGCCCAAACGAAGAAAGTGCATGCTGATGCATCTTCTTCGGATGTGTTCATTATAGAGAACTGAGAACGGGTGATAAATTTCATAAGATAGAAATTGTGCAAGTGTTGCAGCCAAGTTTGTTGGTAGTTATCACCCTGTATTACCAGAATACGTTGATTCTGAACGAATGTTATTAGATACCGAACCTGATATACAACATCATATCAATTTCTTTATTAGTAAAGAAGGATATAATTTTGTATTGTTAGATAATGTTTTGAACATTTCCTATATCAAGAGTTGATCGGATCAGGCACGTTATCTAAAAGTATTGACGTTCTAAATCAAACCACAGTTCTTAGTGTACAGAACACACATAAGAGGAAGAGTTCAGAAATGAACAAATCCTTCTTGAGGTATTGTAGACTAGGTCATATCAATGCGTCCCGACTACCTGAAGTTACATTTAGATGCATATTTAAATTAGTTTGAATTTACATCTTATGAAACTTGCCGGTCATGTCACAAAGATAAGATGACCACGGCTCCGTTTATTGGAAACAGAGAAAGAGTTAGTGAACTCTTGAGATTGATACATGCTGATGTATGAAGGTCCCCTGTCTACACATGCCAGGACCGGTTCTTTGTACTTCATTACATTCACTGATTATCTCTCAAGATCCGGACAAATGTTCCTGTTGAAACACAAGTCTGGAACTTTTGAGAAATTCAATGAATATAAGTTAGAAGTAGAGAACCAAAAACTGGTATAAGTATTATGTCCTTTGATGAGATCAGGGAGGAGAATACTTGAGCACGGAATTCCTGGACAATTCTAAAGGAGAATGAGATTCTCTCTCAGCATTACTCCTCCGTATACACCATAGCACGATGGTATATCAGGGCGGAGCAATAGCACCCTATTTTATATGGTGTGCTCTATGATGAGTACTACTGAGTTTCCTATTTCCTTTTGGGAGTTATGCACTTGAGAAGCTGCATACCTATTGAATAGGGTTCCAATCAAATCAGTTGCCTACCACTTCCATATGTGATATGGAAAGGGAAGAGACCATATCTTAAGTTTGTTAAGATTTGGGGTTGTCCGGCCTATGTTTAAAAAGCAATATCCAGACAAGCTCAAGGCAAAGTCAGATCTGTGGAAGTTTGTTGGATATCCCAAGCATACGCAAGGGAATATCTTCTACCTGACCGAGGAACAAAAGATGTTTTTTTTCTCAGCATGCCACCTTTGTGAAAGGGAATTTCTTATGAAGAAATTAGTGGTCATGAGGTAGAACTGGAAGGAGTTCCAGCTATACAAACTGCAGCTGATGATTTGGTAGAACCGGAGCATTCAATAGTTTCCAACGAACCTCAGCCTCTCCGCCGATCTAGTAGGGCTCCTCACCCACTTGAGAGATACTTCGGTTTCTCTATGACAGTGGGAGGGAGGATTGCATCATGAGATGATGACCCAACTTGTTTCGAGCAGGCCATCAGGAGTGGGACTCTGTAAGAATGGTTGGATGCTTAGCGATCTGAGATGGAATCCTTATACACCAACAAAGTATGGACTTTGGTTGTTTTATCTGAAGGGTTAAATCCCCATCAGGAGCAAGTATATCTTGAGAAGATTACTTGGTGTACATGGAAAAGCTGAGACTTTCAAAGCTTTGCTTACGTCCATCCAGATCCTACTTGCCACGGCTACATACCATGACTACGATATCTGGTGGTTGGGTGTCATGACTGCTTTTTTAAATGTTGATTTGGAAGAGAGCGTCTATAAGTACATAGCCAGAGGGCTTCGTAGACAGTGGGAGCAGCAGAAACGTGTGCAAGATGTTTTATGTGATAAATCAGGCATCGCGGAGATGGAACATTTGTTTTGATGTGGTAGTCAAAGAGTTTGACTTCATCAAAATGGTAGATGAACCTTGTATATACAAAAAGGTAGTAGAGAGTATGGTAGTGATCCTCGTAGAGTACGTGGATGACATACTCTTGATAGGGAAGGAGTTTCCTATGCTACGCTCGGTCAATTTCCGCTTATCACAAGTATTCTCCATAAAGGATTAAGATGATACCTCCTAAATCCTGGATTATGGATCTATGGGATAGATCTAAATGGATGTTAGGATTCTCACTAGTTGTAGTAAGATGGTATCAATAGATCCTAGGGAGAATCACTGGAAAGGTTCCAGGGTGATAAGGACGACTGAATGTCAGTCGCAGGCATTGTCTTTACCCTCAGTACAGGGACGGTATATTGGAAGAGTTCCAAGCTAGATACCGTGACTTGCTAGACGATTAAAGGCAAGATACATCGTTACCAAGGATACTACCAAACAGGCAGTCTGGATATATATGAGTTCATGAAATGAATTTCGTTCCTACCATTGTGTGACAATGGAGTTGTGGCTTATGCCAAGGAACCCCCGTCCCATCTGAAATCCAGATATAATTCTTAGGCAGTATCACCTGATCATGGAGATGGTTGATCTCCAGGGAGATCGAGATTTGGAGAGTAAACACAGAGGACAACAGCGCAGATCCACTCACAAAGGCCTTTTTTCAGTAGAGACTTTTTATGGGATGGTTGAGTATGAGATACTTCAACCACAGCTAATTGTTGGGTATGTGATACCACAACAGATGGCCTTAGTGCAAGTGGGAGATTGTTAGTTATATGTATGCCCTAGAGGCCATTACTGTACATATGATGTATATTGTAATGGATGCTTGGACATATATAGGGAGGACTTTCTTGCTCGACATGATAGTATGCTATCTGGTTGTACTTTATCTTAACATGTACTCTGATTGTCTCTATGTTACATGTTGATAAAGCCCTTAGGATATGTACTCGACTACTGGGACTATGATAAGATCATACTAGTGGGGCCACGGTAGTAGACGAGTACATCCTATAACAGTTCCTAGTCGAGGGTGTATCGAGACAGGGCATCGATACACCAGAGTAGACTAGCGTATACGCATCTTAACCCATATGATGGGCGATGGATGATCACATATCCATCGGTGTTTGACATCAAGGATGGTGTACAGGTGCTCAGTGGAGACTGGGTACACTGGACGGACTCGCCGAGAACTCCCAGATGGTATTATACCTCACGTCAGATGGCAGTTCTCTGGTGACACTGGTACAGAGTAGTCTGTAGACCCGAGATCGTCATAGAGTCTTGTGTGATTCCCAATGTGCTTTGATTTCCATCATACCACGTCCAAGAGGGCGTGCAAAAAGGTGGCTTTTGCGTACAGTCCCGAATAACATAGAGGCAATGAGCGATAGGAGGGGATTCGTCTCTCCCGGTATAGGGAGTTGATGTTGCGCTGTGTTCGATTGGCTATAACTGGAAATCCCTGGCCAGGGTTACTGAGATTTACTGGTAAGTGTTATCAGTAGTTTCTCGAACTGTTATAGACCTTATATCAACACGACTTATCAAGCTACTGGGGTCTGATGTTTTCCACCCCTAGGCGAGATATGCGACATATCAGACGAAGAGACCGGACTGTACGGGAGTGTTACTGATTGGATTCACAGGAGAATGTACAGGCTTGCTTGTTGATCTTCTGAGCGCTCAATACCTGGGTCGCTGTTACGTTTAGCTAACCGCTTGCAGCTTGTGGGTGTTTGATATGATCATCACCTACTGCCGGCGTATTGACGATTCTTTAGAGTCCTACACAGAGATTTCTTGACTCAGGCAAAATGGAGTAGGAGCACATATAAGATATGTGCGGGACTGAGAACAATACGTGTATGTGATACCGTATTAGATTCTCGCGATATGAGATATCGGCCGGGTATATGTGATATAGCCGGATCATCGGATCAAGTGTTGATTCGATGAACTGATACAGATAATATTAGTCGGGTATTTGTGAAATAGCCGGATTATCGGATCAAGTGTTGATTCGATAATTTAATGTATAATTATATATTTGATATATTAAATTACATTAACTGATATAAGCTCACTAAAATATTCTTTTTCTCACTCGGGTAATACATTGATATATATGCGATATATGTTAATTTATTATTTTCTTTTGTTACAAAAATATATTATATATGTGATATATAATATTGTAACATGTTATAATTACTAATGCAACATGATTAGTGGAGATTAAACGAGGTTAGGTTTTTATTTGGGTTAAACTTTTCTAGAAGCTTCTAGAAGCTTTCTTTTTGTTTTTGCAAAGATATTTTGCAAGATATTTCCAAACCCAACCCACACCCTTTAACCCTAGTTAAGTCTCTACAATGGTTAGTCTATCATCTTGAACCATGGTTGCATAAGTAATTATCATCACAAATTCATTATTCATCACAAAAGAATTACTATTCTTCTTCTTCTTTCTTGAGCTTTGAAAAAGCTTTCTAGCTTTTTCTTTGGTGATGAAAATGAGTGAGATCAAGATAATAAATGAGAGATAAAATCCTACTTCATCATCCTAATCTATCATAGCCATTTAGATTAGCGTGTTCACTTCATTTAGTGAGTAAGAGCTTGTGTTAATGAAACTTCAACGTAGATCATCTTTGTTATCGAAGATCGGAAGTAAGCTTGCATCTTTTTCTTCGTGGAGCTTTTCGAGGGTCCGGATACTCGATGATCGCAGCGAAGGGACCTCAACATGGAGCTTTTGAAGTGAAGGACCGGACTACAAAGGTTGTAATCCCAAACTCTTAGTGTTAAAGTGTTTAACATGCTTTGTTTCGCCTAATCTCTAGTTTAAAGATCATGGTTAGGGTTGTTCAGCACGTCTTAATTTTAAATCAGGTATGGTTGATGCCTTATAGACCCTTGTGAGAGTGCCTAGCATCCCTACATCTCAAATGGTAATATACATCGTACGGCATCCTCAAAATTGAGGGTACGGGTCAAAATCATACATAATATCATCATTCGTATAATATCATGATCATGGGTACGGTTCTAAAGTCTTGTACATTCAAATATTATCAACTCACATATTATCGTATGCATGAATACATATTGCCCAACAGTCCATTAAAATATCATATCATATACTATATCACAACTCAATCACATATCAAAATCTCACGGCATCATGCCCGATCATATCGGCTCATCACCACATATCACATACTATCCTCATCACCCGTGTATATGTACACACACACACACACACACAAAATCAAGTATGTGTGTGTGTATGTGTCTACATATAACCTGCGATCCGCCACCAAGGTAATCATCCTATGGATAGGTCTTCCTAGATTGACCTAATCTAACCTAAGGTTTTTGAAATACCATATTTGCTAAGTATCCAAATATCTCATCCAAACTTACTAATATAGTAATACCCTATTCTACTGTTGCGGGGGTGCTATATGCCATCTTCCCGACTTCCCCCGTAGATATATATATCTACTCATTTTAATCCTTGCTTGCCAAAGTCGATGACGCCACGCTCTCCTTGTCTTCCCAAAAATCCATGTGAAGGTACCTACAATTCAACACAAATCATATCGACATCAAAATCAAGTCCGGAAACAGTATAAACGTCTCCCGACGTTGACATACAAATGAAACATACATAGGTTAGAACCCAGGGTCCATGCATACAAGAACAACCAAACAACTCCCGACGTTGACGTACAAAAGTCAAACGACCGAGTCAAAACTGAAATACCCAAAAACCAAGTTTCAAAAGTCGCAAAACATCGCGAGAAATCAAGTAAAACGAATCTAGATTTTTATTAATGTAAAATTAGACTTTTTTGCATACAAGGTAGGTATAGTTATTTAAAAAGTTAGTTACAGACCAAGTTTCAGACCCTAACTCAAAAATTGAGCCGCAAATTGTTGCCAAATCGAATAAAATGGCGGCCAAAATATGAAGGCTTGGGCTTGGATTTCTAGGGTAGTATTCTAGTGGTATGCACATCTCAATATATCTGCAAAATATTTTTCAGGGTCACCGAGTCATAGCAGATCCTAATAAATCATCACAATTCCCACAAAAACCCGATATCGGCAAATCTAAACTTCAAGTCCTGGGGTTTAGTCTCTGGTTTTGTCCAGAATTCTAACACTAGATGGGTTGTGGTCACTATCTATTTTCCTCAATTTCACCTTCACACATCAAGAAATCACCTAACCCTCAACTACGAATTTTCAAAGATCACCAAACCTTCACAAATTAACTCATAACTACACTAGAACATTAGAAACACTAAAAACTTAACTAAAGACATGAGATTTAGCTCATTTGGCAACTAAGCAAAACCCCTAGATGATCCCAAGTGCTCAAAGTCCAATCTTGATTCCGCCAAGGGGTTTGTAGTGAGGTTGGGATCAATTTTTATGAAGGGATTGTGGGGGTTTTTATGAGGATTTTGGTGGTGGACATGGGTGGTAGAGGAGGTGATGGAGGATGAGGGAGACGAAGGAGAAGAGGAATAATGAAGAAGGCAAATGTGGATATGAGGGAAATAAAAGAATAGCTCAAGACCTAGAAACTGTTGGCTATAGTGCCCTCAAGTCAATTATTGGATCGCAGGCACGTGATTGCAATGATTGAGGGATGACCTATACCGGTAGAACAGTCTTACTCGAGATGATAGTATGCTATCTGGTTTGTCTTTATCATTATGTACATGCTTCATATGACATTACAGTTCACTATTACATGTTGATAGAGCCCATATGATTCTTGCTTGACTACAAGCAGCATGATGGCGATCATATACGTGAGAGCTGGGTGGTATATAAGCACATCCTTAAAGTGTCCTAGTCATGGGAGTTTTGAGACTGGGCATTAATATTCCAAGAGTAGACTAGTGTATACGGATCGAGACCCCGACGAGGGGCGGTGGCCGGTCTCACAAGCCATTGGTGTCAGCCGGTTTACCTAAGATGTATACAGGTGCTCATTGGGTTATGAGTACACCGGACGGACTTGCCAAGAACATGCTAGTTGGTATTATACCTATTGTCAGATAGCAGTTAACTGGTGACATGTGTACAGGTTAGTCTATTGATCTGAGATCGTCATTTGTCTCGTGTAAGTTCCCATTGTCTTTGATTACTACCGTACTACGGCTCATAGGAGTCATGCAAATAGGTTTTAGTTGGGTACAGTCCCGAACCACATGGAGGTAGTGAGCGGATCGTCTCTCTCGGTATTGGGGGTTGATGTCGCAGTGTGCACGGGTGGCCATCACCAGAAATCCTTGGCCAAGGTTGTCGAGAATTACCGATCTAGGATCGGTAGTTTCTTAGGTGGTGATAGGTTTCATGCCGACACTGAATATCAAGTTATTAAGGGTCTGACTTTATCCACCCCTCTAGACACGATATGCGATACTCATAGAAGAATGAACCAGATTGTACGGATATTGTCATTGTCAGGCTCAATAGGGTTTCAGGATGAGTTTGTTCGTCGGCCTCCTTTTCGCCCAATACCTAGATTGCCGTTACGTACAGCTAGTGCCACTGACGTGCTTTTGGTTAAACCCACTGCTAGCATATTGACGAGTCTTTAGAGTCCCACACAGAGGGTTTCCTTGGATCCGACGAAACGTTGTAGAGGCCGTATAGTTTTATGGTAGGGTTCGATCATATAAGTGCACTTATGCAGGGATCATGATCGGATGGATAATACTAGTTGGCTTTAGTTTAAGCCGGATCTTAATATTATATTGTTGGATTATTTTCATCTCGTTTTATTCGTATTTGTTAGTTATATGTATGCCCTAGAGGCCATTACTATACATAGGATGTACATTGTAGTGGATGCTTGGACATATATAGGGAGGACTTTCTTGCTCGACATGATAGTATGCTATCTGGTTGCTCTTTACCTTAACGTGTACACTGATTGTCTCTCTGATACATGTTGGTAAAGCCCTTAGGATGTGTACTTGACTACCTGGACTATGATGCGGATCATACTAGTAGGGACATGGTAGTCCATAAGTACATCCTTCAAGGTCCCTAGTCGTGGGTGTATCGAGACGGGGCGTCGATATACCAGAGTAGACTAGCGTATACCTTCTCGACCCATACAGATGGGCGATGGATGATCCCAAATCCATTGGTGTTTTGACATCAGAGATGATATACGGGTGCTCAGTGGAGACTGGGTACACTGGACGGACTCGCCGAGAACTCCCAGATACCTTACGTCAGATGGCAGTTCTCTGGTGACACTGGTACAGAGTAGTCTGTTGACCCGAGATCGTCATAGAGTCTTGTGTGGTTCCCACTGTGCTTTGATTTCCACCTTACCACGTCCAAGAGGGCGTGCAAAACGGTGGTTTTTGGGTACAGTCCCGAGTCACATGGAGGCAATGAGCGATAGGAGGGGATTCGTCTCTCCCGGTATAGGGGGTTGATGTTGCGCTGTGTTCGATTGGCTATAACCGGAAATCCCTGGCCAGGGTTGCTGAGATTTACTGGTAAGGGTTACCTGTAGTTTCTCGAACTGTTATAGACCTCATATCGACACGACTTATCGAGCTATTGGGGTATGACGTTTACCACCCCTAGGCGAGATATGCGACATATCAGACGACGAGACCGGACTGTACGGTAAGTGTTACTGGTTGGATTCACAGGAGTATGAGCGGGCTTGCTCGTCGATCTTCTGATCGCTCAATACCCGGGTGGCCGTTACGTTTAGCAGACCGCTTGCGGCTTGTGGGTGTTTGATATGATCATCACCTGCTGCCGGCGTATTGACGAGTCTTTAGAGTCCTACACAGAGGTTTCCTGGCTCAAGCAAAACGAAATAGGAGCGCATATGAGATATGTGCGGGACCGAGAATAATGCGTGTATGTGATACCGTATTCTATTCTTGCGATGAATGTATCGATTGGTTGTATGCGATATAACCTAGTTATCGAATCAAGGATTGATTCGATAAGCCGATACATTGAATATTAGTCGGTCATATGCGATATGACCGGATTGTTAAATCAACTGTTGATTTAATGATTTAATGTATAATTATATATTTGATATATTACTTTACATTAACTAATATTGGTTCACTTAAGATGTATTTCTCACTTGTTTGTGCACATTGTATATGTGATATATTTTTGTGCACAAGTTTGTATCATGTTTGATGATACATGCTAACTTGAGTGTATGTTTGATTAAACCTTGGTTAAGTAAATGGTTAGGGTTTTAATTAATTAATTACTTAATTAATTTATTCTTCTTGGAAAAGATAAAATGGTGGCTTTATTTTTCTTTCTTTGCTTGAAGCTTCTTGAAGCTTCAAAGCATCTTTGAAAGTCCACCACTTTGTCTTCATCCTAAACCTAACCATTCAACCTAACCCTAGTTTATTCTCTACACCTAACTATGGTTGATATATGATAAGTATTCTCTTTATTTTCTTTTTGAATAGAACACTTATCATATTCTTTCTTCTTCTTCTTCATCTTCAACATGAAGAAAGCTTGCCTCCATCAATGGCAACTAGTGAAAAAGAGTGAGAAATCCAATTCTAAAGTGAACCCACTTCCTATTTCTTCATCCTCTACCTATTGCCAAGTAGTATAGGGTGTTTTCTTCACAAGTTTCATGACTTGTTGAAGTGGGAGCTTGATCTTGTGATGCCTCGACGTAGATCATCTTCGGCATCGAAGTCGACGACCTAGCCCGCCCATTACTCCGATGAAGCCGACGCTAGAGTCTTGTGACTGGGTACACTGGACGGACTCGCCGAGAACTCCCAGATAGTATTATACCTTACGTCAGATGGCAGTTCTCTGGTGACACTGGTACAGAGTAGTCTGTTGACCCGAGATCGTCATAGAGTCTTGTGTGGTTCCCACTGTGCTTTGATTTCCACCTTACCACGTCCAAGAGGGCATGCAAAACGGTGGTTTTTGGGTACAGTCCCGAGTCACATAGAGGCAATGAGCGATAGGAGGGGATTCGTCTCTCCCGGTATAGGGGGTTGATGTTGCGCTGTGTTCGATTGGCTATAACCGGAAATCCCTGGCCAGGGTTGCTGATTTACTGGTAAGGGTTACCTGTAGTTTCTCGAACTGTTATAGACCTCATATCGATACGACTTATCGAGCTATTAGGGTCTGACGTTTACCACCCCTAGGCGAGATATGCGACATATCAGACGACGAGACCGGACTGTACGGTAAGTGTTTCTGGTTGGATTCACAGGAATATGAGCGGGCTTGCTCGTCGATCTTCTGATCGCTCAATACCCGGGTGGCCGTTACGTTTAGCAGACCGCTTGCGGCTTGAGGGTGTTTGATATGATCATCACCTGCTGCCGGCGTATTGACGAGTCTTTAGACTCCTACACAGAGGTTTCCTGGCTCAAACAAAACGAAATAGGAGCGCATATGAGATATGTGCGGGACCGAGAATAATGCGTGTATGTGATACCGTATTCTATTCTTGCGATGAATGTATCGATTGGTTGTAAGCGATATAACCTAGTTATCGAATCAAGGATTGATTCGATAAGCCGATACATTGAATATTAGTCGGTCATATGCGATATGACCGGATTGTTAAATCAACTGTTGATTTAATGATTTAATGCATAATTATATATTTGATATATTACTTTACATTAACTAATATTGGTTCACTTAAGATGTATTTCTCACTTGTTTGTGCACATTGTATATGTGATATATTTTTGTGCACAAGTTTGTATCATGTTTGATGATACATGCTAACTTGAGTGTATGTTTGATTAAACCTTGGTTAAGTAAATGGTTAGGGTTTTAATTAATTAATTACTTAATTAATTTATTCTTCTTGGAAAAGATAAAATGGTGGCTTTATTTTTCTTTCTTTGCTTGAAGCTTCTTGAAGCTTCAAAGCATCTTTGAAAGTCCACCACTTTGTCTTCATCCTAAACCTAACCATTCAACCTAACCCTAGTTTATTCTCTACACCTAACTATGGTTGATATATGATAAGCATTCTCTTTATTTTCTTTTTGAATAGAACACTTATCATATTCTTTCTTTTTCTTCTTCATCTTCAACATGAAGAAAGCTTGCCTCCATCAATGGCAACTAGTGAAAAAGAGTGAGAAATCCAATTCTAAAGTGAACCCACTTCCTATTTCTTCATCCTCTACCTCTTGCCAAGTAGTATAGGGTGTTTTCTTCACAAGTTTCATGACTTGTTGAAGTGGGAGCTTGATCTTGTGATGCCTCGACGTAGATCATCTTCGGCATCGAAGTCGACGACCTAGCCCGCCCATTACTCCGATGAAGCCGACGCTAGAGTCCGGGATCCGATATGGACAGCGAGGGGACTTCATCACGGAGCCATGGAGGTGGAGAACCGGATCTACAAAGGTTGTAGCCTCTTTCTTTTAGTTAAGTTGTTAACTAGTTTCTTTTTCGCCTAAACTCTAGTCAACGATCCGTATTAGGGTTTCCCGGCACTTGTAAAATTTGAAATTGGCATGGTTGATGCCTTGTGAGACCTCATTAGTGTGCCTAGGAACCCTACAGTGGTATCAGAGCCTAGCTAGAGCCTTAGGCGAATTGTAGACGACGTTTAAAATCCGAATGAACATCGAAACCCTAACTCAAATTGCTCTCTGGAAATTTTCTGAAAATTTGGATTTTTGTGAATTAAAAATTGCCAAAAAATTCAGCAGGGAATTCTATGAGTTACTGTGAAGCACGTGATGCTAACTCGACCAAAGCGCCGCGGAACCGCGGTCCCACCCTGGGTTTCGCAGCGGTTCCGCGGCCATTTTGGTGAGTCAGACCACGTGGCTTGCACAGTAATTCTTGTCTTGAAGTGCTGAGTCTTCTGAAATTTTTTATATTTTACTCAACAGTTGAGTTTTTCTGGGGTTGTTTTGGGGATTCGATTATTCGATCGGATTATCAAACTTTGTCTAGCTGTTTTCCGGATAATTTTTGAATATGTTAAAAAGTTCGACCGGATATAAATACCCAATTTTTCCCCTGTCGGGAAATTTCCAAGTGTTGGATTTTTCCGTGGTTTAAAGACGTTCTAAGTAGTGCAAGTAACGCGATGGACCCTCTAGAAGACAACAAACCTTAACTCGATTATGTGACCGTCTTGAACTGCCCTTTGAACCTTAGGGTTTGGGGCAGTACGGCGTGCCACATGTGAGGCGTTGACTTGACCCTTCTACGGCTGGACCGTTGGTACTGAGGCATGAAGTGAATGTTTTTAAACTTGTTTCATGTGTTGAGCTGTTTCGGGAAAACTTGGGTGTTCGATTGTTCGATCGGAAAATTTGACATTTTCTATTTATCCGGAATGTGATACAATATTTGGAATCCACAAGTAGTTATGAGATAACTGAATGAATGTTATAAGCATAGCACTTTAGTCTCACTTGATCGGTTGCCACGGAATTTTGATGTGATCAAAAGTCCGTCGCAATCACGTAGCGTACGCGGATACTCGCCGGGTAAACTTAATAGACAGCCTCATCCCATAGCCCCGACCAAGTGACTGTAGGAGAACCCCATCGCCGAAAACATCCGTTCGGGTGCTCGCGGCAGCGGTGTTCCGCCTTGGTGCACTTCGTCGACGGCGTCGGGGGTGCGGCCGTCTACTAAAGTTTGCGACGAGCATTCGATCAGTATGTCGGGAATCTTGTTGAATTGCTCGACTTGATATTGAAAAGTGTTTTCGATAATGAGACTAAAATGCGGGGTTTATAATTGTTAGGCATGCGATGTCTAAGGAATTCATTTGATTAGGCATGCGATGTCTATGTAGGTTGCGGATTCCAACTGTTGTAGTTTTCACTTTCTTTTCTGTGACCGTATGTGTAATATGTGATATCGCCGGTTTCGTTGCTATATGTCAACGACAATTGGGATGCGAATATTTACTTACGTTGATGACATGTGATGTTATGTGTTGCTGGATATGTTATATTGGATCGTCGTGTTTGAATAGCCGGGGGGGTTTTTATGTGAGATGAGTGTTTTTCATTTTCATTCATGTAAAAACTTGTATGTAATATTCTTTTATTGGGACACTTCCAGGTTGCGGAAGATGTCACCTTTTGTATATTATTTACTTTTCCGCACTAGGATAGACCCAAGGAGGAGAGCACAAGTAACCGGGATCTGGAGTCCAGTGGGAGACCAACTCGAGGAGTCGAGTCCGGGTCTCCTAACTCTAGAATTGGGAGGGTTGCTTGCCGCTCTCGTAGGGGTCTAGGGGTGTGGGTTTGGCTATTCATCACGACCGTGGAATACGTGTTTTATACTGGCTCGTATTGAAAACATGGACGTCCTAGTATATCCAATATTTCATATGATTCTTCTGCTGCGATATCTGTGATGTGATCATGTGATATGTTCTGTGATGGCTACTGTATATAGTATATATGATATATTATATAGACGTTACTTATGTTTTACACCCGCGCTAGCCCTGCCCCGCTCTGCCGTTAGTTACCTAACCTAACGGTGCACGAGGGGACATCGAGGCGAATGCGGATGGCATAAGTGTACGTCGTATTTATCTGTGATGTTTAGGTAACTTAAATGATGGGACTTCATTAATGTGATTAATGAAAGAAAAGAAACCTAAAGATGTTGTAGAATCGAATTTCAAAATAAAACAGGTAGCTACAGTTCTTGCTTTGCACAGCGGTATATGTGATATATCCTGCACCTTATTCGATAAGGAAAGGACCGAGATCCCTTCACCGGGAGTGACTCCTTTAGCAATAACTAGCAGATGCTACACACTCGGTTTGTCTTTTGAGTGCTTTTAAGAGTTCTGCTTTGCACAGTGATATATATGATATATCCCGCACCTCATTCGATGAGGAAAGGGCCGACGATCCCTTCACCGGGAGTGACCCCTTTAGCAAAACTAGAAAAGCCTCAAAAGCACTCCATTTTAAAATCATTTGATTCTGCAACGATATCAAGTTCATTACGCAATAGGTTTTTAGAAAAACCTGTCGTAGCCTTCCGCCATTTTAGATAAGTCCTACTTAGTATTCGTGCTACGTTTGTTGACCTCCGTCAAGGCGTAGTGTGCGGTAGCTAACTAGTATTTATCTGCTTATGCATATGATGCAGATTGGATTAGGGTAGTCGTGCGGCCTTGTTGACCTCCGTCAAGGGTCGTGCGGGTGGGTTTAATTCGATCAAGAAATGACGGGTTGAACTTGACTAGTAGCCTATGGTTTGTTGACCTCCGTCAAGGTCATAGGGTGCTAGGGGCAAAATTATCGGGAATTTCAAGTGTTGAAATTTGCAATGAGATTGCATACCTTCTATGAGATAGTTGGATCCCGACACCCACTGCGAGTAATTGTTACTCCTGGGAAAGTTTTACACATTACAATTAGCCGATCAAGTAGGTGTCTAGAAAGGTGTCAACGGGGTTACGCCTCTGGGAAAACGAGGTTTACTGTAATTAGGTTCGTGCGAAAGCACGGGGGACCTCCCTCAATGTACCGACACTGGCCTGGCTGAAAGATTGGCGAACTTGTAGTGTGTAATTAATCCCGGCTAGTGTTTCCTTTTAGGGTTTGAAGGAAGATTTGATAAAACCAGTGGGAGCCATCTTGATTAGATAAAATTATAACCAATCTATTCTTTCAAGAGCGCACGCTGAGTGTTTTCTTCTCTCTCTCCAGGTAGCGACCATATCACGCCTTAATCAAGATAATAATACGGAATATTGATCGAACCCACTTGTTATTCTGAGCTGGGGAACGTTGGTCCCGCTCCAACTTATAATTGTTATAAGACAGAGCAGGAAATTGGGGATTACCAGAATTCCCGTGCCGCCCAAACGAAGAGAGTGCAAAATGATGCATCATCTTCGGGTGTATTCGTTACAAAGAACTGTTTCTCAGTATCCTCCGCATCCTGGGTATATGATACCGGATCAGGATCCCAGATATGTAATCTGTTACATAGGGCTGCAAAAAGGTAGAAAAACTGAGAACGGGTGATAAGTTTCATGAGGCAGAAAAAGGGGCAAGTGTTGCAGCCAAGTCTGTTGGTCACTATCACCCTGTATTCCAAATACATTGATTCTGAACGAATGTTATTAGATACCGAACCTGATATACAAAATCATATCACTCTCTTTATTAGTAAAGAAATGATAAAATTTTGTATTGTTGGATAATGTTTTGAACATTTCCTATATCAAAAGTTGATCTGTTCAGGCACGTTATCTAAAAGCATTGATGTTCTAAATCAAACTACAGTTCTTAGTATACGGGACACACAAAAGAGGAAGAGTTCAGAAATGAACAAATCCTTCTTGAGGCATTGTAGACTAGGTCATATCAATGCGATCCGACTGGCTGAAGTTACATTTTAGATGCATATTTAAATCAGTTTGAATTTACATCTTGTGAAACTTGCCAGTCATGTCACAGAGATAAGATGACCACGGCTCTGTTTATTGGAAACAGAGAAAGAGTTAGTTGAACTCTTGGGATTGATACATGTTGATGTATGTAAGGTCCCCTGTCTACACATGCCAGGAGCGGTTCTTTGTACTTCATTAAATTCTCTAATGGTCTCTTTTGATTCAGACATATGTTCCTGTTGAAACACAAGTCTGAACCTTTTGAGATATTCACAGAATATAAGTTAGAAGTAGAGAACCAAAATACGGGTATAAGTATTATGTCCTATGATGAGATCAGGGAGGAGAATACTTGTGCATGGAATTCCTGGACTTTTCTAAAGGAGAATGAGATTCTCTCTCAGCATTACTCCTCCGTATACACCATAGCACGATGGTATATCGGGGCGGAGCAATCTCACCCTATATGATAAGGTGTGCTCTATGATGAGTACTACTGAGTTACCTATTTCCTTTTTGGGAGTTATGCACTTGAGAAGCTGCATACCTATTGAATAGGGTTCAAATCAAATCAGTTGCCTACCACTTCATATTTGATATGATAAGGGAAGAGCCCATCTCTTAAGTTAGTTAAGATTTGGGGTTGTCCAGCCTATGTCTGAAAAGCAAAATCCGGACAAGCTCGAGGCAAGATCTGTTATGTAGAACTGGAAATGTTCCAGCTATACAAACTGCAGCTGATGATTTGATAGAACCAAAGGATTCAATAGTTACCAACGAACCTCAGCCTCTCCGCCGATCTAGTAAGGTTCCTCACCCGCCTGAGAGATACTTCGGTTACTCTATGACAGTGGGAGCGAGGATTGCATCATGAGATGATGACCCAACTAGTTTCGAGCTGGCCATCAGGAGTGGGACTCTGTAAGAATGGCTGGATGCTTAGCGATATGAGATGGAATCCATGTACACCAACAAAGTATGGACTTTGGTTGCTATATCTGAAGGGTTAAATCCCCATCAGGAGCAAGTATATCTTGAGAAGATTACTTGGTGTAGATGGAAAAGTTGAGACTTTCAAAGCTAGACTTGTTAAAGCTTTTCATCATCGACCAGGCGTGGATAATGATGAAACATTTTCAAGTGGCTATGCTTAAGTCCATCTAGATCCTACTTGCCACGGCTACATACCATGACTACGATATCTGGCGGTTGGGTGTCATGACTGCTTTTCTAAATAATGTTTTAGAAGAGAGAGTCTATAAGTACACAGCCAGAGGGCTTCGTAGACAGTGGGAGCAGCGGAAACGTGTACAAGATGCTTTATAGGATAAAGCAGGTATCGCGGAGTTGGAACATCTGTTTTGATGTATTAGTCAAACAGTTTGACATCATCAAAATGGTAGATGAACCTTGTATATACAAAAAGGTAGTATGTTGTATGGTTATGATCCTCGTAGAGTACGTGGATGACATACTTTTGATAGGGAAGGAGTTTCCTATGCTACGCTCGGTCAATCTCCGCTTATCACAATGATTCTCCATATAGGATCAAAGTGATACCTCCTAAATCCAGGGTTTTGGATCTATGAGATAGATCTAATTGGATGATAGGATTCTCACTAGTTGTAGTGAGATGGTATCAACCGATCCTGGGGAGAATCACCGGAAGGGTTCCAGGGTGATAAGGACGACTGAAAGTCAGTCACAGGCATTGTCTTTACCCTCAGTAAAGGGACGGTATGTTGGAAGAGTTCCAAGCTAGATACCGTGGCAAACTAGACGATAAAGGCTAGATACATCGCTACTTAAGATGCTACCAAAGAGGCTGTTTGGGTGTATAATAGTTCATGAGATGAACTTCGTTCCTACCATTGTGAGACAATGGAGTTGTGGCTTATGCCAAAGAACGCCCGTCCCATCAGTGATCCAAACATATTCTGAGGCAGCATCACCTGATCATGGGGATGGTTGATCTCCAAGGAGATCGAGGTTAGGAGAGTAGACTCAGAGGACAGCACGGCGGATCCACTCACAAAGGCTTTTTCCCAGAGAGAGACTATTATGGGATGGTTGAGTATGAGATACTACAACCACTGCTATCAGATGGCCCTAGTGCAAGTGGGAGATTGTTAGTTATATGTATGCCCTAGAGGCCATTACTATACATAGGATGTATATTGTAGTGGATGCTTGGACATATATAGGGAGGACTTTCTTGCTCGACATGATAGTGTGCTATCTGGTTGCTCTTTACCTTAACGTGTACACTGATTGTCTCTCTGATACATGTTGGTAAAACCCTTAGGATGTGTACTTGACTACCTGGACTATGATGCGGATCATACTAGTGGGGACATGGTAGTCCATAAGTACATCCTTCAAGGTCCCTAATCGTGGGTGTATCGAGACAGGGCGTCGATATACCAGAGTAGACTAGCGTATACCTTCTCGACCCATACAGATGGGCGATGGATGATCCCATATCCATTGGTGTTTTGACATCAGAGATGATATACGGGTGCTCAGTGGAGACTGGGTACACTGGACGGACTCGCCGAGAACTCCCAGATAGTATTATACCTTACGTCAGATGGCAGTTCTCTGGTGACACTGGTACAGAGTAGTCTGTTGACCCGAGATCGTCATAGAGTCTTGTGTGGTTCCCACTGTGCTTTGATTTCCACCTTACCACGTCCAAGAGGGCATGCAAAACGGTGGTTTTTGGGTACAGTCCCGAGTCACATAGAGGCAATGAGCGATAGGAGGGGATTCGTCTCTCCCGGTATAGGGGGTTGATGTTGCGCTGTGTTCGATTGGCTATAACCGGAAATCCCTGGCCAGGGTTGCTGATTTACTGGTAAGGGTTACCTGTAGTTTCTCGAACTGTTATAGACCTCATATCGATACGACTTATCGAGCTATTAGGGTCTGACGTTTACCACCCCTAGGCGAGATATGCGACATATCAGACGACGAGACCGGACTGTACGGTAAGTGTTTCTGGTTGGATTCACAGGAATATGAGCGGGCTTGCTCGTCGATCTTCTGATCGCTCAATACCCGGGTGGCCGTTACGTTTAGCAGACCGCTTGCGGCTTGAGGGTGTTTGATATGATCATCACCTGCTGCCGGCGTATTGACGAGTCTTTAGACTCCTACACAGAGGTTTCCTGGCTCAAACAAAACGAAATAGGAGCGCATATGAGATATGTGCGGGACCGAGAATAATGCGTGTATGTGATACCGTATTCTATTCTTGCGATGAATGTATCGATTGGTTGTAAGCGATATAACCTAGTTATCGAATCAAGGATTGATTCGATAAGCCGATACATTGAATATTAGTCGGTCATATGCGATATGACCGGATTGTTAAATCAACTGTTGATTTAATGATTTAATGCATAATTATATATTTGATATATTACTTTACATTAACTAATATTGGTTCATTTAAGATGTATTTCTCACTTGTTTGTGCACATTGTATATGTGATATATTTTTGTGCACAAGTTTGTATCATGTTTGATGATACATGCTAACTTGAGTGTATGTTTGATTAAACCTTGGTTAAGTAAATGGTTAGGGTTTTAATTAATTAATTACTTAATTAATTTATTCTTCTTGGAAAAGATAAAATGGTGGCTTTATTTTTCTTTCTTTGCTTGAAGCTTCTTGAAGCTTCAAAGCATCTTTGAAAGTCCACCACTTTGTCTTCATCCTAAACCTAACCATTCAACCTAACCCTAGTTTATTCTCTACACCTAACTATGGTTGATATATGATAAGCATTCTCTTTATTTTCTTTTTGAATAGAACACTTATCATATTCTTTCTTTTTCTTCTTCATCTTCAACATGAAGAAAGCTTGCCTCCATCAATGGCAACTAGTGAAAAAGAGTGAGAAATCCAATTCTAAAGTGAACCCACTTCCTATTTCTTCATCCTCTACCTCTTGCCAAGTAGTATAGGGTGTTTTCTTCACAAGTTTCATGACTTGTTGAAGTGGGAGCTTGATCTTGTGATGCCTCGACGTAGATCATCTTCGGCATCGAAGTCGACGACCTAGCCCGCCCATTACTCCGATGAAGCCGACGCTAGAGTCCGGGATCCGATATGGACAGCGAGGGGACTTCATCACGGAGCCATGGAGGTGGAGAACCGGATCTACAAAGGTTGTAGCCTCTTTCTTTTAGTTAAGTTGTTAACTAGTTTCTTTTTCGCCTAAACTCTAGTCAACGATCCGTATTAGGGTTTCCCGGCACTTGTAAAATTTGAAATTGGCATGGTTGATGCCTTGTGAGACCTCATTAGTGTGCCTAGGAACCCTACAGTATTTAGTCGGAATACGGATGCGGGTATGTAAATATGAATGCGGGGTATTCTTGTAATTCGTTACAAGATTTCTTTAGTTGATGCCATTTCTTTTTGAGATTAAACATTTTGGTTTAAATGTTTAATTGGTGGAAAATATGAGAGCAAGTCTTAGCATTGAGCATTGATTCATGGTGCATGCACTTGGTGACTCATGGTATTGGGTCATGTGTTGATTTGTTTTGGCTAAGATATTTGTTGTGGGCAATTTTGTGAGATGGCATATATTTTCAAGTGTGTGGCTTTTCTTTAGTTGCTATTATCAACTCTCACAAAAATGAACACAAGACTTAGCCCATTTTCTTTACTTGCTTTTTCTTGAGCTCGCACACTTCACCCATGGCATCTTCTTCAACCTCCACCCAAACCCTCTCATGAGTTGAGAATCGTTGGATGTATTGAGACAAAGTAATCAGACACACTCTCTACTTCATCTTAGCTATCTACGCTAGCAAACTAGATACCCGAGTTGCTTCGGTTTAGAGGCGGGAGCCCGTATTACTAACTCTCAACGTGGATCTTCTGCGATGTAGGGAGACCGAAGATCAAACTTGATCGGGGAAGCTACGGGGAGCTTGGGACAGAGCTTGAAGACCGAAGGATACGGATCGATCGGTATAAACTCTCTAAGCTCCTTTCTAATTACTAGTATAGGGTTAATGGTACAATTCGTCGATTAGGGTTCCGTTAGCGCCGGGTTCTAAAAGTTTTTGTTCCGCATTTGGCCACGGATTGATGGCCGGGGCGCTGCCGTAACCCAACATGGTATTAGAGACAACTCATTAACCGCATACTAGTTTGTTTAGACTATGTTAAAGTATCGAGACTGAAATAACTCCAAAACCATACCAACGATATTCCATTCTCTGTCGAATTTTATATAGCCTTCTAAAAATATTTAAGCAACTGCAGAAGACTACCTGTATGACCACTAGAACACACACCAAACACGAGCCCCAAAATGCACTACTGGGTCGGCGAGATTGCCAGAAATTCCGGCCTGGCCGGTTTTGTAGAGGACTGGGAACTTCGTATTTTGGGTATGGTCTAGTCTTTGGAATATTAGTTCAGTGGTATTGCTAGTTTAGCCCAGTTTGGATATGGTTTTATCTAGTTGTTTGGGGGCTATTCGGGGTTATTTCGAAGTCGATATTTCTAACATTGTTTAAAGTTTTACAGTACATGAATTACTGCGACCGTAAATGTCATTAGAACGGTACAACTTGTCTATTTGCTATAGTTCTTGTAGACGGGTTTGCGAATGTGACATTCACGTTGATGTTCTGTGTTGTTCTGTGGTTGTTGCGGAATCGTCGTGGTGGATATCTTGGGTACAATGTTAGTACAGTTTAGTTTCATTTGTACATTTGATATCGCGGGACGAGCGTCCGACATGTGGACTGCCGTCACTGCCTTCTTGTATATTTTTAATTTGGGGCACGACCGGGCTGAGGTCGATATCACCATTGTACATATTTTTTTTGTACTAGGATTACCCCGCGATAGAGTGCATGGATAGTCAGGTTCTAGAGGGCAACGAGTCCACATCTTATGGCGTTGAGAAGGAGGGGGCTCACTCTAGAATTGGCGGGCTATTCGCCACACTCGTAGGGGGTACAGGTTGACCCAAAGAGGAGTGCTCAAGTTTCCGGATTCTGTGAAGTTCCGGGTAGTACATTCACTATGACGAAGGGGGCTGCCTCGCTTCTAGGTTTTCATTGCACAGGCTATCCACACGACCACGGGAACGTCGGGTTTCACTTGCGGCTGAAAGGAAACCCGAGGCTCCCAGATTATCTGTATTGTTCTGTGATGCTTATCGCTTATCTTTGATCTTAAATTTATCACACCTGGAGTGATTATTATATATTGTTATATATATACTAGTAGATGTTGTATATGTTTTACACCCACGCTAGTCCAGCCTCTGCTCTGGTTTAGTTAAATGGTTAGTTAAGTAACCTAACGGGTGATGACGGGGCCTAGTGGCAAATGCGGATGGCATATACGTGTTGGATATAGTGCCCTCAAAGTCAATTATTGGATCCCAGGCACGTGATTGGAATGATTGAGGGAGGACCTATGCCGGTAGGACAGTCTTACTCAAGATGATAGTATGCTATCTGGTTTATCTTTATCATCGTGTACATGCTTTAGGTGACATTACAGGTCACTATTACACGTTGATAGAGCCCTTAGGATTCTTGCTTGACTGCCAGCAGTATGATGGCGATCATATACGTGAGAGTTGGGTAGTCTATAAGCACATCCTTAAAGTGTCCCTAGTCATGGGAGATTCGAGACTGGGCATTGATACTCCGATAGTAGACTAGTGTATACGATCGAGACACCGACGAGGGGCGGTGGCCGGTCTCATAAGCCATTAGTGTCAGCCGGTTCACCTAGGACGTATACAGATGCTCATTGGGTTATGAGTACACCGGACAGACTCGCCGGGAACATGCTAGTTGGTATTATACCTTACGTCAGATAGCAGTTCCCTGGTAACATGTGTACAGGTTAGTTCATCGACCTGAGATCGTCATTTGTCTCGTGTGAGTTCCCACTATGCTTTGATTACTACCCTACCACGGCTCAAAGAAGTCGTGCAAACAGGTTTTAGTTGGGTACAGTCCCGAGCCACATGGAGACAGTGAGCGGATCGGCAGGGGTTTCGCCTCTCCCAGTATTTGGGGTGAGATCGCGCTGTGTCTAGGAGAGCCATTACACGAAGTCCTTAGCCAAGGAAGGAGATTTACTGGTAGTTATTCTAGTAGTATCTCAGATTGTTCTGGGCTACACTCCGACACGACTTGTACCGCTTTTGGGGGTCTGACGTTTACCAGCCCCCTAGGCCCGACATGCGATGCTCATAGACGAACCGACCGGACTGTACGGATATTGTCACCGACAGGCTTAGTAGGGTTCCAGGATGAGTTCGCTCATCGGCTTCCCTTTTGGTCAATACCTGGGTGGCCGTTACGTATAGCTAGTATCACTGACGTGCTTGTGGTTAAACCCATCGCCAGCGTATCGGCGAGTCTTTAGACTCCCCCACAGAAAGTTTTCTCAAGTTCAGGCGAAACGTTGTAGAGGTCGTATAGTATTATGGCAGGGTCCGATCATATACGTGTACTTGTGCATGGATCATGATCGAACGGATCATACTAGTGGGCTTTAGTTTAAGCCGGATCCTAGTATTAGATTTGTTGGATTACTTTAGTCTTATTGCATTCGCATTCAGTCGGAATGCGGATGTAGGTATGTCTATACAGGTGAGGGGTATCCTTGTGATCTGTCACGAGTTTACTTTAGATGTTGCCATATCTTTTTATTGTCATAAACATTTGGGTTAATGTTTATTATGGTGGATATTGTGAGTGGAAGTCATCATGAAGGGGCATGTTGAATTTGGTGACTCATGTCTTATTTCTTTTGCAAATGTCACATTAGTGATTGATTATTGTGTTGAAATGAGAGGTGGAGAGAGAAAGGGCAGCGATAACTCTTGGGGTTGGCTCTTGGTTTTCATTCTAGTTCTCTCTCTCATTTTTATCACACACAAAAGAAAGCTCTTCTTCTTCCTCTTTCTTCTTGAGCTCACAATCTCCATTAATGGCTTCATCTTCAACCTCCATCCATACACTTTCATGTGTTGAGAATCAATGGATGCTTGAGACAAAGTTATCACACACATTCTCTATATCACTTTGGACATGTCGGCTAGCAAACTTCATGTCCGAGTTGCTTCGGTTTGAAGCGGGAGCCCGTAAAATGACTTCTTGACGTGGTGCCTTCCAACGAGGAGACCGGAGATCGGAGATGCCGCGAGGAGATAGGGATGGTAGCTAAAGACCGAAGGAAACGGATCGATCGGTATAGCCTTTCTATCATCTTTCTAGTTAGCTAGTTTGCGTTAATGGTTCAATCCGGGTGAAAGACTACGATAGCGCCGGTTTCGTAAAAAGTTTTTGTTCCGCGTTTGGTCTCGGATTGATGGCCGGGGTGCTACCGTAGGCTTACATGGTATCGGAGCCACGCCATTAACCTTTACAAGCTTGTTCTAACTTGTTTAAAATATCGATCGAGGGAAATTTCCAAAACCGCGATTCCAATTTATGCAGTTTCTGTCGAAATTTTTTGTCGTCGAAAAATTATTTTGAGTATGTCAGAAAATCATGCAGGATTTTCTAAGACCACTGTAGAAATTTGGTAGAGTGATCCCACAGGAATGCCGCGGAACCGCGGCCTTACCCACGTTTTGGCCGCGGTTCTGCCGTCGTTCTGGGGCTTCATTGCACCATTTTTTCTTTAAGCGGTCTTTCACTTGGAATTGTTATTTCTAGAATATTTAGTTTTGGCCCAGTTTATTTTGAGTGCTGGATTTGTACTTGGGGCCCACTTCCGGAAATTTTGTCGATCGAAATTTTAAATATGTTAGTTCACAGTACTTATATTACTATCTGCGACCGTGAATGTCACTCGAGCGATAAATCTTATCTAATTGCTATAGCTCTTTTAGACGAGTTTGCGAACGTGACATTCACGTTGATGTTCTGTGTTGTGCTGTGATGTTGCGGATTTGTCGTGGTGGATAGCTTGGATGCAATATTAGTACAGTTTGGATTTATTTGTACATTTGATATCGCGGGACGAGTGTCCGACATGTGGACTGCCGTTACTGCCTGTTTGTATATTATTCTTTTGGGGCACGACCGGGTTGAGGTCGATGTACCCGTTGTATATATTTTCATTTCTGTACTAGGTTACCCCACGGTGGAGTGCACGGATAGCCGGGTTCTAGAGGGGAACAAGCCCGCATCTCATGTCTTTGAGACGGAGGGGGCTTCACTCTAGAATTAGCGGGCTATTTGCCGCACTCGTAGGGGATATAGGTTGACCCAAGGTGGGGTGCTCAAGTTACCGGATTCCGTGAAGTGCTGGGTGGTCCATTCACTTTGCTGAAAGGGGCTGCCTCGCTTCTGGTTTTGGCGGGTAACTTACCGCGCCCGTAAGAGTCTAGGTTTTCATTGCACAGGCTATCCACACGACCAGGGGAACGTCGGGTTTTAGTTGCGGCTCAATGATACCTGGGGATCCCAGATTATCTGTATTGTTCTGTGATGCTTATTACTTTTCTGTGATGTTGCATTTATCATGCCTGGAGCGATTATTATATATTAATATATATACTAGTAAATGTTGTATATGTTTTACACCCACGCTAGTCTAGTCCCCGCTCTGTCGTTAATGTAACCTAACGGGTGATGATGGGATCCAGTGGGGAATGTAGATGGCATATACGTATATCATATTTTCGTTCTTTATTGGTGTGATTAATTGATGGGACTGCGTTGTTTAAGATCAATGCAAGGAAAACAAACCTGTTTGATGTTGTTGGAACAATTTTCAAAAAGCTGTTATTACAAGGACGTTCTCTTTTGTTTTGCACAGTGGTATTCGGTTATGAATATCTAGCACCTCATTCTACCTGGCAAGGGCCGAGATCCCTTCATCGGGAGTGACCCCTTGGACAGAAGTTTGCGTCAGGGTAATAACTTCACTATAGTCGATTACTTTTTGCTTTGCATCACGGTATTTAGTTTGGAATATCCTGCACCTCATTCTATGGGGAAAGTGCCAAGATCTCTTCACCGGGAGTGACCTCTTTAGCAAAGGTTTTCGCCACTATATATTTGTAAAAGGCTATCCAGTTCCTTCAACGATATCAAGTTCATTACGTTAAAGGTTTTTCACCAAAAAGCATTCGTAGCCCTCCATCATTTCAGACGGGTAGCACTTAGTATTCATGCTATGTTTGTTGGCCTTAATTAAGGCATAGTGTAGGGTAGCTATTTGTTACTTTTCTGTTGTATAGATAGATACGTTGGTTTGGGACAGTCGTACAACCTTGTTAGCCATAGTCATGGGATGTACGGGTAGGTTCAAATTAACCTGGACAATGACGGGTAGAACTTGACATGTGACTTATGATTTGTTGGCATTAGTCAAGGTCATAAGAGCATGGGGTAAAAATCACATCGGGAGTTTCTAAAGAAACTGAAACTTGCCAGACATGCGCATACCTTTTGGAGTGTGATAACGTGAGTGGATTCCATCACGTTATCATGCAATGATAGTTGGATCCCGATTCCCACTGATGAGTTGGTTTACTCTTCGGGTGATCCCTACTAATTCTTCTTTCAGGTTTGGAGGAGAATTTGAGGATACAGTGGGAGGTTTCCTAATTAGATAAAGTGATAACTATTCTGATCTAGGTTAGAGTGTACGCAGAGTGTTTCTTTTCTCTTCTCTTTGGCAGCGACCATGACCCAACCCTTGACTATGACTCAGTGACCAAGTTAACCGAACTTTCTTAAAACACAGGCTTTTGGATTGTCTGAGTTGCATACAACATTGCCACTCCTTCTTTTACCCTTTGATTTTCTCCAGAACACCCCGTATCACTACGAACATCCACTTCTATTGGATAAATCCATCGTATAGTTACATACGAACTCGTAGGAACTTGTTCCAGATTCGAGGATGGATTATGGTTCTGGAGAGATTGAATAGGACTATTCAGTTGTCTTTTCCTTTTACCTTCTCTCAGGTTGTGAGGGCTCGTAGGATTAGGAGAAGGGTACACCTTTTATGCTTATTGGATAGTCTTCTTCCAAACCATAAGCAGGTGCCGAAAGGTAGGGAATGAAGAAAACTAATTAGCCTAAGTGTGGTTTACAGAAGGTATTAAGTAAAGACAAATAAAGGGATCAGAAAGAGGGCAAAGTAAATTGCGATTGCTATCATTCACTACCAAACCACGTATTTCATCGCCACTCCTACTTCACCTTTCTATTTCTCCAGAACACCCCGTATCACTACGAAGATCCATAGTTATTGGATACTCCATCGTATGGTTATATACGAACTTGAATGAACTTGTTCCAGTTCGGGGATGGATTCTGGTTTAGGAGAAATAGAATATAGTTTATTCAGTTGTCTTTTATCTTTACCTTCTGTTCATATCAGATTTTTGTATTTTTATACCGCCCAATTTTTATCACATTACTTATCGGTAGGTAATCTTGAGCCGTGTTTGCTACATATTTGCAGAATACTGGTTCTCAGCTCTAAACAGTGAAATCCATGGAAAAGTACGACAAATTCCGGATTACTGCCAACAACAGATAAAACACGGGTCTCCACTCTCTATCCGTGTGTTGCCACATACCAGTTTAAGGGACAAAATGGCAAATCGATTGTCATTTTCATGCACAAAGCTCAATGTCAACACAGGATCCAAGAAATCTACGCGGAGCTCGAGGAAATCATGGCAGAAGATCCACATCATATCACCTTTTGATCTACTGAAATTCTGGAAGAATTATGAAGAGTTTCTGAGAAAAGTCATATACCAGACAGAAGAGAACCACAAACCAGGGGATACGACAAAAGATGAAGGCACAAGCTCTCTAAATGGCCGCGGTTCCGCGGCATAAGCGCGCTTAGGCCGCGGAACCGCGGCCGTATAGGCTCGTCAGTGTACAAAATTTCAGGGGCTGTTTGGTAATTACATGTAGTGCCAGAATGTTGCCCTAGGTTCTCTGTTTCCTGCCTATAAATAGTCCAGAACTTGCCAAGCTATGGAGTTCTTTTTCATGCCCTCTTTTTGTTTGTTTTTAGTTTACTTCTTCTTCTTCTTCTTCATCTTTCCTCCATTAAATTGTTGTGAGAGCTTTTGAGTGGATGTTAAATGAAGATGAGGGTTTTTGTATCATTTTTTTGCTTAGCTTCCCCCTTGAGCTCTCTACCTTAACTTGATCTTGCAACCTCTTAAGTGAGATTGCAAGTTTAAGCTTTGGTCGTTGATCTCAAGGGGTTGTATCATTTTGTTCTCTCTTTTGTGCTTCATTCTCCATGAGTTCTTTGCCTCTTCTTGATCTTGCAACCTCTTAATTGAGCTTGCAAGTTTAAGATTTGGTTATTGAACCCATGTCTCGTATTTGGTTCTATGGTTCTTGTTGTTATTTTCTTGCTTATTTCTTTCTTGCTTTTTATTACCTTGCTTTACTTTCATGCACTTAAATTCCATGCACTTTTAATTACTTGTTTGTAATCTTTTTTTTGTTTGTTTATCTTTTCTTTTGCTCTTTTTGGTTCGTTTTGTGAATGGTTGTAATATGTGTTGTTAAGAATGAATACGATATTGTAAGTTAATGTTTCTTTGCTCATTTCTTTTTCCCGTTATTTTCCTTTGAACTCCGCCCAAACATTACGCAAGCGGTCCGTTAGGCACCCTACCCTACCAAGATAACGGTGATTCCTAACCGCGACCGGTTGCGTTCGGTTTGGCCGGAGGTGAAAGCAAGAGACAAGAACGGAAGGACAAGGGTAAATAAGCCAGATTCCTCGAATACCGCGCTTAAATCCCCTAATCCACGTTGTTGCCGATTGCTCTAGCTTCAATTGGTCAAGACTCGGCTCAAAGATTTTGAGTGTGGATTTCCTTAGCTTACACTTTCGTATCTTTTTCTTAACAACTTTATACTTGCATATAAAACACATAGGTTAGATTTGAACAAACATATACAAATTCTTCATTGACTCGTCTAAAACTCGAACGGACATACAACCATCTCCCTGTGGATCGACCCGTGCTCAACCGGCTAGCTGCATAGCGACACCGTCCTGATCGCGGTTATAACTTTAGAACTTTGAACATCCGACACGCCAAAAGCGTGCGATCACCTTCTCTCAGGATTGCGAGTGCTCCTAGGATTAGGACAGTACACCTATTACGCTTATTGGATAGTCTTCTTCCAAACCATAGGCTGGTGCCGAACGGTAGGGAAGGAAGAAAACCAATTAGCCTAAGTGTAGTGTACAGAAGGTAATGAGAAAAGACATACAAAGGGATTTGGAGAGATGGCAAAGGAAATATACGGTTACAGTCATGAATCTGGATAATGGAAGAGGCATTACTAGGAATACCCGGATACCCCTTCAAAACATTTTCATGTTTCAGTTTCACTGTGCATTATTAATTGAAAACTGATTTCCCAATTAGACCCTTGCTCCAGGGTATGTATTTACCAGGTATGATTGTAACACCTTAGAATGTGTTTTGTAGCTAATTATATTTTAATGTATGGTTTTTTAATAAAAAGTTTACCAAATTGGTTTTCAATTATTTTATCCTATTTAATGAGTATTTTATTAGAATTTTTCTAGGCACACACACACACTTGTGCATGTAAACTAGGGTTTAGAGATGGGGTTAGACCATGTTTAGCAAGTATGAGGGATTGACCCATTCTCTTTAAGTTAATTATTTTGGTGTTTTGGGTTAAATAGTTATGGTTGTTTTAAAAATGAAAATGAATTTGGAATGGAATTTTAAATATTGTTTTAAATGGTTGATCTTGGTGAGAGAGAGAGAGAGAGTGCATGATGGGGCATCATGGCTTTGCCCATGCCTTCATTAATGAAGAGAGATAGAGAGAGGAAGGGGTTGACTTGTTTGTGTTCTCTCATTCTCTCACTCTCATTCTCTCACTCCCATTCTCTCTCACAACACACACACTCACTCAGCCCCAGCAGCAGCAGCTAAGACAACAACAACAACAATACCAGAAGCAGCAGCAGAGGCTACAACAACAACACCAGAAGCTAACAACAGCAACAGCTCCATCAGCAACACACACCCCCACACCACCATCAGCTTCTTCAGCAGCAGCTGAAGCAAGCAGCAGCACCATTAGCATCAGCACCAGAAGCAGCTTCAACATCAACAACAACATCAGCATAGCAATAGCAGCAACAGAGAAGCAGCATCAGCTTCAGCACTGGCAGCAACAGCAGCAGCCACATGCAGCCCCAGCATCACCAGCAGCAGTAGCAACTTAATTCCTCACCTTCACCTGCTTCTTAGGGTTCATTAGGGTATATTTCTGAACCCCATTTCATGTTTGCTTAAGTTGTGTGTGGTTTTGTGTCGATTAGTGTTAAATAGCTAATTTAGTGCTAGATTTTGGTGATTTGTGAGATGTTGTGGCAAGTGGTGATTGTGTTAGTTAACCTAGCCAATTTTAGTGTTATTAGGGCCACTTCAACTGAGAATTAACTTAGATTACACTAAAATACCATAGGGTTTCCTTTTTAGTGAAAATTGGTGTTTTTAAGCGATATTTGTGACTTCTGAAATCTGTTTTTGACCCGGACCTACAGAACAAAATTGAGGAGACTGGAGCATGTACACTAGGTATAGATACCACCACAAGAACACAAACCCACCATTCCCAACCACGGCCGCCAGTTTAATCAATCTGGCCGCAAATTGCGGCCAGGAAGGGGAGTGGGGTGCATGGGTTTTGGGAATGGTTGTCTGCAGTGTTTTTTAGTGCTTTGGCATGTCTAGTTTTGTAATATTTGGCCTGTAGGAAAATCTGGGATCATATATCATTTTTGTGTCCGTTGTGTTTGCGCGATACGCGCGATACGTGAGTGGGTTCTGTGATCTAGCGTATCGCGGCGTGTCGCGATGGTTTTAGACGCGTACACACACGATTCAGCGTATCGTACACACGCGCGTTTAGTTCGCGACGCGAGTTTCTCGTTTTGGTTCGATATCGCGTTTCGCGGAATATTTGGCTTATATATGATTTCCATGTCTTATTTGCAGGTTTGCAGGCAGGGACTACGGACACGGCTACAGGGGGGAGCAGATGGTAGGATTCACCTAGCGTGGAGCGTAGGTGAGTAGATTTAACATCTACCGGGGAATCGCCCGCATGGCGTTATGCGTCTGGGCTAGGATTCAATACCTGTCGTATATTCTACGTCATTGTTAGAATTGCGCCTTTACTTTATTTCCTTGATATAGTTATACTATGACTAGCAGCCGTAGGACACTGCACATATTATTGACGATTCATGTTGCACGAGCACGGATTGTATGCTACACACACACCGTCAATAATTGCCATGTCACACACTAACCATTATAGATACTATTGCTTATCACACATGACATCTAGCTTATCGGTATACCTGTAGTGTATCTTACCATTAGTGATAGGTACATATACACCTTGCGATACAGCTACAGGTATACCATGCACATATTTTTACTTATAGGTAGATACCTATACTTAGCTGTACCTTATTGATTTCGCATACATCTGGTTTCAGCTACATGTTCTCATTTATATGCTCACATTCAGATATATCGCATTTATTTGTTCCTGGATTTGCTCATTGTTTATTTGGATTTTACATGGTGTTTTCTAGATTTGGGAACCGTGGGAGTTCATGAAATTATGCATACATTGAAAAACCCAGTTTCCTTGAGATGATATTTGCGCGTCCACCATGAGTTTTATCGGTGCTGATTATATACTCCATACGAGGTGTGGTTGCCGTATGAGAGTACATGGTGGGGCCCGGTATGGTTCCCCTCGGCAAGGGCAAGAAGATCGATGGATTTTGCCGATTGAGCCTGGAGGCGGGCGAGTACCTACCGGTGACAGTACCCATGACTCGGCGGGGGATCACGGAGACACCGCTGGGAGTCATGTACGTATGCATACGTTGAAAGGCGAGAGTCAGAGCTAGGCACTCGTGCTTTCGGGATAGCGTATGATACGTGATCAGGATTTCTGTGTCGATACTTGGCACATGGTTTTCATGATATTTCTTTAATACCTTTGTATATATAACAGGGGATTAGCCGTTGTTATATATACCCTTACACCAATATTAGTGGAATGGGACGCTAATATATGTGTATTGCCCCCATCATATTTATTTCTGCAAATATATATATATATATATATACCTTTAGGATGTTAGAAACTTACTTGAGATTCGAATTGGGATATAGGTGATTCATTGACATTGGATATTGGATATGAAAGAGATTGCTGGTTTGTACATTCGGGATATAGGAGATCTATTCGATATTGTACATTGAGGAGATGGGAGACTTATATGATGTGAGAGCCCAGTTTGGGGGCTGATTTGAGGATTTGGGATTTGAGTGTCTTGATGGATTGTGATCCGGCCACGATGTCAGATTTCCGTGGAAATGACATATTCCACCCCATACCTCACACTGATCTATTCTTTGCACAGATTCATATATTGGTAGTACCTGTTAGTGTACCCTTATGATAGTTGCATATTTGCTTTCTCATGTCCCTATTGCATAGTTATTGCATACTATTATCATGTCATCATTGCTTCATATATTGATTGTACCTGCTAGTGTACATTTCCATTACCTTGCATTCACATGACATGTTATTACTGTAATCGCATATCTTAGATTCATGCTGTACGTGCATTCCTGCGATTACCTGCATATGTTATCTACTATTCACGAGTTGGAAACTCACCCCCGTTGTGCCACAGGTGTTTCAGGTTGTTCCCCAGAGTAGTCGAGGCAGGCTATTCCGCTTTTCAGCTATCAGCTTTTGCTACAGATACCGCATCAGCTCACAGTATACCATTTTGCTTAGTTGGGTTAGATGATTATCTGTATTTCTTATTGTACATTCGTTGTATTTTGTACTCTCCATCTACTATTGTATTGTTGACTTAGAGACTTGGTGAGGACGTTATTGTATATTAATTGTGGATTTGTTGCCTTTTATATACAGCTTTCTCTCTATTGTCTTTATTTCTTCGCTACGGCTTCGTATATTTGTATTGTATTCACCTTGGCTAGTTTTTACAAAAAGGGGGTGTTGCCAAAATTTTAAAGAAAGAAAGTAAGACTTTTAAAGAATTTGGGTTGCGATTTCAAATGTTTCAAAAACTTATATTATCTTTTCCGTATTTTTCTTGGTTTAGATTTTTGGGTTTTGGCTTTATTTTACTACGTTACGTCTTTAGGCGTTGCGTAGTATTAGGGTCGTCACGGGCCAATTTTGGGTCGTGACAAAGTATTCTGTCATGATCCACCCCCTAATACAGAGAGTATTGTCCGCTCTGGCCGAAACTGCACGGTTTTGTCCTTCGGGGCGAACTGGACCCGACCAGAGGCCACTTCCCAGGAGGTCACCCATCCCAGGACTTCCCTGGTCTGAGCACGCTTAACTACGGAGTTCTCAAACTCCTGTAGTGCCAGTTCACTTAAAAGGCGCATCTGTATTGAAGAGTGATATCATTCCATTTATAGTACAGATCTGTCCTCTTTCGGAATGTATTTCGAAGATTCCCCATTGTTTTATAGTGGGTCCCCAAGCTTATCTGGTATAAATGGGTATACCGGATAATACATGGGGTATTACATTCTCCCCCACTTAGAACAATGGTTTGTCCTCGAACCACAGACCTACTATTGAGGAACCAGCTCTGATACCATTCTGTCACGATCCACCCCCCAATACAGAGAGTATTGTCCGCTCTGGCCGAAGCCGCTTGGTTTTGTCCTTCGGGACGAACTGGACCCGACTAGAGGCCACTTCCCAGGAGGTCACCCATCCCAGGACTTCCTTGGGCCGAGCATGCTTAACTACGGAGTTCTCAAACTCCTGTAGTGCCAGTTCACTTAAAAGGCGCCTCTGTATTGAAGAGTGATATCATTCCATTTATAGTACAGATCTGTCCTCTTTCGGAATGTATTTCGAAGATTCGCCATTGTTTTATAGTGGGTCCCCAAGCTTATCTGGTATAAATGGGTATACCGGATAATACATGGGGTATTACAATGATTCTCACATCTGTATGGTTTTACAGATGATGAGTGGGAGTAAGTTATTGGGATTTAGGTGATCATCCTCATTATGTCGGAATTCGTTGTAATTGGTGATATTTGAGGAAATCGCCTGGGTATTTGCCGGACGACAAATATTTGGTTTTGAATATCCGTTATTATGCACCAATTTCAAACTGATATATCTGTACGTTTATTTTATAAAGTGAGATATAACTTTTTGAAATTATATCTATGATATTTACCTATATCAGTTGATGGTTAGGTAAGGAGCATTCAACAGCGGTGTAATTCTTCATAACCATAGTACAGTTTTCAACCTACGACGCACAGGGTTTGAGTTATTCAACTTAGGGGACTTATAAAAAGTATTGTATGTTGTCCAGTGTCCATTGGGACAGAGGGGTTGGTACTCGTACTGTATTCTGTTTACTTGTGACTTCTCTAGTTTTTAGACTAGTGTTTCGTAGAAATACAAGGTCTAAGTTTTGAGAAGTTATAGGTATAAAAATAAAGTAGAGAACCAGGTGTTGTAAGTATCTGGATTCTTCAAGGTGATCGAAGATATAGATACTTATGTATGGTATTCAGTTGATAGTAACGGTTTTGAGAAACTTGTTTCTCTTTCAGGTTACTTATAATTGGATGCACTCCTAAGTTGAGTAATGCCGAACAGCCTCTCTCCATTCAGTTGACATGCACTGGAGATAGCTGCATGATTTGAATATGGTTCCAATTAAATCAGTGCCTCTGTTTCTATATTAGATATAGAATGGCTCATATCTTAACGATGTTAAGGTATATGGAGTTGTCCGGCTTATGCTTAAAACCAGACTCTGGATAACTCAAGGCATGTTTCTGTAATGGCAGTTTGTGGGTTAACTCGGGCTATGAAGAGGGTTAACTTTCTACCATCTGGAAGATCAATAGTGATATTGTTCTTGACTCACCACGGTTTTAGTAAAATGGACTTTTTCAGAAAACAGTAGTGGGAGTATGGTAGAACTGGAAGTGATTCCAGAACCACAGACGATTACTAAAAATTTAATAAGAACTTAAAGATTCAATCAGGTTTGACATTCCATTAGCCACACTGCAGATATGGTGGGTAACCTCATGCACCCGAGAGGTACTCTGGTAGCCTCAAGGACGGTGACAGGGAGGTTCTTGTTTACCCAGGCTTGCCATTACTGCTGTTCCAGACTATGAGACCGGGTATAAGGATGAGTATAGCGTCATTCTAAACTAGGTTTAGAAGTACACGTGTATATGATTCTGCCAGAGGGTTGTTGTAGTCAGTGAGAGCAGTGGAAGCATAGTGGACAAGTAGCTTATGTCTATTTATAGACTAAAGCAGATATAACGGAAATAGATCATCTATTTCTGATGTGACAGTCATAGGTTTGACTTCATCGGAATAGGAGATGGATCTGTTAAGAAGGTAGTAGGGTGTGATGTCCTGGTATTTGGATGACATACATATAGTAGGAAGTGAAATTCCTATACTACGATCGGTTATACTTTGGTTGTCACACAGTGGTTTCTCCACATAGGGCTTGAATATTATATCAGACATTTTGGTTATTAGATCTATGGTTTTAGATCTAGATTTGGGTAGTTTCCGAATCTGGGTACTTAGACAGTATTCTAAAGGTATTTTAGAATGGACGACTCCTAGCATGGTGGTGTACCTGTAGGTGATGGAGTCACCCTTTCTAAAGGTGTCTTACAGACTAAAGGGGAGATTGATGTGCATGATTGGCATATCACTTGCTTAGGCAATTGAGTCAATTATGAGATGTCAAGTACCACACAAGATATTGTTTTGCACTAGCTGCAATAAGTTGATATTAATCCAATCCTGGAGAAACGTTCGGAAGCAGATTTTAGAACATAAGTTGATGTTCTAGGGATTTGATAACGACAGCCTCCTTCGGGAGACAGTTATCATTCCTGGGTTCCAAGGTGACCTGGATGATAGAGTGACTGTCAGAATTATAGTTTTCCCTCAGACGAGGTGCAGTAGTTTGGACAGGTGGTCCAAGCGGATACTGAGGGAGGCATGGCGCAGGATACTGATTAAATTCAGTTGACGATACAGTTTAAGAAGCTTTCTGGATTTGGAGTACATTTGTGAACTTGGTCCTATCAGATATCCAGACATGTTCTAAGACTGGTATTGCTCAATTCAGGAGATGGATTTCTCCGCAAACTTGAGATTAAGAGAGACATAGAAAGAAACATCAGAGCGGATCCACTCACTGAGGCTATTCCTCGAAAGCAATAGTTTCACCAACGGGCTTTGTCAGACTGATCAATAGAGGTGTTGGGTGTTCGGTATCATACGGGCTGTGAGTATGCGGCATCGCAATAATTAGCCTTGAGTGCAAGTGGGAAATTGTTGGATATTGTGCCCTCAAAGTCAATTATTGAATCGCAGGCACGTGATTGCAATAATTGAGGGAGGACCTATGCCGGTAGGACAGTCTTAATCAAGATGATAGTATGCTATCTGGTTTAACTTTATCATCGTGTACATGCTTTAAGTAATATTACAGGTCACTATTACACGTTGATAGAGCCCTTAGGATTCTTGCTTGACTACCGGCAGTATGATGTCGATCATATACGTGAGAGTTGTGTAGACTATAAGCACATCTTAAAGTGTCCCTAGTTGTGGGAGTTTCGAGACTGGGCATCGATACTCCGATAGTAGAATAGTGTATACGATCGAGATCCCGACGAGGGGTGGTGGCCGGTCTCACAAGCCATTGGTGTCAGTTGGTTCATCTAAGATGTATACAGGTGCTCATTGGGTTATGAGTACACCGGACGGACTCGGTGGGAACATGCTAGTTGGTATTATACCTGACGTCAGATAGCAGTTCCCTGGTGACATGTGTACAAGTTAGTTCATCGACCTGAGATCGTCATTTGTCTCGTGTGAGTTCCCACTGTGCTTTGATTACTACCCTACCACGGCTTAAAGGAGTCGTGCAAACAGGTTTTAGTTGGGTACATTCCCGAGCCACATGGAGGCAGTGAGCAGATCGGCAGGGGTTTCGTCTTTCCCGGTATTGGGGGTGAGATCGCGCTGTGTCTAGGAGAGCCATTACACGAAGTCCTTGGCCAAGGCAGAAGATTTACTGGTAGGTATTCCAGTAGTATCTCAGGGTGTTCTGAGCTATGTAAGTCTACGGTAGAGCCCCGGCCGTCTGTCCTTGGCCAAAAAGCGAAAACGAAAACTTTTCTTAAACTAGAAACCGGCGCTATCGTATGCTTAAAACCCGGATCGAACCATTAACCTACAAATAGCAACTAGAGAAAGGGTTGGAAATCTATACCGATCGATCCGTGTCCTTCGGTCTTTAGCCACCATTCCAAGCTCCTCGCGGCATCTCCGGTCTCGATCTCCTCGTTGGAAAGGGCACCACATCTTCGAGTCTTTTTATGGGCTCCCGCTTCATCCGAAGCAACTCGGGCACGAAGTTCGCTAGCCGACGTGTCCAAGGCGATGTAGAGAATGTTTGTGACAACTTTGTCTCTTGCATCCATTTCATGGATGGAGGTTAAAGATGAAGCCATCAATGGAGGTTATGAGCTAGAGGAGGAAGAAGAAGAAGAAGCTTTCTTTTTCTTGTGTTGAGATGATAAGAATGAGAGCAAGAATGTTTATTACAAGAGCTAACCCACCATCATATGGCTTCCCTTCTCTCTCCTCTTATCATTTCATCACATATATCAATCTCATAATGTGACACATGCACAAAGAAAGAGACCATGAGTCATCACTTGTGCATGTGTCACAATTAATGCTCCAAATGATGATTTCTAGCTCATAATTTCCATTTGCAAACATTAATCCAAATGTTTGCAACAACAAAAAGTTACGGCAACATCTAAAGTTAACTCGTGACGGATCACAAGGATACCCCTCACCTGTATATACATACCTGCTTCTGCATTCCGACTGAATGCGAATGCGATGAGACTGAAGTAATCCAACAAATCTAATACTAGGATCCGGCTTAAACTAAAGCCCACTAGTATGATCCATCCGATCATGATCCGTGCACTACTGCACGTATATGATAGAACCCTGCCATATATCATACGGCCTCTACAACGTTTCGCCCGAAACTTGAAAACTGTCTGTGGGGGACTCTAAAGACTCGTCAATACTTTGGCTGTGGATTTAACCACTAGCATGTCAGAGGTACTAGTCGTACGTAACGGGCTACCAGGTATTGACCAAAAGGGAGGTCGATGAGCTAACTCATCCCGACACCCTTCTAAGATTGTCAGTGACAATATCCGTACAGTCCGGTCCGTTCGTCTATGAGCATCGCATGGTGGGCCTAGGGGGTTGGTAAAAGTCAGACCCCCAAAAGCGGTACAAGTCGTGTCGGAGTGTAGCCCAGAACACCCTGAGATACTATTGGAATACCTACCAGTAAATCTCCTGCCTTGGCCAAGGACTTCGTGTAATGGCTCTCCTAGACACAGCGCGATCTCACCCCCAATACCGGGAGAGAAGAAACCCCTGCCGATCCGCTCACTGCCTCCATGTGGCTCGGGACTGTACCCAACTAAAACCTATTTGCACGACTCCTTTGAGCCATGGTAGGGTAGTAATTAAAGCACAGTGGGAACTCACACGAGACAAATGACGATCTCAGGTCGATGAACTAACCTGTACACATGTCACCAGGGAACTGCTATCTGACGTCAGGTATAATACCAACTAGTATGTTCCCGGCGAGTCCTGTCCGGTGTACTCATAACCCAATGAGCACCTGTATATATCTTAGGTGAACCAACTGACACCAATGGCTTGTGAGACCGGCCACCGGCCCTCGTCGGGGTCTCGACTGTATACACTAGTCTACTAATGGAGTATCGATGCCCTGTCTCGAAACTCCCACGACTAGGGACCTTTTAAGGATGTGCTTATAGACCCCAGCTCCCACGTCTATGATCGCCATCATACTGCTGGCAGTCAAGCAAGAATCCTAAGGGCTCTATCAATGTGTAATAGCGACCTGTATGGCCATCTAAAGCCATACACAATGATAAAGATAAACCAGATAGCATACTATCATTTTGAGTAAGACTGTCCTACCGGTATAGGTCCTCCCTCAATCATTGCAATCACGCGCCTGCGATCCAATAATTGACTCTGAGGGCACTATATCCAACAATCACCCACTTGCACTCAAGGTTATTTATTGCGATGTCGCATACTTACAGCCTGTGTGATACCGAATACCCAACTCCTCTACTAATCAGTCTCACAAAGCCCGTTTGTGAAACTATTGCGTTCGAGGAATAGCCTCAGTGAGTGGATCCGCCCTGATGTTTCTTTCTATGCCTCTCTTTATCTCAAGTTTGCGGAGAAATCCATCTCTCGAAATGAGCAATACCTGTCTTAGAATATGTTTGGATGTCTGATGGGACCCAGTTCATAAATGAACTCCAAATCCAAACTTCTTAGACTGTATCGTCAACTGAATTTAATCAGTATCCTGCGCCATGCCACCCTCAGTATCCGCTTGGAGCACCTGTCCAAACTACTGCCCCTCGTCAGAGGGAAAATTATAACTCTGACAGTCACTCTGTCATCCAGGTCACCTTGGAAGCCTGGAATGATAACCATCTCCTAAAAGAGGCTGTTGTTATCATTTCCCTAGAACATACGCTTATGTTCTAAAACTGCTTCCGAATGTCTCTCCAGGATATGATTAATATCAACTTACTACATCTAGGGCAAAAACAACATCTGGTGTGGTACTTGACATCTCATGATTGACTCAATTGCCTAAGTAAGTGATCTGCCAATCATGCACATCCTTCTCCCCTTTAGTCTGTAAGACACCTTTAGAGAGGGTGGCTCCATCATCTGCAGGTACACTACCGTGCCAGGAGTCGTCCATTCTAAAACACCTTTAGAATACTGTTTAAGTACCCATATTGGGAAACTACCTAAATCTAGATCTAAAACCATAGACTAGTAACCAGAATATCTGATATTATATCTATATCTTATGTGGAGAAACCACTGTGTGACAACCAAAGTATAACCGATCGTAGTATAGGAATTTTACTTCCTACTCTGTGTATGTCATCCAAATACCAGGACATCACACCCTACTACCTTCTTAACAGATCCACCCCTATTCTGATGAATTCAAACCTATGACTGTCACATCAGAAATGGATGATCTATCTCCGCTATATCTGCTTTAGTCTATAAATAGACATAAGCTAGTTGTCCACTATACTTCCGCTGCTCCCACTGATTATGACAACTCTCTGGCAGAGTCATATACACGTACACTTCTAAAGCCAGTTCAGAACGACGCTATACTCATCCTCTTGCCGGGTCTCATAGTCTGGAACAACAGTAGTGTCAGTCTGGGTAAACAAGAACCTCCCTGTCACTGTCTTTGAGCATACCGAACTACCTCTCGAGTGCCCGAGGTTACCCACCTTATATGCGGAGTGGCCAATGGAATGTCAAACCAGATTGAATCTTTAGGTTCTTATCAAATTTTCAGTAATTGTTTGCGGTTCTGGAATCACTTCCAGTTCTACCATACTCCCACTACTGTTTTCTGAAAAAATCCATCTTACTAAAACTGTGGCAAGTCAAGAGCAATATCACTATTGATCTTCCAGATGGTAGAAAGTCAACCCTCGTCATAGCCCGGGTCAACCCAGAAACAGCCATTACAGAAACGTGCCTTGAATTATCCAGAGTCTGGTTTTAAGCATAAGCCGGACAACTGCCCGTACCTTAACATCGTTAAGATATGAACTATTCTATATCCAATATAGAATCAGAGGTACTGATTTAATTGGAACCAGATTCAAATCATGCAGCTGTCTCCAGTGCATGTCAACTAAATGGAGAGAGGCCGATCAATATTACTCAACTTAGGAATATTTCCAGATATGAGTAACCTGAAAGAGAAGCAAGTTCTCATAATCATTACTATCAACTGAATACCATACACAAGTATCTACATCTTCGATTACCTTGAAGAATCCTAATAATTGCAACGTATGGTTCTCTACTTTATTCTTATACCTATAACTTCTCAAAACTTGGATCATGTATTTCTATGAAACACATGTCTAAGAACTAGAGAAGTCATAAGTAAACAGAATATAGTACGAGTACCAACCCCTCTGTCCACATGGACACTGGACAACATACAATACTCTGTATAAGTCCCCTGAGTCTAATAACTCATTCCCTGTGTGTCGTAGGTTGAAAACTGTACTTATGGTTAAGAAGAATTACACCGCTGTTTAATGCTCCTTACCTAACCATCCACTGATATAGGTAAATGTCATAGACATAATTTCAAAAAGTTATATCTCACTTTATAAAAATAAACGTACAGATATATCAATTTGAAATTAGTGCATAACAACGGATATTCAAAACCAAATATCTGCCGTCTGGCAAACAGCCCAGGCGATTTCCTCAAATATCACCAATTACAACGAATCCCGATATAATGAGGATGATCACCCAATTCCTAATAACTTACTCCCACTCATCATCTGTAAAACCATACAGATGTGAGAATCATACCTGGTAAATACATACCCTGGAGCAAGGACTAATTGGGAAATCAGTTTTTCTTTTAACAGTACACAGTGAAACTGAAACATGTAAATGTTTTGAAGGGGTATCCGGGTATTCCTATTAATGCCTCTTCCATTATCAGATTCACAACTGTAACCGTATATTTCTTTGCCATCTCTCCAAATCCCTTTATATGTCTTTAGTCATTACCTTCTGTATACCCCTTTAGGCCAAATGGTTTTCTTCCTTCCCTACCGTTCGGTACCAGCCTATGGTTTGGAAGAAGACTATCCAATAAGTATAATAGGTGTACTCCCTTAATCCTAGGAGTACTCGCAACCCGAGAGAAGGTAAAGATAAAAGACAACTGAATAACACCTTATTCCTATTTCTCCTGAACCAGAATCCATCCCCGAACTGGAACAAGTTCCTTCGAGTTCGTATATAACCATACGATGGAGTATCCAAATAACTGTGGATTTTCGTAGTGATACGGAGAGTCCTGGAGAAATACAAAGGTGAAGTAGGAGTGGCGAAGAAATACTTGGTTTGGTCATGAATAGCAGTCGCAGTTTACTTTGCCCTCTTACTAATCCCTTTATTTGTCTTTACTTAATACCTTCTGCACACCTTCGTTAGGCTAATTGGTTTTCTTCATTTCCCACCGTTCGGCACCTGCCTATGCTTTGGAAGAAGACTATCCAATTAGCGTAATAGGTGCACCGTCCTAATCTAAGGAGCACTCGCAACCTGAGAGAAGGTAAAAGGAAAAGACAACTGAATAATCCTATTCATTTTCTCCAGAACCGGAAACCATCCTCGAATAAGTTGCAGGGTTCCTAGGCACTCTAGTGAGGTCTCCCAAGCCATCAACCATGGCAATTTCAAAAATTATGGTGCCTACAAACCCTAAAGTACGGATCGTTTGCTAGATATCTAGGCGAACAAGAACTAGTTAACAGTTAACTATATAAAATACGGAAATACAACCTTTGTAGATCCGGTGCTCCACCTCCATAGCTCCGCAACGAGGTCCTCTCCGCTGTCCAAAACGAATCTGGGCTCTAGGATCGGCTTCGTCGGAGAATGGGCAAGCTAGGTCGTCGATGTCCATGCCGAAGATGATCTACGTCGAGGCATCGATGAATCAAGCTCCACCTTCACCAAACCCTAAAATCTTGTGAAGGAAACACACTCTACTACTTGGCAAGAGGTAGAGGATGAAGAAATAGGAAGTGGGTAGACTTTAGAATTGGATTTCTCACTCATATGCATCAATCACCATTGATGGACTTCAAGCTTCTTCACTTGAAGCATGAAGAAGAAGAAGAAAGATATTATGATAAGTTATTAGAAAATGAAAAGAAAATGAATTCTTATCATAATATTAACTAGAGTTAAGTGTAGAGAATGAATCATGGTTAGTGGGAATGGTTAGGGTTAAGGATGAGATAAGTATGGTTGACTTGAACAAAGCTTCATGAAGCTTCAACTAAAGAACAAAAGAAGCCACCATTCTTTTCTCATTTTCATTTATTCATTTATCAAAAATAAAAAGGATAAATAAATAGATAAATGAATAACAAATAGGAAACCCTAAACTATTTCATTAACCAAGGTTTAATCTTTACACTTGAACCCTAGCATGACATGTATCATCAAACATGATACAAGAAAGTGCACAAAAGTATATCGCATATACAATGCGCACATCCGAGTGAGAAAATCCGTCTAAAGTGAACCGATACTAGTTAATGCAAAGTAATATATCAAATATATAATTATACATTAAATCATTAAATCAACACTTGATTCAATGATCCGGTCATGCGCACATAACCGACTGGTATCTAATATATCGGCTTATCGAATCAACACTTGAATCGATAACTAGGTTATATCGCATACAACCATTCGATATATTTATCGCGAGAATAGAATACAGTATCGCATACAGTATTATTCTCGGTCCCGCACATATCTCATATGCGCTCCTATTTCGTTTCGCTTGAACCAGGAAACCTCTGTGTAGGACTCTAAAGACTCGTCAATACGCCGGCAGCGGATGATGATCATATCAAACATCCACAAGCCGCAAGCGGTCTGCTAAACGTAACGGCCACCCGGGTATTGAGCGATCTGAAGATCGACGAGCAAGCCCGCTCACACTCCAGTGAATCCGACCAGTAACACTACCGTACAGTCCGGTCTGATCGTCTGATATGTCGCATATCTCGCCTAGGGGTGGTAAACGTCAGACCCCAATAGCTCAATAAGTCGTGTCGATGTGAGGTCTATAACTGTTCGAGAAACTACTGGTAACACTTACCAGTAAATCTCAGCAACCCTGGCCAGGGATTTCCTGTTATAGCCAATCGAACACAGCGCAACATCAACCCCCATATACCGGGAGAGACGAATCCCCTCCTATCGCTCATTGCCTCCATGTGACTCGGGACTGTACCCAAAAACCACCGTTTTGCACGCCCTCTTGGACGTGGTAAGATGGAAATCAAAGCACAGTGGGAACCACACAAGACTCTATGACGATCTCGGGTCAACAGACTACTCTGTACCAGTGTCACCAGAGAACTGCCATCTGACGTGAGGTATAATACCATCTGGGAGTTCTGGGCGAGTCCGTCCAGTGTACCCAGTCTCTACTGAGCACCCGTATATCATCTCTGATGTCAAACACCGATGGATATGGGATCATCCATCGCCCATCTATATGGGTCGAGAAGGTACACGCTAGTCTACTCTGGTATATCGATGCCCCGTCTCGATACACCCACGACTAGGGACTTTCAAGGATGTACTTATGGACTACCATGTCCCCACTAGTATGATCCGCATCATAGTCCAGGTAGTCAAGTACAGATCCTAAGGGCTTTACCAACATGTAACAGAGAGACAATCAGCATACACGTTAAGGTAAAGATCAACCAGATAGCATACTATCATGTCGAGCAAGAAAGTCCTCCCTATATATGTCCCAGCATCCACTACAATATACATCCCATGTACAGTAATGGCCTCTAGGGCATACATATAACTAACAATCTCCCACTTGCACTAGGGCCATCTGTAGCAGTGGTTGCAGTATCTCATACTCAACCATCCCATAAAAGTCTCTCTCTGGGAACAGGCCTTAGTGAGTGGATCCGCTGTGTTGTCCTCAAAATCTACTCTCCTAACCTCGATCTCCCTGGAGATCAACCATCTCCATGATCAGGTGATACTGCCTTAGAATATGTCTGGATCACTGATGGGACGGACGTTCCTTGGCATAAGCCACAACTCCATTGTCACACAATGGTAGGAACATAGTTCATCTCATGAACCAATATACACCCAAACAGCCTCTTTGGTAGCATCTTAAGTAGCGATGTATCCAGCCTTTATCGTCTAGTATGTCACGGTATCTAGCTTGGAACTCTTCCAACATACCGTCCCTTTACTGAGGGTAAAGACAATGCCTGCGACTGACATTCAGTCGTCTTTATCACCCTGGAACCTTTCCAGTGATTCTCCCCAGGATCGATTGATACCATCTCACTATAACTAGTGAGAATCCTAACATCCATTTAGATCTATCTCATAGATCCAAAATCCAGGATTTAGGAGGTATGACTTTGATCCTATATGGAGAATCATAGTGATAAGCGGAGATTGATCGAGCGTAGCATAGGAAACTCCTTCCCTATCAAGAGTATGTCATCCACGTACTCTACGAGGATCATCACCATACTCCCTATTACCTTTTTGTATATACAAGGTTCATCTACCATTTTGATGATGTCAAACTCTTTGACTAATTCATCAAAACAGATGTTCCAACTCCGCGATGCCTGCTTTATCCTATAAAGCATCTTGCACACGTTTCCGCTGCTCCCACTGTCTACGAAGCCCTCTGGCTGTGTACTTACAGACGCACTCTTCTAAATCATCATTTAGAAAAGCAGTCAAGACACCCAACCACCAGATATCGTAGTCATGGTATGTAGCCGTGGCAAGTGGGATCTGGATGGACTTAAGCATAGTCACTTGAAAAGGTATCATCATGATCCATGCCTGGTCGATGACGAAAAGCTTTAACAAGTCTAGCTTTGAAAGTCTCAACTTTTCCATCTACACCAAGTAATCTTCTCAAGATATACTTGCTTCTGATGGGGATTTAACCCTTCAGATCTTGCAGCTAAAGTCCATACTTTGCTGGTGTATAAGGATTCCATCTCAGATCGCTAAACATCCAGCCATTCTTACAGAGTCTTACTCCTGATGGCCTGCTCGAAACTAGTTGGGTCATCATCTCATGATGCAATCCTCGCTCCCACTGTCATAGAGAAACTGAAGTATCTCTCAGGTGGGTGAGGAACCCTACTAGATCGGCGGAGAGGCTGAGGTTCGTTGGTTTCTACTGAATCCTTTGGTTTTATCAAATCATCTGCTGTATTTAGTATAGCTGGAACCTTTCCAGTTCTACATAACAGACCTTGCCTCGAGCTTGTCCGGATTTTGCTTTTAGACATAGGCCAGACAACCCTAAATCTTAACTAACTTAAGAGATGGGCTCTTCCCTTATCATATCACATATGAAGTGGTAGGCAACTGATTTGATTTGAACCTTATTCAATAGGTATGCAGCTTCTCAAGTGCATAACTCCCTAAAGGAAATAGGTAACTCAGTAGTACTCATCATAGAGCACACCATATCACATAGGGTGTGATTGCTCCGCCCCGATATACCATCGTGCTATGGTGTATTCGGAGGAGTAATGCTGAGAGAGAATCTCATTCTCCTTTAGAATAATCCAGGAATTCCGTGCTCAAGTATTCTCCTCCTTGATCACATCAAAGGACATAATACTTATACCCGTATTTTGGTTCTCTACTTCTAACTTATATTCTGTGAATATCTCAAAAGGTTCGGACTTGTGTTTCAACATGAACATAGGTCTGAAACTCGAAAGATCATCTGAGAACGTAATGAAGTACAAAGAACCAGTCCTGGCATTTGTAGACAGGGGACCTAACATACATCAACATGTATCATCCCAAGAGTTTACTAACTCTTTCTCTGTTTCCAGTAAACGGAGCTGTGGTCATCTTATCTTTGTGACATGACTGGCGAGTTTCATAAGATGTAAATTCAAACTGATTTAAATATGCATCTAAATGTAACTCAGCCAGTCGGGTCGCATTGATATGACCTAGTCTACAATACCTCAAGAAGGATTCGTTCATTTCTGAACTCTTCCTCTTGTGTATGTTCTGTATACTAAAGAACTGTAGTTTGATTTAGAACATCAATGCTTTTAGATAACGTGCCTGAACCGATCAACTTTTGATATAGGAAATGTTCAAAACATTATCCAACAATACAAAATTATATCGTTTCTTTACTAATAAAGAGACAGATATGATTTTGTATATCAGGTTCGGTATCTAATATCATTCGTTCAGAATCAATGTATTGGTAATACAGGGTGACAGTGACCGACAGACTTGGCTGCAACACTTGCCCCGTTTTCTGCCTCATGAAACTTATCACCCGTTCTCAGTTCTCTACCTTTCTGTAGCCCTATGTAACAGTTTACATATCTGGGATCCTGATCCGGTATCATATACCCAGGACGTAAAGGATACTGAGAAACAGTTCTGTATAATGAACAAACCCGAAGATGATGCATCAGCATGCACTCTCTTCGTTTGGGCGGCACGGGAAATCTGGTATTCCCCAATTTCCTGCTCTGTCTTATAACAATTATAAGTTGGAGCGGGACCAACGTTCCCCAGCTCAGTATAACAAGCGGGTTCGGTCAATAATCCGTATTATTATCTTGATTAAGGCGTGATATGGTCGCTACCTGGAGAGAGAGAGAAGAAAACACTCAGCGTGCGCTCTGTCAAGAATAGATTGGTTATTATTTTATCTAATCAGGATGGCTCCCACTGCTTTTTATCAAATCTTCCTTCAAACCCTAAAAGGAAAGACTAGCCGGGATTAATTACACACTACAAGTTCGCCAATCTTTCAGCCAGGCCAGTGTCGGTACTTTGAGGGAGGTCCCCCGTGCTTTCGCACGAACCTAATTAATGTAAACCTCGTTTTCCCAGAGGCGTAACCCCGTTGACACCTTTCTAGACACCTACTTGATCGGCTAATTGTAATGTATAAAACTCTCCCAGGAGTAACACTTACTCGCAGCGGGTATCGGGATCCAACTATCTCATAGAAGGTATGCAATCTCATTGCAAATTTCAACACTTGAAATTCCCGATAATATTTTGCCCCTAACCTCCTATGACCTTGACAAAGGCCAACAAACCATAGGATGCTAGTCAAGTTCAACCCGTCATTTCCTGATTGAATTAAGCCCACCCGCACGGCCCTTGACAAAGGCCAACAAGGTCGCACGACTACCCTAACTCAATCTGCATCATATGCATAAGCAGATAAACACCAGTTAGCTACCGCACACTGCGCCTTGACAAAGGCCAACAAACGCAGCACGAATACTAACTACTACTTATCTGAAATGACGGAGGGCTACGACAGGTTTTTCTGAAAACCTATTGCGTAATGAACTTGATATCGTTGTAGGATCGAATGAATTTTGAAATGGAGTGTTTTTGAGGCTTTTCTAGTTTTGCTAAAGGAGTCACTCCCGGTGAAGGGATCGTCGGTCCTTTCCTCGTCGAATGAGGTGCGGGATATATCATATATATCACTGTGCAAAGCAAAAACTCTTAAAAGCAATCAAAAGACAAACCGAGTGTGTAGCATCTGCCAGTTATTGCTAAAGGAGTCACTCCCGGTGAAGGGATCTCGGTCCTTTCCTCATCGAATAAGGTGCAGGATATATCACATATACCGCTATGCAAAGCAAGAACTGTAGCTACCTGTTTTATTTTGAAATTCGATTCTACAACATCTTAGGTTTTTTTTATTTCATTAATCACATTAATGAAGTCCCATCATTTAAGTACCTAAACATCACAGATAGATATGACGTACACTTATGCCATCCGCATTCGCCTCGATGTCCCCTCGTGCACCGTTAGGTTAGGTAACTAACGGCAGAGCAGGGCAGGGCTAGCGCGGGTGTAAAACATAAGTAACGTCTATATAATATATCATATATACTATATACTATATCCATCACAGAAACATCACATGATCTCATCACAGATATCGCAGCAGAAGAATCATATGAAATATTGGATATACTAGGACGTCCGTGTTTTCAATACGAGCCAGTATAAAACACGGATTCCACGGTCGTTATGAATAGCCAAACCCACACCCCTAGACCCCTACGAGAGCGGCAAGCAACCCTACCAATTCTAGAGTTAGGAGACCCGGACTCGACTCCTCGAGTTGATCTCCCACTGGACTCCAGAACCCGGTTACTTGTGCCCTCCTCCTTGGGTCTATCCTAGTGCGGAAAAGTAAATAATATACAACAGGTGACAACTCCCGCAACCTGGAAGCGCCCCAATAAAAGAATATTACATACAAGTTTTTACATGAATGAAAATGAAAAACACTCATCTCACATAAAAACCCCCGGCTATTCAAACACGACGATCCAATATAACATATCCAGCAACACATAACATCACATGTCATCAACGTAAGTAAATATGTCCATCCCAATTGTCGTTGACGTATAGCAACGAAACCGGCGATATCACATATTACACTTACGGTCACAGAAAAGAAAGTATAAAACTACAACAGTTGGAATCCGCAATCACCTCAGACATCGCATGCCTGACCAAATGAATTTCTTAGACATTGCATGCCTAACAATTATAAACCCCGCATTTTAGTCCCATCATCGAAAACACTTTTCAATATCAAGTCGGGCAATTCAACAAGATTCCCGACAGCCTGATCGAATGCTCGTCGCAAACTTCAGTAGACGGCCGCACCCCCGATACCGTCGACGAAGTGCACCAAGGCGGAACACCGCTACCGCGAGCACCCGAACGGATGCTTTCGGCGACGGGGTTCTCCTACAGTCACTTGGTCGGGGCTATGGAGTGAGGCTGTCTATTAAGTTTACCCGGCGAGTATCCGCGTACGCTACGTGATTGCGACGGACTTTTGATCACATCAAAATTCCGTGGCAACCGATCAAGTGAGACTAAATTGCTACGTTTATAACATTCATTCAGTTATCATATAACTTATTGTGAATTCCAATTATTGTATCCCATTCCAGATAAACAGAAAATGTTAAACTTTTCGATCGAACAATCGAACACCCAAGTTTTCCCGATACTGATCAACACATGAAACAAGTATAACAACATTCCGTTCGTGCCTCAGTACCAACGGTCCAGCCGTAGAAGGGTCAAGCCAACGCCTCACATGTGGCACGCCGTACTGCCCCAAACCCGAAGGTTCAAAGGGCAGTTCAAGACGGTCACATAATCGAGTTAAGGTTTGTTGTCTTCTAGAGGGTCCATCGCGTTACTTGCACTACTTAGAACGTCGTTAAACTACGGAAAAATCCAACACTTGGAAATTTCCCGACAGGGAAAAAATCGGGTATTTATATCCGGTCGAACTTTTTAACATATTCTAAAATTTATCCGGAAAACACATGGACAGAATTAGACTTTCCGATCGAAACAATGATTCCCAAAACAACTCAGAACAACTCAACTCTTGAGTTCAGTTTAAATATTCCAGGAAAATGAGCATTGAATTTTACGAGTTACTGTGAAATTTGACACGTGTCGGCTTCTTATTGGCGGCCCTTCCGCCGCTCAAACCCCCTTTGTGCGGCGCTTCCGCCGCGCTTTTGTGGAATTAGGGTACCAAATTTCACAGTAATTCTTAAAAAAGCCTGCTTGTTTTTCTGGATATTTTTAATTGCCAAAAATCAACAGTTTTGAAAAAAGTACAGAGAGCAATTTTGCAATGGGATTTTGGTTCGATCGGGTTTCTAATTCCGTCCGGGGATCGCCTAAGGCTCTAGCTAGGCTCTGATACCACTGCAGGGTTCCTAGGCACTCTAGTGAGGTCTCCCAAGCCATCAACCATGGCAATTTCAAAAATTATGGTGCCTACAAACCCTAAAGTACGGATCGTTTGCTAGATATCTAGGCGAACAAGAACTAGTTAACAGTTAACTATATAAAATACGGAAATACAACCTTTGTAGATCCGGTGCTCCACCTCCATAGCTCCGCAACGAGGTCCTCTCCGCTGTCCAAAACGAATCTGGGCTCTAGGATCGGCTTCGTCGGAGAATGGGCAAGCTAGGTCGTCGATGTCCATGCCGAAGATGATCTACGTCGAGGCATCGATGAATCAAGCTCCACCTTCACCAAACCCTAAAATCTTGTGAAGGAAACACACTCTACTACTTGGCAAGAGGTAGAGGATGAAGAAATAGGAAGTGGGTAGACTTTAGAATTGGATTTCTCACTCATATGCATCAATCACCATTGATGGACTTCAAGCTTCTTCACTTGAAGCATGAAGAAGAAGAAGAAAGATATTATGATAAGTTATTAGAAAATGAAAAGAAAATGAATTCTTATCATAATATTAACTAGAGTTAAGTGTAGAGAATGAATCATGGTTAGTGGGAATGGTTAGGGTTAAGGATGAGATAAGTATGGTTGACTTGAACAAAGCTTCATGAAGCTTCAACTAAAGAACAAAAGAAGCCACCATTCTTTTCTCATTTTCATTTATTCATTTATCAAAAATAAAAAGGATAAATAAATAGATAAATGAATAACAAATAGGAAACCCTAAACTATTTCATTAACCAAGGTTTAATCTTTACACTTGAACCCTAGCATGACATGTATCATCAAACATGATACAAGAAAGTGCACAAAAGTATATCGCATATACAATGCGCACATCCGAGTGAGAAAATCCGTCTAAAGTGAACCGATACTAGTTAATGCAAAGTAATATATCAAATATATAATTATACATTAAATCATTAAATCAACACTTGATTCAATGATCCGGTCATGCGCACATAACCGACTGGTATCTAATATATCGGCTTATCGAATCAACACTTGAATCGATAACTAGGTTATATCGCATACAACCATTCGATATATTTATCGCGAGAATAGAATACAGTATCGCATACAGTATTATTCTCGGTCCCGCACATATCTCATATGCGCTCCTATTTCGTTTCGCTTGAACCAGGAAACCTCTGTGTAGGACTCTAAAGACTCGTCAATACGCCGGCAGCGGATGATGATCATATCAAACATCCACAAGCCGCAAGCGGTCTGCTAAACGTAACGGCCACCCGGGTATTGAGCGATCTGAAGATCGACGAGCAAGCCCGCTCACACTCCAGTGAATCCGACCAGTAACACTACCGTACAGTCCGGTCTGATCGTCTGATATGTCGCATATCTCGCCTAGGGGTGGTAAACGTCAGACCCCAATAGCTCAATAAGTCGTGTCGATGTGAGGTCTATAACTGTTCGAGAAACTACTGGTAACACTTACCAGTAAATCTCAGCAACCCTGGCCAGGGATTTCCTGTTATAGCCAATCGAACACAGCGCAACATCAACCCCCATATACCGGGAGAGACGAATCCCCTCCTATCGCTCATTGCCTCCATGTGACTCGGGACTGTACCCAAAAACCACCGTTTTGCACGCCCTCTTGGACGTGGTAAGATGGAAATCAAAGCACAGTGGGAACCACACAAGACTCTATGACGATCTCGGGTCAACAGACTACTCTGTACCAGTGTCACCAGAGAACTGCCATCTGACGTGAGGTATAATACCATCTGGGAGTTCTGGGCGAGTCCGTCCAGTGTACCCAGTCTCTACTGAGCACCCGTATATCATCTCTGATGTCAAACACCGATGGATATGGGATCATCCATCGCCCATCTATATGGGTCGAGAAGGTACACGCTAGTCTACTCTGGTATATCGATGCCCCGTCTCGATACACCCACGACTAGGGACTTTCAAGGATGTACTTATGGACTACCATGTCCCCACTAGTATGATCCGCATCATAGTCCAGGTAGTCAAGTACAGATCCTAAGGGCTTTACCAACATGTAACAGAGAGACAATCAGCATACACGTTAAGGTAAAGATCAACCAGATAGCATACTATCATGTCGAGCAAGAAAGTCCTCCCTATATATGTCCCAGCATCCACTACAATATACATCCCATGTACAGTAATGGCCTCTAGGGCATACATATAACTAACATAAGTTCCTTCGAGTTCGTATATAACCATACGATTGTTTTATCCAATGGAAGTTGATGTTTGTAGTAATACGGGGTGTTTTGGAGAAAAGGATAAAAGTAGGAGTGGCAATGAGGTATGCAACTCTGACAATCCAAAAGCCAGTGTTTTAAGAAAGTTCGGTTAACTTGGTCACTGAGTTATAGTCTAGGGTCGGGCCATGGTCGCTGCCAAAGAGAGAGAGAAAAGAAACACTCTGCGTGCACTCTAACCAAGATCAGAATGGTTATCAATTTATCTAATCAAGAAACCTCCCACTGTATCGTCAAATTCTCCTCCAAACTTGAAAGAAGAATTAGTCGGGATCACCCGAGAAGTAAACCAACTCATCAGTAGGAATCGGGATCCAACTATCATCGCATGATAACGTGATGGAATCCACTCACGTTATCACACTCCAGAAGGTATGCGCATATCTGGCAAGTATCAGTTTCTTTAGAAACTTCCGATGTGATTTTTACCCCATGCACTTATGACCTTGACTTTGGCCAACAAATCATAAGTCACATGTCAATTTCTACCCGTCATTATCCAGGTTAATTTGAACCCACCCGTACCTACCCGTGACTTTGGCCAACAAAGCAGTACGACTGTCCCAAACCAATACATCTATCTATGCAACAGAAAAGTAACAAATAGCTACCATACACTATTCCTTGACTTTGGCTAACAAACATAGCATGAATACTAAGTGCTACCTGTCTGAAATGACGGAGGGCTACGAATGGTTTTTGGCAAAAAACCGTTAACGTAATGAACTTGATATCGTTGAAGGAACCGGATACCTTTTTGTAAAAATATAGTGGCGAAAACCTTTGCTAAAGAGGTCACTCCCGGTGAAGGGATCTCGGCTCTTTCCCCGTAGAATGAGGTGCAGGATATTCCAACTGAATATCACGATGCAAAGCAAAAAGTAATCGGTTATAGTGAAGTTATTACCCTGACGCAAACTTCTGTCCAAGGGGTCACTCCCGGTGAAGGGATCTCGGCCCTTGCCTCGTCGACTGAGGTGCTGGATATTCATAACCGAATACCACTGTGCAAAATAAAAGAGAACGTCCTTGCAATAACAGCTTTTTTTTTGAAATATGATCCAACAACATCAGAATAGGTTTGTTTAGCTTGCATTGATCCGAATCAATGCAGTCCCATCAATTAATCACACCACAAAAGAACGAAAAAATGATGTACGTATATGCCATCCGCATTCGCCACTGGGTCCCGTCATCACCCGTTAGGTTAATTAACTAACGACAGAGCGGGGACAGGACTAGCGCGGGTGTAAAACATATACAATATCTACTAGTATATATATCAATATATAATATTCGCTCAAGGCGTGATAAAATGCAACATCACAGAAATGTAATAAGCATCATAGAGCAATACAGATAATCTGGGATCCCCGGGTTTCATAGAGCCGCTACTGAAACCCGACGTTCCCCTGGTCGTGTGGATAGCCTGTGCAATGAAATCCTAGACCCCTACGGGTGCGGCAGTTACCCGCCAAAACCTGAAGTGAGGCAGCCCCCTTCAACAACATGAATGGACCACCCAGCACTTCACGGAATCCGGTAATTTGAGCACCCTTCCTTGGGTCAACCTGTACCCCCTACGAGTGCGGTGAATAGCTCACCAATTCTAGAGTGAAGCCCCCTCCATCTCAAACCCATGAGATGCGGGCCCGTTGCCCTTTAGAATCCGGTTATCCGTGCACCCCACCGCGGGGTAATCCTAGTACAGAAAGTAAAATATACAACGGGTACATCGACCTCAGCCCGGTCGTGCCCCAAAAGAATAATATACAAACAGGCAGTGACGGCAGTCCACATGTCGGACGCTCGCCCCGCAATATCAAATGTACAAATACAACCAAACTGTACTACCATTGCATCCAGGCTATCCACCACGACACATCCGCAACATCATAGCACAACACAGAACATCAACGTGAATGTCACGTTCGCAAATCTGTCTAAAAGAACTATAGTAATTAGACAAGATTTACCGCTCGAATGACATTCACGGTCACGGATATAAAGTAAGCACCGTGAACTAACATATTTAAAATTTTCGATCGACGAAATTTCCCGAAGTGGGCCCCAAGTACAATTCCCAATACTCAAAATAATCTGGGCCAAAAATAAACATTCCAGAAACCCCATTTTCAAGTCAGAGAGCACTGTAGGAAAATTGGTGCAGTGTAGCTACAGTACTGTGGCGGAACCGCGGCCAAAATGGGGGTAAGGCCGTGGTTCCGCGGCGCTACAGTGAGCTCATGCTACAAATTTTCTGTAGTGTTCTTTAAAAACCCTGCCTGATTTTTTGACGTACTGAAAATAATTTTTAGAGCACAAAAAAATTTCGACAGAAACTGCAGAATTGGAAATGCGGTTTTGGAAAATTTCGTTCGATCGAAGTTTTAAACACGTTAGAGCAAGCTAGTAAAGGTTAATGGCGTGGCTCTGATACCATGTAAGTCTACGGTAGCGCCCCGGCCGTCTGTCCGAGCCCAAAAAGCGGAAACGGAAACTTTTCTTAAACTAGAAACCGGCGCTATCGTATGCTTAAAACCCGGATCGAACCATTAACCTACAACTAGCAACTAGAGAAAGGGTTGAAAAGCTATACCGATCGATCCGTGTCCTTCGGTCTTTGGCCACCATCCCAAGCTCCTCGCGGTATCTCCGGTCTCGATCTCCTCGTCGGAAAGCGCATCACATCTTGAGTCTTTTTACGGGCTCCCGCTTCATCCGAAGCAACCCGGGCACGAAGTTCTCTAGCCGACGTGTCCAAGGCGATGTAGAGAATGTTTGTGACAACTTTTTCTCTTGCATCCATTGCATGGATGGAGGTTGAAGATGAAGCCATCAATGGAGGTTATGAGCTAGAGGAGGAAGAAGAAGAAGAAGCTTTCTTTTTTTTGTGTTGAGATGATAAGAATGAGAGCAAGAATGTTTATTACAAGAGCTAACCCACCATCATATGGCTGCCCTTTTCTTTCCTCTTATCATTTCATCATATATGTCAATAACATAATGTGACACATGCACAAAGAAAGAGACCATGAGTCATCACTTGTGCATGTGTCACAATTAATGCTCCAAATGATGATTTCTAGCTCATAATTTCCATTTGCAAACATTAATCCAAATGTTTGTAACAATAAAAAGATACGGCAACATCTAAAGTAAACTCGTGACGGATCACAAGGATACCCCTCACCTGTATATACATACCTGCATCCGCATTCCGACTGAATGCGAATGCGATGAGACTGAAGTAATCCAACAAATCTAATACTAGGATCCGGCTTAAACCAAAGCCCACTAGTATGATCCATCCGATCATGATCCGTGCACTACTGCACGTATATGATCGAACCCTACCATATATCATACAGCCTCTACAACGTTTCGCCCGAAACTTGAAAACTGTCTGTGGGGGACTCTAAAGACTCATCAATACTTTGGCTGTGGATTTAACCACTAGCACGTCAGAGGTACTAGCCGTACGTAATGGGCTATCAGGTATTGACCAAAAGGGAGGTCGATGAGCGAACTCATCCTGACACCTATAACGTTTTAGAAATCGTTATGCGAATTTTTCCGTTTTAGGGTTAAATTGTCGGTATTTTCCGTTTTGACCCGACTGTGTTCAAACAACCATATCGACTTGCCAGCATCTAGTTTAGCTAAAATAAAGCTAGTGCGCAAGCTTTGGGGGTATATGGGACGTTTTGGTTCAATTAGAATTTTTCCCAATTTTAAAATTATTTTAATGCGGTATTCGCATTTTGGGAAATTTCTGTTTAGTGATATTTTCTTCAATTATTCTTGAGTAAACCAAACCCACATAATATCTAGATTCATTATGTGGACTAGGTTTAAGAGTTAAATAAAAGAAAAAGAAAAGAATTAGAGGAGGTGCATGTATGTGCATGTGAATGCATTAAATTGCATTTATTGCTAGAAATTCCTAGAAAACACTACACAATTCCTCACCTACCACACTTGGCCGAGATCCCTTCCTTCCCTTCTGCTCTTGAGTAATTCTTTCTCCTTTTTCATCAATCCAAGCCAATAAATTCTCCAAAATTCCAAAATATATCACAAAAATTCTTAAAGTCTTGATTCTTGCTCTTGGATCGCTTGGAACTAGGAAAACTTGGATCTTGTGAGCTAAAGTTGATAGGTATAATCCCTACACTGTTAATTAGGAGTTTTTATATTATTTAGCTCGTTGGTTGTAGCGTAGAACACTTTTCATATCGATTAGTGCGATATCGGGTTTTTAGTGTCTTTTTAGAGCCTCTGTACCTGCTGTGACCTGGGTTTTTTGCAGAAAAACCAAACAAATTTATAGTGATGTACTAGTGACCCTGGAGCACCACCTGAGAGACGAGGACTACCCCACCGGCCGGGGCCGGCGACCCCTTTAGCGAATTCCGGCGACGCCGTCTTTGTACGATGGTGCTGGGGTTAGGCTTTTGTGGGTAGTTGTCTGCAGTTGGTTAGGGGTGTTTGGTACTGTTTACCTTTCTAGTAATTGCAGTATACAAAATCTGGGATCGTTTACCTATAATCTAGTATTTTGAGTCCGCGTGTTACGTGTTGCGACACGAATTGTGATCTTGGGCAGCTGCTGTACATGGGTAGGTTTTATGGTATCGTTACGCACGTTAGCCACTAGACGTACACTCGCGAGTTAGTTTAGTGTTAGTGCGTTATTTAATACATAGTTTTATGTTATATTGGTCAATTTTTGAGATGTTTGCACTGTTTCTTATGTTCGTGGAAATATAACGTCACAAGCGGGGACTTCGGACGCTGCGAACAAGGGGAAGCAGGTGGTCGGATTTTCATAGCTGGAGACCATTTGTGAGTAGATTTAACATCCATGGGGAAATTGCCCGTATGGTGTTATGCGTCGGGGCTGATATGATAGGATAGCTGCATGTTATTGCATATTTGTTAATTTCATATAAATGTCATCGCCTAACAGTATCTGTTGTACCTTTAGAAATAACACATTACTGTCGGTTCATGTTGCACGAGCAATAAATTGTATGCTACACCCACATCATCAGTAATTGCCATGACACGCACAAACCACCTACATACGTGATACGGTAGGGGATAGAGATAGTTGAGGTAGTAGCCCTTATCCCATTGTGCATATGAGATATTGTTGACACCTACATACGAGTTATTGTGTTTGACATGGATAGTTAAGATAGTAACTCTTAATCCATTTCACGTATACCTTACTATAGCTACTTGTACATTTTGCATACATATTGACATGTACACCCACATAGTCTGTTACAGCTACATGTATATCATGCACACATGTTGACATGTACACCCGCAAATTTTCGCTATAGTTGTATGTACCCCAAGTGGTATTGTTTTGATATGTGATATTGAGTTGTTGATCATTGCGCTTATGAAATGCATCATACCCACTTTCTTACATGTAGATACTTAAACCTTGCTACACTTACATGTACACCTTATATGATGCTGCATTTGTTTTCGGAAGATTTTGGGAACTGCAAGATATATTTCAAAGATGGATTCATTTAAAAGAGCGGTTTTCCTTTTATATGCTCATATTGATGTTTTATGTTGTATATATCAGTTTTATATGGATTTTACGCATTGAGATACGGATTTCATATGATTTATGGATTTGAGAAACGTGGGGCTATTTTCAAGAAACTATGTATTGTTTGAAAACTCGGTTTCTCTTGATATGATATTTGATGCGTCCACCATGAGATTTCTCGGTTCTGAGATTTGTGATATATACCCGATGCGAGGAGTGTGTGGGCCGTGTGTGGGTACATGGAGGGGCCCGGTACGGTTCCCTTCGGCAAGATGTTCGTGGTACAGACGATGAGCCTGGAAGGTGGGCAAGTACCTACCGGTGACTGTATTTGGACTCGGTGGTTATTGTGGGGATACCGACCGGAGTGATGTACGACATATCGTCAGGGCCAGTCGTGGTGACATCGCCTGAGTTATGAGGATTTACGTGTCGATGCTAGATACGGGTTTCATGATGTTTCGAGTGTCGGTGTTAGACACTTAGGTTTTCATTACTTTTACGTATCGTCGGTAGACATACGGGGTTTATATCCTCATACTTATATACGTATATATATACACATAGGGATATGTTTTCATCATGTTTCGGGTGTCGATGTTTGACACTCAGGTTCCATGAGACTTACAGGATGTGAGGGCCGATCTGTGGATGCGGTGCCCGAGGATTTGGGATTTGATGTGTCAGTGAGGGACACTGGTGTTTTTCCATGCTGATGATTTTGCATGAGATTTTATTGTATCATCCCACACACTCAGGATTATTATTGTTATGCATTGTTTCATGTAGTTGTAGTACCCTGATGATATACCTTTACATGAGTGTTGCATATTCTCTTATCATACTTATGCTATCGGATTACATGTGATAGATAGATCGCTGTTCGTGCATATCTGCGATTACAGTATGATGTTAATTACTATTCATGAGTTGGCAACTCACCCCAATTGTGCCACAGTGTTTTGCAGGACTTACCCTCAGAGTAGTCGCGGCAGGTCGTCTTATCATCTCTACTTTTGCGGATACCGCTACGTCAGGCAGTGAGGCCTTTGCTTTTAGGTGGGTTTGCGGTTATCTGCTTGTACATTGTATATCTTTTGTTGGATCTAGTATTCTCCATCTACCACTGTTGTATATGACTTAGAAACGACTTGTGAGGTTTCAGTGTTGTATTATTTTGGTGACTTTGGGTGCCGTGCTCGTGGGAGCCGGTTATGTTGGAAAGTTTACTTCTTATTGCAGTCTTTCCTTTGTTGTTTCTTCGCTTCGGCGTCGTATACATGTTGTGGTGATTGTCTCCGCCGTTGGGCGTGATTTTGCTCCCATTTGGGATGCTTTATATATTATCTGTGTTGTACCCGTTTTCGGGGCTAGTTTTTACAAAGGAGGTGCTGCCGAAATTTTTAAAAAGGAAAATTAGAGTTAGAGATTTTACTTGTGATTTTTCAAATGTTTAAAACTATGTTTTTCTCCGTTGATACAGATTTGGGTGGTTTAGATTTCTGGGTTTCGGCTTACTTGAGTTGCGTACGCCTGTAGACGTTACGTAGTTTAAGTGCTGGTTACGGGCTAAATTTTGGGTCGTGACAAAGTTGGTATCAGAGCGCTAGGTTTTACCTTTCGGAGTGTAGGATGACCTTGGTATGATGGAGTAGGTAGCTTAAGCAGAGTGACGTAGCGTGTGTATGTTCCACGGCATAGTTACGATACGGTACTCCGCCTATGTGACCTTAGGACTTATTGATTGATATTCCTCCGTGATGATATACATCTTTGTGATTCGATTCCTGTTTCCTTATCGAATCTTGTTTCAATTTCCAGCCTATATGCCGCCGAAGACTACGAGGGCACAGAGAGCAGCCGCGAGGGCCGAGGTCAGAGTTGACTCGTCTGAGGCGAGGACTGACCAGGGCAGTACGCCTATTGTACCGGAGCACATTGCTATGATTGGAGCTGGTATACAGGATCTGCGCCAGATAGCGGGGACTTTAGTAGAGACCATTCGAGCGCAGGGGCATGTAGTTGTTCCACCCTTTGCGGGGACCACGATGGTACCTACAGTTCCGGTAGTCGCAGTTACAGCTCTGAAGGTTATTACTGTGTCGCTGACAGATTTTATGAGGCTGAGGCCTCCGGTGTTTACTGGCACAGATGTTACTGAGGATCCGCAGTCGTTCATCGACCAGATGGCCAGGATTTATCGTTCACTCCGATGCTCCGATGAGAGATGGATGGAGTTTGCCAGTTTTCGTCTGGAGGGTCTGGCCCAGAAGTGGTGTGAGTCCTTGGAGAAGGGCAGAGCCGCGGGTCTTGCTCCTATGAGCTGGGCTGAGTTTGTGACGTCGTTTCTTGCCCGTTTTCTTCCACCGAGCGTCAGGGATGTGCGAGCATGCAAATTTGAGTCATTACGTCAGACTCTGGAGATGACGGTGTCTGAGTATGATGTACTGTTTACCGAGCTGTCGGTGTATGCTCCGTACCTGGTGGCGACTGAGGAGATGAGGGTGAAGAGGTTTGTTCGAGGCCTACTTACCCAGTTGTTCCTAGCCATCAGCATTCAGTATTGCGACACATATGCGGCAGCTGTGGATGCAGCCCTATTGGTGGAGGAGCGTCTATCTGAGTCATCGGTTGTTCCGGAACCGAAGAGGGCTCGTACTGGTATTGCAGCCAGGAGGCAGGGGTTTAGATTCCGAGACAGAGTTCGATCAGACGCTGGTGGTAGAAAAGACGTAGGACGTGGCCAGTTGTTTAGTACTTTTTCCCAGAAGGGTCAGCCGTCGACACGTGGGTGTTTTGGATGTGGCAGTGTACAGCACCTAGTGAGAGATTGTACCGTGGTGCGTCAGAGAGGGCCAGCAGTACCCCAGGTTACCTTACCACCTTCTCCGCCTCAGAGAGCGTTGCCTCTTATTCCTGTTATTGCGCCGCGTCAGACTTCTGTTCAGAGAGGTCGTGGTTGCGGGGGTTTTGTACCGAGAGGTCGAGGTGGCGAAGGCAGAGGACAACCAGTAGCCGGTAGAGGGCAGACACGGGTTTTTTCCTTGACTCACCAGGACGCTCAGGCGTCAAATGTTGTGGTTTCAGGTACCCTTTCTGTATGTTCTTATGATGCACATGTTCTTTTTGATCCGGGATCTACGCATTCGTATGTTTCTACGCACTTCGTGCCGAGGTTAGGCCGAGAGTCGTGTTTGCTAGATCAGCCGCTTGTCGTGACCACTCCTGTGGGAGAGTCGTTTGTTGCGCGACACGTGTACCGATCGTGTGCTGTCCGTTTAGGAGACAGAGATCTGTCCGTCGACTTGATCTTTCTTGAGATGTTGGACTTCGACGTTCTGTTAGGCATGGACTGGCTAGCTACTTGCTATGTGTCCATGGACTGCCGCGAGAAGACAGTTAGATTTTGTTTTCCCGGCGAGTCAGTGTTTGTTGTGCAGGGGGACCGTGGTGCCGCCCCTCACAGTTTGATTTCTGTTCTGTGCGCTAGTCGGCTTTTGAGGAGGGGACGTCGGGGATTCTTGGCTTTCATTCATGATACTGGAGCCACAGTGGAGTCATTGGACCAGGTTTCTACCGTGCGAGAGTTTCCCGATGTCTTTCTCGATGAGTTACCTGGGATGCCGCCAGAGCGCGATATTGAGTTCTGCATTGATCTGATTCCTGGCACGGAGCCTATTTCTATACCGCCTTATCGGATGGCTCCGGCAGAGCATAGAGAGCTTAAAGATCAATTGCAAGAGTTGCTTGATTTGGGACTTGTGCGTCCGAGTGTTTCGCCGTGGGGAGCTCCTGTTCTGTTCGTCAAGATGAAGGACGACAGTTTGAGGTTGTGTGTGGATTATCGTCAATTGAACTGAGTTACGGTGCGGAACATGTATCCTTTACCTTGCATTGACGATTTATTTGATCAGCTCCAGGGTGCGAAACATTTTTCTAAGATTGATTTGCTTTCGGGTTATCATCAGTTGCGGGTTCGGAATGATGACATTCTGAAGACTGCTTTTCGTACGCGCTATGGGCACTATAAGTTTTTGGTGATGTCGTTCGGACTCACCAATGCGCCAGCAGCGTTCATGGATCTGATGAACCGGATTTCAAGCCGTTCCTCGACCAGTTTATTATAGTGTTTATTGATGACATACTGGTCTACTCTAGGAGTCGTGAGGAGCATGAGCAGCACTTGAGGATTACTTTGCAGATATTGAGAGAGCACCAACTGTATGCTAAATTCTCAAAGTGCGCATTTTGGCTTGATAGAGTTTGCTTCCTGGGTCATGTGGTGACTGGTGATGGTATTCTTGTAGACCCGAGGAAGATTGAGGCTGTACAGCTTTAGCCCAGAACTGTATCGGTGACTGAGGTCCGCAGCTTTTGGGGCTTAGCTGGTTATTATCGCCGTTTTGTGCAGGATTTCTCGAGTATCGCTGCACCGCTGATGGGACTGACCCGGAAGAGAGTTCCTTTTCTTTGGACTTATGCGTGCGAGCAGAGTTTTCAGTAGTTGAAGACTCGGTTGAAGACAACATCAGTTCTTTCTTTACCTTCTGGATCGGGGGGCTATGTTGTGTATTATGATGCTTCTAGAGTGGGGCTCGGCTGTATTTTGATGCAGCATGATAGAGTGATTGCGTATGCTTCTAGGCAGCTAAAGAAGCACGAGCAGAATTACCCCACTCACGATCTTGAGATGGCCGCGGTGGTCTTTACATTGATGATTTAGAGACACCACTTGTACGGGGAGTCGTGTCAGATCTTCACGGATCACAAGAGCTTGAAGTATATCTTCCAGCAGCGGGATCTGAACCTGAGACAGCGCTGATGGATGGAGCTAGTGAAAGATTATGATTGTGAGATCCTTTATCACCCGGGCAAGACGAATGTGGTAGCTGATACTTTGAGTCGTAGGCTCGAGGGTAGCTTGTCCTAGTTGAGCACAGTTCAACGTCAGTCGTCTACAGATTGGCAGCTCTTGTGTGATGGTAGAGTGCAGTTCGAGTTCACCTCTACTGGGGGACAGTTTGCTCTTTCCGTGCCTGTCCCCTGCTATTTGATCGTATCCGTGAGGCGCAACCCAGTCATGCCCGTTTGTCCGAGATTCTTGAGCTTGTTCGACAGGGTACAGTTTCGGAATTCATGATTGATGACCAGGGTGTGCTACGATGCGGGACTCGCTTGTGTGTACCAGATGCTGATGGGTTGAGACGCGAGATCCTAGAGCAGGCACATCAGTCGGCCTTTAGCGTTCATCCAGGTTCCACCAAGATGTACCGTGATTTGAGGGACTTTTACTGGTGGGAAGGGATGAAACACAATATTACGGGCTTCGTTTCGAGGTGCCTGACTTCTCAGCAAGTCAAGGCTGAGCATCAGAGACCGGCTGGAGAGTTGCAGCCTTTACCCATTCCGGAGTGGAAATGGGAGCAGATTTCCATGGAATTCATTGTGGGTCTACCGAGGACCAGAAGGGGGTATGACTCCATTTAGGTGATTGTTGACCGGTTGATGAAAGCGGCTCACTTCCTTCCGGTGAAGGCCACTTTCGGTTATGCTCAGTATGCACAGCTATATATAGATGAGATTGTGCGTTTGCACGGTGTTCCCACATGCCTAGTATCCGACAGAGGCACCCAGTTTACTAGCCGTCTTTAGCAGAAGCTTCAGGAAGCTTTGGGTACCCGGTTGAGTTTTAGCACCGCTTTTCATCCGCAGACCGATAGTCAGTCGGAGGGGACTATTCAGACTCTGGAGGATATGTTCCGTGCATGTATGCTTGATTTTAGTGGCAGTTGGGATCGTCACTTGCCGTTGATTGAGTTTTCCTACAACAACAGCTTTCAGGAGACTATTCAGATGGCACCTTTTGAGGCTCTATATGGTAGGAAGTGTTGATCGCCAGTCTGTTGGACCGAGCTTAGTGAGAGTCTAGTTTTGGGACCCCAGCTAGTTCAGGAGACCACGGAGAAGATCCAGCTGATTCAGGACTGGATGAGAGCATCCCAGTGCAGGCAAAAGTCTTATGCCGACCGTCGTCGTCGCAGACTTGAGTTCGCAGTGGGGGATCATGTATTCCTGAGGATTTCTCCGATGAAGGGCGTTACGCGATTTGGGAAGAGGGGGAAGCTCAGTCCCAGATTTATAGGTCCTTTCGAGATCTTTGAGTGAGTGGGTTCTGTTGCTTATCGTTTGGCGCTCCCGCCTAGTTTTCCGGATGTTCACCGTATTTTCCAAGTGTCGATGCTTCGTAGATACCTTCATGAACCTTCTCATATGATTCAGCATGAGACCGTTCAGCTTGAGCGCAATCTTTCGTTCACCGAGCAGCCGGTAGTTATTTTGGATCGACAGGTGAAGAAACTTCGGACAAGGGTCTTGCCGTCTGTGAAGGTTTTTTGGCGTAGCCCGACTAGTGAGGAGATCACCTGGGAGGCCGAGAGCGAGATGCGGAAGAAATTCGCTCATCTCTTTGAAGGTACGCTTAGTATGAAATTTTAATTCGGGGATCGAATTTCTATAGGGGGGAGATTGTAACATTTTAGAAATCGTTATGCGAATTTTTCCTTTTTAGGGTTAAATTGTCGGTATTTTCCGTTTTGACCCGACTGTATTCCAACGACCACATCGACTTGCCAGCACCTAGTTTAGCTAAAATAAAGTTAGTGCGCAAGCTTTGGGGATATATGGGACGTTTTGGTTCAATTAGAATTTTTCCCAATTTTAATATTATTTTAATACGGTATTCGCATTTTGGGAAATTTCTGTTAAGTCATCTTTTCTTCAATTATTCTTGAGTAAACCAAACCCACATAATATCTAAATTCATTGTGTGGTCTAGGTTTAAGAGTTAAAGAAAAGAAAAAGAAAAGAATTGGAGAAGGTGCATGTATGTGCATGTGAATGCATTAAATTGCATTTATTGCTAGAAATTTCTAGAAAACACTACACAATTCCTCACCCACCTCACTTGGCCGAGATCCCTTCCTCCCTTTCTGCTCTTGAGCAATTATTTCTCCTTTTTCATCAATCCAAGCCAATAAATTCTCCGAAATTCTAAAATATATCACAAAAAATCTTAAAGTCTTGATTCTTGCTCTTGGATCGCTTGGAACTAGGAAAGCTTGGATCTTGTGAGCTAAAATTGATAGGTATAATCCCTACACTGTTAATTAGGAGTTTTTATGTTGTTAGCTCATTGGTTGTAGCGTAGAACACTTTTCATATCGATTAGTGCGATATCGGGTTTTTAATGTCTTTTTAGCGCCTCTGTACCTGCTGTGACCTGGGTGTTTTTACAGAAAAACCAAACAAATTTATAGTGATGTACTAGTGACCCTGGAGCACCACCTGAGAGATGAGGACCACCCCACCGGCCGGGGCCGGCGACCCCTTTAGCGAATTCCGGCGACGCCGGCTTTGTAGGATGGTGCTGGGGTTAGGCTTTTGTGGGTAGTTGTCTGCTGTTGGTTAGGGGTGTTTGGTACTGTTTACCTTTTTAGTAATTGCAGTATATAAAATCTGGGATCGTTTACCTATAATCTAGTGTTTTGAGTCCGCGTGTTACATGTTGCGACACGAATCGTGATCTTGTGCAGCTGCTGCACTTGGGTAGGTTTTGTGGTATCGTTACGCACGTTAGCCACTAGACGTACACTCGCAAGTTAGTTTAGTGTTGGTGCGTTATTTAATACGTAGTTTTACGTTATATTGGTCGATTTCTGAGATGTTTGCACTGTTTCTTGTGGTTGTGGAAATATAGCGTCGCATGCGGGGACTTCGTACGCTGCGAATAAGGGGAAGCAGGTGGTCGGATTTTCATAGCTGGATATCATTTGTGAGTAGATTTAACAACTACGGGAAAATCGCCCGTATGGCGTTATGCGTCGGGGCTGATATGATAGGATAGCTGCATGTTATTTCATATTAGTTAATTTCATATAAATGTCATCGCATAGTAGTATCTGTTGTACCTTTAGATATAACACATTACTGACGGTTCATGTTGCACGAGCACTAAATTATATGCTACACCCACATCGTCAGTAATTGCCAAGACACGCACAAACCACCTACATACGTGATACGGTAGTGGATAGGGATAGTTGAGGTAGTTGCCCTTATCCCATTGTGCATATGAGATATTGTTGACACCTACATACGTGTTATTGTGTTTGACATGGATAGTTAAGATAGTAACTCTTAATCCATTTCTCGTATACCTTACTATTGCTACTTGTACATCTTGCATACATATTGACATGTACACCCACATAGTCTATTACAGCTACATGTATATCATGCACACATATTGACATGTACACCCGCATATTTTCGCTATAGTTGTATGTACCCCAAGTGGTATTGTTTTGATATGTGATATTGAGTTGTTGATCATTGCGCTTATGAAATGCATCATACCCACTTGCTTACATGTAGATACTCAAACCTTGCTACACTTACATGTACACCTCATATGATACTGCATTTGTTTTCGGAAGATTTTGTGTCACGACCTGAAAGTACGGAACGTGACCTACACTTAGATTACGAAGCGTCTAGAGGCGCAATGCAACCTAAGTAAGCCGAAGCCCAGAAATCTAAACCATAAAAGAAGAAGAAGTAAAGGAAACATGTAGAAAACAAGTTTAAAAGCATCATCAAATTTTTCTCAAAAATTTCGGCAGAGTCTCCTTTGTAAAAACTGGCCCCCAAACGGGTACAAACAAGTATAATACATACAAACAATAAAAAGCATCCCTAAACGGGAGCTAGCTCCACGCCAAAAGGCGGAAACAACCACACCAATGCACAATAGTATACAACGCCAAACGGCGAGGCTCAAAGCTTAAAAGAAAACAAATCCACCAGATACTATAATAATACAAGCGCGACTCTAAGGTCGAAATAAATAACTGGTCCAATAAACTATCAAGTAATATAAGTTTGGTTGATGGAGCTTACTAGATACAAATGAAATAATAAAATTACAACGGCGGTCCAGATACAAATGAACCAACCTACCATGCAAATCACCCGGAATGAAACGATGTGCCAGCAAATTGCCAAGGAACCCGGTACATCGAACCTGTAATAAAATTTGGCACAACGGGGGTGAGTTGCCAACTCGTGTGTAGAAGATATCTGCGAAAAGAAATCGAATGCACGACGCTGTCCTAGGTCATAATAATATACTAATATACTACTAGTTATCAAGTAAGACAGGATAATACGTTACGTGTAAGTGCAAATGCTCCGTGCTCGTATTAGTGCCTCATATAGTACTATATCATGTGAATGAGTATGCATGCACCATGAATGTGAAATAACCAATCCTGAAATCTAGATATATCTGTATAAGAAATCTTTAGCTTTTATTATGGTAAAATGTGTATAGAAATCTGAAATATCAACGATGAAATCCATGGAAATCCGTGTCAAGTATCGACACAAAACATGTAAATCTCAAGTCTCAATACCTCATAATCTGAATGTCTCATAGTCTCAATATCTCGGGATCCGTCAGTCCGGATCGGCCCATATCATCAAATCTCACGACAACGGTCGGTATCCTCCGGATATCCGCCGCGCCAGACATCACCGGTAGGTAGTCCTCCCCTGCCAGGCTCATCGTCTACAACTCGATCTTCTTGTCCTGGGGTACCATACCGGGCCCACCATGTACCTGAGACGGTTCATCCACTCCTCGAATCGGGTCTCGAAATCCAACGGAAAACATGAAATCTCATGGTGGACGAGACATACATTACGAGAAAACCGCATCTAATGTTTTTTAAAAAAGAGAGGAGGAGAGAGAGAGAAGTTTTTTTTTTATATATTCTTGCGGTTTTCCCCAAAAACCCAGAAATCTCATAGAAATCCAAAATCCCAAAATCATGAGTAAGTATATGATAAGTGTCGGCAAATGCCCCATAATACTACATGATAACATGAAAATGCGAATGCATGAAATGTCTAAGTAATAAATACCATGTCTATACTAACACCAGAGAGTAATCACAATATTATATCGATCTAGCTGTTAGCTGATTGTATCAATAAAAGATAATATGATCTAAAGTGTACGTGACATAGCAATTACCGATGATGATGTGTGTGAGCCGGCAAATAAGTGTGCGTGGAATATGCGCATCATCGGTAATGGTGCTGGTGTCCTAACAGGCAGAGTTTTATACTGGTTATAGAAACATATGTATGAACATGCAATATTATGATTACGATATGAATGTAAAGACGGATGTGTAATAACCACTCATCTGCGATATACAAGTATAACTACAACTATATGACTCGAGCCTAAACTAGTGTCCATCTAACCTTCTAAGGAACTAAACCTAAGAAACTAGTCAATAAGAAATAAGAGTACACCTAAAGTCTGAGTCCATATCTCTAATAGTCGGCAATCCAGCCTCAATAGCGTCACGTACGTTGTACGGCGTCCTCGAATCAAGAGTGCGGATCAATCATCATATCTATGCCTCATACGGTAAAATCCATCATACGGCATCCCAATATCGTGGTACGGGTCAAGTATCACCTACGTGTCTCATCATTCGTATAACATCATCATCAACACATGCCAAGATAAAGGTGCTATACTGTAATCGCATACATCAATCATATATCATTGCCAGTATGAATATACATCGTTAATTTATCCTCAGAAATATCATATCATATGTATCATATTGTGATTAAGTCATACTTAGATCATATCGTAATCATGTCACACCTATATGATATCGTAATCAAGTCACATATATATGATATCGAAATCAAGTCACACTTATATGATATCGTAATCAAGTCACATATATATGATATCGAAATCAAGTCACACCTATATGATATCGTCATCAAGTCACATATATATCATATCGAAATCAAATCACACCTATATCATATCAGAATTTCAGGCACAGGTTACGGTCCGGGTTCTATTTTAGAGTCCCATGTACTTCAATATCATCACCACCCTTTATTATTGTTCATGTATACAAATCCATTATCTTATTTTCTAATGATCCGCTAACAGCATAACACGACTGTATAGCCAAGAATCACGACATCAGCCCAGTTATATTGTTTCATCCCCGTGTATCATATCATATTCTTGTATCACATATACGTATTGTGTATATATATATACTTACACCTAGTCCTATATATATATATACATACAAGTATGCACCACGTCGAGTCTCAGTGTGTGCGTGTTTGTTTATCTACCTGAAACCTACGAATCTCTTCCAAGGTATTCATCCTCTGGTATGGTCTTTCTAATCAGTCTAGTCCAACCTAGGGTCATTACTAGGGTCCTACTCACTAAGGATCTAAGGTCACGTCTAGCTTCCTAACGACAATAAATACCACTACTATTCTACGTTTGCGGGGGTGCTAAACGCCATCCACCCGACTTCCCCCGTAGATATACATCTACTCACCTGGTCCTTGTCTGCCGAGGACGATGTCTCCTTCCTCTTCTTCCTCGTCCGAAGTCCACGCGAGGGGTACCTATACGCAAACATGTATAATATCGTAAACTGAATCACGGACAAAAATCAAAACGACGCACGAAACGCGCATAGGTTAAAACCTATGTCCCGCTCATGCAAAAAGACCAAATATCGCTCGATATCGGCGTACAAACGCCAATTGATCGAGATAAATATCAACAAACAACTTGTAATTTAAAACTCGTTGCTTATAACATAAAACATGATTTAATCCATCAAAACCCTAAAAAAAATCAATGAAATCGTCCGATTTCGAAAAACCCGAAAACGCCAATTTATCGTTTTACTTCAAAACATGACATTTAAATGAAACTAATGGTCATAAAACTCATTAAATAGCATAACTAGATTATACAACCCATTACTATATTTTTAACGCCCCAATTGTATTAATTGGAAAATTCTAGTTTGCAAATAAACCAATTTTAACACCTTGCAAGCAAAATGTCACAATATCACATCTAAACTGGATTTTGCATGAATTAATGCATTAAACTACAATTCATGATGATAATGATATAATGAAACCATAAATTATATTTTAAATTTCATTTATTTAAGAATTTCCAAAATCTAGTTAGCAAAATAGCATGTTTTATCACTATTTTTCAATTATCAATAGAACTAGTAACCAAATTAAGTTTTCCATTCCACTAACAAGTTAATATCCTCACTAAAACCACAATATAGTGATAACAACCTCAATTAGAATTTTATATCACCAATAAATATAATATACATAAATCTAGTTTGCAAATTTACTTCATTTAAACAATTTGAATGAACAAATTACAATATATCAACCATGCATGATTTTTCCCATTTCTAAAAATGTTAATCTAGTTATAATAGCCCTACTTAATTAATAAAAACCATAACTTAGTTTTATAAACCCTAACTTGAATTTTAAAACTTGTAGATATAAATTATTTATTAAATCTAATTATGCTTAAATGAAACATCTAATAACAATAAATCAAAAGAATATGATTTATACCTCCACAACAAGCAATCCAAACATGAAAATGAGACTCCAAAATGAATGCTTTCCATCTCCAAAATCCAAGTAAAGATGAGCAAAGAATAGAGGGTAGGAATTAATTAGGATTTTGTGGATTTTTATTTGGATTTTTGTAGGATTTTTGATGATTTTTGTAACAAAATCAAGAGAGGAAAATGGGGGGCTGCCAAGGGGAGGAGGGCCGGCCATGTGAGGAGGAGGGAGAGGAGAGTGAGAAAAGTCAAGAGAAGTGTAGAAGGTTTCACTAAAATTCATACAATTTAGTCTTTTCATGAATTTATTTAAAAATTCTTTATTTTTCTTCACTCCATTTGACCTAGAATGGTCTAGAACCATTGTAAAATTTTGAAAATAAATTTTGCATGAAACACACTTGATTCTAAGATGCAATGGTTCATTTTTGCAAATTAAACCCATTCAAATTTGTAATTTACACTAATTTAGTGTAAAAATAAAGCTTATGTTAATATTTAAAATAATTAATTTAAGAAAAATATTTAATTAAACTAAAAATTTATAAGTGGCTAAATAAACACCATTTACTAGTAATTACATAATTAAAATAGGTATTTTTAAATTTATAGTGAAAAATAATTACGGTTTAGTTTTATGAAAACTACGTTTTACTTTACCGAAAATTATAAAATTCACTTAAACGATTTTTTTTATTTAATTATTTATTTAATTATTTTTAAAACGTTACATTTTGGGAACCGCAAGATATATTTCATAAATGGATTCATTTAAAAGAGCGGTTTTCCCTTTATATGCTCATATTGATGTTTTATGTTGCATATATCAGTTTTATATGGATTTTACGCATTGAGAAACGGATTTCATATGATTTATGGATTTGAGAACCGTGGGGGTATTTTCAAGAAACTATGTATTGTTTGAAAACCCGGTTTCTCTTGATATGATATTTGAGGCATCCACTATGAGATTTCTCGGTTCTGAGATTTGTGATATATACCCGATGCGAGGAGTGAGTGGGCCGTGTGTGGGTACATGGTGGGGCCCGGTACGGTTCCCCTCGGCAAGATGTTCATGGTATAGACGATGAGCCTGGAAGGTGGGCAAGTACCTACCGGTGACTGTATTTGGACTCGGTGGTTATCGTGGGGATACCGACCGGAGTGATGTACGACATATCGTCAGGGCCAGTCGTGGTGACAGCGCCTGAGTTATGAGGATTTACGTGTCGATGCTAGACACGGGTTTCATGATGTTTCGAGTGTCGGTGTTAGACACTCAGGTTTTCATGACTTTTACGTATCGTCGGTGGACATACGGGGTTTATATCCTCATACTTTTATACGTATATATATACACATAGGGATATGATTTCATCATGTTTCGGGTGTCGATGTTTGACACTCAGGTTCCATGAGACTTACAGGATGTGAGGGCCGATCTGTGGATGCGGTGCCCGAGGATTTGGGATTTGATGTGTCAGTGAGGGACACTGGTGTTTTTCCATGCTGATGATTTTGCATGAGATTTTATTGTATCATCCCACACACTCAGGATTATTATTGTTTTACATTGTTTCATGTAGTTGTAGTACCCTGATGATGTACCTTTACATGATTGTTGCATATTCACTTATCATACTTATGCTATCGGATTACATATGATAGATAGATCGCTGTTCGTGCATATCTGCGATTACAGTATGATGTTAATTACTATTCATGAGTTGGCAACTCACCCCCATTGTGCCACAGTGTTTTGCAGGACTTACCCTCAGAGTAGTCGCGGCAGGGCGTCTTATCATCTCTACTTTTGCGGAAACCGCTACGTCAGGCAGTGAGGCCTTTGCTTTTAGGTGGGTTTGCGGTTATCTGCTTGTACATTGTATATCTTTTGTTGGATCTAGTATTCTCCATCTACCACTGTTGTATATGACTTAGAAACGACTTGTGAGGGTTCAGTGTTGTATTATTTTGGTGACTTTGGGTGCCGTGCTCGTGGGAGCCGGTTATGTTGGAAAGTTTACTTCTTATTGCAGTCTTTCCTTTGTTATTTCTTCGCTTCGGCGTCGTATACATGTTGTGGTGATTGTCTCCGCTGTTGGGCATGATTTTGCTCCCATTTGGGATGCTTTAAATATTATCTGTGTTGTACCCGTTTTCGGGGCTAGTTTTTATAAAGGAGGTGCTGCCGAAATTTTTAAGAAGGAAAGCTAGAGTTAGAGATTTTACTTGTGATTTTCCAAATGTTTAAAACTATGTTTTTCTCCGTTGATCCAGATTTGGGTGGTTTAGATTTCTGGGTTTCGGCTTACTTGAGTTGCGTACGCCTGTAGACGTTACGTAGTTTAAGTGCCGGTTACGGGCCAAATTTTGGGTCGTAACAACACCCTACTGAGCCTGTCAGTGACAATATCCGTACAGTCCGGTCCGTTCATCAATGAGCATCGCATGGCGGGCCTAGGGGGTTGTAAAAGTCAGACCCCTAAAAGCGGTACAAGTCGTGTCGGAGTGTAGCCCAGAACACCCTGAGATACTACTGGAATACCTACCAGTAAATCTCCTTCCTTGGCCAAGGACTTCGTGTAATGGCTCTCCTAGACACAGTGCAATCTCATACCCAATACCGGGAGAGACGAAACCCCTGCCGATCCGCTCACTGCCTCCATGTGGCTCGGGACTGTACCCAACTAAAACCTGTTTGCACGGCTCCTTTGAGCCGTGGTAGGGTAGTAATCAAAGCACAGTGGGAACTCCCACGAGACAAATGATGATCTCAGGTCGATGAACTAACCTGTACACATATCACCAGAGAACTGCTATCTGACGTTAGGTTAATACCAACTAGCATGTTCCCGGCGAGTCTTGTCCGGTGTACTCATAACCCAATGAGCAGCTGTATAAATCTTAGGTCAACCAACTGACACCAATGTCTTGTGAGACCGGCCACCGCCCCTCGTCGGGGTCTCGACTGTATACACTAGTCTACTAATGGATTATCGATGCCCAGTCTCGAAACTCCCACGACTAGGGACCTTTTAAGGATGTGCTTATAGACCTCAGCTCCCATGTATATGATCGCTATCATACTGCTGGCAGTCAAGCAAGAATCTTAAGGGCTCTATCAACGTGTAATAGCAACCTGTAAGGTCACCTAAAGTCATACACGATGATAAAGATAAACCAGATAGCATACTATCATTTTGAGTAAGACTGTCCTACCGGTATAGGTCCCCCCTCAATCATTGCAATCACGTGCCTGTGATCCAATAATTGACTCTGAGGGCACTATATCCAACAAGCCACACTCCGACACGACTTGTACCGCTTTTGGGGGTCTGACATTTACCAGCCCTCTAGGCCCGACATGCGATGCTCATAGACGAACGGACCGGACTTTACGGATATTGTCACTGACAGGCTCAGCAGTGTTCCTGGATGAGTTCACTCATCGGCTTCCTTTTTGGTCAATACCTTGGCGGCCGTTACGTACATCTAGTACCACTGACGTGCTTGTGTTTAAACCCACCGCCAGCACATCGACGAGTCTTTAGAGTCCCCCATAGAAAGTTTTCCTAAGTTCGGGCGAAAAGTTGTAGAGGCCGTATGGTATTATAGCAGGGTTCGGTCATATAGGTGCACTTGCGCACGGATCATGATCGAACGGATCATACTAGTGGGCTTTGTTTTAAGCCGGATCCTAGTATTAGATTTATTGGATTACTTTAGTCTCATTGCATTCGCATTCAGTCGGAATGCGGATGCAGGTATATATATACAGGTGAGGGGTATCCTTATGATCCGTCACGAGTTTACTTTAAATGTTGCCATATCTTTTTATTGTCATAAACATTTGGGTTAATGTTTATTATGGTGGATATTGTGAGTGGAAGTCATCATGAAAGGGCATGTTGAATTTGGTGACATGGTCTTATTTCTTGTGCAAATGTCACATTAGTGATTGATTATTGTGTTGAAATGAGAGGTGGAGAGAGAAAGGGCAGCCATAACTCTTGGGGTTGGCTCTTGGTTTTCATTCTAGTGCTCTCTCTCATTTTTATCACACACATAAGAAAGCTCTTCTTCTTCCTCTTTCTTCTTGAGCTCACAATCTCCATTAATGGCTTCATCTTCAACCTCCATCCATACACTCACATGTGTTGAGAATCAATGGATACTTGAGACAAAGTTATCACACACATTCTCTACATCACCTTGGACATGTTGGCTAGCAAACTTCATGTCCGAGTTGCTTCGGTTTGAAGCGGGAGCCCGTAAAAAGACTTCTTGATGTGGTGCTCTTCCGACGAGGAGACCGGAGATCGGAGATGCCGCGAGGAGATAGGGATGGTGGCTAAAGACCGAAGGACACGGATCGATCGGTATAGCCTTTCTATCATCTTTCTAGTTAGCTAGTTTGTGTTAATGGTTCGATCCGGGTGAAAGACTACGATAGCGCCGGTTTCGTAAAAAGTTTTTGTTCCGCGTTTTGCCTCGGATTGACGGCCGGGGCGCTACCGTAGACTTATAATACGTATATCATATTTTCGTTCTTTTCTGGTGTGACTAATTGATGGGACTATATTGATTCAGATCAATGCAAGGAAAACAGACATATTCGATGTTGTTGAAACAATTTATAAAAGCTGTTATTAGAAGGACATTTTCTTTTGTTTTGTACAGTGGTATTCGTTTATAAATATCTAGCACCTCATTTGAGGAGGTAAGATCCGAGATCCCTTCACCGGGAGTGACCTCTTGGGCAGAAGTTTGTGTCAGGATAATAACTTCACTATAGTCGATTACATTTTGGTTTGCATCGAGATATTCAGTGGGAATATCCTGCACCTCATTCAACGAGGAAAGAGCCGAGATCCCTTCACCGGGAGTGAGCTCTTTAGCAAAGGTTTTTGCCACTATATATTTGTAAAAAGCTATCCGGTTTCTTCAACCACATCAAGTTCATTACATTAAAGGTTTTTCGCCAAAAACCATTCATAGACCTCCGTCATTTCAGACGGGTAGCACTTAGTATTCATGCTATGTTTGTTGGCCTTTGTCAAGGCATGGCGTATGGTAGCTATTTGTTACCTTTCTATTGCATAGATAAATGCGTTGGTTTGGGACAGTCGTACAGCCTTGTTGGCCTTAGTCAAGGGCGAGTACGGGTGGGTTCAAATTAACCTGGACAATGACGGGTAGAACTTGACATGTGACTTATGATTTGTTGGCCTTAGTCAAGGTCATAAGAGCATGGGGTAAAAAATCACATCGGGAGTTTCAAACATACAGGAAACTTGCCAGGCATGCGCCTACCTTCTGAAGTGTGATAACTTAAGTGGATTCCATCAGGTTATCATGCAATGATAGTTGGATCCTGATTCCCACTGATGAGTTGGTTTACTCCTTGGGTGATTTTAGATGATCCTGACTAATTCTTCCTTTGGGTTTGGAGGAGAATTTGAGGATACAGTGGGAGACATCCTGATTAGATAAAGTGATTAACTATTATGATCTAGGTTAGAGTGCACGCTGAGTGTTTCTTTTCTCTCTCTCTCTTTGGCAGCGACCATGTCCCGACTGTAGACTATAACTCAGCAACCAAGTTAACCAGACCCTCCTAAAACACATTGGCTTTTGGATTGTCAGAGTTACATATTTCATTGCCGCTCCTACTTTTACCCTTTGCATTTCTCCAGAACATTCTGTATCCTGACGAAGATCTATATTTATTGGATATGACCATCGTATAGTTACATACGAACACGAAGAAACTTGTTGCGGATTCGAGAATGGTTTCCGGTTCTGGAGAAAATGAATAGGACTATTCAGTTGTCTTTTCCTTTTACCTTCTCTCAGGTTGTGAAGGCTCCTAGGATTGGGAGAGGGTACACCTATTGCGCTTATTGGATAGTTTTCTTCCAAACCATAGGCAGGTGCCGAAAGATGGGGAAGGAAGAAAATCAATTAGCCTAAGTGTGTGTACAGAAGGTAATAAGTAAAGATAAATAAAGGGATTAGAAAGAGGGCAAAGTAAACTGCGACTGCTATAATTCATGACCAAGCCGTGTATATCATAGCCGCTCCTACTTCATCTTTGAATTTCTTCAGAACACCCCGTATCACTACGAAGATCCACATTTATTAGATAATCCATCGTAAAGTTACATACGAACTCGAAGGAACTTGTTCCAGTCCGAAGATGGATTCTGGTTCAAGAGAAATACAATAAGGATTATTCAGTTGTCTTTTATCTTTACCTTCTCTCAGGTTGCGAGTGCACCTAGGATTAGGAGAGTACTGAAAGGTTACGCTAGTGCCCCGACCAACTACCGCGACCAAATGCGGAACAAAAATTTTTCTAACGAATCGAAACTTGGCACTAGAATAACTTTTAACCCGGATCTTACCATAAACCTAACTAGCAAAACTAGATGAGATGAACTAACTACTATGAAAGAAGTCTTACCAAACGATCCAAGTCCTTCGGTCTTCTTTCCTCTTCGTTAGCTCCAAGTGGCCACCTTGAACATGCTTGATCTTCTTTGTTGGCTCCTTTGGTTCTCCGCGATCGATCTTACTCTCCGGTCCTCCTTAGTCGTAGATGATCCACCCGAGGGATGTGATCCATGGCTCTAGCTCCTAACTAGGTGTTAATAGGAGCAACTAGAGAACTTGGATTGCTAATCCAAGTTGTCTAGAATGTAGTATGAAGATCTAAGTGTTTACTATCTCTTTCTTGCCTCTTCACTTGTTTCTCAACACATGAGAAGGGTAGTGAAGAGGAAAATGATGAAGGGGGAGGAAACTCAAGAGGAGGGAGGAGGTGATGAAAATAGGAGCTCAAGAAAATAATGAAGCATGCAAGAGAGAGAAAATCAACTCAAAGGTTTTTGTGTATGAATTCTCATGAATAAAAAGTGTAGCCATGCTTCAATAGTAACCATAAATGAATAAAGAATTCATTTGTGAACTATTGAAGCCATGCCACTCACCATGCCTCTCTCTCCTTAATTTCCACCTCATTTCCAATTATCAATAAATGGAAAATTCCATGATGAGGTGTCCACCTTCTAGAAGGTAATCTGTAATAAAATACGGATTACAGTCTGCTGTATATACATACCTACATTCGGATAAAAACACGAATGCCTGAAGAGATAGAATAACATGAAGAACGTAATATTAGAATATACATATCGAAATACATATGTGTAAACTATTAAATCAATACCTGATTTAATAATCCGTCTCAAACCCGAGCCGGCTAATATTACCAATTGTCCGATCGAAAATCCGAGTACAAAGTACATCAATCGATCGAGACCCTGCACGTATCCAAGACGGCTAGTACATCATTTCTCCTGAATCAGGAAAACCCTCTGTGTGGGACTCTAAAGACTCGACAGTACGCCGGCAGTGCACTACTAGATAAATCCATAAGCACAAGCACGTCAGCGCCAGTAGCTGTACGTAATGGCTACCCGGGTATCTGTTAAAAGGGAAGGCCAACGAGCAAACTCATCCGGATCCCTACTGAGCCTATCTATGACAATCTCCGTACAGTCCGGTCTCTTCGTCTAAGAGTATCGCATTCCAGGTCTGGGGGGTGGTAAACATTAGACCCTAATAACCCGGTAATTCATGCTGATGTGGCTCAGGACCAATCCGGGAAACTACTGATCAGCCTATCTGTGAATCCCAACTGCCTTGTCTAAGGTCTTATGGTTCTGACCAATCGAACACAGTGCGATATCGACTCCCAATACTGGGAGAGACGAATCCCCGATAATCGCTCACTGCCTCCATGTGGCTCGGGACTGTACCGAACCAAAACCTGTTTGCACGACTCAGTAGAGCCGTGGAAGAGTAATGATCAAAGCACAGTGCGAACTCACACGAGAAAAATAACGATTTCAGGTCTAAAGACTAACCTTTACTCATGTCACCTGAGAACTTCCATCTGATGATAGATATAGTACCATCTGGAAGTTCTCAACGAGTCCGTCCTGTGTACTCACCCACAGTGAGCACCTGTATACGATCTTTGGTATGAAAGACCAATGGATGCGGGACCATACCATCGCCCCACGTTGGGGTCTAGAAACGTATACACTAGTCTACTCCAGAATATCGATGCCCAGTCTCAATAATCCCATGACTAGGGACTATTTAAGGATGTGTGTACCGACTACCCAGCTCCCACAAGTTTGATCACCATCACAACGCAGGTAGTTTAGCAATGATCCTACGGACTTTATCAACATTTATAAAAGATATGTAATAGCAAGTAAAACATTTACATGTTAAGATAAAGAAAAATCAGATAGCATACTATCATATCGAGAAAGACTGTCCTATACATATATATGTCCAACCATCCATATGTATACATATACAATAATGGCCTCTAGGGCATACATATCCAACAATCTCCTACTTGCACTAAGGCCATATATATTGGCATACCGAGTATCCAACGTCTGCTCTAGGGCCAGCTGTCGGCGTACTATATACCCAGCATCTCAAAAAGTCTCTCGAACTGTGCCTGAAGAAGGGCCTTGGTGAATGGATCGACAGTGTTGTCTTTTGTATCTACTCTTCGGACCTCGATCTCCTGGCGATCTACGATCTCCCTGATAAGATGATACCGCCTTAAGATGTGCCTGTATTTCTGATGGGACCGTGGTTCTTTCGCTAAAGCTATAACCCTATTGTTATCGCAATACAAAGGTATTGGGTCAACAATGGACGGAACTACGTAAAGTTCACTGATGAACTTCTTTATCCAGACCGCCTCTTTTGCGGCATCGCTTGCAGCAATGTATTCAGCCTCCATCGTCGAGTCTGCGATTGTATCATGTTTGGAGCTCTTTCAACACACCGCCCCTCCGTTGAGGGTAAATACAAAACCCGAGACAGACTTGCTGTCATCCTTGTCACTCTGGAAGCTTGAATCAGTAAAGGACTCGACCTTTAGGTCTCCGTTACCGTAAACCAAGAACATCTCCTTAGTCCTTCTCAGGTATTTGAGAATGTTCTTTACTACTGTCCAGTGGTCCTCACCTGAGTTTGACTGATACCGGCTCACCACGCTTAGCGCATAAGCTACATCTGGCCTTTTGCATAGCATCGCATATATTATAGATCCTACCGCCGAAGCGTAGGGTATAGTTCTCATGCGAACCCTCTCCTCGTCAGTCTTGGGAGACATCTTCTTGGAGAGGGTAATTCTTTGCAATGCTGGTATGTTACCGCACTTGGAATCTTCCATACTAAATCTCTTTAGTACAGTCTCTATGTACCTGAACTGTGAAAGTCCTAGTAATCTCTTAGATCTATCTCTGTAGATCTTGATCCCCAGAATGTACGAAGCATCACCCAGGTCCTTCATGAAGAACCTTTGTGACAAGAACAGCTTGACCGATTGTAGCATAAGAATATCATTTAATATCAAAAGAATGTCGTCTACGTATAAGACTAGGAACACGACAGTTCGGTCTACAATTTTGTTATAAATACATGTCTCATCTTCGTTCTTGATGAAGTCAAATTCTTTGATTGTTTCATCAAAACAGATGTTCCAGCTCCGTGATGCCTGCTTTAATCCATAAATGGATTTAGGAAACCTGCACACCTTCCCGCTACTCCCACTATCTATAAAATCTTCTGGCTGATCCATATAAACTCACTCTTCCAAACTGCCGTTTAGAAAAAGCCGTTTTTATATAACACCTTAGATTTTGCGATTAGTGTTAATTAAGCGATAATACGGGTTTTAAGTAAAAAGTTAACCAAAATAGTTTTCACATATTTTATAATAATTTATTAATATTTTATTATTATTTATTTTGGGCTTACACACACTTGTGTATGTTAACTTAGGGTTAATTAGTGCTAACCATGCTTAAGTAGCCATGGCACATTAACCCTCATTAAACTAAGTTGTATGTAATTACTTAAGTTATTTAGTTTTAAAAATAAAAAGGGTTTGAATTGGGTTGACTTGAGAGAGAGTGGATTGACAAGGGAATGAAGAGGAATGGGCAAGCATGGGGTACGTTTAATGAGGAGAGAGAAGGGGGCATCGCTCACTCTAAACTCATACCCCCATTTTTCTCTTCACAACTCTCACACCCTCATTCTCCTCAACACTCACATTCTCTCATACTCACTTATTTCTCCTTCTCTGTAGCGTCTTGAAAAGTCGTTTTGGTGTTTTCCTGAAATTCGGCGAAAATTCGGTATTTTTCCGAAAACCGTCTTTCTCGTTATTTTGCAGTTTAGGGCTAATTATACCTAAAATGGATAGGTAATTGCTTGTTTTTAGTAGCTAATGAGTTACTTATTAAATTATGGTCATTTAAAATTTTTTCCCTATTTTTCAAATTTTTAATATTATTTTAAGCCGGTAAGAAAATACATTAAATTAGCGATAAATACAAATTTTTCCGGGCTAATTTTAATCTTTAAAATTATGATAATTAAAATATAGTTGTAACATAAATTTTTAGTATTTTATTTTGATTTTTAACTAATTTTTATTATAGGAAGCGAAATTATTGAATTTTAAGCTAAAACTTGCAATTTTTGACTTGTAGGGGGTCTTTTTGCATAAAATTTCTTTTGTAAAACCCCTCTCTCTCTTCCCTCAGCCCTAGGACAGCCCCACCTTGATTAGGTCTAGAAATTTCTGGCCTCACTTTGATTTTCTTTCATGTGTTGAATTGGTTTGTATGTGAATTTATTTTAAATATAGTTTGTTGAAGTATGGTGCTTTGACTTTTGGGGGAGTTGACTAGTGACTTTTCCCACACACCCACACCCTCCCCTTCACTCATCTCTAGCCGAAACCTACTCCCCCTCCACTTCATCTCTTTTCTTTTCATTTTCTTCAAAATTCTTCAAGTTTAATTCAAAAAAAATTGCAATTTAAAGCTTACAAATTAAACCCATCCTTCATCTTCCTTTTCCTTCACCTCCCTAGCTTGGATCTTGATGCTTTGAGGCCATCATTTGAAGCAAATTTATTCTTGCTAGATCTCTAGTTGAGGTATAATTTCTTGCTAATTAAATTCTTTTGATTAAGTTTCTTTAGTTAACTTGTTGTAGTGTTAATTTAGTGTAGTTCTAATCTAGTTTTTCCTTAGGTTATGGTTGAAAGATTAAACTAGGGTTCTTGAAACCATTATTAGGTTAATTAAATTATTTTGCTATCTAGTTCCTACACAACCTAATCTAAGAGGTTACCTTGTTATGTGGTCTTTAAACTATGCTAATTTACTAAATTTTAAAAGTGTGATTTTGGTTGTAAATTGTTGTTTTAGGAAATTCAAGAAAGCGTTTATGTATGGAAAATGGGTTTTGAAGCATGATAAATGAGTTGAATTTATGTGATTGTGGCTAACTAGTTGTGTGGTTGGATATTTGTGTTGGATGGTGATAACCTTATCGCTAATTTTCGATATTTGCACCAAAATTGCAAGTTTTGTGCTTACTAGGTTTTTATTAAAATTAAATAGTGAATTATTTTTGATACCTTGGGGATATTTTTAGCATCTCCTATGACGTTTAGGATGCGTGAGTGCGGATTTTTGAGTAGTCGGGTTTTAGTTTTGCCGGGCGACCAAATCGGCGATTTTTGCAGTTTTTGCGATTTTCGCATGTGTTCCGCGCACCTTGTGCACGTTGTACCTAGCTAGTGAACATTAGTATTTTCGTTTGGGTTTTGCGTCATTCTTGATATGTAACCTTATGTTTGGTATTGATGTAAATTCCAGGTTCGGTCGTGGAGACGTCAGACGCGGCACGAAAGGGGAAAGCGGTGATTGGACACAGCTAGCTAGGGATTCCGGTGAGTAGATGTAACATCTACGGGGGACTATCGTTGGATGGCGCAAGCCGCCCGATAGTTTAGTACCTTAAAAAGATTCTTAGTAATGTTAGTAATTAGGGGTGTAATACTTGTATGATTATTTGCTACATCATGCCCTATATTGACATACCTATACGAAACCATTCTATAGGACACCTGCACCATTGCCAGGGTTTTTATATGCAGCACGAGCACTATTCATGCTTACACACACATCCTGGTAATTGCCATGCCACCACACTAGATAACCTTTAAATTGAAACCTTTTACTAATTGATGCTTAAACCTGTGCTATTGCCTTTAATTCCTTAAAATGAAATCGTAGGATTGCTATTCATGTGCATGTACCTCATCATATTATTTGTTCATGCCTAGTCTATTAATCATACATCGTAGCTTAATTATTGATACCATATGCATTCATCACCATTGACATATACACTTATGAGGATTTCTTGAGATTTTATGATATTTCTGGATTTCGGGGGAAAGCCGCAAAATTTCTAAACTTATTATATTTTTTTAAAATATGTAAATTGCGGTTTTCTAGTGATGTAAGTGTCGTCCACCATGAGTTTGCTGTGGTTTTCGAGATCCGTGTCGAGGAGTGGAGGAACCGTCACGAGTACATGGTGGGCCCGGTAAGATACCCCAGGGCAAGAGTAATGTGGTGTTGACGTTGAGCCTGGCAGGGGACGGATTACCTACCGGTGACTGTTTGGGACGGCGGATATCCAGAGGATACCGACCGTGGCCGCTAGATGATGAGATATTGATATTTGAGATGGGTCAGCCGGACGGCTGAGGCCAGAGATACATTGATATGAGATTTGAGACAGTTTTGAGGTGTCGATGCTGGACACAGGTTCTTGTTGATTCTATTGGTATTGTGCTGGTATTTCAAAAGACATTCTTAAAGGGAAAAACATGATTTCTTATACTTACACATTCAGATCACGAGTTGATTCGCATTGCATTCATACCTGCTAGTATATCCATATTGCATACATACTTGCCATTATGTCCTGCCTTACCTGTATTTAGATGCTAGGATGCTTGTGTGCATGCATTCGATAGCCTGTGTAGATGTTATTTATTACTCACGAGTTGGCAACTCACCCCCGTTGTGCCACAGCCTTTTGCAGGTCCGCTCCGTCAGTACAGTAGCGGCGGGCGCACTTGTTCTTTTGCCTCCTTTGCCTGGACTCGAGGTTTTGCTCATAGGTGGGTTATGTTATTATTTTTGTACGACCTTGTATATTCTTTGTATCTAGTGTACTCCATCTACTGTTTCTACCAGTATTATTGTATATTGACCTAGAGATGAGACTGTGAGGTTTGTGGACTTTTATGCTGTATTTTGGGGTCGAGCTCACTTGAGTCGACATGATGTTTTTCTTATGCTTCATTATGATTATTTCGCATGTTGTTGCTTTATATTGCGTGGGATTTGTGACCGCCTTGTGGCGAAGAGCTAGCTCCCGCTTGGGGATGCCTTATTTGTTGGATTCATATATATTCTTTTTGTACCCATTTTGGGAGCCAGTATTTACAAAGGAGACTCTGCCGAAATTTTCGGAAAAATTGGTATTGTTTTTAAAAAGGGTTTTACATGACTTATTTGATAAACTCGCTTTCAATTGATTGGGTTTTCTTCACTCTTTTGCTTAATTGGTTTTGTTTTCTGGGCTTTGGCTTACTTATTTTACGGACGTCTTTAGACGTTTCGTAAACTTAAGTGCCAGTCACGTTCCGTACCCGGCGGGTTGTGACAAAGTTGGTATCAGAGCGATAGGTTTTACCTTTTTGAGTGTAGGATGACCCTTGGTAGATGGAGTAAGTGACTTAAGCAGGGTAACGTAGCGTGCGTATGTCCGCGGCATACTTGCGATACGGTACTCCGCCTAAGTGACTTTAAGATATACTTGCTTGAAAATTCCTTCTTCAATTCCGTGTATCCTATGATCCTATTGCACTGTTCTTACTATCCGTTTTCCTATAACAGCCACTATGCCGCCGAAGGCTACCAGAGCACAGAGGGCTGCCGCCCGAGACGAGATTCGAGCTGGCTCGTCCGAGACGAGGACTGAGCAGGGTGGTATACCTATGTCTCAGGGACAGACTGATCCGCATTCCCTAGGTCGCATGGATAGGCTTGAGTCCGGTATGGAGGAGCTGCGACAGATGATGGGAGGCATGCAGGAGTTACGACAGATGGTGGAATCGTTAGTAGAGGTCAATCGAGCACAGAGATCGGATATTACTCCCCCTGCGGTCGTTTCGAGACCGAGTCGGATTCGCACTGATATGTTAGCACCTAGGAGGGTTCGCAGAGGCCGTGGTGGATTCTTTAGGGGCCAGTTATATCGCCTTCACCCATACGATCAGCAGCCATGGTTAGGATGTTTTTGGTGTGGTAGCCTGCATCATCGTAACAGAGACTGTCCGGCGAGACGACAGGGAGCGGCGACAGTTCCACATGTGACCCTACCACCATCACCACCCCCTCCTCAGAAAGCCCTACTTCCTACCACCGGCGATGCTCCACGCCAGTTAGGTGCACCCAGAGGCCGTGGACGCGGCGGTCCTGTTCAGAGAGGACGAGGAGGCAGAGGCCGAGGTCGAGGTCAGCCCGCTATCGGTGGAGGACAGGCCCGAGTTTTTGCTTTGACACCACAGGATGCGCAGGCATCCAATACCGTTGTGACAGGTACCTTATCCGTATGTTCTTTCGACGCACGGGTATTATTTGACCCAGGTTCCACACATTCGTACGTCTCTACACACTTTGCACCGATGTTGGGCCGTGAGTCGTCGTCGTTAGATCAGCCGCTTGTTGTTATTACCCCGGTAGGCGAGTCGTTTGTCGCGCGTTTTGTTTTTCGATTGTGTTCCGTTCGTATCGGGGAGAGGGATTCATCGGTTGATTTGATTCTCCTCGATATGTTGGACTTTGATGTGCTTCTGGGCATGGATTGGTTAGCCACTTGTTATGCTTCGGTGGACTGCCGTGAGAAGGCAGTCATATTTAGCTTTCCGGGAGAGCCAGTCCTTGTTATTCACCCATCCCAGCTTAATTTCGTCTCTTCGCACTGGTCAGCTCTTGCGGAAGGGATGTCAGGGATTCTTAGCGTTTATTTGTGATACTCGAGCTGCAGAGGTTCCGTTGGACCGAGTCCCGGTAGTTTGTGAGTTCCCTGATGTTTTCCCTGATGAGCTACCTGGGCTACCGCCTGAGCGCGAGGTTGAGTTCTGCATTGATTTGATTCCCGGCTCGGGGCCTATTTCTATACCGCCTTATCGTATGGCCCCGGCAGAGCTTCGAGAGCTGAAGGATCAGTTGCAAGATTTGTTAGATAAGGGGCTTATTCGACCTAGTGTTTCTCCGTGGGGTGCTCTGGTCCTGTTTGTCAAGAAGAAGGATGGAAGTTTGCGCTTATGTATCGACTACCGCCAGCTGAACAAAGTTACCGTTCGGAACAGATATCCGTTGCTGCGCATTGATGATTTGTTCGACCAGCTTCAGGGTGCGGGGTATTTTTCGAGGATCGACTTGCGATCAGGATACCATCAGCTGCGAGTTCGACAGGAGGATATACCGAGGACAGCTTTCCGCACGCGCTACGGCCACTACGAGTTTTTGGTGATGTCGTTCGGACTCACCAACGCCCCAGCAGCATTCATGGATTTGATGAACCGTACATTCAGGCCGTATCTTGACTTGTTCATCATCGTGTTTATCGACGATATCTTGGTGTACTCCCGGAGCAGAGAGGAGCACGAGCAGCACTTGCGGATTACGTTACAGACTCTGAGGGAGCACCAGCTGTTCGCAAAGTTCTCCAAGTGTGCATTCTGGCTGGACAGCATCGGATTCTTGGGTCACGTGGTTACGAGAGACGGCATATGTGTGGACCCGAAGAAGATTGAGGCTGTTCAGCAGTGGCCCCGACCTACATCGGTTACTGAGATCCGTAGTTTTCTAGGCCTGGCGGGCTACTACAGGCGTTTTGTTCAGGACTTCTCCCGTATAGCTGCACCGTTGACCGGTTTGACCCGGAAGGGAGTTCTTTTCGTCTGGACAGAGGAGTGCGAGCGCAGTTTTCAGCAGCTACGGACTTGTTTGACTACGGCGCCGGTATTATCTTTGCCTTCGGGATCAGGCGGATTTGTTGTCTACTGTGATGCTTCGCGAGTGGGATTAGGATGCGTATTGATGCAGCATGGCCGGGTGATCGCTTATGCTTCTCGGCAGTTGAAGAAGCATGAACAGAACTACCCCACTCATGATTTGGAGATGGCTGCAGTGGTCTTTGCACTGAAGATTTGGCAACATTACCTATACGGCGAGTCGTGTCAGATATTCACCGATCACAAGAGCTTAAAGTACATATTTCAGCAGCGAGACCTGAACCTCAGACATCGTCGTTGGATGGAGTTGGTGAAAGACTACGACTGCGAGATCTTATATCACCCAGGCAAGGCGAATGTGGTGGCAGATGCGTTGAGTAGGAGGCCCGGGGGTAGTCTATCCTTTTTGCGCGCAGTGCAGAGGCAGTCGTCAGCAGATTGGCAGATGTTATGCGACAGCCGAGTTGAGTTCGAGTTCACTCGGACAGGGGGACAGCTCGCGCATGTTCGTGCACGCCTACAGTTGCTTGACCTTATATATGAGGCACAGCGCATTGACGACCGTTGCTCAGAGATCATGGCACAGATGGGACAGGGCAGATTTTCCGAGTTCGTGATTGACGATCAGGGGATTTTACGATATGGATCTAGACTGTGCGTACCAGATGCTGATGGATTGCGGCGCGACATTCTTGAGGAGGCACACCGATCAGTGTATAGTGTCCACCCCGGTTCCACCAAGATGTACCATGATATGAGAGAGACCTACTGGTGGGACGGGATGAAGAGGGACATTGCGGAGTTCGTTTCGAGATGCCTGACTTGCCAGCAAGTCAAGGCCGAGCACCAGAGGCCCGCAGGAGAGCTGCGGCCGTTACCCATTCCGGAGTGGAAATGGGAGCAGATTTCGATGGACTTCGTTGTGGGTCTACCCAAGACCAGTCGAGGGTACGACTCCATCTGGGTGATCGTGGATAGATTGACGAAAGCGGCTCACTTCCTGCCAGTGAAGATGACTTTCAGTTTCGCTCAGTATGCTCAGCTCTATATTGACGAGATCGTGCGACTACATGGCGTACCGACTTGTATCGTGTCAGATCGAGGCACTCAGTTTACCAGCCGACTATGGCAGAGACTCCAGGAGGCTTTGGGCACTCGTTTGAGCTTCAGCACAGCATTTCATCCGCAGACCGACGGACAGTCAGAGCGGACCATTCAGACTCTCGAGGACATGCTCAGAGCGTGCGTTTTAGACTTTGGTGGTAGCTGGGATCGTCATTTACCTCTAGTGGAGTTCTCCTACAACAACAGCTTCCAGGATACTATTCAGATGGCACCTTTCGAGGCATTGTATGGGAGGAGATGCAGATCGCCCGTCTGTTGGACAGAGCTCAGAGAGAGCAGTATTTTGGGGCCGCAGCTTGTTGAGGAGACGACAGCGAAGATACAGTTGATCCGAGACCAGATGAGAGCGGCTCAGAGCAGGCAGAAATCCTATGCAGACAGGCGCCGTCGCAGATTAGAGTTCGCAGTTGGCGACCATGTTTTTCTGAAAGTCTCTCCGATGAAGGGCGTGATGCGTTTTGGGCAAAAGGGGAAGCTTAGCCCTAGATTCGAAGGTCCCTTCGAGATCCTCGAGCGTGTCGGAGCTGTTGCTTATCGTTTGGCTCTTCCACCCAGCTTTCCCGATGTTCACCCCGTCTTCCATGTTTCGATGCTCCGCAAGTACCTTCACGACCCTTCGCATGCGATTCAGCACCCGACAGTCCAGCTAGAGCGCGACCTTTCTTTTGCAGAGCAGCCGGTGGCCATCCTGGATCGGCAGGTGAAGAAGTTGAGATCGAAGATTATACCAACCGTCAAGGTCCTTTGGCGTAGCCCGAGCAGCGAGGAGGTCACCTGGGAGACCGAGGGCGAGATGAGGAAGATATATCCCCATCTCTTCGAAGGTACGCGTAGTTATATTTTTAAATTCGGGGACCGAATTTCTTTAAGGGGGGAAGATTGTAGCGTCTTGAAAAGTCGTTTTGGTGTTTTCCTGAAATTCGGCGAAAATTCGGTATTTTTCCGAAAACCGTCTTTCTCGCTATTTTGCAGTTAGGGCTAATTATACCTAAAATGGATAGGTAATTGCTTGTTTTTAGTAGCTAATGAGTTACTTATTAAATTCTGGTCATTTAAAAAAATTTCCCTATTTTTCAATTTTTTAATATTATTTTAAGCCGGTAAGAAAATACATTAAATTAGCGATAAATACAAATTTTTCCGGGCTAATTTTAATCTTTAAAATTATGATAATTAAAATCTAGTTGTAACATAAATTTTTAGTATTTTATTTTGATTTTTAACTAATTTTTATTATAGGAAGCGAAATTATTGAATTTTAAGCTAAAACTTGCAATTTTTGACTTGTAGGGGGTATTTTTGCATAAAATTTCTTTTGTAAAACCCCTCTCTCTCTTCCCTCAGCCCTAGGACACCCCCACCTTGATCAGGTCCAGAAATTTCTGGCCTCACTTTGATTTTCTTTCATGTGTTGAATTGGTTTGTATGTGAATTTATTTTAAATATAGTTTGTTGAAGTATGGTGCTTTGACTTTTGGGGGAGTTGACTAGTGACTTTTCCCACACACCCACACCCTCCCCTTCACTCATCTCTGGCCGAAACCTGCTCCCCCTCCACTTCATCTCTTTTCTTTTCATTTTCTTCAAAATTCTTCAAGTTTAATTCAAAAAAAATTGCAATTTAAAGCTTACAAATTAAACCCATCCTTCATCTTCCTTTTCCTTCACCTCCCTAGCTTGGATCTTGATGCTTTGAGGCCATCATTTGAAGCAAATTTATTCTTGCTAGATCTCTAGTTGAGGTAAAATTTTATTGCTAATTAAATTCTTTTGATTAAGTTTCTTTAGTTAACTTGTTGTAGTGTTAATTTAGTGTAGTTCTAATCTAGTTTTTCCTTAGGTTATGGTTGAAAGATTAAACTAGGGTTCTTGAAACCATTATTAGGTTAATTAAATTATTTTGCTATCTAGTTCCTACACAACCTAATCTAAGAGGTTACCTTGTTATGTGGTCTTTAAACTATGCTAATTTACTAAATTTTAAAAGTGTGATTTTGGTTGTAAATTGTTGTTTTAGGAAATTCAAGAAAGGGTTTATGTATGGAAAATGGGTTTTGAAGCATGATAAATGAGTTGAATTTATGTGATTGTGGCTAACTAGTTGTGTGGTTGGATATTTGTGTTGGATGGTGATAACCTTATCGCTAATTTTCGATATTTGCACCAAAATTGCAAGTTTTGTGCTTACTAGGTTTTTATTAAAATTAAATGGTGAATTATTTGTGATACCTTGGGGATATTTTTAGCATCTCCTATGACGTTTAGGATGCGTGAGTGCGGATTTTTGAGTAGTCGGGTTTTAGTTTTGCCGGGCGACCAAATCGGCGATTTTTGCAGTTTTTGCGATTTTCGCATGTGTTCCGCGCACCTTGTGCACGTTGTACCTAGCTAGTGAACATTAGTATTTTCGTTTGGGTTTTGCGTCATTCTTGATATGTAACCTTATGTTTGGTATTGATGTAAATTCCAGGTTCGGTCGTGGAGACGTCAGACGCGGCACGAAAGGGGAAAGCGGTGATTGGACACAGCTAGCTAGGGATTCCGGTGAGTAGATGTAACATCTACGGGGGACTATCGTTGGATGGCACAAGCCGCCCGATAGTTTAGTACCTTAAAAAGATTCTTAGTAATGTTAGTAATTAGGGGTGTAATACTTGTATGATTATTTGCTACATTCATGCCCTATATTGACATACCTATACGAAACCATTCTATAGGACACCTGCACCATTGCCAGGGTTTTTATATGCAGCACGAGCACTATTCATGCTTACACACACATCCTGGTAATTGCCATGCCACCACACTAGATAACCTTTAAATTGAAACCTTTTACTAATTGATGCTTAAACCTGTGCTATTGCCTTTAATTCCTTAAAATGAAATCGTAGGATTGCTATTCATGTGCATGTACCTCATCATATTATTTGTTCATGCCTAGTCTATTAATCATACATCGTAGCTTAATTATTGATACCATATGCATTCATCACCATTGACATATACACTTATGAGGATTTCTTGAGATTTTATGATATTTCTGGATTTCGGGGGGAAGCCGCAAAATTTCTAAACTTATTATATTTTTTTAAAATATGTAAATTGCGGTTTTCTAGTGATGTAAGTGTCGTCCACCATGAGTTTGCTGTGGTTTTCGAGATCCGTGTCGAGGAGTGGAGGAACCGTCACGGGTACATGGTGGGCCCGGTAAGCTACCCCGGGGCAAGAGGAATGTGGTGTTGACGTTGAGCCTGGCAGGGGACGGATTACCTACCGGTGACTGTTTGGGACGGCGGATATCCATAGGATACCGACCGTGGCCGCTAGATGATGAGATATTGATATTTGAGATGGATCAGCCGGACGGCTGAGGCCAGAGATACATTGATATGAGATTTGAGACAGTTTTGAGGTGTCGATGCTGGACACAGGTTCTTGTTGATTCTATTGGTATTGTGCTGGTATTTCAAAAGACATTCTTAAAGGGAAAAACATGATTTCTTATACTTACACATTCAGATCACGAGTTGATTCGCATTGCATTCATACCTGCTAGTATATCCATATTGCATACATACTTGCCATTATGTCCTGCCTTACCTGTATTTAGATGCTAGGATGCTTGTGTGCATGCATTCGATAGCCTGTGTAGATGTTATTTATTACTCACGAGTTGGCAACTCACCCCCGTTGTGCCACAGCCTTTTGCAGGTCCGCTCCGTCAGTACAGTAGCGGCGGGCGCACTTGTTCTTTTGCCTCCTTTGCCTGGACTCGAGGTTTTGCTCATAGGTGGGTTATGTTATTATTTTTGTACCACCTTGTATATTCTTTGTATCTAGTGTACTCCATCTACTGTTTCTACCAGTATTATTGTATATTGACCTAGAGATGAGACTGTGAGGTTTGTGGACTTTTATGCTGTATTTTGGGGTCGAGCTCACTTGAGTCGACATGATGTTTTTCTTATGCTTCATTATGATTATTTCGCATGTTGTTGCTTTATATTGCGTGGGATTTGTGACCGCCTTGTGGCGAAGAGCTAGCTCCCGCTTGGGGATGCCTTATTTGTTGGATTCATATATATTCTTGTTGTACCCATTTTGGGGGCCAGTATTTACAAAGGAGACTCTGCCGAAATTTTCGGAAAAATTGGTATTGTTTTTAAAAAGGGTTTTACATGACTTATTTGATAAACTCGCTTTCAATTGATTGGGTTTTCTTCACTCTTTTGCTTAATTGGTTTTGTTTTCTGGGCTTTGGCTTACTTATTTTACGGACGTCTTTAGACGTTTCGTAAACTTAAGTGCCAGTCACGTTCCGTACCCGGCGGGTCGTGACATTCTCATTTTCTCCTCTCCCCTCAACTGAGACCCTAACCTAAATCATCACCAAACGAAACCAAATTACCACTAAACCTCACTAAAACCCTTCACAAAGTCAAGATAAGCCAATAGGATGACTTGGAGCATGGAAAGCTAGGGTTTTTGAGCAAGTGTGGAAAGGTAGTGGTCTCTAATTGTTAATTAGGTTTTTATAGTGTTGTGTTGCTTAGTAGTTGTGGTTTAGAACACACAAGTTATAGTTTTTTGCACATATCGTATTTTTAGTGTCATTTTAGGGTCACGGTAATCTGCTATCACCACGAATCTTTACTGTAAAATCTAAAAGTGTAGTAGTGTCGTACTAGAGGCCCTGAGTGTTCACCTGAAACCCGAACCCAATCCCACCTGTTTTGGCCGGCGACATTTGATGATTTTCCGGCGATCTCGGATTTTTGGGTGACCGGGGAGTTGGGATTTTTGGGTGACCGGGGAGTTGAGATTTTTAGGGTAGCTGTCTGTAGGTATTTTTGGGTGTTTGGTACTGCTTGATTTTTATGATATGACTGCAGGAAAAATTTGGGACAACTTAGCTAATTTTAGTTGTTTCGGCAAAGTGCGATACGATTGATCCGACGTAGTTTAAGTGTTGCTGGTAGCTTGCAGTCATGGACTGGTTTTGATGATGTCACTACACACGTTAGCCGCTAAGCGAACCCTTTTGTAGCTTGAGGAAACCGATTCATTAATTACCGTTGTGTTCGTTTTTTTATTGAGTAGTTTGCTAAATCCACGCGTTATTGTATTGTGTGTTAATAGGATCGCAGGCGGGGACTTTGGACGTTGGGAAGAAAGGAAAGCAGGTGGTTGGATTTACCTAGCTCGAGATCATCGGTGAGTAGATTTAACATCTATGAGGAAATCGCCCGTATGGCGTTATGCATCAGGGCTAGATATGATATTATAGCCGCATATTTATATACATATATGTTGATTATGCATGAGCATCATTGCATACCATTACTTGTTATGCCTTGACTTAGTACCTAGTGAACACTGCACCATTACTGACGGTTCATGTTGCACGAGCACTAAATTGTATGCTACACCCACACCGTCGGTAATTGCCATGACATGCACAACCTATACATATATGAGGTATTGTATTCGTTATTGACATTGAGACGTGGATTCTTGTTCTATTGCGCATATGAAATGCATCGTGCATACATAGCTACATGTATACCTTTATATGATATTGCATTTGATTTTGGAGGAATTGGGAACCGCATGATATATTTAAAAACTGGATTCATTTAAAAGCGCGGTTTTCCCTTGATATGCTCATATTACTGTTTTATGTTGCATATATCATATTTCATGGATTTACGCATTGAGATACGGATTTCATGTGATTTATGGATTTGAGAACCGTGGGGATATTTCAAGAAATTATGCATTGTTTTGATAACCTGGTTTCTCTTGATATGATGTTTCGATGTGTCCACCATGAGTTTTCTCGGTTCTGAGACTTGTGTTAGAAGCCCGATTCGAGAAGATGGATGATCCATTTGCGGGTTCATGGTGGACCCGGTATGGTATCCCGGGGAAAGAAAGGGATGTTGTGCAGTAGACGATGAGCCTGGCAGAGGGTCTACTACCTACCGGTGATTGGTTGGACCTGGCGGTTATCCGGAGGATACCGACTGGAGTCGTGAGATGGATATGGGACGATCCGGACTGACGGAGCCCGTGGGCCGATCCGGACTGATGGAGCCCGTGGGCCGATCCGGACTGACGGAGCCCGAGTAATGTGGATTTACGTGTCGATGTTGGACACGGGTTTTCATGATGTTTCGAGTGTCGATGTTGGGAACTCAGGTTCCATGAGATTTACAGATATGAGGGCCGATCAGAGTGACGGCACCTGAGGTATTGGGATTTGGGGTGTCGTTGATGGACATCGGTTTTTCCATAATGATGATTCATTGATGATGATATGTTTTATCCCATACTCAGTAGCTATTTGATATGCATTGCTTCATGTATTTGTAGTACCTGATGGAGTACATTGATCATGATTGTTGCATATCCATATTGCCATAATTATGATATCAGATTGCATGTTATATATTATCTCTGTTCGTGCATACCTGTGATTATCTGTATGATGTTATTTACTATTCATGAGTTGGCAACTCACCCCCATTGTGCCACAGTGTTTTGCAGGCTTGACCCTCAGAGTAGTCGCGGCAGGGCTACTTATTGTATCCTTTTCAGCGGATACTGCTACAGTTGGTTGTGAGCTTTTTTGCTGTAGGTGGGTTGCGGTTATCCGATTTTATCCATTTGTATATTTCATTGTATCTAGTACTCTCCATCTACCACTTTCATGTATTGACCTAGAGACGAGTTTTGAGAATCGATATTGTATATTTTGTGACTCTGGGTGTCGTGCTCGTATGAGCCGGCCTTTATTATGTAGTTTTACCTCTTTATGCTATTTTTCATTTATATTGTCTATTTCTTCGCTATGGCGTCGTGTATATGCTCGTTTTGGTTGTTTCCACCTTTGGGCGTGATTTGCTCCCGTTTGGGGATGCTTTATTTATATTCTATGTTTGTACCCATTTCGGGGCTAGTTTTTACAAAGGAGGTGCTGCCGAAATTTTTAAGAAAATAAACTTAAGTTTAAATACTTTTTTCTTGAGATTTCCAAATGTTTTTATCACTTAATTCTTTTGATGGTTTAGATTTATAGGTTTTCGGCTTACTTAAATAGCGTTACGCCGGTTGACGTCACGTGGTTTAAGTGCCGGTCACGTGCCAAATTTTGGGTCGTGACAAAGTTGGTATCAGAGCGCTAGGTTTTACCTTTCGGAGTGTAGGATGTCCTTGGTATAATGGAGTAGGTAGCTTAAGTAGAGTGATGTAGCGTGTGTATGTTCCGCGGCATATTTACGACACGGTACTCCGCCTAAGTGACCTTTGGACTTGTTGGTTGAAATTCCTTCCGTGATTATATACATCCTTGTGATTCGATTTCTATGTTCTTATCGAATCCTGTTTTCATTTCCAGCCATTATGTCGCCAAAGACTATGAGGACACAGAGAGCGGCTGCGAGAGCCGAGGTCAGGGTAGGCTCGTCGGAGATAAGGACTGACCAGGGCGGTATGCCCATTGTACAGGACCAGGTTGATGTACCTTCGCTAGTTCGTATTACTAGGCTAGAGGCCGGTATGCAGGATTTGCGCCAGATGATAGGGTCATTAGTTGAGGCAAGTCGAGCGCAGGGACAGGAGGTTGTCCCACCTGTCACGAGGACCGTGATGGTGCCTACGGTTCAGGCAGTCGTATCTGCAGCTGCGGAGGTTATCACCGTATCATTATCTGAGTTCATGAGGCTGAAGCCTCCGGGTTTCACCGGCACTGATGCAGCTGAGGATCCCCAGTCATTTATCGATCAGATGGCCAGGATCTATCATTCGCTGAGATGCTCCGACGTTAGATGGGTAGAGTTCACGAGTTTTTGTCTAGAGGGTCTTGCCCAGACTTGGTGCGAGTCTTTATAGAGGGGCAGAGCCGCAGGTGTTTCTCCTATGACTTGCGCTTAGTTCGTGATGGTTTTTCTTGCCTGTTTTCTTCCGTAGAGCGTCAGGGATGATCGAGCTCGTAGTTTTGAGTCGTTATGCCAGACTCCGGGTACGACGGTGGCAGAGTACGATGTTTAGTTTACCCAGCTATCTTTGTATGCTCCATATTTGGTGGACACTGAGGAGATGCGGATTAAGAGATTCGTGCGAGGCCTGCTTACCCAGTTGTTCCTCGCTATCAGCGCACAACATTGTGACACATATGCAGCCGCAGTGGATGCTGCCCTACTGGTTGAGGAGCGTCTTTCTGAGACGTCGGTCGTTTCGGAACCGAAGAAGGTTCGTACTGGTGTATCAGCCCGGAGGCAGATGTTCAGACGCCGCGATAGATTTCGTTCAGGTCGTGGGAGTAGCAGAGGCTTGGGACGAGGCCAGTTGTTTAGTTCTTATCCCCAGGAGGGTCAGCAGTCATCGTCTGGATATTTCCTATGGGGGAGTTTTTATCATCGCGTCAGAGATTGTACTGAGCCATGTGAGGATGAGGCATCCGTATCACATGTTACCTTACCACCTTTTACACCTTAAAGAGTGTTGCCTCTTACGCCTGTTGTTGCTCCGCATCAGACTTATGCTCAGAGAGGTCATGGTCGCGGAGGGTTTGTTCAGACAGGATAGTGTGGCAGAGGCGGAGGACAGCCAGTTGCTGGTAGAAGGCAGGCTCGAGTATTTGCTTTAACTCATCAGGACGCGTAGGCGTCCAATGGATTGGTTTCAGGTACTCTTTTAGTATGTTCTTTCGATGCACACGTTTTGTTTGATCCGGGATCTACGCACTCGTATGTTTCTACACACTTCGTGCCATGGTTGGGCCGAGAGTCGTGTTTGCTAGATTAGCCGCTTGTCGTGACTACTCCTGTTGGTGAGTCTTTTGTTGTGCGACACGTGTTTCGGTTGTGTGTCGTTCGTATTGGAGATAGAGATTCGTCCGTCGACTTGATCTTTCTTTAAATGTTGGACTTCGATGTTCTCCTGAGCATGGACTTGTTATCTAGTGGCTACGCGTCTGGGGACGACCATGAGAAGACAGTCAGGTTTTGTTTTCCCGGCGAGTCAGTTGTTGTTGTGCAGGGGGACCGTGGTGCCGCCCCTCACAGTTTGATTTCAGCCCTTTGCGCTAGTCGGCTTTTGAGGAGGGGATGTCGGGGATTCTTAGCTTTCATTCGCGATACTGGAGCCACGGTAGATTTGTTGGACCGGGTTCCTATCGTGAGAGAGTTTTCCAACGTTTTTCCCGATGAGTTACCTGGATTGCCGCCAGAGAGTGAGATTGAGTTTTGCCTTGATTTGATCCCCGGCACGGGGCCTATTTCTATACCGCCTTACCGGATGGCCCCAGCGGAGCATAAGGAGATTAAAGATCAGCTGCAAGAGTTGCTTGATAGAGGACTTATGCATCCGAGTGTTTCTCCTTGGGGAGCTCCCGTTCTGTTCGTCAGAAAGAAGGACGGCAGTTTGTGGTTGTGCATTGATTATCGTCAATTGAACCGAGTTACGGTGCGAAATAGGTATCCTTTACCTCGCATTGACGATTTATTTGATCAGCTCCAGGGTGCGGGACATTTTTCCAAGAATGATTTGAGATCAGGTTATCATTAGTTGCGGGTTCGGAATGATGACATTCCAAAGACTGCTTTTCGTACGCGTTACAGGCATTATGAGTTTTTGGTGATGTCGTTCGGACTCACCAATGCCCCAGCAATGTTCATTGATTTGATGAACCGGATTTTCAGGCCGTTCCTCAACCAGTTTATTATTGTGTTTATTGATGACATTCTGGTTTATTCCAAGAGTCGAGAGGAGCATGAGCAGCACTTGAGGATTGCTTTGTAGATATTGAGAGAGCACCAACTGTTTGCTAAATTCTCAAAGTATGCCTTCTGGCTTCATAGTTTTGACTTCCTGGGTCATGTGGTTACGGGAGACAGTATTCGTGTGGACCCGAGGAAGATCGAGGACGTACAGCTTTGGCCCAGACCTGTATCAGTGACAGAGGTCCGTAGCTTTTTGGGCTTAGCCGGTTATTACCGCCGTTTCATGTAGCACTTCTCGAGTATCGCTGCACCGCTGACCGGACTGACCAGGAAAGGGGTTCCTTTTCTTTGGACTGAGGCATGCGAGCTGGGTTTTCAGTATTTGAAGACTCGGTTGACGATTGCACCAGTTTTATCTTTTCCTTTTGGATCGAGCGGCTTTGTCATTTACTATGATGCTTCTCGAGTGGGGCTCGGGTATTGATGCAGCATGATAGAGTTATCACTTATGCTTTCCGGCAGTTGAAGAAGCACGAGCAGAATTATCCCACTCATGATCTTGAGATGGTCGCGGTGGTCTTTGCGCTTAAGATTTAGAGACACTACTTGTACGGGGAGTTGTGTCTGATTTTCACTGACCACCAGAGCTTAAAGTACTTCTTCCAGCAGCAGGATCTGAATTTGAGACAACGCCGTTGAATGGAGCGTGTGAAGGATTATGATTGTGAGATCCTTTATCACCCGGGCAAGGTGAATGCGGTAGCTGATGTTTTGAGTCGTAGGCCCGGGGATAGCTTGTCTCAGTTGAGCGCAGTTCAGAGACAGTCTTCTACAGATTGGCAGATCTTGTGCGACAGCAGAGTACAGTTTGAGTTCACTTCCACTGGGGGACAGCTTTCTCATGTCCGTGGCCGTCCACTTCTACTAGATCGTATTCGTGAGGCACAGCCCAACGATGCCTGTTTGTCTGAGATCCTTGAGCATGTTCGGCAGGGTAGAGATTCGGAGTTCTTGATTGATGACCAGGGTGTGCTACGTTTCGGGATTCGTTTGTGTGTACCTAATACCGATGGGTTGAGACGCGAGATCCTAGAGCAGGCATATCAGTCAGCTTATAGTGTTCACCGAGGTTCCAGCAGGATGTATTGTGACTTGAGAGATATCTACTGGTGGGCAGGGATGAAGAGTGATGTTTCGGATTTCGTTTCGAGGTGATTGACTTGTCAGCAAGTCAAGGCTGAACATCAGAGACCGGCAGGAGAGTTGCAGTTTTTACCCGTTCCAGAGTGGAAATGGTAACATATCTCCATGGATTTCGTTGTGGGTCTACCCAGGTCCAGTCGAGGGTATGACTGCTTTTGGGTGATTGTTGACCGGTTGACGAAAGCGGTTCACTTCCTTCCAGTGAAGACCACATTCGGTTATGCTCAGTATGCACAGTTGTACATTGATGAGATTGTGAGTTTGTACGGCGTTCCCACATGTTAGTGTATATGCCATAGGGGCTATTATTGTATCATACTAGTTTGTATATTACTTAATGGAAGCTTGGGATATTCACAGTTATATTAACAGTCTCGCTCAACATAGTAGTATGCTACTTGGTTTAGGTCTATCTTAATATGTGTATATGTTAGCATATCGCGAATACATATTGATAGAGCCCTTAGGATCTTGCTTGACTACCAGCGTTGTGATGGCAGTCACACTAGTGGGGGCTGGGTAGTCTACAAGCACATCCTTTTTCAGGTCCCTAGTCGTAGGATTATCGAGATAGGGCATCAATACTCCGGAGTAGACTAGTGTGTACGCTTCTCATCCCAGTTGGGGAGATGGTCTGTCCCACAGCCATCAGTACGTTGTACTGGAGATAGTATACAGGCGCTCGTTGGGTTACGGGTACAGCGGACAGGACTCGCAGGGAACTGTTGGTTAGTATTATACCCGTCGTCAGTTAACAGTTCCCAGGTGACATGAGTACAGCATAGTCCGCAGACTTAACACTGCTGTTTCGCCTCGAGTGTGTTCCCACTGTTCTAAGATTGCTATCCTACCACGGCTCAAAGGAGTCGTGCAAACAGGTAGCAGTTGGGTGCAGTCCCGAAGCACTTGGAGGCAGTGGCGGTTAGATAGGATTCGTCTCTCCCAGTATTGGGAGTTGATATCACGCTGTGTTTGGAAAGCTATTACGCAAAGTCCCTGGCCAGGGAAAACGAGATTTACTAGTAGGATTTCCAGTAGCTTCTCAAGGTGTAATGGGCTTCACTCCGACACGACTTATACCGCTTTTAGGGGACCGACGCTTGCCGACCCCTTAGACCCGATATGCGATAGTCCTAGATGAATAGACCGGACTGTACAAAGATTGTCACATCAGGCTCAGTAGGAGTTCGGATGGGTTTCCTCATCGGCCTTCTTATCGACATCTACCTGGGGATCGTTACGTACAGCTAGTGCCGCTTGCGGTCTGTGGTTAAACCCACTGCCAGCGTAGTGTCGAGTCTTTAGAGTCCCACACAGAGAGTTTCTCTGCTTCAGGCGAAACGATATAGAGGTTGTATGGTTTTACGACAGGGTTCGGATACATATGTGTATTTATGCACGTACAATGTTCGGACAGTTTTTACTAGCCGTCTTTAGTTTAAGCCAGATTCTAGTATTGGATTATTGGATTTATACAGTCTCAGTATTTCCGTGTTTTCATGGATGGGAGGGGCATTCTCGTAATTAGTCGAGAAACTTCTAGAAGAAAGATGTGGTGGAGAGCTTAGTTGGAATTTGCATTAAATTGATTAGTGACTCATGGTGTGATTCATCCAAATGAGTTAATGAAGCATTTATTGCTTAATGACTCATGAGATGATTCACCCAAAGAGAATTAATGAAGCATGGTTGATATTATCATATATTATCCATTTTAGATAATTATCATGCTTCATATATTCATAAATGAGTTATAATTCATATCATTCTCACTTTCACATTCTCTCTCCTCAAGCTTTCTCTTTTCAAAGACCCAACCCTAATCCTCTCATGTGTTAAGATCCTAGGGTTAGCAAGACTAATAGATCCCTAATCCTCTTCTATATCCTCTGGGTTACTTTGATTAGCATTCATAGCCACCTAGTTACCTCAAGTGAGAGGTTAAAGCTTGGAAAAGGATCTCTCGGGTGGATCTTCTATCACATCGAGGAGGCCGACGAGGTGGTGAACTACAAGAACAAGAAGGACTTGAATCTTTAGGTATAATCATCTATCATAGTAGCTAATCAATTTTATATAGTTGTTAGTTAGGGTTTAGCAAAGATCCGTTAAGTTAGTCGATGTTAACTTAAACAAAGTGATTGTTTTACCTATTCCGCCTCCTTGCATCTTGTGGGGTGTTTAACGTCGAGTTACAGTAGTATCAGAGCCTAGCTAAACCATAACTAACATGTTAGCAAAGTCGTTAGAAATTTGATCGCAAAACGAACCCGAAAAAACATCATTTTCACCATGTTTCTGCCTATTTTAAAACGGGGTCTAAAAATTTTTCAAGGACCCTTAAAAATACAGGCAGGGAATTTTAAGAATTGTGAAAAAATTTGGCACTGTGAATTGGCCTTACCGCCGCGGAACCGCCGCCGATCCAAGTGATCCGCCGCGGATCCGCGTCCGAGTTGACTCCGAGTCAACCCAAATTTGCTCAGTTATTCTTCTGTGTTGATGTTGTGTTTTCTGGGTTAATTTGTTTTTGCTCAGGTTTTATGTGAACAGAGAATTGTTTGGAGTAGAATCATTTGTGTTTGCTTGATCGAAATTCTACGATGTTTGGCTAACTTGATTATATCTGTGTTGTATTTAATGTGTTCGTAAACCTCCCCTAACTGCTAGTATGTCGGTTAGCAGGGGGTTGCACATTTCTGTAATGGTTTTACTGGTTTGTGATTGTGGACTTGTTGGATTGTCGTGAATGGATAGCCGGGGATGTGAGACGAGTGTTTCTTTCATTCAAATGTAAATTGTAATTTGTTGTAATATTCTTTTGCGGGGCACATCCGGGTTGAGATTGTAGCCACCGTTATATTATTTCATTTACTGTTTTCTGCTCCTAGGATAGACCCAAGATGGGGTGCACAAACTACCGGGTACTTTGAAGTGTTTAGTGGCTTACTCACGTCATTGAAGGAGTCCGCTTCACTTCGGGTACTTGGCGGGTAGTTTGTCGTACCCGTAGGGGTCTAGGGTGGGGCTTTGGCTATTCATCGCGACTGTGTAATCCGTCTTTCTTTGCAAGCTAAAAAGGAATGCGGATTCGTAGAAAATCTAATATGTTCATCTGTGATCTAGAATGCCTATTATTGCGTCTGACGAATGTACAATATCTATATATGATATCTAGTAGGCGTCACTTATGTTTTGCACCCGCGCTAGCCCATCCCCCGCTCTGTCGTTAGTTAAGTAACCTAACGGGTGAATGACGGGGCCCAATGGCGAATGCGGATGGCATAAGAGGACGTTGTATTTTCTTTATTTTCTGCAATGATAGGTTAATTGATGGGATGCATTATATTAATGCAAAGAAAATAAACCAAAGTTGAATCGTTGGAACAGTTTAAAAGAAACCACTCGGTTATTTGAAAACAGAAGATATTTTTTTAATTGCGGAGCTTTAACCACTCCTTTTAAAAGCTATCAGGTTCCTTCAATCATATCAAGTTCACTACGTTTACGGTTTCACCAAAACCATTCGTAGTCCTCCGTCATTTCATTTGGGTATTCAGTAGTATTCAAGCTATGTATTTTGACCAACGTCAAGGCATAGTGTTTGGTAGCTGCTGGGTATTCATTTGTTGCATAGATAGATGAGTTGGTTTGGGACAGTCGTACTATCATTTGGCCAACGTCAGGGGTATGTACGGATGGGTTCAAATTAACAAGATAATGATGGGTAGAACTTGACATGTGACTTATGATATTTTGACCAACGCCAAGGTCATAAGAGCATGGGGCAGAAAAAGATATCGGGAATTTCTAAAGAAACTGAAATTTGCTAAGAGTTGCATACCATTTGGAGTGTGATAATTTTGGTAGGATTCCTTCAGCTTTATCACATGATGATATTTGGATCCCGATCCTACTGTGAGTGTTCGCTACTCATCAGGAGATTCGTCTCTTAACGATCAATGCTATAAACCAAGTAGGTGTCGAGAAAGGTGTCAGCGGGGCTACGCCCCCCAAGAGAAAAGAGGTTATTTAATTAAGGAACTTCACGAAAGCAACGTAAAACCTCCCTCGAAGTACCGACACCGGCCTGGCTGAACGGTTAAGCAAGTATTGTACGATGAGAATAGTCCTGACTAGTTCTTCCTTTTTGGTTTGAGGAGGGATTCGAGAAACAGTGGGAGCCATCCTGTTTAGATAAACTAAAAACCACTCTAAACTTGCAAGAGCATCATGCTAAAGTGTTCCCTCTCTCTCTCATTGCAGCGACCCAGAATATGACAGGCCTTAAGTTACTATTAGATAAAAATATTTTGACAGGGCCAAACTATAAAGACTGGTTCCGGAATGTCAAGATGGCAATTACTTATGACAAATTGGGGTATGTCCTTACCACTAAGGCACATGCTATCCCTGGTCTAAAATCCAGTGTCGCGAATACGGAAATCCGCAAGACCTGGGAGATTGATTGCGCGAAGGCCAAATGCATCGTGCTTGCCTCTATGAATAATGAACATCAGAGGAGGCACGAGAATATGGATCTAGAATACATATTTCTCCACACCAAGGATTTATATGGAGTGCAATCTCGTATAGCAAGATACGAGACCTCGAAGAACTTGTTTCAGTCGAGGCTGGCCGTCGGATCATCTGTAGGAGAACATGTCCTTAAGATGATTGGCTATATAGAAGAGCTTGCAGAACTCGGGACAACATTAGAGAATGAGCTATATACAGACTTAGTTCTTCAGTCCCTTCCTTCCACCTACGCCCAGTTTATTCTGAATTTCAACATTCATGGAAAAGAAGTTGAACTTCCAGAACTCCTTAACATGTTTAGGAGTGCAGAGGGCACCTTGCAGAAAGCAAGAGAAACACCCACTATATTTGTTCGCGGTGCTTCCTCTTCCGGGTCTAAGGCAAGAGCCAAAGGAAGGAAGAAGAAGGCCGCTACCAAACCGAGAGGTGGTGTTGGTAAGGTGGGAGTTAAGGGAAAGGAAAAGGTTGCGGTGCTAGTAGTGGCAAAGGACGAGTGCTTCCACTGTCGTAGGAAAGGCCATTGGAAGAAAGATTCCAAAGCTTGGATTGCCAAGAACCAGGACCCGAAGCAAGTTGTGGCTTCGACTTCAGGTGTGTTTGTAATTGTAAATTGTCTGTCAATCAACTCTACTTCCTGAGTATTGGATACCGGATCAGGATCTCATATATGCAATTCATTGCAGGCACTGAAAAACCATAGAGTGCTGAAGGTTGGTGATATGGCCCTCCAGGTTGCTAACGGAGCTAGCGTGAGTGCTGTGTCCGTAGGGGATTATCACCTTGGATTGATGAGTGGACATATTTTGGTTTTGCGCAACTGTTTTTATGTACCCAGTTTAACGTGTAATATCATATCAGTTTCGTTGTTATCAAAAGAAGATTATGATTTCACGTTTGTAAGTGATGTTGTTAACATCCACCTTAATCATGGTATGATTGGGTCCGGTACACTAGATAACGGTATATACGTGTTAAACCAATTACAGATTTTCAATGTCCAGAACACACTAAAAAGAAAGTCTCCAGAAATAAATCAGGCTTTCTTATGGCATTGTAGACTGGGTCACATCAATTAGACAAGGTTAACTAAGTTACATAAATAAGGATATTTAGATCCGTTCGAATATCAATCTTATGCCACTTGTCAATCACGTCTCAAAGAAAAGATGACAAAGACTCCATTCACTGGACATGGAGTAAGAGCGAGCGAGCTCTTAGGACTCATACACAGCGATGTATGTGGTCCAATGACTACACATGCAAGTGTTAGTTATATGTATGCCCTAGAGGCCATTACTGTACATTAGATGTATATTGTAGTGGATGCTGGGACATATATAGGGAGGACTTTCTTGCTCGACATGATAGTATGCTATCTGGTTACTCTTTACCTTAACGTGTATACTGATTGTCTCTCTGTTACATGTTGGTAAAGCCCTTAGGATGTGTACTTGACTACCTGGACTATGATGAAGATCATACTAGTGGGGACATGGTAGTCCATAAGTACATCCTTCAAGGTCCCTAGTCGTGGGTGTATCGAGATGGGGCATCGATATACCAGAGTAGACTAGCGTATACCTTCTCGACCCATACAGATGGGCGATGGATGATCCCATATCCATTAGTGTTTGACATCAGAGATGATATACGGGTGCTCAGTGGAGACTGGGTACACTGGACGGTCTCGCCGAGAACTCCCAGATGGTATTATACCTTACGTCAGATGGCAGTTCTCTGGTGACACTGGTACAGAGTAGTCTGTTGACCCGAGATCGTCATAGAGTCTTGTGTGGTTCCCACTGTGCTTTGATTTCCATCTTACCACGTCCAAGAGGGCGTGCAAAACGGTGGTTTTTGGGTACAGTCCCGAATCACATGGAGGCAATGAGCGATAGGAGGGGATTCGTCTCTCCCGGTATAGGGAGTTGATGTTGCGCTGTGTTCGATTGGCTATAACCGGAAATCCCTGGCCAGGGTTGCTGAGATTTACTGGTAAGTGTTACCAGTAGTTTCTCGAACTGTTATAGACCTCACATCGACACGACTTATCGAGCTATTGGGGTCTGACGTTTACCACCCCTAGGCGAGATATGCGACATATCAGACGACGAGACCGGACTGTACGGTAAGTGTTACTGGTTGGATTCACAGGAGTGTGAGCGGGCTTGCTCGTCGATCTTCTGATCGCTCAATACCCGGGTGGCCGTTACGTTTAGCAGACCGCTTGCGGCTTGTGGGTGTTTGATATGATCATCACCTGCTGCCGGCGTATTGACGAGTCTTTAGAGTCCTACACAGAGGTTTCCTGGCTCAAGCGAAACGAAATAGGAGCGCATATGAGATATGTGCGGGACCGAGAATAATTCGTGTATGTGATACCGTATTCTATTCTCGCGATGAATGTATCGATTGGTTGTATGCGGTATAACCTAGTTATCGAATCAAGGATTGATTCGATAAGCCGATACATTGGATATTAGTCGGTTATATGCGATATGACCGGATCGTTAAATCAAGTGTTGATTTAATGATTTAATGTATAATTATATATTTGATATATTACTTTGCATTAACTAATATTGGTTCACTTTAAATGGTTTTTCTCACTTGTTTGTGCACATTGTATATGTGATATATTTTTTTGTGCACAAGTTTGTATCGTGTTTGATGATACATTTTTACTAGGGTTTTTGTGTAAAGAATTAAACCTTGGTTAAGTAAATGGTTAAGGTTTTTTTTATTTTATCATTCATTTATCTTTTTAATTTAAATTAAAAAGAAATGGCAAATGAAAACAAAATGGTTTCTTTCTTTCTTTCTTTCATGAAGCTTCATGAAGCTTTGACCAAGTGACCATTTTGTCTTCATGTTTAACCCTAACCATTCATCTAACCTTAGTCAATTCTCTACACTTGACCATGGTTGGTTTATGATAAGTATTCTTTTATTTTCTATTTTGCTAATACTTATCATAACATTTTTCATCTTCTTCTTCTTCTTCTTCAAGAAGAAGCTTGCCTCCATCAATGGCAACTTGAGAAAATGAGTGAGAAATCCAATTCTAAAACCCACTTCCTATTTCTTCATCCTCTACCACTTGCCAAGTAGTATAGGGTGTTTTCTTCACAAGTTTCATGACTTAGTGAAGTTGGAGCTTGATCTTGTGATGCCTCGACGTAGATCATCTTCGGCATCGTAGTCGATGACCTAGCCCGCCCATTTCTCCGATGAAGCCGACGCTAGAGCCCGGTATTCGATTTGGACAGCGAGGAGACTTCATTGCGGAGCTATGGAGGTGGAGGACCAGATCTACAAAGGTTGTATTTCCGTTCTTTTACTTAAATTGTTAACTAGTTGCATGTGTTCGCCTAAAATTCTAGTTAACGATCCGTATTAGGGTCTCTCGGCACCCGTAAAATTTGAAATTGGCATGGTTGATGCCTTGTGAGACCTCATTAGCGTGCCTAGGAACCCTACAGTGGTATCAGAGCCTAGCTAGTGCCTTAGGCGATGCGTAGACGATGTTAGAAACCCGATCGAACCCCGAAACCCTAACATTTAACCCTCTCTGGACTTTTTCTGAAAAAGTGGTTTTTTCCAAATTAAAAATGCTTAAAAAATTCAGCAGGAAATTCTAAGAATTACGGTGCAAAAATTACCTAATGATCTTTCTAAAGCGCGGCGGAACCGCGGCATTAGCCGCCTATTGCGGCGGTTCCGAGCCCATTTAGTCTCTTCAGTCAACCATTTTTGCACAGTAACTTCTTTATTTAAATGCTGAGTTTTATGGGAATTTTTAATATTTATTCAATAGTTGAATTTTCTGGGTTGTATTGGGGACTCGGTGTTTCGATCGGAGTATCAGATTTTGTCTATGTGGTTTTCCGGATAATTTCTGAATATGTTAAAAAGTTCGATCGGATAGAAATACCCAATTTTTCCCCTGTCGGGAAATTTCCAAGTGTTGGATTTTTCCGTGGTTTAAAGACGTTCTAAGTAGTGCAAGTAACGCGATGGACCCTCTAGAAGACAACAAACCTTAACTCGATTATGTGACCGTCTTGAACTACCCTTTGAACCTTAGGGTTTGGGGCAGTACGGCGTGCCACATGTGAGGCGTTGGCTTGACCCTTCTACGGCTGGACCGTTGGTACTGAGGCACGAACTGAATGTTTTTAGACTTGTTTCATGTGTTGATCTGTATCGGGAAAACTTAGGTGTTCGAATGTTCGATCGGAAAGTTTAACATTTTCTATTTATCCGGAATGTGATACAATAATTGGAATTCACAAATAGTTATGAGATAACTGAATGAATGTTACAAACATAGCACTTTAGTCTTACTTGATCGGTTGCCACGGAATTTTGATATGATCAAAAGTCCGTCGCAATCACGTAGCGTACGCGGATACTCGCCGGGTAAACTTAATAGACAGCTACACCCCATAGCCCCGACCAAGTGACTGTAGGAGAACCCCGTCGCCGAAAGCATCCGTTCGGGTGCTCGCGGCAGCGGTGTTCCGCCTTGGTGCACTTTGTCGACGGCGTCGGGGGTGCGGCCGCCTACTGAAGTTTGCGACGAGCATTCGATCAGGATGTCGGGAATCTTTTTGAATTGCCCGACTTGATATTGAAAAGAGTTTTCGATTTTGAGACTAAAATGCGGGGTTTATAATTGTTAGGCATGTGATGTCTAAGGAATTCATTGGTTTAGGCATGCGATGTCTATGCAGGTTGCGGATTCCAACTGTTGTAGTTTTACACTTTCTTTTTTGTGACCGTAAGTGTAATATGTGATATCGCCGGTTTCGTTGCTATATGTCAACGACAATTGGGATGGTCATATTTACTTACGTTGATGACATGTGATGTTATGTGTTGCTGGATATGTTATATTGGATCGTCGTGTTTGAATAGCCGGGGTTTTTATGTAAGATGAGTGTTTTTCATTTTCATTCATGTAAAAACTTGTATGTAATATTCTTTTATTTGGGGCACTTCCAGGTTGCGGAAGTTGTCACCATTTGTATATTATTTACTTTTCCGCACTAGGATAGACCCAAGGAGGAGGGCACAAGTGACCGGGTTCTGGAGTCCAGTGGGAGACCAACTCGAGGAGTCGAGTCCGGGTCTCCTAACTCTAGAATTGGTAGGGTTGCTTGCCACTCTCGTTGGGGTCTTGGGGTGTGGGTTTGGCTATTCATCGCGACCGTAGAATCCGTGTTTTATACTGGCTCGTATTGAAAACACGGACGTCCTAGTATATCCAATATTTCATATGTTTCTTCTGCTGCGATATCTGTGATGTGATCATGTGATATGTTCTGTGATGGATACTGTATATAGTATATATGATATATTATATAGATGTTACTTATGTTTTACACCCGCGCTAGCCCTGCCCCGCTCCGCCGTTAGTTACCTAACCTAACGGTGCATGAGGGGACATCGAGGCGAATGCTGATGGCATAAGTGTACGTCGTATTTATCTGTGATGTTTAGGTAATTTAAATGATGGGACTTCATTAATGAGATTAATGAAATAAAGAAACCTAAGATGTTGTAGAATCGAATTTCAAAATAAAACAGGTAGCTACAGTTCTTGCTTTGCACAGCGGTATATATGATATATCCTGCACCTTATTCGATGAGGAAAGGACCGAGATCCCTTCACCGGGAGTGACTCCTTTAGCAATAACTGGCAGTTGCTACAACCCTCGGTTTGTCTTTTGATTGCTTTTAAGAGTTTTTGCTTTGCACAGTGATATATATGATATATCCCGCACCTCATTCGACGAGGAAAGGACCGACGATCCCTTCACCGGGAGTGACTCCTTTAGCAAAACTAGAAAAGCCTCAAAAGCACTCCATTTCAAAATCATTTGATTCTACAACGATATCAAGTTCATTACGCAATAGGTTTTCAGAAAAACCTGTCGTAGCCCTCCGTCATTTCAGATAAGTTGTATATAGTATTCGTGCTGCATTTGTTGGCTTTCGTCAAGGTGCAGTGTGCGGTACGTAGCTATATGCTGCTTATCTGCCAGCATACGATGCGATTGGATTAGGGTAGTCGTGCGGCTTTGTTGGCTTTCGTCAAGGGTCGTGCGGGTGGGTTTAATTCAATCAAGAAATGTACGGGTTGAACTTGACTAGCGGGCTATGGTTTGTTGGCTTTCGTCAAGGTCATAGCACGTTAGGGGCAAAATATTATCGGGAATTTCAAGTGTTGAAATTTGCAATGAGATTGCATACCTTCTATGAGATAGTTGGATCCCGATACCCGCTGCGAGTAAGAGTTACTCCTGGGAGAGTTTTACACATTACAATTAGCCGATCAAGTATGTGTCTAGAAAGGTGTCAATGAGGTTATGCCTCTGGGAAAACGAGGTTTACATTAATTAGGTTCGTGCGAAAGCACGGGGGACCTCCCTCAAAGTACCGACACCAGCCTGGCTGAAAGATTGGCGAACTTGTAGCGTGTAATTAATCCCGGCTAGTCTTTCCTTTTAGGGTTTGAAGGAAGATTTGATAAAAAGCAGTGGGAGCCATCCTGATTAGATAAAATAATAACCAATCTATTCTTGCAAGAGCGCACGCTGAGTGTTTTCTTCTCTCTCTCTCCAGGTAGCGACCATGTCACGCCTTAATCAAGATAATGATACGGATTATTGACCGAACCCGCTTGTTATACTGAGCTGGGGGACGTTGGTCCCGCTCCAACTTGTAATTGTTATAAGACAGAGCAGGAAATTAGGGAATACCAGATTTCCCGTGCCGCCCAAACGAAGAGAGTGCATGCTGATGCATCATCTTCGGGTGTGTTCTTTATACAGAACTGTTTCTCAGTATCCTTTACGTCCTGGGTATATGATACCAGATCAGTATCCCAGATATGTAATCTGTTACATGGGGCTACAGAAAGGTAAAGAACTGAGAACGGGTGATAAGTTTCATGAGGCAGAAAATGGGGCAAGTGTTGCAGCCAAGTCTGTTGGTCACTGTCACCCTGTATTACCAATACATTGATTCTGAACGAATGTTATTAGATACCAAACCTGATATACAAAATCATATCAGTCTCTTTATAAGTAAAGAAATGATAAAATTTTGTATTGCTGGATAATGTTTTGAACATTTCCTATATCAAAAGTTGATCGGATCAGGCACGTTATCTAAAAGCGTTGATGTTCTAAATCAAACTACAGTTCTTAGTATATAGAACACACACAAGAGGAAGAGTTCAGAAATGAACGAATCCTTCTTGAGGCATTGTAGACTAGGTCATATCAATGCGACCCGACTAGCTGAAGTTACATGTAGATGCGTATTTAAATCAGTTTGAATTTACATCTTGTGAAACTTGCCAGTCATGTCACAGAGATAAGATGACCATAGCCCTGTTTATTGGAAACAGAGAAAGAGTTAATGAACTCTTGGGACTGATACATGATGATGTATGTAAGGTCTCCTGTCTACACATGCCAGGACTGGTTCTTTATACTTCATTATATTCTCTGATAATCTCTCAAGATTCAGTCATATGTTCCTGTTGGAACATGAGTCCGAACCTTTTGAGATATTCACAGAATATAAGCGAGAAGTAGAGAACCAGAATACGGGTATAAGTATTATGTCCTATGATGAGATCAAGGAGGAGAATACTTGAGCACGGAATTCCTGGATTATTCTAAAGGAGAATGAGATTCTCTCTCAGGATTACTCCTCCGTATACACCATAGCACGATGGTATATCGGGGTGGAGCAATCACACCCTATATGATAAGGTGTGCTCTATGATGAGTACTACTGTGTTACCTATTTCCTTTTTGGGAGTTATGCACTTGAGAAGCCGCATACCTTTTGAATAGGGTTCAAATCAAATCAGTTGCCTACCACTTCATATGTGATATGGAAAGGGAAGAGCCCATGTCTTAAGCTAGTTAAGATTTGGGGTTGACCGGCCTATGTCTAAAAGCAAAATCCGGACAAACTCGAGGCAAGATCTGTTATGTACAACTGAAAAGGTTCCAGCTATGAAAACTACAGCAGATGATTTGGTAGATCCAAAGGATTCAATAGTTACCAACGAACCTCAGCCTCTCCGCCGATCTAGTAGGGTTCCTCACCCACTTGAGAGATACTTCGGTTACTCTATGACAGTGGGAGCGAGGATTTCATCATGAGATGATGACCCAACTAGTTTCGAGCTGGCCATCAGGAGTGGGACTCTGTAAGAATGGCTGGATGCTTAGCGATCTGAGATGGAATCCATGTACACCAAAAAAGTATGGACTTTGGTTGCTATATCTGAAGGGTTAAATCCCCATCAGGAGCAAGTATATCTTGAGAAGATTACTTGGTGTAGATGGAAAAGTTGAGACTTTCAAAGCTAGACTTGTTAAAGCTTTTTCGTCATCGACCAGGCATGGATAATGATGAAACCTTTTCAAGTGGCTATGCTTAAGTCCATCCAGATCCTACTTGCCACGGCTACATACCATGACTACGATATCTGGCGGTTGGGTGCCATGACTGCTTTTCTAAATGATGTTTTAGAAGAGAACGTCTATAAGTACACAGCCAGAGGGCTTCGTAGACAGTGGGAGCAGCGGAAACGTGTACAAGATGCTTTATAAGATTAAAGCAGGTATCGCGGAGTTAGAACATCTGTTTTGATGTGTTAGTCAAAGAGTTTGACATCATCAAAATGGTAGATGAACCTTGTATAAACAAAAAGGTAGTAGGGAGTAAAGTGACAATCCTCGTAGAGTACGTGGATGACATGCTCTTGATAGGGAAGGAGTTTCCTATGCTACGCTCCGTCAATCTCCGCTTATCACAATGATTCTCCATAAAGGATCAAAGTGATACCTCCTAAATCCTGGGTTTTGGATCTATGAGATAGATCTAAATGGATGTTAGGATACTCACTAGTTGCAGTGAGATGGTATCGATTGATCCTGGGGAGAATCACTGGAAGGGTTCCAGGGTGATAAGAACGACTGAAAGTCAGTCACAGGCATTGTCTTTACCCTCAGTAAAGGGACGGTATGTTGGAAGGGTTCCAAGCTAGATACTGTGACATACTAGACGATAAAGGCAGGATACATCGCTACATAAGATGCTACCAAAGAGGATGTTTGGGTGTATATTGGTTCATGAGATGAACTACGTTCCAACCATTGTGAGACAATGGAGTTGTGGCTTATGCCAAGGAACGCCGGTCCCATCAGTGATCCAGACATATTCTAAGGCAGTGTCACCTGCTCGTGGAGATGGATGATCTCCAGGGGATCGAGGTCAGGAGAGTAGACTCAGAGGACAACACGGCGGATCCACTCACGAAGGCCTATTCCCAGAGAGAGACTTTTATGGGATAGTTGAGTATGAGATACTACAACCACTGCTATCAGATGGCCCTAGTGCAAGTGGGAGATTGTTAGTTATATGTATGCCCTAGAGGCCATTACTGTACATTGGATGTATATTGTAGTGGATGCTGGGACATATATAGGGAGGACTTTCTTGTTCGACATGATAGTATGCTATCTGGTTACTCTTTACCTTAACGTGTATACTGATTGTCTCTCTGTTACATGTTGGTAAAGCCCTTAGGATGTGTACTTGACTACCTGGACTATGATGAAGATTATACTAGTGGGGACATGGTAGTCCATAAGTACATCCTTCAAGGTCCCTAGTCGTGGGTGTATCGAGATGGGGCATCGATATACCAGAGTAGACTAGCGTATACCTTCTCGACCTATACAGATGGGCGATGGATGATCCCATATCCATTGGTGTTTGACATCAGAGATGATATACGGGTGCTCAGTGGAGACTGGGTACACTGGACGGACTCGCCGAGAACTCCCATATGGTATTATACCTTACATCAGATGGCAGTTCTGTAACGTTTTGAAAATGAAATTTCGAAAAAACGGTAAAATAAGGGGGTTTTCTGTAAAAAGTCAAAATACAAATATCTTATTATAAAAATTAAATATACATATTCTAGCTATGTAATTGCTATTATTTGGTGTTTATTGAGCCGCTGGTGAAATTTCAAATTTTCTGAAAAAAATATTATTTTATTATTATTTTAAGCCGTCACTAATACATTTAATTAGGGAAAATTACAAATTGGAATGAGTTGAAACAAATTTTGTGCATCATAAAACATTAAATAAAATTTTATCATGTAGTTTTTGGAACGAAATCATTTGCCAAAACGGTTTAGAAATTATTGAAGAAAAAAGGCTTTTTTTTAGCGTAAATGGATGCTTGGGGTATTGTATTTATCATTTTTCATCACCCCACACCCGTACCCACACCCACACACCCCCAGTTACTCCTCCCCATGGCTGAATTCAGCAGCCACCATATTTTTCCCCACTTGATTTTCAAAGGAAAGATATGAAAGAAAAGAAAATGGGTGAATTAGGTGGACTTTTGACCTTACCTTGACCTTGACTTTCCCCCACTTTCTCTACCTCCCTCTCTCTCCTCCCCCCCCCTCAATTTCTGGCCGACCCCTCCCTCTCCTACAGCAGCAACAGCCCCCCCTTTTCCCCTTCTCTTTTCTCTTCAAAACTTCTTCAAAAATTGCCCCAAAATCCATCAAAAAAATCCCAAAACCCAAATCCGACTCCTACCCATTTTTTATTAGCCCTTATCGCATGGATTTTGGTGACAAGGGAGCATTTTGGAGGGCTATGTGTGCTTGTGGGATCTTCAATTTGTTTGGGTAAATTCTAACCCTTTTGCTTAAATCGTTGTTAATTGCTTGTAGTTAGCTTAATTAAGTGTTAATTTGGTTTTATGTGGGTTCAATTGTATGATTAAGAAATTCTAGATTAGGGTTGTGAATTTAAGTTGGGGTTCTTATAATTGATCATGGGAAAATTGTGTACTTTAACATGTTGTTATTATGCTAAAACTAATCTAGTTGGTAGTTTATATCTTTGTTAAATTTAAATTTGTATTAATTATGTAATTTGCAAACTAGGTTTTAGTGAAATACATATAAAATTGAGATTTAAAATGCAATTAAGGTTTTGATGACTTTATTAGCATTTTAATTTGTTGTTTAGCGACTTTGATCATGCAAAACCATGCTTAATTGATAAATTGTGAATTTTACTTTGAAAAGTGTTAAAATCGATATTTGTTGCAAACATGAATTTTGAGTTAATGCTAATTCGTGAGATTAAAAATATGGAGGTGATTTGTATGACCTAATTATGATATTAAGTGAGCATTTTGGCCATTAGAATCGTCAAATTATTTAGTTTGGGTAAAACATCAAGTTTTGAACCGAAATGGGAATTTGTGCTAACTAGGTTTTTGGAAAATAAAACGAATTGTTTAATTTTATGGTTTTGATGAACTAAACCCTATTTCTTATATAATTAGTGAGTTTTGAAATCACGATTGGTGTGTTTGGGTTTTCTCGATGGTTTGACGTTTGTACATCGACATCGGGGGTTGGTTTGACTATTCTTGCATGCGTAGGCGATAGGTTTGGATCTATGCGTGATACGCGTGCCGATTTGATTTTCGTATGCCGTTTCGATTTCAAATATAGTTTTAATGCGATATGGTGCGTTATGATATGTAGGTACCCCATGTGAACTTCGGGACGACAACTAAGCGCCTGGCGACGTCGGCACCGGCGAGCGAGGACCAGGTGAGTAGATTTATATCTACGGGGAGAAGTCGGGTGGATGGCGTATAGCACCCCCGCAGTCCGTGGTGGTGTATACGGATGCGTATACACACCAACAATTATTATATGTTATTTGGGATTAATAACGATACTTAGGATGGATATTGGTGTGTTGGATTATTTTAGTGTTGCGAACCCTAGGGAAGTGTTGCACTACACATACACACATACATACCTGCATACATTCCTATTGATATGTGCTCATGGGATTCTTTATAGTATGTGTTCACATGGGTATGGGACTATGTGTTCACATACGGATTTGAGGATGATACTTGGGATTGAGCTGAGTCGATGAGATTCGATTTGAGGCCGTGAGATCGGTGATATAGCAGGGGTCGTATCTTAGATACGACATGACGTTGTAGCGGGTCCTTGACGTAGTGTTTCACACACGTCCATGCATACGTAGGCGGTATCAGTATGGTACTAGACGTAGATCAGTACCCCGATCATGATAATTGATAAACAGGATACCAGGTGAATAGTATGATGAATGTGATATTGACCCGTACCCAGATTGGGATGCCGTACGACGGATTTACGTACGAGCTATATTGATGATTGATCCGCACTCTTGACTTGGGATGCCTGATTATAGATATGGTATCGGATATGATATTATTGAGGCGGGATCACCGACTATACATATACATGTATGTATATGTATCGACTCAGATGATAGGCGGTTCCCTTACCTGTAGTTCAGCCGTATAGTTTAGTGTAGTTGTTAGATTAGATTAGACTTCTTACCTATTTCAAAGACTAACGAATCGTGGGTATTTTAAAAGACAGCCCAAGGGATCCTACGGATATTTCAAAAGACGTATCTTTTCATAAAAACACCGTAGCCCCTATTTTCAAAACCCCATGATTCGTGTTATTTCAAAAGGCACCATTTGTAGGACTTATATTAGTTTAATACTGATTAGTTATCGTTGTGTCTAGTATTCTGCTTCCGCACATTATTGCTGTTCGCTCTGCCCCGCATACTTATTTTGCTGCATACTCCATTATTGATATCATGCTGTTAGGACACCAGCACCATTACCGATGATGCGTATGTACCACATACACTTACTTGCCGGCTCACACACATCTTCATCGGTAATTGCCATGTCACGTACACTTAGAAAATACTATTGCTTGGCTTAGCTTGTTAGTTAGTAGTTGATACGATATTAGTGTACCTGGGTTATATGCCAGTTTAGACATTGTAGTTATTACTTGTCACTTCATGCATACTGTTATTCCATTGTTCATGCCTAGTTATTAATCATACATTGCAACTTGGTTATTGATACCATATACATTCATTAGCATTGACATATGCACTTGTGATGACTTCTTGAGATTTATGATATTTCTGGATTTCGGGGGAAAGCCGCAAAATTTCTAAACTTATTAACCTTTTAAAATATGTAAATTGCGGTTTTCTAGTGATGTAAGTGTCGTCCACCATGAGTTTGCTGTGGTTTTCGAGATCCGTGTCAAGGAGTGGAGGAACCGTCACGGGTACATGGTGGGCCCGGTATGGTACCCCGGGGCAAGATGAATGTGGTATTGACGTTGAGCCTGGCAGGGGACAGATTACCTACCGGTGATATTACCCGACGCGTCGGATATCCGGAGGATACCGTCGTGGTCTTGAGATGGATGGTAGGGGCCGGTCTGGACTGACGGCACCCTAGATATTGAGATTGAGACATTGATATTTCGAGACAGTGAGATTTATGTTTCGTGTCGATGCTAGACACTGTTGATACTGATTTCATTATGATACCTCAGTTTAAAAATACGAAGGAAATCTCACTAATTTATGAAAACAGTTTCTTCATTTACATGTATTCTGTTTTCATGCATTCATACCTCATTCATATGATATATTGCTACCTGAGGCACTGACACGGGCACATGAGATTTCACTCGGTTAGATATTACCCTAGCCATTGTTATAGGCTGCTTGTTATGTATATTTTTGAGGATATATTATGATCAATGACCTAGGTTGCGTTATTTATGCGATTTCTGTGCGTAGATGTTTTTCTATTCACGAGTTGGCAACTCACCCCCATTGTGCCCCAGTTTCTTGCAGGTTTGCCGTACAGGTTTCATTACGGCGTTGCGGGCTCAGTTTCATTCGGGTGACTTGCTAGTAGGTGGGTTTTTCTTGTATCGTACCCATCATATTACCTTGTATAATATATTTCAGTTGTATCTAGTAAATTCCATCAACCAAACATCTATTTATTTTGAGATAGAGACCAGTGCTGTTTATTCTTTCGACCTTAGAGTCGCTCGTTATATTTCTGGTGGTTTTGAGTTCCTTTTGAGTTTTGATCCTCGCCGTTGGCGTTGTATATTATATTGCTTGTGTGGTTGTGACCGTCGATTGACGAAGAGCTAGCTCCCGCTTGGGGATGCCTTTTTATTGATTTCGTATACTATTCATGTTGTATCCCGTTTGGGAGCCAGTTTTTACAAAGGAGACTCTGCCGAAATTTTCAGTAAATTTTGATGTTCTTAAAAACCGAATAATTCGGCTTATGCTATTAAAACTACTTGTTTAAATTGGTTTTCCTGCACTCTACTACTTTTCTTGGTTTGGATTTCTGGGTTTTCGGTTTACTTAGATTACTTACGTCTCGAGACGTTCGTAGTTTAAGTGCCGGTCATGTTCCGTACTTTCCGGTCGTGACAACTTCTCTGGTGACACTGGTACAGAGTAGTCTGTTGACCCGAGATCGTCATAGAGTCTTGTGTGGTTCCCACTGTGCTTTGATTTCCATCTTACCACGTCCAAGAGGGCGTGCAAAACGGTGGTTTTTGGGTACAGTCCCGAATCACATGGAGGCAATGAGCGATAGGAGGGGATTCGTCTCTCCCGGTATAGGGAGTTGATGTTGCGCTGTGTTCGATTGGCTATAACCGGAAATCCCTGGCCAGGGTTGCTGAGATTTACTGGTAAGTGTTACCAGTAGTTTCTCGAACTGTTATAGACCTCACATCGATACGACTTATCGAGCTATTGGGGTCTGACGTTTACCACCCTTAGGCGAGATATGCGACATATCAGACGACGAGACCGGACTGTACGGTAAGTGTTACTGGTTGGATTCACAGGAGTGTGAGCGGGCTTGCTCGTCGATCTTCTGATCGCTCAATACCCAGGTGGCCGTTACGTTTAGCAGACCGCTTGCGGCTTGTGGGTGTTTGATATGATCATCACCTGCTGCCGGCGTATTGACGAGTATTTAGAGTCCTACACAGAGGTTTCCTGGCTCAAGCGAAACGAAATAGGAGCGCATATGAGATATGTGCGGGACCGAGAATAATGCATGTATGTGATACCGTATTCTATTCTCGCGATGAATGTATCGATTGGTTGTATGCGATATAACCTAGTTATCGAATTAAGGATTGATTCGATAAGCCGATACATTGGATATTAGTCGGTTATATGCGATATGACCGGATCGTTAAATCAAGTGTTGATTTAATGATTTAATGTATAATTATATATTTGATATATTACTTTGCATTAACTAATATTGGTTCACTTTAAATGGTTTTTCTCACTTGTTTGTGCACATTGTATATGTGATATATTTTTTTATGCACAAGTTTGTATCATGTTTGATGATACATTTTTACTAGGGTTTTTGTGTAAAGAATTAAACCTTGGTTAAGTAAATGGTTAAGGTTTTTTTTATTTTATCATTCATTTATCTTTTTAATTTAAATTAAAAAGAAATGGCAAATGAAAACAAAATGGTTTCTTTCTTTCTTTCTTTCATGAAGCTTCATGAAGCTTTGACCAAGTGACCATTTTGTCTTCATGTTTAACCCTAACCATTCATCTAACCTTAGTCAATTCTCTACACTTGACCATGGATGGTTTATGATAAGTATTCTTTTATTTTCTATTTTGCTAATACTTATCATAACATTTTTCATCATCTTCTTCTTCTTCTTCAAGAAGAAGCTTGCCTCCATCAATGGCAACTTGAGAAAATGAGTGAGAAATCCAATTCTAAAGTGAACCCACTTCCTATTTCTTCATCCTCTACCACTTTCCAAGTAGTATAGGGTGTTTTCTTCACAAGTTTCATGACTTGGTGAAGTTGGAGCTTGATCTTGTGATGCCTCGACGTAGATCATCTTCGGCATCGTAGTCGATGACCTAGCCCGCCCATTTCTCCGATGAAGCCGACGCTAGAGCCCGGGATTCGATTTGGACAGCGAGGAGACTTCATTGCGGAGCTATGGAGGTGGAGGACCGGATCTACAAAGGTTGTATTTCCGTTCTTTTAGTTAAATTGTTAACTAGTTGCATGTGTTCGCCTAAAATTCTAGTTAACGATCCGTATTAGGGTTTCTCGGCATCCGTAAAATTTGAAATTGGCATGGTTGATGCCTTGTGAGACCTCATTAGCGTGCCTAGGAACCCTACAGCAAGAGGCGGTTTTTCATATTTCATTACTTTTACGGATGATTACTCTAGGTATGGATTCATTTTCTTAATGAAACATAAATCCGAGGCCTTTGAGAAATTCCAAGAATATAAGAATTAAGTAGAAAACCAAACCGGCAAAAGTATTAAGACACTGAGATCTGATCGAGGTGGTAAATACTTAAGTGCCGAGTTCCTGGGTTATCTAAAAGAGAAAGGAATTCTCTCTCAGCTTACTCCTCAATACACTCCACAGCATAATGGTGTATCGGAAAGACGGAACCGAACCCTATTGGATATGGTACATTCCATGATGAGTAATGCTGAGTTACCGCGATCTTTCTGGGGTTATGCGCTAGAATCAGCTGCATATCTTTTGAACAGGGTTCCTACTAAGACTGTGCCTACCACGCCATATCAGTTATGGAGTGGGAAGAAACCCTATCTTTAGTTTCTGAAGACATGGGGATGTCCAGCTTTTGTTAAAAAGCAGCATGCGGATAACCTCGAGGCACTCTCAGTACAGTGTAAGTTTGTGGGATATCCAAAGAACTCCAAGGGGTATTTTTTCTATTACGCAGAGGAACAAAAGGTTTTTGTTTCTCGTAATGCCCATTTTCTAGAACAACAGTTTTTAGAAAAGGAAATAAGTGGGAGCGCAATAGAACTGGAAGAAATTCCAGAACTACAAACTACTACTGAAAGTTTATTAGAACCCGTAGGTCCAGAAGAACAGGACATTCCCGCACCCCTCCGCAGGAGTAGTAGGCCGTCTCATCCGCCTGAGAGATACTACGGTTTTCTTATAGATGGGGATAGAGAGGATTGCATCATTGATAATGATGAACCTACTAGCTTCTAGCTGGCCATCCAGAGCGGCAACTCGGTAAGATGGCTGGATGCAATGCGGACCGAGATGGAGTCCATGTACACCAACAAAGTATGGACTTTGGATTTTGCTCCAGATGGGGTAAAACCCATAGGATGCAAATGGATCTTCAAGAAAAAGATTGATGTAGATGGACAGGTGGAAACCTATAAGGCTAGACTTGTTGCAAAGGGTTTTCGTCAAAGACCTGGTTTGGACTATGACAAAACTTTTTCTCCAGTGGCTATGCTCAAATCCATTTCGATCCTTCTTGCCATTGCTTCCTTCCATGATTATGAGATCTGGAAGATGGACGTAAAGACGGCTTTTCTAAATGGTAATTTAGATGAGTGCGTCTATATGGACCAACCAGAAGGTTTTAATCAAAGTGGGAGCAGCGGGAATGTGTGCAAGTTGCTCAAGTCCATTTATGGACTAAAGCAGGCGTCGTGGAGTTGGATCATCTGTTTTGATGAAACGGTCAAAGAATATGACTTTATCAAAAATCCAGATGAACCATGTATATATAGTAAAATTGTAGCACGAACTGTCGTATTCCTTGTCTTGTATGTGGATGACATTCTATTAATAGGAAATGACATTCCTATGCTACAATCTGTCAAAGGATTCTTATCATACAGGTTCTCCATGAAAGCCATGGGTGATGCTTCTTATATTCTGAGGATATAGATTTATCGTGATAGATCTAAGAGGATGTTGGGACTTTCGCTGTCCAGGTATATCAACACTATACTGAAAAGATTCAGTATGGAAGATTATAAGCGCGGTAATTTACCGGCTTGTCATGGAATCACCCGATCCAAAGAAATGTCTCCCAAGACTGATTTGGAAAGGGATCGCATGTCAGTTATACCCTACGCTTCTACGGTAGGCTCTATAATGTATGCGATGTTGTGCACCGGACCAGATGCAGCTTACGCACTGAGCGTGGTAAGCCGGTATCAGTTAGACCCAGGGGAGAAGCACTGGATAGCAGTAAAGAACATTCTTAAGTACCTGAGAAGGACTAAGGATATGTTCTTGGTTTACGGCGGAAAAGACCTCCAGATCGAGGCTTTTGCTGACTCTAGCTTCCAGAGTGACAAGGTTGACTCAAAGTCCATGTCAGGTTATCTCTTTACCCTCAATGGAGGGGCGGTGTGCTGGAAGAGTTCCAAGCAGGATACCGTTGCAGACTCGACGATGGAAGCGGAGTATTGTTAGTTATATGTATGCCCTAGAGGCCATTACTGTATATAGGATGTATATTGTAGTGGATGCTGGGACATATATAGTGAGGACTTTCTTGCTCGACATGATAGTATGCTATCTGGTTGCTCTTTACCTTAACGTGTATACTGATTGTCTTTCTGATACATGTTGGTAAAGCCCTTAGGATGTGTACTTGACTACCTGGACTATGATGCGGATCATACTAGTGGGGACATGGTAGTCCATAAGTACATCCTTCAAAGTCCCTAGTCGTGGGTGTATCGAGATGGGGCATCGATATACCAGAGTAGACTAGCGTATACCTTCTCGACCCATACAGATGGGCGATGGATGTGTTAGTTATATGTATGCCCTAGAGGCCATTACTGTACATTGGATGTATATTGTATTGGATGCTGGGACATATATAGGGAGGACTTTCTTGCTCGACATGATAGTATGCTATCTGGTTACTCTTTACTTTAACGTGTACACTGATTGTCTCTCTGTTACATGTTGGTAAAGCCCTTAGGATGTGTGCTTGACTACCTGGACTATGATGCGGATCATACTAGTGGGGACATGGTAGTCCATAAGTACATCCTTCAAAGTCCCTAGTCGTGGGTGTATCGAGACGGGGCATCGATATACCAGAGTAGACTAGCGTATACCTTCTCGACCCATATAGATGGGCGATGGATGATCCCATATCCATTGGTGTTTGACATCAGAGATGATATACGGGCGCTCAGTAAAGACTGGGTACACTGGACGGACTCGCCAAGAACTCCCAGATGGTATTATACCTCACGTCAGATGGCAGTTCTCTGGTGACACTGGTACAGAGTAGTCTGTTGACCCGAGATCGTCATAGAGTCTTGTGTGGTTCCCACTGTGCTTTGATTTCCATCTTACCACGTCCAAGAGGGCGTGCAAAACGGTGGTTTTTGGGTACAGTCCCGAGTCACATGGAGGAAATGAGCGATAGGAGGGGATTCGTCTCTCCCGGTATAGGGGGTTGATGTTGCGCTGTATTCGATTGGCTATAACAGGAAATCCCTGGCCAGGGTTGCTGAGATTTACTGGTAAGTGTTACCAGTAGTTTCTCGAATGGTTATAGACCTCATATCGACACGACTTATCGAGCTATTGGGGTCTGACGTTTACCACCCCTAGGCGAGATATGCGACATATCAGACGATCAGACCGGACTGTACGGTAGTGTTACTGGTCGGATTCACTGGAGTGTGAGCGGGCTTGCTCGTCGATCTTCAGATCGCTCAATACCCGGGTGGCCGTTACGTTTAGCAGACCGCTTGCGGCTTGTGGATGTTTGATATGATCATCATCCGCTGTCGGCGTATTGACGAGTCTTTAGAGTCTTACACAGAGGTTTCCTGGCTCAAGCGAAACGAAATAGGAGCGCATATGAGATATGTGCGGGACCGAGAATAATACAAGTATGTGATACTGTATTCGATTCTCGCGATGTGACATTGATCGGTTATATGCGATATAGCCGGGTTATCGGATCAAGTGTTGATTCGATAAGATGTTACTAATGATACCAGTCGGTTATGTGCGTCATGACCGGATCGTTAAATCAAGTGTTGATTTAATGATTTAATGCATAATTATATATTTGATATATTACTTTGCATTAACTAGTATTGGTTCACTTTAAATGGATTTTCTCACTCGGATGTACACATTGTATATGTGATATACTTTTGTGCACTTGATTGTATCATGTTTGATGATACATGTTTACTTGTGTTTTGTGTAAAGTTTAAACCATGGTTATGTAATGGTTAGGGTTTACATTTTCTTATTCATTTATTTGTTCATTTATTCTTTTTGGAAAAATGAATAGCATAAAGGAAAATGGTGGCTTGTTTTGGATTCTAGTTGAAGCTTCATGAAGCTTTGACCTAAGTAACCATTTTGTCTCATGCTTAACCCTAACCACTCCATTAACCCTAGTTTAATTCTCTACACTTGACCATGGTTCTAATATGATAAGTATTGATTTTCTTTTCCAAATATAATTAACTTATCATATTTCTTTCTTCTTCTTCTTCATCTTCTTCACATGAAGAAAGTTCACTTCATCAATGGTGATTGATGAAAACAAGTGAGAAATCCAATTCTAAAGTCTACCCACTTCCTATTTCATCATCCTCTACCTCTTGCCAAGTAGTAGAGTGTGTTCTCTTCACAAGTTTTTGGACTTGGTGAAGTCGGAGCTTGATTTAGCGATGCTTCGACGTAGATCATCTTCGGCATGGACATCGACGACCTAGCTCGCTCGTTCTCCGATGAAGTCGACGCTAGAGCCCGGATTTGATTTGGACAGCGGAGAGGACCTCATCTCGGAGCCGTGGAGGTGGAGGACCGGATCTACAAAGGTTGTATTTCCGTTTCCCATTAGTTAATTGTTAACTAGTTTACTTTTCGCCTAGTTTTCTAGCAAACGATCCGTTCTAGGGTTTCTCGGCACCGTTTAAATTTGAAATTGGCATGGTTGATGCCTTGTGAGACCTCCTTAGCGTGCCTAGGAACCCTACAGGATGATCCCATATCCATCGGTGTTTGACATCAGAGATGATATACGGGTGCTCAGTAGAGACTGGGTACACTGGACGGACTCGCCGAGAACTCCCAGATGGTATTATACCTCACGTCAGATGGCAGTTCTCTGGTGACACTGGTACAGAGTAGTCTGTTGACCTGAGATTGTCATAGAGTCTTGTGTGGTTCCCACTGTGCTTTGATTTCCATCTTACCACGTCCAAGAGGGCGTGCAAAACGGTGGTTTTTGGGTACAGTCCCGAGTCACATGGAGGCAATGAGCGATAGGAGGGGATTCGTCTCTCCCGGTATAGGGGGTTGATGTTGCGCTGTGTTCGATTGGCTATAACAGGAAATCCCTGGCCAGAGTTGCTGAGATTTACTAGTAAGTGTTACCAGTAGTTTCTCGAACAGTTATAGACCTCATATCGACACGACTTATCGAGCTATTAGGGTCTGACGTTTACCACCCCTAGGCGAGATATGCGACATATCAGACGATCAGACCGGACTGTACGGTAGTGTTACTGGTTGGATTCACTGGAGTGTGAGCGGGCTTGCTCGTCGATCTTCAGATCGCTCAATACCCGGGTGGCCGTTACGTTTAGCAGACCGCTTGCGGCTTGTGGGTGCTTGATATGATCATCATCTGCTGCCGGCGTATTGACGAGTCTTTAGAGTCCTACACAGAGGTTTCCTGGCTCAAGCGAAACGAAATAGGAGCGCATATGAGATATGTGCGGGACCGAGAATAATACGTGTATGTGATACCGTATTCCATTCTCGCGATGAATGTATCGAATGGTTGTATGCGATATAACCTAGTTATCGATTCAAGCGTTGATTCGATAAGCCGATACATTGTATACTAGTCGGTTGTGTGCGACATGACCGGATCATTGAATCAAGTGTTGATTTAATTATTTAATGCATAATTATATATTTGATATATTACTTTGCATTAACTAGTATCGGTTCACTTTAAATGGATTTTCTCACTCGGATGTGCGCATTGTATATTCGATATAGTTTTGTGCACATGATTGTATCATGTTTGATGATACATGATTGCTAGGGTTTTTGTGTAAAGATCAAACCATGGTTACATTATAATGGTTAGGGTTTTGTTTTATTCATTTATTTGTTTGTTTATTTCATTTTGGTAAAAGGAAAATGGTGGCTATTTTTGTTCTTTGTTGATGCTTCATGAAGCTTTGAATTAAGTCCACCATTTTTGTTTTATACCTAACCTAACCATTAACCTAACTATAGTTTGCTCTCTACACATAACCATGGTTGGATTATGATAAGTTTGGATTTTCTTTTCTATTTTAAATTAACTTATCATAATACTTATCATCTTCTTCATCTTCTTCTTCTTCTTCACTTCAAGAAAGAAGCTTACATCCATCAATGGTGATTGATGAAAATGAGTGAGAAATCCAATTCTAAAGTCTACCCACCTCCTATTTCTTCATCCTCTACCTCTTGCCAAGTAGTAGAGTGTGTTTACTTCACAAGTTTCTTGACTTGGTGAAGTCGGAGCTTGATTTAGCGATGCCTCGACGTAGATCATCTTCGGCACGTCGTCGATGACCAAGCCCGTCCATTCTCCGATGAAGCCGATGCTAGAGCCCGGGACTTGTTATGGACCGCGAGGAGACTTCTTTGCGGAGCTATGGAGGTGGAGAACCGGATCTACAAAGGTTGTATTTCCGTATCTCTTAGTTAAGTGTTAACTAGTTAGCTTTTTCGCTTAGTTTTCTAGCAAACGATCCGTAGTCGGGTCTCTCGGCACCCGTAAAATTTTATAATGGCATGTTCGATGCCTTGTGAGACCTCATTAGGGTGCTTAAGAACCCTACAGTAGTATCAGAGCCTAGCTAGAGCCTTAGGCGAAGTCCAGACGGAATTTGAAACCCGAACGAACCCGAAACCCACACCCGAGAATGCTCTCTGGACATTTTTGAAATATTTGGATTTTTGTGAATTAAAAATTTCTAAAAAATTCAGCAGGGAATTTCATGAGTTACTATGAAGCACGTGATGGTAACTCGACTACAGAGGCGCGGAACCGCGGCCCCACCATAGGATTCGCGGCGGTTCCGCGGCCACTGTGTTGAGTTACACCACGTGGCGTGCACAGTAATTCATGTCTTGTACTGCTGAGTCTTCTGGAAATTTTTAGAATTTACTCTACAGTTGAGTTTTCTGGGGTAGTGTTGGGACTTCGTATATTCGATCGGATTGTCAAACTTTGTCTATTTGGCTTTCCGGATAATTTTAGAATATGTTAAAAAGTTCGACCGGATATAAATACCCAATTTTTCCCCTGCCGGGAAATTTCCAAGTGTTGGATTTTTCCGAAGTTTAACAACGTTCTAAGTAGTGCAAGTAACGCGATGGACCCTCTAGAAGACAACAAACCTTAACTCGATTATGTGACCGTCTTGAACTGCCCTTTGAACCTTAGGGTTTAGGGCAGTACGGCGTGCCACATGTGAGGCGTTGGCTTGACCCTTCTACGGCTGGACCGTTGGTACTGAGGCACGAACGGAATGTAGTTAGACTTGTTTCATGTGTTGATCTGTATCGGGAAAACTTGGGTGTTCGAATGTTCAATCGGAAAGTTTAACATTTTCTAATTATCTGGAATGGGATACAATAATTGGAATTCACAAATAGTTATGAGATAACTAAATGAATGTTATAAACATAGCAGTTTAGTCTCACTTGATCGGTTGCCACGGAATTTTGATGTGATCAAAAGTCCGTCGCAATCACGTAGCGTATGCGGATACTCACCGGGTAAACTTAATAGACAGCCTCGCCCCATAGCCCCGACCAAGTGACTGTAGGAGAACCCCGTCGCCGAAAGCATCCGTTCGGGTGCTCGCGGTAGCGGTGTTCCGCATTGGTGCACTTCGTCGACGGTATCGGGGGTGCGGCCGTCTACTAAAGTTTGCGACGAGCATTCGATCAGGATGTCGGGAATCTTGTTGAATTACCCGACTTGATATTGAAAAGGGTTTTCGATTATGAGACTAAAATGCGGGGTTTATAATTGTTAGGCATACGATGTCTAAGTAATTCATTTGGTCAGGCATGCGATGTCTGAGGTGGTTGCGGATTCCAACTGTTGTAGTTTTACAATTTCTTTTCTGTGACCGTAAGTGTAATATGTGATATCGCCGGTTTCGTTACTATATGTCAACGACAATTGGGATGCGCATATTTACTTACGTTGATGACATGTGATGTTATGTGTTGCTGGATATGTTATATTGGATCGTCGTGTTTGAATAGCCGGGGTTTTTTATGTGAGATGAGTGTTTTTCATTTTCATTCATGTAAAAACTTGTATGTAATATTCTTTTATTGGGGCGCTTCCAGGTTGCGGAAGTTGTCACCGTTGATGTATATTATTTACTTTTCCGCACTAGGATAGACCCAAGGAGGGGAGCACAAGTAACCGGGTTCTGGAGTCCAGAGGGAGACCAACTCGAGGAGTCGAGTCCGGGTCTCCTAACTCTAGAATTGGTAGGGTTGCTTGCCGCTCTCGTAGGGGTCTAGGGGTGTGGGTTTGGCTATTCATCACGACCGTGGAATCCGTGTTTTATACTGGCTCGTATTGAAAACACGGACGTCCTAGTATATCCAATATTTCATATGTTTCTTCTGCTGCGATATCTGTGATGTGATCATGTGATGTTCTGTGATAGATACAGTATATAGTATATATGATATATTATATAGACGTTACTTATGTTGTACACCCGCGCTAGCCCTGCCCCGCTCTGCCGTTAGTCACCTAACCTAACGGTGCACGAGGGGACATCGAGGTGAATGCGGATGGCATAAGTGTACGTCGTATTTATCTGTGATGTTTAGGTACTTAAATGATGGGACTTCATTAATGTGATTAATGAAATAAAAGAAACCTAAGATGTTGTAGAATCGAATTTCAAAATAAAACAGGTAGCTACAGTTCTTGCTTTGCACAGAGGTATATGTGATATATCCTGCACCTTATTCGATGAGGAAAGGACCGAGATCCCTTCACCGGGAGTGACTCCTTTAGCAATAACTGGCAGATGCTACACACTCGGTTTGTCTTTTGATTGCTTTTAAGTGTTCTTGCTTTGCACAGTGATATATACGATATATCCCGCACCTCATTCGACGAGGAAAGGACCGACGATCCCTTCACCGGGAGTGACTCCTTTAGCAAAACTAGAAAAGCCTCAAAAGCACTCCATTTTAAAATCCATTTGATTCTACAACGATATCAAGTTCATTGCGCAATAGGTTTTCAGAAAAACCTGTCGTAGCCCTCCGTCATTTCAGATAAGTACTAGTTAGTATTCGTGCTGCGTTTGTTGACCTCTGTCAAGGCGTAGTGTTCGGTAGCTGATTAGTGCTTATCTGCATAAGCATATGATGTGATTGATTTAGGGTAGTCGTGCGACCTTGTTGACCTCTGTCAAGGGTCGTGCGGGTGGGTTTACTTCAATCAGGAAATGACGGGTTGAACTTGACTAGAAGCCTATGGTTTGTTGACCTCTGTCAAGGTCATAGGACGCTAGGGGCAAAATTTTATCGGGAATTTCAAGTGTTGAAATTTGCAATGAGATTGCATACCTTCTATGAGATAGTTGGATCCCGATACCCGCTGCGAGTAATTGTTACTCCTGGGAGAGTTTTATACATTACAATTAGCCGATCAAGTAGGTGTCTAGAAAGGTGTCAACGAGGTTACGCCTCTGGGAAAACGAGGTTTACATTAATTAGGTTCGTGCGAAAGCACGGGGGACCTCCCTCAAAATACCGACACTGGCCTGGCTGAAAGATTGGCGAACTTGTAGTGTGTAATTAATCCCGGCTAGTCTTTCCTTTTAGGGTTTGAAGGAAGATTTGATAAAAAGCAGTGGGAGCCATCCTGATTAGATAAAATAATAACCAATCTATTCTTGCAAGAGCGCACGCTGAGTGTCTTCTTCTCTCTCTCTCCAGGTAGCGACCATATCACGCCTTAATCAAGATAATAATACGGATTTTTGACCGAACCCGCTTGTTATACTGAGCTGGGGAACGTTGGTCCCGCTCCAACTTATAATTGTTATAAGACAGAGCAGGAAATTGGGGATTACCAGAATTCCCGTGCCGCCCAAACGAAGAGAGTGCATGCTGATGCATCATCTTCGGGTGTGTTCACTACAAAGAACTGTTTCTCTGTATCCTCTACGTCTTGGGTATGTGATACCAGATCAGGATCCCAGATATGTAATCAGTTACATAGGGCTACAGAAAGGTAGAAAACTGAGAACGGGCGATAAGTTTCATGAGGCAGAAAACGAGGCAAGTGTTGCTGCCAAGTCTGTTGGTCACTGTCACCCTGTATTACAATACATTGATTCTGAACGAATGTTGTTAGATACCGAACCTGATATACAAAATCATATCAGTCTCTTTATTAGTAAAGAAATGATAAAATTTTGTATTGTTGGATAATGTTTTGAACATTTCCTATATCAAAAGTTGATCGGTTCAGGCACGTTATCTAAAAGCATTAATGTTCTAAATCAAACTACAGTTCTTAGTATACGGAACACACACAAGAGGAAGAGTTCAGAAATGAACGAATCCTTCTTGAGGCATTGTAGACTAGGCATATCAATGCGATCCGACTGGCTGAAGTTACATTTTAGATGCATATTTAAATCAGTTTGAACTTACATCTTGTGAAACTCGCCAGTCATGTCACAAAGATAAGATGACCATAGCTCCGTTTACTGGAAACAGAGAAAGAGTTAGTGAACTCTTGGGATGATACATGTTGATGTATGTAGGTCCCCTGTCTACACATGCCAAGACCGGTTCTTTTACTTCATTACATTCTCTGATAATCTCTCAAGATTCAGACATACGTTCCTGTTGAAACATAAGTCCGAACCTTTTGAGATATTCACAGAATATAAGTGAGAAGTAGAGAACCAGAATACGGGTATAAGTATTATATCCTATGATGAGATCAAGGAGGAGAATACTTGAGCACGGAAATACTGGACTATTCTAAAGGAGAATGAGATTCTCTCTCAGCATTTCTCCTTCGCATACACCATAGCACGATGGTATATCGGGGTGGAGCAATTACACCCTATGTGATAAGGTGTGCTCTATGATGAGTAATACTGAGTTACCTTTTTCCTTTTGGGAGTTATGCACTTGAGAAGCTGCATACCTATTGAATAGGTTCGAATCAAATCAGTTGCCTACCACTCCATATGAGATATGGAAAGGGAAGAGCCCATGTCTTAAGCTAGTTAAGATTTGGGGTTGTCCGGCCTATGTCTAAAAGCAAAATCCGGACAAGCTCGAGGCAAGGTCTGTAATGTAGAACTGGAAATGTTCCAGCCATACAAACTGCAGCAGATGATTTGGTACAACCAGAGGATTCAGTAGAAACCAACGAACCTCAGCCTCTCCGCCGATCTAGTAGGGTTCCTCACCCACCTGAGAGATACTTCGGTTTCTCTATGACAGTGGGAGCGAGGATTGCATCATGAGATGATGACCCAACTAGCTTCGAGCTGGCCATCTAGAGTAAGACTCTGTAAGAATGGCTGGATGTTTAGCGATCTGAGATGGAATCCATGTACACCAACAAAGTATGGACTTTGGTTGCAATATCTGAAGGGTTAAATCCCCATCAGGAGCAAGTATATCTTGAGAAGATTACTTGGTGTAGATGGAAAAGTTGAGACTTTCAAAGCTAGACTTGTTAAAGCTTTTCGTCATCGACCAGGCGTGGATCATGATGAAACCTTTTCAAGTGACTATGCTTAAGTCCATCCAGATCCTACTTGCCACGGCTACATACCAAGACTGCGATATCTGGTGGTTGGGTGTCTTGACTGCTTTTCTAAATGATGATTTAGAAGAGAGCGTCTATAAGTACACAGCCAGAGGGCTTCGTAGACAATGGGAGCAGCGGAAACGTGTGCAAGATGCTTTATAGGATAAAGCAGGCATCGCGGAGTTGGAACGTCTGTTTTGATGAAGTAGTCAAAGAGTTTGACATCATCAAAATGGTAGATGAACCTTGTATAAACAAAAAGATAGTAGGGAGTATGGTGACGATCCTCGTAGAGTACGTTGATGACATACTCTAGGGAAGTAGTTTCCTATGCTACGCTCGATCAATCTCCGTATATCACAAAGATTCTCCGTGAAGGATCAAAATGATACCTCCTAAATCCTGTGTTTTAATCTATGAGATAGATGTAATTGGATGTTAGGATACTCACTAGATGTAGTGAGATGGTATCAATCGATCCTGGGGAGAATCGCTGGAAGGGTTCCAGTGTGATAAAGACGACTGAATGTCAGTCGCAGGCATTGTCTTTACCCTCAGTAAAGGGACGGTATGTTGGAAGAGTTCCAAGCTAGATACCGTGGCATACTAGACGATAAAGGCTCAATACATCGCAACTTAAGATGCTACCAAAGTGGCTATCTGGGTGTATATTGGTTCATAAGATGAACTATGTTCCTCCCATTGTGTGACAATGGAGTTGTGGCTTATGCCGAGGAACGTCCGTCCCATCAGTGATCCAGACATATTCTAAGGCAGTATCACCTGATCATGGAGATGGTTGATCTCCAAGGGATCGAGGTTAGGAGAGTAGACTCAGAGGACAAACACAGCGGATCCACTCACGAATGGCCTTTTCCCAGAGAGAGACTTTTATGGGATGGTTGAGTATGAGATACTGCAACCACTGCTACAGATGGCCCTAGTGCAAGTGGGAGATTGTTAGTTATATGTATGCCCTAGAGGCCATTACTGTACATAGGATGTATATTGTAGTGGATGCTGGGACATATATAGTGAGGACTTTCTTGCTCGACATGATAGTATGCTATCTGGTTGCTCTTTACCTTAACGTGTATACCGATTGTCTATCTGATACATGTTGGTAAAGCCCTTAGGATGTGTACTTGACTACCTGGACTATGATGCGAATCATACTAGTGGGGACATGGTAGTCCATAAGTACATCCTTCAAAGTCCCTAGTCGTGGGTGTATCGAGATGGGGCATCGATATACCAGAGTAGACTAGCGTATACCTTCTCGACCCATACAGATGGGCGATGGATGATCCCATATCCATCGGTGTTTGACATCAGAGATGATATACGGGTGCTCAGTAGAGACTGGGTACACTGGACGGACCCGCCGAGAACTCCCAGATGGTATTATACCTCACGTCAGATGGCAGTTCTCTGGTGACACTGGTACAGAGTAGTCTGTTGACCCGAGATCGTCATAGAGTCTTGTGTGGTTCCCACTGTGCTTTGATTTCCATCTTACCACGTCCAAGAGGGCGTGCAAAACGGTGGTTTTTGGGTACAGTCCCGAGTCACATGGAGGCAATGAGCGATAGGAGGGGATTCGTCTCTCCCGGTATAGGGGGTTGATGTTGCGCTGTGTTCGATTGGCTATAACAGGAAATCCCTGGCCAGGGTTGCTGAGATTTACTAGTAAGTGTTACCAGTAGTTTCTCGAACAGTTATAGACCTCATATCGACACGACTTATCGAGCTATTGGGGTCTGACGTTTACCACCCCTAGGCGAGATATGCGACATATCAGACGATCAGACCGGACTGTACGGTAGTGTTACTGGTTGGATTCACTGGAGTGTGAGCGGGCTTGCTCGTCGATCTTCAGATCGCTCAATACCCGGGTGGCCGTTACGTTTAGCAGACCGCTTGCGGCTTGTGGGTGCTTGATATGATCATCATCTGCTGCCGGCGTATTGACGAGTCTTTAGAGTCCTACACAGAGGTTTCCTGGCTCAAGCGAAACGAAATAGGAGCGCATATGAGATATGTGCGGGACCGAGAATAATGCGTGTATGTGATACCGTATTCCATTCTCGCGATGAATGTATCGAATGGTTGTATGCGATATAACCTAGTTATCGATTCAAGCGTTGATTCGATAAGCCGATACATTGTATACTAGTCGGTTGTGTGCGACATGACCGGATCATTGAATCAAGTGTTGATTTAATTATTTAATGCATAATTATATATTTGATATGTTACTTTGCATTAACTAGTATCGGTTCACTTTAAATGGATTTTCTCACTCGGATGTGCGCATTGTATATTCGATATAGTTTTGTGCACATGATTGTATCATGTTTGATGATACATGATTGCTAGGGTTTTTGTGTAAAGATCAAACCATGGTTACATTATAATGGTTAGGGTTTTGTTTTATTCATTTATTTGTTTGTTTATTTCATTTTGGTAAAAGGAAAATGGTGGCTATTTTTGTTCTTTGTTGATGCTTCATGAAGCTTTGAATTAAGTCCACCATTTTTGTTTTATACCTAACCTAACCATTAACCTAACTATAGTTTGCTCTCTACACATAACCATGGTTGGATTATGATAAGTTTGGATTTTCTTTTCTATTTTAAATTAACTTATCATAATACTTATCATCTTCTTCATATTCTTCTTCTTCTTCACTTCAAGAAAGAAGCTTGCATCCATCAATGGTGATTGATGGAAATGAGTGAGAAATCCAATTCTAAAGTCTACCCACCTCCTATTTCTTCATCCTCTACCTCTTGCCAAGTAGTAGAGTGTGTTTACTTCACAAGTTTCTTGACTTGGTGAAGTCGGAGCTTGATTTAGCGATGCCTCGACGTAGATCATCTTCGGCACGTCGTCGATGACCAAGCCCGTCCATTCTCCGATGAAGCCGATGCTAGAGCCCGAGACTTGTTATGGACAGCGAGGAGACTTCATTGCGGAGCTATGGAGGTGGAGAACCGGATCTACAAAGGTTGTATTTCCGTATCTCTTAGTTAAGTGTTAACTAGTTAGCTTTTTCGCCTAGTTTTCTAGCAAACGATCCGTAGTCGGGTCTCTCGGCACCCGTAAAATTTTATAATGGCATGTTCGATGCCTTGTGAGACCTCATTAGGGTGCCTAGGAACCCTACAAGTATATCGCTGCTTCCGATGCCGCAAAAGAAGCAGTCTGGATGAAGAAGTTCCTTACAGAACTTCAGGTGGTTCCTTCCATTGCTGATCCAATACCGCTGTATTGTGACAACAACGGAGCTATAGCTTTGGCGAAGGAACCCAGCTCCCATCAGAAGTCTAGAAACATCTTAAGGCGGTATCACCTGATCAGGGAGATCATAGATTGCCAGGAGATCGAGGTCCGAAGAGTTGCTACAGAGGAGAATACTGCAGATCCATTCATAAAGGCCTTACCTCAGACACAATTCGAGAGACAATCCGATATGATAGGTCTTCGATATACCAGTACAGGGCCCTAGTGCAAGTGGGAGATTGTTAGTGTTTATGCCCTAGGGGCCATTATTGTATCATACTAGTTTTTATATTACTTAATGGAAGCTTGGGATACTCACAGTTATATTAACAGTCTCGCTCAACATAGTAGTATGCTACTTCGTTTAGGTCTATCTTAATATGTGTATATGTTAGCATATCGCGAATACATATTGATAGTGCCCTTAGGATCTTGCTTGACTACCAGCGTTGTGATGGCAGTCACACTAGTGAGGGCTGGGTAGTCTACAAGCACATCCTTTTTCAGGTCCCTAGTCGTAGGATTATCGAGACAGGGCATCGATACTCCAGAGCAGACTAGTGTGTACGCTTCTCATCCCAGTTGGGGAGATGGTCTATCCCACAGCCATCAGTACGTTGTACTGGAGATAGTATACAGGTGCTCATGGGTTACGGGTACACCGGACAGGACTCGCAGGGAACTATTGGTTGGTATTATACCCGTCGTCAGTTAACAGTTCCAAGGTGACATGAGTACAGCATAGTCCACAGACTTGACACTGCTGCTTCGTCTCGAGCGTGTTCCCACTGTTCTTAGATTGCTACCCTACTACGGCTCAAAGGTTTCGTGCAAACAGGTAGCAGTCCCGAAGCACTTGGAGGCAGTGGCGGTTAAATAGGATTTGACTCCCCGGTATTGGGAGTTGATATCGCGCTGTGTTTGGAAAGCTATTACGCAAAGTCCCTGGCCAGGGCAAACGAGATTTACTGGTTGGATTTCCAGTAGCTTCTCAAGGTGTATTGGGCTTCACTCCGACACGACTTATACCACCTTTAGGGGACTAACGCTTGCCGCCCCTTTAGGCCCGATATGCGATAGTCCTAGACGAACAGACCGGACTGTACGGAGATTGTCACATCAGGCTCAGTAGGAGTTCGGATGGGTTTCCTCATCGGCCTTCTTATCGACATCTACCTGGGGATCGTTACGTTCAGCTAGTGCCGCATGCGGTCTGTGGTTAAACCCACTGCCAGCATAGTGTCGAGTCTTTAGAGTCCCGCACAGAGAGTTTCCCTGCTTTAGGCGAAACGATATAGAGGCCGTATAGTTTTACGACAGGGTTCGGACACATACGTGTATTTATGCACGCACGATGTTCGGACAGTTTTTACTAGCCGGCTTTAGTTTAAGCCAGATTCTAGTATTAGATTATTGGATTTATACAGTCTCATTATTTCCGTGTTTTCACGGATGGGAGGGGCATTCTCGTAATTAGTCGAGAAGTTTCTAGAAGAAAGATGAGGTGAAGAGCTTAGGTGGAATTTGCATTAAATGGATTAGTGACTCATGGTGTGATTTATCCAAATGAGTTAATGAAGCATTTATTGCTTAATGACTCATGAGATGATTCACCCAAAGAGAGTTAATGCAGCATGGTTGATATTATCATATATTATTCATTTTATATAATTATCATGCTTCATATATTCACAAATGAGTTATAATTCATATCATTCTCACTTTCACATTCTCTCTCGTCAAGCTCTCTCTCTTCAAAGACCCAACCCTAATCCTGTCATGTGTTGAGATCCTAGGGTTAGCAAGACTAATAGATCCCTAATCCTCTTCTATATCCTCTAGGTTACTTTGATTAGCACTCATAGCCACCTAGTTACCTCAAGTGAGAGGTTAAAGCTTGGAAAATGATCTCTCGGGTGGGTCTTCTATCACATCGAGGAGGCCGACGAGGAGGTGAACTACAAGAATAAGAAGGACTTGAATCTTTAGGTATAATCATCTATCATAGTAGCTAATCACTTCTATATAGTTGTTAGTTAGGGTTTAGCAAAGATCCGGAAAGTTAGTCGATATTAACTTAAATAAAATGATTGTTTTACCTATTCCGCCTCCCTGCATCTTGTGGGGTGTCTAACGTCGACTTACACCACATGCATCGTATCCGATAGGGGAACCCAGTTTACCAGCCGTCTTTGGCAGTAGCTTCAGGAATATTTCGGTACCCGATTGAGTTTTAGCACTGCTTTCCATCTGCAGACCGATGGTCAGTCAGAGCGGACTATACAGACTCTGGAGGATATGCTTCATGCATGTGTACTTGATTTTGGTGGCAGTTGTGATCGTCACTTGCCATTGATAGAGTTTTCCTACAATAACAGTTATCAGGAGACGATTCAGATGGCATCTTTTAAGGTTTTGTATGGTAGAAAGTGTCGATCGCCAGTCTGTTGGACCGAACTCGGCGAGAGCAGGGTTTTGGGACCCCAGTTAGTTCAAGAGACTACGGAGAAGATCTAGTTGATTCAGGATAGAATGAGAGCAGCCCAGTGCAGACAGAAGTCTTATGCCGACCATCGTCATGGCTCGAGTTCGCAGTGGGGGATCATGTATTCCTACGGATTTCTCTGATGAAAGGTGTAATGAGATTTGGGAAGAAAGGGAAGCTTAGTCCCAGATTTATAGGTCCTTTTGAGATCCTTGAGCGAGTTGGTACCGTTGCCTATCGTTTGACACTTCCGCCCAGTTTTCCGAATGTTCACCCCGAATTCCATGTGTCGATACTTCGCAAGTACCTTCATGGCTCTTCTCACATGATTCAGCACCAGAACGTTCAGCTAAAGCATGATCATTCGTTCACCGAGCAGCCGGTAGTTATTGGATCGGCAGGTGAAGAAAATTCGGTCAAAGGTCTTGCCATCTGTGAAGGTTCTTTGGCGTATCCCGAATAGTGAAGAGGTCACTTGGGAAGCCGAGAGCGAGATGCGGAAGAAATATCCTCATCCCTTTGAAGGTACGCATTGTAAGATTTTTAAATTCGGGGACGAATTTCATTAAGGGGGGAAGATTTTAACACTTTAGATTTTGCGATTAGTGTTAATTAAACGATAATGTGGGTTTTTAGTAAAAAGTTAACCAAAATAGTTTTCACATATTTTATAAAAATTAATTAATATTTTATTATTATTTATTTTGTGCTTGCACATACTTGTGCATGTTAATCTAGGGTGTTAATCTAGGGTTAATTAGTGTTAACCATGTTTAAGTAGCCATGGTACATTAAACCTCATTAAATTAAGTTGTATGTAATTATTTAAGTTATTTAGTTTTAAAAATAAAAAGGGTTTGAATTGGGTTGACTTGAGAGAGAGAGAGAGGGTTGACAATGTTAGGTTAGCCTAGCACCCTATAATGAGTTTTGAAGCATCACATGTCACAAAGTATGTATTTTGATGGTGCTAAACAAACACGCAAAGGAATCGATCCTAGAAAATTAGGGAAACGGAAAAGAAAGCTAATCAAATTAAGGTTTCGAGACTACAACCTTTGTAGCTCCCTTTTTGCTTGACTCATTAGTCTCTTGGGTGTTGGAAGAAGGTTCTCTTGTAGTCCTCTCATGTCCACGACGATCCACCACGGAGTTCCCCATCCAAGCTCGCAACTTTGTAAAACAAAGAGAACACTCTAATCAAGTTGGCTAAACTTGAGTAGAATGATGTTGTGGCTAAGGATCTCACTTCAAAATCCTATTTTTATGAGTATTTTGCTCTCTTGAAAGAACTAGAGAGCAAAGGATCAAGGTTGATGAAGATGGTGGTCTTTTTGTGAAGAAGAGAATAATGAACCCTTGAAAGAAATATGAAAAAATAAGCATATATATTTTTCCTTCCTCATATCCAACCATGGTTAACTCAAAAGATATTATTGGATAAAAGTTAAAAGCACAAAAAGAAAATAAAGCATGGGTTAAATGTTAGGTGAGCATGGTAAGGTTAAGAAGAGTGTAGAAACCTTTTATGATTTAACCCATTTTCATTTCCTTTTTGTTTTAATTTAAAAGCAATAATAATCCATAAAAATAACCATGGTGTGATTCTTATATTGCCACCATTCTCATTGTATAAGCAACCAGGATAAAATGATGTATGTATGCATGTGTGCTTGCATATCCAAATGTGCATGAACAAGAATGAATGCATACATGCATGCATACATCCAAAATAAACAAGATAAGATTTGTAGTGAGAAGCTAATGATAAATCAACACTTGATTCACTAATCCGGTCATATCACATACGACCCGACCATTAGCAAGCCGCCCAATTAATATACGGTATCCTATAAACGCATTTTAATCGGGTCCAAGCGCATATCGCATACGCGCACCACAACGTTTCGCCTGGACTAGGTAACTCCTATGTGGGACTCTAAGACTCGTCAATACGCCGGCAGTGGGTGATGATCACATCAAGCACCCCCAAGCCGCAAGCGGTCAGCTAAACGTAACGGCCACCCGGGTATTGAGCGATCAGAAGAAAACAAGCGAACCTGTTACAACTCCCGTCGAGCCATCCGGCAACACTACCGTACAGTCCGGTCTCTTCGTCAGATATGCCGCATATTGAGTCTAGGGATGGTCACGTCGACCCTAATGACTCAATAAGTCGTGCCGTTGACTGGTCTATAACAGTTCGAGAAACTACTGATAACACTTATCAGTAAATCTCATCAGCCCTGGCCAGGGACTTTTTGATATAACCAGTCGGGCACAGCACAGCATCAACTCCCTATACCGGGAGAGACGAAACCCCTCCCATCGCTCATCGCCTTCGTGTGTCTTGGGACTGTACCCAACGGCCGCCTGTTTGCACGACTCAGTAGAGCCGTGGTAGGGTGGCAATCAAAGCACAGTGGGAGAACACACAAGACTCCATGACGATCTCGGGTCTACAGACTAACCTGTACCAGTGTCACCTGAGAACTGCTATTCGACGATAGATATAATTCCATATAGGAGTTCTCGGTGAGTCCGTCCAGTGTACCCAGTCAGCTCTGAGCACCCGTATATGATCTTGATGTCAAACATCGATGAATGTGGGAACATCCATCGCCCATCGTATGGGTCTAGTATCATATACGCTAGTCTACACTGGTATATCAATGCCCCGTCTTGATATACCTACGACTAGGGACTTTCTAGGATATGCTTATAGACTACAGATGTCCCACTAGTATGATCTCCATCATAGTCAGAGTAGTCAAGCCAATATCCTCAGGGCTTTATCAGCATGTATGAATGAATAAAAGCAAGATCAAATCAACATGTCAGATAAAGTAGAACCAGATAGCATACTATCATGTCGAGTAAGAATGCATACTGAATATATATACATGTAAAGATACATCCACTATCTTATAATGGCCTCTAGGGTATACATATATCTAACAATCTCCCATTTGCACTAAGGCCAGTTATTGGCGTATCTCATACCCAACATCTCAAAAAGTCTCTCATGCTGCGGCTGAGGGAGGGCCTTGGTGAATGGATCCGCGGCGTTATTCTTTGTGTCTACCCTCCTAATCTCGATCTCGCGGCGATCTACAATCTCCCGGATCAAATGAAAACGCCTCAGGATGTGTCTGGACCGCTGATGGGATCTGGGCTCCTTGGCTAACGCCATAGCCCTATTATTATCACAATACAAAGGTATTGGATCAATAATGGTTGGAACTACTCCTAACTCCGAGACGAACTTCTTCATCCAGACGGCTTCCTTGGCAGCATCATTTGCAGCAATGTACTCTGCTTCCATCGTAGAGGCTGCAACGGTATCTTGTTTGGAACTCTTCCAACTCACCGCCCCTCCATTGAGGGTAAATACAAACCCAGAGATAGATTTGCTGTCGTCCTTATCGCTCTGGAAGCTCAAATCAGTAAAGGCCTCCATTTGGAGATCTCCATTACCATACACCAAGAACAATTCTTTAGTCCTTCGCAAGTACATAAGAATGTTCTTCACAGCTGTCCAGTGGTTCTCCCCTGGGTTGGATTGATACCTTCTTACAATACTAAGTGCATAAGCTACATCTGGGCGTGTACATAACATCGCATACATTATAGATCCTACTGCCGAAGCATAGGGTATAACGCTCATGCGAGCTCTCTCTTCATCGGTCTTTGGACAAGAATCCTTAGAGAGAGTGACCCCATGGCATGCGGGTAAGGCACCCCGCTTGGAGTCTTCCATACTAAACCTTTTTAGGATGGTGTCAATGTACCTGGTTTGGGACAATCCCAATAACTTTTTGGTTCTATCCCTATAGATCCTTATGCCCAGGATGTATGTGGCATCACCCAGGTCCTTCCTGGAGAACCTTAGTGATAAGAAAGATTTGACCGACTGTAGCATAGGAATATCATTTCCTATCAGAAGAATGTCATCCACGTACAATACGAGGAATGTGACAGCTCTTCCTACAGCCTTCTTATAAACACAAGGTTCATCTGGATTTTTGATGAAATCAAACTCTTTGATGACATCATCGAAACAGATGTTCCAACTCCGAGATGCCTGCTTTAACCCATATATGGATTTAAGCAATCTACATGCTTTCCCGCTGCTCCCACTGTCAATGAAGCCCTTTGGCTGATCCATATAAACGCATTCTTCTAAATCTCCATTTAAAAATGCTGTTTTAACGTCCATATGCCAGATTTCATAGTCGTAGTGAGCAGCAATAGCAAGTAGGATCCGAATGGATTTAAGCATGGCTACGGGCGAAAAAGTTTCGTCATAGTCCAAACCTGGTCTTTGACGAAAACCTTTCGCCACAAGTCTTGCCTTATAGGTCTCTACCTGCCCATCTACACCAATCTTTCTTTTAAAGATCCATTTGCATCCCACAGGTTTTACCCCAGGAGGTACAACGTCCAAAGTCCATACTTTGTTGGTGTACATAGACTCCATTTCGGATCTCATGGCATCTAGCCACTTCACAGAGTCTCTACTCGTGATAGCTTGCTGAAAACTGGTAGGATCATCATCATCCATGATACAGTCTTCTCTGTCACCATCAATGAGGAAACCGTAGTACCTCTCCGGTGGGCGAGAAGTCCTACCAGACCTCCGGAGTGGCCGAGGTTCTTCAGTTTCTGTTGCAACAGCTGGTTCAACCAAATCGTCATTTGTAGTTTGTGTCTCTAGAACCTCTTCTAGATCCACCACCTTGCCATCATCTTTATCTATGAAAAACTATTTTTCCAAGAATGTGGCATATTGAGAAACAAACACCTTTTGTTCCTCTTTGTGGTAGAATAGATATTCATAAGAATTCTTTGGATATCCCACAAAGTTACACATGACTGACCGTGTCTCGAGTTTGTCCGGATTCTGCTTTTTAACATAGGCCGGGCAATCCCAAATCTTAATTCTCTTAAGAGATGGTCTTTTCCCATGCCATATCTCATATGGCGTGGTAGACACGGCTTTGGTTGGAACCCTGTTTAGCAGAAACGCTGCAGTCTCCAATGCATGCCCCTAAAACGAGACTGGTAACTCAGCGTCACTCATCATGGACCGGACCATATCTAATAGGGTCCTATTATGTCGTTCTGACACACCGTTGTGCTGTGGTGTGTAAGGGGGAGTGAGCTGAGAGAGAATCCCATTCTCTTTTAGGAAGTTTGCAAATTCTGTACTGAGATACTCACCACCTCGATCTGATCGAAGCATCTTGATACTCAAGCTGGTTTTTTTTTCTACTTCTTGTTTATATTCAATGAATTTCTCGAAAGCTTCGGACTTGTGCTTTAATAAAAATATATGACCGAATCTTGAGAAATCTTCAGTGAATGTAATGAAGTATGAAAAACCGCTTCTAGCCTGTGTAGACATTGGCCCACATACATCACTATGTATGAGGCCTAGGAGCTGAGTAGCTCTTTCTCCGTGTCCGGTAAACGGAGATTTGGTCATTTTACCCTTGATACAAGACTGGCAAGTCGCATAAGATTTATATTCAAAAGAATTCAAATATCCATCTTTGTGTAACTTGTTTAGTCTTGTTTCGTTAATATGACCAAGTCTACAGTGCCAAAGAAAAGCTTCATTTAATTCTGAAAGTTTTCTTTTATTAGTGTGTTGTATACTGAAAACTGTGTGTTGATTTAGGACATATATTCCGTTATTCAGCGTACCATACCCAACCAACATTTGATTCAGGTTAATGTTCATAACATTGTTCTGCAATACAAAATTATATCCTTCATTGTCCAACAATGAAACGGATATTATATTAGAAAGCATACTTGGTACAAAATAACATGGATTCAAAACCAAAATACATCCAGATGGCAACCCCAAGTGATACTCTCCCACTGCGACTGTATGTACATAGGAACCATTTCCAACGCGGAGAGTATGGTCACCTGTCTTCAAAATCTTGCTATTTCTCAGCCCCTGCATAGAATTGCAAATGTGAGAACCTGAACCGGTATCCAATACCCAGGAAGCAGAGTTTATAGAAAAACAGTTTTCAATCACAAACGCACCTGAAGCAGAAGCATCAACATGCTTCTTCTTGAGATTCAAGTATTCCGTGCAGTTGCGCTTCCAATGTCCTGTCTTGTGGCAATGAAAACATTCGCCTTTCCCCGGGTCTCCAGCTTTGGACTTTCCCTTTCCCTTCACCCTTTTAACTCCGCCCTTAGGATTAGTGGGTTTCTTCTTTTTCTTTCCCTTGGCCTTGGCTTTCGGGCGAGAAGAGGAAGACTGTCCAATAGTCATAACGGGAGTTTTTGCTAACTTCATAGTGCTCTCTGCACTCCTTAACATATTAAGGAGTTCAGGGAGTTCCTTCTCCATGCCATGCATGTTGAAGTTCACTATGAACTGAGCAAAGGTGGGGGGAAGGGACTGCAGAATAATATCTATATATTGTTCATTGTCCATCGTCCATCCAAGGTCCTCAAGCTCTTCTATAAGAGCTATCATCTTCAGAACATGGTCTCCTACTGGTGTGCCAGGGGCCATTCGCATCTGAAACAATTTCTTTGATGCTTCGTATCGTAATACGCGGGATTGCTCCCCATACAACTCCTTTGTATGGAGCAATATACCGTGAATGTCCATGTCCTCGTGCTGCTTTTGATGTGTGTTATCCATCGATGCAAGCGCGAGGCATGTGGCCGTGGCACAGTCAGCGTCCCATGTCTTGCGGACTTCAATGTCCGCAACTGAGGATTTTGGACCAGGGACGGGCGGGGCTGAAGCCGTGAGGACATATGATACTTTATCATAAGTCAAGGCGATTTTCAGATTCCTCAGCCAGTCTTTATAGTTGGTCCCATTCAGTTTGTTTTTATCTAGTAAAAGCTTGAGTCCAGTCATGGGTATCTGCCATTAAGAGAGAGAAAAGAATACACTCAGCGAAAGCTCTTGCAAAGATCAGATTGGTTATTATTATCTTGTCTAATCGATGTTTCCCACTGCTTTTATCGAGTTTCTCTTTCAAACCTTAAAAAGAAAAACTAGCCAGGATTAATTACAGTCTACAACTTCGCTAACCGTTCAGCCAGGCCAGTGTCGGTACTTTGAGGGAGGTTCCCCGTGCTTTCGCACGGACCTAATTAGAGTAAACCTCGTTTTCCCAGAGGCGGAGCCCCGTTAACACCTTTCTAGACACCTAATGAGTTAGCTAATTGTAAACTGTAAAACTCTCTTAGGAGCAACTATTGCCCACAGTGGGATCGGGATCCAACCATCATATGGAAGGTATGTAATCTCATTGCAAATTTCAACTATTGAAATTCCCGATGTTGTTTTTACCCCTAGCACTTATGACCTTAACTAAGGTCAACAAATCATAAGTACCAGTCAAGTTCTACCCGTCATTTCTTGATTAATTAGACCCACTCATATAACCCTTAACTATGGTCAACAAAGTCATAAGAATGTCCTAATTAATCTGCATCATATGCAATGTAGGAAGACATCACTTAGCTACCGTACACTACGCCTTAACTATAGTCAACAAACGTAGCATGAATACTAAGTACTCTACTTCCTAAAATGACGGAGGGTTGCGAATGATTTTTAAGAAAAATCTTTAACGCTTTGAACTTGATATCGTTGTAGAATCAAATGGTTTTCAAAAAAAAAGGAGTGGCTTAAGCTCCGCAGTTTTGAAATATAGCTTTTTCATAAATAGCCGAGTGGTTTTCAAATCCGATTCTACAACATCTTTTAGGTTTATTTTCTTTACATTAATCACATTAATGTAATCCCATCATTTAAGTCCTTAAGCCAATCACAGAAAAGAAACGAAAATAACACGTACGCTTATGCCATCCGCATTCGCCGCAATGTTCCGTTATGCACCGTTAGGTTACTTAACTAACGGCATACCGGGACGGGACTAGCGCGGGTGTAAAATATAAGCAACGTCTACTATATATCATATATATAATATGTCATTCGTCTCAGATATCACAGAACACAGGCAGCAGAAACATAGATATAACGTAGGATATACTAGGACGTCCGTATTTAGTATTTAGCCAGAATAGAAAATACGGATTCCACAGTCGCGATGAATAGCCAAGCCCACACCCTGGACCCCTACGAGAGCGGCAAGTGACCCTACCAATTCTGGAGTTTAGGAGACCCGGTCTCGACTCCTCAAGATGGCCTCCCACTGATCCCCAGAACCCGGTCACCTGTGCTCCCCTCCTTGGGTCCATCCTAATGCGGAAAAGTAAATAATATACAACACCGGTGACACAACCTCAACCCGGAAGTGCCCCAAATAAAAGAATATTACATTACATATGAATTTACATGAATGAAAATATAAAACTCTCATCTCACATAAAAAAAACCCCCGGCTATTCAATCGCGACAATCCTGCACATCATATCTCAGCAACACATAATATCTCATATCATCAACGTAAGTAAGTATGCATACCCCAATTGTCGTTGATGTATAGCAACGAAACCGGCGATATCGTACATACTACACTTACGGTCACAGAAAAGAAAGTGTAAAACTACAATATTTGGAATCCACATTTTCTTTAGACATCATAAATGCGAAATATCACATATTTCGTATTTCATACCTAAACTATATGAATTCCACATATTGTATCACATTCCAGATAAACAGACAGTATTAAAGTTTTCGAACGAACGATCAAGTACCCAAGATTCACTAAAGCTCAACACTTGAGCAGGGTTAAAAAATCCGGAGTATGACACAGTAGTAGCGGTCCAGCCGTAGAAAGGTCAAGCCAACGCCTCACATGTGGCACGCCGTACTGCCCCAAACCCTAAGGTTCAAAGGGCAGTTCAGGACGGTCACATAATCGAGTTAAGGTTTGTTGTCTTCTAGAGGGTCCACCACAAAAAGACTTGCACGTATCTCCAAAGTATTTAAACCCCGTGAATAGTGAGCAAATGACACTCGTTCAAACACTTTAATCCTTTCTAATTTACCTGGATAAACAACGAAATGAAAATTCCGATCGAATCTACGCGTCAAAAAACCATCTCCAGAAAATTCAACAGTGGATTTAGATTAAACATACTCAAAATATACAATAGCAGGTAAGGAAAAACACTGTACAAAATGGAGTGAGAGATCCCCTTGTATGGCCGCGGATCCGCGGCCTAAGCCTGCTTGGGCCGCAGTTCCGCGGCCAAACTTACTGTTCATTGGCCCGAATTCTCCAGTTTGTCTTATATTTACCTGCTCTATTTTTTGAGTATTTTTAATTCTGAAAAATGTCAGTTTTTAAAAAGTTTCCAGAGAGTGTCCCATAATTCCGTATTTTGGTTCGATCGGAGTTTTTACTTCGCTAAAGCATCGCCTAATGTTCTAGGTCGGCTCTGATACCAATGTTAGGTTAGCTTAGCACCCTATAATGAGTTTTGAAGCATCACATGTCACAAAGTATGTATTTTGATGGTGCTAAACAAACACGCAAAGGAATCGATCCTAGAAAATTAGGGTAACGGAAAAGAAAGCTAATCAAATTAGGGTTTCGAGACTACAACCTTTGTAGCTCCCTTTTTGCTTTACTCCTTAGTCTCTTGGGTGTTGGAAGAAGATTCTCTTGTAGTCCTCTCACGTCCACGACGATCCACCACGGAGTTCCCCGTCCAAGCTCGCAACTTTGTAAAACAAAGAGAACACTTTAATCAAGTTGGCTAAACTTGAGTAGAATGATGTTGTGGCTAAGGATCTCACATCAAAATCCTATTTTTATGAGTATTTTGCTCTCTTGAAAGAACTAGAGAGCAAAGGATCAAGGTTGATGAAGATGGTGGTCTTTTTGTGAAGAAGAGAATAATGAACCCTTGAAAGAAATATGAAAAAATAAGCATATATATTTTTCCTTCCTCATATCCAACCATGGTTAACTCAAAAGATATTATTGGATTAAAGTTAAAAGCACAAAAAGAAAATAAACCATAGGTTAAATGTTAGGTGAGCATGGTAAGGTTAAGAAGAGTGTAAAAACCTTTTATGATTTAACCCATTTTCATTTCCTTTTTGTTTTAATTTAAAAGCAATAATAATCCATAAAAATAACCATGGTGTGATTCTTATATTGCCACCATTCTTATTGTATAAGCAACCATGATAAAATGATGTATGTATGCATGTGTGCTTGCACATCCAAATGTGCATGAACAAGAATGAATGCATACATGCATGCATACATCCAAAATAAACAAGATAGGATTTGTAGTGAGAAGCTAATGATAAATCAACACTTGATTCACTAATCCGGTCATATCACATACGACCCGACCATTAGCAAGCCGCCCAATTAATATACGGTATCCTATACACGCATTTTAATCGGGTCCAAGCGCATATCGCATACGCGCACCACAACGTTTCGCCTGGACTAAGTAACTCCTATGTGGGACTCTAAGACTCGTCAATACGCCGGCCGTGGGTGATGATCACATCAAGCACCCCAAGCCGCAAGCGGTCAGCTAAACGTAACGGCCACCCGGGTATTGAGCGATCAGAAGAAAACAAGCGAACCTGTTACAACTCCCGTCGAGCCATCCGGCAACACTACCGTACAGTCCGGTCTCTTCGTCAGATATGCCGCATATTGAGTCTAGGGATGGTCACGTCGACCCTAATGACTCAATAAGTCGTGCCGTTGACTGGTCTATAACAGTTTGAGAAACTACTGATAACACTTATCAGTAAATCTCATCAGCCCTGGTCAGGGACTTTCTGATATAACCAGTCGGGCACAGCACAGCATCAACTCCCTATACCGGGATAGACGAAACCCCTCCTATCGCTCATCGCCTTTGTGTGTCTCGGGACTGTACCCAACGGCCGCCTGTTTGCACGACTCAGTAGAGCCGTGGTAGGGTGGCAATCAAAGCACAGTGGGAGAACACACAAGACTCCATGACGATCTCGGGTCTACAGACTAACCTGTACCAGTGTCACCTGAGAACTGCTATTCGACGATAGATATAATTCCATATAGGAGTTCTCGGTGAGTCCGTCCAGTGTACCCAGTCAGCTCTGAGCACCCGTATATGATCTTGATGTCAAACATCGATGAATGTGGGAACATCCATCGCCCATCGTATGGGTCTAGTATCATATACGCTAGTCTACACTGGTATATCAATGCCCCGTCTCGATATACCTACGACTAGGGACTTTCTAGGATATGCTTATAGACTACAGATGTCCCACTAGTATGATCTCCATCATAGTCAGAGTAGTCAAGCCAATATCCTCAGGGCTTTATCAGCATGTATGAATGAATAAAAGCATGATCAAATCAACATGTCAGATAAAGTAGAACCAGATAGCATACTATCATGTCGAGCAAGAATGCATACTGAATATATATACATGTAAAGATACATCCACTATCTCATAATGGCCTCTAGGGCATACATATATCTAACAGACAATGGAATGATGAGGAATGAGCAAGCATGGGGTGCATTTAATGAGGAGAGAGAAGGGGGCATGGCTCACTCTAAACTCACACCCCCATTTTTCTCTTCACAACTCTCATACCCTCATTCTCCCCATCACTCACATTCTCTCATTCTCACTTGTTTCTCCTTCTCATTTTCTCCTCTCCCTTCAACAGAAACCCTAACTAAAATCATCACCAAACCAAACCAAATCACCACTAAACCTCACTAAAACCCTTCACAAAGTCAAGATAAGCCACTACGATGGCTTGGAGCATGGAAAGCTAGGGTTTCTGAGCAATTGTGGAAAGGTACTGGTCTCTAACTGTTAATTAGGTGTTTATAGTATTGTGTTTCTTAGTAGTTGTGGTTTAGAACACCCAAGTTATAGTTTTGTGCACATATCGTATTTTTAGTGTCATTTTAGGGTCACTGTAATCTGCTATCACCACAAATCTTTACTATAAAATCTAGCAGTGTAGTAGTGTTGTACTAGAAGCCTTGAGTGTTCACCTGAAATCCGAACCCAATCCACCTGTTTTGGCCGGCGACACTTGATGATTTTCCTGCGAGCTCGAATTTTTGGGTCACTGGGGAGTTGAGATTTTTAGGGTAGCTGTCTGTATGTATTTTGGGGTGTTCGGTACTGCTTGATTTTTATGATATGACTGTAGGCAAAATCTGGGACAACTTAGCTAATTTTAGGTGTTTCGGCAAAGTGCGATACGATTGATCCGACGTAGTTTAAGTGTTGCTGGTAGCTTGCAGTCGTGGACTAGTTTTGATGATGTCACAACACATGTTAGCCGCTAAGCGAACCCTTTTGTAACTTAAGGGAACCGATTCATTAATTAGCGTTGTGTTCGTTTATTATTGAGTAGTTTGCTAAATCCACGCATTATTGTGTTATGTGTTAATAGGATCGCAGGCGGGGACTTCGGACGCTGCGAAGAAAAGAAAGCAGGTGGTTTGATTTACCTAGCTCGAGATTATCGGTGAGTAGATTTAACATCTACGGGGAAATCGCCCGTATGGTGTTAAGCGTCAGGGCTAGATATGATATTATAGCCGCATGTTTATATGCATATATGTTGATTGTGCATGAGCATCATTGCATACAATTACTTGTTGTGCCTTGACTTAGTATCTAGTGGACACTGCACCATTACTGACGGTTCTTGTTGCACGAGCACCACACCGTTAATAATTGCCATGACACGCACAACCTATACACATTTGTGGTATTGTATTCATTATTGACATTGAGACATGGATTCTTGTTCTATTGCGCATATGAAATGCATCGTCCATACATAGCTACACGTACACCTTTATATGAAGTTGCATTTGATTTTGGAGGAATTGGGAACCGCATGATATATTTAAAAACTGGATTCATTTAAAAGTGCAGTTTTCCTTTGATATGCTCATATTACTGTTTTATGTTGCATATATCATATTTCATGGATTTACGCATTGAGATACGGATTTCATGTGATTTATGGATTTGAGAACCGTGGGGATATTTCAAGAAATTATGCATTGTTTTGAAAACCCGGTTTCTCTTGATATGATATTTCGATGCGTTCGCCATAAATTTTCTCGGTCCTGAGACTTGTGTTAGAAACCCGATTCGAGGAGATGGATAATCCGTTTGCGGGTTTGTGGTGGACCCGGTATGGTACCCGGGGCAAGAAAGGGATGTTGTGCAGTAGACGATAAGCCTGGAAGAGGGACTACTACCTACCGGTGATTGCTTGGACCTGGCGGTTATCCCGAGGATATCGACCGGAGTCGTGAGATGGATATGAGCCGATCCGGACTGACGGAGCCCATGGGCCGATTCGGACTGACAGAGCCCGAGTTATGTGGATTTACGGGCCGATGTTAGACATGGGTTTTCATGATGTTTCGAGTGCCGATGTTGGGCATTCAGTTTTCTTGACATTTACAGATATGAGGGCCGATCAGAGTGATGGTGCCTGAAGTTTTGGGATTTGGGGTGTCGTTGATGGACACCGGTTTTTCTACAATGATGATTCATTGATGATGATATGTTTTATCCCATACTCAGCAGTTATTTGATATGCATTACTTCATGTATTTGTAGTACCTGATGGAGTACCTTGATTATGATTGTTGCATATCCATATTTTCATACTTAAGCTAATAGATTGCATGTTATAGATTATCGCTGTTCGTGCATGCCTGTGATTATCTGTATGATGTTAGTTACTATTCACGAGTTGGCAACTCACCCCCGTTGTGCCACAGTGTTTTGCAGGCTTGACCCTCAGAGTAGTCGCGGCAGGGCTTCTTATTGTATCTTTTTCAGCGGATACCGCTACAGTAGGCCGTGAGCCTTATTGCTGTAGGTGGGTTGCGGTTATCCGATTTTATCCATTTGTATATTTCATTGTAGCTAGTACTCTCCATCCACCACTTTTATGTATTGACCTAGAGACGAGTTGTGAGGATCGATATTATATATTTTATGACTCTGGGTGTCGTGCTCGTATGAGCCAACCTTTATTATGTAGTTTTACCTCTTTATGCTGTTTTCATTTATATTGTCTATTTTTTCGCTACGGCGTCGTATATGTGCTCGTGGTGGTTGTTTCCGCCTTTGGGCGTGATTTGCTCCCGTTTTGGGATGCTTTATTTATATTCTATGTTTGTACCCGTTTCGGGGCTAGTTTTTTTACAAAGGATGTGTTGCCGAAATTTTTAAGAAAATAAACTTGAGTTTAAAGATTTTTACTTGAGATTTCCAAATGTTTTTAACAATGTTTTTGTCACTTAATTTTTTTGGTGGTTTAGATTTCTGGGTTTTCAGCTTACTTAAATTGCGTTATGCCGGTTGACGTCACGTGGTTTAAGTGCCGGTCACGTGCCAAATTTTGGGCCGTGACATTTTACGTCCATCTGCCATATCTCATAGTCATGGAAGGCAGCAATGGCAAGTAGGGTCCGAATGGATTTGAGCATAGCCACTGGAGAAAAGGTTTCGTCATAGTCCACACCTGGTATTTGACGAAAACGTTTTGCAACGAGTCTAGCCTTATAGGTTTCCACCTGCCCATCTACACCAAGTTTTCTTTTGTAGATCGATTTGCATCCAACGGATTTTACCCCAGGTGGAGCAATATCCAAGGTCCACACTTTATTGGTGTTTATGGACTTCATTTCGGATCGCATAGCATCCAGCCACTTATCAGAGTCCCTACTGATAATGGCCTGCCTGAAACTGGTAGGGTCATCTTCTTCCAAGATGCAATCCTCTCGATCTCCGTCTATGCGAAAACCGTAGTATCTCTCGGGCGGATGGGAAATCCTACCAGATCTGCGGAGTGGCTGAGGCTCGCCTGGGATCATTGAATTTTCTGGTTTTACCAAATCCTCAGTTTGAGTTTGTGGTTCTGATATTTCATCCAGTTCTACCGTGCTCCCACTTATTTATTTTGCAAGAAATTTCCATTCTAAAAAAGTGGCCGACGAACAACGAACACCTTCTGTTCCTTAGTGTGGTAGAACAGATATCCTAGAGAATTTTTAGGATATCCCACAAACTTGCACAAAACTGACCGTGCATGTAACTTGTCCGGATTTTTTACCTTTACATAGGCCGGAAAACCACATATCTTGATACGTTCAAGATATGGTCTTTTACCACTCCATATTTCATATGGAGTCTTAGGCACTGATTTAGACGGAACCTGATTCAACAGGTACGCTGCTGTTTCAAGCGCAAGTCCTCAGAATGAAAGAGGAAACTCGGCATTACTGATCATGGAGCGAACCATGTCCAGTAGGGTACGGTTCCTTCGCTCTGATACACCGTTGTGTTATGGTGTATACGGAGGAGTAAGCTGAGAGAGAATTCCATTCTCTTTTAGAAAGTCCCTGAATTCAGTGCTCAAGTACTCCCCTCCTCTAGCAGATCGGAGGATCTTGATACTTTTTCTAGTTTGGTTCTCTACTTCGTTTCTGAATTCTTTGAATTTCTCAAAAGTTTCAGATTTGTGTTTTATAAGATACACATATCCGAACCTAGAGAGATCGTCAGTGAATTTAATGAAGTAGGAGAACCCACCCAGTGCATGTATAGACATTGGACCACATACATCACTGTGTATGAGTCCTAAGTGCTCTCCTGCTCTTTTTTCGTGTCCGGTGAACGGAGATTTGGTCATCTTTCCTTTGAGACAAGACAGACAAGTTTCATAAGATAAAAATTCGAACGTATTCAAGAGTCCATCTTTATGTAACTTACTTAGTCTTTTCTCTCCGATATGACCAAGTCTACAATACCACAATTAGGATTCGTTCGTATCTGAACTCTTCCTCTTGCATGTGTTTTGTACATTGAGAACTGTGTTTTGATTTAGAATATGGATGCCATTACACAGTGTACCTTCTGCAACCAATATCTTATCAAGGTAGATGTTCGTGATATTTCTATCAAGAACAAAGTTATATCCATCTTTATCAAGTAAAGAAACTGATATGATGTTGCTAACCATGGAAGACACATAGTAGCAATTGTTCAAAATCATAGTATTGCCATTTGGCAACACTAGGTGATATTCACCGACGGCTGCAGCATTAACTTGTGCTACATTCCCTACTCTGAGAGACATATCTCCAGGTCCAACCATCCTACTTTTTCTCAGTCCCTGCTATAAATTACAGATATGAGATCCTGATCCGGTATCTAGTACCCAGGAGGTAGGACTGACCGAAAAGCAATTCTCAACTACAAGAACACCTGAAGGAGATGCAATAGTATGCTTCTTCTTCGATGAGGTCATCAAGGAATTCATGCTTTCCTATTTCCCTTGCTCATACTCATGACTGCTGTCATAGTTTAGAGCCGAACTGACGTTCCCCAGCCCCGAATAAGAATTCGGATCGGTGAAGCGATACATTTTATTATCTTGATTAGGGCGTGAAATGGTTTCTACCTGGAGAGAGAGAAAAGAAACGCTTAGCGTGCGCTCTTGCAAGATTAGATTGGTTATTATTTTATCTAACCAGGATGGCTCCCATTGTTTCCTCAAATTCTTCTTCAAACCTTAAAAGAAGAACTAGTCAGGATTAATCGCACGTCACAATACTTGCTTAACCTTTCAGCCAGGCTAGTGTTGGTACTTCGAGGGAGGTTCTCCAACGCTTTCGCCAAGTTCCTTAATTATATAAGCTCTTTTCCCTGGAGGCGTAGCCCCGCTAACACTGTTCTAGAGACCTACTTGGTTTATAGTATTGATTGTTTAGTGAAATAATGTCCCGAGAGTAATCCTACTCATCAGTGGGATCGGGATCCAACATTCATTGTGTGATTGACCTAAATGGAATCCACTCTAGTTACCACACTCCAGAAGGTATGCTAAATCTGCATGTTCCTATATGTTTGAAACTCCCGATGTGGTTTTTGCCCTTAACAGCTTTATGACCGTGACAATGCCAACATATCATAAGCCGCTAGTCAAGTTTGGCCCGTCATTATCTTGATTAACTTAGACACACCCGCATAACCCTTGACAATGCCAACATAGCTATGCAATTGTCCTAAATAATCGGAAACAAAGCTGTAAACAAGCAAAACTCAGCTACAGATCACTACGCATTGACAATGCCAAAATATGTCGAATACTAAGTAGTACTTGTAGGAAATGACGGAGGGCTACGGCTGGGTTTTTGGCGAAAAACCCGTTAACGTAATGAACTTGATATCGTTGAAGGAACCTGAGTAGTTTTGAAAAGAAGTGGTTTAGGCTCCGCTTTTGAAAGCTTGTGGTTTTGAAAAAACTGAGTAATCTATAGTATAGACTTTTGCTCAAGAGGTCACTCCCCACAATGGGATCTCGGCTCTTGCCTCCTGGAATGAGGTGCTGGATATTCAAGACCGAATACCACTATGCAAAGCGAAAGAATATAACTGTAGTTTTTCAAAATTTGTTCCAACAACATCTTTTAGGTTTATTTTCTTGCATTAATAAAAATTAATGCGGTCCCATTAGTTTAATCCTATCACACCAGGAAAGAACGTAAATATGATGTACCTATATGCCATCCGCATTTGCCACGAGGCCCCGTCATCACCCGTTAGGTTACTTAACTAACGACAGAGCAGGGGCAGGACTGGCGCGGGTGCGAAACATATACAACATCTACTAGTATATATATAAGTATATACAACATTCGTCCCAGGCATGATAATAAGCAACATCACAGAATCACAGCCAACAACACAGAATGGTATATAATTTTGGAGCCCCGAGTTTCATTTGAGCTGCAAATCAAACCCGACGTTCCCGGTCGTGTGGATAGCCTGTGCAATAAAAACCTGGATCCCTACGAGCGCGGCAGGTTACCTGCCAATCCCAGAAGTGAGGCAACCCCCTTCAACAAAGTGAATGGGCCACCCAGCACTTCACGAAATCTGATAACTTGGGTGCCCCTCCGTGGGTCATCCTATACCCCCTACGAGTGCAGCGAATAGCCCGCCAATTCTAGAATGAAGCCCCCTCCATCTCAACGCCAAGAGATGCGGGCTTGTTGCCTTCTAGAACCCGGCTATTCGTGCACTCCACCGCGGGGTAATACTAGTACTGAAAATGAAAATAATATACATAAATGGTGACATCGACCTCAACCCAGTCGTGCCCCAAACAAATAATATACAATCCGGCAATGACGGCAGTCCACATGTCGGATGCTCGCCCCGCAATATGAATATACAAATGAATCTTAACTGTACCACTAACATTGCACCACATGCTATCCACCATGACTATCCAACAACAATCACAACACAAACACAAAACATCAACGCGAATGTCATGTTCGCAAACTCGTCTAAAAGGACATATAGCAGATAGACGGGTTTACCGATCAAATGACATTCACGGTCGCGATGCTAATCTAAGTACTGATAACAATTAAACAGTTGTAAAAATATAACGACTTTGAAACACTCCAAATTGCCCAAAACTGAAAAACAACAGAATATCAAACTTGGGCAAAAAACAAACAACACCTGAAACCCAAACTCCACGAGATAAGAACCCAGAACAAAACTCGACCCAATTCTCCACTACAAAACCGGTGAGGCCGGATTTTTTGAGGATGTGGCTGGCCATAACATGGTAGAATTGTATCATTTTAGTTCTGGGTACATCTCACAGTTTAAGGATCACTCTGCACTTGCTTAAAAAAATTTGAAGCCTTTAAAAGTTCGACAGAAACTGCAGTTTGGTTTCAATGTTACGGAGTTGTTTCGGTTTCGTTGTTTTAACATTGTTTAAACTTGCTAGTGTAGGGTTTATAGGCTGTCTCTGATGCCATGAAAGGTTACGCTAGTGCCTTGGCCAACTACCGCGACCAAATGCGGAACAAAAATATTTCTAACGAATCGAAACTTGGCACTAGAATAACTTTTAACCCGAATCTTACAATAAACCTAACTAGCAAAACTAGATGAGATGAACTAACTACTATGAAAGAAGTCTTACCAAACGATCCAAGTCCTTCGGTCTTCTTTCCTCTCCGTTAGCTCCAAGTGGCCACCTTGAACATGCTTGATCTTCTTTGTTGGCTCCTTTGGTTCTCCGCGATCGATCTTGCGCTCCGGTCCTCCTTTTTCGTAGATGATCCACCCGAGAGATATGATCCATGACTCTAGCTCCTAACTAGGTGTCAATAGGAGCAACTAGAGAACTTGGGTTGCTAATCAAAGTTGTTTAAGATGTGGTATGAAGATTTAAGTGTTTACTATCTCTTTCTTACCTCTTCACTTGTTTCTCAACATAGGAGAAGGGTAGTGAAGAGGAAGATCATGAAGGTGGAGAAACTCAAGAGGAGGGAGGAGCTGATGAAAATGGGAGCTCAAGAAAATAATGAAGCATGCATGAGAAAGAAAATCAATACAAAGGTTTTGTGTATGAATTCTCAAGAATAAACAAGTGTAGCCATGCTTCAATAGTAACCACAAATGATTAAAGAACTCATTTGTGAACTATTGAAGCCATGCCACTCACCATGCCTCCCTCTCCTTAATTTCCACCTCATTTCCATTTATCAATAAATGGAAAATTCCATGATGGGGTGTCCACCTTCTACAAGGTAATCTGCAATAAAATGCGGATTACAGTCTGCTGTATATACATACCTACATTTGGATAAAAAACACGAATGCCTGAAGAGATAGAATAACACGAAGAACGTAATACTAGAATATACATATCGAAATACATATATGTAAACTATTAAATCAATACCCGATTTAATAATCCGGCTCAAACCAGAGCCGGCTAGTATTACCAACTGTTCGATCGAAAGTCCGAGTACAAAGCACATCAATCGATGGAGACCCAGCACGTATCCAATACGGCTACTACATCATTTCTCCTGAACCATGGAAACCCTCTGTTTGGGACTCTAAAGACTCGACAGTACGCTGGCAGTGAGTTACTGGATAAATCCATAACCACAAGCACGAAAACGGCACTAGCTGTACGTAACGGCTACCCGGGTACCTGTCAAAAAGGAAGGCCGACGAGCAAACTCATCCGGATCCTTACTGAGCCTATCTGTGACAATCTCCGTGCAGTCCGGTCTCTTCATCTGAGAGTATCGCATACCAGGTCTGGGGGGTGGTAAACGTCAGACTTTAATAACCCGGTAATTCGTGCTGATGTGGCTCAGGACTAATCTGGAAAACTACTGATCAGCTTATCAGTGAATCCCAACTGCCTTGGCCAAGGTCTTATAGTCCTGACCAATCAAACACAGTGAGATAACAAATCCCAATACTGGGAGAGACGAATCCCTGACAATCGCTCACTGCCTCCATGCGGCTCGGGAATTTACCCAACCAAAACCTGTTTGCTTGACTCAGTAGAGCAGTGGTAGGGTAGTGATCAAAACACAGTGGGAACTCACACGAGACAAATGATGATTTCAGGTCTAAAGACTAACCTGTACTCATGTCACCTGAGAACTTCCATCTGACGATAGGTATAATACTATCTTGAAGTTCTCGGCAATTCCGTCCGGTGTACTCACCCCCAGTGAGCACCTGTATACGATCTTAGGTGTGAAAGACCAATGATTGTGGGACCATACAATCGCCCTATGTCGGGGTCTAAAAACGTATACACTAGTCTACTCCGGAATATCGATGCCCAGTCTTGATAGTCCTACGACTAGGGTGTTGGGTTACGGCAGCGCCCCGGCCATCAATCCGTGGCTAAATGCGGAACAAAAATTTGTAAAACTTGGCGCTACCATAACCAATTTCCCGGATCGAACCATTAACCATTTACTAGAAAAATTGTAAAATGTTAATAGATTATACCGATCGATCCGTATCCTTCGGTCTTCAATCTCTTCCTAAGCTCCTCGCGGCTGCCCCGAACAAGTTCACTCTCCGGTCTTCCTCGTCGAAGACGATCCACCTTGAGGATTAGTAATACGGGCCCCCTCTTCAAAACCGAAGTAACTCGGGCATCCATTTTGCTAGCCTAGATACCCAAGATGAAGTAGAGAGTGCGTGTGAATACTTTGTCTCAAGACATCAATGGATTCTCAACACATGAGGGGGTATGGATGGAGGTGAAGAAGAAGCCATTGGAGTTGAAGAGTGTGAGCTCAAGTCTTTGAAAAAGGCAACTCTTGAAAAAGAAAGCTTGGCTGCCCCATTTCTTTCATGTGTTTATATTGTGTTATATTGTGAGGTATTTTGTAGTAATAATATAAAAACATCACCCAAAATATCTATCATAAAACCCTCACAAATATCTCACAATATAAAACAATAAACAATAAAGCATGGCACAATAAATGCACCATGCCAAAACTTAGCCTCACAATTTCCACATCATCAAAATATTAAACATTTATCAAAACCCTAAATGTTTAATATAATAAAAAGAAATGGCATCTTCAAAATAATCTTGTAACGGATTACAAGAATACCTCTCAACTATATATACATACCTGCATCCGTATTCCGACTGAATACGAATACAACAAGACGAAAATAATCAAACTATTTAATACTAGGATTCGGCTTAAACCAAAGCCCACTAGTATGATCCGTCCGATCTTGATCCGTGCACGAGTGCACGTATATGATCAAACCCTGCCATAAAACTATACGGCCTCTACAATGTTTCGCCCGAACTAGGGAAACCCTCTGGTGTGGTACTCTAAAGACTCATCAATACGCTGGTAGTGGGTTTAACCACAAGCCGTCAGTGGCACTAGTTGTACGTAATGGCTACCCAGGTATTGAGCAAAAGGGAAGCCGACAAGCGAACTCATCCAGAAACCCAACGGAGCCTGACAGTGACAATATCCGTACTTTCCGGTCCGTTCGTCTATGAGTATTGCATATCGGGTCTAGGGGGATGGATAAAGTCAGACCCCAAATAACGTGATATTTAGTGTCAGTATGAAGCCCATCACCAACAGAGAAACTATCGATCCTAGATCGGTAATTCTCAACTACCTTGGCTAAGAATTTCTGGTGATGGACATTCGTGAACTCCGCGACCTCCATCCTAAATACCGAGAGAGACGAATCCCCTGACAATCCGCTCACTGCCTCCATATGGCTCGGGACTGTACCCAACTAAAACCTGCTTGCACGACTCCTCTGAGCCGTGGTAGGGTAGTAATCAAAGCACAGTGGGAACTCATACGAGACAAATGACGATCTCAGGTCGATAGACTAACCTGTACACATGTCACCAGGGAAATGCTATCTGACAATAGGTATAATACCAACTAGCACGATCCCGGCGAGTCCGTCCGGTGTACTCATAACCCAATGAGCACATGTATACTATCTTAGATGAACCAACTGACACCAATGGCTTGTAAGACCGGCCATCGCCCATCGTCGGGGTCTCGATACGTATACACTAGTCTACTCATGGGGTATCGATGCCCTGTCTCGAAACTCCCACGACTAGGGACACTTTAAGGATGTGCTTATAGACTACCCAACTCTCACGTATATGATCACCATCATACTGTTGGTAGTCAAGCAAGAATCATACGGGCTCTATCAATATGTAATAGTGATCTGTAATGCCACCTGAAGCATGTACACAATGACAAAGACAAACCAGATAGCATACTTCTACCGGTATAGGTCCTTCCTCAATCATTGCAATCACGTTCCTGTGATCCAATAATTGACTTGAGGGCACCATAGCCAACTTAGGGACCATTTATGGATGTGCATACCGACTACCCAGCTCCTACAAGTATGATCGTCATCACAATGCGGGTAGTCTAGCAATGATCCTACGGGTTTTATCAACATGTATAAAAGATATGTAATAGCAAGTAAAACATTCACGTGTTAAGATAAAGACAAACCAGATAGCATACGATCATATCGAGCAAGACTGTCCTATACATATATATGTCCAAGAATCCATATGTATACATATACAATAATGGCCTCTAGGGCATACATATCTAACAAGTACATCTATTACGCTTATTGGATAGTCTTCTTCCAAAGCATAGGTTGGTGCCGAACGGTAGGGAAGGAAGAAAACAATTTAGCCTAAGGGTGGTGTGCAGAAGTTAATGAATAAAGACAAATAAAGAGATTTGGAGAGATGGAAAGGAAATATACGGTTACATTCATGAATCTGGAAAATGGAAGAGGCATTATGTCACGATCCAAAATTGGGCACATGACCGGCACTTAAACTACGTAACGTCAACAGGCGTAACGCAAGTAAGTAAGCCGAAAAACCCAACAATCTAAACCATTACAAGAAAGAAAGATAGAACACTTTTAAAAATCTCGATGCAAAACTTTAAACTTAAGTTTGCTTTTCATAAAAATTTCGGCAGCACCTCCTTGTAAAAGCTTGCCCCGAAACGGGTACAAACATAAGGTAAAAGTAAAACATCCCTAAATGGGAGCAAATCTCGCCCAACGGCTGAAACAACCACAACAACAGATATACGACGCCGTAGCAAAGAAATGAGATAATCCACATATATAAAGGCCGGCTCACACAAACACGACAACCAGAGTCATAAGAATAAACAACATCGATCCTCACAACTTGTCTCTAAGTCAATACCTGAAGGTGGTAGATGGAGAGTACTAGATACAAGAAATATACAATGTACGTCATCGGATAACCGCAACCAACCTACAGCAAACAGCTTCACAGCCAACCGTAGCGGTATCCGCAAAAGTAGAGATAATAAGGCGCCCTGCCGCGACCTCTCTGATGATCAGACCTGAAAAACCCTGCGGCACAACGGGGGTGAGTTGCCAACTCGTGAATAGTAAATAACATCATACTGTAATCGCAAGTATGTACTAACAGCGATAATCTATCACATATAATATGATAACATAAGTATGGTAATATGTGTAAGTCTACGGTAGCGCCCCGGCCGTCGATCCGAGGCCAAAATGCGGAAACGAAAACTTTTTCTAAACTTGAAACCGGCGCTATCGCAGACTTTAATCCCGGATCGATCCATTAATCTATAACTAGCAAACTAGAGAAGGGTTAGAAGAGCTATACCGATCGATCCGTGTCCTTCGGTTTTTGGCCACCAACCCAAGCTCCTCGCGGCATCTCCGATCTCCGGTCTCCTCGTCGGAAAGGGCACCACATCTTCGAATCCTTTTACGGGCTCCCGCTTCTTCCGAAGCAACTCGGACACGAAGTTTGCTAGCCAACGTATCCAAGGTGAAGTAGAGAATGTGTGTAATCACTTTGTCTCAAGCATCTATTGATTCTCAACGCATGAGAGTGTATGAATGGAGGTTGAAAATGATGCCATCAATGGAGATAGTGAGCTCAAGAAAGAAGGAGGAAGAATGAGAGCTTTCTTTTTTGTTGTATGATAAAATGAGAGTGAGATGAAGAATAATACAAGAGCTAAGCTCGTCATATGGCTGCCCTATCTCTTTCCTCTTATTATATCAACACTTAAATCAATCAATAATATGAAACATGCACAAAGAAAGAGACCATGAGTCATCACTTGTGCATGTGTCACAATTAATGCTCCTAATCATGACTTTGAGCTCATTATTTCCATTTGTAAACATTAACCCAAATGTTTACAACAATAAAAAGATATGGCAACATCTAAAGTAAACCCGTGACGGATCACAAGGATACCCCTCATCTGTATATACATACCTGCATCAGCATTCCGACTGAATGCGAATGCGATGAGACTAAAGTAATCCAACAAATCTAATACAAGGATCCGGCTTAAACAAAAGACCACTAGTATGATCCGTCCGATCATGATCCTTGCACAAGTGCATGTATATGATCGAACCCTGCGATAATACCATACGGCCTCTACAACGTTTCGCCCGAAACTTGAGAAAGTGTCTGTGGGGGACTTTAAAGACTCGTCAATACTTTGGCGGTGGATTTAACCACTAGCACGTCAGTGGTACTAGCCGTACGTAACGGGCTACCAGGTATTGACCAAAAGGGAGGTCGATGAGCGAACTCATCCTGACACCCTACTGAGCCAGTCAGTGACAATATCGGAACAGTCCGGTCCGGTCGTCTATGAGTATCGCATGTCGGGCCTAGGGGATTGGTAAAAGTCAGACCCCCAAAAGCGGTACAAGTCGTGTCGGAGTGTAGCCCAGAACACCCTGAGATACTGCTGGAATACCTACCAGTAAATCTCCTGCCTTGGCCAAGGACTTCATGTAATGGCTCTCCTAGACACAGCGCGATCTCACCCCAAATACCGGGAGAGACGAAACCCCTGCCGATCCGCTCACTGCCTCCAAGTGGCTCGGGACTGTATCCAACTAAAACCTGTTTGCACGACTCCTTTGAGCCGTGGTAGGGTAGTAATCAAAGCACAGAGGGAACTTACATGAGACAAATGACAATCTCAGGTCGATGAACTAACCTGTACACATGTCATCAGGGAACTGCTATCTGACGTCAGGTATAATACCAACTAGCATGTTCCCGGTGAGTCCTGTCCGGTGTACTCATAACCCAATGAGCACCTGTATACATCTTAGGTGAACCAACTGACACCAATGGCTTGTGAGACCAGCTTCCGCTCCTCATCGGGTATCGACTGTATACACTAGTCTACTCCGGAGTATCGATGCCCTGTCTCGAAAACTCCTACGACTAGGGACCTTTTAAGGATGTGCTTATAGACCCCAGCTCCCACGTATATGATCGCCATCATACTGCTGGCCGTCAAGCAAGAATCCTAAGGGCTCTATCAACATGCAATAGTGACCCGTAATGTCACCTAAAGCATGTACACGATAATAAAGATAAACCAAATAGCATACTATCATCTTGAGTAAGACTGTCCTACCAGTATAGGCCCTCCCTCAATCATTGCAATCACGTGCTTGCGATCCAATAATTGATTTTGAGGGCACTATATCCAACAATATGTATATGCAACAGTCATGAAAGGTACTCTATCAGGTACTCCTAATACATAAAGAAAATGCATATCATAAAAAATGCGGAGTATGGGATAAAACATGTTATCCTCATCGTGGCGGACCAGTGTCTATCAAGACAATATAAATCCTAAATTCTATCATATCGGCCCTCATATCGTTCCTCAGATCGGCCCTCATATCGGGCACATCGGCCGCTCACATCGGGCACATCGGCCCCTCACATCGTAATGAATCAGAATACATGCACAGATCATTATGATGATATATAAATTATATAGGTGTACATATATAACAGCGTCCCATACCACTGATATATATATACATATACATATATCAGCGTCCCATACCACTGATATATATACCTAGGAGTAAAACATCCAGAAAACATCATATGAAATCTATATATCAATGCGAAATCCAAGAAATATAATATATGAAACATGAAACGGTAATATGAGCATATAAAGGAAAAAACGCTATTTAACTGCAACAAGTTATTAAATATATCATGCAGTTCCAAATTTCTCCGAAATCCAACGCTACATCATATAAAGGTGAACATGTAGCTATAGCCAGGTATACGTAACCATGTCGGTATAGCAAGATATGTATATCTACCTATCAATAATGATGTAATACCTTCCAGGTATATGTGTAGCTATATCAAGGTATCCGGGTGTACATGTAAGTATGTATGTAAGATGTACATGTAGCTATGTCTCATATGTGTATATATCTATCTCTAATGGTACAATACCATATAGGTCTATACGAAGCTAACATGTAGGCATGGCAAGGCATATGTGTAAGCATGTAGGTATACAGGTATGCTATATGTCATATGCATAATGGAATATGAATCAAGATCTTAATGTCCCTAACCAACCAATATCATATATGTATGTGTGTTGTGCGTGTCATGGCAATTATCGACGGTGTAGGTGTCATACAATCAGTGCTCGTGCAATATGAACCGTCAATAATAGTGCAGTGTCCAAGCACATCAAATAATAGTATGCAATGAAGTTTTATGCACAATCTCTATATGTGCAATATAAAAATGCGGCTAATATCATATCATATCTAACTCTGACGCATAACACCATGCGAGCGAATTCCTCGTAGATATTAAATCTACTCACTGACAATCGAGGGCTAGGTAAATCCAATCACCTGATTCCCTTTCTTCACAGCGTCTGAAGTCCCCACCTACGATCCTATTAACACAAAACATAGCCATTGCAAAAATCTCAAAAATCGATCAATACCACGTACACACTACGTTTGACCAACGCACCAACTCCAATCCAACCCACAAGTGTTCGTCTAACGGCTAACGTGTGTGGCGACACACCAACACCATCCCAACTGTAGCAGCACACCAGATCACGAACCGTGTCGGATAACGTAACACGCGTACTCAAAATACTAGAATATAGCAAAGTGGTCCCAGATTTTGACACACTAACATTTGGTGAAAGTTGCAAGTACCACGAAACCACAAACAACTCCAGAGACCCCACGACAAAGACTCAACTCCCCAGCCCCCACTCTGGCCGCAATTTACGGCCAGAACCATTAAATTTGCGAACCTTTTTGAGGGGATGTGTCACGTCCCGAAAGTACGGAAAATGACCGGCACTTAGACTACGAAACGCCTCGAGGCGTACGTAATCTAAGTAAGCCGAAAACCCAGAAATCCAAACCAAGAAAAGTAGTAGAGTGAAGGAAAACCAATTTAAAATCAAGTAGTTTTAAATAGCATAAGCCGAATTATGCGGTTTTTTTATAAAAAAAACATCAAGTATTTCCTGAAAATTTCGGCAGAGTCTCCTTTGTAAATACTGGCTCCTAAACGGGATACAACATGAATAGTATACGAAATCAAAAAAAAGGCATCCCCAAGCGGGAGCTAGCTCTTCGTCAATCGACGGTCACAACCACACAAGCAAAAAATAATATACAACGCCAAGGGCGAGGATCAAAACTCAAAAGGAAACTCAAAACCACCAGAAATATAACGAGCGACTCTAAGGTCGAAAGAATAAACAACACTGGTCTCTAACTCAATAAATACATGTTTGGTTGATGGAATTTATTAGATACAACTGAATAATATCATACAAGGTAAATAATGGGGGTATGATACAAGTAAACCCACCTACTAACAAATCACCCGAATGAAACTATGCCCGCAAAGCCGTAAGGAACCTGTACGGCAACCTGCAAGAAACTGGGGCACAACGGGGGTGAGTTGCCAACTCGTGAATAGAAAAATATCTACGCACAGAAATCGCATAAATAACGCAACCTAGGTCAATGATCATAATATATCCTCAAAAATATGTATAACATGCAGCCTATAACAATGGCTAGGGTAATATCTAACCGAGTGTAAACTCATGTGCCCGTGTCAATGCCTCAGGTAGCAATATATCATATGAATGAAGTATGAATGCATGAAACAGAATACATGTAAATGAAGAAACTGTTTTCATAACTTAGTGAGATTTCCTTCGTATTTTTAAACTGAGGTATCATAAATGAAATCAGCATCAACAGTGTCTAGCATCGACACAAAACATAAATCTCACTGTCTCGAAATATCAATGTCTCAATCTCAATATCTAGGGCGCCGTCAGTCCAGACCGACCCCTACCATCCATCTCAAGACCACGACGGTATCCTCCGGATATCCGACGCGTCGGGTAATATCACCGGTAGGTAGTGTTTCCCAGCCAGGCTCAACGTCAACACCACATTCCTCTTGCCCCGGGGTACCATACCGGGCCCACCATGTACCCGTGACGGTTCCTCCACTCCTCGACACGGATCTCCAAAACCACAGCAAACTCATGGTGGACGACACTTTACATCACTAGAAAACCGCAACATTTTATATTTTAAAAGATCATAAGTTGTAAATTTTGCGGCTTTCCCCGAAATCCAGAAATATCATAAATCTCAAGAAATCATCACAAGTGCATATGTCAATGATAATGAACTAGACATGAACAACTGAATAACAGTATGCATGAAGTGGTAGGTAATAACTACAATGTCTAATATGGCATATAAGGGAAGTACACTAATATCATGTCAAAACTACCAGCTAACAATCTAAGTCAAGCAATTATATTCTCTAAAGTGTACGTGACATGGCAATTACCGATGAAGATGTGTGTGAGCCGGCAAGTAGGTGTACGTGGTACATACGCATCATCGGTAATGGTGCTGGTGTCCTAATAGCATGATATCAATAATGGAATATGCAGCAAAATAAATATGCGAGGCAGAGCGAACAGCAATAATGTGCGGGAGCTGAATACTAGACACAACGATAACTAATCTGCAATAATCTAATATAAGTCCTACGAATGGTGCCTTTTGAAATAACACGAATCATGGGGTTTGAAAATAGGGGCTACGGTGTTTTTATGAAAAGATACGTCGTTTTTGAAATATCCGTAGATTCCCTTGAGCTGTCTTTAAAAATGCCCACGATTCGTTAATTTTTGAAATAGGTAAGAAGTCTAATCTAATCTAACAACTACACTAAACTAAATGGCTGAACTAACAAGCTGAACTACAGGTAAGGAAACCGCCTATCATCTGAGTCGATACATATACATACCTGTATATGTATAGTCGGTGATCCCGCCTCAATAATATCATATCCGATACCATATCTATAATCAGGCATCCCAAGTCAAGAGTGAGGATCAATCATCAATATAGCTCGTACGTAAATCCGTCGTACGGCATCCCAATCTGGGTACGGGTCAATATCACATTCATCATACTATTCACCTGGTATCCTCTTTATCAAATATCATGATCGGGGTACTGATCTACGTCTAGTACCATACTGATACCGCCTACGTATGCATGGACGTGTGTGAAACACTACGTCAAGGACCCGCTACAACGTCATGTCGTATCTAAAATACGAACCCTGCTATATCACCGATCTCACGGCCTCAAATCAAATCTCATCGACTCAGCTCAATCCCAAGTATCATCCTCAATCCGTATGTGAACACATAGTCCCATACCCATGTGAACACATAACTATAAAGAATCCCATGAGCACATTTCAATAGGAATGTATGCAAGTATGTATGTGTGTATGTGTGTGTAACACTACCCTAGGGTTCGCAACACTAAAAAATAGACCAACACACCAATATCCATCCTAAGCATCGTTATTAATCCTAAATAACATATAATAATTGTTGGTGTGTATACGCATCTGTATACACCACCACGGACTGCGGGGGTGCTATACGCCATCCACCCGACTTCTCCCCGTAGATATAAATCTACTCACCTGGTCCTCGCTAGCCGGTGCCGACGTTGCCACGCGCTTGCTTGTCGTCTCGAAGTCCACATGGGGGTACCTACATATCATAACGCACCATATCTCATTAAAATCCGACTCATGATCAAAACGACGCACGAATCCCACATAGGTCAAAACCTATGGTTGCTTTCACAAATCAACCCAAAAACCCTCGACGTCGGCGTACAAACGCCAAACCATCGAGAAAAACCCAAATACACTCATTTGCACATTCACGAACACTAATTTTAATATAAACTAGGTTAAAACTCACAAAAACGCCAATTTCACTCAAAAAGTCATTTTTCCGAAAATCTAGCAAGCACAATTCGCCGTTTTTGTACAAAACACGATGTTTAAATGAATGTAGCGGCCAATATATTTATTAAATATCTTAAATAAGTCATAAAAACCATTTCCATAATTTAAACTCATAAATTTGCATAATTTTCAAAAACTCTAGTTAGCAAAAACAAAACTTAATTTAGACATTTCCATGCAACAATATAAAATTTAACTACTAAATTACTTTCTACAAATTCTAAGATGGTAAGCTACCCATCACAACCATACACCAATTCACAATAACCTAACTTTCATTCAAACCCTTTTCTTGAATTCCAAAACGTGCAATTAAACTCACATATCCAAATAACACTTAAATAAATTAGCTTAAGAAATTAGTAACAATTTAAGCAACAAAATGTTTAGAAATATACCCAAAAGCATATGAAGATCCACAAGCATCCATGGCACTCCAAAATGCTCTCTTTTCACAAGGATCCATGCTTGAAATGCTAAGGAATAATGGGTAAGTGTTGGATTTGGAAAAAAGCTTTGAAATTGTATGGATTTTGAAGCTTTTTTATGGATTTTTGAAGCAAAAATGGAGTGAGAACTTGGGGAGGGGGGGCTGCTGCTAAGGGATCAGTTTTGGCCAGATTTTGGGGGGAGTGGGCGAGTGAGGAGAGAGAGTGAGGTGGGGAAACTTGTTTCAAGTCAAAGTCAACTCAATTTATATCATTTTCTACTCTTTTCTTTTCTTTTCTTTTCTTTTCTTTTCCTTTTCTTTCCTTTGCAAACCAAGTGGGGAAAAAGTGAGGGCTGCTGAATTTGGCTAAGGGGAGGAGTAAGTGGGGGTGTGTGGGTGTGGGTACGGGTGTGGGGTGATGAAAAATGATAAATACAATACCCCAAACATCCATTTACGCTAAAAAAAAGCCATTTTTCTTCAATAATTTCTAAACCATTTTGGCAAATGATTTCGTTCCAAAAACCACATGATAAATTTTTATTTAATGTTTTATGATGCACAAAATTTGTTTCAACTCATTCTAATTTGTAATTTTCCCTAATTAAATGTATTAGTGACGGCTTAAAATAATAATAAAATAATATTTTTTCAGAAAATTTGAAAGCGGCTCAATAAACACCAAATAATAGCAATTACATAGCTAGAATATGTCTATTTAATTTTTATAATAAGATATTTGTATTTTGACTTTTTACAGAAAACCCCCTCATTTTACCGATTTTCCGAAATTTCACCGAAACGATTTTCAAAACGCTATAAGATGGGTCTCAAGATTTTGTGGTGGGTTTTAGGTTACAACACTATGTCACTGTGATGGGAACTTTTCCAGAAAACACCTGGTTCTATAGCAGATCACAGAGACCTCAAGTTGACACTAAAAATACGATATTTTCACAAAACACTACCTTTAGTGTTCTAATCCATAACAATAAGGCAACACAACAAAATAACTCCTAAATATCAGTTAGAGGTCATTACCTAGCCACTCTTGCTCAAAAATCCTAGCTTTCCAAGCTCCAAGGAGACCAAGTGGCTAATTCAAGACATTTGAAGTGTTTAAATGGGATTTTGTGAAGTTTAGTAAGGTTTTTGTGATGAGAGAGTGAGGGTTCAGTTTGGGGTGAGGGAAATGAATAATAATTGAGAGTGAGAGAGAGATTAATTGATGAGAGGTGAGTGTAGGGTGAACCCTTTCCTTACACTCACTCTCCCCCTTACCTCATTAAATGCTCACATAAATGCTTCATGAATCCCTTGCCACCTCTCTCTCTCTCTCAATCCAAAGCAAGAGATATTTTCTCACCCAAAAATATCTAAGGCAAGGTTAAATTAGGGCAAGGATTAACTAAGGTGTCTTGGTCTCTTAACAAGATTAACACTAACTAACCCTCACATTAACATGCACGTGTGTTTGCAAGTCATAACAAATAATATAAAAAAATATTAATTTATTGTTATAAAATGTGAGGAACCCAATTTGGTAAACGTTTTCTTAAAACCCGCATTAACGCTTAAATAACACTAATCGCATTCCAAGGTGTTACAATCTCCCCCCTTAAAGAAAATTCGTCCATGAATTAAAATTTTATACAAGCGTACCTTCAAAGAGAGTTGGCCTCCCAAGTGATCTCCTCACTAGTCGGGCTACGCCAAAAAACCTTCACAGATGGCAAGACCTTTGACCGAAGTTTCTTCACCTGCCGATCCAATATAACTACCGGCTGCTCGGTGAACGAAAGATCATGCTCAAGCTGAATGGTCTCGTGCTGAATCATGTGAAAATAGTCATGAAGGTATCTACGAAGTATCGACACATGGAACACGGGGTGAACATCCGAAAAACTGGACGGGAGCGCCAAACGGTAAGCAACAGTACCGACTCGCTCAAGGATCTCGAAGGGACCTACAAATCTGGGACAGAGCTTCCTCTTCATCCAAAATCTCATAACGCCCTTCATCCGAGAAATTCGCAGGAGTACATGATCTCCCACCGTGAAATCAAGTCTGCGACGACGACGGTCGGCATAAGACTTCTGTCTGCACTAGGCTGCTCTCATCCTGTCCTGAATCAGCTGGATCATCTCCGTAGTCTCCTGAACTAGCTGGGGTCCCAAAACCCTACTCTCACAGAGTTCTGTCCAACAGACTGGCGATTGACACTTCTTACCATATAAGGCCTGGAAAGGTGCCATCTGAATAGTCTCCTGAAAGCTGTTGCTGTAGGAGAACTCAATCAACGGCAAATGACGATCCCAACTTCCACAAAAATCAAGCACGCACGCCCGAAGCATATCCTCTAGAGTCTGTATCGTCCGCTCTGACTGACCATCGGTCTGCGGATGGAAAACGGTGCTAAAATTCAACTGGGTACCCAAATCTTCCTGAAGCTTCTGCTAAATACGGATAGTAAACTGGTTGATCCTGTCGGATACAATGCATGTGGGAACGCCGTGCAAACGCACAATCTCATCTATATACAACTGAGCATACTGAGCATAACCGAAAGTGTTCTTTACTGGAAGGAAGTGAGCCGCTTTCGTCAACCGGTCAACAATCACCCAAATGGAGTCATAGCCCTGACTGGTCCTGGGTAGACCCACAACAAAGTCTATGGAAATCTGCTCCCATTTCCACTCAAGAACGGGTAAAGGCTGCAACTCTTCAGCCGGTCTCTGATGCTTAGCCTTGACTTGCTGACAAGTCAGGCATCTCGAAACGAAGTCCGAAACATCACGCTTCATCTCTTTCCATGAGTAAATGTCTCTCAAGTCATGGTACATGTAACGTTTTGAAAATCGTTTCGGTGAATTTCGAAAAAATCGGTAAAATAAGGGGGTTTTCTGTAAAAAGTCAAAATACAAATATCTTATTATAAAAATTAAATATACATATTCTAGCTATGTAATTGCTATTATTTGGTGTTTATTGAGCCGCTGGTGAAATTTCAAATTTTCTAAAAAAAAATATTATTTTATTATTATTTTAAGCCGTCACTAATACATTTAATTAGGGAAAATTACAAATTGGAATGAGTTGAAACAAATTTTGTGCATCATAAAACATTAAATAAAATTTTATCATGTGGTTTTTGGAACGAAATCATTTGCCAAAACGGTTTAGAAATTATTGAAGAAAAAAGGCTTTTTTTTGGTGCAAATGGATGTTTGGGGTATTGTATTTATCATTTTTCATCACCCCACACCCGTACCCACACCCACACACCCCCATTCACTTCTCTCCTTGGCTGAATTCAGCAGCCCCCATCTTCTTCCCCACTTGAATTTCAAAGGAAAGAAATGAAAGAAAAGAAAGTCAAAGGGTGTAAACTTTGTCTTTTCCTCCCCACTTTCTCCATCTCACTCTCTCTCCTCCCTCCCCCCCTCAATTTTCTGGCCGAGCCCCATTCCTCCCTTAACAGCAGCAACCCCCCTTCTCATCTCATTTCTCTCCAAAATTCCAAGAAAAATCAAGTAAAACCTCACAATTTTCCAAATACAAACCTTACCCATTTTTCCTTAGCTATTCTTGTATGGATCTTGGTGAAGGGAAGCATGTTTGGAAGGCTAGATTTGTGCTAGATCTCAAGATAATTGTGGGGTAAATTCTTAACCTTATGGCTAATTGTTGTTTAATTATGATAAGCTATCTTATTCATGTTAGTTATATATATGCCCTAGAGGCCATTACTGTACATAGGATGTATATTGTAGTGGATGCTGGGACATATATAGGGAGGACTTTCTTGCTCGACATGATAGTATGCTATCTGGTTGCCCTTTACCTTAACGTGTATGCTAATTGTCTCTCTGTTACATGTTGGTAAAGCCCTTAGGATGTGTGCTTGACTACCTGGACTATGATGCGGATCATACTAGTGGGGACATGGTAGTCCATAAGTACATCCTTCAAAGTCCCTAGTCGTGGGTGTATCGAGACGGGGCATCGATATACCAGAGTAGACTAGCGTGTACCTTCTCGACCCATATAGATGGGCGATGGATGATCCCATATCCATCGGTGTTTGACATCAGAGATGATATACGGGTGCTCAGTAGAGACTGGGTACACTGGACGGACTCGCCGAGAACTCCCAGATGGTATTATACCTCACGTCAGATGGCAGTTCTCTGGTGACACTAGTACAGAGTAGTCTGTTGACCCGAGATCGTCATAGAGTCTTGTGTGGTTCCCACTGTGCTTTGATTTCCATCTTACCACGTCCAAGAGGGCGTGCAAAATGGTGGTTTTTGGGTACAGTCCCGAGTCACATGGAGGCAATGAGCGATAGGAGGGGATTCGTCTCTCCCGGTATAGGGAGTTGATGTTGCGCTGTGTTCGATTGGCTATAACCGGAAATCCCTGGCCAGGGTTGCTGAGATTTACTGGTAAGTGTTACCAGTAGTTTCTCGAATTGTTATAGACCTCATATCGACACGACTTATCGAGCTATTGGGGTCTGACGTTTACCACCCCTAGGCAAGATATGCGACATATCAGACGATCAGACCGGACTGTACGGAAGTGTTACTGGTTGGATTCACTGGAGTGTGAGCTGGCTTGCTCGTCGATCTTCAGATCGCTCAATACCCGGGTGGACGTTACGTTTAGCAGACCGCTTGCGGCTTGTGGGTGATTGATATGATCATCACCTGCTGCCGGCGTATTGACGGGTCTTTAGAGTCCTACACAGAGGTTTCCTGGCTCAAGCGAAACGAAATAGGAGCGCATATGAGATATGTGCGGGACCGAGAATAATACCAGTATGTGATACTGTATTCGATTCTCGCGATGTGACATTGATCGGTTATATGCGATATAGCCGGGTTATCGGATCAAGTGTTGATTCGATAAGTTGTTACTATTGATACCAGTCGGTTATGTGCGACATGACCGGATCATTGAATCAAGTATTGATTTAATGATTTAATGTATAATTATATATATTTGATATATTACTTTGCATTAACTAGTATCGGTTCACTTTGAATGGATTTTCTCACTCGGATGTGCGCATTGAATATGCGATATGATTTTGTGCACATGTTTGTATCATGTTTGATGATACATGGTTTTTTGGTTAAGTGTATAGAATTGAACAATGGTTAAGATGATGATTAGGGTTATGTTTATTCTTTTAGTTATTTGCTTATTCATTTATTCTTTTTGTTGGAGATAGTGCCCTCAGAGTCAATTATTAGGTCACAGGTACGTGATTGTAATGATTGAGGGAGGACCTATCCCGGTAGGACAGTCTTACTCGAGAAGATAGTATGCTATCTGGTTTACCTTTATCATCGTGTACTGTTTTAGGTGACCTGACACGTCGCTATTACACGTTGATAGAGCCCCTAGGATTCTTGCTTGACCACCAGCAGTATGAGGGCGATCATATAAGTGGGAGCTGGGGGTCTACAAGCATATCCTTAAAAGGTCCCTAGTCGTGGGAGTTTCGAGACCGGGCATCGATACTCCATTAGTAGACTAGTGTATACAGTCGAGACCCCGACGAGGGGCGGTGGCCGGTCTCACAAGCCACTGGTGTCAGTTGGATCACCTAAGATGTATACAGGTGCTCATTGGGTTATGAGTACACCGGACAGGACTCGCCGGGAACATGCTAGTTGGTCATATACCAGATGTCAGATGGCAGTTCCCTGGTGACATGTGTGCAGGTTAGTTCATCGACCTGGGGATCGTCATTTGTCTCGTATGAGTTCCCACTGTACTTTGATTACTACCCTACCACGGCTCAAAGGAGTCGTGCAAACAGGTTTTAGTTGGGTACAGTCCCGAGCCACATGGAGGCAGTGAGCGTATCTTCAGGGGTTCGTCTCTCCCGGTATTGGGGGTGAGGTCGTGCTGTGTCTAGGAGAGCCATTACACAAAGTCCTTGGCCAAGGCAAGGAGATTTACTGGTAGGTATTCCAGTAGTATCTCAGGGTGTTCTGGGCTACACTCCGACACGACTTGTACCGCTTTTGGGGGTCTGACTTTTACCAACCCCCTAGGCCCGCCATGCGATACTCATAGACGAACGGACCGGACTGCACGGATATTGTCACTGACAGGCTCAGTAGGGTGTCAGGATGAGTTCGCTCATCGACGTCCTTTTTAGTCAATACCTGGTAGCCCGTTACGTATTGGCTTATACCTCTGACGTGCTAGTGGTTAAATCCACAACCAAGGTGTTGACGAGTCTTTAGAGTCCCCCACATTCAGTTACTCAGCTTTCGGGCGAAAGGTTGTAGAGGCCGTATGGAGATATGGCAAGGTCCGATCAGATACGTGCGGTATTGCACGGATCAGGATCGGACAGTTTGTACTATAGGCCGTATGGTTATATGGCAGGGTTCGATCAGATACGTGCGGTATTGCACGGATCAGGATCGAACAGATATTACTAGCCGGCTTTGGTTTAAGCCGGATCCTAGTATAGTACAGTGTAGATTTTGTCTCATTGCATTTGTATTTCGGTCGAAATACAGATGCGGGTGTGTATGCACAGTATCGGGGTTTTCCTGTAATTTATTACGGGACCAGTTTTTGGAGTTGTCAGTTTGCTTTCCGTTTCGGCCAATTTCCTTTGTTCCGTTCATTGGCCGATGATTGGTGGAGGAGGGTTTATTTGCATTGTTGCAAATAGGCTTTTGTGGAGGGGGGTCTTTGCTTATTGTAGCATCATGATGGTTTTCATGATGTGCACCATCTTTGACTTTTCCTTTCTCATCATGGTTGGACTTTGGGAGGTGATGATGGTGGTGTTGAGTGTGGGTTTTGTTTTTGTGATGATTCTTTTTGCATGATGGCATTCTTTTCTCTCTCCATTGTATTATTGGATGGCTTGCTTATTCTATCAAACCTCTCCCTCATTTCTCACTCACCCTCTCACATGCATGGCCGGCCAAGTCCTATAGGGGGCTATCCAAAATTGTAGTGTGGGTTTTTGTGGTTCTTTTCATGTTCCAAAATCCAAAAACTCCTCCAAATACTCCTTGTATCATTCCTCCACCAAAAGGGTGATTCCGATAACCCCAAAAGTGAGACACAAGTTCTACTAAACATTCTACAGCAAATCTTGGGCACGTCGAGTAGCCGGCTTCGTGCCCGAGTTGCCTCGGCATTGAGGTGGGAGCCCATAAACAAAGTAGGCGATGTGGTGCACTTCCGGCGACGAGGAGGAGACAGGACTTTCCGCAGGAGATCGGGACCATGACGAGAAGACCGGAGGACTTGGATCGTCGGTATATCTCTAACCCATCTTCTTGTTAGCTTAGACTTGTTAATGGTTACGATCCGGGTGTTTAGTGCGCGGTGGTGCCGGTTTGCTAAGTCCGCAAAAATTAAAGTTTTTCACCGCTTCCGCATTCCGGCGTCGGAATGACGGCCGGGGCGCCGCCGTGCACTTACAGTGGTATCAGAGCCTCGCCATTAACTTAGTCTAGCTTGGTGTAGTGTGTTTTTCTGTTTCGATCGATCGAATGTTCCAAAACTACATTTTTGTTAGCATCAGTTTTCTGTTGGAATTTTTTGGTGTCGAAAAATTTTTCAGGTTGTAAAATATTGATGTACTGGAAAATCTAAGAGCTCTGTAAAAATTCGACGAAGTAACTCCACAGTGGGAGCGCGGAACCGCCGCGAAAACCCCCTTCCCGCCGCCCTTCCGCCGCACACTGTGGAGATCACTTCACCAATTTTTTACAGAGGCCTTCTGGGCTTAAAATATGGGTTTTGGAATATTAAAATTGGGCCCAGGTTTTCTGTGAGTGCTACAGTTTTGATTGGGGGCCCACTTGTTAATTTTTGATCGATCGGATATTTTAAACACATTTTTCACAGTATTCACATTATATCTGCGACCGTGAATGTCACTTGATCGGTAAATCCGGTCTAACTGCTATAGCCCGGTTAGACGGATTTGCGAACGTGACTTTCACGTTGATGTTTTGTTTTTGCTGTGATGTTGCGGATCGGTCGTGGGGGATAGCCTGGATGCAATGCTAGTATAGTTTTGTTGTATTATGTACATTTGATATTGCGGGGCGAGCGTCCGACATGTGGACTGCCGTCACTGCCTGTTTGTATTATTATTTTGGGGCACGACCTGGTTGCGGTCGATGTACCCGTTGTATGTATATTTTATTTTCTGTACTAGGATTGCCCCGCGGAGGGGTGCACGGATAGCCGGGTTCTAGAGGGCAACAAGCCCGCATCTCATGGCATTGAGACGGAGGGGGCTTCACTCTGGGATTGGCGGGCTATTCGCCGCACTCGTAGGGCGTACAGGTTGACCCAGGAGGGGTGCCCAAGTTACCGGATTCCGTGAAGTGCTGGGTGGTCCATTCACGGCGCTGAAGGGGGCTGCCTCGCTTCAGGTTTTGGCGGGTAACTTGCCGCGCCCGTAGGGGTCTAGGATTTCAATGCACAGGCTATCCACACGACCAGGGGAACGTCGGGTTTCAGCGGCTCTGTGAAACCCGGGGATCCCAGATATCTGTATTGTTTCTGTGATGTTGCATTTTATTCACGCCTTGAGCGAATATAATATATTGGTATATATATTAGTAGATGTTGTATATGTTTTTCATCCGCGCTAGTCCAGTCCCCGCTCTGTCGTTAGTTAGCAAACCTAACGGGTAATGATGGGACCCAGTGGCGAATGCGGATGGCATATACGTACATCAGTATATTTTCGTTCTTTTTGGTGTGATCAATTGATGGGACTGCATTGATTCGGATCAATGCAAGTTAAAACAAACCTAATCTGATGTTGTTGGACCACTTTTCAAAAAGCTATTATTGCAAGGACGTTCACTTTTGTTTTGCACCGTGATATTCGGTTATGAATATCCTGCTCCTCAGTCGACGAGGCAAGGGCCGAGATCCCTTCACCGGGAGTGACCCCTTGGACAAAAGTTTGCGTCAGGGCATTAACTTCACTATAGCCGATTACTTTTGCTTTGCATCGCGGTATTCATTTGGAATATCCTGCACCCCATTCTACGGGGAAAGAGCCGAGATCCCTTCACCGGGAGTGACCTCTTTAACAACGGTTTTCGTCACTATATTTTCAAAAAGCTATCCGTTCCTTCAACGATATCAAGTTCTTTACGTTAAAGGTTTTCGCCAGAAACCATTCGTAGCCCTCCGTCGTTTCATATGGGTAGTCAATAGTATTCAAGCTGTGTTTGTTGGCCAAAGTCAAGGCACAGTGTTTGGTAGCTGTTGGTTATTCATATGCAGCATAGATAGATGCGTTGGTTTGGAACAGTCGTATAGCCTTGTTGGCCAAAGTCAAGGGCTTGTGCGGGTGGATTCGAATCAACCTGGAGAATGACAGGTGGAACTTGACATGTGACTTATGATTTGTTGGCCAAAGTCAAGGTCATAAGAGCATGGGGCAGAAATCACATCGGGAGTTTCAAAAGAACTGAAACTTGCCAGATATGCGCATACCTTCTGGAGTGTGATACCGTGAGCGGATTCCGTCACGTTATCATGCGATGATAGTTGGATCCCGATTCCCACTGATGAGTTAGTTTACTCCTCGGGTGATCCCGACTAATTCTTCTTTCAGGTTTGGAGGAGAATTTGAGGTACAGTGGGAGGATTCCAGATTAGATAAATTGGTAACCATTCTGATCTAGGTTAGAGTGCACGCTGAGTGTTTCTTTTCTCTCTCTCTCTGGCAGCGACCATTTGACCCGACCCTAAGACTTTGACTCAGTGACCAAGTTGACCGAACTTTCTTAAACACCGGCTTTTGGATTGTCAGAGTTGCAAACCTCATTGCCACTCCTACTTTTACCCTTTTCTCCAGGACACCCCGTTTTACTACGAACGTCCACTTTCATTGGACAAAACCATCGTATGGTTAGATACGAACTCGAAAGAATTTATTCGAGGATGGTTTCCGGTTCTGGAGAAAACGGATAGGATTATTCAGTTGTCTTTTCCTTTTACCCTCTCTCAGGTTACGAGTACTTCTTGGTTTAGGAGTAGTACACCTATTACGCAAATTGGATTATCTTCTTCCAAACCTTAGGCTGGTGCCGACCGGTGGGGAATGAAGAAAACCAATTAGCATAACGATGGTGTGCAGAAGGTATTAAGTTAAGACAAAGCAAGGGATTAGTAAGAGGGCAAAGTAAATTGCAACAGATATTCACGACCAAACCAGGTATTTCGTTACCACTCCCACATCACCTTTGTATTTCTCCAGGACACTCCGTATCACTACGAAGATCCACAGTTTATTTGGATACTCCATCGTATGGTTATATACGAACTCGAAAGGAACTTGTTCCAGTTCGGGGATGGATTCTGGTTCAGGAGAAATAGGAATAAGATTTATTCAGGTGTCTTTTATCTTCACCTTCTCTCGCATTGCGAGTGTTCCTAGGATTAGGACATTACACCCATTATGCTTATTGGATAGTCTTCTTCCAAACCATAGGCTGGTGCCGAACGGTAGGGAAGGAAGAAAACCATTTGGCCTAAAGGGGTGTGCAGGAGGTAATGACTAAAGACAAATGAAGGGATTTGGAGAGGTGGGAAAGAACTATACGGTTACAGTCGTGAATCTGGAAGAGGCATTACTAGGAATACCAGGATACCCCATCGAAACACTTCGATGTTTCAGTTTCACTGTGTAATGTTAAAGGAAAACTGATTTCCCGATTAGATACTTACTCCAGGGTATGTATTTACCAGGTACGATTCTCACATCTGTATGGTTTTACAGATGATGAGTGGGAGTAAGTTATTGGGAATTGGGTGATTATCCTCATTATATCGGGATTCGTTGTAATCGGTGATATTTGAGGAAATCACCTGGGCTGTTTGCCGGTCGGCAAATATTTGGTTTTGAATATCCGCTGTTATGCACCAATTTCAAATTGATATATCTGTACGTCTATTTTCATAGAGTGAGATATACCTTTCTGAAATTATGTCTACGACATTTACCTATATCAGTGGATGGTTAGGTAAGGAGCATTAAACAGCGGTGTAATTCTTCTTAACCATAAGTACAGTTTTCAACCTACGACACACAGTGAATGAGTAATCAGACTCAAGGGACTTATACAGAGTATTGTATGTTGTCCAGGGTCCATCAGGACAGAGGGGTTGGTCCTCGTACTATATTCGGTTTACTTATGACTTCTCTAGTTTTTAGACAGGTGTTTCGCGGAAACACAGAGTCCGAATTTTGAGAAATTATAGGTATTTGAATAGAGTAGAGAACCAGATGTAGCAAGTATCGGGATTCTTCAAAGAGATCGAGGATGTAGATACTTGTGTACGGTATTCAGTTGATAGTAATGTTTTAAGAGATCTTGCTTCTCTTTCAGGTTACTCATAATTGGAAGCATTCCTAAGTTGAGTAACGCTGATCGGCCTCCTTCCATTTAGTTGACATGCACTGGAGACAGTTGCATGATTTGGATCTGGTTCAATTAAATCAGTGCCTCTGGTCCTATATGGGATATAGAACAGTTCATATCTTAACGATGTTAAGGTACGGGGAGTTGTCCGGCTTATGCTTAAAACCAGACACTGGACAACTCAAGGCACGTTTCTGTAATGGCTGTTTGTGGGTTGACCCAGGCTATGACGCGGGTTGATTTTCTACCATCTGGATGAACAATAGCAATATTGTTCTAGACTCGCCACAGTTTTAATAAAAATGGATTTTTTCAGAAAAACAGTAGTGGGAGTATGGTAGAACTGGAAGTGATTCCAGAACCACAAACGATTACTGAAGATCTGACAGGAACCTAAAGATTCAATCTGGATTGACATTCCATTGGCCACTCCGCAGATAAGGTGGGTAACTTCAGGCACCCGAGAGGTACTACGGTAGCCTTAAGGACGGTGACAGGGAAGTTCTTGTTTACCCACAATTACCATTGCTGTTGTTCCAGGGTGCGAGACCCGGCGGGAGGATGAGTATAGCGTCGTTCTAAACTAGTTTTAGAAGTGTACGTGTATATGACTCTGCCAGAGGATTGTCGTAGTCAGTGGGAGCAGCGGAAGCATTGGTGGACAGGTAGCTTATGTCTATTTATAGACTAAAGCAGATGTAGCGGAGATAGATCATCTATTTCTGATGTGACAGTCATAGGTTTGACTTCATCAGAATAGGGGATGGATCTGTTGAGAAGGTAGTAGGGTGTGATGTCATGGTGTTTGGATGACATACACAGAGTAGGAAAGGAAACTCCTATACTACAACCGGTTATACTTTGGTCATCACACAGTGGTTTCTCCACACAGGACTTGGACATTATATCAGACATACTGGTTACTGGATCTATGGTATTAGATCTAGATTTGGGTGGTTTCCCAATCAGGGTACTTGACAGCATTCTAAGAGTATTTAGGATGGACGACTCCTGGCACGGTAGTGTACCTGCAGGTGATGGAGTCACCCTCTCTGAAGCTGTCTTACAGACTAAAGGGGAGAGGGATGTGCATGATTGGCAGATCACTTGCTCAGGCAATTGAGTCAATCATGAGATGTCAAGTACCACACCAAATGTTGTTCTTGCACTAGATGCGATAAGTTGACATTGATCCAATCCTGGAGAAACGGTCGGAAGCAGTTTTAGAACATAAGTGAATGTTCTAGGGATATGATAACGACAGCCTCATTCGGGAGACAGTTATCATTCCAGGCTTCCAAGGTGACATGGACGACAAGGAGGTTGTCAGAGTTATAGTTTTCCTTCTAACGAAGGGCAGTATTTTGGACAGGTGATCCAAGGCAATACTGAGGGTGGCATGGCGCAGGATACTGATTAAGTTCAGTTGACGATACAGTCTAAGGAGTTTGGATTTGGAGTTCATTTATGAGCTATGTCCCATCAGACATCCAGACACATCCTAAGACAGGTATTGCTCTTTTCGGGAGATGGCTTTCTCCGCGAACTTGAGATATAGAGAGACATAGAAAGAAACAACTAAGCGGATCCACTCACTGAGGCTATTCCTCGAACGCAATAGTTCCGCAAACGAGCTTTGTGAGACTGACTAGTAGAGGAGTTGGATGTTCGGTATCACACGGGCTGTGAGTATGCGACATCGCAATAATTAGCCTTGAGTGCAAGTGGGAGATTGTTGGAGATAGTTCCCTCAGAGTCAATTATTAGGTCACAGGTACGTGATTGTAATGATTGAGGGAGGACCTATCCCGGTAGGACAGTCTTACTCGAGATGATAGTATGCTATCTGGTTTACCTTTATCATCGTGTACTGTTTTAGGTGACCTGACACGTCGCTATTACACGTTGATAGAGCCCCTAGGATTCTTGCTTGACCACCAGCAGTATGAGGGCGATCATATAAGTGGGAGCTGGGGGTCTACAAGCATATCCTTAAAAGGTCCCTAGTCGTGGGAGTTTCGAGACCGGGCATCGATACTCCATTAGTAGACTAGTGTATACAGTCGAGACCCCGACGAGGGGCGGTGGCCGGTCTCACAAGCCACTGGTGTCAGTTGGATCACCTAAGATGTATACAGGTGCTCATTGGGTTATGAGTACACCGGACAGGACTCGCCGGGAACATGCTAGTTGGTCATATACCAGACGTCAGATGGCAGTTCCCTGGTGACATGTGTGCAGGTTAGTTCATCGACCTGGGGATCGTCATTTGTCTCGTGTGAGTTCCCACTGTACTTTGATTACTACCCTACCACGGCTCAAAGGAGTCGTGCAAACAGGTTTTAGTTGGGTACAGTCCCGAGCCACATGGAGATAGTGAGCGTATCTTCAGGGGTTCATCTCTCCCGGTATTGGGGGTGAGGTCGTGCTGTGTCTAGGAGAGCCATTACACAAAGTCCTTGGCCAAGGCAAGGAGATTTACTGGTAGGTATTCCAGTAGTATCTCAGGGTGTTCTGGGCTACACTCCGACACGACTTGTACCGCTTTTGGGGGTCTGACTTTTACCAACCCCCTAGGCCCGCCATGCGATACTCATAGACGAACGGACCGGACTGCACGGATATTGTCACTGACAGGCTCAGTAGGGTGTCAGGATGAGTTCGCTCATCGACGTCCTTTTTAGTCAATACCTGGTAGCCCGTTACGTATTGGCTTATACCTCTGACGTGCTAGTGGTTAAATCCACAACCAAGGTGTTGACGAGTCTTTAGAGTCCCCCACATTCAGTTACTCAGCTTTCGGGCGAAAGGTTGTAGAGGCCGTATGGAGATATGGCAAGGTCCGATCAGATACGTGCGGTATTGCACGGATCAGGATCGGACAGTTTGTACTATAGGCCGTATGGTTATATGGCAGGGTTCGATCAGATACGTGCGGTATTGCACGGATCAGGATCGAACAGATATTACTAGCCGGCTTTGGTTTAAGCCGGATCCTAGTATAGTACAGTGTAGATTTTGTCTCATTGCATTTGTATTTCGGTAGAAATACAGATGCGGGTGTGTATGCACAGTATCGGGGTTTTCCTGTAATTTATTACGGGACCAGTTTTTGGAGTTGCCAGTTTGCTTTCCGTTTCGGCCAATTTCCTTTGTTCCGTTCATTGGCCGATGATTGGTGGAGGAGGGTTTATTTGCATTGTTGCAAATAGGCTTTTGTGGAGGGGGGTCTTTGCTTATTGTAGCATCATGATGGTTTTCATGATGTGCACCATCTTTGACTTTTCCTTTCTCATCATGGTTGGACTTTGGGAGGTGATGATGGTGGTGTTGAGTGTGGGTTTTGTTTTTGTGATGATTCTTTTTGCATGATGGCATTCTTTTCTCTCTCCATTGTATTATTGGATGGCTTGCTTATTCTATCAAACCTCTCCCTCATTTCTCACTCACCCTCTCACATGCATGGCCGGCCAAGTCCTATAGGGGGCTGTCCAAAATTGTAGTGTGGGTTTTTGTGGTTCTTTTCATGTTCCAAAATCCAAAAACTCCTCCAAATACTCCTTGTATCATTCCTCCACCAAAAGGGTGATTCCGATAACCCCAAAAGTGAGACACAAGTTCTACTAAACATTCTACAGCAAATCTTGGGCACGTCGAGTAGCCGGCTTCGTGCCCGAGTTGCCTCGGCATTGAGGTGGGAGCCCGTAAACAAAGTAGGCGATGTGGTGCACTTCCGGCGACGAGGAGGAGACAGGACTTTCCGCAGGAGATAGGGACCATGACGAGAAGACCGGAGGACTTGGATCGTCGGTATATCTCTAACCCATCTTCTTGTTAGCTTAGACTTGTTAATGGTTACGATCCGGGTGTTTAGTGCGCGGTGGTGCCGGTTTGCTAAGTCCGCAAAAATTAAAGTTTTTCACCGCTTCCGCATTCCGGCGTCGGAATGACGGCCGGGGCGCCGCCGTGCACTTACACTTTTATTCTTTTAGAAAAAGAAAAAGAAATGAGATAAATGGTGGCATTCTTTTCATTCTTGAAGCTTCATGAATACTTTGACCATGTCACCATTTTTGTCTTCTTTTTAACCCTAACCATTCTCATTAACTCAAGTTAACTCTCTACACTTTACCATGGTCATTATTATGATAAGAATTATTATTCTAATATATTCATTATTCTTATCATAACAATTTCCTTCTTCTTCTTCATTTTTCAAGTGAAGAAAACCAAGCTCCATCAATGGTGAATTGATGAAATGAGTGAGAAATCCAATTCTAAAGTGAACCCAACTCCTATTTCTTCATCCTCTACCTCTTGCCAAGTAGTAGAGTGTGTTTCCTTCACAAGTTTTCATGGCAAGGTGAAGGTGGAGCTTGATTTAGCGATGCCTCGACGTAGATCATCTTCGGCATGGACATCGACGACCTAGCTTGTCTATTCTCCGATGAAGCCGACGCTAGAGCCCGGATTCTTTTTGGACAGCGGAGAGGAATTCATCATGGAGCTATGGAGGTGGAGAAACGGATCTACAAAGGTTGTATTTCGGATTCTTATAGTTAAGTGTTAACTAGTTTACATTTCGCCTAGAAATCTAGCAATCGATCCGTACACTAGGGTTTCTCGGCACCATAATTTTCGAAATTGGCATGGTTGATGCCCTGTGAGACCTCTTGAGAGTGCCTAGGAACCCTACAGTGGTATCAGAGCCTAGCTAGAGCCTTAGGCGAAGTCTAGACGGAATTTGAAGTCCGATCGAACCAGAAAGTCCAAAATTTCCATGCTCTCTGTACATTTTTGAAAACAGTGAGTTTTTCAACATTAAAAATATGCAGAAAATCAAGCAGGGTTTTATAGGAATTACTGTAAATTTCATGGACCTAATTCCACTTTTCCACCGCGGTTCCGCGGCATGAGCAATGCTCATGCGGCGGATCCGCGGCCGTACGGTAATATTGTTCAGTGAATCTTACACAGTAACTCCTAATTAATTATTCTGGATTTTCTGGGAATTTTTAATATTAATTCAAGAGTTGAATTTTCTGGGTTGTTTTGGGGATTCGAATGTTCGATCGGATTATCAGATTTTGTCTATATGGCTTTCCGGATAATTTTTAGAATATGTTAAAAACTTCGACCGGATATAAATACCCAATTTTTCCCCTGTCGGGAAATTTCCAAGTGTTGGATTTTTCCGTAGTTTAACGACGTTCTAAGTAGTGCAAGTAACTCGATGGACCCTCTAGAAGACAACAAACCTTAACTCGATTATGTGACCGTCTTGAACTGCCCTTTGAACCTTCGGGTTTGGGGCAGTACGGCGTGCCACATGTGAGGCGTTGGCTTGACCCTTCTACGGCTGGACCGTTGGTACTGAGGCACGAACTGAATGTTGTTAGACTTATTTCATGTGTTGATCTATATCGGGAAAACTTGGGTGTTCGAATGTTCAATCGGAAAGTTTAACATTTTCTAATTATCTGGAATGTGATACAATAATTGGAATTCACAAGAAGTTATGAGATAACTGAATGAATGTTATAAACGTAGCAGTTTAGTCTCACTTGATCGGTTGCCACGGAATTTTGATGTGATCAAAAGTCCGTCGCAATCACGTAGCGTACGCGGATACTCGCCGGTTAAACTTAATAGACAGCCTCACCCCATAGCCCCGACCAAGTGACTGTAGGAGAACCCCGTCGCCGAAAGCATCCGTCCGGGTGCTCGCGGTAGCGGTGTTCCGCCTTGGTGCACTTCGTCGACGGTATCTGGGGTGCGGCCGCCTACTGAAGTTTGCGACGAGTATTCGATCAGGATGTCGGGAATCTTGTTGAATTGCCCGACTTGATATTGAAAAGTGTTTTCGATTTTGAGACTAAAATGCGGGGTTTATAATTGTTAGGCATGCGATGTCTAAGTAATTCATTTGGTCAGGCATGCGATGTCTGAGGTGGTTGCGGATTCCAACTGTTGTAGTTTTACACTTTATTTTCTGTGACTGTAAGTGTAATATGTGATATCGCCGGTTTCGTTGCTATATGTCAACGACAATTGGGATGCGCATATTTACTTACGTTGATGACATGTGATGTTATGTGTTGCTGGATATGTTATATTGGATCGTCGTGTTTGAATAGCCGGGGGTTTTTATGTGAGATGAGTGTTTTTCATTTTCATTCATGTAAAAACTTGTATGTAATATTCTTTTATTGGGGCGCTTCCAGGTTGTGGAAGTTGTCACCGTTTGTATATTATTTACTTTTCCGCACTAGGATAGACCCAAGGAGGAGGGCACAAGTAACCGGGTTCTGGAGTCCAGTGGGAGACCAACTCGAGGAGTCGAGTCCGGGACTCCTAACTCTAGAATTGGTAGGGTTGCTTGTCGCTCTCGTAGGGGTCTAGGGGTGTGGGTTTGGCTATTCATCGCGACCGTGGAATCCGTGTTTTATACTGGCTCGTATTGAAAACACGGACGTCCTAGTATATCCAATATTTCATATGTTTCTTCTGCTGCGATATCTGTGATGTGATCATGTGATGTTCTGTGATTGATACAGTATATAGTATATATGATATATTATATAGACGTTACTTATGTTTTACACCCGCGCTAGCCCTGCCCCGCTCTGCCGTTAGTTACCTAACCTAACGGTGCACGAGGGGACATCGAGGCGAATGCGGATGGCATAAGTGTACGTCATATCTATCTGTGATGTTTAGGTAATTTAAATGATGGGACTTCATTAATGTGATTAATGAAATAAAAGAAACCTAAGATGTTGTAGAATCGAATTTCAAAATAAAACAGGTAGCTACAGTTTTTGCTTTGCACAGAGGTATATGTGATATATCCTGCACCTTATTCGATGAGGAAAGGATCGAGATCCCTTCACCGGGAGTGACTCCTTTAGCAATAACTGGCAGATGCTACACACTCGGTTTGTCTTTTGATTGCTTTTAAGAGTTTTTGCTTTACACAGTGATATATATGATATATCCCGCACCTCATTCGACGAAGAAAGGACCGACGATCCCTTCATCGGGAGTGACTCCTTTAGCAAAACTAGAAAAGCCTAAAAAACACTCCATTTCAAAATTCATTCGATCCTACAACGATATCAAGTTCATTACGCAATAGGTTTTCAGAAAAACCTGTCGTAGCCCTCCGTCATTTCAGATAAGTTGTAGTTAGTATTCGTGCTACGTTTGTTGGCCTGCGTCAAGGCGTAGTGTGCGGTAGCTAACTGGTGCTTATCTGCATAAGCATATGATGTGATTGGATTAGGGTAGTCGTGCGACTTTGTGGGCCTGCGTCAAGGGTCGTGTGGATGGGTTTAATTCAATCAGGAAATGACGGGTTGAACTTGACTAGCGGACTATGGTTTGTTGGCCTGCGTCAAGGTCATAGGACGCTAGGGGCAAAATTATCGGGAATTTTAAGTGTTGAAATTTGCAATGAGATTGCATACCTTCTATGAGATAGTTGGATCCCGATACCCGCTGCGAGTAAGAGTTACTCCTGGGAGAGTTTTACATATTACAATTAGCCGATCAAGTAGGTGTCTAGAAAGGTGTTAACGAGGTTACGCCTCTGGGAAAACGAGGTTTATATTAATTAGGTTCGTGCGAAAGCACGGGGGACCTCCCTCAAAGTACCGACACTGGCCTGGCTGAAAGATTGGCGAACTTGTAGTGTGTAATTAATCCCGGTTAGTCTTTCCTTTTAGGGTTTGAAGGAAGATTTGATAAAAAGCAGTGGGAGCCATCCTGATTAGATAAAATAATAACCAATCTATTCTTGACAGAGCGCACGCTGAGTGTTTTCTTCTCTCTCTCTCCAGGTAGCGACCATATCACGCCTTAATCAAGATAATAATACGGAACATTGACCGAACCCGCTTGTTATACTGAGCTGGGGAACGTTGGTCCCGCTCCAACTTATAAATGTTATAAGACAGAGCAGGAAATTGGGGAATACCGGAATTCCCGTGCCGCCCAAACGAAGAGAGTGCATATGATGCATCATCTTCGGGTGTGTTCGTTACAAAGAACTGTTTCTCAGTATCCTTTACGTCCTGGGTATGTGATACCAGATCAGGATCCCAGATATGTAATATGTTACATAGGGCTACAGATAGGTAGAGAACTGAGAATGGATGATAAGTTTCATGAGGCAGAAAACGGGGCAAATGTTGCAGCCAAGTCTGTTGGTCACTGTCACCCTGTATTACCAATACATTGATTCTGAACGAATGTTATTAGATACCGAACCTGATATACAAAATCATATCAGTCTCTTTATTAGTAAAGAAATGATAAAATTTTGTATTGTTGGATAATGTTTTGAACATTTCCTATATCAAAAGTTGAACGGTTCAGGCACGTTATCTAAAAGCATTGATGTTCTAAATCAAACTACAGTTCTTTAGTATACGGAACACACACAAGAGAAAGAGTTCAGAAATGAACAAATCCTACTTGAGGCATTGTAGACTAGGTCATATCAATGCGACCCGACTAGCTGAAGTTACATGTAGATGCATATTTAAATCAGTTTGAATTTACATCTTGTGAAACTTGCCAGTCATGTCACAGAGATAAGATGACCATAGCTCCGTTTAATGGAAACAGAGGAAGAGTTAGTAAACTCTTGGGATGATACATGTTGATGTATGTAGGTCCCTTGTCTACATATGCCAAGACTGGTTCTTTATACTTCTTTACGTTCTCTGATGATCTCTTTAGATTCAGACATATGTTCTTGTTGAAACACAAGTCAGAACCTTTTGAGATATTCACAGAATATAAGTTAGAAGTAGAGAACCAATAAGGGTACAAGTATTATGTCCTTTGATGTGATCAGGGAGGAGAATACTTGAGCACGAAAATCCTGGACTATTCTATAGGAGAATGAGATTCTCTCTCAGCATTACTCCTCTGTATACACCATAGCACGATGGTATATCGGGGCGGAGCAATCACACCCTATATGATATGGTGTGCTCTATGATGAGTACTACTGAGTTACCTTTTTCCTATTGGGTGTTATGCACTTGAGAAGTTGCATACCTATTGAATAAGGTTCCAATCAAATCAGTTGCCTACCACTTCATATGTGATATGGAAAGGGAAGAGCCCATCTCTTAAGATAGTTAAGATTTGGGGTTGACCGGCCTATGTCTAAAAGCAAAATCCGGACAAGCTCGAGGCAAGATCTGTTATGTAGAACTGGAAATGTTCCAGCTATACAAACTGCAGCTGATGATTTGAAAGAACCAAAGGATTCAATAGTTACCAACGAACCTCAGCCTCTCCGCCGATCTAGTAGGGTTCCTCACCCACCTGAGAGATACTTTTGTTTCTCTATGACAGTGGGAGCGAGGATTGCATCATGAGATGATGACCCAACTAGTTTCGAGCTGGCCATCTGGAGTGGGACTCTGTAAGAATGGCTGGATGCTTAGCGATTTGAGATGGAATCCATGTACACCAACAAAGTATGGACTTTGGTTGCTATATCTGAAGGGTTAAATCCCCATCAGGAGCAAGTATATCTTGAGAAGATTACTTGGTGTAGATGGAAAAGTTGAGACTTTCAAAGCTAGACTTGTTAAAGGTTTGTATCATTGACCAGGTGTGGATTATGTTGAAACCTTTTCTAAGGAGCTATGCTTAAGTCCATCCAGATCCTACTTGTCACGGCTACATACCATGACTACGATATCTGGTTGTTGGGTGTCATGACTGCTTTTCTAAATGATGTTTTAGAAGAGTGCGTCTATAAGTACACAGCCAGAGGGCTTCGTAGACAGTGGGAGCAGCGGAAACGTGTACAAGATGCTTTATAGGATTAAAGCAGGCATCGCGGAGTTGGAACATCTGTTTTGATGGATTAGTCAAAGAGTTTGACATCATCAAAATGGTATATGAACCTTGTATAAACAAAAAGGTAGTAGGGAGTATGGTGACAATCCTCATAGAGTACGTGGATGACATACTCCTGATAGGGAAGGAGTTTCCTATGCTACGCTCGATCAATCTCCGCATATCACAATGATTCTCCACATAGGATCATGATGATACCTGCTAAATCCTGAGTTTTGGATCTATGAGATAGATCTAAATGGATGTTAGGATACTCACTAGCTGTAGTGAGATGGTATCTGTTGATCCTGGGGAGAATCACTGGAAGGGTTCCAGGGTGATAAAGACGACTGAATGTCAGTCGCAGGCATTGTCTTTACCCTCAGTAAAGGGACGGTATGTTGGAAGAGTTCCAGGCTAGATACCGTGACATACTAGACGATTAAGGCTGGATACATCGCTACTTAAGATGCTACCAAAGAGGCAGTCTGGGTGTATATTGGTTCATGAGATGAACTTAGTTCCTCAAATTGTGTGACAATGGAGTTGTGGCTTATGCCAAGGAACGTCCGTCCCATCAGTGATCCAGACATATTCTAAGGCAGTATCACCTGATCATGGAGATAGATGATCTTCAGGGTGATCGAGGTTAAGGAGAGTAGACTCAGAGGACAACACGGCGGATCCACTCACAAAGGCCTTTTCCCAGAGAGAGACTTTCATGGGATGGTTGAGTATGAGATACTGCAACCACTGCTACAGATGGCCCTAGTGCAAGTGGGAGATTGTTAGTTATATATATGCCCTAGAGGCCATTACTGTACATAGGATGTATATTGTAGTGGATGCTGGGACATATATAGGGAGGACTTTCTTGCTCGACATGATAGTATGCTATCTGGTTGCCCTTTACCTTAACGTGTATGCTAATTGTCTCTCTGTTACATGTTGGTAAAGCCCTTAGGATGTGTGCTTGACTACCTGGACTATGATGCGGATCATACTAGTGGGGACATGGTAGTCCATAAGTACATCTTTCAAAGTCCCTAGTCGTGGGTGTATCGAGACGGGGCATCGATATACCAGAGTAGACTAGCGTGTACCTTCTCGACCCATATAGATGGGCGATGGATGATCCCATATCCATCGGTGTTTGACATCAGAGATGATATACGGGTGCTCAGTAGAGACTGGGTACACTGGACGTACTCGCCGAGAACTCCCAGATGGTATTATACCTCACATCAGATGGCAGTTCTCTGGTGACACTGGTACAGAGTAGTCTGTTGACCCGAGATCGTCATAGAGTCTTGTGTGGTTCCCACTGTGCTTTGATTTCCATCTTACCACGTCCAAGAGGGCGTGCAAAACGGTGGTTTTTGGGTACAGTCCCGAGTCACATGGAGGCAATGAGCGATAGGAGGGGATTCATCTCTCCCGGTATAGGGAGTTGATGTTGCGCTGTGTTCGATTGGCTATAACCGGAAATCCCTGGCCAGGGTTGCTGAGATTTACTGGTAAGTGTTACCAGTAGTTTCTCGAATTGTTATAGACCTCATATCGACACGACTTATCGAGCTATTGGGGTTTGACGTTTACCACCCCTAGGCAAGATATGCGACATATCAGACGATCAGACCGGACTGTACGGATGTGTTACTGGTTGGATTCACTGGAGTGTGAGCGGGCTTGCTCGTCGATCTTCAGATCGCTCAATACCCGGGTGGCCGTTACGTTTAGCAGACCGCTTGCGGCTTGTGGGTGATTGATATGATCATCACCTGCTGCCGGCGTATTGACGAGTCTTTAGAGTCCTACACAGAGGTTTCCTGGCTCAAGCGAAACGAAATAGGAGCGCATATGAGATATGTGCGGGACCGAGAATAATACCAGTATGTGATACTGTATTCGATTCTCACGATGTGACATTGATCGGTTATATGCGATATAGCCGGGTTATCGGATCAAGTGTTGATTCGATAAGTTGTTACTATTGATACCGGTCGGTTATGTGCGACATGACCGGATCATTGAATCAAGTGTTGATTTAATGATTTAATGTATAATTATATATATTTGATATATTACTTTGCATTAACTAGTATCGGTTCACTTTGAATGGATTTTCTCACTCGGATGTGCGCATTGAATATGCGATATGATTTTGTGCACATGTTTGTATCATGTTTGATGATACATGGTTTTTTGGTTAAGTGTATAGAATTAAACAATGGTTAAGATGATGATTAGGGTTATGTTTATTCTTTTAGTTATTTGCTTATTCATTTATTCATTTATTCTTTTAGAAAAAGAAAAAGAAATGAGATAAATGGTGGCATTCTTTTCATTCATGAAGCTTCATGAATACTTTGACCATGTCACCATTTTTGTCTTCTTTTTAACCCTAACCATTCTCATTAACTCAAGTTAACTCTCTACACTTTACCATGGTCATTATTATGATAAGAATTATTATTCTAATATATTCATTATTCTTATCATAACAATTTCCTTCTTCTTCTTCATTTTTCAAGTGAAGAAAACCAAGCTCCATCAATGGTGAATTGATGAAATGAGTGAGAAATCCAATTCTAAAGTGAACCCAACTCCTATTTCTTCATCCTCTACCTCTTGCCAAGTAGTAGAGTGTGTTTCCTTCACAAGTTTTCATGGCAAGGTGAAGGTGGAGCTTGATTTAGCGATGCCTCGACGTAGATCATCTTCGGCATGGACATCGACGACCTAGCTTGTCTATTCTCCGATGAAGCCGACGCTAGAGCCCGGATTCTTTTTGGACAGCGGAGAGGACTTCATCATGGAGCTATGGAGGTGGAGAAACGGATCTACAAAGGTTGTATTTCGGATTCTTATAGTTAAGTGTTAACTAGTTTACATTTCGCCTAGAAATCAAGCCATCGATCCGTACACTAGGGTTTCTCGGCACCATAATTTTCGAAATTGGCATGGTTGATGCCCTGTGAGACCTCTTGAGAGTGCCTAGGAACCCTACAATTCAAGTGTTGATTTGGGTGTAATTACTAGTTTAGGATATTTTAGAAAAGGGTTTGATTTTGGGATTAGGGTTTGTAAAATTCAAGTGAGGGTTTCTAGCATTAGATTATGGTTCTAGTGAGTGATTAACATGTTAATTCTATGCAAAACTAAACCTTGTTGCTTATTAGTAGATTGTTAAATTTAAATTGTCCTAATTATGATTGTTTTGCAAACTAGATTTTTGTAATAAATTTTAAGAGTGAGATTAAAATCTAGATAATGGTTGTGTGGCTTAGTTAATATGTTTTAATGAGAATTACGGCCACTAGAATTGTTTAAATATTTAAGTTGATTAAAACACCAAGTTTTGAGCTAAAATGGAAAATTGTGCTAATTTTGTTAACTAGGTTTTGTAAATATATATATTTTGTGGAGAATAAATTATTAGAATGGTTTATATAACTTGGTTATGATATTGAGTGGATATTGCGGCCGCTAGATTTGTTTAAAAATCGAGTTTTGTACTAAAACGGGTAATTTGGCTTGCTAGATTTTCGGAAAAATAGCTTTTAAAGTGAGTTTGAGATTTTTGGGAATTTTAAGCTATTTTATATTATAATTAGTGCTTGTGATTGTGTAAACGAGTGTGATTGGATTTTTCTCGATGGTTTGACGTTTGTACATCGACATCGAGGGTTGTTTTGACTATTCTTGCATGCGTAGGCGATAGGTTTGGACCTATGCGTGATACGCGTGCCGATTTGATTTTCGTATGCCGTTTCGATTTCGAATTTAGTTTTAATACGATACGGTGCGTTATGATATGTAGGTACCCCATGTGGACTTTGAGACGACAAGCAAGCGCATGGCGACGTCGGCACCGGCGAGCAAGGACCAGGTGAGTAGATTTATATCTACGGGGAGAAGTCGGGTGGATGGCGTATAGCACCCCCGCAGTCCGTGGTGGTGTATACGGATGCGTATACACACCAACAATTATTATATGTTATTTGGGATTAATAACGATGCTTAGGATGGATATTGGTGTGTTGGATTATTTTAGCGTTGCGAACCCTAGGGTAGTGTTGCACTACACATACCTATACACACATACATACTTGCGTACATCCTCACTCATATGTACTTTGGGATTCTATATTGTCATGTGTTCATATGGGTATGAGACCATGTGCTCACATGCAGATTTGAGGATGATACATGGGATTGAGATGAGTCGATGATTTTTGATCCGAGTTTATGATATCGGTGATATGGTAAAATTCGTATTTGAGATACGACATGATGTTTTAGCGGGTCCTTTGGCGTAGTGTTTCATACACCTGCTTGCTTACATAGATGGTATCAGTATTGTACTAGACGTAGTTCATTACCCTGGATCATGATATTTGATAAAGATGATACCGGATGAATAGGGTGATTGATGTGACTTTGACCCGTACCCAGATTTGGGGATGTCGTACGACGGATTTACGTACGAGCTATATATTGATGGTTGATCCGCACTCTTGACTTGCGATGTCTGATTATAGATATGGTATCGGATATGATATTATTGAGGCAGGATCACCGACTATACATATACAGGTATGTATATATATCGACTCAGATGATAGGCGGTTTCCTTGCCTGTAGTTCAGCTTGTTAGTTCAACCGTATAGTTTAGTGTAGTTGTTAAATTAGATCAGACTCCTACCTATTTCAAAACTAGCGGGTCGTGGGTATTTTAAAAGACAGGTCATGAGATCTACGGATATTTCAAAAAAAACGTATCCTTTCTTAAAAACCACCGTAGCCCCTATTTTCAAAACCCCGCGATTCGTGTTATTTCAAATGGCACCATTGTTTAATATTTATCTCCCGCTCATTTTGGTTGCTCGCTCCGCATCGCATACTTACATTGTTATTTCATATTGCATTGTTAACATTATGCTGTTAGGATACCAGCACCATTATCGATGATGCATATGTACCACATACACTTACTTGCCGGCTCACACACATCTTCATCGGTAATTGCCATGTCACGTACACCTTAGAAAATATTATTGCTTAACTTAGATTGATAGCTAGTAGTTTGACATAATATTAGTGTACATACCTTATATGTCAGCTTAGATATTGTAGTTATTACTTGTCTCTTCATGCATACTGTTATTCATTGTTATGCCGTATTCATGGATTCTCATGCTTATATTCATGGTTTTACATCCTATTGATGATTCGGATTTCCATGATATTTTCTGGATTTGGAGGAAAACCGCAAAACATATATAAACTGCTTTATCTCTTTTAAATAAAAATACGGTTTTTCCATGATGTATGAGTCGTCCACCATGAGTTTGCTGATGGATTTCGAGACCCGATTCGAGGAGACGGATGAACCGTTTCGGGTACATGGTGGACCCGGTAAGGTACCCCGGGACAAGAAGCGCGTGATGATGATGATGTGAGCCTGGCAGGGGAGCACTACCTACCGGTGATTTTACCCGACGCGTCGGATATCCGGAGGATACCGTCGTGGTCTTGAGATGGATGGTAGGGGCCGGTCTGGACTGACGGCGCCCTAGATATTGTGATTGAGAAATTGAGATTTCGAGATATTGAGGTACAGAGACTGTGATACAGAGATATCGAGATATTGGGATTACGTTTTGTGCCGATGCTAGGCACTGTTTTATGCTGATTTCATTATGATACCTCATTTTAAAAATACAAAGGAAATCTCACTAAATTATGAAAACAGTTCTTCACTTACATGTATTCTGTTTTCATGCATTCATACCTCATTCATATGATATATTGCTACCTGAGGCACTGACACGGGCACATGAGATTACACTCGGGTTAGATATTTATCCTAGCCTTGTTATCGGTTGCATGTTTTATATATAATTGAGGATATATTATGATCATTAACCTAGGATTGCGTTATTTATGCGATTTCTGTGCGTAGATGTTTTTCTATTCACGAGTTGGCAACTCACCCCCGTTGTGCCCCAGTTTCTTGCAGGATTGCCGTACAGGTTTCTTTACGACTTTGCGGGCATAGTTTCCTTCGGGTGATTTGCTAATATGTGGGTTTACTTGTATCGTACCCCCATTATATATCTTGTATATCATTATTCCGTTGTATCTTGAAGTTCCATCAACCAAACATGTATTTATTTTTGAGATAGAGACCAGTGATGTTATTCTTTCGACCTTAGAGTCGCGCGTTATATTTCTGTGGATTTCTGGTGGTTTTGAGTTTCCTTTTGAGTTTTGATCCTCGCCGTTGGCGTTGTATATTATATTGCTTGTGTGGTTGTGACCGTCGATTGACGAAGAGCTAGCTCCCGCTTGGGGATACCTTTTTCTTGATTTCGTATACTATTCATGTTGTATCCCGTTTGGGAGTCAGTATTTACAAAGGAGACTCTGCCGAAATTTTCAGTAAATTTTTGATGTTTTTAGAAACCCGCATAATTCGGCTTATGCTATTGAAACTACTTGCTTTAAGTTGGTTTTCCTGCACTCTATATCTTTTCTTGGTTTGGATTTCTGGGTTTTCGGTTTACTTATTTTACGGACGCCTTGAGACGTTTCGTAACTTAAGCGCCGGTCATGTTCCGTAATTTCGGGTCGTGACAAAGTTGGTATCATTGCGTTAGGTTTTACCTTTGGAGCGTAGGATGACCCTTGCTTGATGGAATAGGTGACTAAAGTAGAGTGACGTACCGTGTGTATGTTCCGCGGCATATTTACGACACGCCACTCCACTTAAGGAGCCTTAGGATGTACATTTCTTTGCTCAGTATCATATTCATTCCTGATCTAGCCTCATCGGTATCAGTCATGGTTTTGCTGCCACGATTACGGGCAGGGAGAGCTACAGCTAGAGTTGCGGTCAACACGAGCTCGTCACGAACGAGGACTGACCAGGGCGAAATTCCGGCGACACACGATTGCGGAGATGTGTCTTTTTACTGTGTTTCCGCGCCACGAGCGTTTGGCGGATCGCCTTTATGAGGTTACTCGGAGGTGCTGATCGACACTAGAGAATTGAGCCAATGATGGAGGCCAGCCAGATTTTGATGACCGTTGGTGTGTTGCTTACTCCTAATGATTGAGGCACTGTTCAGCGTGCAGACGAGCGAGCCAGTTGTTGCTGCGAGCGACGAGATATCGCTCCATATGTTGGAGCTATTGCGGGGCGAGTTGTACGAATAAATGATAGAAGGTCGCTAGTCACCCGATGATGAATGACTAGGACAGGTGGTTCGTTCGCCTACCCCGATGCGAGGTCATCAGATAGATTGCTTCCAGCTAGAGAAGACTTCACGCAGAGACGTGAGGGTCGACAGAGACGATCGAATGTCAGAGACCTATTATTCCAAGTTTAAAGTAGTCGGAAAGACATGCAGGCAATTCTATGGTTCCTCTAGAAGAATGAAACCCTAACTCGACTTAATGGCCGTGTGGAAGCCTTTGAACCTTCGGGTTCGCGGCAGTTCTACGGCGCCATTAGTGAGGCTTGGGTTTGCCCTTCTACGGCTGGACCACCGATGCTGTGGTATGTACTCGATACTATTATACTGTACCCAAGATGTTGAGCTCTTGGGGGGTTATGAGGTTTCGACGAGTCGATCAGATGGCTCGACTTAATTCGGATGCTTGGTGGTGAGATGCACTTCTTGGGAGACTCCAGATACGAGGATAGCCGTTGGAGCTCGGTCCATGCAGCCATGATAAGACAAGCCCGAAGCAGTCGACATTAGAGAAAAGTGGAGTAAGAGGTTCGTACAGGATCTGGATATAATGACGTTCCACTCCGCCGACATCAGAGATGCGATGCGCATGCCGAGGCATGGTACTTGGATTTACCTTCCAGAAGGAGTCGCGATGAGTATGCAGTCGTTCCAGAGAAAGATGCAGATATAGGAAAGGACGATGACTTCCGGACAGTTGGCAGAGACGAAACATGGAAGAGACCGTGAGCAGGATTCCTTCCAGGACACTGCTGCAATGATACTTGCATCCAGGATCAGATGTGTCACGTACATTCAGAGAGCCAGAGGCCGACGCCAGTGATATGCTGTCTTACGAGTGGTCGTGATGATTGACCAGAGAAGTGCCAAAACGGGATAATCCCCGTTAGCACACCTGGCAGGGCCGATGAGCCGATGGACCGAGAGATTTGTAATTCACAGTGAAGACCTTGACCCAGGAGTGGTCATTGTTAAGCACACCAGCAGGCCAGAGTTCATGATCATCGACGAGACGTCCCACTAGTGACCGCGACAGTTGGCCCGAGATTCTTAGAGGATACACTTGAGCGGTACTATTCCGCCATTATTGATTTCGATGTTTTGGGTGATTTATTCTTATGATTTGATTTTGATGATTGATGATTTACGATCTTTGCACAGTGTTGCCCTTGATATAGTTTTCGTGCTTTGGTTTCACATGTCTGTGATTTTACGGTTTTAGATATTTGAGTTGATTTTGTGCGTATGCACGCACACGATTTGGTTTTTGCACTCGGTATAGTTCATATATGCTTGCGGTGCAGTGTTACGTATGTTGTGCATTTAGATGCCCTGGACTTCGATTTCGATGGTGATGTTCGATATTTGTTTTGTGCACCTTGTGCACTTGATTGGATTTTGCGTATATTCGATACTTGATATTGGATTTCATGATTTCGTGCATGATGAATGCACTTGATTTGGATTTTCGCGCATGTTGGGCGCTTGTTTTGAAGTGTGATTTTGGTGCACACCAGATGCACTAAATCGAGATTTTTCGTGCATGTCAGATGCACCTGATTTTGCTGTCAGGCACACATGTTGCCTACGACAGATGTTTCGTGCACACCCGATGCACTTAGATGTTGTTTCTGTGCATATGTATGGCACATATTTGGATTTTGATTTCCGTGCGCACCAGACGCACGTAGTATTCATACGCGTATTTCGGGATTGATTTTTCTTATAGAGCAGTACATTTTATGATATTTGATATGTGTCTTCGTACTGGGCAGGACTAGTCAGAGGACAGTACCTGAATATATTTTGCATGCATTGATAGTTATTGAAGGGATTTCCAAAAAGCGAGCTATAGCCTCAGTATTTACCTACGTGTCTGATATGACACGAAATGTTTAAAACAAGAAGACCCTTCTAAATTGTTTCCAAAACGGCGGAACGTACATTTCAAACAAAGGTATATATGTATATAGTTATTTTCTTATGATAGACGTCCGCCACTGTGCAGTGTTATACGCGTTGCACAGCGACTTAAAGAGATTGGCATGCATTTCCTTCAGATACTTACAGATATAGATTCGATGTTTACATGTATAGTTTCGAGTTATATCATATTGGTTTGATTTGGATTTGGCATTGATGTCTTCTCCATGACTCTGATGATTGCGGGATGCTTGACGGAGTTTTGATTTGAGTTATATGCTCATTTTTCAAGCGCATGCGCTGCGCTGCGATTTGTTTTATGTATTTACAATTTCGGAGCCCCGACGACTTGATGGGGTTTCTTAGATGTTTTAGTATTTGGGGGAGTTTGAATTTAAATTCGGGGACCGAATTTCTTTAAGGGGGGAGATTGTAACGTTTTGAAAATCGTTTCGGTGAATTTCGAAAAAATCGGTAAAATAAGGGGGTTTTCTGTAAAAAGTCAAAATACAAATATCTTATTATAAAAATTAAATATACATATTCTAGCTATGTAATTGCTATTATTTGGTGTTTATTGAGCCGCTGGTGAAATTTCAAATTTTCTTAAAAAAAATATTATTTTATTATTATTTTAAGCCGTCACTAATACATTTAATTAGGGAAAATTATAAATTGGAATGAGTTGAAACAAATTTTGTGCATCATAAAACATTAAATAAAATTTTATCTTGTGGTTTTTGGAATGAAATCATTTGCCAAAACGGTTTAGAAATTATTGAAGAAAAAAGGCTTTTTTTTGGCGTAAATGGATATTTGGGGTATTGTATTTATCATTTTTCATCACCCCACATCCGTACCCACACCCACACACCCCCATTCACTTTTCCCCTTGGCTGAATTCAGCAGCCCCCATCGTTTTCCCCACTTGAATTTCAAAGGAAATAAATGAAAGAAAAGAAAGTCAAAGGGTGTAAACTTTGTCTTTTCCTCCCCACTTTCTCCATCTCACTCTCTCTCCTCCCCCCCTCAATTTTCTGGCCGAGCCCCATTCCTCCCTTAACAGCAGCAGCCCCCCCTTCTCATCTCATTTCTCTCCAAAATTCCAAGAAAAATCAAGTAAAACCTCACAATTTTCCAAATACAAACCTTACCCATTTTTCCTTAGCTATTCTTGTATGGATCTTGGTGAAGGGAAGCATGTTTGGAAGGCTAGATTTGTGCTAGATCTCAAGATAATTGTGGGGTAAATTCTTAACCTTATGGCTAATTGTTGTTTAATTATGATAAGCTATCTTATTCAAGTGTTGATTTGGGTGTAATTGCTAGTTTAGGATATTTTAGAAAAGGGTTTGATTTTGGGATTAGGGTTTGTAAAATTCAAGTGAGGGTTTCTAGCATTAGATTATGGTTCTTGTGAGTGATTAACATGTTAATTCTATGCAAAACTAAACCTTGTTGCTTATTATTAGATTGTTAAATTTAAATTGTCCTAATTATGATTGTTTTGCAAACTAGATTTTTGTAATAAATTTTAAGAGTGAGATTAAAATCTAGATAATAGTTGTGTGGCTTAGTTAATATGTTTTAATGAGAATTACGGCCACTAGAATTGTTAAAATATTTAAGTTGATTAAAACACCAAGTTTTGAGCTAAAATGGAAAATTGTGCTAATTTTGTTAACTAGGTTTTGTAAATATATATATTTTGTGGAGAATAAATTATTAGAATGGTTTATATAACTTGGTTATGATATTGAGTGGATATTGCGGCCGCTAGATTTGTTTAAAAATCGAGTTTTGTACTAAAACGGGTAATTTGGCTTGCTAGATTTTCGGAAAAATAGCTTTTAAAGTGAGTTTGAGGTTTTTGGGAATTTTAAGCTATTTTATATTATAATTAGTGCTTGTGATTGTGTAAACGAGTGTGATTGGATTTTTCTTGATGGTTTGACGTTTGTACATCGACATCGAGGGTTGTTTTGACTATTCTTGCATGCGTAGGCGGTACGTTTGGACCTATGCGTGATACGCGTGCCGATTTGATTTTCGTATGCCGTTTCGATTTCGAATTTAGTTTTAATGCGATACGGTGCGTTATGATATGTAGGTACCCCATGTGGACTTCGAGACGACAAGCAAGCGCGTGGCGACGTCGGCACCGGCGAGCAAGGACCAGGTGAGTAGATTTATATCTACGGGGAGAAGTCGGGTGGATGGCGTATAGCACCCCCGCAGTCCGTGGTGGTGTATACGGATGCGTATACACACCAACAATTATTATATGTTATTTGGGATTAATAACGATGCTTAGGATGGATATTGGTGTGTTGGATTATTTTAGCGTTGCGAACCCTAGGGTAGTGTTGCACTACACATACCTATACACACATACATACTTGCGTACATCCTCACTCATATGTACTTTGGGATTCTATATTGTCATGTTTTCATATGGGTATGAGACCATATGCTCACATGCAGATTTGAGGATGATACATGGGATTGAGATGAGTCGATGATTTTTGATCCGAGTTTATGATATCGGTGATATGGTAAAATTCATATTTGAGATACGACATGATGTTTTAGCGGGTCCTTTGGCGTAGTGTTTCATACACCTGCTTGCTTACATAGATGGTATCAGTATTGTACTAGACGTAGTTCATTACCCTGGGTCATGATATTTGATAAAGATGATACCGGATGAATAGGGTGATTGATGTGACTTAGACCCGTACCCAGATTTGGGGATGCCGTACGACGGATTTACGTACGAGCTATATATTGATGGTTGATCCGCACTCTTGACTTGGGATGTCTGATTATAGATATGGTATCAGATATGATATTATTGAGGCGGGATCACCGACTATACATATACAGGTATGTATATGTATCGACTCAGATGATAGGCGGTTTCCTTACCTGTAGTTCAGCTTGTTAGTTCAGCCGTATAGTTTAGTGTAGTTGTTAGATTAGATCAGACTCCTACCTATTTCAAAACTAGCGGGTCGTGGGTATTTTAAAAGAGAGGTCAAGGGATCTATGGATATTTCAAAAAAAAAACGTATCCTTTCTTAAAAACCACCGTAGCCCCTATTTTCAAAACCCCGTGATTCGTGTTATTTCAAATGGCACCATTGTTTAATATTTATCTCCCGCTCATTTTGGATGCTCGCTCCGCATCACATACTTACATTGTTATTTCATATTGCATTGTTAACATTATGCTGTTAGGACACCAGCACCATTATCGATGATGCGTATGTACTACATACACTTACTTGCCGGCTCACACACATCTTCATCGGTAATTGCCATGTCACGTACACCTTAGAAAATATTATTGCTTAACTTAGATTGATAGCTAGTAGTTTGACATAATATTAGTGTACATACCTTATATGTCAGCTTAGATATTGTAGTTATTACTTGTCGCTTCATGCATACTGTTATTCATTGTTATGCCGTATTCATGGATTCTCATGCTTATATTCATGGTTTTACATCCTATTGATGATTCGGATTTCCATGATATTTTCTGGATTTGGAGGAAAACCGCAAAACATATATAAACTGCTTTCTCTCTTTTAAATAAAAATGCGGTTTTCCCATGATGTATGAGTCGTCCACCATAAGTTTGCTGATGGATTTCGAGACCCGATTCGAGGAGATGGATGAACCGTTTCGGGTACATGGTGGACCCGGTAAGGTACCCCGGGGCAAGAAGCGCGTGATGATGATGATGTGAGCCTGGCAGGGGAGCACTACCTACCGGTAATTTTACCCGACGCGTCGGATATCCGGAGGATACCGTCGTGGTCTTGAGATGGATGGTAGGGGCCGGTCTGGACTGACGGCGCCCTAGATATTGTGATTGAGACATTCAGATTTCGAGATATTGAGGTACAGAGACTGTGATACAGAGATATCGAGATATTGGGATTACGTTTTGTGCCGATGCTAGGCACTGTTTTATGCTGATTTCATTATGATACCTCATTTTAAAAATACAAAGGAAATCTCACTAAATTATGAAAACAGTTCTTCACTTACATGTATTCTGTTTTCATGTATTCATACCTCATTCATATGATATATTGCTACCTGAGGCACTGACACGGGCACATGAGATTACACTCGGGTTAGATATTTATCCTAGCCTTGTTATCGGTTGCATGTTATATATATAATTGAGGATATATTATGATCATTGACCTAGGATTGCGTTATTTATGCGATTTCTGTGCATAGATGTTTTTCTATTCACGAGTTGGCAACTCACCCCCGTTGTGCCCCAGTTTCTTGCAGGATTGCCGTACAGGTTTCTTTACGACTTTGCGGGCATAGTTTCCTTCGGGTGATTTGCTAATAGGTGGGTTTACTTGTATCGTACCCGCATTATATATCTTGTATATCATTATTCCGTTGTATCTAGAAGTTCCATCAACCAAACATGTATTTATTTTTTAGATAGAGACCAGTGATGTTATTCTTTCGACCTTAGAGTTGCGCGTTATATTTCTGTGGATTTCTGGTGGTTTTGAGTTTCCTTTTGAGTTTTGATCCTCGCCGTTGGCGTTGTAAATTATATTGCTTGTGTGGTTGTGACCGTCGATTGACGAAGAGCTAGCTCCCGCTTGGGGATGCCTTTTTCTTGATTTCGTATACTATTCATGTTGTATCCCGTTTGGGAGTCAGTATTTACAAAGGAGACTCTGCCGAAATTTTCAGTAAATTTTGATGTTTTTAGAAACCCGCATAATTCGGCTTATGCTATTGAAACTACTTGCTTTAAGTTGGTTTTCCTGCACTCTATCTCTTTTCTTGGTTTGGATTTCTGGGTTTTCGGTTTACTTATTTTACGGACGCCTTGAGACGTTTCGTAACTTAAGCGCCGGTCATGTTCCGTAATTTCGGGTCGTGACAGTACATCTTGATGGAACCTGGATGAACGCTAAAGGCTGACTGATGTGCCTACTCTAGGATCTCGCATCTCAACCCATCTATATCTGGTACACATAAGCGAGTCCCACAACGTAGCACACCATGGTCATCAATCATGAACTCCGAAACTGTACCTTGTCGAACAAGCTGAAGAATCTCAGACAAACGGGCATCACTGGGCTGTGCCTCACGGATACGATCCAAAAGAAGCGGACGGGCGCGGACATGAGCTAGCTGTCCCCTAGTGGAAGTGAACTCAAACTGTACTCTACCGTCGCACAAGGTCTGCCAATCAGCAGAAGGCTTTGTCTGAAATGCGCTCAACTGGGATAAGCTACCCCCGGGCCTACGACTCAAAGCGTTAGCTACCACATTCGCCTTGGCCGGGTGATAAAGGATCTCACAATCATAATCCTTCAAAATTTCCATCCACTGGCGCTGTCTCAGATTCAGATCCCGCTGCTGGAAGATGTACTTCAAGCTCTTGTGGTCCGTGAAAATCTGACACGACTCCCCATACAAGTAGTGTCTCTAAATCTTCAACGCAAAGACCACCGCAGCCATCTCAAGATCGTGATTGGGGTAATTCTGCTCATGCTTTTTAGCTGCCTAGAAGCATATGCAATCACTCTATCATGCTGCATCAGCACACAACCGAGCCCCACTCGAGACGCATCATAGTAAACTACAAAGCCACCTGATCCAGAAGGCAAAGATAGAACGGGTTCAGTCGTCAACCGAGTCTTTAACTGCTGAAAACTCTGCTCATACGCATCAGTCCAAAGAAAAGGAACCCCCTTCCGGATCAGTCCGGTCAGCGGTGCAGCGATACTCGAAAAATCCTGCACGAAACGGCGGTAATAATCAACTAAGCCCAAAAAGCTACGGACCTCTGTCACGGATACAGGTCTGGGCCAAAGTTGCACAGCCTCGATCTTCCTTGGGTCCACAAGAATACCTTCTCCCGTCACCACATGACCCAGGAAGTCAACTCTATCAAGCCAAAATATGCACTTTGAGAATTTAGCATACAGCTGGTGCTCTCTCAATGTCTGCAAAACAATCCTCAAGTGCTGCTCATGCTCCTCCCGACTCCTAGAGTAGACCAGAATGTCATCAATAAACACAATAATAAACTGGTCGTGAAACGGCTTAAAAGTATGGTTCATCAGATCCATGAACGATGCTGGGGCATTGGTGAGTCCGAACGACACCACTAGAAACTCATAATGCTCGTAGCGTGTACGAAAAGCAGTCTTCAGAATGTCATCATTCCGAACCCGCAATTGATGATAACCCGAACGTAAATCAATATTAGAAAAATGTTTCGCACCGTGGAGCTGATCAAACAAGTCGTCAATGCGAGGTAAAGGATACCTGTTCCGCATCGTAACTCGGTTCAATTGACGATAATAAACAAACAATCTCAAACTGCCGTCCTTCTTCTTGATGAACAGACAGGAGCTCCCCACGGCGAATCACCCGGACGCACAAGTCCCTTATCAAGCAACTCTTGCAATTGATCTTTAAGCTCTCTAAGCTCCGCCGGAGCCATTCGGTAAGGTGGTATAGAAATAGGCCCCGTGCCAGGAATCAGATCAATGCAAAACTCAATATCGCGCTCTGGCGGCAAACCAGGTTGTTGGAGATAGTGCCCTCAGAGTCAATTATTGGATCACAGGCACGTGATTGCAATGATTGAGGGAGGACCTATACCGGTAGGACAGTCTTACTCAAGATGATAGTATGCTATCTGGTTTACCTTTATCATCGTGTACTGCTTCAGGTAACCTTATAGGTCACTATTACATGTTGATAGAGCCCCTAGGATTCTTGCTTGACTGCCAGCAGTATGAGGGCGATCATATATGTGGGAGCTGGTAGTCTATAAGCACATCCTTAAAAGGTCTCTAGTCGTAGGAGTTTCGAGATAGGGCATCGAAACTCTATAGTAGACTAGTGTATACAGTCGAGACCCCGACGAGGGGCGGTGGCCGGTCTCACAAGCCACTGGTGTCAGTTGGTTCACCTAAGATGTATACAGGTGCTCATTGGGTTATGAGTACACCGGACATGACTCGCCGGGAACATGCTAGTTGGTCTTATACCTGACGTCAGATAGCAGTTCCCTGGTGACATGTGTACAGGTTAGTTCATCGACCTGAGATCGTCATTTGTCTCGTGTGAGTTCCCACTGTACTTTGATTACTACCCTACCATGCTCAAAGGAGACGTGCAAACAGGTTTTAGTCCCGAGCCATATGGAGGCAGTGAGCGGATCTTCAGGGGTTCGTCTCTCCCGGTATTAGGGGTGAGATCACGCTGTGTCTAGGAGAGCCCTTACATGAAGTCCTTGACCAAGGCAGGAGATTTACTTGTAGGTATTCCAGTAGTATCTCAGGGTGTTCTGGGCTACACTCCGACACGACTTGTACCGCTTTTGGGGGTCTGACTTTTACCAACCCCCTAGGCCCGCCATGCGATGCTCATAGACTAACGGACCGGACTGTACGGATATTGTCAATGATAGGCTCAGTAGGGTGTCAGGATGAGTTCGCTCATTGGCGTCCCTTTTAGCCAATACCTGGTAGCCCGTTACGTATGGTTAATACCTTTGACGTGCTAGAGGTTAAATCTACAACCAAAGTATTGACGAGTCTTTAGAGTCCCCCATAGACCGTTTTCTCAAGTTTCGGGCGAAACGCTGTAGAGGCCGTATGGAGATATGGTAGGGTTCGATCAGATACGTGCGGTATTGCACGAATCATGATCGGATGGATAATACTAGCGGGCTTTGGTTTAAGCCGGATCCTAGTATTGTACGGTGTAGATTTTGTCTCATTGCATTTGTATTCGGTCGGAATACAAATGCGGGTATGTATATACAGTCGCGGAGTTTTCCTGTAATTTATTACGGGATCAGTTTTTTGGAGTTGCCAGTTTACTTTCTATTTCGGCCATTTTCCTTTGTATCTTTCATTGGCTGAAAATTGGTGGAGGAGGGCTTATTTGCAAGCATGCAAATTAGCATTTGTGGAGGGTGGTCTTTGCATATTGTTGCTTCATGATGATTGTATCTTCATTTGACTTCTTTAGTCCATGATTGCTTGACTTTTGGAGTAATCATGGTTGTTGATGATGGGGTTGATTTGGAGTGAGGGTTTTGTTGTGATCATTATATTTCACCATCATCATTTCTCTCTCTCTTTTGGATGATAGTTTCCTCCCCCCTTGACTTTTCTCTCACTCTCCCATTCTCATTCATTCCTCAAGAGGTGAGGCCGGCCATTTCCTTAGAGGGCTGTCCAAATTTGGGTGTGGTTTTTTGGTTCTCTTTTGCTTTCTAAAAATCCCCAAAGTTCATCTCAAAAGTTCACAACTTCATCTCCACATCAAAAGGCAACTTCCTACGACCCCAAATGAGACAAAGAGCACTACACTATTCTACAGCAATCCTTGGGCACGTCGGCTCGCGAACTTCGTGCCCGAGTTGCCTCGGTCCAGAGGTGGGAGCCCGTAAAAGAACCAGACGATGTGGTGCCCTTCCGGCGAGGAGGTGAAGACCGGAGATTCCGCGAGGAGATCGGGATGACGACGAGAAGACCGGAGGACACGGATCGCTCGGTATATCTCTCTACCCCTTCTCTAGTTTGCTAGGATTAGATTAATGGCCCGATCTGGGATTTTAGTGCGCGGTGGTGCCGGTTTACAAGTTTTGTAAAAGTATCGTTTCAGTATTTTGTCCTCGTTCAGACAGCCAGGGCGCCGCCGTGCACTTACACTGGTATCAGAGCCATGCCATTAACCTAGTCTAGCTTGCTCTAACATGTTTACAAGTTCGATCGATCGGATTTTCCAAAAACTGCGTTTTCATTGCATCAGTTTTTGTCGAATTTTTTTTGGCTCGAAATTTTTTTCAGTGTGTTGCAGAAATACATGCAGGGAATTCTAAGATAGCTGTAGAAATTTGGTCGCATGACGTCACATTCCCACAGCGGAACCGTGGCCAAACCTCTACATTGGCCGCGGTTCCGCCGCCACTTTGACCCCTCTCTGCACCAAATTTCTACAATTGTTTTAAGACATGGAAATAGGGTTTTTGGAATATTCTTTTTGGGCCCAGATTTTCTCTGAGTGCTACAGTAGTGCTTAGGGCCCACTTCGGTAAATTTGATCGATCGAAAATTTTAAACACATTAGTTCACAGTATTACATTATATCTGCGACCGTGAATGTCACTTGATCGGTAAATCCTGTCTAACTGCTATAGCCCTTTTAGACGGATTTGCGAACGTGACATTCATGTTGATGTTCTGTGTTGTGCTGTGATATTGCGGATTGGTCGTGGGGGATAGCCTGGATGCAATGGTAGTACAGTTTGGTTTATTATGTACATTTGATATTGCGGGGCGAGCGTCCGACATGTGGACTGCCGTTACTGCCTGTTTGTATATTATTCTTTTGGGGCACGACCGGGCAGAGGTCAATGTACCCGTTGTATGTATATTTTACTTTCTGTACTAGGATTACCCCGCGGAGGGGTGCACGGTAGCCGGGTTCTAGAGGGCAACGGGCCCGCATCTCATGGCGTTGAGATGGAGGGGGATTTACTCTAGAATTGGCAGGCTATTCTCCGCACTCGTAGGGGGTACAGGTTGACCCAAGGAGGGGTGCCCAAGTTATCGGATTCCGTGAAGTGCTGGGTGGTCCATTCACGTTGCTGAAGGGGGCTGCCTCGCTTCAGGTTTTGGCGGGTAACTTGCCGCGCCCGTAGGGGTCTAGGATTTCATTGCACAGGCTATCCACATGACCAGGGGAACGTCGGGTTTCAGTAGCGGCTCTGTGAAACCCGGGGTTCCCAGATATCTATATTGTTCTGTGATGCTTATTACATTTCTGTGATGTTGCATTTTATCACGCCTTGAGCGAATATTATATATTGATATATATATTAGTAGATGTTGTATATGTTTTGCATCCGCGCTAGTCCAGTCCCCGCTCTGTCGTTAGTTAACTAACCTAACGGTTAATGACGGGACCCAGTGGCGAATGCGGATGGCATATACGTACATCATTATTTTCGTTCTATATTGGTGTGATCAATTGATGGGACTGCGTTGATTCGGATCAATGCAAGCTAAACAAAGCTATTCTGATGTTGTTGGAACATTTTTCAAAAAGCTGTTATTGCAAGGGCGTTCTCTTTTGTTTTGCACAGTGATATTCAGTTGGAATATCCTGCACCTCAGTCAACGAGGCAAGGGCCGAGATCCCTTCACCGGGAGTGACCCCTTGGACAGAAGTTTGCGTCAGGGCAATAACTTCACCTGATAGTCGTTTACTTTTGCTTTGCATCGTGGTATTCAGTTGGAATATCCTGCACCTCATTCTACGGGGAAAGAGCCGAGATCCCTTCACCGGGAGTGACCTCTTTAGCAAAGGTTTTCGCCACTATATTTTTATAAAGCTATCCAGTGCCTTCAACGATATCAAGTTCATTACGTTAAAGGTTTTCGCCAGAAACCATTCGTAGCCCTCCGTCGTTTCATATGGGTGGTCAATAGTATTCAAGCTGTGTTTGTTGGCCAAAGTCAAGGCATAGTGTTTAGTAGCTGTTGGGTATTCATATGCAGCATAGATAGATGCGTTGGTTTGGGACAGTCGTACTGCCTTATTGGCCAAAGTCAAGGGTAGGTACGGGTGGGTTCAAATTAACCTGGAGAATGACGGGTAGAATTTGACATGTGACTTATGATTTGTTGGCCAAAGTCAAGGTCATAAGAGCATGGGGTAAAAATCATATCGGGAGTTTCTAAAGAAACTGAAAATTTCCAGGTATGCGCATACCTTCTGGAGTATGATAGCGTGAGTGGATTTCATCAGGTTAGCATGCGATGATAGTTGGATCCCGATTCCCACTGATGAGTTGGTTTACTCCTCGGGTGATCCCGACTAATTCTTCTTTCAGGTTTGGAGGAGAATTTGACGTTACAGTGGGAGGTTTCCTGATTAGATAAATTGGTAACCATTCTGATCTAGGTTAGAGTGCACGCTGAGTGTTTCTTTTCTCTCTCTCTTTGGCAGCGACCATTGACCCGACCCTGGACTATGACTCAGAGACTAAAATTAACCGAATCTTATTATAAGACTGGATTTTGGATTGTCAGAGTTGCGAACCTCATTGCCACTCCTACTTTTACCCTTTTCTCCAGGACACCCCGTATTACTACGAACGTCCACTTCCATTGGACAAAACCATCGTATGGTTATATACGAACTCGAAGGAATTTATTCGAGGATGGTTTCCGGTTCTGGAGAAAACGAATAGGATTATTCAGTTGTCTTTTCCTTTTACCTTCTCTCAGGTTGTGAGTACCCCTTAGATTAGGGGATAGTACACCTATTACGCAAATTGGATAGTCTTCTTCCAAACCTTAAGCAGGTGCCGACCGGTAGGGAATGAAGAAAACCAATTAGCCTAACGATGGTGTACAGAAGGTATTATGTAAAGACAAATAAAGGGATTAGAAGGAGGGCAAAGTAAATTGCGACTGATATTCACGACCAAACCAAGTATTTCATTACCACTCCCACTTCACCTTTGTATTTCTCCAGAACACTCCGTATCACTACGAAGATCCACAGTTTATTGGATACTCCATCGTATGGTTATATACGAACTCGAAAGGAACTTGTTCCAGTTCGGGAATGGATTCTGGTTCAGGAGAAATAGAAATAAGGTTTATTCGGTTGTCTTTTATCTTCACATTCTCTCGCATTGCGAGTGCTTCTAGGATTAGGACAGTACACCCATTATGCTTATTGGATAGTCTTCTTCCAAATCATAGGCTGGTGCCGAACGGTAGGGAAGGAAGAAAACCATTTGGCCTAAAGGGGTGTGCAGAAGGTAATGACTAAAGACATATGAAGGGATGTGGAGAGATGTCATAGAAATATATGGTTACAGTTGTGAATCTGGATAATGGAAGAGGCATTACTAGGAATACCAGGATACCCCTACGAAACATTTCAATGTTTCAGTTTCACTGTGTACTGTTAATGGAAAACTGATTTCCCAATTAGAGACTTGCTCTAGGGTATGTATTTACAAGGTTTGATTCTCACATCTGTATGGTTTTACAGATGATGAGTGGGAGTAAATTATTGGGAATTAGTTGATCATCCTTATTATATCGAAATTCGTTGTAATTGGTGATATTTTAGGAAGTCACCTGGGGTGCTTGCGGGACGGCAAATATTTGGTTTTGAATATCCGCTGTTATGCACCAATTTCAAATTGATATATCTGTACATCTATTTTTATAGAGTGAGATATACCTTTTTGAAATTATGTACATGACATTTACCTATACCAGTGGATGGTTAGGTAAGGGGCATTAAACAGCGGTGTAATTCTTCTAAACCATAAGTACAGTTTTCAACCTACGACATACAGGGTTTGAGTTATTAGACTCAGGGGACTTATACAGAGTATTGTATGTTGTCCAGTGTCCATTAGGGCAGAGGGGTTGGTCCTCGTACTATATTCGGTTTACTTATGACTTCTCCAGTTTTTAGACATGTGTTTCGTAGAAACACAAGGTCCAAGTTTTGAGAAATTATAGGTATAAGAATAAAGTAGAGAACTAGGTGTTGCAAGTATCAGGATTCTTCAAGGTGATCGTGTAGGGTTCCTAGGCACTCAAGTGAGGTCTCACAAGGCATCGAACATGCCAATTTCAAAAATTACGGTGCCGAGAAACCCTAAACTACGGATCGTTGGCTAGAAATCTAGGCGAAAAAGTAAACTAGTTAACACTTAACTAAGAGAAACGGAAATACAACCTTTGTAGATCCGGTTCTCCACCTCCATAGCTCCGCAACGAAGTCTCCTCGCTGTCCATAACAAGTCCCGGGCTCTAGCGTCGGCTTCATCGGAGAATGGACGGGCGAGGTCATCGATGTCCATGCCGAAGATGATCTACGTCGAGGCATCGCTAAATCAAGCTCCGACTTCACCAAGTCAAAAAAACTTATGAAGAAAACACACTCTACTACTTGGCAAGAGGTAGAGGATGAAGAAATAGGAGGTGGGTTCTCTTTAGAATTGGATTTCTCACTCTCAAGCTCAAGTTGCCATTGATGGCCTCAAGGTTTCAAACTTGAAGATGAGCTAGAATTATGATAAGTCTATTTTAAAATGAAAAGAAAAACAATACTTATCATAATCAAACTAAGGTTAAGTGTAGAGAGCAAACCATGGTAAGTGGGAATAGTTAGGGTTTAACATGAAGACAAAATGGTCTTTGAGTCAAACCTTCATGAAGCTTCATCAAGCTTCATGACAAAAAGAAAACCATTTTGTTTTCATAAAATTATTTAAATAAAAAGGAATGGATAAATAAATGAGGGATTAAAACAAAACCCTAATTATCTACTTAACCATGGTTTTATTCTTTATACTTAACCATATAAACATGCATCATCAAATATGATACATATAAGTGCACAAAAGTATATCACATATACATCATGCACAATCCAAGTGAGAAAATCCATTTAAAGTGAACCATTACTAGTTAATGCAAAGTAATATATCAAATATATAATTATACATTAAATCATTAAATCAACACTTGATTCAATGATCCGGTCATGTCGCACACAACCGACTAGTATACAATGTATCGGCTTATCGAATCAACGCTTGAATCAATAACTAGGTTATATCGCATACAACCATTCGATACATTCATCGCGAGAATGGAATACGGTATCACATACACGCATTATTCTCGGTCCCGCACATATCTCATATGCGCTCCTATTTCGTTTCGCTTGAGCCAGGAAACCTCTGTGTAGGACTCTAAAGACTCGTCAATACGCCGGCAGCAGATGATGATCATATCAAACACCCACAAGCCGCAAGCGGTCTGCTAAAAGTAACGGCCACCCGGGTATTGAGCGATCAGAAGATCGACGAGCAAGCCCGCTCACACTCCTGTGAATCCAACCAGTAACACTACCGTACAGTCCGGTCTGATCGTCTGATATGTCGCATATCTCGCCTAGGGGTGGTAAAAGTCAGACCCCAATAGCTCGATAAGTCGTGTCGATATGAGGTCGATAACAATTCGAGAAACTACTGGTAACACTTACCAGTAAATCTCAGCAACCCTGGCCAGGGATTTCCTGTTATAGCCAATCGAACACAGCGCAACATCAACTCCCTATACCGGGAGAGACGAATCCCCTCCTATTGCTCATTGCCTCCATGTGACTCGGGACTGTACCCAAAAACAACCATTTTGCACGCCCTCTTGGACGTGGTAAGGTGGAAATCAAAGCACAGTGGGAACCACACAAGACTCTATGACGATCTCGGGTCCACAGACTAACCTGTACCAGTGTCACCAGAGAACTGCCATCTGACGTGAGGTATAATACCATCTGGGAGTTCTCGGCGAGTCCGTCCAGTGTACCCAGTCTCCACTGAGCACCCGTATATCATCTCTGATGTCAAACACCGATGGATATGGGATCATCCATCGCCCATCTGTATGGGTCGAGAAGGTATACGCTAGTCTACTCTGGTATATCGATGCCCCGTCTCGATACACCCACGACTAGGGACTTTGAAGGATGTACTTATGGACTACCATGTCCCCACTAGTATGATCCGCATCATAGTCCAGGTAGTCAAGTACAGATCCTAAGGGCTTTACCAACATGTAACAGGGAGACAATCAGTGTACACGTTAAGGTAAAGATCAACCAGATAGCATACTATCATATCGAGCAAGAAAGTCCTCCCTATATATGTCCCAGCATCCACTGCAATATACATCCTATGTATAGTAATGGCCTCTAGGGCATACATATAACTAACAATCTCCCACTTGCACTAGGGCCATCTGTAGCAGTGGTTGCAGTATCTCATACTCAACCATCCCATAAAAATTTCTCTCTGGGAATAGGCCTTTGTGAGTGGATCCGCTGTGTTGTCCTCTGAGTCTACTCTCCTTTCCTCGATCTCCCTGGAGATCAACCATCTCCATGATCAAGTGATACTGCCTTAGAATATGTCTGGATCACTGATGGGACCGGCGTTCCTTGGCATAAGCCACAACTCCATTGTCACACAATGGGAGGAACATAGTTCATCTCATGAACCATTATACACCCAAACAGCCTCTTTGGTAGCATCTTAAGTAGAGATGTATCCTGCCTTTATCGTCTAGTATGTCACGGTATCTAGCTTGGAACTCTTCCAACATACTGTCCCTTTACTTAGGGTAAAGACTATGCCTGTGACTGACATTCAGTCGTCTTTATCACCCTGGAACACTTCCAGTGATTCTCCCCAGGATCAATTGATACTATCTCACTACAACAAGTAAGATTGCTAACATCCAATTAGATCTATCTCATAGATCCAAAATCCAGGATTTAGTAGGTATCACTTTGATCCTATGCGGAGAATCTTTGTGATAAACGGAGATTGATCGAGCGTAGCATAAGAAACTCCTTCCCTATCAAGAGTATGTCATCCACGTACTCTACGAGGATCACCACCATACTCCCTACTACCTTTTTGTATATACAAGGTTCATCTACCATTTTGATGATGTCAAACTGTTTGACTAATCCATCAAAACAGATGTTCCAACTCCGCGATGCCTGCTTTATCCTATAAAGTATCTTGCACACGTTTCCGCTGCTCCCACTGTCTACGAAGCCCTCTGGCTGTGTACTTATAGACGCTCTCTTCCAAAATATCATTTAGAAAAGCAGTCATGACACCCAACCACCAGATATCGTAGTCATGGTATGTAGCCGTGGTAAGTAGGATCTGGATGGACTTAAGCATAGATACTTGAAAATGTTTCATCATTATCCATGCCTGGTTGATGACGAAAACCTTTAACAAGTCTAGCTTTGAAAGTCTCAACTTTTCCATATACACCAAGTAATCTTCTCAAGATATACTTGCTCCTGATGGGGATTTAACCCTTCAGATATAGCAACCAAAGTCCATACTATGTTGGTGTATAAGGATTCCATCTCAGATCACTAAGCATCCAGCCATTCTTACAGAGTCTTACTCCTGATGGCCAGCTCGAAACTAGTTGGGTCATCATCTTATGATGCAATCCTCGCACCCACTGTCATAGAGAAACAGAAGTATCTATCAGGTGGGTGAGGAACCCTACTAGATCGGCGGAGAGGCTGAGGTTCGTTGGTAACTATCGAATCCTTTGGTTCTTTCAAATCATCAGCTGCAGTTTGTATAGCTGGAACCTTTCCAGTTCTACATTACAGACCTTGCCTCGATCTTGTCCGGATTTTGCTTTCAGACATAGGCCGGACAACTCCAAATCTTAACTAACTTAAGACATGGGTTCTTCCCATTCCATATCACATATGAAGCGGTAGGCAACTGATTTGATTAGAACCCTATTCAATAGGTATGCAGCTTCTCAAGTGCATAACCCCCAAGAAGGAAATAGGTAACTCAGTAGTACTCATCATAGAGCACACCATATCAGATAGGGAGTATCTGCTCCGCCCCGATATACCATCGTGCTATGGTGTATACAGAGGAGTAATGCTGAGAGAGAATCTCATTCTCCTTTATAATAATCCAGGAATTCCGTGCTCAAGTATTCTCCTCCTTGATCTCATCAAAGGACATAATACTTATACCCGTATTTTGGTTCTCTACTTCTTGCTTATATTCTGTGAATATCTCAAAAGGCTCGGACTCATGTTTCAACAGGAACATATGTCTGAATCTTGAGAGATTATCAGAGAATGTAATGAAGTACAAAGAACCAGTCCTGGCATGTGTAGACAGGGGACCTTTCATACATCAACATGTATCATCCCAAGAGTTCACTAACTCTTTCTCTGTTTCCAGTAAACAGGGCTATGGTCATCTTATCTTTGTGACATGACTGCCGAGTTTCACAATATGTAAATTCAAACTAATTTAAATATGCATCTTTATGTAACTCTAGCTAGTCGGGTCACATTGATCTGACCTAGTCTACAATACCTCAAGAAGGAATCGTTCAATTCTGAACTCTTCCTCTCGTGTGTGTTCCATATTCTAAGAACTGTAGTTTGATTTAGAACATCAATGCTTTTAGATAACGTGCCTGAACCGATCAACTTTTGATATAGGAAATGTTCAAAACATTATCCAACAATACAAAATTACATCCTTTCTTTACTAATAAAGAAACTGATATGATTTTGTATATCAGGTTCGGTATCTAATAACATTCGTTCAGAATCAATGTATTGGTAATACAGGGTGACAGTGACCAACAGACTTGGCTGCAACACTTGCCCCGTTTTCTGCCTCATGAAACTTATCACCCGTTCTCAGTTCTCTACCTTTCTGTAGCCCTATGTAACAAATTACATATCTGGGATCCTGATCTGGTATCACATACCCAGGACGTAAAGGATACTGAGAAACAGTTCTCTGTAATGAACACACCCGAAGATGATGCATCAGCATGCACTCTCTTCGTTTGGGCGGCACGGGAAATCTAGTATTCCCCAATTTCCTGCTCTGTCTTATAACAATTATAAGTTGGAGCGGGACCAACGTTCCCCAGCTCAGTACAACAAGTGGGTTCGGTCAATATTTCGTATTATTATCTTGATTAAGGCGTGATATGGTCGCTACCAGGAGAGAGAGAGAAGAAAACACTCAGCGTGCGCTCTTGCAAGAATAGATTGGTTATTATTTTATCTAATCAGGATGGCTCCCACTGCTTTTTATCAAATCTTCCTTCAAACCCTAAAAGGAAAGACTAGCCGGGATTAATTACACACTACAAGTTCGCCAATCTTTCAGCCAGGCCAGTGTCGGTACTTTGAGGGAGGTCCCCCGTGCTTTCGCACGAACCTAATTAATGTAAACCTCATTTTCCCAGAGGCGTAACCTCGTTAACACCTTTCTAGACACCTACTTGATCGGCTAATTGTAATGTATAAAACTCTCCCAGGAGTAACTCTTACTCGCAGCGGGTATCGGGATCCAACTATCTCATAGAAGGTATGCAATCTCATTGCAAATTTCAACACTTGAAATTCCCGATAATATTTTGCCCCTAGCTCGCTATGATCTTGACGGAGGCCAAACAACCCATAGTCCGCTAGTCAAGTTCAACCCGTCATTTCCTGATTGAATTAAACCCACCCGCAAGACCCTTGACGGAGGCCAAACAACGCCGTACGAATACCCTAATCCAATCGCATCATATGCTAGCAGATAAGCACTAGTTAGCTACTGTACACTACGCCTTGACGGAGGCCAAACAACCGCAGCACGAATACTAACTAGTACGTATCTGAAATGACGGAGGGCTACGACAGGTTTTTCTGAAAACCTATTGCGTAATGAACTTGATATCGCTGTAGAATCAAATGATTTTAAAATGGAGTGCTTTTGAGGCTTTTCTAGTTTTGCTAAAGGAGTCACTCCCGGTGAAGGGATCGTCGGTCCTTTCCTCGTCGAATGAGGTGCGGGATATATCATATATATCACTGTGCAAAGCAAAAAACACTTAAAAGCAATAAAAGACAAACCGAGTGTGTAGCATCTGCCAGTTATTGCTAAAGGAGTCACTCCCGGTGAAGGGATCTCGGTCCTTTCCTCATCGAATAAGGTGCAGGATATATCATATATACCGCTATGCAAAGCAAGAACTGTAGCTACCTGTTTTATTTTGAAATTCGATTCTACAACATCTTAGGTTTCTTTTATTTCATTAATCACATTAATGAAGTCCCATCATTTAAGTACCTAAACATCACAGATAAATACGACGTACACTTATGCCATCCGCATTCGCCTCGATGTCCCCTCGTGCACCGTTCGGTTAGGTAACTAACGACAGAGCGGGGCAGGGCTAGCGCGGGTGTAAAACATAAGTAACGTCTATATAATATATCATATATACTATATACTGTATCTATCACAGAACATCACATGATCACATCACAGATATCGCAGCAGAAGAAACATATGAAATATTGGATATACTAGGACGTCCATGTTTTCAATACGAGCCAGTATAAAACACGGATTCCACGGTCTTGATGAATAGCCAAACCCACACCCCTAGACCCCTACGAGAGCGGCAAGCAACCCTACCAATTCTAGAGTTAGGAGACCCGGACTCGACTCCTCGAGTTGGTCTCCCACTGGACTCCAGAACCCGGTTACTTGTGCTCCCCTCCTTGGGTCTATCCTAGTGCGGAAAAGTAAATAATATACAAACGGTGACAACTTCCGCAACCTGGAAGCGCCCCAATAAAAGAATATTACATACAAGTTTTTACATGAATGAAAATGAAAAAACACTCATCTCACATAAAACCCCCGGCTATTCAAACACGACGATCCAATATAACATATCCAGCAACACATAACATCACATGTCATCAACGTAAGTAAATATGCGCATCCCAATTGTCGTTGACATATAGCAACGAAACCGGCGATATCACATATTACACTTACGGTCACAGAAAAGAAAGTGTAAAACTACAACAGTTGGAATCCGCAATCTCTTCAGACATCGCATGCCTGACCAAATGAATTGTTTAGACATCGCATGCCTAACAATTATAAACCCTGCATTTTAGTCTCAAAATCGAAAACACTTTTCAATATCAAGTCGGTCAATTCAACAAGATTCCCGACATCCTGATCGAATGCTCGTCGCAAACTTCAGTAGGCGGCCGCACTCCCGATACCGTCGACGAAGTGCACCAAGGCGGAACACCGCCACCGCGAGCACCCGAACGGATGCTTTCGGCGACGGGGTTCTCCTACAGTCACTTGGTCGGGGCTATGGAGTGAGATTGTCTATTAAGTTTACCCGGCGAGTATCCGCGTACGCTACGTGATTGCGACGGACTTTTGATCACATCAAAATTCCGTGGCAACCGATCAAGTGAGACTAAACTGCTATGTTTATAATATTCATTCCGTTATCTCATAACTATTTGTGAATTCCAATTATTGTATCACATTCCGGATAAATAGAAAATGTTAAACTTTCCGATCGAACATTCGAACACCCAAGTTTTCCCGATACAGATCAACACATGAAATAAGTCTAACAACATTCAGTTCGTGCCTCAGTACCGACGGTCCAGCCGTAGAAGGGTCAAGCCAACGCCTCACATGTGGCACGCCGTGCTGCCCCAAACCCGAAGGTTCAAAGGGCAGTTCAAGACGGTCACATAATCGAGTTAAGGTTTGTTGTCTTCTAGAGGGTCCATCACGTTACTTGCACTACTTAGAACGTCTTTAGACTACGGAAAAATCCAACACTTGGAAATTTCCCGACAGGGGGAAAATTGGGTATTTATATCCGGTCGAACTTTTTAACATATTCAAAAATTATCCGGAAAGCCAAATAGACGAAGTTTGACAATCCGATCGAATATACGAAGTCCTAACACTACCCCAGAAAACTCAACTGTAGAGTAAATTCTAAAAATTTCCAGAAGACTCAGTAGTACAAGACATGAATTACTGTGCATGCCACGTGGTGTAACTCAACACAGTGGCCGCGGAACCGCCGCGAATCCCATGGTAGGGCCGCGGTTCCGCGCCTCTGTAGTCGAGTTACCATCACGTGCTTCACAGTAACTCATGAAATTCCCTGCTGAATTTTTTAGCAATTTTTAATTCACAAAAATCCAGATATTTCAAAAATGTCCAGAGAGCATTCTCGGGTGTGGGTTTCGGGTTCGTTCGGGTTTCAAATTCCGTCTGGACTTCGCCTAAGGCTCTAGCTAGTCTCTGATACCACTGTAGGGTTCCTAGGCACTCAAGTGAGGTCTCACAAGGCATCGAACATGCCAATTTCAAAAATTACGGTGCCGAGAAACCCTAAACTATGGATCGTTGGCTAGAAATCTAGGCGAAAAAGTAAACTAGTTAACACTTAACTAAGAGATACGGAAATACAACCTTTTGTAGATCCGGTTCTCCACCTCCATAGCTCCGCAACGAATTCTCCTCGCTGTCCATAACAAGTCCCGGGCTCTAGCGTCGGCTTCATCGGAGAATGGAAGGGCTAGGTCATCGATGTCCATGCCGAAGATGATCTACGTCGAGGCATCGCTAAATCAAGCTCCGACTTCACCATGTCAAAAAAAACTTGTGAATAAAACACACTCTACTACTTGGCAAGAGGTAGAGGATGAAGAAATAGGAGGTGGGTTCTCTTTAGAATTGGATTTCTCACTCTCAAGCTCAAGTTGCCATTGATGGCCTCAAGGTTTCAAACTTGAAGATGAAGAAGAAGATGAGCTAGAATTATGATAAGTCTATTTTAAAATGAAAAGAGAAACAATACTTATCATAATCAAACTAAGGTTAAGTGTAGAGAGCAAACCATGGTAAGTGGGAATAGTTAGGGTTTAACATGAAGACAAAATGGTCTTTGAGTCAAACCTTCATGAAGCTTCATCAAGCTTCATGACAAAAAGAAAACCATTTTGTTTTCATAAAATTATTTAAATAAAAAGGAATGGATAAATAAATGAGTGATTAAAACAAAACCCTAATTATCTACTTAACCATGGTTTTATTCTTTATACTTAACCATATAAACATGCATCATCAAATATGATACATACAAGTGCACAAAAGTATATCACATATACATCATGCACAATCCAAGTGAGAAAATCCATTTAAAGTGAACCATTACTAGTTAATGCAAAGTAATATATCAAATATATAATTATACATTAAATCATTAAATCAACACTTGATTCAATGATCCGGTCATGTCGCACACAACCGACTAGTATACAATGTATCGGCTTATCGAATCAACGCTTGAATCAATAACTAGGTTATATCGCATACAACAATTCGATACATTCATCGCGAGAATGGAATACGGTATCACATACATGCATTATTCTTGGTCCCGCACATATCTCATATGCGCTCCTATTTCGTTTCGCTTGAGCCAGGAAACCTCTGTGTAGGACTCTAAAGACTCGTCAATACGCCGGCAGCAGATGATGATCATATCAAACACCCACAAGCCGCAAGCGGTCTGCTAAACGTAACGGCCACCCGGGTATTGAGCGATCAGAAGATCGACGAGCAAGCCCGCTCACACTCCTGTGAATCCAACCAGTAACACTACCGTAAAGTCCGGTCTGATCGTCTGATATGTCGCATATCTCGCCTAGGGGTGGTAAACGTCAGACCCCAATAGCTCGATAAGTCGTGTCGATATGAGGTCTATAACAATTCGAGAAACTACTGGTAACACTTACCAGTAAATCTCAGCAACCCTGGCCAGGGATTTCCTGTTATAGCCAATCGAACACAGCGCAACATCAACTCCCTATACCGGGAGAGACGAATCCCCTCCTATCGCTCATTGCCTCCATGTGACTCGGGACTGTACCCAAAAACCACCGTTTTGCACGCCCTCTTGGACGTGGTAAGGTGGAAATCAAAGCACAGTGGGAACCACACAAGACTCTATGACGATCTCGGGTCCACAGACTAACCTGTACCAGTGTCACCAGAGAACTGCCATCTGACGTGAGGTATAATACCATCTGGGAGTTCTCGGCGAGTCCGTCCAGTGTACCCAGTCTCCACTGAGCACCCGTATATCATCTCTGATGTCAAACACCGATGGATATGGGATCATCCATCGCCCATCTGTATGGGTCGAGAAGGTATACGCTAGTCTACTCTGGTATATCGATGCCCCGTCTCGATACACCCACGACTAGGGACTTTGAAGGATGTACTTATGGACTACCATGTCCCCACTAGTATGATCCGCATCATAGTCCAGGTAGTCAAGTACAGATCCTAAGGGCTTTACCAACATGTAACAGGGAGACAATCAGTGTACACGTTAAGGTAAAGATCAACCAGATAGCACACTATCATGTCGAGCAAGAAAGTCCTCCCTATATATGTCCCAGCATCCACTACAATATACATCCTATGTATAGTAATGGCCTCTAGGGCATACATATAACTAACAGATCGAAGATGTAGATACTTGTGTATGGTATTCAGTTGATAGTAATGATTAAGAGAACTTGCTTCTCTTTCTGGTTACTCATAATTGGAAGCACTCCTAAGTTGAGTAACGCTGATCGTCCTCCTTCCATTTAGTTAACATGCACTGGAGACAGCTGCATGATTTGAATCTGGTTCAATTAAATCAGTGCCTCTGGTTCTATATTGGGTATAGAACAGTTCGTATCTTAACGATGTTAAGGTATGGGGAGTTGTCCGGCTTATGCTTAAAACCCGACTCTGGATAACTCAAGGCGCGTTTCTGTAATGGCTGTTTGTGGGTTGACCCAGGCTATGACGAAGGTTGACTTTCTACCATCTGGAAGATCAATAGTGATATTGTTCTTGACTCGCCACAGTTTTAACAAAAATGGATTTTTTCAGAAAACAGTAGTGGGAGTATGGTAGAACTGGAAGTGATTCCAGAACCACAGACGATTACTGAAAATTTGATAAGAACCTAAAGATTCATTCTGATTTGACATTCCATTAGCCACTCCGCAGATATGGTGGGTAACCTCAGGCACTCGAGAGGTACTTTGGTAGCCTCATGGACGATGGCCGGGAGGTTTTTGTTTACCCAGACTTGCCATTGCTACTGTTCTAGACTGTGAGACCCGGCAGGAGGATGAGTATAGCGTCGTTCTAAACTAGCTTTAGAAGTGTACGTCTATATGACTCTGCCAGAGGGTTGTCGTAGTCAGTGGGAGCAGCGGAAGCATAGTGGATAAGTGGCTTATATCTATTTATAGACTAGAGCAGATATAGCGGAGATAGATCATCTATTTTTGACGTGACAGTCATAGGTTTGACTTCATCAGAATAGGGGATGGATCTGTTAAGAAGGTAGTAGCGTGTGATGTCCTGGTTATTGGATGACATACACAGAGTAGGAAGTGAAATTCCTATATTACGATCGGTTATACTTTGGTTGTCACACAGTAGTTTCTCCACAAAGGGACTTGGATATTATATCAGACATTCTGGTTACTAGATCTATGGTTTTAGATCTAGATTTGGGTAGCTTCCCAATCTGGGTATTTAGACAGCATTCTAAAAGTATTTAGAATGGACGACTCCAGGCATGGTAGTATACCTGCAGGTGATGGAGTCACCCTCTCTAAAGGAGTCTTACAGACTAAAAGGGAGAGGGATGTGCATGATTGGCAGATCACTTGCTTAGGCAATTGAGTCAATCATGAGATGTCAAGTACCACACCAGATGTTGTCTTTGCAGTAGGTGCAATAAGTTGATATTGATCCAATCCTGGAGAAACATTCGGAAGCAGTTTTAGAACATAACTGGATGTTCTAGGGATATGATAACGACATCCTCATTAGGGAGACAGTTATCATTCCAGGCTTCTAAGGTGACCTGGATGACAGAATGACTGTCAGAGTTATAGTTTTCCCTCTGACAAGGGGCAGTGTTTTGGACAGGTGATCCAAGCGGACACCGAGGGAAGCATTACGCAGGATGCTGATTAAGTTCAGTTGACGATACAGTCTAAGAAGTTTGGATTTGGAGTTCATTTATGAACTAGGTCCCATCAGACATCCAGACAAATTCTATGACAAGTATTGCTCATTTTGGGAGATGGGTTTCTCCGCGAACATGAGATTAAGTGAGACATATAAAGAAACATCACAGCTGATCCACTCACTGAGGCTATTCCTCGAACGCATTAGTTTCGCTAACGGGTTTTATGAGATTGATTAGTAGAGGAGTTGGGTGTTCGGTATCACACGGGCTGTGAGTATTCGACATCGCAATAATTAGCCTTGAGTGCAAATGGGAGATTGTTGGAGATAGTAACCTCAGAGTCAATTATTGGATCACAGGCACGTGATTGCAACGATTGAGGGAGGACCTATACCGGTAGGACAGACTTACTCAAGATGATAGTATGCTATCTGGTTTACCTTTATCATCGTGTACTGCTTCAGGTGACCTTACTGGTCACTATTACACATTGATAGAGCCCCTAGGATTCTTGCTTGACTGCCAGCAGTATGAGGGCGATCATATACGTGGGAGCTGGTAGTCTATAAGCACATCCTTAAAAGGTCTCTAGTCGTAGGAGTTTCGAGATAGGGCATCGATACTCCAGAGTAGACTACTGTATACAGTCGAGACCCCGACGAGGGACGGTGGCCGGTCTCACAAGCCACTGGTGTCAGTTGGTTCACCTAAGATGTATACAGGTGCTCATTGGGTTATGAGTACACCGGACAGGACTCGCCGGAAATATGCTAGTTGGTCTTATACCTGACGTCAGATAGCAGTTCCCTGGTGACATGTGTACAGGTTAGTTCATCGACCTGAGATCGTCATTTGTCTCGTGTGAGTTCCCACTGTACTTTGATTACTACCCTACCACGCTCAAAGGTGACGTGCAAACAGGTTTTAGTTGGGTACAGTCCCGAGCCACATGGAGGCAGTGAGCGGATCTTCAGGGGTTCGTCTCTTCCGGTATTGGGGGTGAGGTCGCGCTGTGTCTAGGAGAGCCCTTACACGAAGTCTTTGACCATGGCAGGAGATTTACTGGTAGGTATTCCAGTAGTATCTCAAGGTGTTTTGGGCTACACTCAGACACGACTTGTACCGCTTTTGGGGGTCTGACTTTTACCAACCCCCTAGGCCCGCCATGCGATGCTCATAAACGAACGGACCGGACTATACGGATATTGTCACTGACAGGCTCAGTAGGGTGTCAGGATGAGTTCGCTCATCGACGTCCCTTTTGGTCAATACCTGGTAGCCCATTACGTATGGCTAATACCTCTGACGTGCTAGTGGTTAAATCCACAACCAAAGTATTGATGAGTTTTTAGAGTCCCCCACAGACCGTTTTCTCATGTTTCGGGCGAAACGCTGTAGAGGCCGTATGGAGATATGGCAGGGTTCGATCAGATACGTGCGGTATTGCACGAATCATGATCGGACGGATAATACTAGCGGGCTTTGGTTTAAGCCGGATCCTAGTATTGTACAGTGTAGATTTTGTCTCATTGCATTTGTATTCGGTCGGAATACAAATGCGGGTATGTATATACAGTCGCGGGGTTTTCCTGTAATTTATTACGGGATCAGCTTTTTGGAGTTGCCAGTTTACTTTCCGTTTCGACCATTTTCCTTTGTATCTTTCATTGGCTGAAAATTGGTGGAGGAGGGCTTATTTGCAAGCATGCAAATTAGCATTTGTGGAGGGTGGTCTTTGCATATTGTTGCTTCATGATGATTGTATCTTCATTTGACTTCTTTAGTCCATGATTGCTTGACTTTTGGAGTAATCATGGTTGTTGATGATGGGGTTGATTTGGAGTGAGGGTTTTGTTGTGATCATTATATTTCACCATCATCATTTCTCTCTCTCTCTTGGATGATAGTTTCCTCCCCCCTTGACTTTTCTCTCACTCTCCCATTCTCATTCATTCCTCAAGAGGTGAGGCCGGCCATTCCCTTAGAGGGCTGTCCAAATTTGGGTGTGGTTTTTTGGTTCTCTTTTGCTTGCTAAAAATCCCCAAAGTTCATCTCAAAAGTTCACAACTTCATCTCCACATCAAAAGGCAACTTCCTACAATCCCAAATGAGACAAAGAGCACTACACTATTCTACAGCAATCCTTGGGCACGTCGGCTCGCCAACTTCGTGCCCGAGTTGCCTCGGTCCAGAGGTGGGAGCCCGTAAAAGAACCCGGTGATGTGGTGCCCTTCCGGCGAGGAGGTGAAGACCGGAGATTCCGCGGGGAGATCGGGACGACGACGAGAAGACCGGAGGACACGGATCGCTCGGTATATCTCTCTACCCCTTCTCTAGTTTGCTGGGATTAGATTAATGGCCCGATCCGGGATTTTAGTGTGCGGTGGTCCTGGTTTACAAGTTTTGTAAAAGTATCGTTTCCTCATTTTGGCCTCGTTCAGACAGCCGGGACGCCGCCGTGCACTTACACAGGTAACTCATCGGGAAATACTTCAGGAAACTCTTGCACGATAGGAACCTGATCCAACGACCCTACTATGGCCCCGGTATCATAAATTAAAGCCAAGAATCCCCGACATCCCCTCCTCAAAAGCCGACTAGCACAAAGGGCAGAAATCAAACTGTGAGGGGCGGCACCACGGTCCCCTTACACAACCCGAACAGACTCTCCCGGAAAACTGAAACTGACTGTATTCTTACGGCAGTCCACCGACACAAAACAAGCTGCCAACCAGTCCATGCTAAGGAGAACGTCGAAGTCCAACATATCTAGAAGGATCAAATCGACGGACGACTCTCTATCTCCAATCTGAAAGGCACATGACCGAAACACGTAACACGTGACAAAAGAATAGCCAACATGTGTAATCACGACATGCAGCTGATCTAGCAAACACGAATCTCGGCCCAAACTCGGCATGAAGTGCGTAGAAACATACGAAAGCGTAGATCCCGAATCAAACAAAACATGTGCATTAAAATAACATACAGAAAGAGTACCTGAAACCACTGCAGTGGACGCCTCCGCATCCTGTTGAGTCAAGGAAAACACCTGAGCTTAGCCTCTACCGGCGACTGGATGACCTCCGCCTCTACCACCCCGCCCTCTCGGTACAAAACCACCGCGTCCCCGACCTCTCGGAACATGAGTCTTATGCGGAGCAACAACAGGCATAAGGGGCAACGCCCTTTGCGATGGAGAAGGTGGTAAGGTAACCTGCGGTACAGCTGCCTCGCGCTCACGTGGCTCAGTACAATCTCGAACCCGATGACCCAAACTCCCGCACCGGTAATATCCAGATGAAAACTGCTGACTCTCCTGAGAATAAGAGCTAAAAAGCTGTCCTCGTCCCGGACCTCCACTACCCCCAGTATCTGAACGAGAACTGTCACGACGTCTAAACGCCTGCCTCTGTGCTGAAACAACAGTACGAACCTTCATCGATTCCAGAGCAACAAACGTCTCATAAATACGCTCCTCAACCAACAGAGCTGGGTCCACCGCTGCAGCATAGGTGTCGCAATACTGAACGCTGATAGCGAGGAACAAATGGGTAAGCAAGCTTCGAAAAAACCTCTTGACCTGCATCTCCTCCGTAGTGTTGGGGTAAAAATTTACACCCCGGGTGACCAAGTCAAAATCAAAGTCAACCCCAAGCCAAGTGGCCCCAAGCCCAGATCCAGTGGGCCCATGCCCGGGTCGAGCCAGAACATGAAGCGGCCGGCCTCCCCCCATGCCGAGATAAAAATTTTGTAATAAATAATTTTGTTGCATTTCTTTTATTTTGTTTTATGGATAAATGTAAGAAAAATAGGCATAAAGCCAAATTTTTGTAAAGCCCATGGCTTTTGTGCAAAAAGAAATGGCTCATGAGCCATGGGATAGGCAAAATGCCATTTTGTGAAGCCCAAGGGGCTATGTGTAAAGTGTATAGCCTATAAAGGCAAAAGATAATGAAAATATCTCATAACTTTTTTCTCTCTCTAAAAATTTCCAGATCTGAGATCTTTTCTTTTTCTTCAAGGTTCCAAAACCTTTTTCTTTCTCTTGAATTAAATCAAGAGTTTTACTCTTCTTTTTATAAAACAAATTAGTTTTTCACCACAAAACCCACAAATGGGAACTTGGATCTATCATTAGATCTCAAAAAGAAGAGATTTTTAGATCTCACGTCTCTTGAGCCAGCCAACAGAGGAGGAAGAAGAAGAACCCATTTCCTCAACCAAAATATATATATATATATATATATATATATATATATATTTTTTTTAGGAGTTTAACTCCACTAATTTCTCTTCCGGGAGTGTCTGGGGTTAAAAGCCCTCTTTTCCTCATCGGCGCGCTAGCGCTCGAGCGCAAAGTGCCCACGTGCCGACACGTGGCGCGCGCGCTTGCGCTCCAGCGCAGTGCGCCCGAGCGCAAAGCGCCCACGTGCCGACACGTGGCGCGTGCGCTTGCGCTCCGGCGCACTGCGCCCGAGTGCAAAGCGCCTACGTGCCGACACGTGGCGCGCTTGCGCTCGGGCGCACTGCGCCAGAGCGCAAAGCGCCCACGTGCCGACACATGGCGCGCGCTTGCGCTCCGGCGCCTTGCGCCCGAGAGCAAAGCGTCCACGTGCCGACACGTGGCGCGCTTGCGCTCGAGCACCCAGCGCTCATGCGCAAAGCGCCCACGTGCCGACACGTAGCGCGCTTGCGCCTGAGCGCACAGCACCTAAGCACACAGCGCTCAAGACGCTGGCCCCACGCATCCTTTGGATGTCTTTTCCCCCCTTTTGTTTATATATACATGTATTTATATACATATGTATACATATGTACACATACACATACTCCACGACACCGTCCCTGTTAGAAAAAAATTTCTGCGTGGCTCCCGATATATCCAAACCCCATTTCAAAACAAAACACACGTACACTGCACATTGAGTTCGCATGACCAGTTTAACCCGTTAATCGGAGGTTCCCGCGCCCCAAAGGCGAGGGGTAATTAACGGCAGCTTAGTCCGCGGCTGCCGGAGATTCGGATCCCCACAATCATTAAACTCCGGCCTACCCTAGGCAGGGGGAATCTATAGTATGCCTGAGAAGCGTGCGCGTATTCCCATCTCAATGGGGTGACGAAAAACACCCTACAGATTCTGGCACGCCCGGTGGGACCAATCTCTCCTCCCATATTTCGGGTTAAACGTTCATGCGAACTCAATCATATACATATCGATTGCCTATACTGAAATGATGTTCTTTTTTTCATGCAGCAATCAACCTTCGACGACAATGTCTCCCCAGAAGAATTCAGCTTCCAACGTGACCCCGATTCCGTACGTGGTCAAGATCAACGCTCGTGTGGTTCTCCCCGCGAGCCTCAGTCGACAGTGGGAGGAACCGCCCCGCCAGTTTGGCTCCGTCATCATCTACCCTGCCGGAAGCGCTCATCTGGCGGAGATCCCGGCGGAACAGGTGGCCAAGCCGGTCCCAAGGGGCAAGAGGCCAAATGTTGTGATTCTTAAGGCACCACAACCGAAACTTAAGATAGTGTCTGAACGACTCCCTAGGGCTTCAGCTGGGGGCAAGACTTCCGGTGCGAAGGGCAACATCAAACGTCGCGGACGAGCTCAGGCGGTGACTCTAACAAATGCACAATCGAGCGTATCTCCAAGGCCCTCCATCACCCAGTCTGCGGCGTCTTCCCAAAGAGCCGAAGTCTGCCAGGCGCTTAGAACAGAAAAGTTAAGGCAGAAGCGGCTCAGGTATCGAGCCAACAAGAGGGCCAAGGCTTCGGCAAAATGGAATCATGTGAAGTTCCAAGTGCAGGGTTGCCCCGCGACGACAGCTGAGTCGGACGTAAGAATCAGCAATTCTTTCGAGCCTCTAAAGTGGGTTCAGAAAAATGCCATGACCGCCAGAATCAAGAAGACAGCGGTCCGAACAGCGCCACAAAGAGACGTGTCCCGGCTCCAACAGAAGAAGTATGACACTGTCTCTTCAAGAGTCTATCAAGCACTCTGTGCCGCACGAAAGCAGTGGGGCAAACCCAGAAAAGAAGCGCCAGCACCATTCAAGGACCTGGCTAGGCCAGCCGCCTTCAATCGACTACCAGCTACCGAAACAAGGGGGTCTGGACAGCGATCCGTGAAATCAGCTGCCAACGATAGAAAGACAGCCGGATATATCATCCATACGGTCTATATGGCGGGCGGGCGCCCCAGCGACAACCTTCGCAGCAAAAGCAAGGATGGGGCCACTACATCCCAAGCCCAATCTAGCCTGAATGTAGTTGCCGCTGCCAAAGAACAGCCGCCCCCGCTGGATGAAGAAAACCCTCTCGATGAGGATGATAGGCAAAAAGACCCCTCGGTCCACGCAGAGTCAAGCTCGGACAGCGAGGAAGAGCCGACTTTCCGCCCTAGGACCGCGGAGCAAGAGCTGCTTCAAGAGCTTCGAAAACAGCTCAGGCGCAAAGATAAAGAGATGGCCAAGCTCTATTCGAAGATTGACGACTTAACGAACGTGGTGATGCAGCTTACGGCTCAAATTGCTCGAGCGCCGCCCAATCAAGCACAAGCCGCTACTAATCAGCCGGGAGATGACAATCCGAGGCAGCCAATGCCTGTTCCTTTAGGACCAAGACTGGTCGAGCCGCATGAAAGCCGGCCACATTTCGCTTCTGGGGACGCCTTGGCCCCAGATAACACTATCCCGCTAACACAGGATCGGATAATGGATTTGGTCACCAGCAAGGTTAAAACATTGTTGGCCGAAGCTGAAGCTCAGAAAGAAATCGGTAATAGTGGGCGGCCATATCCCACGCAGTACGATCTGATTGAGTTCCCAAGCGGCTACGTCATTCCTAAGTTCGGAAGATTTGATGGAACGGGGAATGCAAATCAGCATGTCGCCCACTTCAAAGCATCGTGTGGAAATACAGGGGGCAATGACGCGCTCCTTCTTCGTCAGTTTGTCAACAGCCTGACCGGTGTCGCTTTCGACTGGTACGCGAGCATACCAGACGGGTCCGTCATTACCTTTGCCCAAATGGAATCTCTGTTTCGGCAAAGGTTCATGAGTGTTAGTGATAAAATCTCCATTGCCAACCTTGTGAGGACCAAGCCGGGGAAGAATGAAAGCAACACCGACTTTATTGCCCGATGGCGTAATCTCACGGTCAAGTGCGAACCGCCGCTGGAGCAGGACCAGTCCGTCAGCCTTCTCGTTGGGAACCTCAGCAATTGGATGGTCCCATTCTTGTGTACAGCAGGCCTCAAGACATTTCAAGAGCTAACCAAGAAAGTCCAAATGCTGGAACGCTCGAAGCAAGAGTCCCCGCCGGATTCTCAGAGAGACAAAACTTGGAAAAGCAAGCGGGACGACAACCGTAGAACCGGGAGTTCCAGCAGTACCAATGTCTTCAATGCGTCCGACAATGAAGAAAAGTGAAGGGCGGCCGAATCCAAAATTAACCGGTCTCGAAAGCCATTGCTGGGAGGAGATGGGCCCTCCCTAGAGGAGAAAAAGAACAAGGTTTACTCTTTCAGAAGGGACAAGGTCCGCAAGATATTTAAAGATGCCTTGAACAACGGCCTACAATTGCCGGAGTCGAAAAGTCCCCAAGAAGCAAAAATGACCGACAATCCTCTGTATTGCCCATACCACCGAGTAGTGAGCCATGCGATCGAGGATTGCTATATCTTCAAGGACTGGGTCGAGAAGCAGTACAAGGCTGGAGAGATCGAGCTGTCCAAAAGCTTGTTGGTAAACAATCAAGTTGCAACCGCCAACTTTATACAGACAGAAGTTGAAGCCTTCTGCGAGCAGACAGCTGAACCTACTGCCCTGACAAACGAAACTGACTCATCGCGGCCTCCGTGGAGTACGCACATATCTAATAAGACGAAGAAGATGATGAAGCTACTTCAGAAAGAACCCAGGACGGAATGGGAAGGGCAGAAGAAGCCTACCAGTCCAACTGCCAATGCGGCTCCATCAGGCTCAAAATCCAAGAAGCTCAAGAAGAAGAAAAGTGCAGCTCGGCGCGAAAAAGAGTCTGCAGGGAGATCGACCATTCAAAAATATATCGATTCCCTCGAAGAATATGAACAAAGAGAAAGAGCATTGGTTCAATTGAAGGAGTTCTTCCCTGTACAAGCGGCTGAAATTCTGGAGGAGTTAGAAGAAGACTCCAATGAAGAGATCCCAGTAGTGACTTGCTACGCCATCCATCTTGGCAGCGACTCCGAGGATGAGCTCTGTTTTCCCGAAGAGGACGAGGAGCTCACCACAAAGGCCAATCAAATCCAGCTCAGAAGAGGCAGGGCTTTACCGCAAAATCAGGGCAACGCCCCAAAAGGAAAGGAAAAACAAGTCGCTAATGAAGAAGATGGCAGAGAACTGGCCGATGAAAACATAAGTCCTTCCTCGGTGGATTATAATGTCTTGGCACATCTCCGGAAGCTTCCGTCTCTCCTGAGCATCTACGACGCCTTGGTCCTATCTAAGGAGCTTAGAGATGTTCTCATTCACGCTCTACAAAACCCCGAGCGGTATCAGGCTCACTTTGCGGAAATTAATATGAAAGAAGCCCAGCACGCTTTGCATGCCGCCGCAGTCACATTTAAGGATGAAGACTTGCTACTGGGAACGGCTGAGCATAATCGGCCACTTTACATGACCGGGTACAGCGATGGAGATCGAATTAATCGCATATTGATTGATCCGGGGTCCTCAGTGAACATCATGAACTTGCGAACGCTGAAGAGTTTGTCAATGGACGTCCGACACCTGTAAAGGGAGAGGATTGTCATTCAAGACTTCAACCAAAATTGTCAGCAAGTTCTGGGGTCCATATCTCTGCCAATCAAATTCGGGGATCTGCAGACCGAAGCTAAGATATACGTGATCGACGTCGACACATCTTATAAGATTCTCTTGTGGCGGCCGTGGCTCCATGATTACGGCATCATTCCGTCAACTCTCCATCAATGCATGAAGTATACTAAAAATGGCGAAGAAAGACGTATTGACGGAGACATCCAGCCGTTCGGTGTGCATGAAGTCCGATATGAAGATTCTCGGTACTTTATGATCCACCAAAATGCTAAGCCACAACTGACTGAGGATAGACCGGCCCCAAGACTCAAAAGCAAATCTGCGCCGGCTGTCACTTTCAAAAGCAAAAACGCCCAAGTGCGCCCGCATTTCGATAGCGACACTGATGAGTCTGACGCTGGAAGCCCGTCCTTCTGTAAAACTCGCCCTCGTTTCGGTAGCGATACGGACGAATCTGTTACTAAAGGCCCATCTAGCAGCAAAGTCCGCCCTCATCTTGGCAGCGACACTGAAGAGTCGGAGGAAGAGGACCTGCCGTGCAATAGCGATGCAGATTGGACCCCTATGCAACAAGCGAAACTACGAGAGACCTTGAAGTTACAGAAGGGTCCCTAGCCGTCACAAGGGTGCTGGAGCAGATGTGCAAAGAGCTCGATGCGTTGTCAGTCTCCACCGTAGACCAGCTGTTAACTTTCTACGTCCCCGGGAGGAAAAATGGACAGAAGGGCATCCTGTTTTACGGGTCAACCCCCGTTGTGCACCCGGACGATCTTTCTATCGCGTGCCTTCCCTATGAGAGAGGCATAAGAGCCGTCCTCAATCCCAGATACTATGCGCCCGAGATGCGGGAATACTTTAAAAAGTGCGGATGCCGGTTATATCAAACGGAGTCCGAAGCAAAGTTTTACGAAGGGCTATGGTATCCGCCCCAGGTCCGAGCACTCATCGATGGACGAATTCCAGATAGACGGGGTATAGGCTACATTCAACCTGATTCCAAAGCGTGCTACATGATCCATGTTGGTGAGGCCAGCGAAAGATCAAATGATGACGACGAGATAGCTGAGCCAGAAGAAGCTCATCAAGAGCTTGAAGATGGCGGACAAGCAACCTTTGACGAGCTAACCGAGATTGACTTAGGAACGTCCGATAATCCAAGGCCGACCTACATCAGCTCGCTCTTGTCAGAGGAAATGAAAGCGCAGATAATTACCCTGTTGCATGAGTTCGTCGACTGCTTCGCGTGGACATACAAAGAAATGCCTGGCCTTTCCCCTGAAGTGGCCATACATAAGTTGGCTATATCTCCCGATGCTAAGCCAGTCAAACAAGCTCCTCGAAGAATGAGAAGGGAGTTGGAAGAAAAGGTCATCGAGGAAACTAAGAAGCTCATCGATGCCGGCTTCATCAGGGAAGAGAAATACGTGGACTGGATCGCATGCATAGTCCCAGTGAAGAAGAAAAATGGGCAGATCCGAGTTTGTGTCGATTTCAGAGACCTCAACAAGGCATGTCCTAAAGATGACTTCCCGCTACCGGTCATGGAAATGATGGTCGATGACACCTCAAATTACGAGCTGTTCACCTTTATGGATGGCTCATCTGGATATAATCAGATTAAGATGTCGCCTGAGGATGAGAAACACACAGCATTTCGAACCCCGATCGGAATATATTGCTACAAGGTAATGCCGTTCGGACTGAAGAACGCAGGTACTACGTATCAAAGGGCAATGACCAATATCTTCGATGACCTAATTCATAAAGTCGTCGAATGTTACGTTGATGATCTGGTCGTTAAGACTGAAACCAAGGCCGCTCATATCCAAGATCTTAGGACCGTTCTCACAAGACTGAGGGAATATTACGTAAAGATGAATCCTCTGAAATGCGCTTTTGGCGTGGCGTCGGGAAAATTCCTGGGCTTCATAGTCCGACATCGAGGGATCGAAGTTGACCCATCAAAGATAAAGGCCATCATGGAGATGCCCCCTCCGAAGAGTTTGACGCAGCTAAGATCTTTTCAAGGCAAGCTTGCTTATATACGGAGGTTTATCTGAAATTTATCGGGGAGATGTAGGCCCTTCTCAAAGCTCATGAAGAAAGGAGCTCCTTTTATCTGGGATGCCGAGTGTCAAGCAGCGTTCGAAAGCATCAAACAATACTTGTTTCACCCTCCAGTGCTGGCCGCTCCCATTCCAAATAAACCGCTGATTCTCTACACTGCCGCGCTAGATGAGTCACTCGGTGCGCTCCTTGCCCAGAATAACGAGGAGGGAAAGGAAAATGCCCTTTACTACCTCAGTCGAACTCTAGTCGGGGCGGAACACAACTATTCCCCAATCGGAAAGCAATGCCTGGCTCTGATATTTGCTGTGAAGAAGCTGAGGCACTATCTGCTGGCTCACCGGGTTATGCTAATCTCCAAGGTCGACCCGCTCAAACACTTGATGACCAGGGCAAGCCTAGCCGGCAGAATGGCAAGATGGGCCGTAATGCTACTTGAGTTTGACATAGTATATACTCCTCAAAAAGCAGTAAAAGGTCAAGCTCTTGCAGACTTCCTCGCTGCTCATCCTATACCAGAGGGGTCACCACTCAATTGCGAGTTGCCCGACGAACAAGTGCTGCACCTAGAGGATGACGAGCCATGTTGGGAGCTCTACTTCGATGGGGCTTCATCAATAAGATGCTCCGGCCGATCAAGCATCCTGGAGGTAAAAGCGGGGATAGGATTGGTGTTCATCACGCCATCAATGGGAACCCTACGGCGTTCTTTCGCTCTCACCGAGCCTCGGACAAACAATGAAGCTGAGTATGAAGCCCTGATAGCTGGTTTGGAGCTCGCCATAGAAATGGAAATTCTTCGGCTACGGGTTTACGGTGACTCCCAGCTCGTCGTCAACCAAGTAAGCGGTGATTATAAAATATACAAACCCGAGTTAGCTCGGTACAGAGGCCGAGTGGTGGAACTCATGAAACGGTTCACTCACATTGAACTAATGAGAGTCCCTAGAGCGTTGAACGGAAAAGCCGACATACTCGCTCGCCTAGCCAAGGAGCTGGCTGATCCTGACATGGACGAAATTCTGATCACAGTTAGGAGCCGACAAATTCTACCCCCATTCTCTCTACGGGAAGAGGAAAGCGCGGAACAGAAGAGCAGTCTTGCCGAAGAAGCTTCGATCATCCAAGACGAGCCCGATTGGAGAGAACCCTTCATAGAGTGCTTCCGATACGACAAGCTGCCCGTAGAAAAATCTGCGAGGATTCAGTTGAAGAAAAGAGCTCCCCGATACGTGTTTGTAAATGACACATTATACCGCAGGTCATATGACCAACTATGGCTCAGGTGTCTATCGTCAGCCGAAGCCCAAAAGGTCATGAAAGATGTTCACTCGAGCGTTTGCGGTGCTCACCAATCTGGCCACAAGATGCGACTTCAAATCAAACGGCTTGGGTATTATTGGCCTACCATGATACGGGATTGCGGAGAACATGCAAAGAAATGTCACATCTGCCAAATCCATGGTGATTTCATTCACAAGCATCCCAATCCGTTGCATCCTACGGTGGCGTCGTGGCCCTTCGAAGTTTGGGGCACCGACATTGTTGGCCGAATTGATCCTCCGTCATCTAAAGGTCACCGGTTCATACTGGCCGCGACAGATTACTTCTCCAGATGGGCTGAAACTGTCCCGCTAAAAGAAATCAAGACAAAAGATATTCTGACATTCTTCTAACATAATATTCTATACCGCTTTGGTACACCAAGAAGAATCATTTCTGACAATGGGCCTTCTTTCAAGTGCTTCAATGTCTCAAGGTTCGCTAATCAGCACAAGATAGACTGGAGATATTCCTCCATCTATAATCTAAGAGCCAATGGGCTAGCCGAGGCCTTCAATAAGACTCTATGCAAGCTCCTGAGGAAAAATGCTTCAGCCAACAAGAGAGACTGGAATCTCAAACTTCACGAGGCGTTGTGGGCATATCGTACCACGCACCGTACTCCAACACAGTCCACTCATACTCATTGCTCTTCAGAGTGGAGGCGGTCCTCCCCCTCGAAGTCGAAGTTCCAAGCTTAAGAATGGCCGTTCAGCACGAGTTGACGGAGGTGGAAAACGTGCTCCTTCGACTTGAAGAGCTCGATGCCCTCGAAGAAAAGAGGCTCGCGGTACAGCAAAATCTGGAGCTATACCGAGCCCAAATGTCACGGGCCTATGACAAGATAACCCGTCTCCGCGCTTTCAAGAAAGGTGAATTGGTGTTGGTCCTCAAAAGACCGATCATCCTCAATCAACATGCTAAGGGAAAATTCGAGCCAAACTGGGAAGGACCATACGTCATCGAGAAAGTGTTCGACGGAGGATCCTACTAACTTATAAGTGCTGAGGGAGAAAGGCCCGTGCCACCCATCAACGGCCGATATCTCAAGAAATACTACACGTGAATGCTCCAAGACGCAGGCGAATTGAGCACATCAACCCTACGGTCTGGATCATACATCCTGCAAAACCGTATACAATCCACGGGCGTAAATGACCCCTATCTCTCCCAAATCCTGCCGGTAAGACTACTTTTAAAGTCCCACCAGCGGCAAAAAAAAAAAGAAAAGAAGAAAAAAAAGAAGAAGAAAGAAATAAAAAAAAATAAACGGTATGTCCACAAGCAAAACGGGCACGGATGAAAACCCGAAAGGGCTCCGTGAGTAAAAACAGCAGGACTACCGGCGAGTCTGTGAAAACCCGAAAGGACGCAAACTCGTGAAAAGAGATGAAATACACTCGCAAAGTCCTCTCGACCTTGTGAGGAGAAAACCCCTGCATGAGATCCTTACGACTCACAAAGGAGCGAAACACTTAGGAATCCTCACGATTCCTAAGGAGAAAATACACCTGCGGGATCCTTACGACTCGTAGGGAGAAAATGCTTTTATGGGACCCTCACGGCCCATAAAATTGAAAAGCCTTAGGTGATAGGGACCCAAACCTGTCTCCTAAGCCATCGTTCCCCAACGGGCAACGGCAAATGATGAGTCGCTCCTGGCATTTCGCTACAGTGTTAGCGGTGCTGATGCCGACTAAAAACCCAAATCCCAAGTCCTCCCAAGGAAAATGATGAGTTGCTCCTGGCATTATTCCAGTGCAGCAATGCTGATGCCAAACAAGATCCAAATTCCAAGTCCCCAAACGGCGAATGATGAGTCACTCCTGGTACCACATTCCAGTGCAGCGATGCAGACGCCAACCAAAATCCGATTCCTCAAAATTCTCCCGGCCCTACGGTGGGTCCCCAAATTGACCATCATATACAATCCACGGGCTCAAATAATTCTCATCATACCCATGCCCCACCGTAATCACCAGTTACGCGGCCGGTCTCCGCTTTGGGAATGATGCTCCATTGATAAGACCCACTCTTATGTCCTCACGATATATGAGGAGAACAAACCTTTGTGGGATCCTTACGACTCATAAAGGAAAAACACACTTAGGAGTCCTCACGACTCCTAAGGAGAAAATACACCTGCGGGATCCTTACGACTTGTAGGGAGAAAATGCTTTTATGGGACCCTCACGGCCCATAAAATTGAAAAGTCTTAGGCGATAGGGATCAAAACCTGTCTCCTAAGCCATCGCTCCCCAATCCCCAAATGGCGAATGATGAGTCGCTCCTGGTACCATATTCCAGTGCAGCGATGCAGACGCCAACCAAAATTCCAAATCCCATACCCCAACGGAGAATGATGAGTCGCTCCTGGTACCATATTCCTGTAAGTCCACGTTGCGACCCCCGGTTCTTACGGGGAGGCGGAAACGGTATAACAATCAAATTTTGTCACAAGGAGCAACATGGACTAAACAAGGTCGGGATCGTGTCTAAACTAAACTAGCAAACATGCAAAGGAGAGTTAACTACTCGGCAAAGTGGTTATACCTAACTTGAACTCCTTCTTCTTGAAACCTAGTAGAGGTTGATGGTTCTTTCCTCGTAGCCTTCTTCCGTCAAAGATGGATTCACCTGAGGGTTCAACCTTCGGGCTCTTTCTCGAACTTAGAGTGAACTAGGATCTCCGGCTTGCTAAACCTTGAACCCTAGAGAGAGTAGAGAGTATCTTTGGGGTGTTTCTCTTTCAAGGAGAGGGATTCTCAACACATGAGAAGGATTCTCCTTGAGCTTGAGGAAGAAGAAGATGAAGTGAGGAGAGAGAATGAATATGATAGAATAAGCTCATTTTCCTTTTGCAACCATAACAAAAGGAAAAAGAATTTTCTAATTAATAATAATAATTCAAAATGAAATAGTTGATGGTTGTTTTTGGAATGACCACTATCATCACTTCATTAAATGAATATAAGCTAGAATCAAGGAGTATCCTTGCAAAGTAATGATGATGGTCAAATATTCAACCATGGTCAACAAGTCAACCATGGTCAACAAGTCAACAAAACCAACCATGACACAATTTCATTTAATTACTATTATTAATTGATATTTCATAAATCCATTAGGGTTTGGAAAAAGACGACTGTTGATCAGTCGAAAATATTGCATATTTTAACCGGCAATTTCCTCATCATTTGCATCCATATAGAAGTGTACGGTATTCATAATTCACATATTAGCAAATCGGTCGCAAAATATCAGATTACATGTATTCGACCTTAAAACCGGCATTTCTAGGGAAATTGACTGCATTGCACTACATGGCATATTTTCTATATCTTGCAACCCGTGTTTCGAAGTCTATGCAGGAAAAGAGAAGCTTGCTCGATCATTACAGTGCTCGACCATTACAATCGCTCGTAAACTCACTGAACTCAAATCTGGTATCAACATAGAAGGGAAACTTATAAACATCAAAGAAAGGCCCAAACAGCAGTACCAAGCAGCAGAAGAAGGCACAGATCCCAAGGCCAACAATGCGCGGCGGAAGCGCGGCCTAGAGGCACATTGTGCGGCGGTTGCGCGGCGGGCCCAGGACATCAGCTCCTCAAATTTCACCAAAACTCCTGTTTCAGTGGCTACAGCTCAATAATGCACACAAACTTCCAGAATATTCCAGATACTTCCTCCAGATCAGCAAACACCTAAACTAGCCTAATACTTCTAGAACTTTCCCTAAACCCTAGCTTAAACCCTAAGCTAACTCCTAACAAACTCCTTCTAGAAACTCTTCAACAAACTTTGGGAGGGAAAGTTCTAATTCAAACCTAAACCTAGGGTTTGGGAGTTCTATAAATAAGACCCTAGGCTCACATGTTAAAGGAGGGATTCAACTTTGGAGAGCTTAGAAAAATCAATCTCTTTCTTCATCCCCTCTTCCTCAAGTTTAGTGAGAGAGCTTGTAGGAAACCCTAACCCTAAATCCAACCACAATTCAAGATCTTGAGTGCAAGCCAAGCAAGATGCCTTCAACCCTTTTATGAGCCGAGCCGATCTTCAATCGGGCAAGAGATCAAAGTAGATCCACGATCCACGGAGACGAGCGAAGCCGAGTCAATGATCGATTTCTTCTTCTTGTAGATTCTTGAAAGAATGTATTGAAATTGTTGATTAAATAAAAGGTGATATTCTTTTATCTTGTTTTCTTTAAATTCCGCATCATGTTATCTTTACAATTCTTTAATATTGTCTTTGTGGTGATGTGTGAATAAAACTCCGCTCGTCGAGGAGTCGAGACGATCTTTAGTATGATGATGTAACAAATTTGTAATCGATTCTTGAATCCCACGAGTTTGTAAACCCTAGCAAGTTCAAGAATCGACGACCCAATTCGTTGCGATGCTTTCTTGATCGACATCGCTCGAGATTGGGGAGTTCCGATCGTTTCTTGAAATTGCTAGAGGCTAGAATATAAATGGTATCCTCGAAAGAACAAGGGTTAAGAGATGAAACCCTAATTTCATCAAGGAAGCCCTAACTCTCGTCGATCACCATTGATCTAGTATCAATTCTTTGAAGGACAAGAATACGAAACCCTTTAGATTACATCACATCTAAAGATCCGATCGATTCCTACGAGCCTCTCTTATATTCTTGATTGTTGATTGGAAATATTATCAAAACTACCGATTCTTGATTGTTTATAGTTTCTTGATTCTCGAGTAAAGAATAGTGACACTCGAATACAAATCACATCTTGAATCATGTTTTCGTTTATTGTTGCTTAACATTTCATTTCAAACGTATCAAAATACAATTGAATTGTGCAATCCCTGTGGACGATCCGCACTCATTCATTAACTACATCCGACACCGTAGTTTGATTGCGGTCAATATAATTTTTTGATTGTCGTTACTTTTTACATATACACGTCAGAAAATGCATCAATCAAAATGGCGCCGTTGCCGGGGATCGCGCTAATTCATTTGCATTTTTAGTTTGAAGTGAAAGAATTATTACGTTTTACTTCTTGAAATCAAAATTCGTACAAACTCTTACACGTGTGTTGTGATTTGATTGCAAGGTGATCTGGAGCATTCTGTGCTGTGGAAAAATTATTTGGAATATACCAGAGAGCTGTAGATAGCAACAGGAGCTTGCTGAAGAAAACTTGTTCACTGTTCCTAAGACCTTACCGCGGAAGCGCGGCATTTACATGCATTTTGCGGCGGAAGAGCCGCAGTCTTGAAGGATCTCTGGAAAATTTTCCAGCAGGTGATTTCTTGCTCTCTCCTCTCACCCTTTTTAGCTCCAACTAACCCTTTTCTGCAGGATTCTTTGCAAATAAATCGCAGCGCGCAAAAGCAAAATTAAAATTGTGTGTGATTTTGATTTCTTGGTTGTTTGCATTCTAAATACGGAAATTTAAGGGGCACGGCCAAATCCAAATTAGGTGGGGATTTCATTACCCTTCCTAGGCCCCGAAAATCGTCAAACTTGCATCCGCATTACCCCCATTAACTAAAAGAAATCTAGAGAAGACTCTAAGGACTGTCGCGCTCAATAGGACAAGAGAAGGTCGTGGGTAATTCATTGCTTATCCGCGTTTTCTTGTGGTGCCTAAGGCGAGTGTGTCTAAGGCTAGTGGTTATTAATTAGGTCCACTGTAGTGGTGGTTCCTTCCCACTTACCTGGCACTTATCCGGCCACAGGGGGACAAAGAGGCAGTGGAGGATTCTATCCTGCGGCTTGTCTTTTGGCAGTTAGGAGCGGTCTAGAGATCAGACCTAGGTGACCATTAGATTCTAGGGTTTGTGTGCTGCATTTGTTTTGTCGCATCATTTTTTCAAAATCCGTCCCTTTTTTTCAAAGCAAGCACCGCATTCATTACCCCTAATTATAAGCCAACGCTGCCACTTGTACTTACCCTTTTTAGTGCAAGATAGGCTGGACACGGGATTCTAGTGCCCGTTTAGTCCGCATACCTTTTATCGACTCCGAAGTTGATAATTCTCCATTTACCTTTTCTTTACCCATTACCACACCCACACCGATGGATCCGAATCCATCAAACTTCTTTAACCCTAATCTGCCACCGTCCGTTGGTGCGCAGAATCCTACTCCACCCCACATTTCTCTCCAGGAAAGATGCTATCCACATAGAGGTCCTCTTTCGACCTGCTTATCCACACCACCAGCCAATGGGGATAATTTTGAGATTAAGCCCCAGTATATCAATCTTTTACCCAAATACCACGGACTCGAGACCGAGGACGCTTACTTTTCATTACCAAATTTGAAAACGTATGCGCAATGATGGGTACGTCACAACTTTCAGTGGATGCTATGCGTCTACGACTTCTTCCATTTACTTTGTGCGATATAGCCGAGAAGTGGCTATACAACACCACCGCACACTCTATTACGAATTGGGAAGAATTCGTCGCTGCATTCCTTAAGAAATTTTACCCAGTCCAAAAGACGGCTCGAATCCGTAGCGAACTGAACCAATTTGCCCAGCTCCCTGCCGAACCATTTTCAAAATACTTTGAACGTTTCAAGGATCTATTGGTTCAATGTCCTCACCACGGCATCCCGAGATGGGAGCTTTGCCGAATCATATATGAGGGCAGTAACCCTAGCACTAAACAGAGCCTTGAAAACATGTGTCAAGGTACATTTATGACTAAAGATGACGGGGAAGCCTGGCGATACTTAGAAGAGTTCGCTGAAAAATCACTAATTTGGGAGAGTGGAACACAACCATTGAATAGGGGTGGCGTACACCAAATAGATGTGTCCATAGGTGTTCGAGCTGAAATGGCAGCAATGCAAAAGAAGCTCGACGCTATGGAACACAAATTTGCAGCAGCCTCCCTAAACCCAATGTCGCTCCCCAAAACTGTTTGTGGGTGCTGTTCTGATCCGTCACATTTAACGGAAGAATGTCCATTAAACTCTGCGTTTCAAGGTCACGAGCATTCTAATGCCGCATTTCAAAGACCTCGAAACGATCCATATTCTTCCAGTTACAATCAGGGTTGGAGGAACCACCCGAATTTTGCTTGGAACCAGAACCAATCTCAAAACACGGTTCCAAACACGAATCAATTTCAACGGGCTCTTCCTCCACCACAACAGCAACCCCTACAACTCACTCAGCACCCCTACCCGTCACAAAATTTCCAAAATCAGGGCAACACTCCTGCACAGTCTAATCCTATGCAGCCCTGTTCTGACGAGTTCTCTCAATTCACTCAAACCATGAAATCACTTTTATCAAATTTCATGGATGTTTCGACTGAGGTTAGATCTTCCGTCAGTGAAATAAAGAAAAACTCAGCGTCCCAAGCTGAGAGTATTCGCACGATGGAAGCTGAAATCGCACGCTTAAAAGCCGAAATGAGTGCGAGAGAAAAAGGGAAACTTCCCTCTCAACCCCTGCAGAATCCTGGGCATTACAATGTAAATGCCATTACAACGTTGAGATCGGGAAGAGTGCTGAACAATCATGTCGGGGAAGATATTGATAATACTGAAAATCATATCAACACCCCGGCTGAGTCTTTTCCACATACACACACTTCACCTTCTGATCCTTCTTCTTCTACCAAACCACCTTCGCACGAGACTATTCTCCATTTCCCTTTAGGCTCAACACCTTCACCCAACCCTTATAGTTCTCCACAGACGGTCCCCACACCTCCTTTGGGACCTCGTCTACCCCCCTTTCCTTCTCCTGTGATGGACCCCGCGCTTATTGCGAAAGCACCTTACCCGAACCGGCTAAGGGCTAATAGAACGAGTCCTCATATGGAGAAAATTTTAGAGATGTTCAAACAGGTTAACATCAATATCCCTCTCCTAGATGCGATTCAACAAGTCCCCGCTTATGCGAAGATTCTTAAGGACTTGTGCACTAGGAAGAGGAAGACCCAAGTGCCAAAGAAGGTCTTTATGTCTAATAATATCAGCACTGCTTTTATACCCCAGCTTCCAAAGAAAAGAAAGGACCCAGGTTGTCCTACAATATCGATTTCGATTGGGGGTAAAAACATAAATCGTGCTCTTTTAGACCTTGGCGCGAGTGTTAACCTGTTACCTTATTCTGTCTATGAGCAATTAGGGATTGGAGAGCTGAAACCTGCTCATTGCACTCTCCAGATGGCAGACCGATCTATCACCAAACCAAGGGGTGAATTAGAGGATGTGTTAATAAAGGTCGGGGAATTTGTTTTCCACGTAGACTTCATTGTGCTCGACACACATCCTGTAGCAAACCCCCGGGGCCAAATTCCGGTGATTCTAGGTCGTCCTTTCCTTTCCACTTCCAACGCTGTTATAAACTGTAGAAATGGTTCAATGAATTTATCATTTGGAAATATGACCATTGAACTAAATATCTATAAAGTTGGAAGTCAGCCGTCAGAACCCTCTGCTCATATTTTAGATGTGTGCTCTGTCCATGAGATCGCTCCCGATAGTTGTGGAGCTGAGGATCTTTGCTTTACTGATCTCGATGACATTAGCACATCTCTGTTTGACTTTGCACTAGATCTTAGTGAGGACACTTTAGCTACACATGAGTCCTGCACTTCTGACTTTTCTCCACCCGAGTCTGTATCTTTCACAGGCTCTGAGCTTCTTTGTAGATCCAAAAATCAATCTATGACCCTTCCTTCTATCATTTCTCCGCCTGAGTTAGATCTCAAAATTTTACCTTCTCACCTGAAATATGCATATCTTGGTGAGAACGAGTCATTACCGGTTATCATTTCCGCTTCTCTTGCATCAGAGCAAGAGAATGCCCTTTTATCGGTATTGAGATCTAACAAAGAGGCGTTTGGTTGGAGTATGGCGGACATCAAAGGGATTAGTCCCTTGATAGTTGAACATCATATACATGTGATGGATGATGCCAGACCGACCCGAGAACCACAGAGACGGTTGAATCCCGTCATGAAGGAAGCTGTCATGAAAGAAATCGTCAAATGCTTAGATAGTGGTATTATATACCCCATCTCCGATAGCCAGTGGGTGAGTCCTATACATGTCGTTCCTAAGAAATCCGGCATCACAGTTATCACAAATGAGGCGAATGAGTTGATTCAAACACGCGCCCAAACTAGGTGGCGTGTATGCATCGATTATAGAAAACTCAACGCTGCTACGAGGAAAGACCATTTTCCTCTACCATTTATTGATCAAATGCTGGAACGCTTAGCGGGACGAGAGTTTTATTGTTTTATGGACGGTTACTCAGGCTATAATCAGGTCCCCATCGCCAAAAAGGATCAAGATAAAACCACTTTTACTTGTCCTTTTGGTACCTTTGCTTACAGTCGCATGCCCTTTGGGTTATGCAATGCTCCCGCTACCTTTCAGCGGTGTATGATGGGGATATTCTCTGATATGGTAGAGAATTTTTTGGAGATCTTTATGGACGACTTCTCGATTTTTGGAGACTCTTTTTCTGATTGCCTTGCGAATCTAGACGCTGTTCTTACTCGTTGCAAAGAGAAGAACTTGACATTAAACTGGGAAAAATGCCACTTTATGGTCCAAGAAGGAATAGTCCTTGGACATGTCATTTCACAGAAAGGCATTGAGGTTGACAGAGCTAAAGTAGATGTCATTCAAAACCTGCCTCATCCCAAAAGCGTCAAAGATATTCGCTCTTTCCTTGGCCATGCGGGCTTTTATAGGAGATTCATAAAGGACTTTAGCAAGATTGCTAGACCTTTAACACTACTCCTGGCCAAGGATACGACCTTCCACTTCGACTCGGATTGCGAGACAGCTTTCGACTCACTTAAACACTCACTCACTTCAGCCCCCGTTTTATCATCACCAAATTGGGACTACCCCTTTGAGCTGATGTGTGACGCATCTGATTTTGCAGTAGGTGCAGTCTTAGGACAGCACATCGATAAGATGCCACACGTGATTTACTATGCTAGTAAGACCCTGAATGATGCGCAAATCAATTATACAACCACCGAGAAAGAGCTTTTAGCGGTTGTATTTGCATTGGAAAAATTCAGGCCTTACTTAATCGGCTCACCTATAGTTGCGTATACTGACCATTCCGCTTTAAAACATCTTCTGGCGAAGAAAGATGCAAAAGGTCGACTAATACGTTGGATCCTACTGTTACAAGAATTTGATCTTGTTATCAAAGATAAGAAAGGATGTGAAAACGTAGTAGCTGACCACCTTTCACGCATCGTTTCTTCCCCTGTGACCCTGCCGATCAATGATTCATTCCCTGACGAACAACTCTTGAGCATATCCGCTGAACCATGGTTCAGGGATATTGTGAACTATCATGCCACGGGACTTATACCGAGCGATTGGTCAAAACAGGACAAATATCGTTTTCTTTCCCAAGTAAAACACTTTTACTGGGATGAGCCCTATTTGTTTAAATATTGTCCTGATCAGATCATTCGCAGGTGCGTCCCAAATGAAGAGTTCAAGAGTGTTCTTTCATTTTGTCATGATCAGGCCTGTGGGGGTCACTTTGGTCCTAGAAAGACCGCGGAAAAGGTTTTGCAATGTGGATTTATTGGCCGACCTTATTCAAGGACGCATTTGAGTATTGCAAAACCTGTACACAATATCAGTATACGGGTAGAATATCCCAGAGGAATGAAATGCCTCAGCAACCCATTCTGGTTGTTGAAATGTTTGATGTTTGGGGCATTGATTTTATGGGTCCTTTTCCCAACTCCTTTGGGAATCTGTACATATTGCTGGCGGTTGATTATGTCTCAAAGTGGGTAGAAGCCATTCCATGTCGCACTAATGACAGGAAAGTTGTCATTAAGTTCTTAAAAGAGAATATCTTTTCGCGATTTGGACACCCACGCGCTATCATTAGCGATAATGGGACACACTTCTGCAACAGGTCTTTCGAGACTCTGATGCGGAAATACTCAATCAACCACCGTCTTTCTACACCCTATCACCCCCAAACAAGCGGGCAGGCTGAGATCTCAAACAGACAAATCAAACTTATCCTGGAGAAAACTGTTGCTAAAAATAGAAAAGACTGGTCGACCAAATTGACGGATGCTCTTTGGGCATTCAGGACTGCATATAAGACCGACCTAGGAATGTCTCCATATAGGATAGTGTTTGGAAAAGCATGTCATTTACCTGTCGAGATAGAGCATAAAGCATTGTGGGCTATAAAGGAAATAAATTTTGATCTAAACCTTGCTTGCAACTTTCGGAAGCTGCAACTTAACGAGCTAAGCGAACTCCGCGATGAAGCTTATGATAATGCTGTAATCACAAAGAATAGGACTAAGGTTTTTCACGATAAAAGCATTTTAAGGAAAACATTTTTACTTCGTCAACAAGTCCTTCTTTATGATTCACGATTACACCTTCACGCGGGTAAGCTCCGATCTCGTTGGAAGGGACCTTTTGTTGTGCGGTCTGTATACCCGCACGGGGCAGTAGAAGTTGAAAATGTTAAAAACGGCACTGTTTTCAAAGTAAATGGACATAGATTAAAGCCGTATTTTTCCACTGGCCCCACGGAGGAGCTCTTGTTCTTACAAGAGCCAGTTTATTTGGATTAAAATTCCTCCGTCTCACCTTCATATCCTGTATATCATTGCATCATCTTTTGAATGAAGGTGAGTGAAAGATAAGTTTGGGGGAAGTTCTTCACTTATATATTTTGCCCCCACTAATAATTCCCCCCAGATTTACAGGTTTTGTAGATATAGCTGTCGGCAACAGTGAGGACACTGTTGAAAACAAGTTTGGGGGAGGTTTGTGCTTAGTTTCGCATCATTTGCATATCATCTGCATAAGCACAAAAACATTTCTTTTAAAAATCTATAAAAATTGAAAAAAATTTCAAAACCCATAAAAATTTAAAAAAAATTTCAAATATAAAAATAATTTTAATATTTACACTTTTTTGTATATAAATAAGATAATGAAAGTTTAGAAAGTGAAAAATTGCATCCATGAGATTAGAAAAATTTAAGAAAACCAAGAAAATTAGAAGTTTTCTTATACGAACTAGTAATAAGTAGTTATGAGCCGTTGTCCCAAGGGTTAGTAAGATGAAGGACGTCACTAATCTGAGGATAAAAATAAGTCTGAAAAATAGTTTCTATTCTGGAAGCCAAACATTTTAAACGTGGCTACCCTGCTATTCGCACTTACACACGTCTTGAAGCCTGGGATAGTAGAGGATACCTTGAAATGCTCTTGTCTTAAAGCCAAAAGTATGAAAAAAAAATATGTGTTTTAAAGTGGTGAGAAAAATGGATACTGGTTTTGTTATCACCGAGGGCAATAAAAATATATAGCAAAAGGGTGCTTCTTCACCTAGTGCCCCAAGGTCAACTGGTCTGGGAGTCACTTCTATGCCTGAGGTGGTGCAAGACGAGGAAAATACACCAAGCATGCAAGCACATTAGTAATCGGTCGGTTAGTACCTCAAGAAGTATCAACGGTCGCATGAAAGTGTGTAAGCAATCTCGTTTTCCAAGAAGTACTGAGGCCGATGGGCAAGGGTATGATAGCTTGAATTGAATTCTCCGGGTGTAGGGATGTCTTTACCCACACGCAGGGTGATATGATCGATGTTTGGAATAAAGATAGGAATGAAGAATAAGACGATGTTTTATTGAGGGAGGACGTGATTTCTGACATTTTTTCATGACCATTAAGATAGGGCTCATGACAACCGAAAAGCTAGCTTAGTTGGAAACCCTAATTTTCAAAGTTTTTCTTTTACAATTCTCTTCTTTAAATGTAATATTCATGATCTTGCTTTTATTATTGGATTTTGTGGGTGCAATACGCTGAAAACCCTCAGGAGACAACACTCCTCCTACTAGGGACACCTAGAGGTTTAAAGGCTTGTTGCACGTGCTCAGTGCAATCGTGTTGCCTACAAAAGTGTGCTAGTTAGTTTTTTCTCTTTCTTTATTTTCTCCTTCTCGTTTTAATAAAACATTCGCTCGAGACGATCGAAATTAAGTTTGGGGGTATTTGATCAGTCGAAAATATTGCATATTTTAACCGGCAATTTCCTCATCATTTGCATCCATATAGAAGTGTACGGTATTCATAATTCACATATTAGCAAATCGGTCGCAAAATATCAGATTACATGTATTCGACCTTAAAACCGGCATTTCTAGGGAAATTGACTGCATTGCACTACATGGCATATTTTCTATATCTTGCAACCCGTGTTTCGAAGTCTATGCAGGAAAAGAGAAGCTTGCTCGATCATTACAGTGCTCGACCATTACAATCGCTCGTAAACTCACTGAACTCAAATCTGGTATCAACACAGAAGGGAAACTGAAATTATAAACATCAAAGAAAGGCCCAAACAGCAGTACCAAGCAGCAGAAGAAGGCACAGATCCCAAGGCCAACAATGCGCGGCGGAAGCGCGGCCTAGAGGCACATTGTGCGGCGGTTGCGCGGCGGGCCCAGGACATCAGCTCCTCAAATTTCACCAAAACTCCTGTTTCAGTGGCTACAGCTCAATAATGCACACAAACTTCCAGAATATTCCAGATACTTCCTCCAGATCAGCAAACACCTAAACTAGCCTAATACTTCTAGAACTTTCCCTAAACCCTAGCTTAAACCCTAAGCTAACTCCTAACAAACTCCTTCTAGAAACTCTTCAACAAACTTTGGGAGGGAAAGTTCTAATTCAAACCTAAACCTAGGGTTTGGGAGTTCTATAAATAAGACCCTAGGCTCACATGTTAAAAGAGGATTCAACTTTGGAGAGCTTAGAAAAATCAATCTCTTTCTTCATCCCCTCTTCCTCAAGTTTAGTGAGAGAGCTTGTAGGAAACCCTAACCCTAAATCCAACCACAATTCAAGATCTTGAGTGCAAGCCAAGCAAGATACCTTCAACCCTTTTATGAGCCGAGCTGATCTTCAATCGGGCAAGAGATCAAAGTAGATCCACGATCCACGGAGACGAGCGAAGCCGAGTCAACGATCGATTTCTTCTTCTTGTAGATTCTTGAAAGAATGTATTGAAATTGTTGATTAAATAAAAGGTGATATTCTTTTATCTTGTTTTCTTTAAATTCCGCATCATGTTATCTTTACAATTCTTTAATATTGTCTTTGTGGTGATGTGTGAATAAAACTCCGCTCGTCGAGGAGTCGAGACGATCTTTAGTATGATGATGTAACAAATTTGTAATCGATTCTTGAATCCCATGAGTTTGTAAACCCTAGCAAGTTCAAGAATCGACGACCCAATTCGTTGCGATGTTTTCTTGATCGACATCGCTCGAGATTGGGGAGTTCCAATCGTTTCTTGAAATTGCTAGAGGCTAGAATATAAATGGTATCCTCGAAAGAACAAGGGTTAAGAGATGAAACCCTAATTTCATCAAGGAAGCCCTAACTCTCGTCGATCACCATTGATCTAGTATCAATTCTTCGAAGGACAAGAACACGAAACCCTTTAGATTACATCACATCTAAAGATCCGATCGATTCCTACGAGCCTCTCTTATATTCTTGATTGTTGATTGGAAATATTATCAAAACTACCGATTCTTGATTGTTTATAGTTTCTTGATTCTTGAGTAAAGAATAGTGACACTCGAATACAAATCACATCTTGAATCATGTTTTCGTTTATTGTTGCTTAACATTTCATTTCAAACGTATCAAAATACAATTGAATTGTGCAATCCCTGTGGACGATCCGCACTCATTCATTAACTACATCCGACACCGTAGTTTGATTGCGGTCAATATAATTTTTTGATTGTCGTTACTTTTTACATATACACGTCAGAAAATGCATCAATCAACTGTCAACTGTGCATACGCACCCGTTCCGAAACCCTAAAGAAAGACCTCTTCCTCCGCCTCAAACAACTGTGTATACACACCTGCATTCTCGTTCCGAGGAACAAGAATACTGAGAGATAATAGCAACCCCAAAACATATACCAGTATCTGGCTCAAACCAGAGCCTGCTAGTATAAACCGTCCGGACTCCAAACGTGCACAAGTGCGCGGATGAGAACGAACCCTGCCGCAAAACCATGCGACCTCTACTCAGTTTTGCCCAATGGCGAATAGCCCTCTGTGTGGGACTCTAAAGACTCGACACTTACGCTGGTAGTGGGTTTAACCACAGACCGCAAGCGGCACTAGCTGTGCGTAACGGTCCCCAGGTAGATGCCGATAAGAAGACTGACGAGGTGAACCCCATCTGAACTCCTACTGAGTCTGAGTGTGACAGTCTCCGTACAGTCCGGTCTGTTCGTCTGATACATCGCATGGCGGGCCTAGGGGGCGGTAAACGTCAGTCCCCTAATAGCGGTACAAGTCGTGTCGGAGTGAAGCCCAAAACACCCTGAGATAACACTGGAAGCCTACCAGTATATCTTGCTTGCCCTGGCCAGGGACTACTCGTGTAATGGCTCTCCTAGACACAGCGCGATGTCAACCCCCAATACCGGGAGAGACGAATCCTGTCTAACCGGCACTGCCTCCAAGTGCTTCGGGACTGCACCCAACTACCACCTGTTTGCACGACTCCTTTGAGCCGTGGTAGGGTAGTAGTCAAAGTACAGTGGGAATACACTCGAGGCGAAGTGCCAGTGTCAAGTCAGCGGACTAAGCTGTACTCATGTCACCTGGGAACTGATAACTGACGATAGGTATAAAAACCAACTAGTCAGTTCCCGACGAGTCCTGTCCAGTGTACTCGTAACCTAACGAGCACCCGCATACTATCTCAAGTACGACGTACTGACGACTGCGGGACAGACCGTCTCCCACACTGGGATGAGAAGCGCATGCGCTAGTCTACTCCGGAGTATCGATGCCCTGTCTCGATAGTCCTGCGACTAGGGACCTGTATAAGGATGTGCTTATAGATTACCCAGCCCCCACTAGTGTGACTGCCATCACAACGCTGGTAATCAAGCAAAGATCCTAAGGGCTCCACTAATGCGTATAGGTGATATCGCAAAATAAACACATGTACACATTGAAGTAGAAACAAACCAAGTAGCATACTACCATTTTGAGCAAGATTATATATACAAGGTGAATATCCCAAGCTTCCATTAAGTAATATACAAACCAGTATGATACAGTAATGGCCTCCAGGGCATATACACTAACAATCTCCCACTTGCACTAAGGCCATGTACTGGCGTATCGAAGACCTATCATCTCGATCAGCCGCTCGAACTGAGTCTGGGGTAAGGCCTTGGTGAATGGATCTGCCGTGTTATCTTCTGAAGCGACCCTCCGAACCTCGATCTCCTTGCGATCCACGATCTCCCTGATCAAGTGATACCGCCTCAAGATGTGCCTGGATCTTTGATGGGACCTGGGTTCCTTCGCTAAAGCTATAGCCCCGTTGTTGTCGCAATACAGAGGTATTGGGTCAACAATGGACGGAACCACCTGAAGTTCTTTCAAGAACTTCCTCATCCAGACAGCTTCTTTTGCGGCATCAGATGCAGCGATGTATTCCGCTTCCATCGTCGAGTCTGCAACGGTTTCCTGTTTGGAACTCTTCCAACATACCGCCCCTCCATTGAGGGTAAAGACAAAACCCGACATGGACTTGGAATCATCCTTGTCACTCTGGAAGCTGGAGTCAGCAAAGGCCTCGATCTGGAGGTCTTTTCCGCCATACACCAAGAACATCTCCTTAGTCCTTCTCAGGTACTTGAGAATGTTCTTTACCGCTATCCAGTGTTTCTCCCCAGGGTTTGACTGATACCTGCTTACCACACTCAGTGCATAAGCTACATCCGGTCTGGTACACAACATCGCATACATTATAGAGCCTACCGCAGAAGCGTAGGGTATAATAGACATGCGATCCCTCTCCAAATCAGTCTTGGGGGACATCTCTTTAGAGAGGGTGATCCCGTGACAAGCCGGTAGATTACCGCGCTTGGAATCTTTCATACTGAATCTTTTCAGTACAGTGTCGATGTACCTGGACTCTGAAAGTCCTAATATCCTCTTGGATCTATCACGATGGATCCGGATCCCCAGGATGTATGAGGCATCACCCAGGTCTTTCATGGAGAACCTGTGTGACAGGAACCCCTTGACAGATTGTAGCATAGGAATGTCATTTCCTATTAAGAGAATGTCATCCACGTATAAAACGAGGAATACTACAATTCTTGCTACAAATCTACTATAGATGCATGGTTCATCTGGATTTTTGATAAAGCCAAATTCTTTGACCGTCTCATCAAAGCAGATGTTCCAACTCCGCGATGCCTGCTTTAGTCCATAGATGGACTTAAGCAACTTGCACACCTTTCCGCTGCTCCCACTCTGAATGAAACCCTCTGGCTGATCCATATAGACACACTCCTCTAAATTTCCATTTAGAAAAGCGGTTTTTACGTCCATCTGCCAAATCTCATAATCGTGGAAGGCAGCAATGGCAAGAAGGATCCGAATGGATTTCAGCATAGCCACTGGAGAAAAGGTTTCGTCATAGTCCAAGCCAGGTCTTTGACGGAAACCCTTTGCTACAAGTCTAGCTTTATAGGTCTCAACCTGTCCATCTACACCAATCTTCCTTTTGAAGATCCACTTGCATCCTACGGGTTTTACCCCGTCTGGAGCAATGTCCAACGTCCATACTTTGTTGGTGTACATGGACTCCATTTCGGTCCGCATTGCATCTAGCCATTTTACCGAGTCATCGCTCTGAACGGCCTGCTGGAAGCTAGTAGGCTCATCATAATCTATGATGCAATCCTCTCTATCCCCGTCTCTGAGAAAACCGTAGTATCTTTCGGGCGGATGAGACTGCCTACTACTCCTGCGGAGCGGCGTAGGAATGTCCTGTTCATTTGAACCCTCTGGTTCCACTAAGCTTTCAGTAATAGTCTGTGGTTCTGGAATTTCTTCCAGTTCTACTGCGCTCCCACTTAATTCTTTTTCTAAGAACTGGTGTTCTAGAAAGTGGGCATGACGAGAAACAAGAACTTTTTGTTCCTCCTCGTAGTAGAAGAGATATCCCTTGGAATTCTTTGGATATCCCACAAACTTACACAGTACTGAGCGCGCCTCGAGCTTGTCCGCATGCTGCTTTTTAACAAAAGCTGGACTTCCCCAACTCTTAATGTGACTGAGATGGGGCCTCTTCCCACACCACATCTCATATGGTGTAGTAGGCACAGTCTTAGTAGGAACTCGGTTCAAAAGGTACGCAGCTGATTCTTGCGCATACCCCCAGAATGATCGCGGTAACTCAGCGTTACTCATCATGGACCGTACCATATCCAATAGGGTTCGGTTCCGTCTCTCCGATACACCGTTGTGCTGCGGAGTGTATGAAGGAGTAAGCTGAGAGAGAATCCCGTTCTCTTTTAAATAATTCAGGAACTCGGCACTTAAGTATTCTCCACCTCGATCCGATCTTAGAATCTTGATACTTTTGCCGGTCTGTTTTTCTACTTCATTCTTATATTCCTGGAACTTTTCAAAGGCTTCGGACTTATGTTTCATTAAGAAGACATAACCGTACCATGAAAAATCATCCGTAAAAGTAATGAAGTAAGAGTAACCGCTTCGCGCATGTGTAGACATTGGACCGCACACGTCGCTGTGTACGAGTCCCAAGAGCTCGCTCGCTCTTACTCCGTGTCCAGTGAACGGAGTCTTTGTCATCTTTCCTTTGAGACAGGATTGACAAGTGGCATACGATTGATATTCGAACGGATCCAAATATCCTTCTGTATGTAACTTAGTCAACCTTCTCTCACTGATGTGACCCAGTCTACAATGCCATAAGAAAGTCTGATTGATTTCCGGAGACTTTCTTTTGTGTGTATTCTGGACATTGAAAATATGTGGTTGGTTCAATACGTATATACCATTACTCAGTGTACCTGACCCAATCAGAACTTGATTAAGGTGAATGTTTACAACATTACTTACAAACGCAAATTCATAACCTTCTTTAGAAACCAAAGATACAGAAATGATATTACAAGTTGCGTTGGGTACAAAAAAGCAATTACGCAAAACCAAAACATGCCCATCTGACATTCCCAGGTGATAGTCCCCCACGGCTTTAGCATCCTTGCTAGCTCCGTTCGCAACTCTGAGGGTCATGTCACCTGCCTTCAAAACCCTACGGTTTCTCAACGCCTGCAAAGAATTACAGATATGAGATCCTGATCCGGTATCCAATACCCAGGAAGTAGAGTTTATAGAAAGACAGTTTTCAATAACATACACACCTGAAGCTGAAGCCGCAACCTGCTTCAGTTCCTGTGTTCTGGCCTTCCAAGCCCTGCAATCTTTCTTCCAGTGTCCACTCTTATGACAATAGAAGCATTCTTCCTTTCCCACAAGCTTCCCCACTATCTTTGTTGCCTTTTCCTTTCCCTTCGTACCCACTTTACTAACACCGCCCCTTGGTTTGGCGGGGGCTTTCTTCCTCTTTCCCTTGGCTTTCGCCTTGGACCTAGAAGAAGAAGATCCTCCTACAAAAAAAGCGGGTGTTTCCCTACCTTTCTGTAGGGTGCCCTCTGCGCTCCTCAGCATGTTGAGGAGTTCTGAAAGTTCAACTTCCTTTTCTTGTAAGTTGAAGTTCAGTATAAACTGGGCGTAAGTGGATGGAAGGGACTGGAAAATTAAATCCGTATAGAGTTCGCTTTCCAACGTGGTCCCAAGTTCCGCGAGCTCCTCAATGTAGCCAATCATCTTAAGCACGTGGTCCGCTACCGATGATCCGACGGCCAACTTTGCCGAAAATAACTTCTTCGACACTTCGTATCTTGCGATACGAGACTGCTCTCCATACAGTTCTTTTGTATGAAGAAATATGGATTCCAAGTCCATATTCTCGTGCCTCCTCTGATGTTCGTTGTCCATAGAGGCAAGCACGAGGCACCTGGCCTTCGCGCAATCAATCTCCCAAGTCTTACAGATTTCCTTATCCGCGACGCTGGAGGTGGGACCTGGGACGGGGGGAGCTTTGGTGGTAAGAAGATACCCCAGCTTGTCGTAAGTGATTGCCATTTTGACATTCCTGAGCCAATCTTTGTAGTTTGGCCCTGTCAGTATGTTTTTATCTAGAAGTAACTTAAGTCAAGTCATTTCGATTTGGTCGCTGCATGGGGGAGAGAAGAAACACTTTAGCACGATGCTCTTGCAAGTTTAGAGTGGTTTTTAATTTTTCTAAACAGGATGGCTCCCACTGTCTCTCGAATCCCTCCTCAAACCATAAAGGAAGAATCAGTCGGGATCAATCCCACCGCACAATACTTGCTTAACCGTTCAGCCAGGCCAGTGTCGGTACTTCGAGGGAGGTTTTCCAACGCTTTCGCGAAGTTTCTTAATTTAAGAACCTCTTTTCCCTGGGGGCGTAGCCCCGCTAACACCTTTCTAGGCACCTACTAGGTTTATAGCATTGATCGTTTAGTGAGAAATTTCCCGAGGAGTAGCATATACTCATAGTAGGATCGGGATCCAAATATCATCGCGTGACGAAAATGAAGGAATCCTACCATAATCATCACACTCCAAATGGTATGCAAATCTAGCAAGTTTCAGTACTTATGAAACTCCCGATGTGGATTTTTGCCCCATGCTCTTATGACCTTGACTTTGGCCAAAATATCATAAGTCACATGTCAAGTTCTACCCGTCACTATCCAGGTTAATTTGGATCCACCCATACCTATCCTTGACTTTGGCCAAAATGGCAGTACGACTGTCCCAAACCAACGCATCTATCTATGCTACACATGAACACCCAATAGCTACCAATCACTATGCCTTGACTTTGGCCAACATACATAGCTTGAATACTATTGCCTGTTCATGCGAAACGACGGAGGGCTACGAATGGTTTTGGTAAAATCGTGAACGTAGTGAACTTGATATAATCGATGGAACGAGATAGCTTTTAGAACGAGTGGCTCAAGCTCCGCTTTTAAAAGTTATTTTTGAAAAGAACCGAGTGGTTTTTCGAAAGTGTTCCAACGACTTTAGCTTGGTTTATTATCTTGCATTAGTTCTTTTAATGCGTGATATTCTTGCATTAGTTCTTTTAATGCGTCCCATCATTTAATCCTACCATTGCAGAAAACAACCAAAATATGACGTACGCTTATGCCATTCGCATTCGCCACGGGGTCCCGTCATCACCCGTTAGCTTACTTAACTAACGACAGAGCGGGGGCTGGGCTAGCGCGGCTGTAAAACATAAGCAACGTCTAAATAGTTATAAATATAGCAATGATAGACATTACAGATCACAGATGAATACATTGGATATACTAGGAATCCGCAATCCGTTCGAGCCTGCAACGAAAAGCGGATTACACGGTCGCGGTGAATAGCCAAAACCCCACCCAAGACCCCTACGGGTGCGGCAAACTACCCGCCAAGTACCCGGTAGTTTGTGCACTCCTCCATGGGTCTATCCTAGGAGCAAAAACAGTAAAAAGAATTATACAATGACGGCTACAACCCCGACCCGGTTGTGCGGCCATACAAATAATAATATTACATCAATTTACATATTACAAATGAATGAAAGAAAAGAAAACGCTCATCTCACATCCACCCCGGCTAATCACCCGCGACAATCCAATCCATTCATATACACAAACCATCAACAAACACAGATCACAGATATGTATAACCCCGACTAATCGACATATAGCGATTAGCCGACGTTCAATACATTCAAAATCACAGATATAACCAATATAGCCAAAGTGTAGCGAAGTTCGAAAAAAAATACGGATTTATAGGACCCCAAAAGTAAATTTCTTTTCTGGAAAACCTGGGCACAAATAAACCATCTGAAAAATCCCAAAACCCTACCAGAAGAACACTGCACAAAACCCATCACATGAAGAGCCCAAACGGCGGCGGATCCGCGGCAAAAAGAATCCTATGGCCGCGGATCCGCGGCGGTTTGAAGGATTCATGGGATCGTTTTTGGTGGGTGTTCTCACAAAACCCTGAGCCGATTTTAGGAGTAAAACTTTTTAATTTTAGAGCACAAAAATTTTCAACAGAAACTTAGGGTTTTGTATTTCCGGTTTTTGTGATTTTTCCGTTTCGAACTTCCATACACTTCGCTACCAAGCTAGTTTAAGTTTAGTTAGGCTCTGATACCACTGTAAGTCCACGTTGCGACCCCCGGTTCTTACGGGGAGGCGGAAACGGTATAACAATCAAATTTTGTCACAAGGAGCAACATGGACTAAACAAGGTCGGGATCGTGTCTAAACTAAACTAGCAAACATGCAAAGGAGAGTTAACTACTCGGCAAAGTGGTTATACCTAACTTGAACTCCTTCTTCTTGAAACCTAGTAGAGGTTGATGGTTCTTTCCTCGTAGCCTTCTTCCGTCAAAGATGGATCCACCTGAGGGTTCAACCTTCGGGCTCTTTCTCGAACTTAGAGTGAACTAGGATCTCCGGCTTGCTAAACCTTGAACCCTAGAGAGAGTAGAGAGTATCTTTTGGGTGTTTCTCTTTCAAGGAGAGGGATTCTCAACACATGAGAAGGATTCTCCTTGAGCTTGAGGAAGAAGAAGATGAAGTGAGGAGAGAGAATGAATATGATAGAATAAGCTCATTTTCCTTTTGCAACCATAACAAAAGGAAAAAGAATTATCTAATTAATAATAATAATTCAAAATGAAATAGTTGATGGTTGTTTTTGGAATGACCACTATCATCACTTCATTAAATGAATGTAAGCTAGAATCAAGGAGTATCCTTGCAAAGTAATGATGATGGTCAAACATTCAACCTTGGTCAACAAGTCAACCATGGTCAACAAGTCAACAAAACCAACCATGACACAATTTCATTTAATTACTATTATTAATTGATATTTCATAAATCCATTAGGGTTTGGAAAAAGACGACTGTCGACTGTGCATACGCACCCGTTCCGAAACCCTAATGAAAGACCTCTTCCTCCGACTCAAACAACTGTGCATACACACCTGCATTCTCGTTCCGAGGAACAAGAATACTGAGAGATAATAGCAACCCCAAAACATATACCAGTATCTGGCTCAAACCAGAGCCTGCTAGTATAAACCGTCCGAACTCCAAACGTGCACAAGTGCGCGGATGAGAACGAACCCTGCCGCAAAACCATGCGACCTCTACTCAGTTTTGCCCAATGGCGAATAGCCCTCTGTGTGGGACTCTAAAGACTCGACACTTACGCTGGCAGTGGGTTTAACCACAGACCGCAAGCGGCACTAGCTGTGCGTAACGGTCCCCAGGTAGATGCCGATAAGAAGACTGACGAGGTGAACCCCATCTGAACTCCTACTGAGTCTGAGTGTGACAGTCTCCGTACAGTCCGGTCTGTTCGTCTGATACATCGCATGGCGGGCCTACGGGGCGGTAAACGTCAGTCCCCTAATAGCGGTACAAGTCGTGTCGGGGTGAAGCCCAAAACACCCTGAGATAACACTGGAAGCCTACCAGTATATCTCGCTTGCCCTGGCCAGGGACTACTCGTAAAATGGCTCTCCTAGACACAGCGCGATGTCAACCCCCAATACCGGGAGAGACGAATCCTGTCTAACCGGCACTGCCTCCAAGTGCTTCGGGACTGCACCCAACTACCACCTGTTTGCACGACTCCTTTGAGCCGTGGTAGGGTAGTAGTCAAAGTACAGTGGGAACACACTCGAGGCGAAGTGCCAGTGTCAAGTCAGCGGACTAAGCTATACTCATGTCACCTGGGAACTGATAACTGACGATAGGTATAAAAACCAACTAGTCAGTTCCCGACGAGTCCTGTCCAGTGTACTCGTAACCTAACGAGCACCCGCATACTATCTCAAATACGACGTACTGACGGCTGTGGGACAGACCGTCTCCCACACTGGGATGAGAAGCGCATGCCCTAGTCTACTCCGGAGTATCGATGCCCTGTCTCGATAGTCCTGCGACTAGGGACCTGTATAAGGATGTGCTTATAGATTACCCAGCCCCCACTAGTGTGACTGCCATCACAACGCTGGTAATCAAGCAAAGATCCTAAAGGCTCCACTAATGCGTATAGGTGATATCGCAAAATAAACACATGTACACATTGAAGTAGAAACAAACCAAGTAGCATACTACCATTTTGAGCAAGATTGTATATACAAGGTGAATATCCCAAGCTTCCATTAAGTAATATACAAACCAGTATGATACAGTAATGGCCTCCAGGGCATATACACTAACAATTCCAGTGCAGCGATGCAGACGCCGACAAAATCCCGAAATTTTTCCGGCCCTACGGTGTGGATCATACATCCTGGAAAACCGTATACAATCCACGGGCGTAAAACAATCCCAAAATCCTCTCAATGACAGATGATGATTCGCTCCTGGTACCATATTCCAGTATAGCGATGCTGATGTCAACCCAAATGAAAATCAACAAGTCAACTTCCACTCCGACACAGCAGAAAGCGGAGCAAGTCAGAATCCAATCTCGACACCGCAAGAAGCGGAGCAAGTCAAGTCTACCCCAGACGCTGCAAGAAGCAGAGCAAGTCAAATCAAGAACCGACCGTCCAAGTCGCAAAAAAGGGCAGCATCGACCGTCCACGTCGCTAAAATGGCAGAACCGACCGTCTACGTCGCTAAAAGGGCAGCACCGACCGTCCAAGTCGCAAAAAGGGCAGAACCGACCGTCCACCTCGCAAAAAGGGCAGCATCGACCGTCCAAGTCATAAAAAGGGCAGAACCGACCGTCCACGTCGCTAAAATGGCAGAACCGACCGTCCAAGTCGCAAAAAGGGCAGCACCGACCGTCCACGTCGCTAAAAGGGCAGCACCGACCGTCCACGTCGCAAAAAGGGCAGAACCGACCGTCCACGTCGCTAAAATGGCAGAACCGACCGTCCAAGTCGCTAAAATGGCAGCACCGACCGTCCAAGTCGCTAAAATGGCAGCACCGACCGTCCAAGTCGCAAAAAGGGCAGCGCAGGATTCCTACAAAGCGGGAACCAGATCACTCCGGGCCAGGGAAAACGTCTATCACGGACACTCCGTCTCGGAGACATGTCAAGCAATGACCGTCCATGTCGTAAAAAGGGCAGTGCCAGCTTCCCAAAAAGCGGAAACCAAATCAGGTCGCCTCCATGTGAAAGAAGATCCATCAATTTCATGCACACGACACACATATGTGGTGTGCATTTATTGATGGGGGGCAATTTGTTGAGGTAAAAATTTACACCCCGGATGACCAAGTCAAAATCAAAGTCAACCCCAAGCCAAGTGGGCCCAAGCCCAGATCCAGTGGGCCCATGCCCGGGTCGAGCCAGAACATGAAGCGGCCGGCCTCCCCCCATGCCGAGATAAAAATTTTGTAATAAATAATTTTGTTGCATTTCTTTTATTTTGTTTTATGGATAAATGTAAGAAAAATAGGCATAAAGCCAAATTTTTGTAAAGCCTATGGCTTATGTGCAAAAAGAAATGGCTCATGAGCCATGGGATAGGCAAAATGCCATTTTGTGAAGCCCAAGGGGCTATGTGTAAAGTGTAAAGCCTATAAAGGCAAAAGATAATGAAAATATCTCATAACTTTTTTCTCTCTCTAAAAATTTCCAGATCTGAGATCTTTTCTTCTACTTCAAGGTTCCAAAACTTTTCTCTTTCTCTTGAATTAAATCAAGAGTTTTACTCTTCTTTTTATAAAACAAATTAGTTTTTCACCACAAAACCCACAAATGGGAACTTGGATCTATCATTAGATCTCAAAAAGAAGAGAATTTTAGATCTCACGTCTCTTGAGCCAGCCAACAGAGGAGGAAGAAGAAGAACCCATTTCCTCAACCAAAATATATATATATATATTTTTTAGGAGTTTAACTCCACTAATTTCTCTTCCGGGAGTGTCTGGGGTTAAAAGCCCTCTTTTCCTCGCCGGCGCGCTAGCGCTCGAGCGCAAAGCGCCCACGTGCCGACACGTGGCGCGTTTGCGCTCCAGCGCACTGCGCGCGAGCGCAAAGCGCCCACGTGCCGACACGTGGCGCACGCGCTTGCGCTCCCGCGCAGTGCGCCCGAGCGCAAAGCGCCCACGTGCCGACACGTGGCGCGCTTGCGCTCAAGCGCACTGCGCCCGAGCGCAAAGCGCCCACGTGCCGACACGTGGCGCGCGCGCTTGCGCTCCCGCGCACTGCGCCCGAGCGCAAAGCGTCCAAGTGCCGACACGTGGCGTGCTTGCGCTCAAGCGCACTGCGCCCGAGCGCAAAGCGCCCACGTGCCGACACGTGGCGCGCGCTGGCGCTCCGGCGCCTTGCGCCCGAGCGCAAAGCGCCCACGTGCCGACACGTGGTGCGCTTAAGCTCGAGCGCCCAGCGCTCATGCGGAAAGCGCCCACGTGCCGACACGTGGCGCGCTTGCGCCTGAGAGCATAGCACCTAAGCGCACAGCGCTCAAGGCGCTGGCCCCATGCATCCTTTGGATGTCTTTTCCCCCCTTTTGTTTATATATACATGTATTTATATACATATGTATACATATGTACACATACTCCACGACACCGTCCCTGTTAGAAAAAAATTTCTAACTGGGCGCTGCCCCGCACCCCGCAAGGGGGCTGCTAGCCCCTTGACCCCCAGCCCGCTATCCGGATAGCGAGACCCCCGTAAAATCTCTGCGTGGCTCTCGATATATCCACACCCCCTTTCAAAACAAAACACACGTACGCTGCACATTGAGTTCGCATGACCAGTTTAACCCGTTAATCGGAGATTCCCTCGCCCCAAAGGGGCAGCTTAGTCCGCGGCTGCCGGAGATTCGGATCCCCACAATCATTAAACTCCGGCCTACCCTAGGCAGGGGGAATCTGTAGTACGCCTGAGAAGCGTGCGCGTATTCCCATCTCAATAGGGTGACGAAAAACACTCTACACGTAGCTACCAAATACAGAACATAAACAGACAGCTCGATAAACAGCACATCATACTCGGTCACCGTCATACCCTGAGTCTGGCGTAATGACTTGAATCTGCGCGCTCGAGCATCCTGACACTCAGCGGAAGAAAACGCGTAAGAAACACCGTCACGAACTCAGCCCAGGTCATAGGAGAAAGACCTGCGGCTCTGCCCTTCTCTAAGGACTCGCACCACTTCTGGGCAAAACCATCCAGACGAAAGCTCGCGAACTCCACCCATCTTGCATCGGAGCATCTAAGAGAATGACATATCCTGTCTATCCGGTCGATAAATGACTGCGGATCCTCCGCTGCATCCGTGCCAGTGAAAACCGGAGGCCTCAGCCTCATGAACTCCGATAACGATACGGTGATCACCTCCGTAGCTGCAGGTACAACCACCTGAACAGTAGGAACCAACACGGTCCCCATAATGGCTGGAAAAACCACTTGCCACTGTGCTTGAATGGCTTCAACTAACGACCCCATCATTTGGCGCAAATCCTGCATACCAGCCCCTAGCATAGCCATATGGTCTGTCGAAAGTGGAACAATCTGCTCCTGCACAACGGGCGTACCGCCCTGGTCAGTCTTCATCTCAGACGAGTCAACTCTGACCACGGCCCTCGCGGCCGCTCTCTGCGCCCTCGTAGTCTTCGGCGGCATAAAAGCTAGAAATGGAAACAGGATTCGATAAGGACACAAAAATCGGATCATAAGGATATAATAATCACGGAAGGAATTTCAAGCAATAAGTCCTAAGGTCACTTAGGCGGAGCACCGTGTCGTAAGTATTCCTCAGAACATACACATGCTACGTCGCTCTGCTTAAGTTACCTACTCCATCATACCAAGGTCATGCTACACTCCGAAAGGTAAAAACCTAGCGCACTGATACCAACTTTTTCACGACCCAAAATTGGGCACATGACCGGCACTTGAACTACATAACGTCAACAGGCGTAACGCAAGTAAGTAAGCCGAAAAACCCAGCAATCTAAACCATTACAAGAAAGAAAGATAGAACACTTTTAAAAATCTCGATGCAAAACTTTAAACTTAAGTTTGTTTTTCATAAAAATTTCGGCAGCAGCTCCTTGTAAAAGCTTGCCCCGAAACGGGTAAAAACAAAAGATAAAAGTAAAACATCCCTAAACGGGAGCAAATCTCGCCCAACGGCGGAAACAACCACCACAACAGATATACGACACCGTAGCGAAGAAATGAGATAATCCACATATATAAAAGCCGGCTCACACAAGCACGACAACCAGAGTCATAAGAATAAACAACATCGATCCAAACAACTCGTCTCTAAGTCAATACATGAAGGTGGTAGATGGAGAGTACTAGATATAAGAAATATACAATGTACGTCATCGGATAACCACAACCCACCTATAGCAAACGGCTTCACAGCTAACCGTAGCGGTATCCGCAAAAATAGAGATAATAAGGCGCCCTGCCGTGACCAATCTGATGATCAGACCTGAAAACACCGCTGCACAACGGGGGTGAGTTTCCAACTCGTGAATAGTAAATAACATCATACTGTAATCGCAAGTATGTACTTACAGCGATAATGTCACGACCCGCAGGGTACGGAACGTGACTGGCACTTAAGTTTACGAAACGTCTCAAGACGTCCGTAAAATAAGTAAGCCAAAGCCCAGAACCCAAAACCAAATAAGCAAAAGAGTGAAGAAAAACCAATCAATTGAAAGTGAGTTTATCAAATAAGTCATATAAAACCTTTTTAAAAACAATATCAATTTTTTCGAAAATTTCAGCAGAGTCTCCTTTGTAAATACTGGCCCCAAAAATGGGTACAACAAGAATATATATAAATCCAACAAATATGGCATCCCCAAGCGGGAGCTAGCTCTTCGCCACAAGGCGGTCACAAATCCCACGCAATATAAAACAACAACATGCAAAATAATCATAAAGAAGCATGAGAAAAACAGCATGTCGACTCAAGTGAGCTCGACCCCAAAATACAGCATAAAAAGTCCACAAATCTCACAGTCTCATCTCTAGGTCAATATACAACAATACTGGTAGATACAGTAGATGGAGTACTCTAGATACAAAAAATATACAAGATGGTACAAAAATAATAATATAACTCACCTAAGAGCAAAACCTCGAGTCCAGGCAAAAGAGGCAAAAGAAGTAAGTGCGCTCGCCGCTACTGTACTGACGGAGCGGACCTGCAAAAGGCTGTGGCACAACGGGGATGAGTTGCCAACTCGTGAGTAATAAATAACATCTACACAGGCTATCGAATGCATGCACACAAGCATCCTAGCATCTAAAATACAGGTAAGGCAGGACATAATAGCAGGTATGAATGCAATGCGAATCAACTCATGATCTGAATGTGTAAGTATAAGAATCATGTTTTTCCTTTAGGAATCTCTTTTGAAATACCAGCACAATACCAATAGAATCAACAAGAACCTGTGTCCAGCAACGACACCTCAAAACTATCACAAATCTCATATATCCATGTCATAGTATCTCTGGCCTCAGCCATCTGGCTGACCTATCTCAATATCAATATCTCATCATCTCGCGGCCACGGTCGGTATCCTCTGGATATCCGCCGTGCCAAACAGTCACCGGTAGGTAATCCGTCCCCTGCCAGGCTCATCGTCAGCAACACGAGCTTCTTGCCCCGGGGTACCTTACCGGGCCCACCATGTACCCGAGACGGTTCATCCAACTCCTCGAAACGGGTCTCGAAAACCACAGCAAACTCATGGTGGACGACACTTACATCACTAGAAAACCGCAATTTACATATTTTAAAAAAAGTAATAAGTTTAGGAATTTTTGCGGCTTTCTCCCGAAATCCAGAAATATCATAAAATCTCAAGAAATCCTCATAAGTGCATATGTCAATGATAATGAATGCATATGGTATCAATAATCAAGTTGCGATGTATGATTAATAGACTAGGCATGAACAAATAATATGATGAGGTACATGCACATGAATAGCAATCCTACGATTTCATTTTAAAGAATTAAAGGCAATAGCACAAGTTTAAGTATCAATTATAATAAAATATTTCAAATTATAGGTTATCTAGTGTGGTGGCATAGCAATTAGCAGGGCGTGTGTGTAAGCATGAATAGTGCTCGTGCTGCATATAAAAACCCTGGCAATGGTGTAGGTGTCCTATAGAATGGGTTCGCATATGTATGTCAATATAAGGCATGAATGTAGCAAATAATCATACAAGTATTACACCCCTAATTACTAACATTACTAAGAATCTTTTTAAGTTACTAAAACTATCGGGCGACTTGCACCATCCAACGATAGTCCCCCGTAGATGTTACATCTACTCACCGGAATCCCTATCTAGTCACGTCCAATCACCGCTTTCCCCTTTCGTGCCGCGTCTGATGTCTCCGCGACCGAACCTGGAATTTACATCAATACCAAACATAAGGTTACATACCATGAAACGACGCAAATCCCAAAAGAAAATACCAACGTTCACAAGCTAGGTACAACGTGCACAAGGTGCGCGGAACACACGCGAAAATCGCAAAAACTAACTAAAATCGTCGATTTGGTCGCCCGGCAAAGCTAAAACCCGATCACTCAAAAATCCGCACTCACACATCCTAAATGTCATAGGATATGCCAAAAATATCATCAAGATATTGCAAATAATTCATCACAATATTTTTATAAAAACCTAGTAAGCATTACATTCAAAAAAAATCGGTGCAAACATTGCCGATTTGCGACAAAAAGACTACAATCTAGCAAGAACATCCAACCGCATAACTAGTTGGCCACAACACTATAATTACAACACAACAACCATGCTTCAACCTATTTCCATACACAAACCCCTTTCTTGATTTTTCTAAAAAGCAATAGCGATCCAAATTCACACTAGATTAACTTAGATTCGCATAAAATGGAACCACTTAAGCAAAATAACTCCATTAATAAGGTTAGTGTAAAACACTAGAAAGCAAAATAACTTAATTAACTTATTAATGGTTTCTAAAACCCTAATTAAAATTCAAACCATTCACTTTAAAACCTAGATTAGAAATCAACAACAAAAATTAACACATCAAGGTTCTAATTTATCATATAACAACTACCAATTAACCAAAGATTGAAATTATACCTCACAAGTTCAAACCATAGCTTGCCCTAGCCTCCCAAGGCACTTCGTTTCTCCAAGATTTAAACCAATTGGGATGTGAGAAGAGATGGATTAAGGGTTTGCATTGGATTTGTGAAGGAAATTTGAATTTTGATGGATTTTTGAGGTGAAAATGAAGCAAAATAAAAGGAGAAATGGGGAAAATTCTTGGGGCTGTTTTCTGCAGGAATTTGGGCTGAGGAGGGAGTGGGGAGAGGTGTGGGGGAGTTAGGGAAAAGTCAAGGTCAACCATACCAATCAACTAAAGACCCATACCCAATTAATAAATCAAAAACCTTATAAAAACACCTCATTTCAACACATAATAAAAAGTCAAAAGAGGCAAGGAGTTTTTTTCCTTATGCTGCTGAAGTGGGCCGGCCTGGGGTGAGGGAAGAGTGAATGGGGGTTTTACAAAAAAAAATTTATGCAAAAAAAGACCCCCTACAAGTCCAAAATTTCAAGTTTAAGCTTAAATTCAATAAATTTCGTTTTCTATAATAAAAATTAGTTAAAACTTAAAATAAAATACTAAAAATTTATGTTACAACTGTAAGTCCACGTTGCGACCCCCGGTTCTTACGGGGAGGCGGAAACGGTATAAAAATCAAATTTTTCGCGCAAGGGGCAACATGGACTAAGCAAAGTCGGGATCTTTAACTAAACTAAAACTAGCAAACTTTGCTAAAGAGAGTTAGCTACTCGGATGGAGATGGTTATACCTAAACTTGTCTTGAACTCCTTCGTCTTCAAAGCTCCGATGGTGGTCCGATGGCTTCTTCTCGTCGTCTCCGTACGCCGAAGATAGATCCACCTGAAAGCTCCAACCTTTAGCTCCTTCTTCGTTCTTTGAAGAAACTAGTTCACTTGGTTTGCTAAACCTAGTGAACTAGAATGAGTAGAGAAGAAATAGAATGGGATTTTATCTATGGTTCTTGATTCTCAACTCATGAGACAAGAGAACCATAGATCAAGAGAGGGAGCAAGAGGTTGAGGGTGAGAGCAAGAGGAGGGCTCAAGAACAAGAGAGAGAATGAGCAAGAAAGAATGAGCAAGTATTTTGTCTCTCACCCTCTCATAATCCAAAGCAATGATAACTCATCATATTAACAAAAGTCTTATGTGATGGTTTGAAGCAACCACAACCATATCATTTCATGCACTCATTTCACACAAATGAGCAAGTAAACAAAAGTCTTTGCCATGAAATGATGGCTATGGTTATCATGATGGTCAACTAGTCAAGCCTAGTCAACCGGTCAACAAGTCAACAAAAGTCAACAAGTCAACAAAAGTCAACAAGTCAACAACCATATCACCATAATACTTAATTAATATAATAGTTAATCACATATCATATTCTCATTAGGGTTGAGCATAAAGTCAAATAGTCAACGGTCAACTGTCAACAACCCTAATGAGAATCCGCTGCCTCTGCCTCCCTGTCAACTGTGCATACACACCCGCATCCGCGTTCCGAGGAACACGAATGCAAACTGGATAAATCCAATCCCATAAGGTACACTAGGATCTGGCTTAAACCAAAGCCCGCTAGTGTAAACTGTCCGGACACTGTACGTGCACAAGTGCACGGATGTGACCAAACCCTGTCGCAAAACCATGCGACCTGTCGCAATACCATGCGACCTCTACTCTTTTGCCTAAAGGCGAAAAGCTTTCTGTGTGGGACTCTAAAGACTCGACACTATGCTGGCAGTGGGTTTAACCACAGACCGCAAGCGGCACTAGCTGTGCGTAACGGTCCCCAGGTAATGCCGACAAGAAGACCGACGAGGCGAAACCCATCTGAACTCCTACTGAGCCTGAGTGTGACATTCTCCGTACAGTCTGGTCTGTTCGTCTGATACATCGCATGGCGGGCCTAGGGGGCGGTAAACGTCAGTCCCCCAATAGCGGTACAAGTCGTGCCGGAGCGAAGCCCAAAACACCCTGAGAAAACACTGGAAACCTACCAGTATATCTCGTTTGCCCTGGCCAGGGACTACTCGTGTAATGGCTCTCCTAGACACAGCGCGATGTCAACCCCCAATACCGGGAGAGACGAATCCTGTCTAACCGTCACTGCCTCCAAGCGCTTCGGGACTGCACCCAACCACTACCTATTTGCACGACTCCTTTGAGCCGTGGTAGGGTAGTGATCAAAGTACAGTGGGAACACACTCGAGGCGAAGTGACAGTGTCAAGTCAGCGGACTAAGCTGTACTCATGTCACCTGGGAACTGATAACTGACGATAGGTATAATACCAACTAGTCAGTTCCCGACGAGTCCTGTCCAGTGTACCCGTAACCTAACGAGCACCCGCATACTATCTCAAGTACGACGTACTGACGGCTGTGGGACAGACCGTCTCCCACACTGGGATGAGAAGCGCATGCGCTGGTCTACTCCGGAGTATCGATGCCCTGTCTCGATAGTCCTGCGACCAGGGACCTGCATAAGGATGTGCTTATAGATTACCCAGCCCCACTAGTGTGACGGCCATCACATCGCTGGTAATCAAGCAAAGATCCTAAGGGCTCTACTAATGTGTATAGGCGATATACAAAAATAAACACATGTACACATTGAAGTAGAAACAAACCAAGTAGCATACTACTATTTTGAGCAAGATTGTATATACAAGGTGAATATCCCAAGCATCCATTAAGTAATATACAAACCAGTATGATACAGTAATGGCCTCTAGGGCATATACACTAACAATCTCCCACTTGCACTAAGGCCATGTACTGGCGTATCGAAGACCTATCATCTCGATCAGCTGCTCGAACTGAGTCTGGGGCAGGGCCTTGGTGAATGGATCTGCAGTGTTATCTTCTGAAGCGACTCTCCGAACCTCGATCTCCTGGCGATCTACGATCTCCCTGATCAGGTGATACCGCCTCAAGATGTGCCTGGATCTCTGATGGGACCTGGGTTCCTTCGCTAAAGCTATAGCCCCGTTGTTGTCGCAATACAGAGGTATTAGATCAACAATGGACGGAACCACCTGAAGTTCTTTCAAGAACTTCCTCATCCAGACAGCTTCTTTTACGGCATCAGATGCAGCGATGTATTCCGCTTCCATCGTCGAGTCTGCAACGGTTTCTTGTTTGGAACTCTTCCAACACACCGCCCCTCCATTGAGGGTAAAGACAAAACCCGACATGGACTTGGAATCATCCTTGTCACTCTGGAAGCTGGAGTCAGCAAAGGCCTCGATCTGGAGGTCTTTTCCGCCATACACCAAGAACATCTCCTTAGTCCTTCTCAGGTACTTGAGAATGTTCTTTACCGCTATCCAGTGTTTCTCCCCAGGGTTTGACTGATACCGGCTTACCACACTCAGTGCATAAGCTACATCCGGTCTGGTACACAACATCGCATACATTATAGAGCCTACCGCAGAAGCGTAGGGTATAATAGACATGCGATCCCTCTCCAAATCAGTCTTGGGAGACATCTCTTTAGAGAGGGTGATCCCGTGACAAGCCGGTAGGTTACCGCGCTTGGAATCTTCCATACTGAATCTCTTCAGTATGGTGTCGATGTACCTGGACTGTGAAAGTCCTAATATCCTCTTGGATCTGTCACGGTAGATCCGGATACCCAGAATGTACGAGGCATCACCCAGGTCTTTCATGGAGAACCTGTGTGACAGGAACCCCTTGACAGATTGTAGCATAGGAATGTCATTTCCTATTAAGAGAATGTCATCCACGTATAAAACGAGGAATACTACAGTTCTCGCTACAAATCTACTATAGATGCATGGTTCATCTGGATTTTTGATAAAGCCAAATTCTTTGACTGTCTCATCAAAGCAGATGTTCCAACTCCGCGACGCCTGCTTTAGTCCATAGATGGACTTAAGCAACTTGCACACCTTTCCGCTGCTCCCACTCTGAATGAAACCCTCCGGCTGGTCCATATAGACACACTCCTCTAAATTTCCATTTAGAAAAGCTGTCTTTACGTCCATTTGCCAGATCTCATAATCGTGGAAGGCAGCAATGGCAAGAAGGATCCGAATGGATTTCAGCATGGCTACTGGAGAAAAGGTTTCGTCATAGTCCAAGCCAGGTCTTTGACGAAAACCCTTTGCTACCAGCCTAGCTTTATAGGTCTCAACCTGTCCATCTACACCAATCTTCCTTTTGAAGATCCACTTGCATCCTACGGGTTTTACCCCGTCTGGAGCAATGTCCAACGTCCATACCTTGTTGGTGTACATGGACTCCATTTCGGTCCGCATTGCATCCTGCCATTTCACTGAGTCAACGCTCTGAACGGCTTGCTGGAAGCTAGTAGGCTCATCATAATCTATGATGCAATCCTCTCTATCCCCGTCTATGAGAAAACCGCAGTATCTCTCGGGCGGATGAGACTGCCTACTACTCCTGCGGAGCGGCGTAGGAATGTCCTGTTCTGTTGAACCCTCTGGTTCCACTAACCTTTCAGTAATAGTCTGTGGTTCTGGAATTTCTTCCAGTTCTATTGTGCTCCCACTTATCTGGTTTTCCAAAAACTCAGTTTCCAAAAAGTAGGCATGATGAGAAACAAGGACTTTTTGTTCCTCTTCACAGTAGAAGAAATATCCTTTGGAATTCTTTGGATATCCCACAAACTTGCACTGTACTGAGCGTGCCTCGAGCTTGTCCGCATGCTGCTTTTTGACAAAAGCTGGACATCCCCATGTCTTAATATGCTTAAGATAGGGTCTCTTCCCACACCACATCTCATATGGTGTAGTAGGCACGGTCTTAGTAGGAACTCGGTTCAAAAGGTATGCGGCTGATTCTAGCGCATATCCCCAGAATGATCGCGGTAACTCAGCGTTACTCATCATGGACCGCACCATATCCAATAGGGTGCGGTTCCGTCTCTCCGATACACCGTTATGTTGCGGGGTGTATGGAGGAGTAAGCTGAGAGAGAATTCCGTTCTCTTTTAAATAGTCCAGGAACTCGGCACTTAAGTATTCTCCACCTCGATCCGATCTTAGAATCTTAATACTTTTGCCGGTCTATTTCTCTACTTCATTCTTATACTCCTGGAATTTTCCAAAGGCCTCGGACTTATGTTTCATCAAGAAGACATAACCGTACCTTGAGAAGTCATCCGTAAAAGTAATGAAGTAAGAATGTCCGCTTCGGGCATGTGTAGACATTGGACCGCACACGTCACTGTGTACGAGTCCCAAGCGCTCGCTCGCTCTTACTCATTGTCCAGTAAACGGAGTCTTTGTCATCTTTCCTTTGAGACAAGATTGACAAGTGGCATACGATTGATATTCGAACGCATTCAAATATCCTTCTGTATGTAACTTAGTCAACCTTCTCTCATTGATGTGACCCAATCTACAATGCCATAAGAAAGTCTGATTCATTTCCGGAGACTTTCTTTTGTGTGTATTCTGGACGTTGAAAATCTGTGGTTGGTTTAATACGTATATACCATTACTCAATGTACCTGACCCAATCAAAACTTGATTAAGGTGAATGTTTACAACATTACTTACAAACGCAAATTCATAACCTTCTTTAGAAACTAAAGATACAGAAATGATATTACAAGTTGCGTTGGGTACAAAAAAGCAATTACGCAAAACCAAAACATGTCCATCTGACATTCCCAGGTGATAGTCCCCCACGGCTTTAGCATCCATGCTAGCTCCGTTCGCAACTTTGAGGGTCATGTCACCTGCCTTCAAAACCCTACGGTTTCTCAACGCCTGCAAAGAATTACAGATATGAGATCCTGATCCGGTATCCAATACCCAGGAAGTAGAGTTTATTGAAAGACAATTTTCAATAACATACACACCGGAAGCTGAAGCTGCAACCTGCTTCAATTCCTGTGTTCTGGCCTTCCAGGCCCTGCAATCATTCTTCCAGTGTCCTTTCTTATGACAATAGAAGCATTCTTCCTTATCCACAAGCTTCCCCGCTATCTTTGTTGCTTTTGCTTTTCCCTTCGTATCCACTTTACTAACACCGCCCCTTGGTTTGGCGGGGGCTTTCTTCTTCTTTCCCTTGGCTTTCGCCTTGGACCTAGAAGAAGATGATCCTCCTACAAACAAAGTGGATGTATCCCTACCTTTCTGTAGGGTGCCCTCTGCGCTCCTCAGCATGTTGAGGAGCTCTGAAAGTTCAACCTCTTTTTCTTGTAAGTTGAAGTTCAGTATAAACTGGGCGTAAGTGGAAGGAAGGGACTGGAGAACTATATCCGTATATAGCTCACTCTCCAATGTGATCCCTAGGTCAGCGAGCTCCTCAATGAAGCCGATCATCTTTAGCACGTGCTCGGCTACTGATGATCCGACGGCCATTCTTGTCGAAAATAACTTTTTCGACGCTTCGTATCTTGCGATACGAGATTGCTCTCCATACAGTTCTTTTGTATGAAGCAATATGGATTCCATGTCCATATTCTCATGCCTCCTCTGATGTTCGTTGTCCATCGAGGCAAGCAGGAGGCATTTGGCCTTCGCGCTATCAATCTCCCAAGTCTTGCGGATTTCCTTATCCGCGACGCTGGAAGTTGGACCAGGGACAGGGGGAGCTTTGGTGGTAAGAAGATACCCCAGCTTGTCGTAAGTGATTGCAATCTTGACATTCCTGAGCCAATCTTTGTAGTTTGGCCCTGTCAGTTTGTTTTTATCTAGGAGTAACTTAAGTCCAGTCATGTTGATTGGTCGCTGCAATTAGGAGAGAGAAGAAGAAACACTCAGCATGATGCTCTTGCAAGTTTAGAGTGGTTTTTAGTTTGTCTAAACAGGATGGCTCCCACTGTTTCTCGAATCCCTCCTCAAACCATAAAGGAAGAATTAGTCAGGATCAATCCCACCGTACAATACTTGCTTAACCGTTCAGCCAGGCCGGTGTCGGTACTTCGAGGGAGGTTTTCCAACGCTTTCGCGAAGTTCCTTAATTAAAGAACCTCTTTTCCCTGGGGGCGTAGCCCCGCTAACACCTTTCTAGGCACCTACTAGGTTTATAGCATTGATCGTTAAGTGAGAAATTTCCCGAGGAGTAGCATATACTCACAGTAGGATCGGGATCCAAATATCATCGCGTGACGAAACTGAAGGAATCCTACCAGAATCATCACACTCCAAATGGTATGCAAATCTAGCAAGTTTCAGTACTTATGAAACTCCCGATGTGGATTTTTGCCGCATGCTCTTATGACCTTGACTTTGGCCAACAAATCATAAGTCACATGTCAAGTTCTGCCCGTCGTTCTCCAGGTTAATTTGAATCCACCCGCACCTACCCTTGACTTTGGCCAACAAGGCAGTACGACTGTTCCAAACCAACGCATCTATCTATGCTGCACATGAATACCCAATAGCTACCAATCACTGTGCCTTGACTTTGGCCAACAAACACAGCTTGAATACTATTGACTATTCATGTGAAACGACGGAGGGCTACGGATGGTTTTGGCAAAACCGTGAACGTAGTGAACTTGATTTGGTCGATGGAACGAGATAGCTTTTAAAAGGAGTGGCTCAAGCTCCGCATTTAAAAGTTGTTTTGAAAAGAACCGAGTGGTTTTTCGAAAGTGTTCCAACGACTTTAACTTGGTTTATTATCTTGCATTAGTTCTTTTAATGCGTGATATTCTTGCAATAGTTCTTTTAATGCGTCCCATCAATTAAACCTACCATTGCAGAAAACAACCAAAATATGACGTACGCTTATGCCATTCGCATTCGCCACTGGGCCCCGTCATTACCCGTTAGGTTACTTAACTAACGACAGAGCGGGGGCTGGGCTAGCGCGTCTGTAAAACATAAGCAACGCCTAAATAATATCATATATAGATATACTGCAATGATAAACATTTCAGATCACAGATAAATACATTGGATATACTAGGAATCTGTAATTTGTACGAGCCTGTAACAAGAACAGATTACACGGTCGCGGTGAATAGCCAAAACCCCACCCAAGACCCCTACGGGTGCGGCAAACTACCCGCCAAGTACCCGAAGCGTAGCAACCTCCCTCATCTCCATGAGTAGGCCACTCGACACTTCGGCATACCCGGTAGTTTGTGCACCCCTCCATGGGTCTATCCTAGGAGCAAAAACAGTAAAAAGAAATTATACAATGACGGATACAACCCCGACCCGGTTGTGCGGCCATACAAATAATTATTACATCAATTTACAAATTTACATGAATTGCAAGAAAAGAAAACTCTCGTCTCACAACCCCCGGCTATTCACCCGCGACAATCCAACATATTTATATACACATTCCAATATCAAACACAGATCATGTATAACCCCGACCAATCGACTTATAGCGATTAACCGACGTTCAATACATGCAAGCATCACAGATATAACCATCATAGTCAAAGTGCAGTGAAGTTCGGAAAAAATACGGAATTATAGGACCCCAAAAGGAAATTTCTTTTCTGGAAAATCTGTGGACATATAATATATTTCAAAAATCCCAAAACCAACACAGAGACACACTGCACGAAAAATGATGCACAGAAGACGACAAACCGCGGCACATGCCTACCTCGTGCGGCGGAAGCGCGGCGGTTTGAACGAAACAGTGGACCGTGTTTCATGGGTGTTCAAACAAAACCCTGAGCCGAATTTAGGAGTATAAAGTTTTTCATTTTGACCAGAAAAAATTTCAACAGAAACTCAGGTTTTGTAAAAGTTTGGTTTTTTTGATTTTTCCGGTTCCGAACTTCGTTACACTTCACTACCAAGCTAGTTTAAGTTTAGTTAGGCTCTGATACCACTGTAAGTCCACGTTGCGACCCCCGGTTCTTACGGGGAGGCGGAAACGGTATAAAAATCAAATTTTTAGCGTAAGGGGCAACATGGACTAAGCAAAGTCGGGATCTTTAACTAAACTAAAACTAGCAAACTTTGCTAAAGAGAGTTAGCTACTCGGATGGAGATGGTTATACCTAAACTTGTCTTGAACTCCTTCGTCTTCAAAGCTCCGATGGTGGTCCGATGGCTTCTTCTCGTCGTCTCCGTACGCCGAAGATAGATCCACCTGAAAGCTCCAACCTTTAGCTCCTTCTTCGTTCTTTGAAGAAACTAGTTCACTTGGTTTGCTAAACCTAGTGAACTAGAATGAGTAGAGAAGAAATAGAATGGGATTTTATCTATGGTTCTTGATTCTCAACTCATGAGACAAGAGAACCATAGATCAAGAGAGGGAGCAAGAGGTTGAGGGTGAGAGCAAGAGGAGGGCTCAAGAATAAGAGAGAGAATGAGCAAGAAAGAATGAGCAAGTATTTTGTCTCTCACCCTCTCATAATCCAAAGCAATGATAACTCATCATATTAACAAAAGTCTTATGTGATGGTTTGAAGCAACCACAACCATATCATTTCATGCACTCATTTCACACAAATGAGCAAGTAAACAAAAGTCTTTGCCATGAAATGATGGCTATGGTTATCATGATGGTCAACTAGTCAAGCCTAGTCAACCGGTCAACAAGTCAACAAAAGTCAACAAGTCAACAAGTCAACAAAAGTCAACAAGTCAACAACCATATCACCATAATACTTAATTAATATAATAGTTAATCACATATCATATTCTCATTAGGGTTGAGCATAAAGTCAAATAGTCAACGGTCAACTGTCAACAACCCTAATGAGAATCCGCTGCCTCTGCCTCCCTGTCAACTGTGCATACACACCCGCATCCGCGTTCCGAGGAACACGAATGCAAACTGGATAAATCCAATCCCATAAGGTACACTAGGATCTGGCTTAAACCAAAGCCCGCTAGTGTAAACTGTCCGGACACTGTACGTGCACAAGTGCACGGATGTGACCGAACCCTGTCGCAATACCATGCGACCTCTACTCTTTTGCCTAAAGGCGAAAAGCTTTCTGTGTGGGACTCTAAAGACTCGACACTACGCTGGCAGTGGGTTTAACCACAGACCGCAAGCGGCACTAGCTGTGCGTAACGGTCCCCAGGTAATGCCGACAAGAAGACCGACGAGGCGAAACCCATCTGAACTCCTACTGAGCCTGAGTGTGACATTCTCCGTACAGTCCGGTCTGTTCGTCTGATACATCGCATGGCGGGCCTAGGGGGCGGTAAACGTCAGTCCCCCAATAGCGGTACAAGTCGTGCCGGAGCGAAGCCCAAAACACCCTGAGATAACACTGGAAACCTACCAGTATATCTCGTTTGCCCTGGCCAGGGACTACTCGTGTAATGGCTCTCCTAGACACAGCGTGATGTCAACCCCCAATACCGGGAGAGACGAATCCTGTCTAACCGTCACTGCCTCCAAGCGCTTCGGGACTGCACCCAACCACTACCTGTTTGCACGACTCCTTTGAGCCGTGGTAGGGTAGTGATCAAAGTACAGTGGGAACACACTCGAGGCGAAGTGACAGTGTCAAGTCAGCGGACTAAGCTGTACTCATGTCACCTGGCAACTGATAACTGACGATAGGTATAATACCAACTAGTCAGTTCCCGACGAGTCCTGTCCAGTGTACCCGTAACCTAACGAGCACCCGCATACTATCTCAAGTACGACGTACTGACGGCTGTGGGACAGACCGTCTCCCACACTGGGATGAGAAGCGCATGCGCTGGTCTACTCCGGAGTATCGATGCCCTGTCTCGATAGTCCTGCGACCAGGGACCTGCATAAGGATGTGCTTATAGATTACCCAGCCCCACTAGTGTGACGGCCATCACATCGCTGGTAATCAAGCAAAGATCCTAAGGGCTCTACTAATGTGTATAGGCGATATACAAAAATAAACACATGTACACATTGAAGTAGAAACAAACCAAGTAGCATACTACTATTTTGAGCAAGATTGTATATACAAGGTGAATATCCCAAGCATCCATTAAGTAATATACAAACCAGTATGATACAGTAATGGCCTCTAGGGCATATACACTAACAATCTCCCACTTGCACTAAGGCCATGTACTGGCGTATCGAAGACCTATCATCTCGATCAGCCGCTCGAACTGAGTCTGGGGCAGGGCCTTGGTGAATGGATCTGCAGTGTTATCTTCTGAAGCGACTCTCCGAACCTCGATCTCCTGGCGATCTACGATCTTCCTGATCAGGTGATACCGCCTCAAGATGTGCCTGGATCTCTGATGGGACCTGGGTTCCTTCGCTAAAGCTATAGCCCCGTTGTTGTCGCAATACAGAGGTATTGGATCAACAATGGACGGAACCACCTGAAGTTCTTTCAAGAACTTCCTCATCCAGACAGCTTCTTTTGCGGCATCAGATGCAGCGATGTATTCCGCTTCCATCGTCGAGTCTGCAACGGTTTCTTGTTTGGAACTCTTCCAACACACCGCCCCTCCATTGAGGGTAAAGACAAAACCCGACATGGACTTGGAATCATCCTTGTCACTCTGGAAGCTGGAGTCAGCAAAGGCCTCGATCTGGAGGTCTTTTCCGCCATACACCAAGAACATCTCCTTAGTCCTTCTCAGGTACTTGAGAATGTTCTTTACCGCTATCCAGTGTTTCTCCCCAGGGTTTGACTGATACCGGCTTACCACACTCAGTGCATAAGCTACATTCGGTCTGGTACACAACATCGCATACATTATAGAGCCTACCGCAGAAGCGTAGGGTATAATAGACATGCGATCCCTCTCCAAATCAGTCTTGGGAGACATCTCTTTAGAGAGGGTGATCCCGTGACAAGCCGGTAGGTTACCGTGCTTGGAATCTTCCATACTGAATCTCTTCAGTATGGTGTCGATGTACCTGGACTGTGAAAGTCCTAATATCCTCTTGGATCTGTCACGGTAGATCCGGATACCCAGAATGTACGAGGCATCACCCAGGTCTTTCATGGAGAACCTGTGTGACAGGAACCCCTTGACAGATTGTAGCATAGGAATGTCATTTCCTATTAAGAGAATGTCATCCACGTATAAAACGAGGAATACTACAGTTCTCGCTACAAATCTACTATAGATGCATGGTTCATCTGGATTTTTGATAAAGCCAAATTCTTTGACCGTCTCATCAAAGCAGATGTTCCAACTCCGCGACGCCTGCTTTAGTCCATAGATGGACTTAAGCAACTTGCACACCTTTCCGCTGCTCCCACTCTGAATGAAACCCTCCGGCTGGTCCATATAGACACACTCCTCTAAATTTCCATTTAGAAAAGCTGTCTTTACGTCGATTTGCCAGATCTCATAATCGTGGAAGGCAGCAATGGCAAGAAGGATCCGAATGGATTTCAGCATGGCTACTGGAGAAAAGGTTTCGTCATAGTCCAAGCCAGGTCTTTGACGAAAACCCTTTGCTACCAGCCTAGCTTTATAGGTCTCAACCTGTCCATCTACACCAATCTTCCTTTTGAAGATCCACTTGCATCCTACGGGTTTTACCCCGTCTGGAGCAATGTCCAACGTCCATACCTTGTTGGTGTACATGGACTCCATTTCGGTCCGCATTGCATCCTGCCATTTCACTGAGTCAACGCTCTGAACGGCTTGCTGGAAGCTAGTAGGCTCATCATAATCTATGATGCAATCCTCTCTATCCCCGTCTATGAGAAAACCGCAGTATCTCTCGGGCGGATGAGACTGCCTACTACTCCTGCGGAGCGGCGTAGGAATGTCCTGTTCTGTTGAACCCTCTGGTTCCACTAACCTTTCGTAATAGTCTGTGGTTCTGGAATTTCTTCCAGTTCTATTGTGCTCCCACTTATCTGGTTTTCCAAAAACTCAGTTTCCAAAAAGTAGGCATGATGAGAAACAAGGACTTTTTGTTCCTCTTCACAGTAGAAGAAATATCCTTTGGAATTCTTTGGATATCCTACAAACTTGCACTGTACTGAGCGTGCCTCGAGCTTGTCCGCATGCTGCTTTTTGACAAAAGCTGGACATCCCCATGTCTTAATATGCTTAAGATAGGGTCTCTTCCCACACCACATCTCATATGGTGTAGTAGGCACGGTCTTAGTAGGAACTCGGTTCAAAAGGTATGCGGCTGATTCTAGCGCATATCCCCAGAATGATCGCGGTAACTCAGCGTTACTCATCATGGACCGCACCATATCCAATAGGGTGCGGTTCCGTCTCTCCGATACACCGTTATGTTGCGGGGTGTATGGAGGAGTAAGCTGAGAGAGAATTCCGTTCTCTTTTAAATAGTCCAGGAACTCGGCACTTAAGTATTCTCCACCTCGATCCGATCTTAGAATCTTAATACTTTTGCCGGTCTGTTTCTCTACTTCATTCTTATACTCCTGGAATTTTCCAAAGGCCTCGGACTTATGTTTCATCAAGAAGACATAACCGTACCTTGAGAAGTCATCCGTAAAAGTAATGAAGTAAGAATGTCCGCTTCGGGCATGTGTAGACATTGGACCGCACACGTCACTGTGTACGAGTCCCAAGAGCTCGCTCGCTCTTACTCATTGTCCAGTAAACGGAGTCTTTGTCATCTTTCCTTTGAGACAAGATTGACAAGTGGCATACGATTGATATTCGAACGCATTCAAATATCCTTCTGTATGTAACTTAGTCAACCTTCTCTCATTGATGTGACCCAATCTACAATGCCATAAGAAAGTCTGATTCATTTCCGGAGACTTTCTTTTGTGTGTATTCTGGACGTTGAAAATCTGTGGTTGGTTTAATACGTATATACCATTACTCAATGTACCTGACCCAATCAAAACTTGATTAAGGTGAATGTTTACAACATTACTTACAAACGCAAATTCATAACCTTCTTTAGAAACTAAAGATACAGAAATGATATTACAAGTTGCGTTGGGTACAAAAAAGCAATTACGCAAAACCAAAACATGTCCATCTGACATTCCCAGGTGATAGTCCCCCACGGCTTTAGCATCCATGCTAGCTCCGTTCGCAACTTTGAGGGTCATGTCACCTGCCTTCAAAACCCTACGGTTTCTCAACGCCTGCAAAGAATTACAGATATGAGATCCTGATCCGGTATCCAATACCCAGGAAGTAGAGTTTATTGAAAGACAATTTTCAATAACATACACACCGGAAGCTGAAGCTGCAACCTGCTTCAATTCCTGTGTTCTGGCCTTCCAGGCCCTGCAATCATTCTTCCAGTGTCCTTTCTTATGACAATAGAAGCATTCTTCCTTATCCACAAGCTTCCCCGCTATCTTTGTTGCTTTTGCTTTTCCCTTCGTATCCACTTTACTAACTCCACTAACGGTAAATGACGATCCCAGCTACCGCCGAAGTCTAAAACGCACGCTCTGAGCATGTCCTCGAGAGTTTGAATGGTCCACTCTTACTGTCCGTCGGTCTGCGGGTGAAACGCTGTGCTGAAGCTCAAACGAGTGCCCAAAGCCTCATGAAGTCTCTGCCAAAGTCGGCTGGTGAACTGGGTGCCTCGATCTGACACGATACAAGTCGGTACGCCATGCAACCGCACGATCTCGTCGATATAAAGCTGGGCATACTGAGCGAAACTGAAAGTGGTCTTCACTGGCAGGAAGTGAGCCGCTTTCGTCAATCGATCTACGATCACCCAGATGGATTCGTACCCTCGAGTGGTCCTGGGTAGACCCACAACGAAATCCATCGAAATCTGCTCCCATTTCCACTCCGGAATGGGTAACGGCTGTAGCTCTCCTGCGGGCCTCTGGTGCTCGGCCTTGACTTGCTGACAAGTCAGGCATCTCGATACAAACTCCGCGATGTCCCTCCTCATTCCGTCCCACCAATAGGTCTCTCTCATATCATGGTACATCTTGGTGGAACCGGGATGGAAACTATACACTGATCGGTGTGCCTCCTCAAGAATGTCGCGCCGCAATCCATCATCATCTGGTACACACAGTCTAGATCCATATCGTAAAATCCCCTGATCGTCAATCACGAACTCGGAAAATCTGCCCTGTCCCATCTGTGCCATGATCTCTGAGCAACGGTCGTCACTGCGCTGTGCCTCATATATACGGTCAAGCAACTGTGGGCGTGCACGAACATGCGCGAGCTGTCCCCCTGTCTGAGTGAACTCAAACTCAACTCGGCTGTCGCATAAAATCTGCCAATCTGCTGACGACTGCCTCTGCACCGTGCGCAAATGGGATAGACTATCCCTGGGCCTCCTGCTCAAAGCATCTGCCACTACATTCGCCTTGCCTGGGTGATATAAGATCTCGCAGTCGTAGTCTTTCACCAACTCCATCCAACGACGCTGTCTGAGGTTCAGGTCTCGCTGCAGAAATATGTATTTTAAGCTCTTGTGGTCTGTGAATATTTGGCACGACTCGCCATATAGGTAATGTCGCCAAATCTTCAGTGCAAAGACCACTGCAGCCATCTCCAAATCATGAGTGGGGCAGTTCTGTTCATGTTTCTTCAACTGCCGCGAAGTATACGCGATCACCCTGTCATGCTGCATCAATACGCATCCTAACCCCACTCGCGAAGCATCACAGTAGACCACAAATCCGCCTGATCCTGAAGGCAAAGATAATACCGGCGCCGTAGTCAAACAAGTCCGTAGCTGCTGAAAACTGCGCTCGCACTCCTCTGTCCAAACGAAAGGAACTCCCTTCCGGGTCAAACCGGTCAAAGGTGCAGCTATACGGGAGAAGTCCTGAACAAAACGCCTGTAGTAGCCCGCCAGGCCTAGAAAACTACGGATCTCAGTAACCGATGCAGGTCGGGGCCACTGCTGAACAGCCTCAATCTTCTTCGGGTCCACACATATGCCGTCTCTCGTAATCACGTGACCCAAGAATCCGACGCTGTCCAGCCAGAATGCACACTTGGAGAACTTTGCAAACAGCTGGTGCTCCCTCAGAGTCTGTAACGTAATCCGCAAGTGCTGCTCGTGCTCCTCTCTGCTCCGGGAGTACACCAAGATATCGTCGATAAACACGATGATGAACAAGTCAAGATACGGCCTGAATGTACGGTTCATCAAATCGATGAATGCTGCTGGGGCGTTGGTGAGTCCGAAAGACATCACCAAAAACTCATAGTGGCCGTAGCGCGTGCGGAAAGCTGTCCTCGGTATATCCTCCTGACGAACTCGCAGCTGATGGTATCCTGATCGCAAGTCGATCCTCGAAAAATACCCCGCACCCTGAAGCTGGTCGAACAAATCATCAATGCGTGGCAACAGATATCTGTTCCGCACGGTAACCTTGTTCAGCTGGCGGTAGTCGATACATAAGCGCAAACTTCCATCCTTCTTCTTGACAAACAGGACCGGAGCACCCCACGGAGAAACACTAGGTCGAATAAGCCCCTTATCTAACAAATCCTGCAACTGATCCTTCAGCTCTCGAAGCTCTGCTGGGGCCATCCGATAAGGCGGTATAGAAATAGGTCCCGAGCCGGGAATCAAATCGATGCAGAACTCAACGTCGCGGTCAGGTGGTAGTCCAGGTAGCTCATCAGGGAAAACATCAGGGAACTCACAAACAACCGAGACCTGGTTCAACGGAACCTCTGCAGCTCGAGTATCACAAATATACGCTAAGAATATCTGACATCCCTTCCGCAAGAGCTGACCAGCACGAAGAGAAGAAATCAAGCTGGGAAGGGTGACGCTGCGGTCTCCCTGAATAACAAGGACTGGCTCTCCCGAAAAGCTAAATCTGACTGCCTTCTCACGGCAGTCCACCGAACCATAACAAGTGGCCAGCCAGTCCATACCCAGAAGCACATCAAAGGCCAACATATCGAGGAGAATCAAATCAACCGATGAATCCCACTCCCCGATACGAACGGAACACAATCGAAATACAAAACGAGCGACAAACGACTCGCCTACCGGAGTAACAACAACAAGTGGATGATCTAACGATGACGACTCACGGCCCAACATCGGTGCAAAGTGTGTAGAGACGTACGAATGTGTGGAACCTGGGTCGAATAATACCCGTGTGTCAAAAGAGCAAACTGGCAAGGTACCTGTCACAATGGCATTGGATGCCTGCGCATCCTGCGGTGTCAAAGAAAAAACTCTGGCCTATCCTCCACTGATAGCGGGCTGACCTCGGCCTCTGCCTCCTCGTCCTCTCTGAATAGGACCGCCGCGTCCACGGCCTCTGGGTGCACCTAACTGGCGTGGAGCATCGCCTGTGGTAGGAAGTAGGGCTCTCTGAGACGAGGGTGGTGATGGTGGTAGGGTCACATGCGGAACGGTCGCCGCTCCCTGTCGTCTCGCCGGACAGTCTCTGACAAGATGGTGCGGACTCCCGCACCCAAAACACCCTGGCGACGGCTGCTGTCCCTGGGGATATGAACCATATAACTGACCCCGTCCAAATCCCCTGCCGGGCCCATCCCTCGGAAAGAATCTGGCACGCTGCCTCTGAGACGGCACCTCGGTGCGAATCCTCTTCGGCCCAGAAATGACCGAAGTCTGGGAAATGCGTGCCTCCATCCGTAATGCCGTATCCATAGCAGCTGAATAAGTGTCGTAGTGCTGGGCGCCAATGGCAAGATATAGCTGGGCATCAAGTCCCTATACGAACATCTTCACTATCTTCTCTTCGGTATCCACAAAATACGGAGCATATCGGGACAACTGTGTAAACTGGATGTCATACTCAGACACCGTCATCCCAGGTGTCTTGATCAAGGCCTCAAAACTACGAGCTCTGGCATCACGAACGCTCTCTGGGAGGAAACGAGCTAGAAAGACTGCTGTAAACTCGGCCCACGTCATAGGCGGTAGACCTGCAGCTCGACCTCTCAAGACTGACTCCCACCATGTCTGCGCGAGACCGTCTAGACGGAAACTCGCAAGCTCCACCCATCGATCATCCGAACATCTCAGCGAACGGCAGATCCTGGCTAAACTGTAAAGGAACGTCTGTGGGTCCTCCGCTGCCTCGGTGCCGGTGAATACTGGAGGTCTCAGCCTCATGAAATCCTGTAGTGAAACCGGGATGGTCACGACGGTAGTAGTAGGAGCAGGTATCATAGTAGTCTGGGATGTAGTAGGTGCGTCATCCGGCCTCGGTGTACGATTGGCTGCAACTAGGGATCCTACCATCTGACGTAGCTCCTGCATACTCCCCATCATCTGTCGCAACTCCTCCATACCAGTCTCAAGCCTATCCATACGGCCTGGGGAAGGTGGATCGGTCTTTCCCTGCGGCGTAGGCATACTACCCTGCTCAGTCCTGGTCTCGGACGAGCCAGCTCGAATCTCGTCTCGGGTGGTAGCCCTCTGTGCCCTCGTAGCCTTCGGTGGCATAGTGGCTAATACAGGAAAAAAAAGGATAATAAGAACAGTGCAATAGAATCATAGGATACACGGAATTGAAGAAGGAATTTCAAGCAAGTATATCCTAAAGTCACTTAGGCGGAGTACTGTATCGCAAGTATGCCGCGGACATACACACGCTACGTTACCCTACTTAAGTCACTTACTCTATCTACCAAGGGTCATCCTACACTCAAAAAGGTAAAACATATCGCTCTGATACCAACTTTGTCACGACCCGCAGGGTACGGATTGTGACTGGCACTTAAGTGTACGAAATGTCTCAAGACGTCCGTAAAATAAGTAAGCCAAAGCCCAGAACCCAAAACCAAATAAGCAAAAGAGTGAAGAAAAACCAATCAATTGAAAGCGAGTTTATCAAATAAGTCATATAAAACCTTTTTAAAAACAATATCAATTTTTCCGAAAATTTCAGCAGAGTCTCCTTTGTAAATACTGGCCCCCAAAATGGGTACAACAAGAATATATATAAATCCAACAAATATGGCATCCCCAAGCGGGAGCTAGCTCTTCGCCACAAGGCGGTCACAAATCCCACGCAATATAAAACAACAACATGCAAAATAATCATAAAGAAGCATGAGAAAAACAGCATGTCGACTCAAGTGAGCTCGACCCCAAAATACAGCATAAAAAGTCCACAAATCTCACAGTCTCATCTCTAGGTCAATATACAACAATACTGGTAGATACAGTAGATGGAGTACTCTAGATACAAAGAATATACAAGATGGTACAAAAATAATAATATAACTCACTTAAGAGCAAAACCTCGAGTCCAGGCAAAAGAGACAAAAGAAGCAAGTGCGCCCGCCGCTACTGTACTGACGGAGTGGACCTGCAAAAGGCTGTGGCACAACGGGGGTGAGTTGCCAACTCGTGAGTAATAAATAACATCTACACAGGCTATCGAATGCATGCACACAAGCATCCTAGCATCTAAAATACAGGTAAGGCAGGACATAATAGCAGGTATGAATGCAATGCGAATCAACTCATGATCTGAATGTGTAAGTATAAGAATCATGTTTTTCCTTTAGGAATCTCTTTTGAAATACCAGCACAATACCAATAGAATCAACAAGAACCTGTGTCCAGCAACGACACCTCAAAACTATCACAAAATATCATATATCCATGTCATAGTATCTCTGGCCTCAGCCATCCGGCTGACCCATCTCAATATCAATATCTCATCATCTCGCGGCCACGGTCGGTATCCTCTGGATATCCGCCGTGCTAAACAGTCACCGGTAGGTAATCCGTCCCCTGCCAGGCTCATCGTCAGCAACACGAGCTTCTTGCCCCGGGGTACCTTACCGGGCCCACCATGTACCCGAGACGGTTCATCCAACTCCTCGAAACGGGTCTCGAAAACCACAGCAAACTCATGGTGGACGACACTTACATCACTAGAAAACCGCAATTTTCATATTTTAAAAAAAGTAATAAGTTTAGGAATTTTTGCGGCTTTCCCCCGAAATCCAGAAATATCATAAAATCTCAAGAAATCCTCATAAGTGCATATGTCAATGATAATGAATGCATATGGTATCAATAATCAAATTGCGATGTATGATTAATAGACTAGGCATGTACAAATAATATGATGAGGTACATGTACATGAATAGCAATCCTACGATTTCATTTTAAGGAATTAAAGGCAATAGCACAAGTTTAAGTATCAATTATAGTAAAAGGTTTCAAATTATAGGTTATCTAGTGTGGTGGCATGGCAATTACCAGGACGTGTGTGTAAGCATGAATAGTGCTCGTGCTGCATATAAAAACACTGGCAATGGTGCAGGTGTCCTATAGAATGGGTTCACATATGTATGTCAATATAAGACATGAATGTAGCAAATAATCATACAAGTATTACACCCCTAATTACTAACATTACTAAGAATCTTTTTAAGTTACTAAAACTATCGGGCGACTTGCGCCATCCAACGATAGTCCCCCGTAGATGTTAAATCTACTCACCGGAATCCCTAGCTGGTCACGTCCAATCACCGCTTTCCCCTTTCGTGCCGCGTCTGACGTCTCCGCGACCGAACCTGGAATTTACATCAATACCAAACATAAGGTTACATACCATGAAACGACGCAAATCCCAAACTAAAATACCAACGTTCACAAGCTAGGTACAACGTGCACAAGGTACGCGGAACACACGCGAAAATCGCAAAAACTAACTAAAATTGTCGATTTGGTCGCCCGGCAAAGCTAAAACCCGATCACTCAAAAATCCGCACTCACACATCCTAAATGTCATAGGATATGCCAAAAATATCATCAAGATATTGCAAATAATTCATCACAATATTTTTATAAAAACCTAGTAAGCATTACATTCAAAAAAAATCGGTGCAAACATTGCCGATTTGCGACAAAAAGACTACAACCTAGCAAGAACATCCAACCGCATAACTAGTTAGCCACAACACTATAATTACAACACAACAACCATGCTTCAACCTATTTCCATACACAAACCCCTTTCTTGATTTTTCTAAAAAGCAATAGCGATCCAAATTCACACTAGATTAACTTAGATTCGCATAAAATGGAACCACTTAAGCAAAATAACTCCATTAATTAGGTTAGTGTAAAACACTAGAAAGCAAAATAACTTAATTAGCTTATTAATGGTTTCTAAAACCCTAATTAAAATTCAAACCATTCACTTTAAAACCTAGATTAGAAATCAACAGCAAAAATTAACACATCAAGGTTCTAATTTAGCATATAACAACTACCAATTAACCAAAGATTGAAATTATACCTCACAAGTTCAAACCATAGCTTGCCCTAGCCTCCCAAGGCACCCCATTTCTCTAAGATTTAAACCAATTGGGATGTGAGAAGAGATGGATTAAGGGTTTGCATTGGATTTGTGAAGGAAATTTGAATTTTGATGGATTTTTGAGGTGAAAATGAAGCAAAATAGAAGGAGAAATGGGGAAAATTCTTGGGGCTGTTTTCTGCAGGAATTTGGGCTGAGGAGGGAGTGGGGAGAGGTGTGGGAGAGTTGGGGAAAAGTCAAGGTCAACCATACCAATCAACTAAAGACCCATATCTAATTAATAAATCAAAAACCTTATAAAAACACCTCATTTCAACACATAATAAAAAGTCAAAGGAGGCAAGGAATTTTTTTCCTTGTGCTGCTGAAGTGGGCCGGCCTGGGGTGCGGGAAGAGTGAATGGGGGTTTTAAAAAAAAATATTTATGTAAAAAAAGACCCCTACAAGTCCAAAATTGCAAGTTTTAGCTTAAATTCAATAAATTTCGTTTTCTATAATAAAAATTAGTTAAAACTTAAAATAAAATACTAAAAATTTATTTTACAACTAGATTTTAATTAACATGATTTTAAAGCTTAAATTTAGCCCATTTAAATTTGTATTTATCGCTAATTTAATATATTTTCTTACCGGCTTAAAATAATATTAAAAATTGAAAAATTAGGGAAAATTTTTAAACGACCAGAATTTCATAAGTAACTCATTTGCTACTAAAAACTAGCAATTACCTATCCAAATTAGGTATAATTAATTCTAAGCTGCAAAATAACAAAAAAGACGGTTTACGGAAAAATACCGAATTTTCACCGATTTTCAGGAAAACACCAAAACGACCTTTCAAGGCGCTACAGATAATCTATCACATGTAATCTTATAGCATAAGTATGGCAATATGTATATGCAACAGTCATGAAAGATACTCTATCAGGTACTCCTAATACATGAAGCAAATGCATATCATAAAAAATGCGGAGTATGGGATAAAACTTGTCATCCTCATGGAATCCTCATCGTGGCGGACCAGTGTCCATCAAAATAATCTAAATCCCAAATTCCATCAAATCGACCCCCATATCGGCCCTCAGATCGGCCCTCACATCAGCCCTCACATCGGGGACATCGGCCCTTCACATCGGGCACATCGGCCCCTCACATCATAATGAATAAAAATACATGCACAGATCATTATGATGATATATAAATTATATAGGTGTACATATATAATAGCGTCCCATACCAGTGATATATATATATACATGTATATATATATATCAACGTCCTATACAACTGATATATGTACGCAGGAGTAAAACATCCAGAAAATAACATATGAAATCCATATATCAATACAAAATCCAAGAAATATAATAAATGCAACATGAAACAGTAATATGAGCATATAAAGGAAAAACCGCTATTTAACTGCAACAAGTTATTAAATATATCATGCGGTTCTACATTTCTCCGAAATCAGACGCACCATCATATAAAGGTGAATATGTAGCTATATCCAGGTATACGTAACCATGTCGGTATAGCAAAATATGTGTATCTACCTATCAATAATGATGTAATACCCTCCAGGTATATGTGTAGCTATATCAAGGTATCCGGATGTACATGTAAGTATGTATGCCAGATGTACATGTAGCTAGATCTCATATGAGTATATATCTATCTCTAGTGGTACAATACCGTATAGGTCTATACGAAGCTAACATGTAGGCATGGAAAGGCTTATGTGTAAGCATGTAGGTATACAGGTATGCTATATGTCATATGCATAATGGAATATGAATCAAGATCTTAATGTCCCTAACCAACCAATATCATATATGTATGTGTGTTGTGCGTGTCATGGCATTCATCGACGGTGTGGGTGGCATACAATCAGTGCTCGTACAACATGAACCGTCAATAATAGTGCAGCGTCCAAGCACATCAAATAATAGTACGTAATGAAGTTTTATGCACAATCTCTATATGTGCAATATAAAAATGCGGCTAATATCATATCATATCTAGCCCTGACGCTTAACGCCATGTTGCATATGTATGCCCTAGAGTCCATTATTGTATAGTACTAGTTTGTATATTACATTTTGGAAGCTTAGGATATATACATGGATTGATGACAGTCTTGCTCGATATTGTAGTATGCTACTTGGTTTGTATCTATCTTAATATGTATATGTAAGTCTACGGTAGCGTCCCGGTCGACATTCTGACGCCAAACGCGGAATAAAAACTTTTATAACTGGCGCTATCGCATACTATAACCCGGATCTTGCCATTAACGCTAAACTAACAAACTGTAAAGAGGTAGAAAGGCTATACCGATCGATCCGAGTCCTTTGTTCTTTATCCATCATCCTACGCTACTCGCGGCAACTCTGATCTCCTATCTCCTCGTCGAGGTGGCACCACGTCAACGAGTCTTTATACGGGCTCCCTCCTCTAAACCGAGGCAACTCGGACATGAAGTATATCAACCGACATGTCCAAGATGAAGTAGAGAATGAGTAGAATACTTTATCTCAAACACCCTAGGGTTCTCATCACATGAGAGGGATAGGGTGGAGGTAGAAGAAGATGTAAAGAGTTGGAAATGGTGAGCTCAAGAAAACTCTAGTGAGCAAAAACCAAGTCTCAAAAATTAACCCTTGGCTGTCCACTAATTTTGGGTGTGGTATTTATTAGGTTTTGTGTTGGAAAAACTAAGTAAATATCTAACAAAAATATCCCACACAAAACCCTAAAATATCCAACCCAAAACAAAAGTCATTAACTCAACCATGACTCACTACATGACTCATTACCATTAGTCATTAGTGAACATGCTAGAATAATGACTCATTACATGAGTCACACTTTCCAAAACATTAATCATTTAAACCAAAATGATTATCCCAAAAAGAAATGCATCTTCTAAAATATTATCGTAACGGATTACGAGAATACCCCTCACCTGTATATACATACCTGTATCCATATTCCGACCGAATAAGAATACGAGAGACTAAAATATTCCGACTCAATATAATACTTGGATCCGGCTTAAAACAAAACCCACCAGTATTATCTGTCCGAAATATGACACGTGCACAAGTGCACGTGCTTTTTCGAACCCTGCCATAAAACCATACGGCCTCTACAACGTTTCGCCCGAACTTGGGAAACTATCTGTGGGGGACTCTAAAGACTCATCAGTACCCTAGCAGTGGGTTTAACCACAAGCACGTCAGCGGCACTAGCTGTGCGTAACGGCTGCCCTTGTACTGACCGAAAGGGAAGCCGATGAGCGAACTCATCCTGGAACCCTACTGAGCCTATCAGTGACAATATTCGTACAGTCCGGTCCGTTCGTCTATGAGCATCGCATATCGGGCCTGGGGGGCTGGTAACGTCAGACCCCTAATAGCGGTATAAGTCGTGTCAGAGAGTTGTCCTGAACACCCTGAGAAACTACTGGAATACTTACCAGTAATTCTCACCTGCCTTGGCCAAGGACTTGGTGTAATGGCTCTCCTAGACACAGAACGATCTCACCCCCAATACCGGGAGAGAAGAATCCCCTGCCGATTCGCTCACTTGCCTCCATGTAGCTCGGGACTGTACCCAACTAAAACCTGTTGCACGACTCCTTTGAGCCATGGCAGGGTAGTAATCTAAGCACAATAGGAACTCACACGAGACAAATGACGACCTCAGGTCGATGAACTAACCTGTACACATGTTACCAGGGAACTGCTATCTGACGCTGGGTATAATACCAACTAGCAGGTTCCCGACGAGTCCTGCCTGGTGTACTCATAACCCAATGAGCACCTGTATACATCTTAGGTGATCCAACGACACTAATGGCTTGTGAGACTGGCCACCGCCCCTCGTCGGGGTCTTGACTGTATACACTAGTCTACTCCGGAGTATCGATGCCCTGACTCGAAACTCCCATGACTAGGGACCACTTTTAAGGATGTGCTTATAGACTACCCAACTCTCACGTATATGATCGCCATCATACTGTTGGTAGTAAAGCAGGATCCTAAGGGCTCTATCAATGTGTAATAGTGATCATGTCACCTAAAACTGTACATGATGATAAAGGCAAACCAGATAGCATACTATCATCTCGAGTAAGACTGTCCTGCCGGTATTGGTCCTCCCTCAATCATTGCAATCACGTACCTGCGATTCAATAATTGACTTTGAGGGCACTATATCCAACAATCTCCCATTTGCACTTAAGGCTAATTATTACGATGTCGCATACTCACAGCCCGTGTGATACCGAACACCCAACTGCTCTACTAATCAGTTTCACAAATCTCGTTTGTAAAACTCTTGTGTTCGAGAAATAACCTCAGTGAGTGGATCCGCCCTGATGTTTCTTTCTATGTCTCTCTTCATCTGAAGTTCGCGGAGAAAGCCATCTCCCGAATTGAGTAATACCTGTCTTAGAATATGTCTGGATATCTGATGGGACCTAGTTCATAAATGAACTTCAAATCCAACCTTCTTAGACTGTATCGACAACTGAACCTAATCAGTATCCTGCGCCATGCCTCCTACAGTATCCCTTTGGACCAACTGTCTATAATACTGCCCCCTTTGTCAGAGGGAAAACTATAACTCTGACAATTACTCTGTCATCGATGCACCTTTGGAAGCCTGGAATGATAGCCGTCTCCGAAGGAGGCTGCCGTTATTAAATCCCTAGAACATCCACTTATATTCTAAAACTGCTTCCGTATGTTTCTCCAGGATTGGATTAATATAAACTTATTGCATCTAGTGCAAAAACAGCATCTGGTGTGGTACTTGACATCTCATGATCGACTCAATTGCCTAAGCAAGTGATATGCCAATCATGCACATCCCTCTCCCCTTTAGTCTGTAAGACACCTTTAGAGAGGGTGACTCCTTCACCTGCAGGTACACCACCATGCCAGGAGTCATCTATTCTAAATACCTTTAGAATACTGTCTAAGTACCAGATTGGGAAACTACCCAAATCTAGATCTAAAACTATAGATCTAGTAACCAGAATGTCAGATATTATATCCATATCCTTTGTGGAGAAACAACTGTGTGACAACCACAGTATAATCGATAGTAGTATAGGAATTTTACTTCCTACTTTGTGTATGTCATCCAAATACCAGGACATCACACCCTACTACCTTCTTAACAGTTCCATCCCTTATTCTGATGAAGTCAAACCCATGACTGTCACATCAAAAATAGATGATCTATCTCCGCTATAACTGCTCAAGTCTATAAATAGACATAAGCTTCTTGCCCACTATGCTTCCGCTGCTCCCATTGACCACAACAACCCTCTGGAAGAATAATATATACGTGCACTTCTAAAGCTAGTTTACAACGACGCTATACTTAACCTCCTACCAGGTCTCATAGCCTGGAACAACAGTAGTGTCAAGTCTGGGTAGACAAGAACCTCCCTGTCACCGTCCTTGAGACTACCGGAGTACCTCTCGGGGGTCTGAGGTTACCCACTATATCTGCGGAGTGGCTAATGGAATGTCAAACCTGATTGAATCTTTAGGTCCTATCAAATTTTCTGTAATCGTTTGCGGTTCTGGAATCACTTCCAGTTCTACCATACTCCTACTACTGTTTTCTGAAAAAAAATCCATTTCACTAAAACTGTGGCGAGTCTAAAACAATATCACCATTGATCTTCTAAATGGTAGAAAGTCAACCCTCGTCATAGCCTGGGCAACCCACAAACTGCCATTACAGAAACGTGCCTTGAGTTATCCAGAGTCTGTTTTTAAGCATAAGCCGGACAACTCCCCATACCTTAACATCGTTAAGATATGAACCATTCTACATCCAATATAGAAACTTTGGCACTTATTTAATTGGAACCAGATTCTAATCATGCAGCTGTCTCCAGTGTATATCAACTAAATGGAAAGAGGCCAATCAGTATTTACTCAACTTAGGAATGCATCCAATTATGAGTAATCTGAAAGAGAAACAAGTTTCTCAAAACCATTACTATCAACTGAATACCATACACAAGTATCTACATCTTCGATCTCTTTGAAGAATCCCGATACTTGCGACATCTGGTTCTCTACTTTATTCCTATACCCACAACTTCTTAAAACTTAGACCTTGTATTTCTATGAAACACTTGTCTAAAAACTAGAGAAGTCACAAGTAAACAGAATATAGTACGAGGACCAACCCCTTTGTCATAATGGACACTGGACAACATACAATACTCTGTATGAGTCCCCTGAGTTGAATAACTCAAAACCTGTGTTTCGTAGGTTGAAAACTATACTTATGGTTAAGAACTCCTTCGCTGTTTAATGCTCCTTACCCAATTGTCAACTGATATAGGTAAATGTCACGGACATAATTTCAAAAAGTTATATCTCACTTTATAAAATTAAACGTACAGATATATCAGTTTGAAATTGGTGCACAACAACGGATACTCAAAACCAAATACATGCCCACCGGCAAAAACCCAGACGATTTCCTCAAATATCACCAATTACAACGAATTCCGATATAATGAGGATGATCACCTAATTCCCAATAACTTACTCCTACTCATTATCTGTAAAACCATACAGATGTGAGAATCATACCTGGTAAATACATACCCTGGAGTAAGTATCTAATCGAGAAATCAGTTTTCCTTTAACAATGCACAGTGAAACTGAAACATGAAAATGTTTCGTAGGGGTATCCTGGTATTCCTAGTAATTCCTCTTCCATAATCCAATTCATGACTGTAACCGTATATTTCTTTGCCATCTCTCCAAATCCCTTTATCTGTCTTTAGTCGTTACCTTCTGTACACCATCATTAGGCTAAATGGTTTTCTTCCTTCCCTACCGTTCGGCACCAGCCTATGGTTTGGAAGAAGACTATCCAATAAGCGTAATAGGTGTACCGTCCTAAACCAAGGAGTACTCGCAACCTGAGAGAAGGTGATGATAAAAGACAACTGAATAATACCTTATTCTATTCCTCCCGAACTAGGGAAAAAAGCAAAGGTGAAGTAGGAGTGGCGATGAACTACGCGGTTTGGTCGTGTATGATAACAGTCGCAATTTACTTTGCCCTCTTTCTAATCCCTTTATTTTGTCTTTACTTATTATCTTCTGTACACCCTACTTAGGCTAATTGGTTTTCTTCATTCCCTACCTTTCGACACCTGCCTATGGTTTGGAAGAAGACTTTATCCAATGAGCGTAATAGGTGTACTCTCCTAAACCAAGGAGCCCTCGCAACATAAGAGAAGGTGATGATAAAAGACAACTGAATAAACCAATTCAATTTCTCCTGAACCTGGATCCATCCTCGAAGAAGTCCCTTCGAGTTCATATATAACCATACGATGGATTTATCCAATGGAAGTGGATGTTCGTAGTGATACGAGGTGTTCTGAGAAATGCAAAGGGTAAAAGAAGGAGAGGCAATGACTTATGCAACTTAGACAATTCAAAAGCCAGTATTTTAAGAAAGTTCGGTCAACTTGGTCACTGAGTCATAATCAAGGGTCGGTCAAAGGTCGCTGCCAAAGAGAGAGAAAAGAAACAGTCTGCGTGCACTCAAACCTAGATCAGAATGGTTATCACTTTATCTAATCGGGAAACCTTCCACTGTACTGTCAAATTCTCCTTCAAACCTGAAAGAAGAATCAATCGGGATCACTCGAAGAGTAAACTAACTCATCAGTGGGAATCGGGATCCAACTCTCATCGCATGATAACGTGAAGGAATCCACTCACGTTATCACACTCCAGAAGGTATGCGCATGCCTGGCAAGTTTCAGTTTCTTTAGAAACTCCCGATATGGATTTTTTCCCCATGCTCTTATGATCTTGACGAAGGCCAACAAATCATAAGTCACATGTCAAGTTTTACCCGTCGTTATCTTGTCAATTTGAACCCACCCGTACATACCCCTGACGTTGGCCAAATGGCAGAACGACTGTCCCAAACCAACTCATCTATCTATGCAACAGAAAGGTAACAAGCAGCTACCATCCACTATGCCTTGACGAAGGCCAACAAACATAACATGAATACTAGGTGCTACCCATCTGAAACGACGGAGGGCTACGGCAGGTTTTTGGCGAAAAACCATTAACGTAACGAACTTGATATCGCTGAAGGAACCTGATAGCTTTTTACAAAAAATATAGTGGCGAAAACCTTTGCTAAAGAGGTCACTCCCGGTGAAGGGATCTCGGCTCTTTCCTCGTGGAATGAGGTGCAGGATATTCCAACTGAATATCGCGATGCAAAGCAACAAGTAATCAACTATAGTGAAGTTATTACCTTGACACAAACTTCTGTCCAAGGGGTCACTCCCGGTGAAGGGATCTCGGCCCTTGCCTCGTCGAATGAGGTGCAGGATATTCTAACTGAATACCACTGTGCAAAACAAAAGAAAATGTCCATGTGATCACACGCTTTTGGCGTGTCGGATGTTCAAAGAATTAAAGTTTACCGCGATCAGGACGGTGTCGCTTTGCAGCTAGCCGGTTGAGCACGGGTCGGTCCACAGGGAGATGGTGTTATCTTACCTTCTTGTCTTAGACGAGTCAATAAAGAATCTGTATGAGTTTGTTCTAACCTATGTGTTTATCTGCAAGTATAAAGTTGTTAAGAAAAGATACGAAATTATAAGCTAAAGAAATCCGTACTCAAAACCTTTGAGCCGAGTCTTGACCAATTGAAGCTAAGCAATCGGCAACAACGTGGATTAGGGGATTTAAGCGCGGTATTCGTGGAATCCGGCTTATTTACCCTTGTCCTTCCGTTCTTGTCTCTTGCTTTCGCCTCCGGCCAAACCGAACGCAACCGGTCGCGGTTAGGAATCACCGTTACCTTGTCAGGGTACGGTGCCTAACGGAGCGCTTGCGTATGGTTTGGGCGAAGTTCAAATGGAAAATAACGGGAAAAGGAATTGGCAAAGAAACGTTAACTTATAATACCGTATTTTATCTTAACAACAATAATTACATACATTCACAAAAGAGAACCAAAAAGAGAACTAAAAGAAAAGAACAAAGAAAAGAAAAGATACAAGTATTAAAGAGCATGAATAAAATTGCATGAAATAGAATGCAAGTAATAAAAAGACAAGTAATAAAAAGCGAGTAATAAAAGAATACGGAACTAGGACCCAAGCCAAGCATGTGCTCAATAGCCAACCCTTAAACTTGCAAGCTCAATGAAGAGGTTGCAAGATCAAGGGAAGGGTAGAAAACGCATGTGAAATGAAGTGCTAGTCCCGGAAGAAAATACGACCCTTGAGATCAATAACTAACTCTTAACCATTCAACCTCAATGAAGAGATTGAATGAGCAAGAGAAAGCAGAAATCTCAAGGGGGAGCAAACTAACAAGAAAGATAAAGAACCCTCATCTTCATTAATCTTCCACTCAAAAGCTCTCACTACAATTTAATGGAGAAAGAATGAAGAAGAGGAAGAAGAAGAAGAAAATTCTACAAAAAGGAGAACAAAGAAAAGCTCCTTTGGTTGTGCTCAAAACTGCTATATTTATAGGCAGGAGAATGGAGTTCTAGGGCAACCACCAGACCACATGGGAAATACCCAAAATACCCCCAAAAGTTGACGCAGAGAGGGCCCCACCTAGCCGCGGATCCGCCGCCAATACCCCCTATTGGCCGCGGATCCGCGCCCCTACAGTAGGTTTAGGGTGTGGGGTTTCTTGTACGGCCCTGATCTGCTGTCCCCTGTTGTCTGGTACACATATTTTCTGATAATTCTTTCACAATTCTTCCAGAATTTCTATTGAGGAAAGGTGGACTTTTTGTGGATGTTTTTGTCATGATTGCCTCGAGCTCCGCGTAGATTTCTTGGAACTTGTTGTTGCCATTGAGCCTTGTGCATGAAGGTGACATTGATTTGACATTTTGTCTTCCTAAACTGGTATCTGGCAACATACGGATGACGAGCGGAGACCGTGTTTTCTCAGTGGTTGGCAGGAACCCGGATTTTGTCGTGTTTTCCATGAATTTACCGTTTTAGAACCGAGAACCTGTATCCTGCAAATATATAACAAACACGGATTAAAAGCACCTACCTATAAACAACCGAGCGTAAGAATGGGCGGTATAAAATGCAGTATTCTGTGATGAACACCATGTAATATCACTTTTTAAAACTGTTCCAACAACGTCAAACAGGTTTGTTTATGCTTTGCATTGATCAGAATCAACGCAGTCCCATCAATTAATCACACCAGAAAAGAACGAAAATATAATGTACGTATATGCCAACCGCATTCGCCACTGGGTCCCGTCATCACCCGTTAGGTTACTTAACTAATGACAGAGCGGGGACTGGACTAGCGTGGGTGTAAAACATATACAACATCTACTATTATATATACCAATATACAATAATCGCTCCGGGCATGATAAATGCAACATTACAGAAAAGTAATAAGAATCACAGAACAATACAGATAATCTGGGATCCCCGGGTTTCACAGAGCCGCTACTGAAACCCGACGTTCCCCTGGTCGTGTGGATAGCCTGTGCAATGAAACCTAGACCCCTACGGGTGCGGCAAGTCACCCGCCAAAACCTGAAGCGAGGCAGCCCCCTACAGCAAAGTGAATGGACCACCCTGCACTTCACGGAATCCGGTAACTTGAGCACCCCTCCTTGGGTCAACCTGTACCTCCTACGAGTGCGGCGAATAGTCTGCCAATTCTAGAGTGAGGCCCCTTTGCCTCTCAAAGCCATGAGATACGGACCCGTTGCCCTCCAGAACTCGACTATCCGTGCACTCCGTCGCGGGGTAAACCTAGTACAGAAATGAAAAATATGTACAACGGGTACATCGACCTCAGCCCGGTCGTGCCCCAAAAGAATATTATACAAACAGGCAGTGACGACAGTCCACATGTTGGATGCTCGCCCCGCAATATCAAAAGTACAAATAAATCCAAACTGCACTACCATTGCACACAGCTATCCACCACGACAAATCCGCAACATCACAGCACAACACAGAACATCAACACGAATGTCACGTTCGCAAACCCGTCTAAAAGAGCTATAGCAATTAGACGCAATTTTCCGCTCGAATGACATTCACGGTCGGAGATATAATTTAAGTACTGTAAACTAACAAGTTTAAAATTTCGATCGATAAAACATCCCGAAGTAAGCCCCATGTACAACTGCAGTACACAAACAAAATCTGGGCCCAAACAAAATATTCCAGAAACCACAATTCCCTATGCAAAACACCCAGAAGAAATATGGTGTACTGTTGCCACAAACTAGCGGCGGAACCGCAGCCAAACCATGGTTTGTGCGGCGGTTCCGCGGCAGTATAGTGGAATCAGTGGACCAAATTTCTTCAGTATTCTTAAAAAATCCAGCTCGATTTTCTGAGATGCTCAAAATGATTTTTAGACCAGTTTTAAAAATCGACAGAAACTTTCACAAGAAAAGTGCGGTTTTGGAAATTTCGTTCGATCGATATTTTAAATACGTTAGAACAAGTTAGTAAAGGTTAATGACGCGGCTCTGATACCATGTAAATCTACGGTAGCGCCTCGGCCGTCATTCTGACGCCAAACGCGGAACAAAAACTTTTATAACTGGCGCTATCGCATACAATAACCCGGATCTTGCTATTAATGCTAAACTAACAAACTGTAAAGAGGTAGAAAGGCTATACCGATCGATCCGAGTCTTTCGGTCTTTAGCCATCATCCCACGCTCCTCGCGGCAACTCCGATCTCCTATCTCCTCGTCGAGGTGGCACCACGTCAACGAGTCTTTATTCGGGCTCCCGCCTCTAAACCGAGGCAACTCGGGCATGAAGTATATCAACCGACATGTCCAAGATGAAGTAGAGAATGAGTAGAATACTTTGTCTCAAACACCCTAGGGTTCTCATCACATGAGAGGGATAGGGTGGAGGTAGAAGAAGATGCAAAAAGTTGGAAATGGTGAGCTCAAGAAAACTCTAGTGAGCAAAAACCAAGTCTCAAAAATTAACCCTTGGCTGTCCATTAATTTTGGGTGTGGTATTTATTAGGTTTTGTGTTGGAAAAACTAAGTAAATATCTTACAAAAATATCCCACACAAAACCCAAAAATATCCAACCCAAAACAAAAGTCATTAACTCAACCATGACTCACTACATGACTCATTATCATTAGTCATTAGTGAACATGCTAGAATAATGACGCATTACATGAGTCACACTTTCCAAAACATTAATCATTTAAACCAAAATGATTATCCCAAAAAGAAATGCATCTTCTAAAATATTATCGTAACGGATTACGAGAATACCCCTCACCTGTATATACATACCTGTATCCATATTCCGACCGAATAAGAATACGAGAGACTAAAATATTCCGACTCAATATAATACTTGGATCCGGCTTAAAACAAAACCCACCAGTATTATCTGTCCGAAATATGACACGTGCACAAGTGCACGTGCTTTTTCGAACCCTGCCATAAAACCATACGGCCTCTACAACGTTTCGACCGAACTTGGGAAAGTATCTGTGGGGGACTCTAAAGACTCATCAGTACCCTAGCAGTGGGTTTAACCACAAGCACGTCAGCGGCACTAGCTGTGCGTAACGGCCGTCCTTGTACTGACCGAAAGGGAAGCCGATGAGCGAACTCATCCTGGAACCCTACTGAGCCTATCAGTGACAATATCTGTACAGTCCGGTCCGTTCGTCTATGAGCATCGCATATCGGGCCTGGGGGGCTGGTAACGTCAGACCCCTAATAGCGGTATAAGTCGTGTCAGAGAGTAGCCCTTAACACCCTGAGAAACTACTGGAATACTTACCAGTAATTCTCACCTGCCTTGGCTAAGGACTTAGTGTAATGGCTCTCCTAGACACAGAACGATCTCACCCCCAATATCGGGAGAGAAGAATCCCCTGCCGATCCGCTCACTTGCCTCCATGTGGCTCGGGACTGTACCCAACTAAAACCTGTTTGCACGACTCCTTTGAGCCATGGCAGGGTAGTAATCTAAGCACAATGGGAACTCACACAAGACAAATGACGACCTCAGGTCGATGAACTAACCTGTACACATGTCACTAGGGAACTGCTATCTGACGCTAGGTATAATACCAACTAGCAGGTTCCCGGCGAGTCCTGTCCGGTGTGCTCATAACCCAATTAGCACCTGTATACATCTTAGGTGATCCAACTGACACCAATGGCTTGTAAGACCGGCCACCGCCCCTTATCGGGGTCTTGACTGTATACACTAGCCTATTCCGGAGTATCGATGCCCTGTCTCGAAACTCCCACGACTAGGGACCACTTTTAAGGATGTGCTTATAGACTACCTAACTCTCACGTATATGATCGCCATCATACTGTTGGTAGTCAAGCAGGATCCTAAGGGCTCTATCAACGTGTAATAGTGATCATGTCACCTAAAGCTGTACACGATGATAAAGGCAAACAAGATAGCATACTATCATCTCGAGTAAGACTGTACTACCGGTATAGGTCCTCCCTCAATTATTGCAATCACGTACTTGTGATCCAATAATTGACTTTGAGGGCACTATATCCAGCAGTGTATATGTTTCTTTTATCATATCGCTAATTCATATTGATGGAGCCCTTAGGATCTTTGCTTGACTGTCAGCATTGTGATGGCAACCATACTAGTGGGGGCTAGGTAGTCTATAAGCACATCCTTATACAGGTCCCTAGTCGTAGGATTATCGAGACAGGGCATCGATACTCCAGAGTAGACTGGTGCATACGCTTCTCATCCCAGCAGGGGAGATGGTCTGTCCCACAGCCATCAGTACGTCGTACTGGAGATAGTATGCAGGTGCTCGTTAGGTTACGAGTACACCGGACATGACTCGTTGCGAACTGTTGGTTGGTATTATACCTATCGTCAGTTAGCAGTTCCTAGGTGACATGAGTACAGCTTAGTCCATTGACTTGACACTGTGTCATGACCCGAAAGTACGGAACGTGACCGGCACTTAAGTTACGAAACGTCTAGAGGCGTAACGTAATCTAAGTAAGCCAAAGCCCAGAAATCTAAACCCTTTAAAAGAAGAAGTGTTAGGAAACAAGTTTAAAAGCACCATCAAATTTCTCAAAAATTCGGCAGAGTCTCCTTTGTAAAAACTAGCCCCAAACAGGTACAAATACAAATATATATATATAGGCAATAATAAAAGGCATCTCCAAGCGGGAGCTAGCTCTACGTCAAATAGGCGGAAACAACCACACAATGCACTAAAATATACAACGCCGAAGGGCGAGGCTCAAAACTCAAGAGAAAATCAAATCCACCAAAAACCATAATAATACAAGCGCGACTCTAAAGTCAAAAGAATAAACAACTGGACATCTAAACATATCAGGTAATACAAGTCTGGTTGATGGAGCTTACTAGATACAAATGAAATAATAAAAGTACACGGCGGTTCTGATGCAAGTGAACCAACCTACCAAGAAAATCACCCTGAATGAAATGGTGTGCCAGCAAGCTGCCAAGGAAACCTGTACCTCGAAACCTGTAAAAATTTGGCACAACGGGGGTGAGTTGCCAACTCGTGAGTAGAAGACATCTGCGAGTAGAAATTGAATGCACGACGCTCTCCTAGGTCATAATAATATACTTAATATATCACTTGTCATCTAGTAGTGGCAGGGTAATAATCTATACGTAAGTACAATGCTCAGTGCTCGTGTCAGTACCTCAAGTAGTAACATGTCATGTGTATGGGTATGCATGCACTATGAATGTAAAACAATCAACCATGAAATCTGGATATATCTGTCACGACCCGAAAATTGGCCCGTGACGGCCCTAATACTACGCAACGTCTACAGGCGTAACACAGTAAAAGAAAGCCAAAACCCAGAAATCTAAACCATTAAAAAATAAGAAAAGATAAGAAACATTATTTAAAACTCTTTGAAATCACAACCCAATTTCTTTAAAAAGTCCAACTTTTCTTTCTTTAAAATTTTAGCAGCATCTCCTTTGTAAAAACCAGCCCCAAAAATGGGTACAACATAAATATAAATAAAGCATTCCCAAACGGGAGCAAATACACGCCCAAAGGCGGAAAACAACCACCACAACAAATATACGACGCCGTAGCGAAGAAATAAAAGACGATAGAAAGGAAACTGTATAAAAGACAACAAGTCACAAATAATATACAATATCGTCCTCACCAAGTCTCTAAGTGAATAAGAAAATATAGTAGAAGGAGAGTACAAGGATACAACGAATATACAATACAACAATACGGATAACCACAAAACCCACCCAAGCAAAACTGCACACTATGAGCTGAAGCGGTATCCGCAGCAAAAGATGATCGAATAGGTGAATAGCCTGCCTCGACTACTCTGGGGAACACCGTGCAAAACAACTGTGGCACAACGGGGGTGAGTTGCCAACTCGTGAATAGTAAATAACATATGCAGGTAATCGTAAGTATGCACGTACAGCGTGAATCTAACATATACAATTAATAGTAATAAAAGGTCATATGAATACAGTAATCATGAAAAATACACTAGCAGGTACAATTAATACATGAAACAATAATAATATGACAATCGTTATGCAGTAATCATGCAATAATGATATGAAAATGTATATATGCAACAGTCATGCAAGGTACTCTAGTAGGTACAACTAACACATAGAGCAATGCATAAACAATAAAGGAGGAGTATGGGATGAAATATGTCATTTTCACGGAATCCTAACATCGTGGTAGGATCAAAATCCATCAAGACAATCCAAATCCCAATTCCTCAAATCAGCCCCCAAATTGGCTCTCATATCATATAAGTCTCACAATTCCTTAATGTACAATATCGAATAAATCTCCTATATCCTGAATGTACAAAACCAAGTGAATCTCATATATCCTTTATGTACAATATCAAGTAAATGTCATATGTCCTAAATCCAATATCAAGTGAATTTCTTATAACCTAGGTATAATTGCATGAATAAATATGATGAAGTATATGAATTGATATCGATACACATATATTAGCGTCCCATTCCACTAATATTGGTATAAAGGCATATATAATAGCGTCCCATTCCACTGTTATATATACATAGGAGTAAAAAGAAATATCATGAAACCAATGTGTTAAGCATGAACACAGAAATGCTGATCTATCAGGTGCCGTCACCAGGACTGGCACCCTGATAGGTACCTATCATACGCTATACCGAAAGCTCGAGTGCCTAGCTCTGACCCACGCCTTTCGACGTATCCATACATACATGACTCCCGTCGGTATCCCCACGATAACCGCCGAGTCATAGGTAATGTCACCGGTAGGTACTTGCCCACCTTCCTGGCTCAATCGGCATGGACCATCGATCATTCTTGCCGAGGGAAACTGTACTGGGCCCCACCATGTACTCTCATACAGCACTCGAACCTCGTATGGAGTATATAATCAGAACCGATAAATCTCATGGTGGATGCTGAAATATCATATCAAGGGAAACCAGGTTTTTCAAATAATGCATAATTTCATGAACTCCCACGGTCCCCAAATCCAGAAAACATCATGAAAAATCCATATCTAAATGCGAAAATCCATGAATATAATATATGCAATATAAAACTGAAATGTAAGCATATAAAGGAAAAGCCGCTAATTAACTGCAGCAAGTTAATATAAATATCATGCGGTTCCTAATTTCTCTAATTCTAAAATAATATCAAGTAAAGGTAAACATGTAGCTATAACCCGATAGATGTGTAAACAATAAGGTATAGCAAGATATATGTTTCTACCTATAAGTAATGATGTAGTATACCCTCTGGGTATAAGTGAAATATGTGTGCAACGTATACCTATAGCTATATCATAAAGTGTGTATGTACCTATCACTAATGGTACAATACTCTATAGGTATACAGGTAACTAGCATATAAGTACATAAGGCATATGTGTAAGCATGTGGATATACAGGTATGCTATATGTCATATGCAATAAGAAATATGAATCAATGTCGCAATGTCCCTAACCAAGCAATATCATATCTACAAATGGGTTGTGCGTGACATGGTAATTATTGACGTTGTGTGTGGCATACAATCAGTGCTCGTGCAACATGAGTCGTCAATAATATGTGCAGTGTCCTAATGATACTAGTTCAAGCACAACAATAACTAAGCAGTAGGGTAAATACGCAATTCTAAATATGCCATAGAATATGCGACAGAATTAACTTCTCTAGCCCAGACACATAACGCCATGCGGGCGATTCCCCTGTAGATGCTAAATCTACTCACCAATGCTCCAATCTAGGTGAAGTCTACCACCTGTTTCCCCTTTGTAGCAGTGTCCGAAATACCTGCCTGCGAACCTGCAACATTAAAACAATAACACAAGTTTATATTAATAATAGACCCAAAATACGTACAATCTACACGGACCAACACGACACGCATACGTATTCTAAAGGGTTCATGTTGTAGCTAACGCGTATAGCGACACTACGAAACCAACTCAGAGCAACAGCAACACGGAACACGCATCGTATCGGATAACATATCGCGCGAAACGAAACACTAGAAATACGCAAAGTGGTCCCAGATTCTTCTGTGCTAAAAATTTGTAAAAATTGCAAGTACCATGAGACTACAAATAACCCCAGAGACCCCTACACCAAAAATCAACACTTCAGTCCCTACTCTGGCCGCAAATTGCGGCCAGAACCATTAAATCTGCGGCTAGAGTTAGAAGAAGTAGGCTCGTATTTTGAGGGTAGGTTCTAGGTCTCTACACTAGGTTACTGTCATGCCAACTTTTGCAAAAAATACTTGGTTTAACTGCAGATCATCCGAAACCCAAACAAAACACTAAAAATACGATATTTACCCGAAACGATACGATACGCGATAAAAACTAAAACTAACAATCTAAGCTACACAAAAATAACTTAAAGAACAGAAAGGAATCATTACCTATACAAAAGAACTCAAAGATCCAAGCTTGGCACACTCCAAGGCATCCATGTGGCAAAACCAAGATAAAGATGTGATTTTGATGAAGTTTGTGAATTTTTGTGATGGTTTTGATGAAGAACTTGAGAGTGTTTAGTTTGATGAGAGAGGAAGAGAGAAATATGAAAGAATAAGTGAGAAAGAATGAGAGAGTGTGTGGAAATAGCAGAGGGAGGTGAGTGTAGGGTGAGGTGAGAGGTGAGTGTATCCAAAGCAATTAATGCACCATGCCATCTCATTAATGCTTTCATACCACTCATCACCGAAAAGAAAATATCTCTCTCTTTCACTTACAAAAGATCAAGGATTAAGCAAAGGGTGGATTAAACAAGGATTAGGTTAAGTGTCATGATCGCTAAGAACAAAATTAGCACAAACAAAACTCACATTTACGTGCACACGTGCGTGCATGCTTATAACAAATAATAATAAATTATTAATTAAATATTATAAAATGTGAGGAACCCGAATTGGTAAACTTTTTATAGTAAACCCGCATTAACGTCTAAACGAACACTAACCGAAATCTAAGGCGTTACAATCTCTCCCCTTATAAAAATTCGTCCCCGAATTTAAAATTTTCACTAAGCATACCTGTAGGGTTCCTAGGCACACCCATGAGGTTCTACAAGTGATCAAACATGGCCAATTCTAATTTTTCATGTGCCTACAAACCCTAATACGGATCGTTAACTAGATGTATAGGCAATGCAAGCAGGCAAACGAATTTATTGCTAAAGTATAGTGACTACAACCTTTGTAGATCTGGTCCTCCACCTCCATGGCTCCGTGATGAAGTCCCCTCGCTGCGATCATCGGATCCCGGGCTCTAGCGTCGGCTTCATCGGAGAAATGGGCGGGCTAGTTCGTCGACTTCGATGCCGAAGATGATCTTCGTCGAGGCAACTCAAGATCAAACTTCAACTTCACCAAGTCATGAAACTTGAGAAGAAAACACCCTATACTACTTGGCAAGAGGTAGAGGATGAAGAAATAGGAAGTGGGTTCACTTTAGAATTGAATTTCTCACTCTTTTTCTCAAGTTGCCATTAAAGGTTGCAAGCTTTTCTTCTTGTTGAAGATGAAGAAGATGAAGGAAAGAATATGATAAGTATTTTCCAAATAGAAAATAAAATGAATACTTATCATATAGCAACCATGGTTAAGTGTAGAGAATAGACTATGGTTAGGTTGAATGGTTAGGGTTAAGCATGAGACAAAACAGGTGGACTTGTTCAAAGCTTCATGAAGCTTCAACAAGCAAACAAAGAAAGCCACCATGACTTATTTTGCAAAAAAGAATAAATAGATAAATAAACAAAACCCTAACCATTCATATAACCATGGTTTAATCATACACACAAACTCAAGTTAGCATGTATCATCAAACATGATACAAACAAGTGCACAAAAGTATATCACATATACAACTTGTGTACATCAAGTGAGAAAATCCATTTAAAGTGAACAAATACTAGTTAATGCAAATTATTATATCAAATATATAATTATGCATTAAATCATTAAATCAATACTTGATTTAACGATCCGGTCATATCGCATATAACCGACTAATATCCAATGTATCGGCTTATCGAATCAATCCTTGATTTGATAATTAGCTTATATCGCATACAACCAATCGATACATTCATCGCGAGAATAGAATACGATATCACATACACGCATTATTCTCGGTCCCGCACATATCTCATATGCGCTCCTATTTCGTTTCGCTTGAGCCAGGAAACCTCTGTGTAGGACTCTAAAGACTCGTCAATACGCCGGCAGCAGGTGATGATCATATCAAACGCCCACAAGCCGCAAGCGGTCTGCTAAACGTAATGGCCACCCGGGTATTGAGCGATCAGAAGATCGACGAGAAGGCCCGCTCACACTCCTGTGAATCCAACCAGTAACACTTACCGTACAGTCCGGTCTGTTCGTCTGATATGTCGCATATCTCACCTAGGGGTGGTGAACGTCAGACCCCAATAGCTCGATAAGTCATGCCGACGTAAGGTCCATAACAATCGTGAAACGACTGATAACCCTTACCAGTATATCACTGCAACCCTGGCCAGGGATTTCCTGTTATGTCCAGTCGAGCATAGCGCAACATCAACCCCCAATACCGGGAGAGACGAATCCCCTCCTATCGCTCATTGCCTCTATGTGAATCGGGACTGTACCTAAAAACCACCTGTTTGCACGACTCAGTAGAGCCGTGATAGGGTGGAAATCAAAGCACAGTGGGAGACACACAAGACTCTATGACGATCTCGAGTCAACAGACTAAGCTGTACCAGTGTCACCAGAGAACTGCCATCTGACGTGAGGTATAATACCATCTGGGAGTTCTCGGCGAGTCTGTTCAGTGTACCCAGTCTGCACGAGCACCCGCATACCATCTCTGATGTCAAACACCAATGGATATGGGATCATCCATCACCCATCACATGGGTCGAGAAGATATACGCTAGTCTACTCTGGAATATCGATGCCCCGTCTCGATATTCCCACGACTAGGAATATTGAAGGATGTACTCATGGACTAACCAGGCCCCACTAGTATGATCTGCATCATAGTCCTGGAAGTCGAGTACACATCCTAAGGGCTTTATCAACATGTAACAGAGAGACAGAAAGTATACATGTTAAGATAAAGAGCAACCAGATGCGTACTATCATGTCGAGCAAGAAAGTCCTACCTATATATGTCCCAGCATCCACAACAATATACATCAAATGTACAGTAATGGCCTCTAGGGCATACATATAACTAACAATCTCCCACTTTCACTAGGGCCATCTGTAGCAGTGGTTGCAGTATCACATACTCAACCATCCCATATAAGTCTCTCTCTGGGAAAAAACCTTTGTGAGTGGATCCGCAGTGTTGTCCTCTGAGTCTACTCTCCTAACCTCGATCATCCTGGAGAACATCTATCTCCATGATCAGGTGATGCTGCCTCAGAATATGTCTGGGTCACTGATGGGAACATGGTTCCTTGGCCAAAGCCACACTTCCATTATCATACAATGGTAGGAACCTAGTTCAACTTATGTGTAGGGTTCCTAGGCACACTAATGAGGTCTAACAAGGCATCAACCATGCCAATTTAAAATTTTACGGTGCCGAGAAACCCTAGACTAGATCGTTAACTAGAATTTTAGGCGAAACTAGCAAGTAGTTAACAACTTAACTAAGAGTTAAATGGAAATACAACCTTTGTAGATCCGGTCCTCCACCTCCATAGCTCCGTGATGAAGTCCCCTCGCTGCGACGATCGGATCCCGGGCTCTAGCGTCGGCTTCATCGGAGAAATGGGCGGGCTAGGTCATCGACTACGATGCCGAAGATGATCTACGTCGAGGCATCATAAGATCAAGCTCCCACTTCACCAAGTCATAAAACTTGTGAAGAAAACACCCTATACTACTTGGCAAGAGGTAGAGGATGAAGAAATAGGAGGTGGGTTCACTTTAGATTTGGATTTCTCACTCTTTTTCATCAATCACCATTGATGGAAACTAGGTTTTCTTCTTCAAGAATAAGAAGAAGAAGAAGATGAATATAATATGATAAGTTTTTTCTAAAAAGAATAATAAAATCATTCTTATCATAATATTAACCATGGTAATGTGTAGAGAATTGACTAAGGTTAAATGAATGGTTAGGTTTAATGAGATGAAGACAAAAGGGTTACTTTGGTCAAAGCTTCATGAAGCTTCAACAAGCTTCATGAAAGAAAGAAACCTTTTGTTTTTCTTTTCTCTTTTCTTTTAATCCAAATAAAAAGATTAATGAATGAATAAAAGAAAACCCTAACCATTTACTTAACCAAGGTTTAACTCTTCACACATACCCTAGCAATCTTGCATCATCAAACATGATACGTTCAAGTGCACAGAAAAAATATATCACATATACGATGTGCACATGCGAGTGAGAAAATCCATCTTAAGTGAACCGATACTAGTTAATGCAAAGTAATATATCAAATATATAATTATGCATTGAATCATTAAATCAACACTTGATTTAATGATCCGATCATATCGCATATAACCGACTAATATCCAATGTATCGGCTTATCGAATCAATCCTTGATTTGATAACTAGGTTATATCGCATACAACCATTCGACACATCGATCGCGAGAATGAAATACGGTATCACATACACGTATTATTCTCGGTCCCGCACATATCTCATATGCGCTCCTATTTCGTTTCGCTTGAGCCAGGAAACCTCTGTGTAGGACTCTAAAGACTCGTCAATACGCCGGCAGCAGGTGATGATCATATCAAACACCCACAAGCCGCAAGCGGTCTGCTAAACGTAACGGCCACCCGGGTATTAAGCGATCAGAAGATCGACGAGCAAGCCCGCTCACACTCCTGTGAATCCAACCAGTAACACTTACCGTACAGTCCGGTCTGATCGTCTGATATGTCGCATATCTTGCCTAGGGGTGGTAAACGTCAGACCCCAATAGCTCGATAAGTCGTGTCGATATGAGGCCTATAACAGTTCGAGAAACTACAGGTAACACTTACCAGTAAATCTCAGCAACCCTGGCCAGGGATTTCCGGTTATAGCCAATCGAACACAGCGCAACATCAACTCCCTATACCGGGAGAGACGAATCCCCTCCTATCGCTCATTGCCTCCATGTGATTCGGGACTGTACCCAAAAACCACCGTTTTGCACGCCCTCTTGGACGTGGTGAGGTGGAAATCAAAGCACAGTGGGAACCACACAAGACTCTATGACGATCTTGGGTCAACAGACTACTCTGTACCAGTGTCACCAGAGAACTGCCATCTGACGTAAGGTATAATACCATCTGGGAGTTCTCGGCGAGTCCGTCCAGGGTACCCAGTCTCCACTGAGCACCCGTATATCATCTCTGATGTCAAACACCAATGGATATGGGATCATCCATCGTCCATCTATATGGGTCGAGAAGGTATACGCTAGTCTACTCTGGTATATCGATGCCCCGTCTCGATATACCCATGACTAGGGACTTTGAAGGATGTACTTATAGACTACCATGTCCCCACTAGTATGATCTGCATCATAGTCCAGGTAGTCAAGTACACATCCTAAGGGCTTTACCAATATGTAATAGAGAGACAATCAGTATACATGTTAAGGTAAAGATCAACCAGATAGCATACTATCATGTCGAGCAAGAAAGTCCTCCCAATATATGTCCAAGCACCCACTACAATATACATCCTATGTATAGTAATGGCCTCTAGGGCATACATATAACTAACAATCTCCCACTTGCACTAGGGCCATCTGATAGCAGTGGTTGTAGTATCTCATACTCAACCATCCCATAAAAGTCTCTCTCTGGGAAAAGGCCTTTGTGAGTGGATCCGCCGTGTTGTCCTCTGAGTCTACTCTCATAACCTCGATCACCCTGGAGATCAACTATCTCCATGATCAGGTGATACTGCCTTAGAATATGTCTGGATCACTGATGGGACGGACGTTCCTTGGCATAAGCCACAACTCCATTGTCACACAATGGGAGGAACTAAGTTCATCTTATGAACAAATATACATCCAGACTGCCTCTTTGGTAGCATCTCAAGTAGCGATGTATCCTGCCTTTATCATCTAGTTAGCCACGGTATCTAGCTTGGAACTCTTCCAACATACCGTCCCTTTACTGAGGGTAAAGACAATGCCTGTGACTGACTTTCAGTCGTCCTTATCACCCTGGAACCCTTCCAGTGATTCTTCTCAGGATCGGTTGATACCATCTCACTACAACTAGTGAGAATTCTAACATCCAATTAGATCTATCTCATAGATCCAAAACCCAGGATTTAGGAGGTATCATATTGATCCTATATGGAGACTCATTGTGATAAGTGGAGATTGACCGAGCGTAGCATAGGAAACTCCTTTCTTATCAAGAGTATGTCATCCACGTACTCTACGAGGATCATCACCATACTCCCTACAACCTTTTTGTTTATACAAGGTTCATCTACCATTTTGATGATATCAAACTCTTTGACAAACACATCAAAACAGATGTTCCAACTCCGCGATACCTGCTTTATCCTATAAAGCATCTTGTACACGTTTCCGCTGCTCCCACTGTCTACGAAGCCCTCTGGCTGTGTACTTATAGACTTTCTCTTCTAAAACATCATTTAGAAAAGCGGTCATGGCACCACACCGCCAGATATCGTAGTCATGGTATGTAGCCGTGGCAAGTAGGATCTGGATGGACTTAAGCATAGCCACTTGAAAAGGTTTCATCATTATCCACGCCTGGTCGATGACAAAAAGCTTTAACAAGTCTAGCTTTGAAAGTCTCAACTTTTCCATCTACACCAAGTAATCTTCTCAAGATATACTTGCTCCTGATGGGGATTTAACCCTTCAGATATAGCAACTAAAGTCCATACTTTGTTGGTGTACATGGATTCCATCTCAGATCGCTAAGCATCCAGCCATTCTTACAGAGTCTTACTCCTGATGGCCAGCTCGAAACTAGTTGGGTCATCATCTCATGATGCAATCCTCTCTCCCACTGTCATAGAGTAACCGAAGTATCTCTCAAGCGGCTGAGGAACCTCACTAGATCGGTGGAGAGGCTGAGGTTCGTTGGTAACTATTGAATCCTTTGGTTTTATCAAATCATCTGCTGTAGTTTGTATGGCTGGAACATTTCCAGTTCTACATTACAGACCTTGCCTCGAGCTTGTCCGGATTTTGCTTTTAGACATAGGCCGGACAACCCCAAATCTTAACTAACTTAAGATATGGGCTCTTCCCTTTCCATATCACATATGAAGTGGTAGGCAACTGATTTGATTCGAACCCTATTCAATAGGTATGCATCTTCTCAAGTGCATACCTCCCCAAAAGGAAATAGGTAACTCAGTAGTACTCATCATAGAGCACACCTTATAATATAGGGTGTGATTGCTCCACCCCGATATACCATCATGCTATGGTGTATACGGAGGAGTAATGCTGAGAGAGAATCTCATTCTCCTTTAGAAAAGTCCAGGAATTCCGTGCTCAAGTATTCTCCTCCTTGATCACATCAAAGGACATAATACTTATACCCGTATTTTGGTTCTCTACTTCTAACTTATATTCTGTGAATATCTCAAAAGGTTCGGACTTGTGTTTCAACAGGAACATAGGTCTGAATCTCGAAAAATCAACAGAGAATGTAATGAAGTACAAAGAACCAGTCCTGGCGTATGTAGACAGGGGACCTTACATACATCAACTTGTATCATCCCAAGAGTTCACTAACTCTTTCTCTGTTTCCAGTAAACAGAGCTATGGTCATCGTATCTTTGTGACATGACTGGCAAGTTTCATAAGATGTAAATTCAAACATATTTAAATATACATCTAAATGTAACTTCAGCTAGTCGGGTCGCATTGATATGACCTAGTCTACAATGCCTTAAGAAGAATTCGTTCATTTCTGAACTCTTCCTCTTTTGTGTGTTCGGTATACTAAAGAGCTGTAGTTTGATTTAGAACATCAATGCTTTTAGATAACGTACCTGAACCGATCAACTTTTGATATAGGAAATGTTCAAAACATTATCCAACAACACAAAATTTTATCATTTCTTTACTAATAAAGAGATAGATATGATTTTGTATATCAGGTTCGGTATCTAATAACATTCGTTCAGAATCAATGTATTTGGAATACAGGGTGACAGTGACCAACAGACTTGGCTGCAACACTTGCCCCGTTTTCTGCCTCATAAAACTTATCACCCGTTCTCAGTTCTCTACCTTTCTGTAGCCCTATGTAACATATTACATATCTGGAATCCTGATCCGGTATCAAATACCCAGGACGTAGAGAATAGAGAAACAGTTCTGTATAAAGAACACACCCGAAGATGATGCATCAGTATGCACTCTCTTCGTTTGGGTGGCACGGAAATTCTGGTAATCCCCTATTTCCTGCTCTGTCTTATAACAATTATAAGTTGGAGCGGGACCAACGTTCCCCAGCTCAGTAAAACAAGCGGGTTCGGTCAATATTCCGTATTATTATCTTGATTAAGGCGTGATATGGTCCCTACCTGGAGAGAGAGAGAAGAAAACACTCAGCGTGCGCTCTAGCAAGAATAGATTGGTCATTATTTTATCTAATCAGGATGGCTCCCACTGTTTTTGTCAAATCTTCCTTCAAACCCTAAAAGAAAAAACTAGCCGGGATTAATTACACACTACAAGTTCGCCAATCTTTCAGCCAGGCCAGTGTCGGTACTTTGAGGGAGGTCCCCCGTGCTTTCGCACGAACCTAATTAATGTAAACCTCGTTTTCCCAGAGGCGTAACCTCGTTAACACCTTTCTAGACACCTACTTGATCGGCTAATTGTAATGTATAAAACTCTCCCAGGAGTAACTCTTACTCACAGCGGGTATCGGGATCCAACTATCTCATAGAAGGTATGCAATCTCATTGCAAATTTCAACACTTGAAATTCCCGATAATTTTTCCCCTAGCGTCCTTTGACCTTGACGCAGGCCAACAAACCATAGTGCGCTAGTCAAGTTCAACCCATCATTTCCTGATTGAATTAAACCCACCCGCACGACCCTTGACGCAGGGCAACAAAGTCGCACGACTACCCTAATCCAATCTGCATCATATGCATAAGCAGATAAATACTAGTTAGCTACCGCACACTACGCCTTGACGCAGGCCAACAAACGTAGCACGAATACTAACTAGCACTTATCTGAAATGACGGAGGGCTACGACAGGTTTTTCCGAAAACCTATTGCGTAATGAACTTGATATCGTTGTAGAATCAAATGATTTTAAAATGGAGTGCTTTTGAGGCTTTTCTAGTTTTGCTAAAGGAGTCACTCCCGGTGAAGGGATCGTCGGTCCTTTCCTCGTCGAATGAGGTGCGGGATATATCATAAATATCACTGTGCAAAGCAAAAACTCTTAAAAGCAATCAAAAGACAAACCGAGTGTGTAGCATCTGCCAGTTATTGCTAAAGGAGTCACTCCCGGTAAAGGGATCTCGGTCCTTTCCTCATCGAATAAGGTGCAGGATATATCATATATACCGCGGTGCATAGCAAGAACTATAGCTACCTGTTTTATTTTGAAATTCGATTCTACAACATCTTAGGTTTCTTTTATTTCATTAATCTCATTAATGAAGTCCCATCATTTAAGTACCTAAACATCACAGATAAATACGACGTACACTTATGCCATCCACATTCGCCTCGATGTCCCCTCGTGCACCGTTAGGTTAGGTGACTAACGGCAGAGCGGGGCAGGGCTAGCGCGGGTGTAAAACATAAGTAACGCCTATATAATATATCATATATACTATATACAGTATCCATCACAGAACATCACATGATCACATCACAGATATCGCAGGAGAAGAATCATATGAAATATTGGATATACTAGGACATCCGTGTTTTCAATACGAGCCAGTATAAAACACGGATTCCACGGTCATGATGAATAGCCAAACCCACACCCCTAGACCCCTACGAGAGCGGCAAGCAACCCTACCAATTCTGGAGTTAGGAGACCCGGACTCGACTCCTCGAGTTGGTCTCCCACTGGACTCCAGAACCCGGTTACTTGTGCTCCTCTCCTTGGGTCTATCCTAGTGCGGAAAAGTAAATAATATACAAAGGGTGACATCTTCCGCAACCTGGAAGTGCCCCAATAAAAGAATATTACATATAAGTTTTTACATGAATGAAAATGAAAAACACCCATCTCACATAAAAACCCCCGGCTATTCAAACACGACGATCCAATATATCATATCCAGCAACACATAACATCACATGTCATCAACGTAAGTAAATATGCGCATCCCAATTGTCGTTGACATATAGCAACGAAACCGGCGATATCACATATTACACTTACGGTCACAGAAAAGAAAGTATAAAACTACAACAGTTGGAATCCGCAACCTGCATAGACATCGCATGCCTAATCAAATGAATTCCTTAGACATCGCATGCCTAACAATTATAAACCCTGCATTTTAATCTCATTATCGAAAACTCTTTTCAATATCAAGTCGGGCAATTCAAGAAGATTCCCGACATTCTGATCGAATGCTCGTCGCAAACTTTAATAGACGGCTGCACCCCTGATACCCGACGAAGTGCACCAAGGAGGAACACCGCTACCGCGAGCACCCGGACGGATGCTTTCGGCGACGGGGTTCTCCTACAGTCACTTGGTCGGGGCTATGGGGTGAGGCTGTCTATTAAGTTTACCCGGCGAGTATCCGCGTACACTATGTGATTGCGACGGACTTTTGATCACATCAAAATTCCGTGGCAACCGATCAAGTGAGACTAAACTGCTATGTTTATAACATTCATTCAGTTGTCTCAAAACTTCTTGTGAATTCCAATTATTGTATCACATTCCGGATAAATAGAAAATATTAAACTTTCCGATCGAATAATCGAACGCCCATGTTTTCCCGATACATATCAACACATGAAATAAGTTTTAAAAACATTCAGTTCATGCCTCAGTACCAACAGTCCAGCCGTAGAAGGGTCAAGCCAACGCCTCACATGTGGCATGCTGTACTGCCCCAAACCCTAAGGTTCAAAGGGCAGTTCAAGACGGTCACATAATCGAGTTAAGGTTTGTTGTCTTCTAGAGGGACCATCGCGTTACTTGCACTACTTAGAATGTCATCAAACCACGGAAAAATCCAACACTTGGAAATTTCCCGACAGGGGAAAAAGTGGGTATTTATATCCGGTCGAACTTTTTAACATATTCAAAAAATTATCCGGAAAACCACAGACAAAGTTTGATAATACGATCGAATCTTCGATTCCCAATTCAACCCCAGACCACTCAACTCTTGAGTCAAATTAAAAATTCCCAGAAAATACAGCAATAAAATGTAAGAGTTACTGTGCAAAAATTACTGGGAGAAGGGACAAAGTTGCCGCGGAACCGCCCCATTAGCCATGCCAATGCCGCGGTTCCGCCGCAATATAGTGGAATCTTGGGTACGGGCTTCACAGTAATTCTTACAATTCCCTGATGAATTTTCTGCATATTTTTAATATGGAAAAATCCCCGAAATTGAAAAATGTACAGAGAGCAATTTTGGGTTTAGGGTTTCGGTTCGATCGGGTTTCAAACTTCGTATACACATCGCCTAAGGCTCTAGCTAGGCTCTGATACCACTGTACGGTTCCTAGGCACACTAATGAGGTCTCACAAGGCATCAACCATTCCAATTTAAAATTTTACGGTGCCGAGAAACCCTAGACTAGATCGTTAACTAGAATTTTAGGCGAAACTAGCAAGTAGTTAACAACTTAACTAAGAGTTAAACGGAAATACAACCTTTGTAGATCCGGTCCTCCACCTCCATAGCTCCATGATGAAGTCCCCTCGCTGCGACGATCGGATCCCGGGCTCTAGCGTCGGCTTCATCGGAGAAATGGGCGGGCTAGGTCATCGACTACGATGCCGAAGATGATCTACATCGAGGCATCATAAGATCAAGCTCCCACTTCACCAAGTCATAAAACTTGTGAAGAAAACACCCTATACTACTTGGCAAGAGGTAGAGAATGAAGAAATAGGAGGTGGGTTCACTTTAGATTTGGATTTCTCACTCTTTTTCATCAATCACCATTGATGGAAACTAGGTTTTCTTCTTCAAGAAGAAGAAGAAGAAGATGAATATAATATGATAATTTTTTTCTAAAAAGAATAATAAAATCATTCTTATCATAATATTAACCATGGTAATGTGTAGAGAATTGACTAAGGTTAAATGAATGGTTAGGGTTAATGAGATGAAGACAAAAGGGTTACTTTGGTCAAAGCTTCATGAAGCTTCAACAAGCTTCATGAAAGAAAGAAACCTTTTGTTTTTCTTTTCTCTTTTCTTTTAATCCAAATAAAAAGATAAATGAATGAATAAAAGAAAACCCTAACTATTTACTCAACCAAGGTTTAACTCTTCACACATACCCTAGCAATCTTGCATCATCAAACATGATACGTTCAAGTGCATAGAAAAAATATATCACATATACGATGTGCACATGCGAGTGAGAAAATCCATCTTAAGTGAACCGATACTAGTTAATGCAAAGTAATATATCAAATATATAATTATGCATTGAATCATTAAATCAACACTTGATTTAATGATCCGGTCATATCGCATATAGCCGACTAATATCCAATGTATCGGCTTATCGAATCAATCCTTGATTCGATAACTAGGTTATATCGCATACAACCATTCGACACATCGATCGCAAGAATGAAATACGGTATCACATACACGCATTATTCTCGGTCCCGCACATATCTCATATGCGCTCCTATTTCGTTTCGCTTGAGCCAGGAAACCTCTGTGTAGGACTCTAAAGACTCGTCAATACGCCGGCAGCAGGTGATGATCATATCAAACACCCACAAGCCGCAAGCGGTCTGCTAAACGTAACGGCCACCCGGGTATTGAGCAATCAGAAGATCGACGAGCAAGCCCGCTCACACACCTGTGAATCCAACCAGTAACACTTACCGTACAGTCCGGTCTGATCGTCTGATATGTCGCATATCTTGCCTAGGGGTGGTAAACGTCAGACCCCAATAGCTCGATAAGTCGTGTCGATATGAGGCCTATAACAGTTTGAGAAACTACAGGTAACACTTACCAGTAAATCTCAGCAACCCTGGCCAGGGATTTCCGGTTATAGCCAATCGAACACAGCGCAACATCAACTCCCTATACCGGGAGAGACGAATCCCCTCCTATCGCTCATTGCCTCCATGTGATTCGGGACTGTACCCAAAAACCACCGTTTTGCACCCCCTCTTGGACGTGGTAAGGTGGAAATCAAAGCACAGTGGGAACCACACAAGACTCTATGACGATCTCGGGTCAACAGACTACTCTGTACCAGTGTCACCAGAGAACTGCCATCTGACGTAAGGTATAATACCATCTGGGAGTTCTCGGCGAGTCCGTCCAGTGTACCCAGTCTCCACTGAGCACCCGTATATCATCTCTGATGTCAAACACCAATGGATATGGGATCATCCATCGCCCATCTGTATGGGTCGAGAAGGTATACGCTAGTCTACTCTGGTATATCGATGCCCCGTCTCGATATACCCACGACTAGGGACTTTGAAGGATGTACTTATGGACTACCATGTCCCCACTAGTATGATCTGCATCATAGTCCAGGTAGTCAAGTACACATCCTAAGGGCTTTACCAATATGTAATAGAGAGACAATCAGTGTACATGTTAAGGTAAAGATCAACCAGATAGCATACTATCATGTCGAGCAAGAAAGTCCTCCCTATATATGTCCAAGCACCCACTACAATATACATATAACTAACATTATGAACCAATATACACCCAAACTGTCTCTTTGGTAGTATCTTTAATAGCGATGTTACCAGCCTTTATCGTCTAGTTTGCCATGGTATCTAGCTTGGAACTCTTCCAACATGTCGTCCCTTTACCGAGGGTAAAGACAATGCCTGCGACTGACATTCAGTCGTCCTTATCACCCTGGAACTTTTCCAGTGATTCTCCCCAGGATCGAGGAGGTATCACCTTTATCCTATTTGGAGAATCCTTGTGATAAGAAGAGATTGGCCGATCGCAGCATAAGAAACTCTTTTCCTATCAAGAGTATGTTGTCCACGTACAATACGAGGATGACTACCTTTCTCTCTACTACCTTTTTTGTATATACAAGGTTCATCTACCATTTTGATAAAGTCAAACACTTCGACTACCACATCAAAACAGGCGTTCCAACTCCGCGATGCCTGCTTTATTATGTAAAGCAACTTGTACATGTTTCCGCTGCTCCCACTATTTACGAAGCCCTCTGGCTGTGTTCTTATAGACGTTCTCTTCTAAATCATTATTTAGAAAAGTAGTCCTGGCACCCAACCACCAGATATCGTAGTCATGGTATGTAGCAATGGCAAGTAGGATCTAGATGGACTTAAGCATAGTCCCTGGAAAAGGTTTCATCATTATCCATGCCTGGTCGATGACGAAAACCTTTAACAAGTCTAGCTTTGAAAGTCTCAACCTTTCTATCCACACCAAGTAATTTTCTCAAGATATACTTACTCCTGATGGGGATTTAACCCTTCAGATATAGTAGCTAAAGTCCATACTTTGCTGGTGTACATGGATTCCATCTTAGATCGCTAAACATCCAGCCATTCTTACAGAGTCCTTACCCTCGATGGCCTGCTCGAAACTAGTTGGGTCATCATCTCATGATGCAATCCTCTCTCCCACTATCATCGAGAAACCGAAGTATCTCTCAGGCGGATGAGAAACCCTACCAGATCGGCGAAGAGGCTGAGGTTCGTCGGGGACTATAGAATCCTTTGGTTCTGTCAAATCATCAGCTGCAGTTTTGTATAGCTGGAACCTTTCCAGTTCTACAGAACTGACCTTGCCTCGATCTTGTCCGGATTTTGCTTTTGACACAGGCCGGACAATCCCAAATCTTAACTAACTAAAGATATGGGCTCTTCCCTTTCCATATCACATATGAAGTGGTAGGCAACTGATTTGATTTGAACCCTATTCAATAGGTATGCAGCTTCTCAAGCGCATAACTCCCAAAAGAAAATAGGAAACTCAGTAGTACTCATCATAGAGCATACCATATCTAATATTGTGCGATTGCTACACCCCGATACACCGTTGTGCTGTGGTGTATTCAGAGGAGTAACACCGAGGGAGAATCTCATTCTCCTTTAGAATAGTCCAGGAATTCCATGCACAAGTATTCTCCTCCCTGATCTCATCATAGGACATAATACTTATACCTATATTGGTTCTCTACTTCTAGCTTATATTCTGTGAATATCTCAAAAGGTTCGGACTTGTGTTTCAACAGGAACATATGTCTGAATCTTGAGAGATTATCAGAGAACGTAATGAAGTATAAAGAACCAGTCCTGGCATGTGTAGACAGGAGACCTTACATACATCATCATGTATCAGTCCCAAGAGTTCATTAACTCTTTCTCTGTTTCCAATAAACAGGGCTATGGTCATCTAATCTTTGTGACATGACTGGCAAGTTTCACAAGATGTAAATTCAAACTGATTTAAATATGCATCTAAAATATAACTTCAGCCAGTCGAGTCGCATTGATATGACCTAGTCTACAATGCCTCAAGAAGGATTCGTTCATTTCTGAACTCTTCCACTTGTGTGTGTTCTGTATACTAGGAACTGTAGTTTGATTTAGAACATCAATGCTTTTAGATAATGTGCCTGAACCGATCAACTTTTGATATAGGAAATGTTCAAAACATTATCCATCAATACAAAATTTTATCATTTCTTTACTAATAAAGAGACTGATATGATTTTGTATATCAGGTTCGGTATCTAATAACATTCGTTCAGAATCAATGTACTGGTAACACAGGGTGACAGTGACCAACAGACTTGGCTGCAACACTTGCCCCGTTTTCTGTCTCATGAGACTTATCACCCGTTCTCAGTTTTCTACCTTTTTGTAGCCCTATGTAACATATTACATATCCGGGATCCTGATCCAGTATCAAATACTCGGGATGTAGAGGATACTGAGAAACAGTTCTTTGTAATGAACACATCCGAAGGAGATGCATCTCATGCACTTTCTTCGTTTGGGCGGCATGGGAATTCTGGTATTTCCCTATTTTCTGCTCTGTCTTATAAAAATTATAAATTGGAGCGGGACCAACATTCCCCAGCTCAGTATAACAAGCGGGTTCGGTCAATACATCCATATTATTATCTTGATTAAGAAGTGATATGGTCGCTACCTGGAGAGAGAGAAAAGAAAACACTCTGCGTGCGCTCTTGCAAGATTAGATTGGTTATTTATTTTATCTAATCAGGAGGGCTCCCACTGTTTTTATCAAATCTTCCTTCAAACCCTAAAAGGAAAGACTAGCCGGGATTAATTACACTCTACAAGTTCGCTAATCTTTCAGCCAGGCCAGTGTCGGTACTTTGAGTGAGGTTCCCCGTGCTTTCGCACGAACCTAATTACAATAAACCTCGTTTTCCCAGAGGCGTAACCCCGTTGACACCTTTCTAGGCACCTACTTGATCGGCTAATTGTAAAGTGCAAAACTTTCCCAGGAGTAACAATTACTCACAGTGGGTATCGGGATCCAACTATCACATAGAAGGTATGCAATCTCATTGCAAATTTCAACACTTGAAACTCCCGATAAAGATTTTTACTCCTAGCACTTATGACCTTAATTATGGTCAACAAATCATAAGCACTAGTCAAGTTCTACCCGTCATTTCGTGATTAATTAGACCCACCCACATGACCCTTAACTAAGGTCAACAAAGTCACGCGACTGTCCTAACTAATCGCATCATATGCGGTGTAGGAAGACATCACTTAGCTACCGTACACTGTGCCTTGACTATGGTCAACAAACACAGCACGAATACTAAGTACTCTACTTCCTAAAATGACGGAGGGTTGCGAATGGTTTTTTTATGAAAACCTTTAATGCTTTGAACTTGATCTCGTTGCGGAATCAAATGGTTTTTAAATGGAATGTTTTTGAGGCTTTTCTAGTTTTGCTAAAGGGGTCACTCCCGGTGAAGGGATCGTCGGCCCTTTCCTCGTCGAATGAGGTGCGGGATATATCATATATATCACTGTGCAAAGCGGAAACTATAGAAGCGATCAAAAGACAAATCGAGGGTTGTATCATCTGCCAGTTATTGCTAAAGGAGTCACTCCCGGTGAATGGATCTCGGTCCTTTCCTCATCGAATAAGGTGCAGGATGTTCTGCAAGGAACACCACGATGCAAAGCAAGAACTGTAGCTACCTGTTTTATTTTGAAATTTGATTCCACAACATCAATTAGGTTTATTTTCTTTCATTAATCTCATTAATGAATATCCCATCATTTAAGTCCACCTAAACATCACAGATAAATATAACGTACGCTTATGCCATCCGCATTCGCCTCGATGTCCCGTCTGCACCGTTTGGTTAGGTAACTAACGCCAGAGCGAGGCAGGGCTAGTGCGGGTGTAAAACATAAGCAACGTCTATATAATATATCATATATACTATATACTATATCTATCTGAACAAATCACATGATCACATCACAGATAACGCAGCAGAAAATATCATATGAAATATTGGATATACTAGGACGTCCGTGATTTCAATACGAGCCAGTATAAAACACGGATTCTACGGTCGTGATGAATAGCCATTCCCACACCCCTAGACCCCTATGAGAGCGGCAAGCAACCCTACCAATTCTAGGGTTAGGAGACCCGGACTCGACTCCTCGAGATGGTCTCCCACTGGATCCCAGAACCCGGTTACTTGTGCTCCCCTCCTTGGGTCTATCCTAGTGCGGAAAAGTAAATAATATACAAATGGTGACATCATCCGCAACCTGGAAGTGCCCCAATAAAAGAATATTACATACAAGTTTTTACATGAATGAAAAGGAAAAACACTCATCTCACATAAAAACCCCCGGCTATTCGAACACGACGATCCAATATAACATATCCAGCAACACATAACATCACATGGCATCAACGTAAGTAAACAAGCGTATCCCAATTGTCGTTGACATATAGCAACGAAACCGGCGATATCACATATTACACTTACGGTCACAGAAAAGAAAGTGTAAAACTACAACAGTTGGAATCCGCAACCTCTTCAGACATCGCATGCCTAATCAAATGAAATACTTAGACATCATATGCCTAACAATTATAAACCCCGCATTTTAGTCTCATTATCGAAAACACTTTTCAATATCAAGTCGGGCAATTCAACAAGATTCCCGACATCCTGATCGAATGCTCATCGCAAACTTTAGTAGGCGTCCGCACCCCCGACACCGTCGACGAAGTACACTAAGGCGGAACACCACTGCCGCGAGCACCCGAACGGATGCTTTCGGCGACGGGGTTCTCCTACAGTCACTTGGTCGGGGCTATGGGATGAGGCTGTCTCTTAAGTTTACCCGGCAAGTATCCGCGTACGCTACGTGATTGCGACGGACTTTTGATCACATCAAAATTCCGTGGCAACCGATCATGTGAGACTAAAGTGCTATGTTTATAACATTCATATTAGTTATCTCATAACTACTTATGAATTCCAAATATTGTATCACATTCCGGATAAGATAGAAAATGTTAAATTTTCCAATCGAACAATAGAACACCCAAGTTTTCCCGAAACAGCTCAACACATGAAATAAGTTCAAAGACATTCATTTCATGCCTCAGTACCAACGGTCCAGCCGTAGAAGGGTCAAGCCAACGCCTCACATGTGGCACGCCGTACTGCCCCAAACCCTAAGGTTCAAAGGGCAGTTCAAGACGGTCACATAATCGAGTTAAGGTTGGTTGTCTTCTAGAGGGACCATTGCGTTACTTGCACTGCTTGGAACGTCCTTAAACCACGGAAAAATCCAACACTTGGAAATTTTCCGGCAGGGGAAAAAGTGGGTATTTATATCCGGTCGAACTTTTTAACATATTCTAAAATTATCCGGAAAGGCACATGGACAAAATTAGACAATCCGATCGAAACACCGAGTCCCCAATACAACCCAGAAAACTCAACTCTTGAGTAAATATTAAAAATTCCCAGAAAACTCAGCATTTAAATAAAGAAGTTACTGTGCAAAATTGGTTGACTGAAGAGACTAATTGGCCGCGGAACCACCGCATTAGCCATGTTTGATCACTTGTAGAACCTCATGGGTGTGCCTAGGAACCCTACAGTGGTATCAAAGCCTAGCTAGAGCCTTAGGCGATGCGTAGACGGAGTTAGAAGTCCGATCGAACCGAAACCCTAACTCCAAAATGCTCTCTGGACATTTTTCAAAAACTGGGTTTTTTCCAGATTAAAAATTCTTAAAAAATTCAGCAGGAAGATCTAAGAATTATGGTGCAAAACGAGCTCCTGATTCCCTAATAGCGCGGCGGAACCGCGGCATGCTAATGCCGCGGTTCCGCCGCGCTATTAGGGAATCAGGAGCTCGTTTTGCACCATAATTCTTAGATCTTCCTGCTGAATTTTTTAAGAATTTTTAATCTGGAAAAAACCCAGTTTTTGAAAAATGTCCAGAGAGCATTTTGGAGTTAGGGTTTCGGTTCGATCGGACTTCTAACTCCGTCTACGCATCGCCTAAGGCTCTAGCTAGGCTTTGATACCACTGTAGGGTTCCTAGGCACACCCATGAGGTTCTACAGGTGATCAAACATGGCCAATTCTAATTTTTCATGTGCCTACAAACCCTAATACGGATCATTAACTAGATGTATAGGCAATGCTAGCAAGTAAACGAATTTATTGCTAAAGTATAGTGACTACAACTTTTGTAGATCCGGTCCTCCACCTCCATGGCTCCGTGATGAAGTCCCCTCACTGCGATCATCGGATCCCGGGCTCTAGCGTCGGCTTCATCGGAGAAATGGGCGGGCTAGGTCGTCGACTTCGATGCCGAAGATGATCTACGTCGAGGCAACTCAAGATCAAACTCCAACTTCACCAAGTCATGAAAGTTGTGAAGAAAACACCCTATACTACTTGGCAAGTGGTAGAGGATGAAGAAATAGGAAGTGGGTTCACTTTAGAATTGGATTTCTCACTCTTTTTCTCAAGTTGCCATTAAAGGTTGCAAGCTTTTCTTCTTGTTGAAGATGAAGAAGATGAAGGAAAGAATATGATAAGTATTTTCCAAATAGAAAATAAAATGAATACTTATCATATAGCAACCATGGTTAAGTGTAGAGAATAGACTATGGTTAGGTTGAATGGTTAGGGTTAAGCATGAGACAAAAAAGGTGGACTTGTTCAAAGCTTCATGAAGCTTCAACAAGAAAACAAAGAAAGCCACCATGACTTATTTTGCAAAAAAGAATAAATAGATAAATAAACAAAACCCTAACCATTCATATAACCATGGTTTAATCATACACACAAACTTAAGTTAGCATGTATCATCAAACATGATACAAACAAGTGCACAAAAGTATATCACATATACAACTTGTGTACATCAAGTGAGAACATCCATTTAAAGTGAACAAATACTAGTTAATGCAAATTATTATATCAAATATATAATTATGTATTAAATCATTAAATCAGTACTTGATTTAACGATCCGGTCATATCGCATATAACCGACTAATATCCAATGTATCGGCTTATCGAATCAATCCTTGATTCGATAACTAGGTTATATCGCATACAACCAATCGATACATTCACCGCGAGAATAGAATACGATATCACATACACGCATTATTCTCGGTCCCGCACATATCTCATATGCGATCCTATTTCGTTTTGGTTGAGCCAGGAAACCTCTGTGTAGGACTCTAAAAACTCGTCAATACGCCGGCAGCAGGTGATGATCATATCAAACACCCACAAGCCGCAAGCGGTCTGCTAAACGTAACGGCCACCCGGGTATTGAGCGATCAGAAGATCGACGAGCAAGCCCGCTCACACTCCTGTGAATCCAAACAGTAACACTTACCGTACAGTCCGGTCTGTTCGTTCGATATGTCGCATATCTCACCTAGGGGTGGTAAACGTCAGACCCCAATAGCTCGATAAGTCATGCCGACGTAAGGTCCATAACAATCGTGAAACTACTGATAACCCTTACCAGTATATCACTGCAACCTTGCCCAGGGATTTCCTTGTAGGGTTCGTAGGCACACACTAGAGGTCTCACAAGGCATCAACCATGCCAATTTCAAATTTTAACGATGCCGAGAAACCCTAATACGGATCGTTGGCTAGATGTTTAGGAGAAAAACAAACTAGTTAACACTTAACTACAAGAATACGGAAATACAACCTTTGTAGATCCGGTCCTCCACCTTCATAGCTCCATGATGAAGTCCTCTCCGCTGTCCTCATGCAATCCCGGGCTCTAGCGTCGGCTTCATCGGAGAAGAAGCGTGCTAGGTCATCGACGACATGCCGAAGATGATCTACGTCGAGGCATCGCTAGATCAAGCTCCAACTTCACCAAGTCTAGAAAACTTGTGAAGGAAACACACTCTACTACTTGGCAAGAGGTAGAGGATGAAGAAATAGGAAGTGGGTAGACTTTAGAATTGGATTTCTCACTCTTTTTCATCAATCACCATTGATGAAGTAAGCTTTCTTCTTTTAAGATGAAGAAGAAGAAGCTAATATAATCATAGAATAAAAAAAATTAACTTGAAAAGATAATCCCATTCATTCTTATCATAATAGTTACCATGGTTAAGTGTAGAGAATGAACCAAGGTTAAGTGAATGGTTAGGTTAGGCATGAAACAAAAATGGTGGACTTTTTCAAAGCTTCATGAAGCTTCAATGTAAAACAAAGCAAGCCACCATTTCTTTTCTTTTGCCAAAATGAATGAATAAATGAATAAATAGATAATAAGTGAATAAACAAAACCCAAACCACTCTCACAACCATGGTTTAATCTTTACACAAATCCAAGTTAACATGTATCATCAAACATGACACAATCAAGTGCACAAAAGTATATCACATATACAACTTGTGCAATCCAAGTGAGAAAATCCATATAAAGTGAACCAATACTAGTTAATGCAAAGTAATATATCAAATATATAATTATACATTAAATCATTAAATCAACACTTGATTCAATGATCCGGTCATGTCGCACATAACCGACTAGTATCCAATGTATCGGCTTATCGAATCAATCATTGATTCGATAACTAGGTTATATCGCATACAACCATTCGATACAATCATCGCGAGAATAGAATACGGTATCACATACACGCATTATTCTCGGTCCCGCACATATCTCATATGCGCTCCTATTTCGTTTCGCTTGAGCCAGGAAACCTCTGTGTAGGACTCTAAAGACTCGTCAATACGCCGGCAGCAGGTGATGATCATATCAAACACCCACAAGCCGCAAGCGGTTTGCTAAACGTAACGGCGACCCGGGTATTGAGCGATCAGAAGATCGACGAGCAAGCCCGCTCACACTCCAGTGAATCCAACCAGTAACACTACCGTACAGTCCGGTCTGATCGTCTGATATGTCACATATCTCGCCTAGGGGTGGTAAACGTCAGACCCCAATAGCTCGATAAGTCGTGTCGATATGAGGTCTATAACAGTTCGAGAAACTACTGGTAACACTTACCAGTAAATCTCAGCAACCTTGGCCAGGGATTTCCGGTCATAGCCAATCGAACACAGCGCAACATCAACTCCCTATACCGGGAGAGACGAATCCCCTCCTATCGCTCATTGCCTCCATGTGATTCGGGGCTGTACCCAAAAACCACCGTTTTGCACGCCCTCTTGGACGTGGTAAGATGGAAATCAAAGCACAGTGGGAACCACACAAGACTCTATGACGATCTCGGGTCAACAGACTACTCTGTACCAGTGTCACCAGAGAACTGCCATCTGACGTAAGGTATAATACCATCTGGGAGTTCTCGGCGAGTCCGTCCAGTGTACCCAGTCTCTACTGAGCACCCGTATATCATCTCTGATGTCAAACACCAATGGATATGGGATCATCCATCGCCCATCTGTATGGGTCGAGAAGGTATACGCTAGTCTACTCTGGTATATCGATGCCCCGTCTCGATACACCCACGACTAGGGACTTTGAAGGATGTACTTATGGACTACCATGTCCCCACTAGTATGATCCTCATCATAGTCCAGGTAGTCAAGTATACATCCTAAGGGCTTTACCAACATGTAACAGAGAGACAATCAGTATACACGTTAAGGTAAAGGGTAACCGGATAGCATACTATCATGTCGAGCAAGAAAGTTCTCCCTATATATGTCCAAGCATCCACTACAATATACATCCTATGTATAGTAATGGCCTCTAGGGCATACATATAACTAACAATCTCCCACTTGCACTAGGGCCATCTGATAGCAGTGGTTGTAGTATCTCATACTCAACCATCCCATAAAAGTCTCTCTCTGGGAAAAGGCCTTTGTGAGTGGATCCGCCGTGTTGTCCTCTGAGTCTACTCTCCTAACCTTGATCCCCTAGGAGATCAACCATCTCCATGATCAGGTGATACTGCCTTAGAATATGTCTGGATCAGTGATGGGACCGGCGTTCCTTGGCATAAGCCACAACTCCATTGTCACACAATGGGAGGAACTAAGTTCATCTCATGAACAAATATACACCCAGACAACCTCTTTGGTAGCATCTTAAATAGTGATGTATCCATCCTTTATCGTCTAGTATGCCACGGTATCTAGCTTAGAACTCTTCCAACATAGCGTCCCTTTACTGAGGGTAAAGACAATGCCTGTGACTGACATTCAGTCGTCTTTATCACTCTGGAACCATTCCAGTGATTCTCCCCAGGGTCGATTGATACCTTCTCACTACAACTAGTGAGAATCCTAACATCCATTTAGATATATCTCATAGATCCAAAACCCAAGATTTAGGAGGTATCACTTTGATCCTATGTGGAGAATCATTGTGATAAGCGGAGATTGACCGAACGTAGCATAGGAAACTCCTTCCCTATCAAGAGCATGTCATCCACGTACTCTACGAGGATCGTCACTATACTCCCTACTACCTTTTTGTTTATACAAGGTTCATCTACCATTTTGATGATGTCAAACTCTTTGACTAACACATCAAAACAGACGTTCCAACTCCGCGATGCCTGCTTTATCCTATAAAGCATCTTGCACACGTTTCCGCTGCTCCCACTGTCTACGAAGTCTTCTGGCTGTGTACTTACAGACGTTCTCTTCTAAAACATCATTTAGAAAAGCTGTCATGGCACCCAACCACCAGATATCGTAGTCATACTATGCAGCCATGGCAAGTAGTATCTGGATGGACTTAAGCATAGGTACTGGAAAAGGTTTCATCATTATCCACGCCTGGTTGATGACGAAAACCTTTAACAAGTCTAGCTTTGAAAGTCTCAACTTTTCCATGTACACCAAGTAATCTTCTCAAGATATACTTGCTCCTGATGGGGATTTAACCCTTCAGATATAGCAACAAAAGTCCATACTTTGTTGGTGTATAAGGATTCCATCTCAGATTGCTAAGCATCTAGCCATTCTTACAGAGTCTTACTCTTGATGGCCAGCTCGAAACTAGTTGGGTCATCATCTCATGATGCAATCCTCGCTCCCACTGTCATAGAGAAACTGAAGTATCTCTCAGGTGGGTGAGGAACCCTACTAGATCGGCGGAGAGGATGAGGTTCGTTGGTAACTATTGAATCCTTTGGTTCTTTCAAATCATCAGCTGCAGTTTGTATAGCTGGAACATTTCCAGTTCTATATAACTGATCTTTCCTCGAGCTTGTCCGGATTTTGCTTTTCAGACATAGGCTGGACAACCCCAAATCTTAACTAACTTAAGAGATGGGCTCTTCCCTTATCATATCAAATATGAAGTGGTAGGCAACTGATTTGATTTGAACCCTATTCAATAGGTATGCAGCTTCTCAAGCGCATAACTCCCAAAAGTAAATAGGTAACTCAGTAGTACTCATTATAGAGCACACCATATCATATAGGGTGTGATTGCTCCGCCCCGATATACCATCGTGCCATGGTGTATACGGAGGAGTAATACTGAGAGAGAATCTCATTCTCCTTTAGAATAGTCCAGGAATTCCGTGCTCAAGTATTCTCCTCCTTGATCTCATCAAAGGACATAATACTTATACCCGTATTGGTTCTTTACTTCTAACTTATATTCTGTGAATATCTCAAAAGGTTCGGACTTGTGTTTCAACAGGAACATAGGTCTGAATCTCGAAAGATCATCAGAGAATGTAATGAAGTATAAAGAACCGGTCCTGGCATGTGTAGACAGGGGACCTTACATACATCAACATGTATCAATCCCAAGAGTTCACTAACTCTCTCTCTGTTTCCAGTAAACGGAGCTATGGTCATCTTATCTTTGTGACATGACTGGCAAGTTTCATAAGATGTAAATTCAAACTGATTTAAATATGCATCTAATATGTAACTTCAGCCAGTCGGATCGCATTGATATGACCTAGTCTACAATTCCTGAAGAAGGATCCGTTCATTTCTAAACTCTTCCTCTTCTGTGTGTTCCGTATACAAAGAACTGTAGTTTGATTTAGAACATTAATGCTTTTAGATAACGTGCCTGAACCGATCAACTTTTGATATAGGAAATGTTCAAAACATTATCCAACAATACAAAATTTTATCATTTCTTTACTAATAAAGAGATAGATACGATTTTGTATATCAGGTTCGGTATCTAATAACATTCGTTCAGAATCAATGTATTTGTAATACAGGGTGACAGTGACCAACAGACTTGGCTGCAACACTTGCCCCGTTTTCTGCCTCATGAAACTTATCACCCGTTCTGAGTTCTCTACTTTTCTGTAGCCCTATGTAACATATTACATATCTGGGATCCTGATCTGGTATCACATACCCAGGACGTAGAGGATACAGAGAAACAGTTCTACATAATGAACACACCCGAAGATGATGCATCAGCATGCACTCTCTTCGTTTGGGCGGCACAGGAATTCTGGTAATCCCTATTTCCAGCTCTGTCTTATAACAATTATAAGTTGGAGCGGGACCAATGTTCCCCAGCTCAGTATAACAAGCGGGTTCGGTCAAATATCCGTATTATTATCTTGATTAAGGCGTGATATGGTCGCTACCTGGAGAGAGAGAGAAGAAAACACTCAGCGTGCGCTCTCGCAAGAATAGATTGGTTATTATTTTATCTAATCAGGATGGCTCCCACTGCTTTTTATCAAATCTTCCTTCAAACCCTAAAAGGAAAGACTAGCCGGGATTAATTACACACTACAAGTTCGCCAATCTTTCAGCCAGGCCAGTGTCGGTACTTTGAGGGAGGTCCCCCGTGCTTTCGCACGAACCTAATTAATGTAAACCTCGTTTTCCCAGAGGCGTAACCTCGTTGACACCTTTCTAGACACCTACTTGATCGGCTAATTGTAATGTATAAAACTCTCTCAGGAGTAACTCTTACTCGCAGCGGGTATCGGGATCCAACTATCTCATAGAAGGTATGCAATCTCATTGCAAATTTCAACACTTGAAATTCCCGATAATATTTTGCCCCTAACCTCCTATGACCTTGACAAAGGCCAACAAACCATAGGATGCTAGTCAAGTTCAACCAGTCATTTCCTGATTGAATTAAACCCACCCGCACGGCCCTTGACAAAGGCCAACAAGGTCGCACGACTACCCTAACCCAATCTGCATCATATGCATAAGCAGATAAGCACCAGTTAGCTACCGCACACTGCGCCTTGACAAAGGCCAACAAACGCAGCACGAATACTAACTACTACTTATCTGAAATGACGGAGGGCTACGACAGGTTTTTCTGAAAACCTATTGCGTAATGAACTTGATATCGTTGTAGAATCAAATGATTTTTAAAATGGAGTGTTTTTTAGGCTTTTCTAGTTTTGCTAAAGGAGTCACTCCCGGTGAAGGGATCGTCGGTCCTTTCCTCGTCGAATGAGGTGCGGGATATATCATATATATCACTGTGCAAAGAAAAAACACTTAAAAGCAATCAAAAAACAAACCGAGTGTGTAGCATCTGCCAGTTATTGCTAAAGGAGTCACTCCCGGTGAAGGGATCTCGGTCCTTTCCTTATCGAATAAGGTGCAGGATATATCATATATACCGCTGTGCAAAGCAAGAACTGTAGCTACCTGTTTTATTTTGAAATTCGATTCTACAACATCTTAAGTTTCTTTTATTTCATTAATCTCATTAATGAAGTCCCATCATTTAAGTACCTAAACATCACAGATAAATACGACGTACACTTATGCCATCCGCATTCGCCTCGATGTCCCCTCGTGCACCGTTAGGTTAGGTAACTAACGGCAGAGCAGGGCAGGGCTAGCGCGGGTGTAAAACATAAGTAACATCTATATAATATATCATATATACTATACAATATCTATCACTGAACATCACATGATCACATCACAGATATCGCAGCAGAGGAAACATATGAAACATTGGATATAGTAGGACGTCCGTGTTTTCAATACGAGCCAGTATAAAACACGGATTCCACGGTCGTGATGAATAGCCAAACCCACACCCCAAGACCCCTACGAGAGCGGCAAGCAACCCTACCGATTCTAGAGTTAGGAGACCCGGACTCGACTCCTCGAGTTGGTCTCCCACTGGACTCCAGAACCCGGTTACTTGTGCCCTCCTCCTTGGGTCTATCCTAGTGCGGAAAAGTAAATAATATACAAAGGGTGACAACTTCCGCAACCTGGAAGTGCCCCAATAAAAGAATATTACATACAAGTTTTTACATGAATGAAAATGAAAAACACTCATCTGACATAAAAACCCCCGGCTATTCAAACACGACGATCCAATATAATATATCCAGCAACACATAACACCATATGTCATCAACGTAAGTAAATATGTCCATCCCAATTGTCGTTGACATATAGCAACGAAACCGGCGATATCACATATTACACTTACGGTCACAGAAAAGAAAGTGTAAAACTACAACAGTTGGAATCCACAATCTGCATAGACATCGCATGCCTAATCTAATGAATTCCTTAGACATCGCATGCCTAACAATTATAAACCCCGCATTTTAGTCTCATTATCGAAAACTCTTTTCAATATCAAGTCGGGTAATTCAACAAGATTCCCGACATCATGATCGAATGCTCGTCGCAAACTTTAGTAGACGGCCGCACCCCCGATACCGTCGATGAAGTGCACCAAGGCGGAACACCGCTGCCGCGAGCACCCGAACGGATGCTTTCGGCGACGGGGTTCTCCTACAGTCACTTGGTCGGGGCTATAGGGTGAGGCTGTCTATTAAGTTTACCCGGCGAGTATCCGCGTACGCTACGTGATTGCGACGGACTTTTGATCACATCAAAATTCCGTGGCAACCGATCAAGTGAGACTAAACTGCTATGTTTATAACATTCATTCAGTTATCACATAACTTTTGTGAATTCCAATTGTTGTATCCAATTCCGGATAAATAGAAAATGTTAAACTTTCCGATCGAACAGTCAAACACCCAAGTTTTCCCAATACAGATCAATACATGAAATAAGTCTAAAAACATTCAGTTCGTGCCTCAGTACAAACGGTCCAGCCGTAGAAGGGTCAAGCCAACGCCTCACATGTGGCACGCCGTACTGCCCCAAACCCTAAGGTTCAAAGGGCAGTTCAAGACGGTCACATAATCGAGTTAAGGTTTGTTGTCTTCTAGAGGGTCCATCGCGTTACTTGCACTACTTAGAACGTCTTTAAACCACGGAAAAATCCAACACTTGGAAATTTCCCGACAGGGGAAAAAATTGGGTATTTATATCCGGTCGAACTTTTTAACATATCCAAAAATTATCCGGAAAGCCACATAGACAAAATCTGATACTCCGATCGAAACACCGAATCCCCAAAACAACCCCAGAAAATTCAACTCTTGAATAAACATTAAAAATTCCCATAAAATCCAGCACCAGACAATAGGAATTACTGTGCAAAAACCTAACAGTGATCTCATTTATTGGCCGCGGAACCGTCGCAGAAGCCAAGCTTCTGCCGCGGTTCCGCCGCACTGTAGCAGCTACAATAAAAAAAATTTGCATCGTAATTCTTAGTTTTCCCTGCTGAATTTTTTAGCAATTTTTAATTTGGAAAAATCCACGTTTTCAGAAAAAGTCCAGAGAGCGTGGAAAAATGGGGTTTCGGGTTCGATCGGACTTCAAACTCCGTCTGGACTTCGCCTAAGGCTTTAGCTAGGCTCTGATACCACTGTAGGGTTCCTAGGCACACACTAGAGGTCTCATAAGGCATCAACCATGCCAATTTCAAATTTTAACGGTGCCGAGAAACCCTAATACGGATCGTTGGCTAGATGTTTAGGCGAAAAACAAACTAGTTAACACTTAACTACAAGGATACGGAAATACAACCTTTGTAGATCCGGTCCTCCACCTTCATAGCTCCATGATGAAGTCCTCTCCGCTGTCCTCATGCAATCCCGGGCTCTAGCGTCGACTTCATCGGAGAAGAAGCGGGCTAGGTCATCGACGACATGCCGAAGATGATCTACGTCGAGGCATCGCTAGATCAAGCTCCAACTTCACCAAGTCTAGAAAACTTGTGAAGGAAACACACTCTACTACTTGGCAAGAGGTAGAGGATGAAGAAATAGGAAGTGGGTAGACTTTAGAATTGGATTTCTCACTCTTTTTCATCAATCACCATTGATGAAGTAAGCTTTCTTCTTTTAAGATGAAGAAGAAGAAGCTAATATAATCATAGAATAAAAAAAATTAACTTGAAAAGATAATCCCATTCATTCTTATCATAATAGTTACCATGGTTAAGTGTAGAGAATGAACCAAGGTTAAGTGAATGGTTAGGTTAGGCATGAAACAAAAATGGTGGACTTTTTCAAAACTTCATGAAGCTTCAATGTAAAACAAAGCAAGCCACCATTTCTTTTCTTTTGCCAAAATGAATGAATAAATAGATAATAAGTGAATAAACAAAACCCTAACCACTCTCACAACCATGGTTTAATCTTTACACAAATCCAAGTTAACATGTATCATCAAACATGACACAATCAAGTGCACAAAAGTATATCACATATACAACTTGTGCAATCTAAGTGAGAAAATCCATATAAAGTGAACCAATACTAGTTAATGCAAAGTAATATATCAAATATATAATTATACATTAAATCATTAAATCAACACTTGATTCAATGATCCGGTCATGTCGCACATAACCGACTAGTATCCAATGTATCGGCTTATCGAATCAATCCTTGATTCGATAACTAGGTTATATCGCATATAACCATTCGATACAATCATCGCGAGAATAGAATACGGTATCACATACACGCATTATTCTCGGTCCCGCACATATCTCATATGCGCTCCTATTTCGTTTCGCTTGAGCCAGGAAACCTCTGTGTAGGACTCTAAAGACTCGTCAATACGCCGGCAGCAGGTGATGATCATATCAAACACCCACAAGCCGCAAGCGGTCTGCTAAACGTAACGGCCACCCGGGTATTGAGCGATCAGAAGATCGACGAGCAAGCCCGCTCACACTCCAGTGAATCCAACCAGTAACACTACCGTACAGTCCGGTCTGATCGTCTGATATGTCACATATCTCGCCTAGGGGTGGTAAACGTCAGACCCCAATAGCTTAATAAGTCGTGTCGATATGAGGTCTATAACAGTTCGAGAAACTACTGGTAACACTTACCAGTAAATCTCAGCAACCCTGGCCAGGGATTTCCGGTCATAGCCAATCGAACACAGCGCAACATCAACTCCCTATACCGGGAGAGATGAATCCCCTCCTATCGCTCATTGCCTCCATGTGATTCAGGACTGTACCCAAAAACCACCGTTTTGCACGCCCTCTTGGACGTGGTAAGATGGAAATCAAAGCACAGTGGGAACCAGACAAGACTCTATGACGATCTCGGGTCAACAGACTACTCTGTACCAGTGTCACCAGAGAACTGCCATCTGACGTAAGGTATAATACCATCTGGGAGTTCTCGGCGAGTCCGTCCAGTGTACCCAGTCTCTACTGAGCACCCGTATATCATCTCTAATGTCAAACACCAATGGATATGGGATCATCCATCGCCCATCTGTATGGGTCGAGAAGGTATACGCTAGTCTACTCTGGTATATCGATGCCCTGTCTCGATACACCCACGACTAGGGACTTTGAAGGATGTACTTATGGACTACCATGTCCCCACTAGTATGATCCGCATCATAGTCCAGGTAGTCAAGTATACATCCTAAGGGCTTTACCAACATGTAACAGAGAGACAATCAGTATACACGTTAAGGTAAAGGGTAACCAGATAGCATACTATCATGTCGAGCAAGAAATTCCTCTCTATATATGACCAAGCATCCACTACAATATACATCCTATGTATAGTAATGGCCTCTAGGGCATACATATAACTAGCATTCCTGTTATGGCCAGTCGAGCATAGCGCAATATCAACCCCCAATACCGGGAGAGACGAATCCCCTCCTATCGCTCATTGCCTCCATGTGAATCGGGACTGTACCCAAAAACCACATGTTTGCACGACTCAGTAGTGCCGTGGTAGGGTGGAAATCAAAGCACAGTGGGAGACACACAAGACTCTATGACGATCTCGGGTCAACAGACTAAGCTGTACCAGTGTCACCAGAGAACTGCCATCTGACGTGAGGTATAATACCATCTGGGAGTTCTCGGCGGGTCTGTTCAGTGTACCCAGTCTGCACTGAGCACCCGCATACCATCTCTGATGTCAAACACCAATGGATATGGGATCATCCATCGCCCATCACATGGGTCGAGAAGATATACGCTAGTCTACTCTGGAATATCGATGCCCCGTCTCGATATTCCCACGACTAGGAACATTGAAGGATGTACTTATGGACTAACCAGGCCCCACTAGTATGATCTGCATCATAGTCCTGGAAGTCGAGTACACATCCTAAGGGCTTTATCAACATGTAACAGAGAGACAGAAAGTATACATGTTAAGATAAAGAGCAACCAGATAGCGTACTATCATGTCGAGCAAGAAAGTCCTACCTATATATGTCCCAGCATCCACTACAATATACATCCAATGTACAGTAATGGCCTCTAGGGCATACATATAACTAACAGTACCTTCAAAGAGAAGATTACAAACTCACATATCTCGCTCGCAGCCTTCCAAGTGATTACCTCACTATATGGCTACGTCCAAGAAAACCCTTCACAGATGGCAAGACCCATGACCGAAGTTTCTCTACCTGCCTAGCCATTAACACAATTGGCTACTGGTGAACGAAAGATCGCGTCCAAGCTAAATGGTCTAGTGCTGAATCATGTGAGAAAGGTCATGAAGATAATTGCAAAGTATCGACACAAGGAATACGGGGTGAATACTCAATAATCTGGGCGGAAGTGCCAAATTAAAGGCAACGAAACTAACTCGCTTTAAGGATTCATAAAAGGACCTAATATTCTAGGATAAGCTTCCCAAAACTCAACACGTCATTCATCGGAAAGTCCATAGGAATACATGATCTCCCACTGCGAACTCAAGTCTGCGACCATCACGGTCGGCATAAGAGCTCTGTCTGCACTGGGTTACTCTCACCCTGACTTGAATCAACTGGATTATCTCCGAAATCTCTAGACAAGCTGGGGTCCAAAAATCCTACTACGCAGAGTCAGAAAAAAAACAGACTGGTGATCGACACGACCTAACAACTAAACCTAAATGTTGCCAATTGGAGTGTCTCCTGATAACAGCTATCGAAGGAGAACCTTAACAATGGCAAGTGACGATCCCAACTGCCGACAACAATTAGTACGTACGCACAACTATATCCTCCAGAGTCGGTATAGCCCTCTCTCACAAAACCATCATCCAGCAGATGGAAAGATGGAGCTAAAGCTCAACCAGTACCCAAGGCTTGCTGAAGTTCCTGCCCAAGACGTCAAGCAAACAGGGTGCCTTCATTGGATACGACTCATGAAGGAACTCCGTGAAACGCACAAACTTAACAAAGAACAACTGAGCTAACAGAATATAACTGGACGACAAGCATCCGAATGGAGTCACACCCTGACTAAACCTGGATAGACACCATAACGAAATTCATGGAGATCTGCTCCCACTCCCACTTCGGAACGGTTAAAGGTTGCAACTCTCCAGCCGGTCTCAGATGCTCAACCATAGCACACCACAAGACAAGCACCTTGAAACGAAACCCGAAACTCCTCTTTACATCCCTGCCCACCTGTAACTATCTCAGCAGTCACGTCAATCTTGGTGGAACTTGAATGTGTATAGAGAGTTGACAGATGTGCTTACTCTAGTATTTCACGTCTCTACCCAATAGTATCATGTACACAAATGCGTCCCTAAATTTAGCACACCCTTGTTACAAATCAAGGACTCCGAATCATTACCCAGCCGAGTATGCTCAAGAATCTCTGACGAACGAGCATCGGCGGGCAGTGCCTCGCGAAAACGATTAAGGAAAAGTGGTCGGGCGCGGACATGAGCAAGATGTCCCCTCAGTAGAAGCGAACACAAGCTGTATTCAACGATCGCACAAGAACTGTAAATCTGCAGAAGACTATCTCAACAATCACAACCCGCTTCAGGAAGATGTACATTAAGCTCTAGTGGTCCGTGAAAATCTGACATGATTCTCGAACAAGTAGTGTCTCCAAACCTCCAACGCAAGACCACCGCGGCCATCTCCAGATCATGAGTGGGATATCCTGCTAGCACTTCCTCCAAGTGTAGGGAAGCAAAAGCGATAACTCTATAATGTCGCATCAGCGCAATATCGAGCCCAACTCCCGAAACATCACAGTTAAACAACAAAGTCGCCCGAACCAGAAAGCAAAGAAAGAACTGATGCAGTTGTTAACCGAGTCTTCAATTGCCGAAACTCCGCATACATGCCTCAGTCCAAAGAAAAGAAACCTCCTTTCCGGTCATTCCAGTCAACAGTGCAGCACTACACTAGCAATCCTGCACGAAACGGCGGTAAAAACCTGCTAAGCCCAAAAATCTGCGGACCTCCGTCCTATACACAAGTCTGGGCCTAATCTGTATGGCCTCGATCTTTCTCGGAACCATACGAAAACGGTCTCCCGTAATTACAAGACCTAGGAGTCAACACAAACAAGCCTGAGGAAACACTCCGAGAACCTAGCAAACCGCTGGGGCTCTCCCAACGTCTGCAAAACAAATCCTCAAGTGCTACTCCTGTCCCTCACGACACATTGAATAGACCAGAATGTCGTCAATAACCCAACAATAACTGGTCGTGGAACGGCCTGAAGAAATCTGGTTCATCATATATACGAATGCTGCTAGGGCATTGGTGAGTCCAATGACACCACTAAAACACACAAAGCCCATAGCACGCACAAGGCAGTCTTCGGAATGTCATCACTCCGAACCCGCAACAATGATGACCTGATCCCGAACAAACTTAGAAAATGTCTCACACTCTGGTGCTGATCGAAGAAATCGTCAATGCGAGGTAAAGGTTACCTATCCGCACCGTAAGCCGGTTCAATTGACGATCCATCAATACACAACCTCAATCTGTTTTCTTTCTCCTTGACGAACAGAAATAGGAGCTCCCTAATGCGAAACACTCAGACGCACAAGCCCCGCAACAAACAACTCTGCAGCTGATCCTTAAGCTCCTTAAGCTTCGCCGGCTCATCTGGAACAACGTCGGAAAACTCTGGCACGAAAGGAACCCGATCCAACAAACCAACTCTGGCTCCGGTATCACGAATGAACGCCAAGAATCCTTGACATCTTCTCCTTAAAACCAACTAGCGAAAAGGCTGAATTCAAGCTGTGAGAGGCGGCACCACTGTCCTCCCGCACAACAAGAACTGACTTTCCAGGAAAACAAAATGTGACTGTTTCCTCCCGGTAGTCCACAGACGCCTAGCACATAGATAACCAGTCCGTGCCTAGGAGAACGTCAAATCCAATATCTCTAGAAGGATCAAAACAACGGACGAATCTCTATTTCCTATCCGATTGGCACACGACCAAATTACGTGTCGCGCAACAAAAGAATCGCTGACAGAAGTTAACATAATAAATAGCTGAACTACCTAACACGACTCTCGTCCCAACCATGGCACAAGTGTGAAAAACAATCAAATACATCCAAAGAACATACGAATTAAGGATACCTGAAAACTCTGCAATGGACGTCCGCGCGTCCCGATGAGTAGAAGCAAACTCTCGTGTCTGCCCCCCACCCGCAACTGGCTGAACTCCTCCTCTGCTAACCTTCCCCTCTGAGCGAACCTTCCGCGTCCATGACCTCTCTATACATAAGCCTGACGTGGTGCTAAGGAACAATGTCTGACGAAGTGTTGAAGGCTCCGGCAACGAAAACATCCATGCGATGAATGCTGACCCTCCTAGGGATGAGAGCTGAACGACTGTCCTCGTCCTAAGCCTCTGCTACTCCCGCGACGGTCACGAAATCTGTCTCGACGACTAAGCCTCTGTCTCTGGGCTGGTACGGGTCCTCCACTGTCCCGGAACTCTCTGAGTCTCTGGAATATGTGTCTCGTCAACTGGGGCTGCATCCACTGGTGCTATGTAGGTGACGGACTGCTGCATGCTGATCGCAAGGAACAACTGGGTAACATGGGTGACAACCTCCTGTCGCTGCGCTCGAACGACCTCAACCAATGAACTCATCGTTTGGCGTATGTCCTGCATCTCTGCCACAAGCCTAGCGATACTATCTGTCGAAGGCGGATCCGTCTGCACCTGTGCAACTAGCGTGACATCCTGGTTAGTGCTCGTCTCACCCGAACCAACTCTGACCTCGACCCTCGCAGCATCACTCTGAGTCCCCATAGTCATCGGTGGCAAGGCTATAAATAGAAATAAGATTCGATAAGAACACGGAAATCGAATCATAAAGATATGAATCATCAAGAAAGGAATTTCAAGCAATGTACTTAGGTCACTTTAGGCGGAGTACCGTATCGTGAGTATGCTGCAGACAAACACACACTACGTAACTCTGCTTAAGCTACCTACTCCATCATACCAAGGTCATCCTACACTCCGAAAGGTAAAAACCAAGCACTCTGATACCAACTTTGTCATGACCCGAAAATTGGCACGTGACGACCCTAATACAACGCAACGTCTACAGGCGTAACGCAGTAAAAGAAAGCCAAAACCCAGAAATCTAAACCATTAAAAGACAAGAAAAGATAAGAAACATTCTTTAAAACTCTTTGAAATCACAACCCAAATTCTTTAAAAAGTCCAACTTTTCTTTCTTTAAAATTTTGGCAGCACCTCCTTTGTAAAAACTAGCCCCAAAAATGGGTACAACATAAATATAAATAAAGCATTCCCAAACGGGAGCAAATACATGCCCAAAGGCGGAAAACAACCACCACAAAAAATATACGACGCCGTAGCGAAGAAATAAAAGACAATAGAAAAGAAACTGTATAAAAGACAACAAGTCACAAATAATATACAATATCGTCCTCACCAAGTCTCTAAGTCAACAAGAAAATATAATAGATGGAGAGTACAAGGATACAACGAATATACAATACAACAATACGGATAACCACAAAACCCACCTAAGCAAAACTGCACTCTATGAGCTGAAGCGGTATCCGCAAATAAAGATGATCGGATAGGTGAATATCCTGCCTCAACTACTCTGGGGAACACCCTGCAAAACAACTGTGGCACAACGGCGGTGAGTTTCCAACTCGTGAATAGTAAATAACACATGCAGGTAATCGCAAGTATGCACGTACATCGTGAATCTAACATATGCAATTAATAGCAATAAAAGATCATATGAATGCAATAATCATGAAAAGTACACTAGCAGGTACAATTAATACATGAAACAATAATAATATGACAATCTTTATGCAATAATCATGCAATAATGATATGAAAATGTATATATGCAACAGTCATGCAAGGTACTCTAGCAGGTACAACTAACATATGAAGTAATGCATAAACAATAAAGGTGGAGTATGGAATGAAATATGCCATTTCCATGGAATCCTAACATCGTGGTAGGATCAAAATCCATTAATACAATCCAAATCCCAATTCCTCAAATCTGCCCCCAAATTGGCTCTCATATCATATAAGTCTAACAAATCTTTAATGTACAATATCGAATAAATCTCCTATATCCTGAATGTACAAAACCAAGTGAATCTCATATATCCTTTATGTACAATATCAAGTAAATGCCATATGTCCTAAATCCAATATCAAGTGAATCTCTTATAACCTAGGTATATTTGCATAAATAAATATGATGAAGTATATGAATTGATATCGATACACATATATTAGCGTCCCATTCCACTAATATTGGTGTAAAGGCATATATAACAGCTTCCTATTCCATTGTTATATATATAGGAGTAAAAAGAAATATCATGAAACCAATGTGTCAAGCATCGAAACAGAAATGCTGATCTATCAGGTGCTGTCACCAAGACTGGCACCCTGATAGGTACGTATCAAACGCTATACCGAAAGCTCGAGTGCCTAGCTCTGACCCTCGCCTTTCGACGTATCCATACGTACATAACTCCCGTCGCTATCCCTATGATAACCGCCGAGTCATAGGTAATGTCACCGGTAGGTACTTGCCCACCTTCCAGGCTCAATCGGCATGGACCATCGATCATTCTAGCCGAGGGGAACCGTACCGGGCCCCTCCATGTACTCTCATACAGCACCCGACCCTCGTATGGAGTATATAATTGTTAGTTATATGTATGCCCTAGAGGCCATTACTATACATAGGATGTATATTGTAGTGGATGCTGGGACATATATAGGGAGGACTTTCTTGCTCGACATGATAGTATGCTATCTGGTTGCTCTTTACCATAACGTGTACACTGATTGTCTCTCTGTTACATGTTGGTAAAGCCCTTAGGATGTGTACTTGACTACCTGGACTATGATGCGGATCATACTAGTGGGGACATGGTAGTCCATAAGTACATCCTTCAAGGTCCCTAGTCGTGGGTGTATCGAGACGGGGCATCGATATACCAGAGTAGACTAGCGTATACCTTCTCGACCCATACAGATGGGCGATGGATGATCCCATATCCATTGGTGTTTGACATCAGAGATGATATACGGGTGCTCAGTGGAGACTGGGTACACTGGACGGACTCACCGAGAACTCCCAGATGGTATTATACCTTACGTCAGATGGCAGTTCTCTGGTGACACTGGTACAGAGTAGTCTGTTGACCCGAGATCATCATAGAGTCTTGTGTGGTTCCCACTGTGCTTTGATTTCCATCTTACCACGTCCAAGAGGGCGTGCAAAACGGTGGTTTTTGGGTACAGTCCCGAGTCACATGGAGGCAATGAGCGATAGGAGGGGATTCGTCTCTCCCGGTATAGGGGGTTGATGTTGCGCTGTGTTCGATTGGCTATAACCGGAAATCCCTGGCCAGGGTTGCTGAGATTTACTGGTAAGTGTTACCAGTAGTTTCTCGAATTGTTATAGACCTCATATCGACACGACTTATCGAGCTATTGGGGTCTGACGTTTACCACCCCTAGGCGAGATATGCGACATATCAGACGACGAGACCGGACTGTACGGTAAGTGTTACTGGTTGAATTCACTGGAGTGTAAGCGGGCTTGCTCGTCGATCTTCTGATCGCTCAATACCCGGGTGGCCGTTACGTTTAGCAGACCGCTTCGGCTTGTGGGTGTTTGATATGATCATCACCTGCTGCCGGCGTATTGACGAGTCTTTAGAGTCCTACACAGAGGTTTCCTTGCTCAAGCGAAACGAAATAGGAGCGCATATGAGATATGTGCGGGACCGGGAATAATGCGTGTATGTGATACCGTATTTCATTCTCGCGATGAATGTATCGAATGGTTGTATGCTATATAACCTAGTTATCGAATCAAGGGTTGATTCGATAAGTCGATACATAGTATACTAGTCGGTTGTGTGCGACATGACCGGATCATTGAATCTAGTGTTGATTTAATGATTTAAAGCATAATTATATATTTGATATATTACTTTCAATTAACTAGTATTGGTTCACTTTAAATGGATTTTCTCACTTGGATTGTGCATATTGTATATGTGATATACTTTTGTACACAAGTTTGTATCATGTTTGATGATACATGCTAACTAGGGTTTGTGTAAAGATTGAACCATGGTTATATGAATGGTTAGGGTTTTGTTTTCTTATTCATTTATTTGTTTATTTATTCATTTTTGGCAAAAGGAAAATGGTGGCTAATTTGGATATATGTTGAAGCTTCATGAAGCTTTGACTTAGTCACCATTTTTGTCTTCATACCTAACCTAACCATTCACTTAACTTGAGTTTAGTCTCTACACTTAACCATGGTTGATTATGATAAGTATTCTTTTATTTTCTATTTTCCAAAAATAACTTATCATATTCATTATCTTCTTCTTCTTCTTCATCTTCAAAGAAGAAAGCTTACTTCATCAATGGTGATTGATAAAAAAGAGTGAGAAATCCAATTCTAAAGTCTACCCACTTCCTATTTCTTCATCCTCTACCTCTTGCCAAGTAGTAGAGTGTGTTTCCTTCACAAGTTTTCTAGACTTGGTGAAGTAGGAGCTTGATCTAGCGATGCCTCGACGTAGATCATCTTCGGCACGTCGTCGATGACCTAGCCCGCTCTTTCTCCGATGAAGCCGACGCTAGAGCCCGGGATTCGATTTGGACAGCGCAGAGGACTTCATCACGGAGCCTAGGAGGTGGTGGACCGGATCTACAAAGGTTGTAGTCACTTTCCCTTAGCATTTAATTCGATTACATGCTTGCTTCGCCTATATATCTAGCCAACGATCCGTATTAGGGTTTCTCGGCACCCGTAATTTTTGAAATTGGCATGGTTGATGCCTTGTGAGACCTCATTAGAGTGCCTAGGAACCTTACAGTGGTATCAGAGACTAGCTAAAGCCTTAGGCGATGTCTAGACGATGTTTGAAACCCGATCGAACCGAAAACCCAACCCGGAAAATGCTCTCTGTACTTTTTCTAAAATCGTGGTTTTTTCCAAATTAAAAATATGCAGAAAAACCAGCAGGGATATCTAAGAGTTACGGTGAATTTTGATGACCTAATTCGATCATTACGCCGCGGATCCGCGGCACGAGCATGGCTCGTGCGGCTGATCCGCGGCCGTTTTGTCGTATTGTTCATCGAAATTTGTACCATAATCAATAATAGTCAGTGCTGGTTTTCCTGGGAATATTTTAATATTTATTCCAGAGTTTTATTTTCTGGGTTGTTTTTGGGGATTCGGTGTTTCGATCGGAGTATCAGATTTTGTCTATGAGGCTTTCCGGATAAATTTTAGAATATGTTAAAAAGTTCGACCGGATATAAATACCCAATTTTTCCCCTGTCGGGAAATTTCCAAGTGTTGAATTTTTCCATGGTTTAAAGACGTTCTAAGTAGTGCAAGTAACGCGATGGACCCTCTAGAAGACAACAAACCTTAACTCGATTATGTGACCGTCTTGAACTGCCCTTTGAACCTTCGGGTTTGGGGCAGTACGGCGTGCCACATGTGAGGCGTTGGCTTGACCCTTCTACGGCTGGACCGTTGGTACTGAGGCACGAACTGAATGTTTTTAGACTTGCTTCATGTGTTGATCTGTATTGGGAAACCTTGGGTGTTCGAATGTTCAATCGGAAAGTTTAACATTTTCTGTTTATCCGGAATATGATACAACAATTGGAATTCACAAAAGTTATGTGATAACTGAATGAATGTTATAAACATAGCAATTTAGTCTTACTTGATCGGTTGCCACGGAATTTTGATGTGATCAAAAGTCCGTCGCAATCACGTAACGTACGCGGATACTCGCCGGGTAAACTTAATAGACAGCCTCACTCCATAGCCCCGACCAAGTGACTGTAGGAGAACCCCGTCGCCGAAAGCATCCGTTAGGGTGCTCCCAGTAGCGGTGTTCCGCCTTGGTGCACTTCGTCGACGGCGTCGGGGGTGCGGCCGTCTACTGAAGTTTGCGACGAGCATTCGATCAGGATGTCGGGAATCTTGTTGAATTGCCCGACTTTATATTGAAAAGAGTTTTCGATTTTGAGACTAAAATGCGGAGTTTATAATTGTTAGGCATGCGATGTCTAAGAAATTCATTTGGTCAGGCATGCGATGTCTGAGGTGGTTGCGGATTCCAACTGTTGTAGTTTTACACTTTCTTTTCTGTGACCGTAAGTGTAATATGTGATATCGCCGGTTTCGTTGCTATATGTCAACGACAATTGGGATGCGCATATTTACTTACGTTGATGACATGTGATGTTATGTGTTGCTGGATATGTTATATTGGATCGTCGTGTTTGAATAGCCGGGGGTTTTTATGTCAGATGAGTGTTTTTCATTTTCATTCATGTAAAAACTTGTATGTAATATTCTTTTATTAGGGCACTTCCAGGTTGCGGAAGATGTCACCGTTTGTATATTATTTACTTTTCCGCACTAGGATAGACACATGGAGGGGAGCACAAGTAACCGGGTTCTGGAGTCCAGTGGGAGACCAACTCGAGGAGTCGAGTCCGGGTCTACTAACTCCAGAATTGGTAGGGTTGCTTGCCGCTCTCGTAGGGGTCTAGGGGTGTGGGATTGGCTATTCATCACGACCGTGGAATCCGTGTTTTATACTGGCTCGTATTGAAAACACGGACGTCCTAGTATATCCAATATTTCATATGTTTCTTCTGCTGCGATATTTGTGATGTGATCATGTGATGTTCTCTGATAGATACTTTATATAGTATATATGATATATTATATAGACGTTACTTATGTTTTACACCCGCGCTAGCCCTGCCCCGCTCTGCCGTTAGTTACCTAACCTAACGGTGCACGAGGGGACATCGAGGCGAATGCGGATGGCATAAGTGTACGTCGTATTTATCTGTGATGTTTAGGTACTTAAATGATGGGACTTCATTAATGAGATTAATGAAATAAAAGAAACCTAAGATGTTGTAGAATCGAATTTCAAAAATAAAACAGGTAGCTACAGTTCTTGCTTTGCACAGCGGTATATGTGATATATCCTGCACCTTATTCGATAAGGAAAGGACCGAGATCCATTCACCGGGAGTGACTCCTTTAGCAATAACTGGCAGATGCTACACACTTTGTTTGTCTTTTGATTGCTTTTAAGAGTTTTTGCTTTGCACAGTGATATATATGATATATCCCGCACCTCATTCGACGAGGAAAGGACCGACGATCCCTTCACCGGGTGTGACTCCTTTAGCAAAACTAGAAAAGCTTCAAAAACACTCCATTTTTAAAATCATTTGATTCTACAACGATATCAAGTTCATTACGCAATAGGTTTTCAGAAAAACCTGTCGTAGCCCTCCGTCATTTCAGATAAGTACTAGTTAGTATTCGTGCTGCGGTTGTTTGGCCTCCGTCAAGGCGTAGTGTACGGTAGCTAACTAGTGCTTATCTGCTTGCATATGATGTGATTGGATTAGGGTATTCGTACGGCGTTGTTTGGCCTCCGTCAAGGGTCATGCGGGTGGGTTTAATTCAATCAGGAAATGACGGGTTGAACTTGACTAGCGTACTATGGGTTGTTTGGCCTCCGTCAAGGTCATAGGACGCTAGGGGCAAAATATTATCGGGAATTTCAAGTGTTGAAATTTGCAATGAGATTGCATACCTTCTATGAGATAGTTGGATCCCGATACCCGCTGCGAGTAAGAGTTACTCCTGGGAGAGTTTTATACATTACAATTAGCCGATCAAGTAGGTGTCTAGAAAGGTGTTAACGAGGTTACGCCTCTGGGAAAACGAGGTTTACATTAATTAGGTTCGTGCGAAAGCACGGGGGACCTCCCTCAAAGTACCGACACTGGCCTGGCTGAAAGATTGGCGAACTTGTAGTGTGTAATTAATCCCGGCTAGTCTTTCCTTTTAGGGTTTGAAGGAAGATTTGATAAAAAGCAGTGGGAGCCATCCTGATTAGATAAAATAATAACCAATCTATTCTTGCAAGAGCGCACGCTGAGTGTTTTCTTCTCTCTCTCTCCAGGTAGCGACCATATCACGTCTTAATCAAGATAATAATACGGATTATTGACCGAACCCGCTTGTTATACTGAGCTGGGGAACGTTGGTCCCGCTCCAACTTATAATTGTTAGAAGACAGAGCAGGAAATTGGGGAATACCAGAATTCCCATGCCGCCCAAACGAAGAGAGTGCATGCTGATGCATCATCTTCGGGTGTGTTCATTATACAGAACTGTTTCTCAGTATTCTTTACGTCCTGGGTATGTGATACCAGATCAGGATCCCGCATATGTAATTTGTTACATGGGCTACAGATAGGTAAAGAATTGAGAACGGGTGATAAGTTTCATGAGGCAGAAAATTGGGCAAGAGTTGCAGCCAAGTCTGTTGGTCACTGTCACCCTGTATTACCAATACATTGATTCTGAACGAATGTTATTAGATACCGAACCTGATATACAAAATCATATCAGTCTCTTTACTAGTAAAGAAAGGATATAATTTTGTATTGATGGATAATGTTTTTGAACATTTCCTATATCAAAAGTTGATCGGTTCAGGCACGTTATCTAAAAGCATTGATGTTCTAAATCAAACTACAGTTCTTTAGTATACGGAACACACACAAGAGGAAGAGTTCAGAAATGAACAAATCCTTCTTGAGGCATTGTAGACTGGGTCATATCAATGCGATCCGACTGGCTGAAGTTACATTTTAGATGCATATTTAAATCAGTTTGAATTTACATCTTGTGAAACTTGCCAGTCATGTCACAGAGATAAGATGACCATAGCTCCGTTTACTGGAAACAGAGAAAGAGTTAGTGAACTCTTGGGATGATACATGTTGATGTATGTAGGTCCCCTGTCTACATTTGCCAAGACCAGTTCTTTATACTTCATTAAATTCTCTGATGATCTCTTTTGATTCAGACATATGTTCCTGTTGAAACACAAGTCCGAACCTTTTGAGATATTCACAGAATATAAGTTAGAAGTAGAGAACCAATAAGGGTATAAGTATTATGTCTTATGATGAGATCAAGGAGGAGAATACTTGTGCACGGAATTCCTGGACTATTCTAAAGGAGAATGAGATTCTCTCTCAGCATTACTCCTCCGTATACACCATAACACGATGGTATATCGGGGCGGAGCAATCACACCCTATATGATAAGGTGTGCTCTATGATGAGTATTACTGAGTTACCTATTTCCTTTTGGGAGTTGTGCACTTGAGAAGCTGCATACCTATTGAATAGGGTTCCAATCAAATCAGTTGCCTACCATTTCATATGTGATATGGAAAGGGAAGAGCCCATATCTTAAGTTGGTTAAGATTTGAGGTTGTCCGGGCTATATCTAAAAGCATAATCCGGACAGGCTCGAGGCAAGGTCTGTAATGTAGAACTGGAAAGGTTCCAGCCATACAAACTACAGCAGCTGATTTGATAAAACCAAAGGATTCAATAGTTACCAACGAACCTCAGCCTCTCCGCCGATCTAGTAGGGTTTCTCACCCACCTGAGAGATACTTTGGTTTCTCTATGACAGTGGGAGCGAGGATTGAATCATGAGATGATGACCCAACTAGTTTCGACCTGGCCATCAGGAGTGGGACTCTGTAAGAATGGCTGGATGCTTAGTGATCTGAGATGGAATCCTTATACACCAACAAAGTATGGACTTTGGTTGCTATATCTGAAGGGTTAAATCCCCATCAGGAGCAAGTATATCTTGAGAAGATTACTTGGTGTAGATGGAAAAGTTGAGACTTTCAAAGCTAGACTTGTTAAAGGTTTTCGTCATCGACCAGGCGTGGATAATGATGAAACCTTTTCCAGTACCTATGCTTAAGTCCATCCACATCCTACTTGTCACGGCTACATACCATGACTACGATATCTGGTGGTTGGGTGTCATGACTGCTTTTCTAAATGATGTTTTAGAAGAGTGCGTCTATAAGTACACAGCCAGAGGGCTTCGTAGACAGTGAGAGCAGCGGAAACGTGTGCAAGATACTTTATAGGATTAAAGCAGGCATCGCGGAGTTGGAACATCTGTTTTGATGGATTAGTCAAAGAGTTTGACATCATCAAAATGGTAAATGAACTTTGTATAAACAAAAAGGTAGTAGGGAGTATGGTCGTGATCCTCGTAGAGTACGTGGATGACATACTCTTGATAAGAAAGGAGTTTCTTATGCTACGCTCGATCAGTATCCGTTTATCACAATGATTCTCCACATAGGATCAAAGTGATACCTACTAAATCCTGGATTTTGGATCTATGAGATAGATCTAATTGGATGTTAGGATTCTCACTAGTTATAGTGAGATGGTATCAACCGATCCTGGGGAGAATCACTGGAAGAGTCCCAGGGTGATAAAGACAACTGAATGTCGGTCACAGGCATTGTCTTTACCCTCAGTAAAGGGACGGTATGTTGGAAGAGTTCCAAGCTAGATACCGTGACATACTAGACGATAAAGGCAGGATACATCGCTACTTAAGATGCTACCAAGGAGGATGTTTGGGTGTATATTGGTTCATGAGATGAACTACGTTCCAACCATTGTGAGACAATGGAGTTGTGGTTTATGCCAAGGAACGTCCGTCCCATCAGTGATCCAGGCATATTCTGAGGCGGTATCACCTGATCCGGGAGATAGTTGATCGCCGGGAGATCGAGGTCAGGAGAGTTGACACGAAGAACAACACAGCGGATCCACTCACAAAGGCCTGTTCCCAGAAAGACTTTTATGGGATGGTTAAGTATGAGATACTACAACCACTGCTATCAGATGGCCCTAGTGCAAGTGGGAGATTGTTAGTTATATGTATGCCCTAGAGGCCATTACTATACATAGGATGTATATTGTAGTGGATGCTGGGACATATATAGGGAGGACTTTCTTGCTCGACATGATAGTATGCTATCTGGTTGCTCTTTACCTTAACGTGTACACTGATTGTCTCTCTGTTACATGTTGGTAAAGCCCTTAGGATGTGTACTTGACTACCTGGACTATGATGCGGATCATACTAGTGGGGACATGGTAGTCCATAAGTACATCCTTCAAGGTCCCTAGTCGTGGGTGTATCGAGACGGGGCATCGATATACCAGAGTAGACTAGCGTATACCTTCTCGACCCATACAGATGGGCGATGGATGATCCCATATCCATTGGTGTTTGACATCAGAGATGATATACGGGTGCTCAGTGGAGACTGGGTACACTGGACAGACTCGCCGAGAACTCCCAGATGGTATTATACCTTACGTCAGATGGCAGTTCTCTGGTGACACTGGTACAGAGTAGTCTGTTGACCCGAGATCGTCATAGAGTCTTGTGTGGTTCCCACTGTGCTTTGATTTCCATCTTACCACGTCCAAGAGGGCGTGCAAAACGGTGGTTTTTGGGTACAGTCCCGAGTCACATGGAGGCAATGAGCGATAGGAGGGGATTCGTCTCTCCCGGTATAGGGGGTTGATGTTGCGCTGTGTTCGATTCGCTATAACCGGAAATCCCTGGCCAGGGTTGCTGAGATTTACTGGTAAGTGTTACCAGTAGTTTCTCGAATTGTTATAGACCTCATATCGACACGACTTATCGAGCTATTGGGGTCTGACGTTTACCACCCCTAGGCGAGATATGCGACATATCAGACGACGAGACCGGACTGTACGGTAAGTGTTACTGGTTGGATTCACTGGAGTGTAAGCGGGCTTGCTCGTCGATCTTCTGATCGCTCAATACCCGGGTGGCCGTTACGTTTAGCAGACCGCTTCGGCTTGTGGGTGTTTGATATGATCATCACCTGCTGCCGGCGTATTGACGAGTCTTTAGAGTCCTACACAGAGGTTTCCTTGCTCAAGCGAAACGAAATAGGAGCGCATATGAGATATGTGCGGGACCGGGAATAATGCGTGTATGTGATACCGTATTTCATTCTCGCGATGAATGCATCGAATGGTTGTATGCGATATAACCTAGTTATCGAATCAAGGGTTGATTCGATAAGTCGATACATAGTATACTAGTCGGTTGTGTGCGACATGACCGGATCATTGAATCAAGTGTTGATTTAATGATTTAAAGCATAATTATATATTTGATATATTACTTTGCATTAACTAGTATTGGTTCACTTTAAATGGATTTTCTCACTTGGATTGTGCATATTGTATATGTGATATACTTTTGTACACAAGTTTGTATCATGTTTGATGATACATGCTAACTAGGGTTTGTGTAAAGATTGAACCATGGTTATATGAATGGTTAGGGTTTTGTTTTCTTATTCATTTATTTGTTTATTTATTCATTTTTGGCAAAAGGAAAATGGTGGCTAATTTGGATATATGTTGAAGCTTCATGAAGCTTTGACTTAGTCACCATTTTTGTCTTCATACCTAACCTAACCATTCACTTAACTTGAGTTTAGTCTCTACACTTAACCATGGTTGATTATGATAAGTATTCTTTTATTTTCTATTTTCCAAAAATAACTTATCATATTCATTATCTTCTTCTTCTTCTTCATCTTCAAAGAAGAAAGCTTACTTCATCAATGGTGATTGATGAAAAAGAGTGAGAAATCCAATTCTAAAGTCTACCCACTTCCTATTTCTTCATCCTCTACCTCTTGCCAAGTAGTAGAGTGTGTTTCCTTCACAAGTTTTCTAGACTTGGTGAAGTAGGAGCTTGATCTAGCGATGCCTCGACGTAGATCATCTTCGGCACGTCGTCGATGACCTAGCCCGCTCTTTCTCCGATGAAGCCGACGCTAGAGCCCGGGATTCGATTTGGACAGCGCAGAGGACTTCATCACGGAGCCTAGGAGGTGGTGGACCGGATCTACAAAGGTTGTAGTCACTTTCCCTTAGCATTTAATTCGATTACATGCTTGCTTCGTATAAGTGCACGGCGGCGCCCCGGCCGTCAATCCGACGCCGGAATGCGGAAGCGGTGAAAAACTTAAATTTTGCGGACTTAGCAAACCGGCACCACCGCGCACTAAACACCCGGATCGTTAACCATTAACAAGTCTAAGCAAACTAGAAGATGGGTTAGAGATATACCGACGATCCAAGTCCTCCGGTCTTCTCGTCATGGTCCCGATCTCCTGCGGAAAAGTCCCGTCTCCTCCTCGTCGCCGGAAGTGCACCACATCGCCTTCTTCGTTTACGGGCTCCCACCTCAATGCCAAGGCAACTCGGGCACGAAGCCGGCTACTCGACGTGCCCAAGATTCGCTGTAGAATGTGTAGTGAGCTATTGTCTCATTTTGGGGTTTGGAGTTGTGCCATTTTGTGGAGGAAAAGAGAGGAACCCTTTTGGAAAGGAGCTAGAGAACTTTTCTAGCAAACATGAGAAGAAAAATACCACACTACCAAATGAATCAAAAACCATCCCCCAAAAGTGGCCGGCCCCCCATTTTCTTTTTTGTGATTGGAGAGAGAAAAAGAAAGGTCAAGGGGGAGTGGTTGAACCATCATACAAGGGAGTGTCAAGTTATGATGTGAAGAAATGATAGCTAGGTAAGTCCAACACTCAAAACAACCATCAACATAACCAAAGTCAATCCATCATGAGAAGGAGAAGTCAATGATGGTGCTCATCATGAAAACCATCATGATGCAACAAGATGCAAAGAACCCCCTCCACAAATGCCTATTTGCAATAATGCAAATAAGCCCTCCTCCACCAAACTTCGGCCAATGAACGGAACAATGGAAATCGGCCGTAACGGAAAGCAAACTGGCAACTCCAGAAAACAGGTCCCGTAATAAATTACAGGAAAACCCCGATACTGTGCATACACACCCGCATCTGTATTTCGACCGAAATACAAATGCAATGAGACAAAATCTACACTGTACTATACTAGGATCCGGCTTATACCAAAACCGGCTAGTAATATCTGTTCGATCCTGATCCGTGCAATACCGCACGTATCTGATCGAACCCTGCCATATAACCATACGGCCTATAATACAAACTGTCCGATCCTGATCCGTGCAATACCGCACGTATCTGATCGGACCTAGCCATATCTCCATACGGCCTCTACAACCTTTCGCCCGAAAGCTGAGTAACTGAAATGTGGGGGACTCTAAAGACTCGTCAACACCTTGGTTGTGGATTTAACCACTAGCACGTCAGAGGTATAAGCCAATACGTGACGGGCTACCAGGTACTGACCAAATGGGACGTCGATGAGGAAGCTCACCCCGACACCCAACTGAGCCTGTCAGTGACAATATCCGTGCAGTCCGGTCCGTTCGTCTATGAGCATCGCATGGCGGGCCTAGGGGGTTGGTAAAAGTCAGACCCCCAAAAGCGGTACAAGTCGTGTCGGAGTGTAGCCCAGAACACCCTGAGATACTACTGGAATACCTACCAGTAAATCTCCTTGCCTTGGCCAAGGACTTTGTGTAATGGCTCTCCTAGACACAGCACGACCTCACCCCCAATACCGGGAGAGACGAACCCCTGAAGATACGCTCACTGCCTCCATGTGGCTCGGGACTGTACCCAACTAAAACCTGTTTGCACGACTCCTTTGAGCCGTGGTAGGGTAGTAATCAAAGTACAGTGGGAACTCACACGAGACAAATGACGATCCCCAGGTCGATGAACTAACCTGCACACATGTCACCAGGGAACTGCCATCTGACGTCTGGTATATGACCAACTAGCATGTTCCCGGCGAGTCCTGTCCGGTGTACTCATAACCCAATGAGCACCTGTATACATCTTAGGTGATCCAACTGACACCAGTGGCTTGTGAGACCGGCCACCGCCCCTCGTCGGGGTCTCGACTGTATACACTAGTCTACTAATGGAGTATCGATGCCCAGTCTCGAAACTCCCACGACTAGGGACCTTTTAAGGATATGCTTGTAGACCCCCAGCTCCCACTTATATGATCGCCCTCATACTGCTGGTGGTCAAGCAAGAATCCTAGGGGCTCTATCAACGTGTAATAGCGACGTGTCAGGTCACCTAAAGCAGTACACGATGATAAAGGTAAACCAGATAGCATACTATCATCTCGAGTAAGACTGTCCTACCGGGATAGGTCCTCCCTCAATCATTACAATCACGTACCTGTGACCTAATAATTGACTCTGAGGGCACTATCTCCAACAATCTCCCACTTGCACTCAAGGCTAATTATTGCGATGTCGCATACTCACAGCCCGTGTGATACCGAACATCCAACTCCTCTACTAGTCAGTCTCACAAAGCTCGTTTGCGGAACTATTGCGTTCGAGGAATAGTCTCAGTGAGTGGATCCGCTTAGTTGTTTCTTTCTATGTCTCTCTATATCTCAAGTTCGCGGAGAAACCCATCTCCCGAAATGAGCAATACCTGTCTTAGAATGTGTCTGGATGTCTGATGGGACATTGCTCATAAATAAACTCCAAATCCAAACTTCTTAGACTGTATCGTCAACTGAACTTAATCAGTATCCTGCGCGCCATGCCTCCCTCAGTATTGCCTTGGACCACCTGTCCAAAATACTGCCCCTCATCAGAAGGAAAACTATAACTCTGACAACCTCCTTGTCGTCCATGTCACCTTGGAAGCCTGGAATGATAACTGTTTCCCGAATGAGGCTGTCGTTATCATATCCCTAGAACATCCACTTATGTTCTAAAACTGCTTCCGACCGTTTCTCCAGGATTGGATCAATGTCAACTTATTGCATCTAGTGCAAGAACAACATCTGGTGTGGTACTTGACATCTCATGATTGACTCAATTGCCTGAGCAAGTGATCTGCCAATCATGCACGTCCCTCTCCCCTTTAGTCTGTAAGACACCTTTGGAGAGGGCGACTCCATTACCTGCAGGTACACTACCGTGCCAGGAGTCGACCATCCTAAATACTCTTAGAATGCTGTCAAGTACCCTGATTGGGAAACCACCCAAATCTAGATCTAAAACCATAGATCCAGTAACCAGTATGTCTGATATAAAATCCATTTCCTTTGTGGAGAAACAACTGTGTGACGACCAAAGTATAACCGATCGTAGTGTAGGAGTTTCTTTTCCTACTCTGTGTATATCATCCAAATACCAGGATATCACACCCTACTACCTTCTCAACAGATCCATCCCCTATTCTGATGAAGTCAAACCCATGACTGTCACGTCAGAAATAGATGATCTATCTCCGCTACATCTGCTCTAGTCTATAAATAGACATAAGCAACCTGTCCACCAATGCTTCCGCTGCTCCCACTGACTACGACAACCCTCTGGCAGAGTCATATAGACGTACACTTCTAAAACTGGTTTAGAACGACGCTATACTCATCCTCCCGCCGGGTCTCGTAACCTGGAACAACAGCAATGGCAATTGTGGGTAAACAAGAACTTCCCTATCACCGTCCTTGAGGCTACCGTAGTGCCTCTCGGGTGCCTGAAGTTACCCACCTTATCTGCGGAGTGGCCAATGGAATGTCAAACCGGATTGAATCTTAAGGTTCCTTATCAAATCTTCAGTAATCGTTTGTGGTTCTGGAATCACTTCCAGTTCTACCATACTCCCACTACCGTTTTCTGAAAAAATCCATTTTTAATAAAACTGTGGCGAGTCTAGAACAATATCGCTATTGTTCATCCAGATGGTAGAAAGTCAACCCTCGTCATAGCCTGGGTCAACCCACAAACAGCCATTACAGAAACGTGCTTTGAGTTGTCCAGTGTCTGGTTTTAATCATAAACCGGACAACTCCCCGTACCTTAACATCGTTAATATATGAACCGTTCTATATCCAATATAGAAACAGAGGCACTGATTTAATTGAACCAGATTCAAATCATGCAGCTGTCCCCAGCGCATGTCAACTAAATGGAAGGAGGCCGATCAGCGTTACTCAACTTAGGAATACTTCCAATTATGAGTAACCTGAAAGAGAAGCAAGATCTCTTTATCATTACTATCAACTGAATACCATACACAAGTATCTACATCTTCGATCTCTTTGAAGAATCCCGATACTTGCTACACCTGGTTCTCTACTCTATTCAAATACCTATAACTTCTCCAAATTCGGACCCTATGTTTCCACGAAACACCTGTCTAAAAACTAGAGAAGTCATAAGTAAACTGAATGTAGTACGAGGACCAACCCCTCTGTCCTGATGGACCCTGGACAACATACAATACTCTGTATAAGTCCCTTGAGTCTGATAACTCATTCACTGTGTGTCGTAGGTTAAAAAACTGTACCTTTATGGTTAAGAAGAATTACACCGCTGTTTAATACTCCTTACCTAACCATCCACTGATATAGGTAAATGTCGTAGACATAATTTCAAAAAGTATATCTCACTCTATTTGAAAATAGACGTACAGATATATCGATTTGAAATTGGTGCATAACAGCGGATATTCAAAACCAAATATTTGCCGACCGGCAAACAACCCTGGTGACTTCCTCAAATATCACCGATTACAACGAATCCCGATACAATGAGGATGATCACCCGATTCCCAATAACTTACTCCCACTCATCATCTGTAAAACCATACAGATGTGAGAATCATACTTGGTAAATACATGCCCTGGAGCAAGTGTCTAACTGGGAAATCAGTTTTCCTTTAACATTACACAGTGAAACTGAAACATTGAAATGTTCCGATGGGGTATTCTGGTATTCCTAGTAATGCCTCTTCTAGATTCACGACTATAACCGTATAGTTCTTTGCCACCTCTCCAAATCCCTTCATATGTCTTTAGTCTTTACCTTCTGCACACCCTTTTAGGCCAAATGGTTTTCTTCCTTCCCTACCGTTCGGCACCAGCCTATGGTTTGGAAGAAGACTATCCAATAAGCATAATGGGTGTACTGTCCCAATCCTAGGAACACTCGCAATGAGAGAGGGTGAAGATAAAAGACAACCGAATAAACCTTATTCCTATTTCTCCTGAACCAGAATCCATCCCCGAACTGGAACCAGTTCCATTCGAGTTCGTATATAACCATACGATGGAGTATCCAAATAAACTGTGGATCTTCGTGGTGATACGGAGTGTCCTGGAGAAATACAAAGGTGATGTGGGAGTGGTAACGAAATATTTGGTTTGGTCGTGAATATCTGTTGCAATTTACTTTGCCCTCTTACTAATCCCTTGCTTTGTCTGAACTTAATACCTTCTGCACACCATCGTTATGCTAATTGGTTTTCTTCATTCCCTACCGGTCGGCACCAGCCTAAGGTTTGGAAGAAGACTATCCAATTTGCGTAATAGGTGTACTACCCCTAAACCAAGGAGTACTCGTAACCTGAGAGAGGGTAAAAGGAAAAGACAACTGAATAATCCTATCCGTTTTCTCCAGAACCGGAAACCATCCTCGAATAAATTCTTTCGAGTTCGTATCTAACCATACGATGGTTTTGTCCAATGGAAGTGGACGTTCGTAGTAAAACGGGGTGTCCTGGAGAAAAGGGTAAAAGTAGGAGTGGCAATGAGGTTTGCAACTCTGACAATCCAAAAGCCGGTGTTTAAGAAGGTTCGGTCAACTTGGTCACTGAGTCAAAGTCTTAGGGTCGGGTTAATGGTCGCTGCCAAAGAGAGAGAGAAAAGAAACACTCAGCGTGCACTCTAACCTAGATCAGAATGGTTACCAATTTATCTAATCTGGAATCCTCCCACTGTACCTCAAATTCTCCTCCAAACCTTAAGGAAGAATTAGTCGGGGTCACCCGAGGAGTAAACCAACTCATCAGTGGGAATCGGGATCCAACTATCATTGCATGATAACGTGACGGAATCCGCTCACGCTATCACACTCCAGAAGGTATGCGCATATCTGGCAAGTTTCAGTTCTTTTGAAACTCCCGATGTGATTTTTACCCCATGCTCTTATGACCTTGACTATGGCCAACAAATCATAAGTCACATGTCAAGTTCTACCCGTCATTATCCAGGTTAATTTGAATCCACCCGTACAAGCCCTTGACGAAGGCCAACAAGGCTATACGACTGTCCCAAACCAACGCATCTATCTATGCAGCAGAAAGGTAACAAGCAGCTACCATACACTATGCCTTGACGAAGGTCAACAAACACAGCATGAATACTACGTGCTACCCGTCTGAAATGACGGAGGGCTACGAATGGTTTCTGGCGAAAACCTTTAACGTAAAGAACTTGATATCGTTGAAGGACGGATAGCTTTTAAAAATATAGTGACGAAAATCTTCGCTAAAGAGGTCACTCCCGGTGAAAGGATCTCGGCTCTTTCCCCGTAGAATGGGGTGCAGGATATTCCAACTGAATACCACGGTGCAAAGCAAAAGCAATCGGCTATAGTGAAGTTAATGCCCTGACGCAAACTTTTGTCCAAGGGGTCACTCCCGGTGAAGGGATCTCGGCCCTTGCCTCGTCGAATGGGGTGCAGGATATTCCAAATGAATATCACGGTGCAAAGCAAAAGTAAACGTCCTTGCAATAACAGCTTTTTGAAAAAGTGTTCCAACAACATCAGATAAGGTTTGTTTTAACTTGCATTGATCCGAATCAATGCAGTCCCATCAATTGATCACACCAAAAAGAACGAAAATATACTGATGTACGTATATGCCATCCGCATTCGCCACTGGGTCCCGTCATTACCCGTTAGGTTAGCTTACTAACGACAGAGCGGGGACTGGACTAGCGCGGATGCAAAACATATACAACATCTACTAATATATATACCAATATATTATATTCGCTCAAGGCGTGAATAAAATGCAACATCACAGAAATGTACAGCATCACAGAAACAATACAGATATCTGGGATCCCCGGGTTTCACAGAGCCACTGCTGAAAACCCGACGTTCCCCTGGTCGTGTGGATAGCCTGTGCAATGAAATCCTAGACCGCTACGGGTGCGGCAAGTCACCCGCCAAAACATGAAGCGAGGCAGCCCCCTTCAGCTCCGTGAATGGACCACCCAGCACTTCACGGAATCCGGTAACTTGGGCACCCCTCCTGGGTCAACCTGTACCCCCTACGAGTGCGGCGAATAGCCCGCCAATCCTAGAGTGAAGCCCCCTCCGTCTCAATGCCATGAGATGCGGGCTTGTTGCCCTCCAGAACCCGGCTATCCGTGCACCCCTCCGCGGGGCAATCCTAGTACAGAAAGTAAAATATACATACAACGGGTACATCGACCGCAACCAGGTCGTGCCCCAAAATAATAATACAAACTGGCAGTGACGGCAGTCCACATGTCGGACGCTCGCCCCGCAATATCAAATGTACATATTACAACAAAATTGTACTAGCATTGCATCCAGGCTATCCCCCACGACCGATCCGCAACATCACAGCAAAAACAGAACATCAACGTGAAAGTCACGTTCGCAAATCCGTCTAACCGGGCTATAGCAGTTAGACCGGATTTACCGATCAAGTGACATTCACGGTCGCAGATATAATGTAAATACTGTGAAAAATGTGTTTAAAATTTTCCGATTGATCAAACATTAACAAGTGGGCCCCCAAACAAAACTGTAGCAGTTAAAGAAAACCTGGACCCAATTTTAATATCCTAAAACCCCTGAAATAAGCCCATAAGCCCACTGCAAAAAAATAAACACACGAGCCCACAAACTTGCGGCGGAAGCGCGGCCAGAAGAGGGTTTCGGCCGCCCTTCCGCGGTCGTACGGAGGGATCGTGCTACGAAATTTTTTCAGTGTTCTTACATCTCCCTGCACATCATTCTGAGACCAACAGAAAAATTTTTTCGAGACCAAAAATTTTCAACAGAAACTGATGCGAAGGTAATACGGGTTTTGGAACTTTTTGATCAATCGGAAATGCAAACACATTACACAAAGCTAGACGAAGTTAATGGCGAGGCTCTGATACCACTGTAAGTGCACGGCGGCGCCCCGGCCGTCAATCCGACGCCGGAATGCGGAAGCGGTGAAAAACTTAAATTTTGCGGACTTAGCAAACCGGCACCACCGCGCACTAAACACCCGGATCGTTAACCATTAACAAGTCTAAGCAAACTAGAAGATGGGTTAGAGATATACCGACGATCCAAGTCCTCCGGTCTTCTCGTCATGGTCCCGATCTCCTGCGGAAAAGTCCCGTCTCCTCCTCGTCGCCGGAAGTGCACCACATCGCCTTCTTCGTTTACGGGCTCCCACCTCAATGCCGAGGCAACTCGGGCACGAAGCCGGCTACTCGACGTGCCCAAGATTCGCTGTAGAATGTGTAGTGAGCTATTGTCTCATTTTGGGGTTTGGAGTTGTGCCATTTTGTGGAAGAAAAGAGAGGAACCCTTTTGGAAAGGAGCTAGAGAACTTTTCTAGCAAACATGAGAAGAAAAATACCACACTACCAAATGAATCAAAAACCATCCCCCAAAAGTGGCCGGCCCCCCATTTTCTTTTTTGTGATCGGAGAGAGAAAAAGAAAGGTCAAGGGGGAGTGGTTGAACCATCATACAAGGGAGTGTCAAGTTATGATGTGAAGAAATGATAGCTAGGTAAGTCCAACACTCAAAACAACCATCAACATAACCAAAGTCAATCCATCATGAGAAGGAGAAGTCAATGATGGTGCTCATCATGAAAACCATCATGATGCAACAAGATGCAAAGAACCCCCTCCACAAATGCCTATTTGCAACAATGCAAATAAGCCCTCCTCCACCAAACTTCGGCCAATGAACGGAACAATGGAAATCGGCCGAAACGGAAAGCAAACTGGCAACTCCAGAAAACAGGTCCCGTAATAAATTACAGGAAAACCCCGATACTGTGCATACACACCCGCATCTGTATTTCGACCGAAATACAAATGCAATGAGACAAAATCTACACTGTACTATACTAGGATCCGGCTTATACCAAAACCGGCTAGTAATATCTGTTCGATCCTGATCCGTGCAATACCGCACGTATCTGATCGAACCCTGCCATATAACCATACGGCCTATAGTACAAACTGTCCGATCCTGATCCGTGCAATACCGCACGTATCTGATCGGACCTAGCCATATCTCCATACGGCCTCTACAACCTTTCGCCCGAAAGCTGAGTAACTGAAATGTGGGGGACTCTAAAGACTCGTCAACACCTTGGTTATGGATTTAACCACTAGCACGTCAGAGGTATAAGCCAATACGTGACGGGCTACCAGGTACTGACCAAATGGGACGTCGATGAGGAAGCTCACCCCGACACCCAACTGAGCCTGTCAGTGACAATATCCGTGCAGTCCGGTCCGTTCGTCTATGAGCATCGCATGGCGGGCCTAGGGGGTTGGTAAAAGTCAGACCCCCAAAAGCGGTACAAGTCGTGTCGGAGTGTAGCCCAGAACACCCTGAGATACTACTGGAATACCTACCTGTAAATCTCCTTGCCTTGGCCAAGGACTTTGTGTAATGGCTCTCCTAGACACAGCACGACCTCACCCCCAATACCGGGAGAGACGAACCCCTGAAGATACGCTCACTGCCTCCATGTGGCTCGGGACTGTACCCAACTAAAACCTGTTTGCACGACTCCTTTGAGCCGTAGTAGGGTAGTAATCAAAGTACAGTGGGAACTCACACGAGACAAATGACGATCCCCAGGTCGATGAACTAACCTGCACACATGTCACCAGGGAACTGCCATCTGACGTCTGGTATATGACCAACTAGCATGTTCCCGGCGAGTCCTGTCCGGTGTACTCATAACCCAATGAGCACCTGTATACATCTTAGGTGATCCAACTGACACCAGTGGCTTGTGAGACCGGCCACCGCCCCTCGTCGGGGTCTCGACTGTATACACTAGTCTACTAATGGAGTATCGATGCCCAGTCTCGAAACTCCCACGACTAGGGACCTTTTAAGGATATGCTTGTAGACCCCCAGCTCCAACTTATATGATCGCCCTCATACTGCTGGTGGTCAAGCAAGAATCCTAGGGGCTCTATCAATGTGTAATAGCGACGTGTCAGGTCACCTAAAGCAGTACACGATGATAAAGGTAAACCAGATAGCATACTATCATCTCGAGTAAGACTGTCCTACCGGGATAGGTCCTCCCTCAATCATTACAATCACGTACCTGTGACCTAATAATTGACTCTGAGGGCACTATCTCCAACACTTCGCCTATATATCTAGCCAACGATCCGTATTAGGGTTTCTCGGCACCCGTAATTTTTGAAATTGGCATGGTTGATGCCTTATGAGACCTCATTAAAGTGCCTAGGAACCCTACAATAATCAGAACCGATAAATCTCATGGTGGATGCTGAAATATCATATCAAGGGAAACCGTGTTTTTCAAATAATGCATAATTTCATGAACTCCAATGGTCCCCAAATCCAGAAAATATCATGAAAAATCCATATCTAAATGCGAAAATCCATGAATATAATATATGCAACATAAAACTGAAATGTAAGCATATAAAGGAAAAACCGCTAATTAACTGCAACAAGTTAATATAAATATCATGCGGTTCCTAATTTCTCTAATTCTAAAATAATATCAAGTAAAGGTAAACATGTAGCTATAACCCGATAGATGTGTAAACAATAAGGTATAGCAAGATATATGTTTCTACCTATAAGTAATGATGTAGTATACCCCATGGGTATAAGTGAAATATGTGTGCAAGGTATACCTGTAGCTATGTCATAAAATGTGTATGTACCTATCACTAATGGTACAATACTCTATAGGCATATAGGTAACTAGCATATAAGTATATAAGGCATATGTGTAAGCATGTGGATATACAGGTATGTTATATGTCATGTGCGATAAGAAATATGAATCAATATCACAATGTCCCTAACCAAGCAATATCATATCTACAAATGGGTTGTGCGTGACATGGTAATTATTGACGTTGTGTGTGGCATACAATCAGTGCTCGTGCAACATGAGTCGTCAATAATATGTGCAGTGTCCTAAGGATACTAGTTCAAGCACAACAATAACTAAGCAGTAGGGTAAATGCGTAATTCTAAATATGACATAGAATATGCGACAGAATTAACATCTCTAGCCCAGACGCATAACGCCATGCGGGCGATTCCCCCGTAGATATTAAATCTACTCACCAACGCTCCAAGCTAGGTGAAGTCTACCACCTGTTTCCCCTTTGTAGCAGTGTCCGAAGTCCCCGCCTGCGAACCTGCAACATTAAAACAATAACACAAGTATATATTAATAATAGACCCAAAATACATACAATCTACACGGACCAACAGGACACATATATATACTCTAAAGGATTCGTGTTGTAGCTAACGCGTATAGCGATACTACGAAACCAACTCAGAGTAACAGCAACACGGAACACGCATCGTATCGGATAACGTATCGCGCGAAATGAAACACTAGAAATACGCAAAGTGGTCCCAGATTTTTCGGTGCTAAAAATTTGTAAAAATTGCAAGTACCATGAGACTACAAATAACCCCAGAGACCCCTACACCAAAAATCAACACCTCAGTCCCTATTCTGGCCGTAAATTGCGGCCAGAACTATTAAATCTGCGGCCGGAGTTGGAGGAAGTGGGCTCGTATTTTGAGGGTAGGTTCTTGGTCTCTACACTAGGTTACTGTCATGCCAACTTTTGCAACAAATATTTGGTTTAACAGCAGATCATCCGAGACCCAAACAAAACACTAAAAATACTATATTTACCCGAAACGATACGATACGCGATAAAAACTAAAACTAACAATCTAAGCTACACAAAAATAACTTAAAGAACAGAAAGCAATCATTACCTACACAAAAGAACTCAAAGATCCATGCTTGGCACACTCCAAGGTATCCATGAGGCAAAACCAAGATAAAGATGTGATTTTGATGAAGTTTGTGAATTTTTGTGATGGTTTTGATGAAGAACTTGAGAGTGTTCAGTTTGATGAGAGAGGAAGAGAGAAATATGAAAGAATAAGTGAGAAAGAATGAGAGAGTGTGAGGAAATAAGAGAGGGAGGAGAGTGTAGGGTGAGGTGAGAGGTGAGAGGTGAGTGTATCCAAAGTAATTAATGCACATGCCATCTCATTAATGCTTTCATACCACTCATTACCCAAAAGCAAATATCTCTCTCTCTCTCTCACTCAAATAAGATCAAGGATTAAGCAAATGGTGGATTAAACAAGGATTAGGTTAAGTGTCATGGTTGCTAAGAACAAAATTAGCACAAACAAAACTCACATTTACGTGCACACGTGCGTGCATGCTTATAACAAATAATAATAAATTATTAATTAAATGTTATAAAATGTGAGGAAACCGAATTGGTAAAACCCGCATTAACGTCTAAACGAACACTAACCGAAATCTAAGGCGTTACAATATCTGTATAAGAAATCATTAACTTTTATCATGGTAAAATTTGTATGGTAATCTGAAACATCATCAATGAAATCCATGGAAATCCGTGTCAAGTATCGACACAAAACATGTAAATCTCATAGCCTCAATATCTCGGTCTCCGTCAGTCCGGATCGGCCCATATCATCAAATCTCACGACAACGGTCGGTATCCTCCGGATATCCGCCGCGCCAGACATCATCGGTAGGTAGTCTTCCCCTGCCAGGCTCATTGTCTACAACTCAATCTTCTTGCCCCGGGGTACCATACCGGGCCCACCATGTACCCGAGACGGTTCATCCACTCCTCGAATCGGGACTCGAAATCCAACAGAAAACATGAAATCTCATGGTGGACGACACATACATCACGAGAAAACCGCAACTTGTATTTTAAAAGGAGAAGGAGAGAGAAAGAAGATTTTATATATATTGTTGCGGTTTTCCCCAAAATCCAGAAATCTCATAAAAATCCAAAATCCTAAAATCTTGAGTAAGTAAATAATGAGTATCGGCATAAGCCCCACTGTACTGCATGATAACATGAAAATGTGAATGCATGAAGTGTCTAAGTAATAAATGCAATGTCTAAACTAGCACATGAGAGTAATCACAATATTATATTGATCTAGCCTTTAGCTAATTCTATCAATAAAAGATAATATGTTCTAAAGTGTACGTGACATGGCAATTACCGATGATGATGTGTGTGAGCCAGCAAATATGTGTACGTAGAATATGCGCATTAACGGTAATGGTGCTGGTGTCCTAACAGGCAGAGTTTCATATTAACTAAAGAAACATATGTATGAACATGCAACGTGATGATTACAATCTGAATATAAAGATGAATGTGTATTAACCACTCATTTGGAATATACATATCTAACTACAAACTATATGACTCGAGCCTAAACTAGTATCTATCTAACCCACTAAGGAACTAAACTAAAGAAACTAGTCGATATCTTTAATAGTCAGCGATCCAGCCTCAATAGCGTCACGTACATGGTACGACTTCCTCGAGTCAAGAGTGCGGATCAATCATCACATCTATGCCTCGTACGGTAAAATCCATCGTACAGCATCCTAAAATCGGGGTACGGGTCAACTATCACCTATATACATCATCATTCGTATAATATCATCATCAAATAATGTCATGATCAAGGGTACTGTGCTATAATCGTATACATCCCAATATCATCAAACATATATCATTGTCTGTGTAAATATATATCGTCAATTGGTCCTCAGAAATATCATGTCACATATATCATATCGTGATTAAGTCACATATATCTTGTCGTGATCAAGTCGCACATATATCATATCGTGATTAAGTCGTATATATCTTATCGTGATCAAGTCACACATATATCATATCATATCGTGATTAAGTCATATATATCATATCGTGATTAAGTCACATATTACAGTCCGGGTTCTATTCTAGAGTCTCGTATATCTCAATATCATCATCACCTATTATCGTTTATGTATATATATCCATTTCCTCATTTCCCAACGATCCGCTAATATCATAGTACATCTCATATCATACTCGATCGTATATTTTTAACTCACGGCATCACGCCCAATCATACTGACTCCTTCCCCAGATATCATATAACCTCCCCATATCACGTGTATATGTCATACACACACACACACACACACATAGAAACCTACTCACATTCATACACACACACACACACACACACACACCAAGTCAAATGTATGTGTGTGTGCGTGTGTGTGTGTCTACCTGAAACCTACGAATTCCCTTCAAGGCATTCATCCTCTGGTTAGGTCTTTCTAAATCAGTCTAGTCCAACCTAAAGTCTTTAATAGGATCCTTCTCGCCAAGAATGTAAGGTCACGTCCGACTTCCTAATGACAGTAAGTAATATCCCTATTCTATGTTTGCGGGGATGCTAAACACCATCCACCTGACTTCCCCCCGTAGATATACATCTACTCACCTGGCCCTTGTCTGCAGAAGTCGATGCCGCCATCCTCTTCTTCATCGTCTGAAGTCCATGTGAGGGGTACCTATACGCAAACATATATGTACATCGTAAACCGAATCGCGAATAAAACCAAAACGACGCACGAAACGCGCATAGGTTAAAACCTATGACCCGCTCATGCAAAATAACCAAATAGCCATCGACATAGGCGTACAAACGCCGATTGTTCGAGAAAAAACCCAAACATACAAATCATAGTTCCAAAACTTACTGGTTATAATATACAATAGATTGCAACTTATCGAAAACTCAAAATAGTTTAAATCGGTTTATTTCCGAAAACCTAGAAAGCGTCAATTAACCTTTTCACTTCAAAACTTGATGTCTAAACGAAACTAATGGCCATAATATTCACTAATTATCATAACTAAGTCATACAAATTATTACTATATTTTTATCACACTAATTTATATTAAATTGAAATTTCTAATTTGCAAATTTAGCCAAATTTAACACCTTTTAAGCCAAAATTCACAATTCCTCAACTAAACTTGATTTTGCATATTTTAAATTGTTAAACCACTCAAAGAAACCTTAAGGATGTGCTAAAGCCCTAAATTTATTTTTAATCCCACATTTTAAATTAATTTTCTAAAACCTAGTTTACAAAATAGCACATTTATCACATTTTATTAACTAACAATTTGAAACCAATAACTAGGTTAGGTTTTGCATTCCATTAACATGTTAATATCCTCATTAAAATTATGAATAATTTATAAAAATTATCACTAGAATTTTATCTCACCCATATACCTATTCTACAAAAACCTAGTTTGCAAATTTTTCCTAATTTTAACAATTTTAAAATAACACCTAACAAATTAACAATTAGATTAAGTTTTCCATGTTTCAACATGTTAAACTATACCTTAAGATCAATATCCAATGATGAAAACCCTAATTTGATTTAATAACCCATTCTTGAATTTCGTAGACAATAATTTATAACCAAATTTACACTTTAAAATTCTAGTTTAGTACCTTTAAACTACAAATTATACATTTAGATTAGAATTATACCTCCCGACCTTTGAACCCCTTGCACTTAGCCTCCAAAGTTGCCTCTTTTCTCCATGTTTTAAACCAATTAGAATTTGGGAAGAGGTAGAATAGGATTTAGATTTGAATTAGTGAAGAAAATTGAAGATTTTTGTGGATTTTTCATGCATTTTGATAAATTTTTTGAAGGAAAAAGAAGTAGAGAAATTAGGGGGGGCTGCCATGGGGGAGGCCGGCCAAACCTAGGGAGGAAAAGAGAGAGAAAAGAATTTAGAATGGTGTGTAGAAAGTTCTTTAATTTAACATCTCATTTAAGTCTTTTCACTAATTTCTTTATTTATTAATTTTTCTTTTCAAAGAAATGATCCTAGAAAAATCTAGAACCACGAAGAGATTTGAGAAAGAATTTTGCATAAGCACACTTGTTTTAAATTGTCATGGTTCACTTTGTAAAATTAACTCATTTCAAATTTGTAATTTACACTAATTTAATGTATAATTAAAGCTTAAGTTAATATTTGAATTTAAATAATTAAGGAAAAATATTTAAGTAAACTAATAATTTATAAGTCACTAAATAAACACCATTTACTAGTAATTATATAGTTAAAATAGGCGTATTTAAATCTATATTGAAAAATAATTATAGTTAAGTTTTACGGAAAATACGGTTTATTTTATCGATTATCAGAAAATTAACCTAAAGGATTTTATTTATTTAATTTTTAAAACGTTATACACTGCTACTTCGCCTCAAGTGTGTTCCCACTGTTCTTTGATTGCTACCCTACCACGGCTCTATTGAGCGTGGAAACAAGTAGTAGTTGGGAACAGTACCGAAGCACTTTGAGGCAGTGGAGGTTAGACAGGATTCGTCTCTCCCAGTATTGGGGGTTGATATCGCGCTGTGTCTAGGAGAGCCATTATACATAGTCGTCTCTGGCCAGGGCAAGCGAGATTTACTGGTAGTGTTTTCAGTAGTTTCTCAGGATGTTCTAGGCTACACTCCGACACGACTTATACCTCTATTAGGGGTCTGACGTTTACCGCCCCCTAGGCCCGATATGCGATACTCTTAGACGAACTGACCGAACTGTACGGAGATTGTCTCATTCAGGCTCAGTAGGAGTTCGGATCGATTCACCTCATCGGTCTTCTTATCGGCATCTACCTGGGGACCGTTACGTACAGCTAGTACTGCTTGCGGCCTGTGGTTAAACCCACTGCCAGCGTAGTGTTGAGTCTTTAGAGTCCCACACATAAGGGTTGTTCACCTTTAGGCGAAACGAGATATAGGTCGTATAGTTTTACGACAGGGTTCATGCATATATGCGTACTTATGCGTGTACGATGTTCGGGCAGTTGATACTAGTGGGCTTTGGTTTAAGCCAGATCCTAGTATTTTGTTTTGGGTTGGTTCGGTGTCATTGTATTCGTGTTCCTCGGAACACGGATACGGGTGTGTATACACAGTTGACAGAGGCAAAGGAACCTTATTAGGGTTTTGACCATTGACTTGATTAAAACCATAATGAGATGGAGGAAATTGATTTTATGAGTTTTAATTAGAGATAATTGTATCATGGTTAATTGGTTTGACCATTTGACTTTGTTGACCCATGTTGACTTAGATATTTTTGTGAGCATGCTTAGCATTAATTGTGGCATGATAATGGTCAAATCAACATCAACCATGACAATTTATCCTAATTAAAATTATCATTATTCATTTTCATCATATGAGAGCTATCTCTTCATTTTTCATATGATACATTCTCTCTCTTGCAAGCTCTCTCCCTTTCCTCTCTCAAGGCTCTCTTGTTTCATGAGTTGAAAATCAAGAGCTTTGTGAGATCTAACCACTAAAACAACTCTCTATGCACTCTAGGGTTCTTAGTCTAGCACACCAAGCACCTTAGTTACTTCAAGATAGAGGTTGGAGCTCAAGGTAGAGGCCTTCGGGTGGATCTTTCTTTGCCAAAGAGAAGACGGTGAGGAGGAGCCATCTACACCACTCCAAGAAGCTCACAACAAGGGAAAGCAACACAAGAAGAGAAGGAGTTCAAGTTTGAGGTATAAGTTTCTATCATAATAGATAGAACCTTCTTTAGCTAGTTAGGTTTATGGTAAAGATCCGGGTTTAGTGTTATCCTAGCGCCAAGTTTATGTTCGTCATAAAAAAAAATTCCGCATTTGGCCACGGAAGTTGGCCGGGGCGCTAGTGTAACCCTTCATGGTATCATAGACTACCGATAAACTCTACTAGCTTGTTTGCACAAAGTTAAAATCTCGATTGACAAATTTTTTCCGAATCACGAATCTATGTTCATGAGCTTGCTGTCGATTTTCAAAGTTGTCCTAAAATTTTTTTGGGTATCTTAGAATTATGTGCAGGCGAAAGTATAGCTACAGAAAAAATTTAGGGGCCTAACTCCAAAATTCCTCCATGGAAAGTGAGCAAAATGGCGCATTTTGCGGCCGTTCAGTGACTCTTTTTAGGCTACAGGACCCCAAAATTTTTCTGGGGCTCTAGTTCATGAAATTATGATATTTGTGATATATAGTTTTGGCCCAAGTTTATTTGAGTGCTGGATTTGCATTTGGGGCCTATTTGGAAAAGTTTAGTCGATCGAAATTTTAAATGTGTATTTTACAGTACATTCACTTTTATCTTCGACCGGGAATGTCACTCGATCGGTAAAACTCATCTGATTGCTATATGTTCTTTTAGACGGGTTTTGCGAACGTGACATTCGCGTTGATGTTTTGAGCTTGTGCTGTGATTGTGGTTGGATAGTCGTGATGGATAGCATGTGGTACAATGTAAGTAGTACTGTTCAAATTCATCTGTACATTTGTTATTGTGGGGCGAGCGTCCGACATGTGGACTGCCGTCTTTGCCGGGTTGTATATTATTTTGGGGCACGACCGGGTTGAGGTCGATGTAACCGATTGTACATATTATTTTCTTTTTGTGTACTAGGATTACCCCGCGGTGGATTGCACGAATAGCCGGGTTCAAGAAGGCAACAAGCCCGCATCCCATGGCGTTAAGATGCGGGGGGGCTTCATTCTAGAATTGGCGGGCTATTCGCTGCACTCGTAGGGGGTATAGGATGACCCACGGAGGGGCGCCCAAGTTACCGGATTCCGTAAAGTGCTGGATGGCCCATTCACTTTGTTGAAGGGGGCTGCCTCGCTTCTGCGATAGGCGGGTAACTTGCCGCGCTCGTAAGTGTCCAGGTTTTCATTGCACAGGCTATCCACACGACAGGGAACGTCGGGTTTTATTTGCGGCTCAAATGAAACCCGGGGCTCCAAGATTATCCACCATTCTGTACTATTGGCTGTGTTTCTGTGATGTTTACTATCATGCCTGGGACGAATGTTGTATATACTTTTATATATATATATACTAGTAGATATTATATATGTTTTCTGCCCGCGCTAGTCCAGCCTCCGCTCTGTCGTTAGTTAAGTAACCAAACAGGTGATGACGGGGCCCAGTGGCGAATGCGGATGGCATATACATACATTGTATTTTCGTTCTTTTCTTGTGTTGTAGGTTACATTGATGGGACAACATTAATTTTGATTAATGCAAGTAAAACAAACCTAAAAGATGTTGTTGGAACCAAGTTTTAAAAACAGAAATTACAGACGTTCTCTTTTTCTTTGCACAGTGGTATTCAGTTTGGAATATCCAGCACCTCATTCGACGAGGCAAGGGCCGAGATCCCTTCATCGGGAGTGACCCCTTGAGTAAAAGTTTTCATCAACGTAATAACATCACTATAGTCGATTACTTTTTGTTTTGCACCGCGGTATTCAGTTAGAATATCCTGCCCCTCATTCAACGAGGAAAGAGCCGAGATCCCTTCACAGGGAGTGACCTCTTTAGCAAAAGTTTTTCGCCACTATATATTTGTACAAACCACTCAGGTTCCTTCAACAATATCAAGTTCATTACGTTAAACAGGTTTTTCGCCAAAAACCCCAGCCGTAGCCCTTCGTCATTTCTTACAAGTAACACTTAGTATTCGTGCTGCGTTTGTTGACTCCGACAAGGCGTGTTGTACGGTAGATGAGTAGTGCTTGTTTGTAACACTAGATAGGATTGGTCAGGACAGTCGTATAACCTTGTTGACTCCGTCAAGAGTTATGTGGATGGGTTTGATGCAATCCAGATAATGATGGGTTGAACTTGACTAGGACTTTTTGATTTGTTGACTCCGTCAAGGTCATTAAGGTCCTAGGGGAAAAAACCACATCGGGAGTTTCAAATATACAGGAAACTTGCAGATTTAGCATACCTTCTGTAGTGTAGTGACTAGAGTGGATTCCATCTAGGTCATTACACAATGATAGTTGGATCCCGATCCCACTGATGAGTTGGATTACTCTCGAGAGATTATTTCACTTAACAATCAATGCTATAAACCAAGTAGGTGTCTAGAACGGTGTTAGCTGGGCTACACCTCCAGGGAAAAGAAGTTATGTAAATAAGGAACTTCGCGAAAGCGTTGGAAAACTTCCCTCGAAATACCAACACTAGCCTGGCTGAAAGGTTAAGCAAGAATTGTGATGTGCGATTAATCCTGACTAGTTCTTCTTTTTAGGTTTGAAGAAGAATTCGAGGAAACAGTGGGAGCCATCCTGATTAGATAAATTAATAACCAATCTAATTTTGCAAGAGCGCACGCTGAGTGTTTCTATTCTCTCTCTCCAGGTAGCAACCATTTCACGTCCTGATCAAGATAATAAAATGTATCGCTTGACCGATCTGAATTCTTATTCGGCGCTAGGGAAAGTCGGTTTGGCTCCAACTTATGATGGCAATCGTAAGTATAAGTAAGGGAAAGAGGATTGTATGGATTCCAAGGAGACCCAGTTGAAGAAGAAGCATAGTTTTGCATCTACTTCAGGTGTTCTTGTAATTGAGAACTGCTTTACGGTCAACCCTAACTCCTGGGTACTTGATACCGGATCAGGATCTCATATCTGTAATTTATTGCAGGGACTGAGAAAAGTAGAAAAGTTGCACCTGGCAATATATCCCTCATGGTAGGGAACGGAGCACAAGTTAATGCTGCAGTCGTCGGTGAATATCGCATAGTATTGCCAAATGGCAATACTATGATTTTGAACAATTGCTACTCTGTACCTTCCATGGTTTGCAACATAATATCAATATCTTTACTTAATAAAGATGGATATAACTTTGTTATTGATAGAAATATCATGAACATTTACCTTGATAAGGTACTGGTTCCAGAAGGTACACTGTGTAATGGTATCTATGTTCTAAATCAGAATACAGTTCTCAATATATAAAACACACGCAAGAGGAAGAGTTCAGATACGAACGAATCCTACTTGTGGCATTGTAGAATTGGTCATATCGGAGAGAAAAGACTAAGTAAGTTGCATAAAGATGGACTCTTGGATACGTTCGAGTTTTCATCTTATGAAACTTGTCAGTCTTGTCTCAAAGGAAAGATGACCAAATCTCCGTTCACCGGACATGGAGAAAGAGCAGCAGAGCTCTTAGGACTCATACACAGCGATGTATGTGGTCCAATGTCTATACATGCAAGGGGTGGGTTCTCGTACTTCATCACATTCACTGACAATCTCTCTAGGTTTGGATATGTGTACTGATGGAACACAAATCTGAAGCTTTTGAGAAATTCAGAGAATTTAGAAACGAAGTGGAGAACCAGATAGGAAAAAGTATCAAGATCCTCCGGTCTGATAGAGGAAGGGAGTACTTAAGCACGGAATTCCTAGATTTCTTAAAAGAGAATGGTATTCTCTCTCAGCTTACTCCTCCGTACACACCACAACATAATGGTGTATCGAAGCGGAGGAACCGTACCCTATTGGATATGGTTCGCTCCATGATGAGTAGTGCTGAGTTACCTCTTTCATTTTGGGGACATGCGCTTTTGACAGCGGCATATCTATTGAATGATGTTCCGTCTAAATCTGTGTCTATGACACCATTCGAGATATGGAATGGTAAAAGGCCGTATCTTAGGCGCATTAAGATATGGGGTTGTCCGGCCAATGTAAAAGTACAAAATCCGGACAAACTTCATACACGTTCAGTTCTATGTAAATTTGTGGGATATCCTAAAAATTCTATAGGATATCTGTTCTACCACACCGAGGAACAGAAGGTGTTTGTATCTCGCCACGCCACCTTTTTAGAATGGCAATTTCTTGCAAAAGAAACTAGTGGGAGTTCGGTAGAACTGGAAGAAATTCAGTGACCACAAAATAAAACTGAAGATTTGACAGAACCTCAAGATTCAAGAACCCCAGATGAACCTCAGCCACTCCGCAGATCTGGTAGGATTTCTCATCCGCCCGAGAGATACTACGGATTTCTCATAGACGGGGATCGAGAGGATTGCATCTTGGAAGAAGATGACCCTACTAGTTTCAGGCAGGCCGTTATCAGTAGGGACTCTGATAAGTGGCTGGATGCTATGCGATCCGAAATGGATTCCTTGTACACCAATAAAGTGTGGACTTTGGATATTGCTTCACCAGGGGTAAAACCCGTTGGATGCAAATGGATCTACAAAAGGTAACTTGGTGTAGATGGGCAGGTGGAAACCTATAAGGCTAGACTCGTTGCAAAAGGTTTCGTCAAAGACCTGGTGTGGACTATGAAGAAACTTTTTCTCCAGTGGCTATGCTCAAATCCATTCGGATCCTACTTGCCATTGATGCCTTCCATGACTATGAGATCTGGCAGATGGACATAAAAACGGCTTTTCTAAACGACAGTTTAGAAGAGTGCATTTATATGGATCAGCCAGAAGGTTTTATAGACAGTGCAAGCAGCGGGAAGGTGTGCAAGTTGCTTAAATCCATGTATGGATTAAAGCAGGCATCACGGAGCTGGAACATCTGTTTTGATGAAGCAATCAAGAAATTTGACTTCATCAAGAACGAGGATGAGCCTTGTATTTATAAGAAGATTGTAGGACGAACTGTCGTATTCCTAGTCTTATACGTGGACGACATTCTTTTGATAGGAAATGACATTCCTATGCTACAATCGGTCAAGCTATTCTTGTCGCAAAGGTTCTCCATGAAAGACCTGGGTGATGCCTCGTGCATTCTGGGGATCAAGATCTATAGAGATAGATCTAAGAGATTACTGAGACTTTCGCAGTCCGGGTACATAGAGATCGTACTAAAGAGATTTAGTATGGAAGAATCCAAGCGCGGTAATATACCTGCATTGCACGGAATCACCCTCTCCAAGAAGATGTCTCCCAAGACTGACGAGGAGAGGGTTCGCATGAGCACTATACCCTATGCTTCGGCGGTAGGATCTATAATGTATGCGATGCTATGTACAAGACCAAATGTAGCTTACGCACTAAGCGTGGTGAGCCGGTATCAGTCAGACCTAGGTGAGAACCACTGGACAGCAGTGAAGAACATTCTCAAGTACCTTAGAAGGACTAGGGAAATGTTCCTGGTTTACGGTAATGGAGACCTCAGGGTCGAATCCTTTACCGATTCAAGCTTCCAGAGTGACAAGGATGACAGCAAGTCTGTCTCGGGTTTTGTATTTACCCTCAATGGAGGGGCGGTGTGTTGGAGGAGTTCCAAACAGGATACCGTCGCAGACTCAACGATGGAGGCTGAATACATTGCTGCAAGCGATGCTGCAAAAGAGGCGGTCTGGATGAAGAAGTTCATTAGTGAACTTCAGGTGGTTCCGTCCATTGTTGATCCAATACCTTTGTATTGCGATAACAATGGGGCTATAGCTTATGAGAAGGAACCAAGGTCCCATCAGAAATCCAGACACATCTTAAGGCGATATCACCTGATCAGGGAGATCATTGATCGCCAGGAGATCGAGGTACGGAGAGTGGACACTAAAGACAACACGGCGGATCCATTCACAAAGGCCTTCCCTCAAACACAGTTCGAGCGACTTTTTGAGCTATTGGGTATACGGTACGCCAGCAGCTGGCCTTAGTGCAGTCGTTGGGTATGCGGTACACCAATTACTTGCCTTTAGTGCAAGTGGGAGATTGTTGGTTATGTATGTCCTAGAGGCCATTATTGTATAGTACTAGTTTGTATATTACATTTTGGAAACTTGGGATATATACATGGATTGACGACAGTCTTGCTCGATATTGTAGTATGCTACTTAGTTTGTATCTATCTTAATATGTGAACATGTTTCTTTTAACATATCGCTAATACATATTGATGGAGCCCTTAGGATCTTTGCTTGATTACCAGCGTTGTGATGGCAATCACACTAGTGGGGGATGGGTAGTCTATAAGCACATCCTTATACAGGTCCCTAGCCATAGGATTATCAAGACAGGGCATCGATACTCTAGAGTAGAGTGGTGCATACGCTTCTCATCCCAGCAAGGGAGATGGTCTGACCCACAGCCATCAGTACGTCATACTGGAGATAGTATGCAGGTGCTCGTTAGGTTATGAGTACACCGGACATGACTCGTTGGGAACTGTTGATTGGTATTATACCTATCGTCAGTTAGTAGTTCCCAGGTGACATGAGTACAGCTTAGTCCATTGACTTGACACTGCTACTTCACATCAAGTGTGTTCCCACTGTTCTTTGATTGCTACCCTACCACGGTTCTATTGAGTCATGCAAACAAGCAGTAGTTGGGAACAGTCCCGAAGCACTTGGAGGTAGTGGCGGTTAGACAGGATTCGTCTCTCCCGGTATTGGGGGTTGATATCGTGCTGTGTCTAGGAGAGCCATTACACATAGTCGTCCCTGGCCAGGGAAAGCGAGATTTACTGGTAGTGTTTCCAGTAGTTTCTTAGAGTGTTCTGGGCTACACTCCGACACGACTTATACTGCTATTAGGGGTCTGACGTTTACCGCCCCCTAGGCCCGATATGCGATACTCTTAGACGAACAGACCTGATTGTACGGAGATTGTCACATTCAGGCTCAGTAGGAGTTCGGATGGGTTCACCTCATTAGTCTTCTTATATGCATCTACCTAGGGACCGTTATGTACAGCTAGTTAGCTTGCGGCCTGTGGTTAAACCCACTGCCTGCGTAGTGTCGAGTCTTTAGAGTCCCACACAGAGGGTTGTTCACCTTTGGGCGAAACGAGATAGAGGTCGTATGGTTTTACGACAGGGTTCGTTCACATATGCGTACTTGTGCATGTTCGGTGTTCGGGAAGTTGATACTAGTGGGTTTTGGTTTATGCCAGATCCTAGTATTTGGTTTTGGGTTGGTTTGGTCTCATTGTATTCGTGTTTCACGGAACACGGATACGGGTGTGTATACACAGTTGAAAGAGGCAGAGGAACCTCATTAGGGTTTTGACCATAGACTTGATTAAAACCATAATGAGATGGAGGAAATTGATTAATGGGTTTTAATTAGACATAATTGTATCATGGTTAATTGGTTTGACCATTTGACTTTGTTGACCCATGTTGACTTAGATATTTTTGTGAGCATGCTTAGCATTAATTGTGACATGATAATAGTCAAATCAACATCAACTATGACAATTTATCCTAATTAAAATTATCATTATTCTTTTTCATCATATGAGAGCTTTCTCTTCATTTTTCATATGATACATTCTCTCTTTTGCAAGCTCTCTCCCCTTCCTCTCACAAGGCTCTCTTGTTTCATGAGTTGAAAATCAGGAGCTTTGTGAGATCTAACCACTAAAACAACTCTCTACTCACTCTAGGGTTCTTAGTCTAGCACACCAAGCACCTTAGTTACTTCAAGATAGAGGTTGGAGCTCAAGGTAAAGGCCTTCGGGTGGATCTTTCTTTGGCAAAGAGAAGACGGTGAGGAGGAGCCATCTACACCACTCCAAGGAGCTCACAACTAAGGAAAGCAACACAAGAAGAGAAGGAGTTCAAGTTTGTGGTATAACTTTCTATCATAATAGATAGAACCTTCTTTTTCTAGTTAGGTTTATGGTAAAGATCCGGGTTTAGTGTTATCCTAGAGCCAAGTTTATGTTCGTCGTAAAATTTTTTGTTCCGCATTTGGTCACGGAAGTTGGCCGGGGCGCTAGTGTAACGCTTCACGCCATGCGGGCGAATTCCCCGTAGATGTTAAATCTACTCACCGACAATCGCGGGCTAGGTAAATCCAATCACCTGCTTCCCTTTCTTCGCAGCGTCCGAAGTCCCCGCCTGGATCCTATTAACACAAAACATATCCGGTGCAAAAATCTCAGAAATCGATCAATATCACGTACACACTAAATTTGACCAACGCACCAACTCCAATCCAACCCACAAGTGTTCGTCTAATGGCTAACGTGCGTGGCGACACACCAACACCAGCCCAAGTGTAGCAGCACACCAGATCACGAATCGTGTCGGATAACGTAACACGCGTACTCAAAACACTAGAATATAGCAAAGTGGTCCCAGATTTTGATACACTAACAATTGGTGAAAGTTGCAAGTACCACAAGGCCACAAACAACCTCAGAGACCCCACAACAAAGACTCAACTCCCTAGCTCCCACTCTGGCCACAATTTGCGGCCAGAACCATTAAATTTGCATCCTGCTTTGAGGGGATGGGTCTCAGGTTTTTATGGTGGGTTCTAGGTCATAACACCATGTCACCGTGATGGGAACTTTTCTAGAAAACACCTGGTTCTACAGTAGATCACAGAGACCTCAAGTTGACACTAAAAATACGGTATTTCAAAAAATACTACCTTTAGTGTTCTAATCCATAACAACAAGGCAACACACCAAAATAACTCCTAAATATCAGTTAGAGGACATTACATAGCCACTCTTGCTCAAAAATCCTAGCTTTCCAAGCTCCAAGGCAACCAACTGGCTAATTCAAGACATTTGAAGTGTTTAAATGGGATTTTGTGAAGTTTTGCAAGGTTTTGTGATGAGGGAGTGAGGGTTCAGTTTGGGGTTGAGGGAAATGAATAATAATTGAGAGTGAGAGAGAAAGAGATGGTGAGAGAGATTAATTGATGAGAGGTGAGTGTAGGGTGAACACTTTCCTTACATTCACTCCCCCCCACCTCATTAAATGCTCACATAAATACTTCATGACTCCCTTGCCACCTCTCTCTCTCTCTCAAGCGAAAGCAAAAGATATTTTCTCACCCAAAAATATCTAAGGCGAGGTTAAATTTAGGGCAAGGATTAACTAAGGTGTCTTGGTCTCTTAACAATATTAACACTAACTAACCCTCACATTAACATGCGCGCGTGTGTGCAAGTCATAACAAATAATATTAAAATATTAATTTATTGTTATAAAATGTGAGGAACCCAATTTGGTGAACTTTTCCTTAAAACCCCGCATTAACGCTTAAATAACACTAATCGCATTCCAAGGTGTTACACGTTACTAGGAATACCCGGCTACCCCTTCGAAACATTTTCATGTTTTAGTTTCACTATGTGTTGTTAATTAAAAACTAATTTCCTAATTAGATCCTTACTCCAGGTTATGTGTTTACCAGGTTTGATTCTCACATCTGTATGGTTTTACAGATGATGAGTGCGAGTAAGTTATTGGGAATTAGGTGATTATATCCTTATTATATCAGAATTCGTTGTAATTGGTGATATTTGAGGAAATCACCTGGGATTTTGCCCGACGGCAAATATTTGGTTTTGAATATCCGTTGTTATGCACCAATTTCAAACTGATATATCTGTACGTTTATTTTATAAAGTGAGATATCACTTTTTGAAATTATGTCCATAACATTTACCTGTATCAGTTGATGATTGGGTAAGGAGCATTAAACAACGGTGTAATTCTTCTTAACCAAAGTGCAGTTTTCAACCTACGACGCACAGGGTTTGAGTTATTCAACCCAGAGGACTTATACAAAGTATTATATGTTGTCCAGAGTCCATTAGGACAGAGGGGTTGGTGTTCGTACTATATTTTGTTTACTTATTACTTCTCCAGTTTTAAATAGGTATTTCGTAAAAATACAAGGTCCAAGTTATGAGAAGTTATAGGTACAAGAATAAAGTAGAGAACCATGTGTTGCAAGTATCGGGATTCTTCTAGGTGATCGAAGATGTAGATACTTGTTTGGTATTCAGTTGATAGTACTGGTTTTGAGAACTTGCTTCTCTTTCAGGTTACACATATCTGGATGCACTCCTAACTTGAGTAATGCTGATCGGCCTCTCTCCATGTCACGACCCGAATTGGCACGTGATTGGCACTTGAATCATATGAAGTCTATAGGACCCCATCTAATTCAAGTAAGTCAAAAATCCCAGAAATCTAAACCATTTTAAAGAAGAAGTGAAGAAAACTTATTTTTAAAGCAAGTGATTTTAACAACATAAGCCGAAGGATTGCAGTTTTAAAATCTCAAGTCTTTTCTGAAAATTTTGGCAGAGTTTCCTTTGTAAATACTGGCCCAAAAAGGGTACAACATGAATAATATAATAAAGGCATCCCCAAGCGGGAGCTAGCTCTTCGTCAATTGACGGTCAAAACCACGCAAGCAGTATAATATACAACGCCAAAGGCGAGGATCAAACTCAAAAGGAAACTCAAACTCATCAAGAAACTATAATAATACAACGCGCAACTCTAAGGTCGAAATAATACACAACTGGTTTTCTAAGTATGAAATAAATATACAAGTCTGGTTGATGGAGTTTACTAGATACAACTGAATAAAATAAGGTATAATGGTGGTCACGATGTGAGTGAACCCACCTACCAAAGCAATCATCCGGAATGGGAGCAGTGTGCCAGAACCTGTACGGCAAAACCTGCAAGAAACTGTGGCACAATAGGGTGAGTTGTCAACTCATGAGTAAAAAACATCACAGAGCAGAAATCGTATGTATGACTCAATCCTAGGTCAATACGATCAGTAATATATATCTTCAATATGATAAAGTCTGAAGCATGATAAGGTGGCAAGGGTAAACATCTATACATAAGTGTAATACCAAGTGCTTGTGTCAGTGCCTCAGGTAGCAACATATTATAAATATGAGGTATGATCAATGAAATCAACATGAATTAGTGTCAATAATATCATGAAGTCTATAAGTATGTGGATATCATCCCACTATGAAATAAATGACTGTATGCATGTGGATCTCGTCCACGTGTCAACCAATGACACAACAACATCATTCATGTAAAAGTCATAAAAGCATATGCATGAAAGTATGAGGATATAAATCAACGGGTGTCCCTCGCGACACATTAAAATCATGGAACCTGAGTGTCCAGCATCGACACTCAAAACATCATGAAACCCGTGTCCAGCATCGACACGAAAATCCTCATATATCTCAGGCGCCGCATCCTCAGATCGTCCCTCATATATATCTCGCCTCAGGCGCCGTCTAATCTGGTCGGCCCTCATATCCATCTTATGACTCCGGTCGGTATCCTCTGGATTACCGACAGGTCCCAAAATACTATCACCAGTAGGTAGTGCTCCCCTACCAGGCTCACCGTCAAACAATACGAGTCTTCTTTGTAAGTCTACGGTAGCGCCCCGGCCGTCTGTCCGAGGCCAAAATGCGGAAATAAAAACTTTTTCAAAACTTGAATCCGGTGCTATCGTATACTTTAAATACGGATCGAACCATTAACCTATAACTAGCAAACAAGAGAAGGGTTAGAAAAGCTATACCGGTCGATCCGTGTCCTTTGGTCTTTAGCCACCAACCCAAGCTCCTCGCGGCATCTTCGATCTCCGGTCTTCTCGTTGGAAGGGCACCACATCAATGAGACTTTTTACGGGCTCCCGCTTCGTCCGAAGCAACTCGGACACGAAGTTTGCTAGCCGACGTGTCCAAGACGGTATAGAGAATGTGTGTGATCACTTTGTCTCAAGCATTCATTGATTCTCAACGCATGAGAGTGTATGGATGGAGGTTGAAGATGAAGCCATTGGAGGAAATGGTGAGCTAGAGGAGGAAGAAGAAGAAGAAGAGGCTTTTCTTTCTTGTGTTCTCTATTCAAAATGAGAGAGTGAGAGTGAGATAATACAAGAGCAAACCCTCCCTTTTGCTGCCCTCTCTCTCTCTCCCTATTATTTCAACTCATAAATCAATCACTAAACATGACATGGTCCAAAGAATAAGGCCATGAGTCACCACCCTTGTCCATGTCATAATTAATGCACCTCATCATGAATTAAGCTAACTATTTCCACCAAAGTGAACATTAACCCAAATGTTTACAACAATAAAAAGACACGGCAACATCTAAAGTAAACTCGTGACGGATCACAAGGATACCCCTCACCTGTATATACATACCTGCATCCGCATTCTGACTGAATGCGAATGCGATGAGACTAAAGTAATCCAACAAATCTAATATTAGGATCCGGCTTAAACCAAAGCCCATTAGTATGATCCGCCCGATCATGATCCGTGTATTACTGCACGTATATGATCGAACCCTGCCATATATCATACGGCCTCTACAACGTTTCGCCCGAAACTTGACAAACTGTCTGTGGAGGACTCTAAAGACTCGTTAATACTTTGTCTATGGATTTAACAACTAGCACGTCAGTGGTACTGGCCGTACGTAACGGGCTACCAGGTATTGACCAAAAGGGAAGTCGATGAGTGAACTCATCCTGACACCCTACTGAGCCTGTCAGTTACAATACCCGTACAGTCTGGTCCGTTCGTCTATGAGCATCGCCTGTCGGGCCTAGGGGGTTAGTAAAAGTCAGACCCCCAAAAGCGGTACAAGTCTTGTCGGAGTGTAGCCCAGAACACCTTGAGATACTAATGGAATACCAACCAGTAAATCTCCTGCCTTGGCCAAGGACTTCATGTAATAGCTCTCCTAGACACAGCGCGATCTCACCCCCAATACAGAGAGAGACGAAACCCCTGCCGATCCGCTCACTGCCTCTATGTGGCTCGGGACTGTACCCAACTAAAACCTGTTTGCACGACTCCTTTGAGCCGTGGTAGGGTAGTAATCAAAGCACAGTGGGAACTCACACAAGACAAATGACGATCTCAGGTCGATGAACTAACCTGTACACATGTCACCAGGGAACTGCTATGTGACGTCAGGTATAATACCAACTAGCATGTTCCCGGCGAGTCCTGTCCGGTGTACTCATAACCCAATGAGCACCTATATACATCTTAAGTGAACCAACTGACAACAATGGCTTGTGAGACCGGCCACCGCCCCTCGTCGGGGTCTCGACTCTTTACACTAGTCTACTAATAGAGTATCGATGCCCAGTCTTGAAACTCCCACGACTAGGGACCACTTTAAGGATGTGCTTATAGACCCCAGCTCCCACGTATATGATCGTCATCATACTGCTGGCCGTCAAGCAAGAATCCTATGGGCTCTATCAACGTGCAATAGTGACCTGTAATGTCACCTAAAGCATGTACACAATGATAAAGATAAACCAGATAGCATACTATCATCTTGAGTAAGACTGTCCTACCGGTATAGGTCCTCCCTCAATCATTGCAATCGCGTGCCTGTGATCCAATAATTGACTCTGAGGGCACTATATCCAACATTCTCCCACTTGCACTCAAGGCTAATTATTGCGATGTCGCATACTCACAGCCCGTGTGATACCGAACACTCAACTCCTATAATAATCAGTTTCACAAAGCCCGTTTGCGAAACTATTGCATTCGAGGAATAGCCTCAGTGAGTGGATCCGCCCTGATGTTTCTTTCTATGTCTCTCTTTATCTCAAGTTCGCGGAGAAAGCCATCTTCCAAAATGAGTAATACCTGTCTTAGAATATGTTTGGATATCTGATGGGACCTAGTTCATAAATGAACTCCAAATCCAAACTTCTTAGACTGTATCGTCAACTGAATTTAATCAGTATCCTGCGTTATGCCTCCCTCAGTGTCCGCTTGGATCACATGTCCAAACCACTGCCCCTCGTCAGAGGGAAAACTATAACTCTGACAGTCACTCTGTCATCCAGGTCACCTTGGAAGCCTGGAATGATAACCGTCTCCTTAAAGAGGCTATTGTTATCATATCCCTAGAACATCCACTTATGTTCTAAACTGCTTCCGAATATTTCTCCAGGATAGGATCAATATCAACTTATTGCATCTACTGCAAAAACAACATCTGGTGTGGTACTTGACATCTCATGATTGACTCAATTGCCTAAGCAAGTGATGTGGCAATCATGCGCATCCCTCTCCCCTTTAGTCTGTAAGACACCTTTAGAGAGGGTGACTCCATCATCTGTAGGTACACTAACGTGCCAGGAGTCGTCCATTCTAAAACACCTGTAGAATGCTGTCTAAGTACCCAGATTGGGAAACTACCCAAATCTAGATCCAAAACCATATATCTAGTAACCAGAATGTCTGATATTTTATCTATGTCCTATGTGGAGAAACCACTGTATGACAAGCAAAGTATAACCGATCGTAGTATAGGAAATTTCACTTCTTACTTTCACTTCCAACTCTGTGTATGTCATCCAAATACCAGGACATCAAACTCTACTACCTTCTTAACAGATCCATCCCCTATTCTGATGAAATCAAACCTATGACTGTCACATCAGAAATAGATGATCTATCTCCGCTATATCTGCTTTAGTCCGTAAATAGACATAAGCTATTTGTCCACTATACTTCCGCTGCTCCCACTGACTACGACAACCCTCTGGCAGAGTCATATACACGTACACTTCTAAAGCTAGTTTAGGACGACGCTATACTCATCTTCCTGCCGGGTCTCATAGTCAGGAACAACAGTAGTGTCAAGTCTGGGTAAACAAGAACCTTCCTATTACCGTCCTTGAGGCTACCGGGGTACCTCTCGGGTGCCTGAGGTTACCCACATATCTGCGGAGTGGCCAATGGAATATCAATCCAGATTGAATCTTTAGGTCCTATTAAATTTTCAGTAATCGTTTATGGTTCTGGAATCACTTCCAGTTCTACCATACTCCCACTTCTGTTTTCTGAAAAAAATTCCATTTTACTAAAATTGAGGCGAGTCAAGAACAATATCACTATTGATCTTCCAGATGGTAGAAAATCAACCCTCGTCATAGCCCGGGTCAACCCACAAACAGCCATTACAAAAACATGCCTTGAGTTGTCCAGATTCTGGTTTTAAGTATAAGCCGGATAACTCCCCGTACCTTAACATTGTTAAGGTATGAACTATTCTATATCCAATATAGAAAAAGAGGCAACGATTTAATTGGAACCAGATTCAAATCTTGCAGCTCTCTCCAGTGCATGTCAACTAAATGGAGAGAGACCGATCAGCATTACTCAACTTAGGAATACATTCAGATATGAGTAACCTGAAAGAGAAGCAAGTTCTCATAATCATTACTATCAACTGAATACCATACATAAGTATCTACATCTTCGATCACCTTGAAGAATTCTGATACTTGCAACGCCTGGTTCTCTACTTTATTCTTATACCTATAACTTCTCAAAACTTAGACCTTGCATTTCTACGAAACACATGTCTAAGAACAAGAGGAGTCACAAGTAAACAGAATATAGTACGAGTACAAACCCCTCTGTCCTAATGGATACTGGACAACATATAATACTCTGTATAAGTCCCCTGAGTCTAATAACTCATTCCCTGTGTGTCGTAGGTTGAAAACTGTACTTATGGTTTATAAGAATTACACCGCTGTTTAATGCTCCTTACCTAACCATCCACTGATATAGGTAAATGTCATAGGCATAATTTCAAAAAGTTATATCTCACTTTATAAAAATAAACGTACAGATATATCAATTTGAAATTGGTGCACAACAACGGATATTCAAAACCAAATATTTGCCGTCCAGCAAAACAACCTAGGCGATTTCCTCAAATATCACCAATTACAACGAATCCCGATATAATGAGGATGATCACCCAATTCCCAATAACTTACTCCCACTCATCAACTGTAAAACCATACAGATGTGAGAATCAAACCAGGTAAATACATACCCTGGAGCAAGGACTAATTGGGAAATCAGTTTTCTTTTAACAATACACAGTGAAACTGAAACATGTAAATGTTACGAAGGGGTATTCGGGTATTCCTAGTAATGCCTCTTCCATTATCAGATTCACAACTGTAACCGTATATTTCTTTGCCATCTCTCCAAATCCCTTTATATGTCTTTAGTCATTACCTTCTGTACACCCCTTTAGGCTAAATGGTTTTCTTCCTTCCCTATCGTTCGGCACGAGTCTATGGTTTGGAAGATGACTATCCAAGCGTAATAGGTGTACTGTCCTAATCCTAGGAGCACTCGCAACCCGAGAAAAGGTAAAGATAAAAGAAAACTGAATGAAACCTTATTCCTATTTCTCCTGAACCAGAATCCATCCCCGAACTGGAACAAGTTCCTTCGTATATAACCATACGATGGAGTATCCAAATAACTGTGGATCTTCGTAGTGATACGGAGTGTCCTGGAGAAATACAAAGGTGAAGTAGGAGTGGTTATGAAATACTTGGTTTGGTCGTGAATAGCAGTGGCAGTTTACTTTGCTCTCTTTCTAATCCCTTTATATATCTTAACTTATTACCTTCTGTACACCATCGTTAGGCTAATTGGTTTTCTTCATTCCCTACCGTTTGGCACCTGCCTATGGTTTGGAAGAAGACTATATAATTAGCGTAATAGGTGTACTGTCCTTATCCAAGGAGCACTCGCAACCTGAGAGAAGGTAAAAGGAAAAGACAACTGAATATTCCTATTCATTTTTTCCAAAACCAGAAACCATCCTCGAATCTGGAACAAGTTCCTTCGATTTCGTATATAACCATACGATGGTTTTATCCAATGGAAATGGATGTTCGTAGTAATATAGGATGTTCTGGAGAAAAGGGTAAAAGTGGGAGTGGCAATGAGGTATGCAACTCAGACAATCCAAAAGCCTGTGTTTTAAGAAGGTTCAGTTAACTTGGTTACTGAGTTATAGTCAAGGGTCGGGTCATGGTCACTGCCAAAGAGAGAGAGAAAAGAAACACTCTGCGTGCACTCTAACCTAAATCAGAATGGTTATCAATTTATCTAATCAGGAAACCTCTCTCTGTATCCTCAAATTCTCCTCCAAAACTGAAAGAAGAATTAGTCGGGATCACCCGAGGAGTAAACCAACTCATCAGTGGGAATCGGGATCCAACTATCATCGCATGATAACGTGATGTAATCCACTCAAGTCATCACACACCAGAAGGTATGCGCATGCCTGGCAAGTTTCAGTTTCCTTTGAAACTCCCGATGTATGTTTTTACCCCTAGGACCCGAGTGACTTTGACACAGTCAACAAATCAAAGAGTCCTAGTCAAGTTCAACCCGTCATTATCCTGGATTGCATTAAACCTACCCGTACGAGCCCTTGACACAGTCAACAAGGCCGCACGACTGTCCTAACCAATCGCATTAATATGCCACAAACAAACACTACTTAGCTACCGCACACTACGCCTTGACACAGTCAACAAACGCAGCACGAATACTAAGTAATACTTGTAAGAAATGACGGAGGGCTACGGCTGGTTTTTGGCGAAAAACCTTTAACGTAATGAACTTGATATCGTTGAAGGAACTGCATAACTTTTTTTAAAAATATAGTGGCGAAAACCTTTGCTAAAGAGGTCACTCCCGGTGAAGGGATCTTGGCTCTTTCCCCGTAGAATGAGGTGCAGGATATTCCAGCTGAATACCATGATGCAAAGCAAAAAGTAATCGACTATTGTGAAGTTATTACCCTGACGCAAACTTCTATCCAAGGGGTAACTCCCGGTGAAGGAATCTCGGCCCTTGCCTCATCGACTGAGGTGCTGGATATTCATAACCGAATACCACTGTGCAAAACAAAAGAAAACGTCCTTGCAATAACAGCTTTTTGAAAAATGTTCCAACAACATCAGAATAGGTTTGTTTAGCTTGCATAGGTCTGAATCAATGCAGTCCCATCAATTAATCACACGATAAAAGAACGAAAATATGATGTACGTATATGCCATCCGCATTCGCCACTGGGTCCCGTCATCACCCGTTAGGTTACTTAACTAACGACAGAGCGGGGACTGGACTAGTGCGGGTATAAAACATATACAACATCTACTAGTATATATATCAATATATAATAATCGATCAAGGCGTGATAAAATGCAACATCACAGAAATGTAATAAGCATCACAGAACAATACAGATAATCTGGGATCCCCGGGTTTTATAGAGCCACTACTGAAACCCGACGTTCCCCTGGTCGTGTGGTAGCCTGTGCAATGAAATCCTAGACCCCTACGGGTGCGGCAAGTTACCCGCCAAAACTTGAAGCGAGGCAGCCCCCTACAGCAAAGTGAATGGACCACCCAGCACTTCACGGAATCCGGTAACTTGAGCACCCCTTCTTGGGTCAACCGGTACCCCCTACGAGTGCGGCGAATAGCCCGCCAATTCTACAGTGAAGCCCCCTCCGTCTCAAAGATATGAGATGCGGGCTCGTTGCCCTCTAGAACCCGGCTATCCGTGCACCCCACCGCGGGGTAATCCTAGTACAGAAAGTAAAATATATACAACGGGTACATCGACCTCAGCCCGGTCGTTCCCCAAAAGAATAATATACAAACAGGCAGTGATGGCAGTCCACATGTCGGACGCTCACCCCGCAATATCAAATGTACAAATAAAACCAAACTGTACTACCGTTGCATCCAGGCTATCCACCACGACAAATCCACAACATCACTGCACAACACAGAACATCAACGTGAATCATGTTCGCAAATCCGTTTAAAAGAACTATAGCAATTAGACAAGATTTACAGCTCGAATGACATTCACGGTCACAGATATAAAGTAACCACTGTGAACTAACATATTTAAAATTTTCGATCGACAAAATTTCCCGAAGTGGGCCCCAAGCACAATTCCAAGTACTCAAAATATTCTGGCCCAAAACTAAAAATACCAGAAACCCTATTTCCAAGTCAGAGACCACTGTAGAAAAACTGGTGCCCTAATGCTACAGTAGTGCGGCGGAACCGCGGCCAAAACAAGGGTAAGGCCGTGGTTCCGCGGCTCTATGGTGGAATTGCACTTTCAAATTTCTATAGTGGTCTTAGAAAAGCCTGCCCGATTTTCTGACGTACTCAAAATATTTTTTTGACCACAAAAAAAATTCGACAGAAACTTCGTTTTTGAAATTGCGGTTTCGGAAATTTTGTTCGATCGATATTTTAAACACGTTAGAGTAAGCTAGTAAAGGTTAATGGCGTGGCTCTGATACCATGTAAGTCTACGGTAGCGCTCCGGCCGTCTGTCCGAGGCCAAAACAAGGGTAATGACGCGGTTCCGCGGCTCTATGGTGGAATTGCTCAAATTTAAAATCTCAAGTCTTTTCTAAAAATTTCGGTAGAGTTTCCTTTGTAAATACTGGCCCCAAAAAGGGTACAACATGAATAATATAATAAAGGCATCCCCACGCGGGAGCTAGCTCTTCGTCAATTGACGGTCAAAACCATGCAAGCAGTATAATATACAACGCCAAAGGCGAGGATCAAACTCAAAAGGAAACTCAAACTCATCAAGAATCTATAATAATATAACGCGCGACTCTAAGGTCGAAATAATACACAACTGGTTTTCTATGTTTGAAATAAATATACAAGTCTGGTTGATGGAGTTTACTAGATACAATTGAATAAAATAAGGTACAATGGTGGTCACGATGTAAGTGAACCCACCTACCAAAGCAATCATCCGGAATGGGAGCAGTGTGCTAGAAAGCCGCAATGAAACCTGTACGGCAAAACCTGCAAGAAACTGTGGCACAACAGGGTGAGTTGCCAACTCATGAGTAGAAAACATCACAGAGCAGAAATCGTATGTATGACTCAATCCTAGGTCAATACGATCAGTAATATATATCTTCAATATGATAAAGTCTGAAGTATGATAAGGTGGCAAGGTAAACATCTATACATAAGTGTAATACCAAGTGATTGTGTCAGTGCCTCAGGTAGCAACATATCATAAATATGAGGTATTATCAATGAAATCAACATGAATTAGTGTCAACAATATCATGAAGTCTATAAGTAAGTGGATATCATCCCACTATGAAATCAATGCTTGTATGCATGTGGATCTCGTCCACGTGTCAACCAATGACACAACAACATCATTCATGTAAAAGTCATAAAAGCATATGCATGAAAGTATGAGGATATAAATCAACGGGTGTCCCTCGCGACACATTAAAATCATAGAACCTGAGTGTCCAGCATCGACACTCAAAGCATCATGAAACCCGTGTCCAGTATCGACACGAAAATCCTCATATATCTCAGGCGCCGCATTCTCAGATCGGCCCTCATATATATCTCGCCTCAGGCGCCGTCTACTCTGGTCGGCCCTCATATCCATCTCATGACTCCGGTTGGTATCCTTCGGATAACCGACGGGTCCCAAAATACTATCACCGGTAGGTAGTGCTCCCCTGCCAAGCTCATCGTCTAACAATACGAGTCTTCTTAACCCGAGATACCTCACCGGGTCTACCTTGTACCCACAAACGGTGCCTACAGCTCCTCGAATTGGGATTCCCATGCCACTCTCAGAACCGAGAAAACACATGGTGGACGCACTGAAATATCATATCAAGAGAAACCGGATTTTTAAAACAATACATACTCTCTTTTGAAATAACCACGGTTCTCAAATCCAGAAATCTCATGAAAACAACATATCTCAATGCGTATAATCATAAAGCATGATGTATGTGACATCTAACAGAAATGTAAGCATATCCATATATCATGCAACATGGAACAGTAATATGCACATATGAAGAGAAAATCGCTCTTTTAATTGAATCCAGTTTTAAAATATATCTTGCGGTTCCCAAATCTCCAAATCAAGCCAGAATCATCTATGTATGTGCAAATATGTATGTATGTAAGTATGGTTGTACAATATGTATGTACGCAAGTATGGGTGTACAATATGTATGTACGCAAGTATGGGTGTACAATATGTATATACGCAAGTATGTCATGCAAGGAGTCATATCCTGATGCAACAATCCTACTGTTTAGTGACATGGAAATTATCGATGATGAAGTGTGTGAGCCGGCAAGCAGGTGTACGTGGAGCATACGCTTCATCGTTAATGGTACTGGTGTCCTACAGCATGGGTTTAATATAACATAAATCACAAGTATATAAGCATGCAATACGCTAATAACAACATGAATATATGGAAATGGAAAGTAAATGCAACAATAATGAATTTACATTAGTTATACGAGTCATACAGTTTGTCATTTGAAATCACACGAATCGTGGTGTTTAGGAAAAATAGGGCTACGGTGTTTTTTAAGAAAAAAGGTGCGTCCTTTGAAATATCCGTAGAATCCCTTGTCCTATTTTTAAAATACTCTCGATTCGTTAGTTTTGAAATAGGTATGACTCGAGTCTAGTCTAACGTCTACAAGTAACTACAGGACTAAACTAACAGGCTAATCGAAAAGGTACGGAAACCACCTAAATCTGACTCGATACATATAAATATAATAGTCGGTGATCCCGCCTGTATAGTATCACATACGATACAATATACAATATGACATCCTTGAGTCAAGAGTGCGGATCTATCATCAATATATAGCTCGCACGGTAAATCCATCGTACGGCATCCCAAATCTGGATACGGGTCGAATATCACATTTACCTCATCAATTATCTGGTATCCTTATCATCATATCTCATGAACTGGGGGTACTGATCTAAGTCTAGTACAAACAGATACCATCAACATATGTATGTGGGTGTATGAAAACACGTCGCCTAAAGACCCACTATAACAACATGTCGTATCTCGTAATACGAACCAAAACATATCACCGATCTCATGGCATCATGCTCAAATCTCATCGACTCATCTCCAAGTACCATATACTATCCTCATCATCCATGTATATGTGTACGTATATGTATATACATAGTCCCATACCTATGTGTGTGTGTGTATGTACATATATATATATATATATATATATATATGTGTGTGTGTGTGTGTGTGTGTGTGTACACACACACACGTTCCTCTCATATACGCATAAGTAATAAAATGTATGCATAGTGTGTGTGTATAAGAACCTTACTCTAAGTTTCGCGACTAAGAAACTAACTACGACACTATCATCCAATTACACAAAAGTTATCCATGACTCCCAAAGTCTATCTAGATAATCATAATCTCACAATAAACATATAAATATACCCATATAATATATACCATACACCACACTACGAACTGCGGGGGTGCTATACGCCATCCACCCGACTTCCCCCGTAGATATATATCTACTCATATTGATCCTCTCTTTGCCGAAGTTGATGATGCCACGTTCATCCTTGTCATTCATATCCACTCGAGGGTACCTACATATGTGTACATAAGATATCGTAAACCGAAATCACACACGAAAACCAAATCGGCACGAGTATCATATAGGTCTAAACCTATAGTTCACTTATGCAAGACAGACCAAACAACCCTCGAGATTGACGTGCAAACGTCAAGTGATCGAGACAAACACCAAAAACCCAATTTCAAGTTAACAGAATTCGTAAAACGAAATCAGAAACGATACAAAACACTTCCATATTTTACCCTAGGTGAAATTAGATAATTTTTCACATATGGAGGGTCTAATTTACTGGATATAATTCCCTAGACCAAACACGAACCCAAAACTCCCTGCCAGAATGGATATATCTGCGGCCTGGGTGAGGAAGTAGGGGCTAGGGTTTCAATGGTACACTCCAGGTTGCCTGCATGACTCCCTGTGTTTGTTAAATAATTTTCAGGTCACCCGAGTTATAGCAGATGTCAATATACCATCACAATTCTCACAATTTTTCATTTCGGGGTTTCTAAGTTTATGTTTCGGGGTTTATTCTATGGTTTCAGTCCATTATACAATCCGTACAGGGGTTTAAGATCACTATTAAGCCTCAATTTCACCTTTAGATTCAAAACAACCCCTAACCTCATCTAGAGATTTTTAAAGTTCACAAAACTACACCATAGCGACTTTAAACTTACATAGGTGTTAAAGGATAAGAAATACTAATCTAATGGTGCAAGAACTACCTCATTTGGTAACTCAAGAATTTTCTTGAGTTGCCCTAAGTCTTCAAAATCCAATTTTTCTTGGTCCAAGGTGTTTGTTGTGAGCTTGTGCATGCTTTTAATGAAGTGGGGATGGACTTTTAATGATTTTTTGATTGTGTTAAGGAGGGTTTTGTGGAGGAGGGAGATGGGGCTGCCATGGAGAAAGAGGGAGAGAAAAAAAAGATGAAGAGATAATGAAAGGAATATGAGCCATGCCAAGGTTGACCCCTCACCCTTTCTCTCTCTCTTGCACATGCTTTATTGTTTATTCCTTTTCATTTTCTTTTCCTTTTTCTTTTCTATTCTTTTCTTTTGTTTTCCTTTTTATTTAAACACAACACCATGCATGAAAAATGAGGAAAAAGCCATGGTAGAAAAAGTAGAAATGTGAAATAGGACATGGTGCATGTCATGTGCACAAATCAAGCTTAATGCACGATTAGTGATATTTAATCGCGATTAGCATTAAAATTGTATAAAATTAATAATAAAAATTCATAATTTGCCTAAATCACATAAAACACCCTCATTTCAGAAATTCCTATAATTTTCCAAATATTTTCCTCTTTATCGGTATTTAATTATACCGCATTATTAAAGTATTTATTATTAAATTATAAAAATTCCCAAAAATAATATTTTATTTTTCTAAAATGTTACACTCCATTTAGTTGATATACACTAGAGACAGCTGCATGATTTGAATCTGTTTCCAATTAAATCAATACCTCTGTTTCTATATTGTACATAGAATGGTTCATATCTTAACGATGTTAAGGTATATCGGGTTGTTCGGCTTATGCTTAAAACTGAAGGAGTTTCTATAGCACCACTACAAGGGTTTGGTAGTATCACACATGCCATATTTAAATTTTTAGGGTGCTAGAGAAACTAACCTAAAGATCATACTAGAAAAGCTAGGGTAACAAAACTTTAACACTAACACAAGTAGCAAAAGCTAGGGTTTTGAGAATACAAGCTTTGTAGCTCCCTACGCTAGACTCCTTGGCCACTTGAGAGTTGAAAAGAAGCTCACTTGAGATCCTCTAGGTCCATGACGATCCACCCGGAGTCCTCTTTGTCCAAGCTAGATGCTTCACTAGATCAAGAGAAGAAGTTGAAGCCAACACTCTAAACTAGTTGGCTAGAGTAGTATAGAATGTTGATGTGGTTTGTTTTCTCGCTTAAAGACCCTAACTTGATCACTCTTTCACTCACTAATGGAAGCTAGAGAGCAAGAGAGAGGAGGAAGAAGATGAAGGCAATATGAGAGCTCAAGATAATGATAAGCTTATGTTAAAAATGAGAAATGAAAAAATATATATATATTCTCATTCTTAACCTTAGTTATAAAATATCTAGATATTTATTTTGGATCCAAAATGGCCATAGAAAATAAATCATGGTTAAAGCAAAGGGTTAGTGTATGAATAAAATATTAAACCATGATAGAATTTCCATTTCCATTTTCTTTTATCCAAAAATAAATATCAACATATTTATATAAAGTGTGAGTCTTATATTGCCACCATCTTATATATCAACAACCATGATAGAATATTGTATGCATGTATGTGTGCATGCACATCCATATGTGCATAAAAAAGAACATGTGCATACATGTATGCATACAACAAAAGACAAAAGGGTCTAAAGTGAAAAGCTAATGGTCAATGTTAAATCAACACTTGATTTAGCAAACAGGTCATATCACATACGACCTGACGAATAACAAACTGCCCGATTAATATACGGTATCTCATACGCGCATTTAATCGGGTCCCCGCGCATATCTCATATGCGCACCACATTGTTTCGCCTGGACTAGGTAACTCCATTGTGGGACTCTAAGACTCGTCAATACGCCGGCAGTGGGCGATGATCATATCAATCACCCCCAAGCCACAAGAGGTCAGCTAAACGTAACGGCCATCCGGGTATTGAGCGATCAGAAGAAAACAAGCGAACCTGTCACAACTCCCATCGAGCCAACCAGCAACACTACCGTACAGTCCGGTCTCTTCGTCAAATATGCTGCATATCGAGTCTATGGATGGTAACGTCTACCCCCAATAACTCAATAAGTCATGCCGATGAATGGTCTATAACAGATCGAGAAACTATTGATAACACTTATCAGTAAATCTCAACAGCCCTGGCCGGGGACTTACTGATATAGCCAATCGAGCACAGCACAACATCACCTCCCAATACCGGGAGAGACGAAACCTCTCCTATCGCTCATCGCCTTCGTGTGTCTCGGGAATGTACCCAAAAGCCACCTGTTTGCATGACTCAGTAGAGTCATGGTAGGGTGGTAATCAAAATACAGTAGGATAACACACAAGACTCTATGACGATCTCGGGTCTACAGACTAACCTGTACCAGTGTCACCTGAGAACTTCTATCCGACGATAGATATAATACCATATAGGAGTTATCGGCGAGTCCGTCCAGTGTACCCAGTCTCCACTGATCACCCGTATACGATCTCGATGTCTAATATCAATGGATGTGGGAACATCCATCGCCCATCATATGGGTCTAGTATCATATACGCTAGTCTACTCTGGTATATCGATGCCCCATTTCGATACACCTACGACTAGGGACATTTCAGGATATGCTTATAAACTACAGATGTCCCATTAGTATGATCTCCATCATAATCACAGTAGTCAAGCCAATATCCTCAGGGCTTTATCAATATGTGTAAATGAATAAAAGCATGATCAAGTTAACATGTCAGATAAAGAGAACCAGATAGCATACTATCATGTCGAGCAAGAATGTACACTGAATATATATATATATATATATATATATATAAATATATGTATATGTATAAATAAATCCACTATCATATAATGGCCTCTAGGGCATACATATATCCAACAAAAACCAGACTCTGGATAACTCAAAGCATGTTTCTATAATGGTTGTTTATGGGTTATCCCGGGCTATGACGAGAGTTAACTTTCTACCATCTGGAAGATCAATAGTGATATTGTTCTTGACTCGCCACAGTTTTAGCAAAATGGACTTTTTCATAAAACATTAGTGGGAGTATAGTAGAACTGGAAGTGATTCCAGAACCACAAACGATTTCTGAAAATTTAATAGAACCTAAAGATTCGATCGGGTTTGACATTCCATTGACCACTCCACAGATATGGTAGGTAACCTCAAGTACCCGAGAGGTACTTCGGTATCCTCAAAGACGGTGACAGGCTGGTTCTTGTTTACCCAGACTTGCCATTACTGCTGTTCTAGACTATGAGACCCGGCGGGAGGATGAATATAGCGTCGTTCTAAACTAGCTTTAGAAGTGCACGTGTATATGACTCTGCCAGAAGGTTGTTGTAGTCAGTGGGAGCAGCAGAAGCATAGTGGAAAAGTAGCATATGTCTATTTATAGACTAAAACAAGTATAGCGGAGATAGATAATCTATTTTTGATGTATTGGTCATAGTATTTGACTTCATCAGAATAGGAGATGGATCTGTTAAGAAGGTGGTAGGGTGTGATGCCCTGGTATTTGGATGACATGCACTTTATAGGAAATGAAATTCCTATACTACGATCGGTTATACTGTGGTTGTCACACAGTGATTTCTCCACATAAGATATAGATATTATATCAGGTATTCTGGTTACTAGATCTATGGTTTTATATCTAGATTTGGGTAGTTTCCCAATCTAGGTACTTAGACAGTATTCTACAGGTGCTTTAGAATGGATAACTCCTGGTATGGTGGTGTACCTGCAGGAGATGGAGTCATCCTCTCTAAAGGTGTCTTACAGACTAAAGGGGAGAGGGATGTGCATGAATGGCATATCACTTGCTTAGGCAATTGAGTCAATCATGAGATGTCAAGTACCATACCAGATGTTGTTTTTGCGCTAGTTGCAATAAGTTTATATATTAATCCAATCCTGGAGAAATGTTCGGAAGCAGTTTATGAACATAAGTGGATGTTCTAGGGATTTGATAATGGCAGCCTCCTTCGGGAGACGGTTATCATTCCAGGCTTCCAAAGTGACCTAGATGACAGAGTGACTATCAGAGTTATAGTTTTCCCTCTTAAAGGGGGACAGTAGTTTGGACATGTGGTCCAAGAGGATACTGAGGGTGGCATGGCACAGGATACTGATTAAATTCAGTGGACGATACAGTCTAAGAAGCTTCTGGATTTGGAGTTTATTTGTGAACTGGGTCTCATCAGATAACCACACATATTCTAAGACATGTATTGCTCATTTCGGGAGATGGTTTTCTCCGTGAACTTGAGATAAAGAGAGACATAGAAAGAAACATTAGAGCGGATCTACTCACTGAGGCTATTTCTCGAACGCAATAGTTTTACAAACGAGCTTTGTGAAACTGATTAGTAGAGAAGTTGGGTGTTCGGTATCACACGGGCTGTGAGTATGCGACACCGCAAAAATTAGCCTTAAGTGCAAGTGGGAGATTGTAGGCTATAGTGCCCTCAAGTCAATTATTGGATCGTAGGCATGTGATTGCAATGATTGAGGGAGGACCTATACCAGTAGAACAGGCTTACTCGAGATGATAGTATGCTATCTGGTTTGTCTTTATCATTATGTACATGCTTCAGGTGACATTACAGATCACTTTTACATGTTGATAGAGCCCATAGGATTGTTGCTTGACTACCAGCTGTATGATGGTGATCATATACATGAGAGCTAGGTGGTCTATAAGCACATCCTTAAAGTGTCCCTAGTCGTGTGAGTTTCGAGACTGGGCATCGATACTCTAAGAGTAGACTAGTGTATACGGATCGAGACCCCGACGAGGGGTAGTGGACAGTCTCATAAGCCATTGGTGTCAGTTGGTTCACCTAAGATGTATACAGGTGCTCATTTGGTTATGAGTACACTGGACGGACTCGCCGAGAACATGCTAATTGGTATTATACCTATTGTCAGATAGCAGTTCCCTGGCGACATGTGTATAGGTTAGTCTATCGACCTAAGATCGTCATTTGTCTCGTGTGAGTTCCCACTGTACTTTGATTACTACCCTACCACGGCTCAAAGGAGTCGTGAAAACAGGTTTTAGTTGGGTACATTCCCGAGCCACATGGAGGCAGTGAGCGGATCGTCAGGGGATTGGTCTCTCCCGGTATTGGGGGTTGATGTTGCGGTGTGCACGGGTGGACATCACCAGAAATCCTTGGCCAAGGTAGTCAAGAATTAATGATCTAGGATCGATAGTTTCTCAGGTGGTGATAGGTTTCATACCGACACTGAATATCAAGTTATTAGGGGTCTGACTTTATGCACCCCTAGCCTCGATATGCGATACTCATAGATGAACGGACCGGACTGTATGGATATTGTCACTGTCAGGCTCAATAGAGTTTCAGGATGATTTTGCTCGTCGGCCTCCCTTTCGCTCAATACCTGGGTAGCCGTTACGTACAGCTAGTACTACTGACGTGCTTGTGGTTAAACCCACTTCCAGCGTATTGACGAGTCTTTAGAGTCCCACACAGAGGGTTTCCCTGGTTCAGGCAAAACGTTGTAGAGGCTGAATGGTTTTACGGCAGGGTTCGATCATATACGTGCACTTATGCACGGATCATGATCGGACGGATAATACTAGTGGGCTTTGGTTTAAGCCGGATCCTAGTATTATATTGTTGGATTATTTTCATCTCGTTGTATTCGTATTCAGTCGGAATACGTATGCGGGTATATATATACAGATGAGGGGTATTCTTTTAATTCGTTACAAGATTTCTTTAGTTGATGCCATTTCTTTTTGGGATTAAACATTTTGGTTTAAATGTTTAATTGGTGGAAAATGTGAGTGCAAGTTTTGGCATTGAGCATTGATTCATGGTGCATGCACTTGGTGACTCATGGTATTGGGTCATGTGTTGATTTTTTTTGGCTAAGATATTTGTTGTGGGCATTTTTGTGAGATGGCAGACATTTTCAAGTGTGTGGCTTTTCTTTAGTTGCTATTATTAACTCTCACGAAAATGAACACAAGACTTAGCCCATTTTCTTTACTTGCTTTTTCTTGAGCTCACACTCTTCGCCCATGGCATCTTCTTCAACCTCCACCCAAACCCTCTCATGAGTTTAGAATCCTTGGATGTATTGAGACAAAGTAATCACACACTCTCAACTTAATCTTGGCTATCTAGGCTAGCAAACTAGATACCCGAGTTGCTTCAGTTTAGAGGCGGGAGCCCGTATTACTAACCCTCGATGTGGATCTTCTTTGATGTGGGGAGACCGGAGATCAAACTTGATCGAGGAAGCCGCGAGGAGCTTGGGACAGAGGTTGATGACCGAAGGACACGGATCGATCGGTATAAGCTCTCTAAACTCCTTTCTAATTACTAGTATAGGGTTAATGGTACAATCCATCGATTAGGGTTCCGTTAGCGCCGGGTTCTAAAACTTGTTGTTCCGTATTTGGCCACGGATTGATGGCCGGAGCGCTGCCGTAACCCAACAGAAACTTCCCCCCCCCCTCTCTCACCTTAACCATGGTTCATGGTCCCCACCCTCTCTTATGAACTCTTTTTAAATAAAAACAAAAGCATTTTAAACTAAAAGAAGAACCCATGGTTCAAAAAATATATATAACAAGTGTTATGCAACATGTTAAGTTGCATGTATAACACATAAACTAGATTAATGCATAATTAGTTCAATGCTAATCGAGTTTAGTATTAAACTCGTATACAAAGAATTATATAATAATTTATAAAATGTCCAAATCAACTAAACACTTTCAAAATTAATAATTCTTATAAATTTTCCAAATATTTTCCAAACTATCGGTATATAATTATACCATTTCATTAAAACTAATCTCCATACTTTAAAATATTCATAATATTTATTATTTTAATTATTCAAATTCCCAAAAATAATATTTTATTTTCTGAAATGTTACACTCATAGTCTAGAACAGCAGCAGTGGTAAGTTTGGATCATCAAAAACCTTCCTGTCACCGTCTTTGAGGAGACCGATTGCCTCTCGGGTGCCTAAGGTTACCCACCAAATCTGCGGAGTAGCTAATAGATTTTCGAATCCAATTGGATCTTTAGGTTCTACTAAATTTTTAGTTATCGTTTGTGGTTCTGGAATAACTTTCAGTTCTACCATACTTCCACTAATATTTTCTGAAAAGAATCCATTTTACTAAAATTATGGCGAGTCAAGAACAATATAACTATTGATCTTCCATATGGTACAATGTTAACCCTCGTCAAAACCCGGGATAACCTACAAACTGCTATTACTGAAACATGCCTAGAGCTTATCCAGATTCTGGTTTTAAGCATAAGCCGGACAACCCTATATACCATAACATCGTTAAGATATGAATCCATTCTATATATCCAATATAGAAACAAAGGCACAAATTGTTGTTATGTTCAGCACGACAGCAAGGTTTCGTGTAACATTTCAGAAAATATAAAATATTATTTTTGGAATTAATTATTAAAATAATATATTTCGCGAAAACTACCCGATTTGCGAAATTGGGGTTTTCATAAAATGGTATAAATATGCATCAATATTTATGAAATAACTGGAGATTAAAATGATTTATTCATTTAAAAATATAGTTATTGGATTTGGCATTTTTATAATTAATTATATGCAGTTTGAATAAAAAATTGATTAGTGTACTACTAATCGCGATTAAGCCAAATCCGTGTTTCTACATTTTTCCATGGTTAGTGCACCATGACATGTTGCATTTGGTTGCATGTTTTTTCATTGGTATTTATTGATATTTGGCTTTTAGAGAAAAGAAAATAGAAAAGGATAGAAAGAGTGTATTATTGGAGAGAGAGAGGGGTCAAAAGTCAAGACATGAGTTATGAGTGGGTGAGAATAAGAAAGAGAGAGAGAGAGAGAGAGAGAGAGAGAGGGCTGCCATCTTTCCTCACCCTTGTTTGTTTCCTTCATCTTCCTCATCCTCATATTCCCTCCACCTCTATCTCCAAGTATCATCTCAAAATCTTCATCAAAACTTTATACTCTCTTCATTAAAAATGATCCCCTCCTCATCCTCAACACTTTGGACCAATCAAAGTTGGATTTTGAAGACTTTGAGCAACTCAAGAAAATTCTTGAGTTGCCAAATGAGGTATAATTCTAAACCCTAGCTAAGTTATTATGTTTAGTGTATTCTAGTTTAGTTTATAATGTGGTTTAGTGTGGATTGTGATCTTAGAATTTTCCTAGATGAGGTTTAGGGTTTGAGTTGTATTGTGGTGATGTGTAGTGGCTGTTACAAGATCTTAGTATGGATTGTATGGCCAAAAACAGAGAATACGAACTTTAGATTTGTTTCGTGTTGGTTTTGTATTGGTTTTTAGCCTACAGGGAATCTGGAGCAACCTAGGCCCCTTATGAGAAAAACTAGCAATTCTAGAGACCTAGTTAGACCAATAGGAGACCACCCTGAGAAGACGAACCAGAACAGAGCAGTCTTAACCGAGCTGGCCAGATTTCTAGGGCATGTGGCCGGCCTCATTGTGGTATTTTGTGTTTAGGTTAGTTTTGTAGCTCACTTACCCCCTATACTACCCCACTGCACTGCTAGTTTGGCTTTATTTTACCTGAACCAAAATCTGGGACCATTTTCTTTAGTTGCTGTTTTGATTGGTAGCTTTTGCATGACTTGAAGTTTTGATATTTGTGTTTTGTATCGGTCACTTGATGTTTGTATATTTATATCGGGAGTTATTTGATTATTCTTGCATGTGTAGACCATAGGTTTTAACCTATGTGTGATTCGGGTGCCGTTTTGGTTTTGTGCGTGATTTCTGTTTACGATAGTATGTGTTTATAGGTGTAGGCACCCTCACGTTGACTTCAGATAACTAGGAGGAGCATGGCGACATCGACTTCAGCAAGCAAGAATCAAGGTGGGTAGATTTATATCTACGGAGGAAGTCGGGTGGATGGCGTATAGCACCCCTGCAAATTTTGATGGAAACCGATATATAGAATATGGTTAAGGAAACCTATATTAGAAAACTATGGATATGGTTAAAAAGATAGTTAGAGATGATATGAATAATTTGAATATGTATATCGAGATATGAGATGAAAGCTATAGGGATATGACTCTTTGACATGATATGATAGAAATGATGTCTCGAATTGATATATAAGGTTATGAAAAGTGAATGTGAATCACGATATATAGATATATAGTTGCAAGAGAATAAATATGAGACTATAGTGGCATGTAATGAGATCGATAAATGCAACATTAGATTTATAAGATGATTTGATGTGAGATATTGACGTGACGAAAAGAGAGTATACGATGAGATATGATGACTTGGTTTGATATGTCGTTATACGGAAGCGAGTCGATATGAGATAATTGATACATTTACCAGTCCCATGATATGAGATTGATACGGATGTAACCTGAGAGATAGGTATATATATATGGATAATGCTGTAGATCATGAGTGACATGACGTACGAGACATTAGGTCCGTACCCTCATTGTCATATAAGTTGATAGAATCCCTAATGGTTTAATGCCGTCGTACGATGGATTACCGTACATGATGAGTGTTATCTGATGATTGATTCATACCCTTGACTAGAGGATTCCGTACGATGGATTATGCCGTACGTGATATTGTGAGGCTGGATGCCGATTGATAGATTCACCGACTCGGATATATCATAGATACGTATACCTAATAGCATTTCACGTACGATGTACTTTATGTTACATTCAAGACATTCTCATTGCATTACATATACCTGTGCTAGTGCACCTACACCTTTATCGATGATGCATATGTTACACTTACACAGATTTGCCGGCTCACACATTTTCATCATCGATAATTGCTATGTCACTTACACTGTAGAATTACCACATCATTACACTATGTTGCATGATGTACTTGCTATGCTCACATCACTGTTCTATGTTGCATGATATAAGGATATGCTCACATTTCTGTTATATGTTTGCATACATCATGCTTTACGTTTATATGCATTGAGATGTTGTTTTCATGAGATTCTGGATTTGAGAACCGTGGTTATATTTCAAAAGAAAGTATGTATTGTTTTAAAAACCCGGTTTATCTTGATATGATATTTCGAGACGTCCACCATGTGTTTTCTCGGTTATGAGTTATGTGATACCCGATTCGAGGAGTTGGATGAGGCCATTTGCGGGGACATGGTAGACCTGGTATGGTACCCCGGGGTAAGAAAGGTATGTTGTGCAGTAGACGATGGGCCTGGCAGAGGGACTACTACCTACCGGTGATAGTATTTGGACTCGGCGGTTATCCAGAGGATACCGACCGGAGTAGAGAGATGATACGGGCCGATCCGGACTGACGAAGCCTGTGAGCCGATCCGGACTGACAGAGCCTGAGATATGAGGATTTACGCGTCGATGTTGGAAATGGGTTTCATGGTGTTTCGAGTGTCGATATTGGACACTCAGGTTCCATGATTTTGATGTGTCGTTGATGGACACATGTTGATTGATATCCTCATAGTTACATGCATATGCTTTCATGATACTTACATGCATGATGTCGTTGTGTAATTGATGTACACGTAGATGCTATCCACATTCTGATAGGCATTGATTATATTGTTGGCACATATGCAGATACGGTCACCGTAGAAACCATAGTATTACCTTTATGATATAGTTGACCTAGGAATCGTTGTTTATTTCGATTTCTACCTGATAATATTTTCTACTCATGAGTTGGCAACTCAACCCCGTTGTGCCACAGTTCTTGTAGGTTGACCGCATAGATCAGTAGCGGTATTGCTGGCACACAGCTTACATTCGAGTGATTTTCTTTGGTAGGTGGTACACATTGGATCGTACCGCTCTTGTATTATTATTCCTATTGTATCTAGTCAATTCTATCAATCAGAAACTAGTATTTGTATATGTAGTAAGACTTAGCAAGACTTGTAGTTGCGAGACTTAGAGCGTTGGGTTATATATTCGCTTGGTGGGTTGATGTCTTGCTTTATTTATTATTCTTTGTCTTCATCTTCATCGTTGGGCATCGTATACATATATTCTGTCTTGTGTGATTGTGATTCCGCCGATTGGCGAACAGCAAGCTCCCGCTTGGGGATGCCTTTTTTATTATCATGTATATGTGGTTTTGGATCAAAATATACAAGGGAGGTGCTGCCCAAATTTTTAAAAGACGAAACATGTTTTTCAACTAAAAAAATCCACTTGCATTTTTCATGTTCCACTATTTATGCATTTAAGAAAACGTTTGATTTTATCGAACCTTTATTTCAAAAATTCACCTCTTTATTTTCTTTAAAAATGTTTAGATTTCTGGGCTTCGGCTTACTTGAATTACGTTACGCCTGTAGACGTGGTGTGATTTAAGTGCCGGTCACGAGCTAAATTTTCGGGTCATGACAAAGTTGGTATCAGAGCGCTAGGTTTAACCTTAGTTCGAGTCTAGGTTTGACTATGTGGAGTTTGGGGCGTAATCTATTTTTAGAACTTAGGCTTGACCTTACGGAACTTAGACTTGAATGGGGGGTATTAGACCCGAACTTTCATTTCATAGGCTGACCCTGATTGATGGAGTAGGTAACTCAAGTAGAGTGACGTACCATGTGTATGTTTCGTGGCATACTTATGATACGATACTCCACTTAAGTGACCTTAGCATATACATATCTTGAGACTGGTGATTCTCTTCGTTCTGTTGATCATACATCCATTTGAGATCCTTGATTCTATTCGTTTCCATGATCATACTCTCATTGATTTCGTTCCTCCTTATGATAATGTATGCATTCTGGATATGTTGATTCCTTTCATTCTTTGGATCTACTTTCTTTGATACATTTTTGATGTTCCTGTCACTATGGTTTGAGCGCAGATTGAGCTGCTGCTAGTGATGCGGTCAGGGCGAGCTCGCCATGGACGAGGACTGACCATCGTGTTTTCTTATGACATGGAAATGTCTCGATGTAGTGTTGTGTTGTAACCTCTCGTTTGAGGCGAGTATTCGGTTTTGCACCGAATGATCGGGCCATTGTTAGAGGCTGCCAGATTATGAGAGGACTGTTGATGTTCAGCTTACCTTAGAGATCATGATGTCGTTTACCTTGCAGACAGATGACCCAGCTGTTGCTTAGATTGATGGGATGTTGCTTCCAGAGCTTATGAGCTGAGATCACTTGAGCTTTCAGGCAGAGATGCGAAAGAAGATAGCTAGTCTATCTTGAGTTGAGAGACGAAGGTGATTCGTCTGATTCGATGCACCGACGCAGGCTCAGTTGATTTGAAGATTTCCGGTATGGAGAGTCTTACTCAGATCTAGAGTAGATCGATCTAGAGATGACGTTGTTCGTTGGATGATCCGATAGGAGATTAGTAAGTTGACCAGTTTCGGATAGATGACCTCACCCAGATGCATTGTGAGTTGATCGAGAACGGACGAATATAAAGTATTCCTCTGATGGTTGGGACGAGTTCCTGAGGACGTGTTCCACTAGATATCTTCTACAGAGTGATTAAGATACCGAGTTCGTATTTTCGAGTCCGTGTGAGAGACTCTGAATTGACTGTAGCCGAGAGCAATTGCAGTACGCAGATAGCATGACATGATGTCAAAGTGGGCGATAATAAAGAGGAGTGGAACAAGAAGTTCGTTCGAGATGTTAACGAGTTGTTGTTACTCCCCGTTGAAATTAGAGATCTGATATGTATACAGAGGCATTGGGATATGGCCAGTTCCTGAGAAAATGTTGTACTCATAATGCAGATGTCTAGAAAATAAGAAAAGATTATGCAAGAGTACCAGCCTCCGTACAGTTCGGCATAGGCGAGATTGGAAGAGACCTTGAGCAGGTTCCTTCCAGAACACTGCTGCGATAAGATTTGCACCCAGGATCAGTTGTGTCACGTGTATTCAGAGGGCCAGTGTCATTACCCGAAAAGTACCGAGCGTGACTGGCACTTAAATTACGAAACGTCTCGAGGCGTACGTAATCTATGCAAGCCAAAACCCAGAAATCAAAACCAAGTAAAGCAGTAGAGTGAAGGAAAACCAATTTGAAGCAAGAAGTTTAACAACATAAGCCGAAGTATGTATATTTAAAATCTCTAGTCTTTTCTGAAAATTTCGGCAGAGTTTCCTTTGTATAAACTGACCCCATAGGGATACAAAACCTGTTAAAACATATATAATGAATAAAGGCATCCCCAAGCGGAAGCTAGCTCTTCGTCAATCGACGGACAAACCACACAATGCAATATAATATATAACGCCAAGGGGCGTGGATCGAAGCTCAAAAGGAAACTCAAAATCATCAAGAAACCCATAATAATACAACGCGCGATTCTAAGGTCGAAATAATATACACTGGTCTTCTCTCTCTATCAAAATATACAAGTCTGGTTGATGGAGTTTACTAGATACAACTGAAATAATAAATGTACAATGGTGGTCACGATGCAAGTGAACCCACCTACCAAAGCAATCACCCAAAATGAAAGCAGTGTGCCAGCAAGCCGTCAAGAAACCTGTACGGCAAAACCTGCAAGAATCTGTGGCACAACGGGTATGAGTTGCCAAATCATGAGTAGAAAATATCACAGAGCAGAAATCGTATGTATGACGCTATCCTAGGTCATATCAAGTACTATCCTCAAATAAATATCCTGATCTATCTACACATAAGTGCAATACCACGTGCTCGTATCAGTGCCTTAGATAGCAGCATATCAGATAAATGATGTATGAATGCATTACTAATGGAAACAGAATACATCATGAATGAGAAAACTGTTTTCTTTATTTAATGAGATTTCTGTAGGTATATAAATCGAGTATCATCAATGAAATCAACAGAGAAATCAGTGTCAATCATCGACACAAAACGTAAATATCAATATCTCAATATCTCAGGCTCCGGCTATCCGGCCTGGCCTGTATCATCAAATCCCAATATCTCAGTGTCTCAAATCTCAATATCTCAATATCTTGGGCTCCGTCAGTCCAAATCGGCCCATATCATCAATCACACGATGATGAACGGTAACCTCCAGATATCCGTCATGCCAAACAATCACCGGTAGGCAGTCTGCCACTGCCGGGCTCATCGTCTACAGCTCGAACTTCATGCCCCGGGGTACCATAGCGGGTCCACCATGTACCCGCAGACGGTTAATCCAACTCCTCGAATCGGGTCTCAAAAACCATCTCAGAACCGAGAAAACATCATGGTGGACAATACTCATCATATCAAGAAAAACCGCATCTATCTCTTATAAACAAATCATCAGTTTATAAAACTTTCACATGTGGTTTCCAAATCCAGAAATCTCAAGAAGGATCCGAAATCCTCAAAATCATGATATCAATAAACAGTGAATACCGGCATAAATCTCCATAATACTGCATGACCAATGAATATATGAATGCATCTGATATCATGCAATAAATGCAATAGTTAAACTAGCATATGAAGCTATAACACATTGCAACTATCCGCTAGCAAGTTATGTCAATGAAATAATATTCTCTAAGTGTACGTGACATGGCAATTACCGATGAGGATGTGTGTGAGTTGGCAAGCAGGTGTATGTGGAGCATACGCATCATCAGTAATGGTGATGGTGTCCTGATAGCATGGTTTCATAATCACTAAGTACACAATAAACATGCAATGAAATGATAACAACATAATAGATGGCAATGAATAGTAAATGCAACTATAATATGCGGAACATGAATGATAATGTAACACTAAGGAATCTACATCGATATACATGTGTCATACTGTTTTGCCATTTGAAATAATACGAATCGTGGTGTTTTTGAAAATAAGGGCTACGGTGTTTTAAAAAAAAGATACATCCATTGAAATATCTGTAGAATCCCTCGTCCTGTCTTTTAAAATACCCACGATTCGTTAGCTGTGAAATAGGCATGAATCGAATCTAGTCTAACATTTACAATAAACCACCGGACTGAGCGAACAGGCTAATCGAAAAGGGTAAGGAAACCACCTACATCTGAACCGATATGTATATATATCTATATAATAGTCGGGATCCCGCCTCAATAGTATCCCATACGATACTCCATCTAATATGACTTCTCGAGTCAAGAGTGAGGATCTATCATCAATAACTCGTACGGTAAATCCATCATACGGCATCCCAAATTAGGGTACGGATCAATTATCACATTTATCTTATTATTCATCTGGTATCCACATCATCACATATCGTGAGCAGAGGGTGCTGATCTAAGTCTAGTACACTACTAATATCATCAACAATATCATGATCTGGCTACTGATCTAAAGTCCCATACAATCCGATGTCATCAACACATGTTATCATATAGAAGTATATATTGCCCAAGCGATCCATTATAAATATCATAACATATCTCATCTCATATCTCGATCATATGTCAACTATCATATATATATATATATATATATATCATCATCCACATGGTATCGTCATCCAACGATCCGCTATAACATCATGACATATCTCGGTCACATATTAAATATCTCACGGCATCACGCCCGATCATATCGACTCATTCCCAAGTATCATATAACATCCTCATCATCCAAGCGTATGAATACCAATATATATATATATATATATATATATATATATATATATATATATGTCCCCAATACGCACAAGTCAGTGTATGCGAGTATGTGTATGTGCGTGTATGCAAATCTTTACTCTAGGCTTTCGTGACTAAGAAATCGACTAAAGTCCTTTCTTCAATTCTCGCTAACACTAACCCTTAATCTCCTAAAGCTTTTCTTGCTAAGGTTCATATCACACACTAACATGTAAAAGTATATCTATATCACATCACATCATTTCTTACAACTTTGCGGGGGTGATATACGCCATCCACCCGACTTCCCCCGTAGGTATAAATCTACTCACCTGATCTTCGCTCGTCGATGCCAATGTCGACACGCGCTTGCTTGTCGTCTCGAAGTCCTCATGAGGGTACCTACACATCATAACGTATCGTGCAGCATTAAAACCCAATTCAAAACCAAAACGACACGCTAAAAGCCTATAGGTTAGAACCTACGGACTGCGCCTTTCAAACCACCAAACAACCCTCGATATCGTCGTACAAACGTCAAGTGATCGAGGTAAAACGCAAATACTAAAATCCAGAATCCAAAATACGAAAAGGTTTAACTCCAAATCAAAATAGCAACTCATGAATTTAGTCCCAGATTTTACACTAGGTGATATTAGCCAATTTTGCATATGTAAAGGGTCTAGTTTACTGGAGATGGAGTTACATAACAAATACGAACCATAATGCAATAGGTCTGGCCGCAAATTGCGGCCAGAAGGAATATTTCTACGGCCAAGTTGGGGAAGTAGGGGCTAGGGTTTCCGTAGGGGGTCCTAGGTTGCCTGCATGTATCTCAGTGTTTGCTAAATAATTTTTCAGGTCCTCGAGTGTTAGTTGATTTCAAATTATCGTCATATTTTAACAGTTTTCCGATGTCGGGGTTTCTAAGTTCGTATTCCAGGGTTTATTCTATGGTTTCAGTCCAAGATACAATCCCTACAGGGGTCATAAGGTCTCTACTAATCTCAATTACACTTCATAATTCAAAATTTCTCAAAAGCCTCATCTAGAAATTTCTAGGTTCACAAAACCACTCGATATCGATACTAAACATATATGGATGCCTAAAGAATTTAAATACTATTATAAAGGTGCAGAAATTACCTCAATTGGCAACTCAAGAATTTTCTTGAGTCGCCCAAAGTCCTCAAAATTCGATTTTTCTTGGTCCAATGTGCTTCCCTTGAGCTTGTGCATGCTTTTTGTGAAATGGAAATGGGCTTTTGGTGAATTTTTGATGATGTTATGAGGGTTCAAGAGGAGGGGGAGATGAGGTGCTGCCTTGGTTGAGGAAGAAGTAGAAGAAAGATGAAGATGATGAAGTGATAAGATGAGCCATGACTATGGTTTGACCCCTCACCCTCTCTCTCTCCAAGCATGGCCTCATATCATCATTATGTCCCCCCTCTCTCTCCAAATCATCATGATACCCTTTTTTTATTTCCTTTTCTTTTTCTTCTCTCTTTACTAAATAAAAACCAAAATAAAACAAGAAAGCCATGTAGGAAAATATAACATAAGTGTAAAAATGATATGGTGCATGTCATGTGCACAAAACGCGCTTAATGCCTGATTAGCGATATTTAATCACGATTAGCACTAAAATGGTGTATAATAAATCATAAAACTTTATAATTTGCATAAATTACACAAAGCACCATCTTTTTAGTAATTTCTATAATTTTCCAAATTTTCCCCAAATTTATCGGTATTTAATTTTACCGCCTTATTAAAATATTCAAGATAATTATTATTTAATTATAAAAATTCCTAAAACTAATATTTTATTTTCCTGAAATGTTACAGCCAGAGGCCGACGCCAATGACGTGCTGCTTTACGAGTGGTTATGCAAATTGACCGAAAGATGACTAGAGGAGTGTCAGAGCGGAATTGTTTCCGTTAGTACATCTGACCTTGCCGACGAGCCGATAGATTGCGAGATTGGTAATCCACAGAGAAAATGAGGACCCAGAGATAGAGGATGCCAGACCGTGAGCATGAGGCAAGCAGACGTTCTTGCTCTGCCAGTTTTGGACGCATAGACATTTTTCGACATTATAGGAGGTATACCGCAATATCATTTGTTGCGATTTGCGTTTGTGATCTGAATATCATGCTTATATCGCTTGGATTTTGAATTTTGATGATTGAATTTCATGATATTGTTTTCGTGCACCTTGACTGCACCTACTGGGTATTTACGTTTTGTGCATAGTATTGCACTTGATATATGCTTTATGCACCGCTGTGTTGGTTTATGATTTGTGCATATTTATTGCACTTGAGATCAGTTTTGTGCCTTGGTTGCACGTGTTTATGATTTCATGGATTTCATACAGTTGATTTGATTTTGTGCATGTGGTACGCACTCGATTTGATTTTTGCACTCGGTATAGCTCACATGTGCTTACTGTGCATTAATACGTGTTTTGTGCACGCAGTTGCACATGTTTATGATTTTATACACCTTGGTATACTCGGTGTTTCTTTTATACGCATTTGAGTTATTGATGCATTTCCGTGCATTTGTTGCATCCGATTTGTATTTTGTGCATTTGTTGCTCTAGCTTTTTATGCCGTGCATTTGCTGCACCAGATTTGTATTTTGTGCACTGAATGCACCGGATTTTCATTTCGTGCATTTGTTGCACTAGATTTTTATTTCGTACATTGGTTGCACTGGATTTATTCTCCGTACATTGGTTTCACCCGATTTATGTATTTGAGCATTTGCTTCGCCAGATTTATGTTTTGTGCGCGTTTGTACTTGACGTTCGTTTTTCGTGCGCTTTACCGCACTAGACATTTATACGGACCTGACGCGCTTGGGTTAAATTTTTGCGCATATTAGCCGCTTGGTATTTGATTTTGTGCGCATCGGATGAACTTGAGTTAGATTTTATTCGTGCATGACAGATGCACTTGATTTGGATTTTCGCACATGTTGGGCGCATGATTTGAGATGTGATTTTGTGCACACCGGATGCACTCGATTGGGATATTCATTCGTGCATGTTAGTTGCACTGGATTGAGATTTTCATGCACTATAGATGCACTAGATGTTGTCGTGCACACCCGGTGCACTGGACAGATAATTTCGTGCACACCCGTTGCACTTAGCTTTGCTTTGGTGCATATCGTAGCACTTGTATTGTATTGGATTTCCGTGCGCACCAGACGCACGTGATATTGGGTACGCTTTTGGCGGCTGATTTTGCTCTTGAGCATTTTGTTTTCATGATGGGCACTATATTATGTAGTAGCCGAACAAGACTGATCTTAGGACAGTACCTGAGTACTTTGCAAGCATTAAAGTTTAACAAAAGGTTTTCAAAAAGGAGATATAGTCTCGCTATTTCCTAAGTGTCCACGAGCGACAAAGGAAAAACTTTTTGGATATTTCAAAACAGCGGAACGTATGATTTGAGCAAAAACGTATATAAGTATATTTACTATTTTACAATTGAGCGTACATCACTTGTGCCGTGAGTTACACATCACACGGCGATTCAGAAAAGATTTTGCATGTGTTTTATTCAGTATTTAGAAGAATTTTCAAAGATGCGTACTATATTCGTATTATAGTATTTGACTAGTGTATATTGGATTTCAGTAGTAGATTTCGAGATCTGTATCTCCATTATAACTCTGATGATTTGCGTGACGCTTGAAGAAGTTCGATTTTGAGTTTCGTACTCGTTTTCAAGCGCACACGATGCGCTGTAGTATTTCTGTATCTTCCGTGATTTCGGAGCCCGGTGATTTGAGCTGATTATTGAAATGTTTTGGTATTAGGGGGTTTAAATTTAAATTCGGCGACCGAATTTATTTAAGGGGGGAAGATTGTAACATTTCAAAAAATATAAAATATTATTTTTGGAATTTAATATTAAAATAATATATTTCGCAAAAACTATCCGATTTACGAAATTGGGGTTTTCGTAAAATGGTATAAATGTACACCAATATTTGTGAAATAATTGGAGATTAAATTGATTTATTCATTTAAAAATATATTTATTAGATTTGGCATTTTTATAATTAATTTTATGCAGTTTGAATAAAAAATTGATTAGTGTACTATTAATCGCGATTAAGCAAAATCCGTGTTTCTACATTTTTCCATGGTTAGTTCACCATGACATGTTGCATTTGGTTGCTTGTTGTTTCATTGGTATTTGTTGATATTCGGCTTTTAGAGAAAAGGAAAAAGAAAAGGGAAGAAAGAGTGTATTATTGGAGAGAGAGAGGGGTCAAAAGTCAAGACATGAGTTGTGAGTGGGTGAGAATAAGAAAGAGAGAGAGAGAGAGAGAGAGAGAGGGCTGCCATCTTTCCTCACCCTTGTTTGTTTCCTTCATCTTCCTCATCCTCATATTCCCTCCACCTCTATCTCCAAGTATCATCTCAAAATCTTCATCAAAACTTTATACTCCCTTCATTAAAAATGATCCCCTCCTCATCCTCAACACTTTGGACCAATCAAAGTTGGATTTTGAAGACGTTAAGCAACTCAAGAAAATTCTTTAGTTGCCAAATGTCACGACCCGAAAATTGGCACGTGACGGCCCTAATACTACGCAACGTCTACAGGCGTAACGCAGTAAAAGAAAGCTAAAACCCAGAAATCTACATCATTAAAAGACAAGAAAAGATAAGAAACATTGTTTAAAACTCTTGGAAATCACAACCCAAATTCTTTAAAAAGTCCAACTTTTCTTTCTTTAAAATTTTGGCAGCACCTCCTTTGTAAACACTAGCCCCAAAAATGGGTACAACATAAATATAAATAAAGCATTCCTAAACGGGAGCAAATACACGCCCAAAGGCGGAAAACAACCACCACAAAAAATATACGATGCCGTAGCGAAGAAATAAAAGACAATAGAAAGGAAATTGTATAAAAGACAACAAATCACAAATAATATACAATATCGTCCTCACCAAGTCTCTAAATCAACAAGAAAATATAATAGATGGAGAGTACAAGGATACAACGAATATACAATACAACAATACGGATAACCACAAAACCCACCTAAGCAAAACTGCACACTATGAGCTGAAACGGTATCCGCAGCAAAAGATGATCGGATAGGTGAATAGCCTGCCTCGACTACTCTGGGGAACACCCTGCAAAACAACTATGGCACAACGGGAGTGAGTTGCCAACTCGTGAATAGTAAATAACATATGCAGGTAATCGCAAGTATGCAGTACAGCGTGAATCTAACATATGCAATTAATAGCAATAAAAGGTCATATGAATGCGATAATAATGAAAAGTACACTAGCAGGTACAATTAATACATGAAACAATAATAATATGACAATCGGTATGCAATAATCATGCAATAATGATATGAAAATGTATATATGCAACAGTCATGCAAGGTACTCTAGCAGGTACAACTAACACATGAAGTAATGCATAAACAATAAAGGTGGAGTATGGAATGAAATATGTCATTTTCACGGAATGCTGACATCGTGGTAGGATCAAAATCCATCAAGACAATCCAAATCCCAATTCCTCAAATCAGCCCCCAAATTGCCTCTCATATCATATAAGTCTCACAAATTCTTAATGTACAATATCGAATAAATCTCCTATATCCCGAATGTACAAAACCAAGTGAATCTCATATATCCTTTATGTACAATATCAAGTAAATGTCATATGTCCTAAATCCAATATCAAGTGAATCTCTTATAACCTAGGTATATTTGCATGAATAAATATGATGAAGTATTAGAATTGATATCGATACACATATATTAGCGTCCCATTCTACTAATATTGGTGTAAAGGCATATATAATAGCGTCCCATTCCACTGTTATATATACATGAGAGTAAAAAGAAATATCATGAAACCAATGTGTCAAGCATCGACACAGAAATGCCGATCTATCACGTGCTGTCACCAAGACTGGCACCCTGATAGGTACGTATCATATGCTATACCGAAAGCTCGAGTGCCTAGCTCTGACCCTCGCCTTTCGACGTATCCATACGTACATGACTCCCGTCGGTATCCCCATGATAACCGCCGAGTCATAGCTAATGTCACCGGTAGGTACTTGCCCACCTTCTAGGCTCAATCGGCATGGACCATCGATCATTCTTGCCGAGGGGAACCATACTGGGCCCCACCATGTACTCTCATACAGCACCCGACCCTCGTATGGAGTATATAATCAGAACCGATAAATCTCATGGTGGATGCTGAAATATCATATCAAGGGAAACCGAGTTTTTCAAATAATGCATAATTTCATGAACTCCCACGGTCCCCAAATCCAAAAAACATCATGAAAAATCCATATCTAAATGCGAAAATCCATGAATATAATATATGCAACATAAAACTGAAATGTAAGCATATAAAGGAAAAGCCGCTAATTAACTGCAACAAGTTAATATAAATATCATGCGGTTCCTAATTTCTCCAATTCTAAAATAATATCAAGTAAAGGTAAACATGTAGCTATAACCCGATAGATGTGTAAACAATAAGGTGTGGCAAGATATATGTTTCTACCTATAAGTAATGATGTAGTATACGCCCTGGGTATAAGTGAAATATGTGTGCAAGGTATACCTGTAGCTATGCCATAAAGTGTGTATATACCTATCACTAATGGTACAATACTCTATAGATATACAGGTAACTAGCATATAAGTATATAAAGGCATATGTGTAAGCATGTGGATATACATGTATTCTATATGTCATATGCGATAAGAAATATGAATCAATGTCACAATGTCCCCAACCAAGCAATATTATATCTATAAGTGGGTTGTGCATGACATGGCAATTATTGACGGTGTGTGTGGCATATAATCAGTGCTCGTGCAACATGAGTCGTCAATAATATATGCAGTGTCCTAAGGATACTTGTTCAAGCACAACAATAACTATGCAGTAGGGTAAATGCGCAATTCTAAATATGACATAGAATATGCGACAGAATTAACATCTCTAGCCAAGACACATAACGCCATGTGGGCGATTCCCCTGTAGATGTTAAATCTACTCACCAACACTCCAAGCTAGGTGAAGTCTTTCACCTGTTTCCCCTTTGTAGCAGTGTCCGAAGACCCCGCCTGCGAACCTGCAACAATAAAACAATAACACGGGTATATATTAATAATAGACCCAAAATACATACAATCTACACGGACCAACACGACACACATACGTACTCTAAAGGGTTCGTGTTGTCGCTAACGCGTATAGCGACACTACGAAACCAACTCAGAGAAACAGCAACACGGAACACGCATCGTATCGGATAACGTATCGTGCGAAACGAAACACTAGAAATACGCAAAGTGGTCCCAGATATTTCTGTGCTAAAAATTTGTAAAAATTGCTAGTACCATGAGACTACAAATAACCCCAGAGACGCTTACACCAAAAATCAACACCTCAGTCCCTACTCTGGTCGCAAATTATGGCCAGAACCATTAAATCTGCGGCCGAAGTTGGAGGAAGTGAGCTCGTATTTTGAGGGTAGGTTCTAGGTCTCTACACTAGGTTACTGTCATGCCAACTTTTGCAACAAATACTTGGTTTAACAGCAGATCATCCAAGACCCAAACAAAACACTAAAAATACGATATTTACCCAAAACGATACGATACACGATAAAAACTAAAACTAACAATCTAAGCTACACAAAAATAACTTAAAGAACAGAAAGGAATCATTACCTACACAAAAGAACTCAAAGATCCAAGCTTGGCACACTACAAGGCATCCATGAGGCAAAACCAAGATAAAGATGTGATTGTGATGAAGTTTGTGAATTTTTGTGATGGTTTTGATGAAGAACTTGAGAGTGTTCAGTTTGATAAGAGAGGAAGAGAGAAATATGAAAGAATAAGTGAGAAAGAATGAGAGAGTGTGAGGAAATAAGAGAGGGAGGTGAGCGTAGGGTGAGGTAAGAGATGAGTGTATCCAAAGCAATTAATGCACCATGCCATCTCATTAATGCTTTCATACCACTCATCACCCAAAAGAAAATATCTCTCTCTCTCACTCTCACAAAAGATCAAAGATTAAGCATAGGGTGGATTAAACAAGGATTAGGTTGAGTGTCATAGTTGCTAAGAACAAAATTAGCACAAACGAAACTCACATTTACGTGCACACGTGCGTGCATGCTTATAACAAATAATAATAAATTATTAATTAAATGTTATAAAATGTGAGGAACCCGAATTGGTAAACTTTTTACAGTAAACCCGCATTAACGTCTAAACGAACACTAACCGAAATCTAAGGCGTTACAATCTCTCCCCTTATAAAAATTCGTCCCCGAATTTAAAATTTTCACTAAGCGTACCTTTAAAGAGAAGATTACAAACTCTCATATCTCGCTCGTATCCTCCCAAGTGATTACCTCACTATATGGCTACGTCCAAGAAAACCCTTCACAGATGGCAAGACCCTTGACCGAAGTTTCTCCATCTGCCGAGCCATTAACACAATTGGCTGCTAGTGAACGAAAGATCGCGTCCAAGTTAAATGGTTTGGTGCTGAATCATGTGAGAAAGATCATGAAGGTAATTGCAAAGTATCGACACAAGGAATACGGGGTGAATACCCAATAATCTGGGCGGAAGTGCCAAATTAAAGGCAACGAAACTAACTCGCTTTAAAGATTCACAAAAGGACCTACAATTCTAGGATAAGCTTCCCAAAACTCAACACGTCATTCATCGGAAAGTCCGTAGTAATACATGATTTCCCACTGTAAACTCAAGTCTGCGACCATCACGGTCGGCATAAGACCTCTGTCTGCACTGAGCTACTCTCACCCTGACCTGAATCAACTGGATGTAACATTTCAAAAAAATAAAATATTATTTTTGGGAATTTTTTTAATTCAATATTATTTTAATGAATATTTTAATATTTCGGTATAATTAAATACCGATAAATGGGGAAAATTCTGGGAAAAAATTTATGGAAATTCCAAAATAGGGTATCTTGTGGAAATATGCCATTTATAAGTTTTTATGGTTAAGTATACGCTATTTTTAGTGTTAATCGCGATTAAAAATCGGTAATTGGATTTTTGGCTTTTGTGCAAAAATGTGCACATATCATTTTCTACACTTGTCACACGTGTTTCATGTTTTGGATTCATGGTAGCCTAGGGTTAACCATGTCTAAAGGAGCTTGATGGTTTAAACCTTTTGGTTCAGACAATTGGGGTTAATTAAGGGTTTTTAGTGTTGGTTAAAGGTGATTAGGGTTAGGGTTGACTTATGATGAGAGAGAGAGAGAGATGTTTTATGGGCTTGAGCAAGCAAGCATTTATTAAGAGAGAGAGAGAGAGGTGGCTATAGGTTGTGTCATGATCCATTCACCTCAAAACTTTTTACTTGTCTTTCAAACCCTTTCTCACTCACATCTCACACTCAACCACCACAACAACAACATCAACTACAATTTCAGCCCCAATTTTATCAACATCAGCAGCCACACCAGCCCCTAGCATCATTGCAACAATACCATCAGCCCACACCACACCAACTGCATAACATCAGTACAATAGCAGCTGCATCAGCCACACCAGCCCCAATATATCAGCAGCAACAACTTCATAACCCCTAACTTCAGCAAATACTCTCACACTTCACCAACAAAAACAACTACAGCCACTGCTGGTGCAACAACTGCAACACAAACATTAACAACAGCAACAAAAAAAAGAAGAGAATTGCTAGCAGCAGCAGCAAAACCAACAACAACAGCAGCAATAAAAGAGAACAGCCACATAGGAGCAGCTCTGCTGTAGCAACAGCACCCCACCAGCAACCATACACTCCTCTTCACCTTCTTCTTCTCTTCTCCTACGTCCTAGGACCCCTTGAGGTATAATCCCGCTACCTAACTCCTTTCTTTCTTGATTATTGCCGTTAAAGCTGAAATTTAGTGTTATTATGTGGTTTAGTGCTAGTTTTAGTGATTTTGAGTGAGATGTGGCCAAGTGATGGTTTTGAATGATAGTGTAGCCTCATTAGGAGTGTTTGAGACCAGTTAACCCCAGAATACCCCAGATTTCCAGTTAGTTACCTGAAAGTTTCGACTTGGCGTATTTTAGTGATTTTGTTGACTTTGTGACCTTTCTAGAATCTGCTTGCAATTCGAGAACCCTAAAATAAAATTGACTTAGCAGTATTCTGTGCAGGCACCCTGGAACCACCCTACAAAACCCTGGCCCCCACCTCTTTCCCCAGGCCGCAGATAAATTCCCCCAGGCCACAATTTACGGCCAGAGCAGGGGGAAACCCCCTCGTTTTTGGTGCACAGCTCTTTTACCTGTAAACTTGACCCTGGGTAAGTCTAGTTTTGTCTGATTCCAATCAGGGTAAAATCTGGGGTAGTTTTCCTATGTTGGCGCATGATTTACGACTTGTTTAGCATGGATTTTTGGTATTTGGTGATTTGTTTCTGTCGGATGGCGTTTGGAAGTCAACGACAAGTGGATGTTGGTCGTGTTCGCACGCGAGGCTATAGGTTTTTACCTACGGGCGTAGCGTGTACCATTTTGGTTTCCGACATGGTTTTCAAGTGTTTTAGCGTGTGATATCGTTGTAGGTACCCCACGTGGCGTCGAGGCGTTGGAGATGCAAATGGCTATATCGGCATCGGCATGCATAAAGGAAGGTGACTAGATTTATATCTACGGGGAGAAGTCGGGTGGATGGTGTATAGCACCCCTGCAGTTCGTGATGATGTATACGGATGCGTATACACACATACAATTATTATATGTTATTTAGGATTAATGATAATGTTTAGGATGGATATTGGTGTGTTGGATTGGTGAAAGGTTACGAAACCCTAGAGTAGTGGGTGCACTACACATACATATTTGCATACATCCTTATTTCATATGTGCATATATGGGATTCTATATAGTTATGTGTTCACATGGGTATGGGACCACGTGTTCACATATGGATTTGAGGATGATACCTGGGATTGAGATGAGTCGATGATATTTGATCTGAGATTATGATATCAGGTGATAGGGCAGGATTCGTACTTAAGATACGTCCTGATATGATAGCGGGTCTTGGATGACGATGCCATGTGCATAGTGATATATAAATATATATATATATATATATCTGTGTGTGTGTGTGTGTGTGATCGACATGTGATTATGTTGCGAGAGATGATATGATATGATATGACAAGATATTTATGATAGGCCGCATTGGGCGATATATACTCCCTTGTGATGATATGTGCTGATGATATCGATTTATACGAGACTGTCGATCAGTAGTTAGATCATGATTATAGTGATGATATTAGCACTGTACTAGACGTAGGTCAGTACCCGGATTATGATATTTGATAAAGAGAATACCAGATGAATGATATGACGAATGTGATATTGACCCGTACCCAGATTTGGGGATGCCGTACGACGGATTTACGTACGAGCTATATTTTGATGTTTGATCCGCACTCTTGACTCGGGAATAACTGATTATAGAGACATGGTATCGGATGTGATATTATCGAGGCGGGATCACCGACTATTTATGTATATATATGTATCGACTCAGAGGTTAGGCGGTTTCCCTTACCTGCAGTTAGCCTATTAGCTCAGCCCTATAGTTGGTGTAGCTGTATGACTCTTATGACATTAGATGCAGTTTAGCTACCTTTGTGTTTAGTATTCAGCTCCCGCACCTTATTGTTGTTGCTCTGCATCGCATACGTATTGTGATTCATATTCCATTTTTGATATCCTGCTGTTAAGACACCAGCACCATTACCGATGATGCGTATGTACCACGTACACTTATTTGTCGGCTCACACACATCTTCATCGGTAATTGCCATGTCACGTACACTTAGAGAATATCATTGCTTGATTTAGCTTGCTAGCTAGTAGTGACATGATATTAGTGTACTTGCCTTATATGCCAGCTTGACATTGCAGTTATTACTTGTCATTTCATGCATACTATTATTCATTATATGCCGCATTCATGGATTCTCATGCCTATATTCATGGTTTTACATGCTATTGATGATCTAGATTCAGATTTCCATGAGATTTTCTGGATTTGGGGGAAAAACGCAAAATTTATATAAACTGCTTTCTTTCTTTTTAAATAAAAAGTGCGGTTTTCCCATGATGTATGTGTCGTCCACCATGAGTTTGCTGATGGATTTTGAGACCCGATTCGAGGAGGCGGATGAACCGTTTCGGGTACATGTTGGGCCCGGTGCGGTACCCCGGGGAAAGAAGATCGCAGGAGATGGCGTTGAGCCTGGCAGAGGGAGCACTACCGACCGGTGATTTTACCCGACGCGTCGGATATCCGGAGGATACCGTCGTGGTCTTGAGATGGATGGTAGGGGCGGTCTGGACTGACGGCGCCCTAGATATTGTGATTGAGATATTGAGATTTTGAGATTTTGAGGTACAGAGATTGTGACACAGAGATATCGAGATATTTGGACACTTGTTTTGTGTCGATGCTGGGCACTGTTTTATGCTGATTTCATTTATGATACCTCATTTTTAAAATATTAAGATCGTATGATCTAGGATTGCGTCATACATGCGATTTTCTGTTCGTAGATGTTTTTCTACTCACGAGTTGGCAACTCACCCCCGTTGTGCCCCAGTTTCTTGCAGGTTTCACCGTACAGGTTTCATTACGGCTTTGCTGGCACTATTTCCATTTGCGGGTGACTTGCTAGTAGGTGGGTTTATTGTATCATACCCATCATTATACATTGTATATTATATTTCAGTTGTATCTAGAAGTTCCATCAACCAAACATGTACTTATTTGAGATAGAGACCAGTAATGTTTATTCTTTCGACCTTAGAGTCGCGCGTTATATTTCTGTGGATTACATGCTGTTGAGTTTCTTTTTCTGTTGTGATCCTCACCTTTAGGCGTTGTATATTATATTGCAAACTGGTTGATTTAAAATGGTTTTTCCTTCACTCTACTACTTTTCTTGGTTTGGATTTCTGGGTTCGGCTTACTTAGAGTACGTACGCCTCGAGACGTTCGTAGTATAAGTGCCGGTCATGTTCTGTACTTTCGGGATGTGACAAAGTTGGTATCAGAGCGTTAGATTTTACCTTCGGAGCGTAGGATGACCCTTGGTTGATGGAATAGGCGACTAAAGTAGAGTGACGTACCGTGGGTATGTTCCGGGGCATATTTACGATACGCCACTCTACTTAAGGAGCCTTAGGATGTACATTTCTTTGCTCAGTATTATATTCATTTATGATCTAGCCTCATTGGTACCAGTTATGGTTTTGCTGCCACGATTACGGGCAGGGAGAGCTATGGCTAGAATTGCGGTCAGCACGAGCTCGTTACGAACGAGGACTGACCAGGGCGTAATTCCGGCGACACACGATTGCAGAGATGTGTCTTTTTATGATGTTTTGCACCACGAGCGTTGGATGGATCGCTGTGTGAGATTACTCGGACGTGCAGATTAGCACCAGAGAATTGAGCCACTGATAGAGGCCAGCCAGACGTTGATGACCGTTGAAGTATTGCTTATTCATGATGATTGAGGCACGGTTCACCGTGCAGACGAGTGAGCCAGTTGTTGCTGCGAACGACGAGATATCGCCCCAGATGTTGGAGCTATTGCGGTACGAGTTGTACTAAGAGATGATAGATGGTCGCTAGTCACCAAGGATGAATGACTAGGACATGTGGTTCGTTCGCTACCCCGATGCAAGGTCATCAGATAGATTGATTCCAGCTAGAGACGACTTCACGCGGGGACGTTGAGAGTCGACAGAGACGATCGAATGTCAGAAACCTATTATTCCAAGTTTAAAGTATTCGGAAAGACATGCAGGCAATTCTATGGTCCCTCTAGAAGAATGAAACCCTAACTCGACTTAATGACCGTGTGAAAGCCTTTGAACCTTAGGGTTTGCGGCAGTTCTGCGGCGCTATTAGTGAGGCTTGGGTTTGCCCTTCTATGGCTGGACCACCGATGCTGTGGTATGTACTGGATACTATTATACTGTACCTAAGATGTTGAGCTCTTGGGGGATTATGAGGTTTTGATAAGTCGATCGGATGGCTCGACTTCATTCGGATGCTAGATGGTGAGATGCATTTCTTGGGAGACTCCAGATACGAGGATAGCCGTTGGAGCTCAATTCATGCAGCCACGACGAGACGAGTCCGAAGCAGTCGACATTAGAGAAAAGTGGAGTAAGAGGTTCGTGCAAGATCTGGATAAGATGACGTTCTATTCTGCCGACATCAGAGATGCGATGCGCATGCCGAGGCATAGTACTGGATATATCTTCCAGAAGGAGTCGCGATGAGTATGCAGCCGTTCCGGAGCAAGAAACAGATATAGTAAAGGACGATGACTCCCGAACAGTTGGCAGAGATGAGACTTGGAAGAGACCTTGAGCAGGATTCCTTCCAGGACATTGCTGCAATGATACTTGCACCCAGGATCAGATTTGTCACGTGAATTCAGAGAGCCAAAGGCCGACGCCAGTGACATGCTGCTTTACGAGTGGTCGTGATGATTGACCAAGAGATGGCCAGAGAAGTGCCAGAACGGAATCGTCCCCGTTAGCACACCTGACAGGGCCGATGAGCCGATGGATCGTGAGATTGATAATCCATAGGGAAGACAAGGACCTTTCTGGAATGCATTACGAGGAGACTTGGACCCAGGAGTGGTCATGTTACGCACACCAGCAGGCCAGAGTTCAGGATCGTCGACGGGACATGCTATGAGTGATCACGACAGTTGGCCAGAGATTCTTGGAGGATGTGCTTGAGCAGGACTATTCCGCCATACTTGTTTTTGGTGTTATGAGCGATCTATTCGCATGATTTGGTTTTGATGATTGGGTTTCATGATATTTGTTTTCATACACCATGGTTGCACCTACTGAGTATTTACGACTTTTGCACAGTTGTTGCACTTGATATCGTTTCGTTCCTTGATTTCCTATGTTTGTGATTTTATGGGTTTCATACAGTTGAGTGATTTTGTGCATATGTACGCACGCGATTTGGATTTTGCGCTCGGTATAGTTCACATATGCTGTAGTGCAGTGATTCGCATTTTGTGCAGTTAGTTGCACTGGACTTCGATTTCAATGGTGTTGTTCGATATTGTTTTGTGTACCTTGTGCACCTGATTGGGTGTGTTCGGCGCTTGATATTGGATTTCATTATTTCGTGCATGATAGATGCACCGGATTTGGATTTCTAGCGCATGTTGGGCGCATGTTATGAGATGCGATTTGGTGCACACCAGATGCACTAAATCGAGATTTTTTCGTGCATGTCAGATGCACCTGATTTTACTGTCAGGCACACACGTTGCCTATGACTGATCTTGTGTGCACACCCATTGCACCTTGATGTCGTTTTTGTGCACCTGCTTGGCACATGTATGGATTTTGATTTCCGTGCGCACCGGACGCACAAAGTTTCCATATGCACTTTTTGGGATTGGTTCTTATGGAGCAGTACATTTTTATGATATTGCGATTTGTTTTCGTACTGAGCAGGACTAGTCAGATGACAGTACCTGAGTGTGTTTTGCATGCATTGATAGATTTCAAAGGGATTTCCAAAACCGAGGTATAGTTTCATTATTTACATACGTGTCCGATATGACACGGAACGTTTAAAACAAGGAAACCCTTCTAAATTGTTTTCAAAACGGCGGAAAGTGCATATTAAACAAAAGATATATACGTATATGGCTATTTTTTTCTTATAGAGACATCCGCTACCGTGCAGTGTTATGCGCATTGCACGTCGACTCTAAAGAATTTGGCATGAATTTCCTTCAGATATTTACATGTATAGTTCCGATTTATAGCATATCGGTTTTGCTTTGGAATTGGCATTCGTGTTTTCACCTGGACTCCGATGATTGCGGGATGCTTGATAGAGTTTTGATTTCGAGTTATCTTCTCGTTACTCATGCGCATGTATTACGCTACGATGCGTTTTACGTATTTGTGATTTCGGAGCCCGTTGACTTGGACATTTTATTGAAATGTTTTAGAATTTGGGGGTTTAAATTTAAATTCGGGGACCGAATTTCTTTAAGGGGGGAAGATTGTAACATTTCAAAAAAATAAAATATTATTTTTGGGAATTTTTATAATTTAATATTATTTTAATGAATATTTTAATATTTCGGTATAATTAAATAGCGATAAATGGGGAAAATTCTGGGAAAAATTTTATGGAAATTCCAAAATAGGGTATCTTGTGGAAATATGCCATTTATAAGTTTTTATGGTTAAGTATACGCTATTTTTAGTGTTAATCGCGATTAAAAATCGCTAATTGGATTTTTGGCTTTTGTGCAAAAATGTGCACATATCATTTTCTACACTTGTCACACTTGTTTCATGTTTTGTATTCATGGTAGCCTAGGGTTAACCATGTCTAAAGGAACTTGATGGTTTAAACCTTTTGGTTAAGACAATTGGGGTTAATTAAGGGTTTTTAGTATTGGTTAATGGTGATTAGGGTTAGGGTTGACTTATGGTGAGAGAGAGAGAGAGAGGTTTTGTGGGCTTGAGAAAGCAAGCATTTATTAAGAAAGAGAGAAAGGTGGCTATAGGTTGTGTCATGATCCATTCACCTCAAAACTTTTTACTTGTCTTTCAAACCCTTTCTCACTCACATCTCACACTCAACCACCACAACAACAACATCAACCACAACTTCAGCCCCAATTTTATCAACATCAGCAGCCACACCAGCCCCTAGCATCATTGGAACAATACCATCAGCCCACACCACACCAACTGCATAACATCAGCACAACAGCAGCTGCATCAGCCACACCAGCCCCAATATATCAGCATCAACAGCTTCATAACCCCTAACTTCAGCAAATACTCTCACACTTCACCAACAAAAACAACTACAGCCACTGATGCTGCAACAACTGCAACACAAACATTAAAAACAGCAACAACAAAAAAGAAGAGAATTGCTAGCAGCAGCAGCAAAACCAACAGCAACAGCAGCAACAAAAGAGAACAGCCACATAGGAGCAGCTCTGCTGTAGCAACAGCACCCCACCAGCAACCACACACTCCTCTTCACCTTCTTCTTCTCTTCTCCTACGTCCTAGGACCCCTTGAGGTATAATCCCGCAATCTAACTCCTTTCTTGCTTGATTATGGTCGTTAAAGCTGAAATTTAGTGTTATTATGTGGTTTAGTGCTAGTTTTAGTGATTTTGAGTGAGATGTGGCCAAGTGATGGTTTTGAATGATAGTGTAGCCTCAATAGGAGTGTTTGAGACCAGTTAACCCCAGAATACCCCAGATTTCCAGTTAGTTACCTGAAAGTTTTGACTTGGCGTATTTTAGCGATTTTGTCGACTTTGTGACCTTTCTAGAATCTGCTTGCAACCCGAGACCCCTAAAATAAAAATGACTTGGCGGTATTCTGTGTTGGCACCCTGGAACAACCCCACAAAACCCTGGCCCCCACCACTTTCCCCAGGCCGCAGATAAATTCCCCCTGGCCGCAATTTGCGGCCAGAGCAGGGGGAAACCCCCTTGTTTTTGGTGCACGGCTCTTTTACTTGTAAACTTGACCCTGGGTATGTCTAGTTTTGTCTGATTCCAATCAGGGTAAAATCTGTTAGTGTATATGCCCTAGAGGCCATTACTGTATCATACTAGTATGTATATTACTTGATGGAAGCTTGGGATATTCACAGTTGTACAGACAATCTTGCTCAATATAGTAGTATGCTACTTGGTTCGTCTCTGCTTTAATGTGTACTTGTGTGTTTATTTATTATATCACCTATACGCATTAGTAGAGCCCTTAGGATCTTTGCTTGATTACCGGCGTTGTGATGGCGATCACACTCGTGGGGGCTAGGTAATCTACAAGCACATCCTTATACACGTCCCTGGTTGTGGGAGTATCGAGATAGGGCATCGATGCTCCGGAGTAGACTAGCGTATGCGCTTCTCATCCCAGCACGGGAGACGGTCTGTCCCACAGCCGTCGGTACGTCGTACTTGAGATAGTATGCGGGTGCTCGTTAGGTTACGAGTATACTGGACAGGACTCGTCGGGAACTGATGGTTGGTATTATACCTATCGTCAGTTATCAGTTCCCAGGTGACATGAGTACAGCTTAGTCCGCTGACTTGACACTGTCACTCCGCCTCGAGTGTGTTCCCACTGTTCTTTGATTACTACCCTACCACGGCTCTTCTGAGTCGTGCAAACAGGTAGTAGTTGGGAGCAGTCCCGAAGCACTTGGAGGCAGTGACGGTTAGACAGGATTCGTCTCTCCCGGTATTGGGGGTTGACATCGCGCTGTGTCTAGGAGAGCCATTACACAAGTAGTCCCTGGCCAGGGCAAGCGAGATATACTGGTAGGTTCTAGTGCTATCTCAGGGTGTTCTGGGCTTCACTCCGACACGACTTGTACCGCTATTAGGGGTCTGACGCTTGCCGCCCCCCTAGGCCCGACATGCGATGTATCAGACGAACAGACCGGACTGTACGGAGAATGTCACATTCAGACTCAGTAGGAGTTCAGATGGGTTTTACCTCGTCAGTCTTCTTATCGGCATCTACCTGGGGACCGTTACGCACAGCTAGTGCCGCTTGCGGTCTGTGGTATAACCCACTGCCAGCGTAGTGTCGAGTCTTTAGAGTCCCACACAGAGGGCTATTCGCCTCTGGGCAAAACTGAGTAGAGGTCGCATGGTTTTGCGGCAGGGTTCGTTCTCATCCGCGCACTTGTGCACGTTTGGAGTCCGGACGGTTTATACTAGCAGGCTCTGGTTTGAGCCAGATACTGGTATATGTTTTGGGGTTTCTTTTATCTCTCAGTATTCTTGTTCCTCGGAACGAGAATGCAGGTGTGTATGCACAGTTGTTTGAGGCGGAGGAAGAGGTCTTTCATTAGGGTTTCGGAACGGGTGCGTATGCACAGTTGACAGTCGTCTTTTTCCAAACCCTAATGGATTTATGTAATATCAATTAATAATAGTAATTAAATGAAATTGTGTCATGGTTGGTTTTGTTGACTTGTTGACCATGGTTGACTTGTTGACCATGGTTGAATGTTTGACCATCATCATTACTTTGCAAGGATACTCCTTGATTCTAGCTTACATTCATTTAATGAAGTGATGATAGTGGTCATTCCAAAAACAACCATCAACTATTTCATTTTGAATTATTATTATTAATTAGATAATTCTTTTTCCTTTTGTTATGATTGCAAAAGAAAAATGAGCTCATTCTATTATTTTCATTCTCTCTCCTCACTTCATCTTCTTCTTCCTCAAGCTCAAGGAGAATCCTTCTCATGTGTTGAGAATCCCTCTCCTTGAAAGAGAAAAACCCCATAGATACTCTCTACTCTCTCTAGGGTTCAAGGTTTGGCAAGCCGGAGATCCTAGTTCACTCTAAGTTCGAGAAAGAGCCCGAAGGCTGAACCCTCAGGTGGATCCATCTTTGACGGAAGAAGGCTACGAGGAAAGAACCATCAACCTCTACTAGGTTTCAAGAAGAAGGAGTTCAAGTTAGGTATAACCCCTAACCGAGTAGATACATCTCAAGTTAGGATGCTAGTGTATTGTTTAGCAAAGATCCGGCTTTTACGGTCCATGTTACAAAGTTTAGAAAAATTTTTGTTTTACCGTTTCCGCAACCCCGAAAGTACCGGGAGAGGTAACGTGGACCTAACAGTGGTATCAGAGCCAAACTAAACATAAACTAGCTTGGTAGTGAAGTGTATCGAAGTTCGAAACGGAAAAATCGAAAAAACCGAGTTACAAAAATCTGAGTTTCTGTTAAAATTTTTTCTGGTCAAAATAAAATTTGTCATACACCAAAAATCATCTCAGGGTTTTTAGAAGAAAGCCACCAAAAACGAGCCAGCAACTCGACCAAAGAGCCGCGTTTCCGCGGCAATAGCAAGCTATTGCCGCGGAACCGCGGCCATCTTGGTGAGTCACTGGGTCGATTTTGGTGTAGTGTGTTTCTGACTTGGTTTTAGGATTTTTGAGATGGTTTATATGTGCCCAGATTTTTCAGAATAGAAATTTGTTTTTGGGGGCCTATAAATCCGTATTTTTTTCCGAACTTCAATATACTTTGACTATAAAGGTTATATCTGTGATGTTATATGTGTATTGAACATCTACTAATCGCTATACGTCGATTAGTGGGGGTTATACATATCTGTGATCTGTGTTGTTGATGGTTTGTGTATATGAACTTGTTGGATTGTCGCGGATGAATAGCCGGGGTGGATGTGAGATGAGAGTTTCTTTTTCTTTCATTCATGTAATAATTTGTAAATTGATGTAATATTATTTGTTTGGCCGCACAACCGGGTCGGGGTTGTAGCCGTCATTGTATAATTCTTTTTACTGTTTTTGCTCCTAGGATAGACCCATGGAGGGGGTGCACAAACTACCGGGTATCTCGAAGTGCCGAGTGGCCTACTCATGGCGTTGAGGGAGGTTGCTTCGCTTCGGGTACTTGGCGGGTAGTTTGCCGCACCCGTAGGGGTCTTGGGTGGGGTTTTGGCTATTCATCGCGACCGTGTAATCCGTTTTTCGTTGCAGGCTTGAACGAATCGCGGGTTCCTAGTATATCCAAAGTGTTCATCTGTGATATGGATTGGCTATCATTGCACTATATCTATATATAATAACTATTTAGGCGTTGCTTATGTTTTACAGCCGCGCTAGCCCACCCCCCGCTCTGTCGTTAGTTAAGTAACCTAACGGGTGATGACGGGGCCCAGTGGCGAATGCGATTGGCATAAGCGTACGTCATATTTTGGTTGTTTTCTGCAATGGTAGGATTTAAATGATGGGACGCATTAAAAGAACTAATGCAAGAAAATAAACCTAAACGACGTTGTTGGAACAATTTTTCAAAAAAAAGCTGTTATTGCAAGGACGTTCAATTTTTGTTTTGCATCGCGGTATTCGGTTGTGAATGCCCAGCACCTCAGTCGACGAGGCAAGGGCCGAGATCCCTTCATCGGGAGTGACCCCTTGGACAAAAGTTTGCGTCAGGGTAATAACTTCACTATAGTCGATTATTCTTGCTTTGCATCGAGGTATTCAGTTTGGAATATCCTGCACCTCATTCGACGAGGAAAGAGCCGAGATCCCTTCACAGGGAGTGACCTCTTTAGCAAAAGTTTTCGCCACTATATTTTCAAAAAGATTACCAGGTTCCTTCAACGATATCAAGTTCATTACGTTAACGGGTTTTTCGCCAAAAGCCCAGCCGTAGCCCTCCGTCGTTTCGGATAATTAATACTTAGTATTCGTGCTGCGTTTGTTGATTATTCGTCAAGACACAGTGAACGGTAGCTGAGTAATAATTTTTTGTTGCACTGATAGATGCGATTGGTTAGGACGGTCGCATGATTTTGTTGATTATTCGTCAAGGATCATGCGGGCGGGTCTAATGCAATCCTGGATAACGACGGGTTGAACTTGACTAGGACCTTTTGATTTGTTGATTATTCGTCAAGGTCACTTGGGTCCTAGGGGAAAAAACCACATCGGGAGTTTCAAAAGTACTGAAATTTGCAGATTTAGCATACCTTCTGGAGTGTGGTGACTAGAGTGGATTCCATCTAGGTCATCACACAATGATAGTTGGATCCCGATCCCACTGATGAGTTGGATTACTCTTGGGAGATTATTTCACTAAACGATCAATGCTATAAACCTAGTAGGTGTCTAGAAAGGTGTTAGCGGGGCTACGCCCCCAGGGAAAAGAGGTTCTTGAATTAAGGAACTTCGCGAAAGTGTTGGAAAACCTCCCTCGAAGTACCGACACTAGCCTGGCTGAAAGGTTAAGCAAGTATTGTGACGTGAATTAAAATCCTGACTAGTTCTTCTTTTAAAAGGTTTTAAGAAGAATTTGAGTAAACAGTGGGAGACATCCTGGTTAGATAAATTAATAAACCAATCTAATCTTGCAAGAGCATACGCTGAGTGTTTCTTTTCTCTCTCTCCAGGCAGCAACCTTTTCACGCCCTAATCAAGATAATAAAATGTATCGCTTGACCGATCCGAATTCTTATTCAGGACTGGGGAAAGTTGGTTCAGCTCTAACTTGTGACAACAGTCATGAGTATGAGAATGGGAAAGGGGATTGTATGGATTTCCAGGATACCCAGTCGAAGAAGAAGCATGGTTTTGCATCTACTTCAGGTGTTCTTGTAATTGAGAACTGTTTTACGGTCAGCCCTGCCTCCTGGGTACTTGATACCGGATCAGGATCTCATATCTGTAATTTATTACAGGGACTGAGAAAAAGTAGGAAAGTTGCACCGGGTGATATGTCGCTCAGAGTAGCGAATAGAGCACAAGTTAATGCGGCAGCTGTCGGTGAATATCACCTAGTATTGCCAAATGGGAAGACTATGATTTTGAACGATTGCTACTATGTACCCTCCATGGTTTGCAACATCATATCAGTTTCTTTACTCGATAAAGATGGATATAACTTTGTTCTTGAAAAGAATATCATGAACATTTACCTTCATAAGGTACTGGTTGCAGAGGGTACACTGTGTAATGGTATCTACGTTCTAAATCAGAATACAGTTCTCAATATACAAAACACACGCAAGAGGAAGAATTCAGATACGAATGAATCCTACTTGTGGCATTGTAGACTTGGTCATATCGGAGAGAAAAGACTGAGTAAGTTGCATAAAGATGGACTCTTGGATACGTTCGAGTTTTCATCTTATGAAACTTGTCAGTCTTGTCTCAAAGGGAAGATGACCAAATCTCCGTTCACCGGACATGGAGAAAGAGCAGCAGAGCTCTTGGGACTCGTACATAGTGATGTATGTGGTCCGATGTCTATACATGCAAGGGGTGGGTTCTCGTACTTCATCACATTCACTGACGATCTCTCTAGGTTCGGATATGTGTATCTGATGAAACACAAATCTGAAGCTTTTGAGAAATTCAAGGAATTCAGAAACGAAGTAGAGAACCAGGCAGGCAAAAGTATCAAGATCCTCCGGTCTGACAGGGGAGGGGAGTACTTAAGCACGGAATTCCTAGATTACTTAAAAGAGAATGGTATTCTCTCTCAGCTTACACCTCCTTATACACCACAGCACAACGGTGTATCGGAGCGGAGGAATCGTACCCTATTGGATATGGTTCGCTCCATGATGAGTAGTGCTGAGTTACCTCTTTCATTCTGGGGACATGCGCTTCAGACAGCGGCATACCTTTTGAATCAAGTTCCGTCCAAATCTGTGCCTAAAACTCCGTATGAAATATGGAGCAGTAAGAAACCATGTCTGAAGTTTATTAAGATATGGGGTTGTCCGGCCTATGTGAAGACACAGAAACCGGACAAGCTAGAGGCACGATCAGTTCTGTGTAAATTTGTGGGATATCCTAAAAACTCACTGGGATATCTGTTCTACCACACTGAGGAACAGAAGGTGTTTGTATCTCGCCACGCCACCTTCTTAGAAAGGGAGTTTCTTGCAAAAGAAACTAGTGGGAGTTCGGTAGAACGGGAAGAAATTCAGCGACCACAAAATGTAACTGAAAATTTGGAGGAACCGCTAGATTCTATAACCCCAGACGAACCTCAGCCACTCCGCAGATCTGGTAGGATTTCTCATCCGCCCGAGAGATACTACGGTTTTCTCATAGACGGGGATCGAGAGGATTGCATCTTGGAAGAAGATGACCCTACCAGTTTCAGGCAGGCCATTATCAGTAGGGACTCTGATAAGTGGCAGGAAGCAATGCAATCCGAAATGGAGTCCATGTATGCCAATAAAGTGTGGACCTTGGATATTGCTCCACCTGGGGTAAAACCCGTTGGATGCAAATGGATCTACAAAAGAAAACTTGGTGTAGATGGGCAGGTGGAAACCTATAAAGCTAGACTCGTTGCAAAAGGTTTTCGTCAAAGACTTGGTTTGGACTATGATGAAAATTTTTCTCCGGTGGCTATGCTCAAATCCATTCGGATCCTACTTGCCATTGCTGCCTTCCATGACTATGAAATCTGGCAGATGGATGTTAAAACGGCTTTCCTAAACGGTTGTTTGGAAGAGTGCGTTTACATGGATCAACCAGAAGGTTTCGTAGACAGTGGGAGCAGCGGAAAGGTGTGCAAGTTGCTTAAATCCATTTATGGATTAAAGCAGGCATCGTGGAGCTGGAACATCTGTTTTGATGAGGCAATCAAGGAATTTGATTTCATCAAGAACGAAGATGAACCCTATGTGTATAAGAAGATTGTAGGACGAACTGTCGTATTCCTAGTCTTGTACGTGGACGACATTCTTTTGATAGGAAATGATATTCCTATGCTACAATCGGTCAAGCTATTTTTGTCACAAAGGTTCTCCATGAAGGACCTGGGTGATGCCTCGTACATTCTGGGGATCAAGATCTATAGAGATAGATCCAAGAAACTATTGGGACTTTCGTAGTCCAGGTACATAGAGACCGTACTAAAGAGATTTAGTATGGAGGGTTCCAAGCGCGGTAACATACCCGCATTGCACGGAATTACCCTCTCCAAGAAGATGTCTCCTAAGACTGACGAGGAGAGGGTTCGCATGAGCACTATACCCTACGCTTCGGCGGTAGAATCTATAATGTATGCGATGCTATGTACAAGACCAGATGTAGCTTACGCATTGAGCGCGGTAAGCCGGTACCAGTCAGACCCAGGGGAGGACCACTGGACAGCAGTGAAGAACATTCTCAAGTACCTGAGAAGGACTGAGGAGATGTTCCTGGTTTACGGTAATGGAGACCTCAGGGTCAAGTCCTTTACCGATTCAAGCTTCCAGAGTGACAAAGATGACAGCAAGTCTGTCTCGGGTTTTGTGTTTACCCTCAACGGAGGGGCGGTATGTTGGAGGAGTTCCAAGCAGGATACCGTCGCAGACTCGACGATGGAGGCTGAATACATTGCTGCAAGCGATGCCGCAAAAGAGGCGGTCTGGATGAAGAAGTTCATTAGTAAACTTCAGGTGGTTCCGTCCATTGTTGACCCAATACCTTTGTATTGCGATAACAATGGGGCTATAGCTTTAGCGAAGGAACCAAGGTCCCATCAGAAATCCAGGCACATCTTAAGGCGGTATCACCTGATCAGGGAGATCATTGATCGCCAGGAGATCGAGGTGCGGAGAGTGGACACAAAGAACAACACTGCGGACCCATTCACGAAGGCTTTACCCCAGACTCAGTTCGAGCGGCTTATCGAGATGATAGGTCTTCGATACGCCAGTACATGGCCTTAGTGCAAGTGGGAGATTGTTAGTGTATATGCCCTAGAGGCCATTACTGTATCATACTAGTATGTATATTACTTGATGGAAGATTGGGATATTCACAGTTGTACAGACAATCTTGCTCAATATAGTAGTATGCTACTTGGTTCGTCTCTGCTTTAATGTGTACTTGTGTGTTTATTTATTATATCACCTATACGCATTAGTAGAGCCCTTAGGATCTTTGCTTGATTACCGGCGTTGTGATGGCGATCACACTCGTGGGGGCTGGGTAATCTACAAGCACATCCTTATACACGTCCCTGGTCGTGGGAGTATCGAGATAGGGCATCGATGCTCCGGAGTAGACTAGCGTATGCGCTTCTCATCCCAGCACGGGAGACGGTCTGTCCTACAGCCGTCGGTACGTCGTACTTGAGATAGTATGCGGGTGCTCGTTAGGTTACGAGTGCACTGGATAGGACTCGTCGGGAACTGATGGTTGGTATTATACCTATCGTCAGTTATCAGTTCCCAGGTGACATGAGTACAGCTTAGTCCGCTGACTTGACACTGTCACTCCGCCTCGAGTGTGTTCCCACTGTTCTTTGATTACTACCCTACCATGGCTCTTCTGAGTCGTGCAAACAGGTAGTAGTTGGGAGCAGTCCCGAAGCACTTGGAGGCAGTGACGGTTAGACAGGATTCGTCTCTCCCGGTATTGGGGGTTGACATCGCGCTGTGTCTAGGAGAGCCATTACACAAGTAGTCCCTGGCCAGGGCAAGCGAGATATACTGGTAGGTTCTAGTGCTATCTCAGGGTGTTCTGGGCTTCACTCCGACACGACTTGTACCGCTATTAGGGGTCTGACGCTTGCCGCCCCCCTAGGCCCGACATGCGATGTATCAGACGAACAGACCGGACTGTACGGAGAATGTCACATTCAGACTCAGTAGGAGTTCAGATGGGTTTTACCTCGTCAGTCTTCTTATCGGCATCTACCTGGGGACCGTTACGCACAGCTAGTGCCGCTTGCGGTCTGTGGTATAACCCATTGCCAGCGTAGTGTCGAGTCTTTAGAGTCCCACACAGAGGGCTATTCGCCTCTGGGCAAAACTGAGTAGAGGTCGCATGGTTTTGCGGCAGGGTTCGTTCTCATCCGCGCACTTGTGCACGTTTGGAGTCCGGACGGTTTATACTAGCAGGCTCTGGTTTGAGCCAGATACTGGTATATGTTTTGGGGTTGCTTTTATCTCTCAGTATTCTTGTTCCTCGGAACGAGAATGCAGGTGTGTATGCACAGTTGTTTGAGGCGGAGGAAGAGGTCTTTCATTAGGGTTTCGGAACGGGTGCGTATGCACAGTTGACAGTCGTCTTTTTCCAAACTCTAATGGATTTATGTAATATCAATTAATAATAGTAATTAAATGAAATTGTGTCATGGTTGGTTTTGTTGACTTGTTGACCATGGTTGACTTGTTGACCATGGTTGAATGTTTGACCATCATCATTACTTTGCAAGGATACTCCTTGATTCTAGCTTACATTCATTTAATGAAGTGATGATAGTGGTCATTCCAAAAACAACCATCAACTATTTCATTTTGAATTATTATTATTAATTAGATAATTCTTTTTCCTTTTGTTATGGTTGCAAAAGAAAAATGAGCTCATTCTATTATTTTCATTCTCTCTCCTCACTTCATCTTCTTCTTCCTCAAGCTCAAGGAGAATCCTTCTCATGTGTTGAGAATCCCTCTCCTTGAAAGAGAAACACCCCATAGATACTCTCTACTCTCTCTAGGGTTCAAGGTTTGGCAAGACGGAGATCCTAGTTCACTCTAAGTTCGAGAAAGAGCCCGAAGGTTGAACCCTCAGGTGGATCCATCTTTGACGGAAGAAGGCTACGAGGAAAGAACCATCAACCTCTACTAGGTTTCAAGAAGAAGGAGTTCAAGTTAGGTATAACCCCTAACCGAGTAGATACATCTCAAGTTAGGATGCTAGTGTATTGTTTAGCAAAGATCCGGCTTTTACGGTCCTTGTTACAAAGTTTAGAAAAATTTTTGTTTTACCGTTTCCGCAACCCCGAAAGTACCGGGAGAGGTAACGTGGACCTAACAAAATCTGGGGTAGTTTTCCTATGTTGGCGCATGATTTACGACTTGTTTAGCATAGATTTTTGGTATTTGGTGATTCATTTCTGTCGGATGGCGTTTAGACGTCAACGACAAGTGGCTGTTGGTCGTGTTCGCACGCGAGGCTATAGGTTTTTACCTACGGGCGTAGCGTGTACCATTTTGGTTTCCGACATGGTTTTCGTGTGTTTTAGCGTATGATATCGTTGTAGGTACCCCACGTGGCGTCAAGGCGTTGGGGATGCAAATGGCGATATCGGCATCGGCACACATAAAGCAAGGTGAGTAGATTTATACATACGGGGAGAAGTCGGGTGGATGGCGTATAGCACCCCCGCAGTTCGTGGTGATGTATACGGATGTGTATACACACATACAATTATTATATGTTATTTAGGATTAATGATAATATTTAGGATGGATATTGGTGTGTTGGATTGGTGAAAGGTTACGAAACCCTAGAGTAGTGGGTGCACTACACATACACACACACACACATACTTGCATACATCTTTATTTCATATGTGCATATATGGGATTCTTTATAGTTATGTGTTCACATGGGTATGGGACCACGTGTTCATATACGGATTTGAGGATGATACCTAGGATTGAGATGAGTCGATGATATTTGATCTGAGATTATGATATCAGGTGATAGGGCAGGATTCGTACTTGAGATACGTCCTGATATGATAGCGCGTCTTGGATGACGATGCCATGTGCATAGTGATATATATATATATGTGTGTGTGTGTGTGTGTGTGTGTGTGTGTGTGATCGACATGTGATTATGTTGCGAGAGATGATATGATATGACAAGATATTTATGATAGGCCGCATTGGGCGATGTATACTCCCTTGTGATGATATGTGCTGATGATATCGATTTATACGAGACTGTCGATCAGTAGTCAGATCATGATTATAGTGATGATATTAGCACTGTACTAGACGTAGGTCAGTACCCAGATTATGATATTTGATAAAGAGAATACCAGATGAATGATATGACGAATTTGATATTGACCCGTACCCAGATTTGGGGATGCCGTACGACGGATTTACGTACGAGCTATATTTTGATGTTTGATCCGCACTCTTGACTGTCGATCCGCACTTAGTCCACAGAAAAGAAACCTCCCTTCCGGTCCATTCAGTCGACGGTGCAGCACTACCTTAGCAATCCTGCACGAAACGGCGGTAAAACCTGCTAAGCCCCAAATCTACGGACCTTCGTCCTGCACATAAGCCTGGGCCTAGGTTGTACGGCCACGATCTCCCTCGGAACCATACGAAACCGTCTCCCGTGACTATAAGACCTAGGAGTCAACACGAACAAGCCTGAAGGAACACTCCGAGAATTTAGCAAACTGCTGGTGCTCTCCCAGTATCTGCATATCAAATCCTCAAGTGCTACTCCTGTTCCTCAAGGCACATTAAATAGGTAAGAATGTCGTATATAACACAACAAAACTGGTCGAGGAACGGACTGAAGAAATCTGGTTCATCACATTTACAAATGCTGCCAGGGCATCAGTGAATCCAACGACTCACCAAAACACACAAAGCCCGTAGCACGCACAAGGCAGTCTTCGGAATGCCATCACCACGAATCCGCAATAATGATGACCTGATCCCGAGCAAACTTAGAAGATGTCTCGCACTCTGGAGCTGATCGAAGAAATCGTCACGGCGAGCTGAAGGATACCTATCCGCACCGTAAGCCGGTTCAATTGACGATCCGTCGATACACAACCTCAAACTGCCGTCTTCCTCCTTGACGAACAGAAATAGGAGCTTCCAAAATCGAAACACTCAGACGCATAAAACTCCCAAACCAGAACTCTGCAGCTGATCCTTAAGTTCCCTAAGCTTCGCCGGCTCATCCGGAACAACGTCGGAAAACTCTTGCACGAAAGGAACCCGGTCCAACAATTCCACTGTGGCTCCAGTATCACGAATGAACGCCAAGAATCCATGACATCTCCTCAGTAGCCGACTAGCGAAAAAGGCCGAATTCAAGCTGTGAGAGGCGGCACAACTATCCACCTGCACAACAAGAACTGACTTGCCGGGAAAACAAACTTGATTGTTTCCTCACGGTAGTCCACAGACACCTAGCTCGTAGTTAAGCAGTCCGTGCCCAGGAGAACGTCAAATCCAACATCTCTAGAAGAATCGAGACGATGGACGAATCTCTATCTCCTATCCGATTAGCACCCAACTGAAATATGTGTTGCGCAACAAAAGAATCGCTGACAGAAGTTAAAACAACTACGACTAATCTACCCGACCATGGTACAAGCATAAAAAAACAACGAATAAATCAAGGAACATGCGAAATAAGGATACCTGAAAACTCTGCATTGGACGCCTGCGCGTCCCAATGAGTAGAAGCAAACGCCTGTGTCTGCCCCCTACTCGCAGCTGGATGAACTCCTCTGGTAGACTGAGCCCTCTGAGTGAACCTCCTACGTCCACAGCCTCTCTGAATACGATCCTGACGCCGTGCTGAGGAACAATCCCTGACGAAGTGCTGAAGGCTTCCGCATCGAAAACATCCACGCGCTGACTGCTGACCATCCTGGGGATGAGAGCTGAACGACTGTCCTCGTCCTAAGCCTCTGCTACTCCCGCAACGGCCACGAAATCTGTCTCGATGACCAAACCTCTGTCTCTGGGCTGGTACACTAGTATGAGTCCTCCACTGTCCTGGAATATGTGTCTCGTCAACTGGAGCTGTAACCACTGGTTCTATGTAGGTGACGGACTGCTGCATGCTGATCGCAAGTGACAACTGAGTAACATGGGTGACAACCTCCTGTCGTAGCTCCCGAACGACATCAACCAATGAACTCATCGTCCGGCGGAAGTCCTGCATCTCTGCCAAAAGTCTATCAATAGTATATGTCGTAGGCTGATCCGTCTGCACCTGTGCAACTAGAGTGCCATCCTGGTCAGTAGTCGTCTCACCCGAGCCAACTCTGACCTCGACCCTCGCTGCATCACTCTGAGTCCCCATAGTCATCGGCGGCAAGGCTATAAATAGATATAAGATTCGATGAGAATAAGGAATCGAATCTCAAGGATATGAATCATCAAGGAAGGAATTTCAAACAATTTCTACTTAGGTCACTTTAGGTGAAGTATCGCATCGTAGGTATGCTGCAGACATACACACACTACGTTACTTTGCTTAAGCTACCTACTCTATCATACTAAGGTCATGCTACACTCCGAAAGGTAAAACCTAGCGCTCTGATACCAACTTTGTCACGACCCGAAATTGGCCCGTAACGGCCCTAGTACTACGCAACGCCCTAAGACGTAACGTAGTAAAAGAAAGCCAAAACCCAGAAATCTAAACCATAAAAATACAGAAAAGATAATATAAGTTTTTGAAATATTTGAAATCGCAACCCAAATTCTTTAAAAGTGCTACTTTATTTCATTAAAATTTTGGCAACACCCCCTTTTTGTAAAAACCAGCCAAGATGAATACAACACAAAAATATGACGCCGTAGCGAAGAAATAAAGAAAATAGAGAGAAAGCTGTATATAAAAGACAACAAATCCACTATAATATACAATATCGTCCTCACCAAGTCTCTAAGTCAACAACATACTAGTAGATGGAGAGTACAAGATACAACGAATGTACAATACAAAATACAGATAACCACCAAAACCCACCTAAGCAAAATAGTACTGTGAGCTGATGCGGTATCTGTAGCAAAAGATGATATCTGAATAGCGGAATAGCTGATAGCCTGCCTCGACTACTCTGGGGAAAAACCTGAAAAACCTGTGGCACAACGGGGGTGAGTTGCCAACTCGTGAATAGTAGATAACATATGCAGGTAATCGCAGGAATGTACGTACAGTATGAATCTAAGATATGCGATTACAGTAATAACATGTCATGCAAATGCTAAATAAAGGAAAGTACACTAGCAAGTACAATCAATAAGTGAAGCAATAGTAACATGACAATAGTATGCAATAGGGATATGAGAATGTGGATATGCAACTATCATAAGGGTACACTAACAGGTGCTCCTAATACATGTAACAGTGCATAAGTGAAAAGGTATGAGGTATGGAGTGAAATATGTCATCCACGGAATCCTGTCATCGTGGTAGGATCACAATCCATCAAGACACTCAAATCCCAATTCCTCAAATCAGCCCCCACATTGGGCTCTCACATCATATAAGTCTCACGTCTCCTCAATGTACAATATCGAGTAATCTTCTATATCCCGAATGTACAAATCAATAATCCCATATGTATGTCCAATCTCAATGAATCACCTGATATCCCAAGTCAAAGTCTCAAGTAAGTTTCTAGCATCCTAAGTATATGTATATATGCAGAGATAAATATGATGGGGTCAATACACATATATTAGCGTCCCATTCCACTAATATTGGTGTAAGGGTATATATAACAACGGCTAATCCCATGTTATATATACAAAGGAGTTTAAAAGAAATATCATGAAAACAATGTGCCAATCATCGACACAGAAATCCTGATAGGTATGTATCATACGCTGTCCCGAAAGCACGAGTGCCTAGCCCTGACCCTCACCTTTCGACGTATGCATACGTGCATGACTCCCAACGGTGTCTCCATGACCCTCGCCGAGTCATCAGTACTGTCACCGGAAGGTACTAGACCGCCTCCAGGCTCAATCGGCAAAATCCATCGATCTTCTTGCCGAGGGGAACCATACCGGGCCCCACCATGTACCCTCTACGGCCTCGACGCCTCCTCGTAGGGGTATATATATAATCAGCACCGATAAAACCCATGGTGGATGCGCAAATATCATATCAAGAAAACCGGGTTTTTCAATGTATGCATAATTTCATGAACTCCCACGGTTCCCAAATCCAGAAAACATCATGTAAAATCAAAATAATAATGCGCAATTCAGGAATAAATATATACGATATATCTGAAATGCGAGCATATAACAGAGATTATGTAGCTGAAACCAGATGTATGCGAAACCAATAAGGTACAGCTAAGTAACATCAGTAAAGGTAAATATGTAACTGCAACTTAATATGTGTGTAACATACAGGTGTAGCAATGTATAGGTATCTACCTATAAGAACTGATGTCGTATACCCCACTGGATATAAGTAAGATATGTAGGATATCCCCCCCGTTATGAGTAACATATGTGCAAGGTATACCTGTAGCTCTATCATAAGGTGTAAATGTACCTATCACTAAAGGTATGATACACTATAGGTATACCGATAAGCTAGATGTCATGTGTGATAAGCAATAGTATCTATAATGGTTAGTGTGTGACATGGCAATTATTGACGGTGTGTGTGTAGCATACAATCCGTGCTCGTGCAACATGAACCGTCAATAATGTGTGCAGTGCCCTACGGCTACTAGTCACAGTACAACTATATCTAAATAAATAGGGTAAAGGCGCAATTCTAACAATGACGTAGAATATGCGACAAGTATTAGAATCCTAGCCCAGACGCATAACGCCATGCGGGCGATTCCCTTGTAGATGTTATATCTACTCACCTACGCTCCACACTAGGTGAATCCTACCATCTGCTCCCCCCTGTAGTAGTGTCCGTAGTCCCTGCCTGCAAAACTGCAAATAAGACACGGAAATCATATATAAGCCAAATATTCCGCGAAACGCGATATCGAACCAAAACGAGAAACTCGCGTCGCGAACTAAACGCGCGTGTGCATGATACGCTGAATCGAGTGTGTACGCGTCTAAAACCATCGCGACACGCCGCGATACGTTGGATCACAGAACCCTCTCACGTATCGCGCGTATCGCGCAAACACAACGAACACCAAACACGATATATTGCCCCAGATTTTCCTATAGGTCAAATATTACAAACTAGACATGCCAAAGTACTATACAACACTACAGACTACCCTACCCAAAACCTCAAACCCAACACCCTACCCTGGCCGCAATTTGCGGCCAATATGATTAAATCTGCGGCCATGATTTCGAATGAGGGGCTCGTGTTCTGGTGGTGTTGTCTAAACCTAGTGAGCATGTTCCAGTCTTCTCAAATTTATCCTGAAATGTCCGGGCCAGTAGCAGATTACAAAATGCCAATATATCGCTTAAAAACGCTAATTTTGCACAAAACACAAACCCTATGGTATTTTAGTGAAATCTGGGTTAAACTCAGTTCAAGTGATTCTAATAACACTTAAATAAGTAGGGTTAACCAACACAATCATCACCTTGCCACAACATCTCACAAATCACCAAAATCTAGCACTATTTTCACTATTTAACAATAATCGAAGCTAATCCACACACAAGCTAGGAAAACTAGGAAAAGAGCTCAGAATTATACCCTAAGGAACCCAAGGAAGCAAGAGAAGAAGTGTGTGGAGGAGATGATGGCTGCTGCAGTTGCTGGAGCTCCTACTGCTGCTCCAGAAGTTGCTGCTGATGCTGTTTTGCTGTTGCTGCTGCTTGCCTCTGCTGCTGCAGCTTCTCTCTGCAGGTGAGTGTGTGTGTGTAAGTGAGGGTGAGAGAATGAATTATATGAGAGCGAGAAGTGAGAAATGAGGGGAAAATCAAAAACCCCTCCCATTCTCTTTCTCTTTCCTCATTAAATGAGCATGGCTAGAGCCATGTTGCCCCATGCTTTCCCCCTCTCTCTCTCTCTCAAAGTCAACAATTCAAACCAATATTAAAACCTTTCTCAAATTCTTTTTAAAAATTCATTTTTCATTTACTATTAACAACCATGCACACTTAAACAAAACATAAAACTAACTTAAGACAAATGGTTAACTAACCATGATTGCTAATCATGGTTAACCTCCAAATTACAATCCTAGTTATCAAGCACAAGTGTGTGTGTGCCTAGAAAAATTCTAATAAAATACTCATAAAATAGGGTAAAATATTTAAAACTTAATTTGGTAAACTTTTTATTAAAATCAATACATTAAAATATAATTAGCTACAAAACAAATTCTAAGGTGTTACATATACGTCAAACCCCAGTAACCGATAAGTCGTGTCGATGTGAGGCTCATAACAAGTCGAGATACTACTGGTAACACTTACCAGTATATCTCTTTATCAGCCCTGGCCAGAGACTTCCAGTTATAGCCAATCGAACACAGCACGACATCAACTCCCTATACCGGGAGAGACGAATCCCCTCCTATCGCTCATTGCCTCCATGTGATTCGGGACTGTACCCAAAAGCCACCGTTTTGCACGCCCTCTTGGACGTGGTAAGGTGGAAATCAAAGCACAGTGGGAATCACACAAGACTCTATGACGATCTCGGGTCTACAGACTACCCTGTACCAGTGTCACCGGAGAACTGCCATCTGACGTGTGGTATATCACCAACTGGGAGTTCTCGGTGAGTCCGTCCAGTGTACCCAGTCTCCACTGAGCACCCGTACACCATTCTTGATGTCAAACACCGATGGATATGGGATCATCCATCGCCCATCATATGGGTCAAGATGCGTATACACTAGTCTACTCCGGTGTATCGATGCCCTGTCTCGATATACCCTCGACTAGGAACAGTTATAGGACGTACTCATCGACTACTATGGCCCCACTAGTATGATCTCATCATAGTCCCAGTAGTCGAGTACAGATCCTAAGGGCTTTATCAACATGTGAGAGTCAGACAGTAAACCAATACAAGTCAACATGTTAAGATAAAAATAGCATACTATCATGACGAACAAGAAAGTCCTCTCTGTATATATCCAAGCATCCATCATAATATACATCATATGTACAACAATGGCCTCTAGGGCATATACATAACTAACAATCTCCCACTTGCACTAAGGCCAGCTGCTGTAGTATCTAATACCTAGCATCCCGAATAATCTCTCAAACTGTATCTGGGGAATGGCCTTCGTGAGTGGTTCACAGTGTTGTCCTTCGTATCTACTCTCCTGACCTTGATCTCCCGGCGATCAACTATCTCCCTGATCAGGTGATACCGCCTCAGAATATGTCTAGATTTCTGATGGGATCTGGGTTCCTTGGCTAAAGCCACAGCTCCCTGATCAGGTGATACCGCCTCAGAATATGGATAGAACCACACCAAGTTCAGTGATGAACTTCTTCATCCAGACAGCCTCTTTGGCAGCATCGTTGGCAGCGATATATTCAGCCTCCATCGTCGGGTCTGCAACGGTATCCTGTTTGGAACTTTTCCAACATACCGCCCCTCCATTGAGGGTAATGACAAATCCCGAGTGCGACTTAGAGTCGTCCTTATCACTTTGGAAGCCGGAATCAGTAAAGGACTCCACCCGGAGTTCTCCATTACCATACACCAAGAACATGTCTCTAGTCCTTCGCAAGTACTTGAGAATGTTCTTCACAGCTGTCCAATGACTCTCTGCATGATCTACTTGATACCGACTCACTACACTTAGTGAGTATGCAACATCGGGTCTGGTACATAGCATCGCATACATGATAGAGCCTACTGCCGAAGCATAGGGTATCCCTTGCATGCGAGCTCTCTCCAAATCAGTCTTGGGAGACATCTCTTTGGAGAGAGTGAGTCCAGAGATCATGGGTTGGTTCTCACGCTTGGATTCTTCCATACTAAACCTCTTTAGTATGGTGTCAATTTACCTGGATTGGGACAATCCCAGTATCCTTTTGGATCTATCTCTATAGATCCTAATCCCCAATATGCAGGAGGCATCACCTAGATCTTTCATTGAGAATCTTTGTGATAAGAAGAGCTTGACTGATTGCAGCATAGGAATATCATTTCCTATCAAGAGTATATCATCCACGTACAATACGAGGAAGACAACCTTACTCTCTGCTACCTTCTTATAGATACAAGGTTCATCTATGTTTTTGATGAAGTCAAACTCTTTGACTACAACATCAAAATAGATGTTCCAACTCCGTGATGCTTGCTTTAACCCATAAATGGATTTAAGCAGTTTGCACACTTTTCCGCTGCTCCCACTATCTACAAAGCCCTCTGGCTGAGTCATGTACACGCACTCTTCTAAATCACTATTTAGAAAGGCGGTCTTAACATCCATTTGCCAGATTTCGTAGTCATCGTATGCAGCAATGGCAAGTAAGATCCGGATGGACTTAAGCATAGCTGCTGGAGAAAAGGTTTCGTCATAATCCACACCTGATCGTTGACGAAATCCCTTTGCTACAAGTCTAGCTTTGAAAGTCTCAACTTTTCCATCTACACCAAATTTCCTTTTAAAAATCAACTTGCACCCAATGGGTTTTACCCCTTCAGGAGTATTTTCTAAAATCCATACTTTATTGGTGTACATGGATTCCATCTCAGATCGCATTGCATCTAGCCATTTCACAGAGTCACCACTCGTGATGGCCTGCTCGAAACTAGTTGGGTCATCATCTTCCATGATGCAATCCTCGCTTCTACCATCAATGAGAAAACCGTAGTATCTCTCAGGTGGATGAGAAACCCTGCTAGATCGGCGGAGAGGCTGGGGTTCGTCGGGTACTATTGAATCCTCTGGTTCTACTAAATCTTCAGTTGCAATTTGTGTTTCTGGAACCTCTTCCAGCTCTACCTCTTTGCCACTAATTTCTTTTGCAAGAAATTCCTTTTCCAAAAAGGTGGCATGTTGAGCAACAAACACTTTTTGTTCCTCAGTGTGGTAGAAAAAATATCCTTGAGAATTCTTTGGATATCCCACAAATTTGCAAAGAACTGATCGTGCCTCGAGTTTTTCCGGATTTTGTCCTTTGACATAGGCCGGACAACCCCATATCCTAACTCGTTTAAAATATGGTCTCTTCCCACTCCATATCTCATATGGTGTGGTAGGTACAGATTTAGACGGAACTAGATTCAATATGTATATGTCTGTCTTAAGCGCATACCCCCAGAAGGAAATAGGTAACTCAGCTTCGCTCATCATAGATCGCACCATATCTAATAGGTTCGATTCCTTCGTTCCGATACACCGTTGTGCTGTGGTGTATAAGGAGGAGTAAGCTGAGAGAGAATCCCATTCTCTTTTAGATAATCTAGGAACTCATTGCTTAAGTATTCTCCTCCTCGATCAGATCGAAGGATCTTAATACTTTTGCCCGTTTGTTTTTCTACTTCGTGCTCATATTCTCTGAATTTCTCAAAAGCTTCAGACTTGTGTTTCAACAGAAACACATGCCCGTATCTAGAGAGATCGTCAGTGAATGTAATGAAGTAGGAAGAACCGTTCCTGGCATGCGCAGACATGGGACCGCATACATCACTATGTACCAGTCCTAAGAGTTCGGTAACTCTTTCTCCGTGTCCACTAAACGGAGCTTTGGTCATTTTTCCTTTGAGACATGAATGGCAAGTATTATAAGATGAAAATTCGAATGAATTCAAATATCCATTTTTATGTAACTTAGCTAGCCGTGTCTCATTGATATGGCCAAGTCTACAATGCCATAAGAAGGATTCGTTCATTTCTGAACTTTTCCTCTTGTGTGTGTTTTGTATATTGAGGACTGTATTCTGATTTAGAATGAATATGTCATTATGTAACGAGCCTGATGCAATCAACTTTTGATCTAGGAATATGTTCATAACATTATCCTCTACTACAAAATTATATCCTTCTTTATTTAATAAAGAAACTGATATAATGTTGCACATCATGTTCGGTATATAATAGCACTCATTTAGAATCAGTGTATTACGACTTGGCAATACAAGGTGATATTCGCCAACTGCTTTGGCTGCAATACTTGCACCGTTCCCTACTTGAACGGAATGGTCACCTTTTCCCAGTTCTCTACCTTTACGTAGCCCATGTAACAATTTACATATGTGGGATCCTGATCCGGTATCCAATACCCAGGACGTAGGGTGAACTGAGAAACAGTTCTCAATAACTAATACACCTGAAGAAGATCCATCAACATGCATGTTCTTTTGGGCGGCGTGAGAATCCAGATATTCTCCTGTTTCCTATTCAGTCTTATAACTCTTATAAGAAAGAACGGGTCCAACGTTCCCCTGCTCGGTATAATAAGCGGGTTCAGTTAAAACAACCATATTATTATATTGATTATGGCCTGACATGGTCGCTACCTGGAGAGAGAGAGAAGAAAATACTTTAGCGTATGCTCTTACAAGATTAGATTGGTTATTATCTTATCTAAGCAGGATGTCTCCCACTGTTTTTATCAAATCTACCTTCAAACCCTAAAAGGTAAGATTAGCCGGGATTAATTACACCCTACAATTTCGTCAATCTTTCAGCCAGATCAGTGTCGGTACTTTGAGGGAGGTTCCCCGTGCTTTCGCACGGACCTAATTAAAGTAAACCTCGTTTTTCCAGAGGCGTAACCCCGTTAACACTTTTCTAGACACCTACTTGATCGACTAATTGTCCTGTGTAAAACTCTCCCAGGAGTAACTCTTACTCGCAGTGGGTATCGGGATCCAACTATCTCATAGAAGGTATGCAATCTCATTGTAAATTTCAACACTTGAAATTCCCGATAATATTTTGCCCCTAGCGATATATGACCTTGACTAAGTCAACAAACCATAAATCGCAAGTCAAGTTCAACCCGTACATTTCTCGATTGAATTAAACCCACCCGTACGACCCTTGACTGAGTCAACAAGGCCGTGCGAATACCCTAATCCAATCACATCTCATGTTTTAACAGATAAACACTACTTAGCTACCGTACACTACGCCTTGACTAAGTCAACAAACATAGCACGAACACTAAATAATATCTATCTGAAATGACGGAGGGCTACGCAGGTTTTTTCAGAAAAACCATGAGCGTAATGAACTTGATATCGTCGTAGAATCTTGTGAAATTTTGAAATGGAGTGTTTTTTAGGCTTTCATTAGTTTTGCTAAAGAGGTCACTCCCGGTGAAGGGATCTCGGCTCTTTCCTCATCGAATAAAGTGCGGGACATATCATATATATCACTGTGCAAAGGAAAACTCTTAAAAGCAATCAAAAGACAAACCGAGTTTTGTAGCATCTGCCAATTTCGCTAAAGAGGTCACTCCCAGTAAAGGGATTTCGGCACTTTCCTCATCGAATAAGGTGCAGGGTATATCATATATACCACTATGCAAAGCAAAACTGTAGCTACCCTTTTATAAAGTTTTGATTCTACAACATCTTTTAGGTTTCTTTTCTTTTATTAATCTCATTAATAAAAAATCCCATCAGCTTATGCTTCCTAAGCATCACAGATAAATATGACGTATACTTATGCCATCCGCATTCGCCTCGATGTCCCCTCGTGCGCCGTTAGGTTAGGTAACTAACGACAGCGCAGGGCAGGGCTAGTGCGGGTGTAAAACATAAGCAACATCTATATAATATATCATATATACTATGTACTGTATCCATCACAACATATCAAATGATCACATCACAGATATCGTAGCAGAAACATAGATATAATGTGGGATATTCTAGGACGTCCGTATTTAGTATTTAGCCAACAATAGAAAATACGGATTCCACAGTCGCGATGAATAGCCAAGCCCACACCCTGGACCCCTACGAGAGCGGCAAGTGACCCTACCAATTCTGGAGTTTAGGAGACCCGGTCTCGACTCCTCGAGATGGCCTCCCACTGAACCCCAGAACCCGGTCACCTGTGCTCCCCTCCTTGGGTCCATCATAATGCGGAAACGTAAATAATATACAACACTGGTGGCATCAACCTCAACCTGGAAGTGCCCCAAATAAAAGAATATTACATTATATTTGAATTTACATGAATGAGAATAAAAAACTCTCATCTCACATAAAACCCCCGGCTATTCAATCGCGACAATCCTGCACATTATATCTCAGAAACACATAATATCACATATCATCAACATAAGTAAGTATGCATACACCGATCGTCGTCGATGTATAGCAACGAAGACCGGCAATACAACTACATACTACACTTACGATCACAGAAAAGAAAGTGTAAAACTACAATATTTGGAATCCACAATCACTTTAGACATCGTAAATCCGAAATATCACATACTCCGCATTTCATGCCTGACTCTATGAATTCCACATATTGTATCACATTCCAGATAAATAGACAGTATTAAACTTTTCGAACAAATAATCAAATACCCAAAATTTTCCAAAGTGCTCAACACTTGAGCAGAGTTCAAATAATCCCAGAATATGTCATAGTACCAGTGATCCAGCCGTAGAAGGGTCAAGCCAACGCCTCACATGTGGCACGCCGTACTGCCCCAAACCCGAAGGTTCAAAAGACAGTTCAAGACGGTCACATAATCGAGTTAAGGTTTGTTGTCTTCTAGAGGGTCGACCGCTTAACTTGTACAATTTTTCCGAAAGATTTAAACCCGATAAAAATTCAACACTTGAAAGTTTGCCGTGCCGGGAAACAGTGAGTTAATGATATCCGTTCAAATAGTTTAACAGTTTCTAAATATCCGGAAAAAATAACGAATTTAAATATTCCGATCGAATCTACGATTACAAAGCAAACCCCAGAATACTCAACACTTGAGTCAGAATAAAATTACCCATAAAATATATACCAGATAAATATGAATTACTATGCAAAAATAAGGCCCTGATCTCTTTATACTGCAGCGGTTCCGCGGCCCAATCGACGTATGGCCGCGGTTCCGCGGCGGTTTGTACGGATCAGGGGATTATTTTTTCACCGAATTTCTTATTTTTCCCTGCTGTATTTTTCAGGTATTTTTAATTCAGAAAAATCCCAGATTTTGAAAAATTTCCAGAGAGGGGGTTAAATTTGTCGGTTCGGGTTCGATCGGAGTTTTAACTTCGTAAACACATCGCCTAATGCTCTAGCTAGGCTCTGATACCACTGTAGAGTTCCTAGGCACACTAGTGAAGGTTCATAAAGCATCAAACATGCCCAAATAAAATTTTACATGTGCCGAACAACCCAAAGACGGGATCTTTGCTAGATTATTAGGGTTTAGCATGCAAGATGATATCTTTAAAGCTATGTGTGAGGGATTACAACCTTTGTAGTCTGCTCCTTCGCTTCACAAGCTCCGAGTAGAAGTCCCTTTGCCGCGATCCACGATCTCCCGGACTCAAGAGAGGCTCCACGACTCGAACGATCCATACTAGCTTGAAATGTTCCGACTCTCCGATGATCTACGTCGAAGTTGCTATGACCCAAGCTTTCTCACTCTAAAGAGATGAACACCCTAATCTAAAGGGCTTGATTAGATGAGGATGATGGAGTAGTATTTATGCTATCTTTTTAATTCACTTTCTCACAATATATCATCACATAAGGAATTTCTAGTGAGCTCTCTCTTTCAAAAACCAAAGAGAGAAGAAGATGAAGAATTGAAAGAATAATCCTTTTGTGATGAATAGTAGTCAAGTGTATATGATTGATTATCTAACCATGGTCAAGGATGATTGGATAAAAGTTGTAGAGAATAAACTAGAGTTAGGGTTTAGTTAGGTTAAGGAAAAGTATCAACCATAATATCTTAACCAAGACAAAAGATAATCCTTCTAGAATGTGCAAGAAAGAGCTAACCCTAATCAAACCCTAATCCCTCATTATCATCCTTAAACATGTTTTTATAATAAATCATATCATGTCACAATAATATATATCACATATATATTATATATTTGCAACAAAAGAAAATAATACAATTAACATATATCGCATATATATCAATGTATTAATCCGGTGAGAAAATGAAAAAATAAAGTGAGCCAATATTAGATAATGTAATACAATATATCATATATATCATTAACATTAAATCATCGAATCAACACTTGATCCAACGATCCGGCTATATCGAATATAACCGACTAATATTTCATATACCGATTCATTGAATCAACACTTGATCCGATGTCCCGATTCATATCTAAATATCGCGAGAATATAATACGGTATCTCATATCGCATTATCCTCGGTCCTGCACATATCACATATGTGCCTCTACTCCGTTTCGCCTGAGCCAAGAAACCTCTGTGTAGGACTCTAAAGAATCGTCAATACGCCGGTAGCAGGTGATGATCATATCAAACACCCACAAGCTGCAAGCGGTCAGCTAAACGTAACAGCCACCCAGGTATTGAGCGATCAGAAGATCAACAAGCTAGCCTGTGCGTTCTCCTGTGAATCCAATCAGTAACACTCCCGTACAGTCCGGTCTGTTCGTCTGATATGTCGCATATCAAGTCTAGGGGTGGTATACGTCAGACCCCAGTAACCGATAAGTCGTGTCGATGTGAGGCTCATAACAGGTCGAGATACTACTGGTAACACTTACCAGTATATCTCTTTATCAGCCCTGGCCAGGGACTTCCAGTTATAGCCAATCGAACACAGCACGATATCAACTCCCTATACCGGGAGAGACGAATCCCCTCCTATCGCTCATTGCCTCCATGTGATTCGGGACTGTACCCAAAAGCCACCGTTTTGCACGCCCTCTTGGACGTGGTAAGGTGGAAATCAAAGCACAATGGGAATCACACAAGACTCTATGATGATATCGGGTCTACAGACTAACCATATCTTCCAGAGTCGGTATAGCCCGCTATCACAAAACCATCATCCTGCGGATGGAAAGATGGAGCTAAACAACGAGTAGCCAAGGCTTGCTGAAGTTCCTGCCCAAGACGGCAAGCAAACAGGGTGCCTCCATTGGATACGACTTATGAAGGAATTCCGTGCAACGCACAAACTTAACAAAGAACAACTGAGCAAACAGAGTATAACCAGATGACAAGCATCCGAATAGAGTCACACCCTGACAAAACCTGGGTAGATGCCATAACGAAATTCGTGGAGATCTACTCCTACTCCCACATCAGAACGGTTAAAGGTTGCAACTCTCCAGCTGGTCTCAGATGCTCAACCAAAGCACACCACAAGACAGGCACCTTAAAACGAAACCCGAAACTCCTCTTTACATCCCTGCCCACCCGTAACTATCTCACAAGTCACGTCAATGTTGGTGGAACTTGAATGTGTACAGAGAGTTGACAGATGTGCCTGCTCTAGGATTTCGCGTCTCTACCCAATAGTATCAGGCACACAAACGCGTCCCTAAACTTAGCACACCCTTGTCACAAATCAAGGACTCCGAATCATTACCCAGCCGAGTATGCTCAAGAATCTCTGACGAACGAGCATCGGCGGTGTAAGTCCACGTTACCCTTCCCCGGTTCTTTGGGGTTGCGGAAATAGTGAAAAAACGATTTTTTCTAGGGTGGTAACATGGACTCAAAATACGGATCTTTGTTAAACAACTACCTAACAACCTAACTAGGAGTTTTATCTACTCGGTTAGGGGGTTATACCTTTCTTGAAGTCCTTCGTCTTCAACTCTTGTGGTATACGGACCGGCCTCCCCTCGTCGTCTTCTCGCGCCGAAGATGGATCCACCCGAAAGCTTCTACCCTTTGGCTTCTTCTTCGAACTTGAAGAAACTAGAACACTTGGCTTGCTAGGCCTTGTGAACTAGGATGAGTAGAGAATTGTTTTGGTGTTTTTATCTCTAAGGCAATGGTTCTCAACTCATGAGAGGGGTTTTCCTTGAGCTAGAGAGAGCAAGAGGAAGAGGGAGAGCTTGAGCAAATGATGGCAAGAGAGAGAAATGAAATGAGAGAATGAGCAAGTCTTTTGCCATCCAAGCTCTCATAATCCAAAAAAATAATAACAAGTAATAATAATTGAGTATAATGTAATGGTTGTTATCATGACAAATGACAATATCATTTCTTGCATTAAATGCAAATGGTGAACAAAACAAGCAAGCATAAGTCAATGCAACCAAATGATGGCCATTGTCATGATGGTGGTCAATAAGTCCAACCTATTCAACCGGTCAACAAAAGTCAACAAGTTAACAAGGTCAACCTTTCAACCCTAACCATGTCACTATAATACTCAATTAATATTATTGTTAATCATATTTCTAATTCTCTATAGGGTTAAGCAAAATTCAACAGTCAACAACCCTAATGAGAATCCTCTGCCTCTGTCTCTGTCAACTGTGCATACACACCCGCATCCGCGTTCCGGGAAACACAAATACAAACAAGATAAAATCAATCCCAAAACGTATACCAGGATCTGGCTTAAACCAAAGCCTTCAAGTATTAACCGCCCGGTCACTAAACGTGCACAAGTGCACGGATGTGACCGAACCCTGTCGCAAAACCATGCGACCTCTACTCTTTTGCCTAAAGGCAAATAGCTCTCTGTGTGGGACTCTAAAGACTCGACACTACGCTGGCAGTGGGTTTAACCATAGACCGCAAGCGACACTAGCTGTGCGTAACGACCCCAGGTAGATGCCGATAAGAAGACGGACGGGGTGAAACCCATCTGAACTCCTACTGAGCCTGAATGTGACAATCTCCATACAGTCCGGTTTGTTCGTCTGAGTACATCGCATGGCGGGCCTAGGGGGTGGTAAACGTCAGTCCCCTAATAGCAGTACAAATCGTGCTGGAGTGTAGCCCAGAACACCCTGAGATAACACTGGAAACCTACCAGTATATCTCGCTTGCCCTGGCCAGGGACTACTTGTGTGATGGCTCTCCTAGACACAGCGCGATGTCAACCCCCAATACCGGGATAGACGAATCCTGTCTAATCGTCACTGCCTCCAAGTGCTTCGGGACTGCACCTAACTACTACCTGTTTGCACGACTCCTTTGAGCCGTGGTAGGGTAGTAATCAAAGTACAGTGGGAACACACTCGAGGCGAAGTGACAGTGTCAAGTCAGCGGACTAAGCTGTACTCATGTCACCTGGGAACTGATAACTGACGATAGGTATAGTACCAACCAATCAGTTCCCGACGAGTCCTATCCAGTGTACCCGTAACCTAACGAGCACCCGCATACTATCTCAAGTATGACGTACTGACGGCTGTGGGACAGACCGTCTCCCCTGCTGGGATGAGAAGCGCATACGCTAGTCTACTCCGGAGTATCGATGCCCTGTCTCGATAGTCCTACGACTAGGGACCTGTATAAGGATGTGCTTGTGGATTACCCAGCCCCCATGAGTGTGACTGCCATCACAACGCTGGTAATCAAGCAAAGATCCTAAGGGCTCTACTAATATGTATAAGCAATATGCTAAAAGAAACACATGCACATATTAAAGTAGAAACAAACCAAGTAGCATACTATCATTTTGAGCAAGATTATCAATACAAGGTGAATATCCCAAGCTTCCATTAAGTAATATACAAACTAGTATGATACAGTAATAGCCTCTAGGGCATATACACTAACAATCTCCCACTTGCACTAAGGCCATGTACTGGCGTATCAAAGACCTATCATCTCGATCAGCCGCTCGAACTGAGTCTGGGGCAAGGCCTTGGTGAATGGATCTGTTGTGTTATCTTCTGAAGCAACCCTCCGAACCTCGATCTCCTGGCGATCTACGATCTCCCTGATCAGGTGATACCGCCTCAAGATGTGTCTGGATTTCTGATGGGACCTGGGTTCCTTCGCTAAAGGTATAGCCCCGTTGTTGTCGCAATATAGAGGTATTGGATCAACAATGGATGGAACCACCTGAAGTTCTTTCAAGAACTTCCTCATCCAGATGGATTCTTTTGCGGCATCAGCAGCAGCGATGTATTCCGCTTCCATCGTCGAGTCAGCAACGATTTCCTGTTTGGAACTCTTCCAACACACCGCCCCTCCATTAAGGGTAAAGAAAAAAGCAGACATGGACTTGGAATCATCCTTGTCACTCTGGAAGCTGGAGCCAGCAAAGGCCTCGATCTGGAGGTCTTTTTCGCCATACACCAAGAATATCTCCTTAGTCCTTCTTAGGTACTTGAGAATGTTCTTTACCGCTATCCAGTGTTTCTCCCCAGGGTTTGACTGATACCGGCTTACTACACTCAGTGCATAAGCTACATCTGGTCTGGTACACAACATCGCATACATTATAGAGCCTACCGCAGAAGCGTAGGGTATAATAGACATGCGATCCCTTTCCAAATCAGTCTTGGGAGACATCTCTTTGGAGAGGGTGATCCCGTGACAAGCCGGTAAGTTACCGCGCTTGGAATCTTCCATACTGAATCTTTTCAGTATGGTGTCGATGTACCTAGACTGCGAAAGTCCCAACATCCTCTTGGATCTATCACGATGGATCCGGATCCCCAGAATGTAATTGGCATACCCAGGTCTTTCATGGAGAACCTGTGTGACAAGAACCCCTTGACAGATTGTAGCATAGGAATGTCATTTCCTATCAAAAGAATGTCATCCACGTATAATACGAGGAACACGACAGTTCTTGCTACAAATCTACTATAGATGCATGGTTCATCTGGATTTTTGATAAAGCCAAATTCTTTGACTGTCTCATCAAAGCAGATGTTCCAACTCCGCGATGCCTGCTTTAGTCCATAGATGGACTTAAGCAACTTGCACACCTTTCCGCTGCTCCCACTCTGAATGAAACCCTCTGGCTGGTCTATATAGACACACTCCTCTAAATTTCCATTTAGAAAAGCGGTCTTTACGTCCATCTGCCAAATCTCATAATCGTGGAAGGGAGCAATGGCAAGAAGGATCCGAATGGATTTCAGCATAGCCACTGGAGAAAAAGTTTCGTCATAGTCCAAACCTGGTCTTTGACGAAAACACTTTGCAACAAGTCTAGCCTTATAGGTCTCAACCTGTCCATCTACACCAATCTTCCTTTTGAAGATCCACTTGCATCCTACGGGTTTTACCCCATCTGGAGCAACGTCCAACGTCCATACCTTGTTGGTGTACATGGACTCCATTTTGGTCCGCATTGCATCCAGCCATTTTACCGAGTCAGCGCTCTAAACGGCCTGCTGGAAGCTAGTAGGCTCATCATAATCAATGATGTAGTCCTCTCTATCCCCGTCTATGAGAAAACCGTAGTATCTCTCGGGCGGATGAGACTGCCTACTACTCCTGCGGAGCGGCGTAGGAATGTCCTGTTCTTTTGAACCCTCTGGTTCTACTAAGCTCTCAGTAATAGCTCGTAGTTCTGGAATTTCTTCCAGTTCTACTGCGCTCCCACTTATCTGGTTTTCCAAAAACTCAGTTTCCAAGAAGCAGGCATGACGAGAAACAAAAAGCTTTTGTTCCTCTTCGCAATAGAAGAAATATCCCTTGAAGTTCTTTGGATATCCTATGAACTTGCACTGTACTGAGCGTGCCTCGAGTTTGTCCGCATGCTGCTTTTTGACAAAAGCCGGACATCCCCATGTCTTAATGTGCTTAAGATAGGGTTTCTTCCCACACCACATCTGATATGGTGTGGTAGGCACAGTCTTAGTTGGAACTCGGTTCAAAAGATATGTAGCTGATTCTAGAGCATATCCCCAGAATGATTGCGGTAACTCAGCGTTACTCATCACGGACTGTACCATATCCAATAGGGTGCGGTTCCGTCTCTCCGATACACCGTTATGTTACGGAGTGTATGGAGGAGTAAGCTGAGAGAGAATTCCATTCTCTTTTAGGTAATCCAGGAACTCGGCACTCAAGTATTCTCCACCTCGATCAGATCTTGGTGTCTTGATACTTTTGCCGGTTTGTTTTTCTACTTCATTCTTATATTCCTGGAATTTTCCAAAGGCTTCGAATTTATGATTCATTAAGAAGACATATCCGTACCTTGAAAAGTCATCCGTAAAAGTAATGAAGTAAGAATAACCGCTTCGTGCATGCGTAGACATTGGACCGCACACGTCGCTGTGTACGAGTCCTAAGAGCTCGCTCGCTCTTACTCCGTGTCCAGTGAACGGAGTCTTTGTCATCTTTCCTTTGAGACAGGATTGACAAGTTGCATACGATTGATATTCGAACGGATCCAAATATCCTTCTGTATGTAACTTCGTCAACCTTCTCTCATTGATGTGACCCAATCTACAATGCCATAAGAAACCCTGATTAGTTTCCGGAGACTTTCTTTTGTGTGTATTCTGGACATTGAAAATCTGTGGTTGGTTTAATACGTATATACCATTGCTTATTGTACCTGACCCAATCAGAACTTGATTAAGGTGAATGTTCACAACATTACTTACAAATGCAAATTCATAACCTTCTTTAGATAATAAAGATACAGAAATGATATTACAAGTTGCATTGGGTACAAAATAGCAATTACGCAAAACCAAAACGTGTCCATCTGACAAGCCCATGTGATAGTCCCCCACGGACTCAGCATCCATGCCAGCTCCGTTTGCAACTCTGAGGGTCGTATCACCTGCCTTCAAAACCCTACGCTTTCTCAGTGCCTGTAAAGAATTACAGATATGAGATCCTGATCCGGTATCCAATACCCAGGAAGTAGAGTTTATTGAAAGACAGTTTTCAATAACATACACACCTGAAGCCGAAGCCGCAACTTGCTTCGGATCCTGGTTTCTGGCCTTCCATGCCCTGCAATCTTTCTTCCAGTGTCCCTTCTTATGACAATAGAAGCATTCTTCCTTACGCACAAGCTGCCCCGCTATCTTTGTTGCCTTTACTTTTCCCTTCGTATCCACTTTACTAACACCGCCCCTTGGTTTGGCAGGGGTTTTCTTCTTCTTTCCCTTGGCTTTTGCCTTGGACTTAGAAGAGGAAGATCCTCCTACAAACAAAGTGGATGTTTCCCTACCTTTCTGTAGGGTGCCCTCTGCACTCCTCAGCATGTTGAGGAGCTCCGGAAGTTCAACTTCTTTTCCTTTCAAGTTGAAGTTTAGGGTAAACTGGGCGTAAGTGGAAGGAAGGGACTGGAGAATCAAGTCCGTATAGAGCTCGTTCTCTAACGTGGTCCCAAGGTCCGCGAGCTCCTCAATGAAGCCAATCATCTTAAGCACGTGTTCCGCTACCGATGATCCGATGGCCAACCTTGCCAAAAATAGCTTTTTCGACACTTCGTATCTTGCGATACGAGATTGCTCTTCATACCGTTCTTTTGTATGGAGAAATATGGATTCGAGGTCCATATTCTCATGCCTCCTCTGATGTTCATTGTCCATAGAGGCAAGCACGAGGCACCTGGCCTTCGCGCAATCGATCTCCCAGGTCTTACGGATTTCCCTATCTGCGACGCTGGAGGTAGGACCTGGGATAGGGGGAGCTTTGGTGGTAAGAAGATACCCTAGCTTGTCGTAAGTGATTGCCATTTTGACATTCCTGAGCCAATCTTTGTAGTTTGGCCCTGTCAGTATGTTTTTATCTAGAAGTAACTTATGTCTGTTCATGTCGATTGGTCGCTGCAATTAGGAGAAAGAGAAGAAACACTCAGCATGATGCTCTTGCAAGTTTAGAGTGGTTTTTAGTTTGTCTAAACAGGATGGCTCCCACTGTATCTCAAATTCCTCCTCAAACCAAAAAGGAAGAATTAGTCGGAATCAATCTCACCGTACAATACTTGCTTAACCGTTCAGCCAGGCCAGTGTTGGTACTTCGAGAGAGGTTTTCCAATGCTTTCGCGAAGTTCCTTAATTAAATAACCTCTTTTCCCTGGGGGCGTAGCCCCGCTAACACCTTTCTAGACACCTACTTGGTTTATAGCATTGATCGTTAAGTGAGAAATTTTCCGAGGAGTAGCATATACTCACAGTAGGATCGGGATCCAAATATCATCGGGTGACAAAACTGAAGGAATCCTACCAGAATCATCATGCTCCAAATGGTATGCAGCGCTAGCAAGTTTCAGGTTCTTTTGAAACTCCCGATGTGGATTTTTGCCCCATGCTCTTATGACCTTGACTTTGGCCAACAAATCATAAGTCACATGTCAAGTTCTACCCGTCATTCTCCAGGTTAATTTGAACCCACCCGTACCTACCCTTGACTTTGGCCAACAAGGCGGTACGACTGTCCCAAACCAACGCATCTATCTATGCTGCACATGAATACCCAATAGCTACCAATCACTATGCCTTGAATTTGGCCAACAAACATAGCTTGAATACTATTGACTATTCATGTCAAAGAACGGAGGGCTACGAATGGTTTTGGCGAAACCATGAACGTAGTGAACTTGATATAATCGATGGAACGAGATAGCTTTTAAAAGGAGTGGCTCAAGCTCCGCATTTAAAAGTTGGTTTTTGAAAAGAACCGAGTGGTTTTGAAAGTGTTCCAACGACTTTACTTTGGTTTATTTTCTTGCATTAATTCTTTTTAATGCGTCCCATCATTTAATCCTACCATTGCAGAAAACAACCAAAATATGACGTACGCTTATGCCATCCGCATTCGCCACGGGGCCCCGTCATTACCCGTTAGGTTACTTAACTAACGACAGAGCGGGGGCTGGACTAGCGCGGATGCAAAACATAAGCAAAGACTAAATAGTTATCATATATAGATATATTGCAATGATAGCCAATCTAGATCACAGATGAACACATTGGATATACTAGGAATCCGCAATTCGTACGAGCCTATAACGAAAAGCGGATTACACGGTCGCGGTGAATAGCCAATACCCCACCCAAGACCCCTACGGGTGAGGCAAACTACCCACCAAATACCCGAAGCGAAGCAACCTCCCTCAACGACGTGAGTAGGCCACTCGGCACTTTGAGGTACCCGGTAGTTTGTGCACCCCTTCCATGGGTCTATCCTAGGAGCAAAAACAGTAAAAGAAATTATACAATGACGGCTACAACCCCGACCCGGTTGTGCGGCCATACAAATAATATTACATCAATTACAAATTTTACATGAATCGAAAGAAAAGAAAACTCTCATCTCATAACCCCCCGGCTATTCACCCGCGACAATCCAATGAATTCATATACACATACCATCAACATTACAGAACACAGATATGTATAACCCCCACTAATCGACGTATAGCGATTAGCAGACGTTCAATACATATATCGCATCACAGATATAAACCCGTTAGCTTTAGTCTTTAGAAATTCGATCAAAATACGGTTTTTTAAGCCTCAAAAAAATTTTGGCTTTCTGGAAAATCTGGGCAGAAAAAACATATTGTAAAAATCCCAAAACACCCCTATGACCTCACTGCAAGAAAAATCGTCCACGGCCGAGTCAACTCGGCCGCGGATCCGCGGCGGGAGCAAGCTCCTGCCACGGTTCCGCGGCTCGTTGATGGGCTCTCTGGACCATTTTTCTACAGTGAGATGTAAAAACCCTGAGTCGAATTTTAAGCTAAGATTTATTAATTTTTGAAGAGAGGAAAAATTCGACAGAAAGTATGCAACCCGGGCGTGTTTCGCGACTTTTTCTCCGATCGAATTTCTAGTTACTTTGCTAACATGTTAGATAGTGTTTTACTATGCTCTGATACCACTGTAAGTCCACGTTACCCTTCCCCGGTTCTTTGGGGTTGCGGAAATAGTGAAAAAACGATTTTTTCTAGGGTGGTAACATGGACTCAAAATACGGATCTTTGTTAAACAACTACCTAACAACCTAACTAGGAGTTTTACTTACTCGGTTAGGGGGTTATACTTTTCTTGAACTCCTTCGTCTTCAACTCTTGTGGTGTACGGACCGGCCTCCCCTCGTCGTCTTCTCGCGCCGAAGATAGATTCACCCGAAAGCTTCTACCCTTTGGCTTCTTCTTCGAACTTAAAGAAACTAGAACACTTGGCTTGCTAGGCCTTGTGAACTAGGATGAGTAGAGAATTGTTTTGGTGTTTTTATCTCTAAGGCAATGGTTCTCAACTCATGAGAGGGGTTTTCCTTGAGCTAGAGAGAGCAAGACGAAGAGGGAGAGCTTGAGCAAGTGATGGCAAGAGAGAGAAATGAAATGAGAGAATGAGCAAGTCTTTTGCCATCCAAGCTCTCATAATCCAAAAAAATAATAACAAGTAATAATAATTGAGTATAATGTAATGGTTGTTATCATGACAAATGACAATATCATTTCTTGCATTAAATGCAAATGGTGAACAAAATAAGCAAGCATAAGTCAATGCGACCAAATGATGGAAATTGTCATGATGGTGGTCAACAAGTCCAACCTAGTCAACCGGTCAACAAAAGTCAACAAGTCAACAAGATCAACCTTTCAACCCTAACCATGTCACTATAATACTCAATTAATATTATTGTTAATCATATTTCTAATTCTCATTAGGGTTAAGCAAAAGTCAACAGTCAACAACCCTAATGAGAATCCTCTGCCTCTGTCTCTGTCAACTGTGCATACACACCCGCATCCGCGTTCCGGGGAACACGAATACAAACGAGATAAAATCAATCCCAAAACGTCTACCAGGATCTGGCTTATTCCAAAGCCCGCTAGTATTAACCGCCCGGTCACTAAACGTGCACAAGTGCACGGATGTGACCGAACCCTGTCGCAAAACCATGCGACCTCTACTCTTTTGCCTAAAGGCGAATAGCTCTCTGTGTGGGACTCTAAAGACTCGACACTACGCTAGAAGTGGGTTTAACCACAGACCGCAAGCGGCACTAGCTGTGCGTAACGACCCCCAGGTAGATGCCGATAAGAAGACGGACGAGGTGAAACCTATCTGAACTCCTACTGAGCCTGAAAGTGAAAATCTCCATACAGTCCGGTCTGTTCGTCTGAGTACATCGCATGGCGGGCCTAGGGGGCGGTAAACGTCAGTCCCCTAATAGCGGTACAAGTCGTGCCGGAGTGTAGCCCAGAACACCCTGAGATAACACTGGAAACCTACCAGTATATCTCGCTTGCCTTGGCCAGGGACTACTTGTGTAATGGCTCTCCTAGACACAGCGCGATTTCAACCCCCAATACCGGGAGAGACGAATCCTGTCTAACCGTCACTGCCTCCAAGTGCTTCGGGACTGCACCCAACTACTACCTGTTTGCACGACTCCTTTGAGCCGTGGTAGGGTAGTAATCAAAGTACAGTAGGAACACACTCGAGGCGAAGTGACAGTGTCAAGTCAGCGGACTAAGCTGTACTCATGTCACCTGGGAACTGATAACTGACGATAGGTATAGTACCAACCAATCAGTTCCCGACGAGTCCTGTCCAGTGTACCCGTAACCTAACGAGCACCCGCATACTATCTCAAGTACGACGTACTGACGGCTGTGGGACAGACCGTCTCCCCTGCTGGGATGAGAAGCGCATACGCTAGTCTACTCCGGAATATCGATGCCCTGTCTCGATAGTCCTACGACTAGGGACCTGTATAAGGATGTGCTTGTGGATTACCTAGCCCCCACGAGTGTGACTGCCATCACAACGCTGGTAATCAAGCAAAGATCCTAAGGGCTCTACTAATATGTATAAGCAATATGCTAAAAGAAACACATGCACATATTAAAGTAGAAACAAACCAAGTAGCATACTACCATTTTGAGCAAGATTGTCAATACAAGGTGAATATCCCAAGCTTCCATTAAGTAATATACAAACTAGTATGATACAGTAATGGCCTCTAGGGCATAGACACTAACAAGGCGGGCAGTGCCTCGTGAAAACGATTAAGGAAAAGTGGTCGGGCGCGGACATGAGCAAGCTGTCCCCTCAGTATAGGCGAACCCAAGCTGTACTCAACGATCGCACAAGAACTGTAAATCTGCAGAAGACTATCTCAACAATCACAACCCGCTGCAGGAAGATGTACATTAAGCTCTAGTGGTCCGTGAAAATCTGACACGACTCTCGAACAAGTAGTGTCTCCAAACCTCCAACGCAAGACCACCACGGCCATCTCCAGATCATGAGTGGGATATCCTGCTAGTACTTCCTCCAAGTGTAGGGCAGCAAAAGCGATAACTCTATAATGCCGCATCAGCGCAAAATCGAGCCCCACTCGCGAAACATCACAGTTAAACAACAAAGTCGCCCGAACCAGAAAGCAAAGAAAGAACTGACGCAGTTGTTCACCGAATCTTTAACTGCCGAAACTCCGCACACATGCCTCAGTCCAAAGAAAAGAAACCTCCTTTCCGGTCATTCTAGTCAACTGTGCAGCACTTCACTAGCAATCCTGCACGAAACGGCGGTAAAAACCTGCTAAGCCTAAAAATCTGCGGACCTCCGTCCCGCACACAAGTCTGGGCCTAAGCTGTACGGCCTCAATCTTCCTCGGAACCATACGAAAACCGTCTCCCGTAATTACAAGACCTAAGAGTCAACACAAACAAGCCTGAAGAAACACTCCGAGAACCTCGCAAACCGCTGAGGCTCTCCCAACGTCTGCAAAACAAATCCTCAAGTGCTACTCCTGTCCCTCACGACACATTGAATAGAACAGAATATCGTCAATAACACAACAATAACTGGTCAAGGAATGGCCTGACGAAATTTGGTTCATCATATATACGAATGCTGCTAGGGCATTGGTGAGTCCAATGACACCACCGAAATACACAAAACCCGTAGCACGCACAAGGCAGTCTTCGGAATGTCATCACTCCGAATCCACAACAATGATGACCTGATCCCGAATAAACTTAGAAAATGTCTCACACTCTGATGCTGATCGAAGAAATCGTCAATGCGAGGTAAAGGATACCTATCCGTACCGTAAGCCGGTTCAATTGACGATCCATCAATACACAACCTCAATCTGTCGTCTTTCTCCTTGACGAACAGAAATAGGAGCTCCCTAATGCGCAACACTCAGACGCACAAGCCCCCCAACAAACAACTCTGCAGCTGATCCTTAAGCTCCTTAAGCTTCACCGGCTCATCTGGAACAATGTCAGAAAACTCTCGCACGAAAGGAACCTGGTCCAACAAACCAACTGTGGCTCCGGTATCACGAATGAACGCCAAGAATCCTCGTCATCTTCTCCTCAAAACCAACTAGCGAAAAGGCTAAATTCAAGATGTGAGAGGCGGCACCACCGTCCTCCTGCACAACAAGAACTGACTTGCCGGGAAAACAAAACCTGACTATTTCCTCACGGTAGTCCACAGACGCCTAGCACGTAGATAACCAGTCTGTGCCCAGGAGAACGTCAAAACCAACATCTCTAGAAGGATCAAAACGACGGACGAATCTCTATCTCCTATCCGATTGGCACACGGCCGAATTACGTGTCGCGCAACAAAAGAATCGCTGACAGAAGTTAATACAACAAACGGCTGATCTACCTAACACGACTCTCATCCCAACCACGGCACAAGTGCGAAAACCAATCAAATACATCCAAAGAATATACGAATTAAGGATACCTGAAAACTCTGCATTGGACGTCCGCGCGTCCCGAAGAGTAGAAGCAAACTCTCGTGTCTGCCCCCCACCCGCAACTGGCTGAACTCCTCCTCTGCTAACCTGTCCCCTCTGAGCGTACCTTCCGCATCCATGACCTCTCTGCACATAAGCCTGACGTGGTGCTATGGAACAATGTCTGGCGAAGTGTTGAAGGCTCCCGCATCGAAAACATCCATGCGACGACTGCTGACCCTCCTGGGGATGAAAGCTGAACGACTGTCCTCGTCCTAAGCCTCTGCTACTCCCGCGACGGTCACGGAATCTGTCTCGACGACTAAGCCTCTGTCTCTGGGTTGGTACACCGGTACGGGTTCTCCACAGTCCCGGAACTCTCAGAGTCTCTGGAATACGTGTCTCGTCAATTGGGGCAACATCTACTGGTGCTATGTAGGTGACGGACTGCTGCATGCTGATCGCAAGGAACAACTTGGTAACAGGGATGACAACCTCCTGTCGTTGCGCTCGAACGACCTCAACCAATGAACTCATCGTCTGGCGTATGTCCTGCATCTCTGCCACAAGCCTAGCGATATTATCTGTCGAAGGCGGATCCGTCTGCACCAGTGCAACTAGCGTGCCATCATGGTCAGTGCTCGTCTCACCCGAACCAACTCTGACCTCGGCCCTCGCTGCATCACTCTGAGTCCCCATAGTCATCGGCGGCAAGGCTATAAATGGAAATAAGATTCGATAAGAACACGGAAATCGAATCACAAAGATATGAATCATCAAGGAAGGAATTTCAAGCAATGTACTTAGGTCACTTTAGGCAGAGTACCGTATCGTGAGTATGCTGCAGACATACACACACTACGTTACTCTGCTTAAGCTACCTACTCCATCATACCAAGGTCATCCTACACCCCAAAAGGTAAAAATCTAGCGCTCTAATACCAACTTTGTCACGACCTGAAAATTGGCACGTGACGGCCCTAATACTACGCAACGTCTACAGGCGTAACGCAGTAAAAGAGAGCCAAAACCCAGAAATCTAAACCATTAAAAGACAAGAAAAGATAAGAAACATTGTTTAAAACTCTTTGAAATCACAACCCAAATTCTTTAAAAAGTCCAACTTTTCTTTCTTTAAAATTTTGGCAGCACCTCCTTTGTGAAAACTAGCCCCAAAAATGGCTACAACATAAATATAAATAAAGCATTCCCAAACGGGAGCAAATACACGCCCAAAGGCGGAAAACAAGCACCACAACAAATATACGATGCCGTAGCGAAGAAATAAAAGACGATAGAAAGGAAACTGTATAAAAGACAGCAAGTCATAAATAATATACAATATCGTCCTCACCAAGTCTCTAAGTCAACAAGAAAATATAAAAGATAGAGAGTACAAGAATACAACGAATATACAATACAACAATACGGATAACCACAAAACCCACCTAAGCAAAACTGCACACTATGAGCTGAAGCAGTATCCACAGCAAAAAATGATCGGATAGGTGAATAGCCTGCCTCGACTACTCTGGGAAACACCCTGCAAAACAACTGTGGCACAACGGGGGTGAGTTGCCAACTCGTGAATAGTAAATAACATATGCAGGTAATCGCAAGTATGCACGTATAGCGTGAATCTAACATATGCAATTAATAGCAATAAAAGATCATATGAATGCGATAATCATGAAAAGTACACTAGCAGGTACAATTAATATATGAAACAATAATAATATGACAATCGGTATGCAATAATCATGCAATAATGACATGAAAATGTATATATGCAACAGTCATGCAAGGTACTCTAGCAGGTACAACTAACACATGAAGTAATGCATAAACATAAAGGTGGAGTATGGAATGAAATATGTCATTTCCACGGAATCCTGATATCGTGGTAGGATCAAAATCCATCAAGACAATCCAAATCTCAATTCCTCAAATCAGCCCCCAAATTGGCTCTCATATCATATAAGTCTCACAAATCCTTAATGTACAATATCAAATAAATCTTCTATATCCTGAATGTACATAACCAAGTGAATCTCATATATCCTTTATGTACAATATCAAGTAAATGTCATATGTCCTAAATCCAATATCAAGTGAATCTCTTATAACCTAGGTATATTTGCATGAATAAATATGATGAAGTATATGAATTGATATCGATACACATATATTAGCGTCCCATTCCACTAATATTGGTACAAAGGCATATATAACAGCGTCCCATTCCACTGTTATATATACATAGGAGTAAAAAGAAATATCATGAAACCAATGTGTCAAGCATCGACACAGAAATGCTGATCTATCAGGTGCTGTCACCAAGACTGGCATCCTGATAGGTACGTATCATACGCTATACCGAAAGCTCGAGTGCCTAGCTCTGACCTTCGCCTTTCGACGTATTCATACGTACATGACTCCCGTCGGTATCTCCATGATAACCTCCGAGTCATAGGTAATGTCACCGATAGGTACTTGCCCATCTTCCAGGCTCAATCGGCATGGACCATCGATCATTCTTGCCGAGGGGAACCGTACCGGGCCCCACCATGTACTCTCATACAGCACCCGACCCTCGTATGGAGTATATAATCAGAACCTATAAATCTCATGGTGGATGCTGAAATATCATATCAAGGGAAACCGGGTTTTTCAAATAATGCATAATTTCATGAACTCTCACGGTCTCCAAATCCAGAAAACATCATGAAAAATCCATATCTAAATGCGAAAATCCATGAATATAATATATGCAACTTAAAACTGAAATTTAAGCATATAAAAGAAAAGCCGCTAATTAACTGCAACAAGTTAATATAAATATCATGCGGTTCCTAATTTCTCCAATTCTAAAATAATATCAAGTAAAGGTAAACATGTAGCTATAACCCGATAGATGTGTAAACAATAAGGTATAGCAAGATATATGTTTCTACCTATAAGTAATGATGTAGTATACCCCCTTGGTATAAGTGAAATATGTGTGCAAGGTATACCTGTAGCAATGTCATAAAGTGTGTATGTACCTATCACTAATGGTACAATACTCTATAGGTATACAGGTAACTAGCATATAAGTATATAAAGGCATATGTGTAAGCATGTGGATATACAGGTATGCTATATGTCATATGCGATAAGAAATATGAATCAATATCACAATGTCCCAAACCAAGCAATGTCATATCTATAAGTGGGTTGTGCATAACATGGCAATTATTGACGGTGTGTGTGGCATACAATCAGTGCTCATGCAACATGAGTCGTCAATAATATGTGCAGTGTCCTAAGGATACTAGTTCAAGCACAACAATAACTAAGCAGTAGGGTAAATGCGCAATTCTAAATATGACATAGAATATGCGACAGAATTAACATCTCTATCCCAGACGCATAACGCCATGCGGGCGATTCCCCTGTAGATGTTAAATCTACTCACCAACGCTCCAAGCTGAAGTCTACCACCTGTTTCCTCTTTGTAGCAGTGTCCGAAATCCCCGCCTGCGAACCTGCAACATTAAAATAATAACACGAGTATATATTAATAATAGACCCAAAATGCATACAATCTACACGGACCAACACGACACACATATGTACTCTAAAGGGTTCGTGTTGTAGCTAACGCGTATAGTGACACTACGAAACCAACTCAGAGCAACAACAACATGGAACACGCATCGTATCGGATAACGTATCGCGCAAAACGAAACACTAGAAATACGCAAACTGGTTCCGAATTTTTCTGTGCTAAAAATTTGTAAAAATTGCAAGTACCATGAGACTACAAATAACCCCAGAGACCCCTACACCAAAAATCAACACCTCAGTCCCTACTCTGGCCGCAAATTGTAGCCAGAACCATTAAATCTGCGGTCGGAGTTGGAGGAAGTGGGCTCGTATTTTAAGGGTAGGTTCTAGGTCTCTACACTAGGTTACTGTCATGCCAACTTTTGCAACAAATACTTGATTTAACAACAGATCATCCAAGACCCAAACAAAACACTAAAAATACGATATTTACCCGAAACGAAATGATACGCGATAAAAACTAAAACTAACAATCTAAGCTACACAAAATAACTTAAAGAACAGAAAGGAATCATTACCTACACAAAAGAACTCAAAGATCCAAGCTTGGCACACTCTAAGGCATCCATGAGGCAAAACCACGATAAAGATGTGATTTTGATGAAGTTTGTGAATTTTTGTGATGGTTTTGATGAAGAACTTGAGAGTATTCAGTTTGATGAGAGAGGAAGAGAGAAATATGAAAGAATAGGTGAGAAAGAATGAGAGAGTGTGAGGAAATAAGAGAGGGAGATGAGTGTAGGGTGAGGTGAGAGGCGACTGTATCCAAAGCAATTAATGCACCATGCCATCTCATTAATGCTTTCATACCACTCATCAACCAAAAGAAAATATCTCTCTCTCACTCACAAAAGATCAAGGATTAAGCAAAGGGTGGATTAAACAAGGATTAGGTTAAGTGTCATGGTTGTTAAGAACAAAATTAGCACAAACGAAACTCACATTTACGTGCACACGTGCGTGCATGCTTATAACAAATAATAATAAATTATTAATTAAATGTTATAAAATGTGAGGAACCCGAATTGGTAAACTTTTTACAGTAAACCCGTATTAACGTCTAAATGAACACTAACCGAAATCTAAGGCGTTACACCAAATGAGATATAATTCTAAACCCTATCTAAGTTATTCTATTTAGTATATTCTAGTTTAGTTTAAAATGTGATTTAGTGTGCATTGTGATTTTAGAATTTTTCTAGATGAGGTTTAGGATTTGAGTTGTGTTGTGGTGATGTGTAGTGGCTGTTATAAGACCTTAGTGTGGATTGTATGGCCAAAAACAGAGAATACAAACTTAAGATCTATTCTGTGTCGGTTTTGTATTGGTTTTTAGCCTACAGGGAATCTGGAGCAACCTGAGCCACTTATGAGAAAAACTAGCAACTCTAGAGACCTAGTTAGACCAATAGGAGACCACCCTGAGAAGACGAACCAGAACAGAGCAGTCTTGGCCGAGCTGGCCGGATTTCTAGGGCATGTGGCTTGAATCATTGTGGTATTTGGTGTCTATGTTGGTTCTGTATCTCACTTACCCCCTATACTACCCCACTGTACTGCTAGTTTGGCCTGATTTTACTTGAACCAAAGTCTGGGACCATTTTCTTTAGTTGCCATTTTGATTAGTAGCTTGTGCATGACTTGAAGTTTTGATATTTATGTTTTGTATCGGACACTTGACGTTTGTACGTCGATATCGGGAGTTGTTTTGTCATTCTTGCATGCGTAGACCATAGGTTTTAACTTATTTATGATTCGGGTGCCGTTTTGGTTTTTTGTGCAATTTCTGTTTATGATAGTATGTGTTTATATGTGTAGGCACCCTCACGTGGACTTCGGATAACGAGGAGGAGCATGGCAACATCGACTTCGGCAAGCAAGAATCAAGGTGAGTAGATTTATATCTACAGGGTAAGTCGGGTGGATGGCGTATAGCACCCCCGCAAATTTTGATGGAAACCGATATATAGAATATGGTTAAGAAAACCTATAATAAGAAACTATGGATATGGTTAAAAAGATAGTTAGAGATGATATGAATGATTGAATATGTATATCGAGATATGAGATGAAAGCTATAGGGATATGACTCTTTGACATGATATGATAGAAATGATGTCTCGAATTGATATATAAGGATATGAAAAGTGAATGTGAATCACGATATATAGATATGTAGTTGCAAGGGAATAAATATGAGATTATAGTGGCATGTAATGAGATCGATAAATACGACATGAGATTTATAAGATGATTTGATGTGACGAAAAGAGAGTATACGATAAGATATGATGACTTGGTTTGATATGTCGTTATACGGATGCAAGTCGATATAAGATAACTGATACATTTACCGGTCCCATGATATGAGATTGATACGGATGTGACCTGAGAGATAGGTATATATATGGATAATGTTGTAGATCATGAGTGATATGCAGTACGAGACGTTAGGACCGTACTCTCATTATCATATAGGTTGATAGAATCCCTAATGGTTTAATGCCGCCGTACGATGGATTACCGTACGTGATGAGTGTTATCTGATAATTGATTCATACCCTTGACTAGAGGATGCCATACGATGGATTATGCCATACGTGATATTTTGATGCTGGATGCTGATTGATAGATTCACCGACTCAGATATATCGTAGATACGTATATCTTATAGCATTTCGCATACGATGTACTTTATGTTACGTTCATGACATTCTCATTGCATTACATATACCTGTGCTAGTACACCTACATCATTATCGATGATGCGTATGTTACACTTACACAGATTTGCCGGCTTACACACTTTCATTATTGATAATTGCTATGTCATTTACACAGTAGAATTGCCGCATCATTACTTTATGTTGCATGATATACTTGCTATGCTCGCATCACTGTTCCATGTTTCATGATATACGGATATGTCGGATTGCTAAGCATGAAAGCAAGGTTTTAGGAGGTATCGTCCATGCCATTTTCAAAAATTTACCGTACAGAACAATCCTAACCCTAGAATCTTAACTAGTGATTTAGACAAAACAATGTGTAAACTGCTTTACACCTAAGTGAACTAGAAATACAACCTTTATAGACCGGTCCTTCACTTCAATAGCTCTGAGTTGTAGTCCCTTCGCTCCAAGTAGTGATCTTGTGGACTCTAGCATGGCTTCATAAGAAGATAGAAACAAGCTTGCACGAAGTCTTCGAAGCCGAAGATGATCTACGTCGAGGAGACACTAGCCCAAGCTACCTCTTCACTAATGTGGGATTAGTGAAGCTAACACCCTAAACTAAATTGCTAATCTCGTAGAGGATGATGAAGTAGGATTTTTGCTCACTTTAGAATTACTTTCTCACTAATTTTATGCTCCTTTCAAAAACCTAGAGAGCTCACTCTCGAGCTTGAGGAAGATGAAGCAACATAATGGATGAGGGAGTGAATGGAAACCATGGGTGAGAAAATATCTAATATCACTCATGTAGAGACTTAACCATGGGTTTAGATAATGGTTGGGTTAATAAATATCTAGTGTAAGACAAAACTAGTGGACTAAGTCAAAGGATCTCCAAGCTTCTACAAGCTTCATGCCATGTGACCAATTTCCAACTAATAATTGATTTACTCTAAATAAATAAACCCTTCATTATCATTATCATGGTGTAAGTCTCATACACCCATGTTGCATGTATCATCAACCATGACACATAAATAAAACACAATTAATATATATCACATATATATTAAGTGTGCACATGTGAGAAAAAGAAATGCTTAAGTGAGCTAATATTAGTTAATTTAAATTAATATATTAAATATATAATTATACATTAAATCAACTCTTGATTCAATAATCCGGCTATATATCATATGACCGACTAATATTATTTGTATCAACTTATCGAATCAACACTTGATTCGATAACCCGGTTATATATCTCATATAACCGACTGATACAGTATCGACTTATCGAATCAACACTTGATTCGACAACCCGGCTATATCTTATATAACCGATCGATACCTTATATCGCGAGAATAGAATACAGTATCACATACTCGTATTAATCTCGGTCCCGCATATATCACATATATGCTCCTACTTCGTTTTGCCTAAGCCAGTGAAACCTCTGTGTAGGACTCTAAAGACTCGTCAATATGCCGGCAGTAGGTGATGATCACATCAAGCACCCACAAGCCATCAGCGGTAATAGCTGGACGTAACGGCTCCCCGGGTATTGAGTGATCAGAAGATCAATAAGCAAGCCTTCTCCTACTCCTGAAAAGCCTGTCAGTAACACTACCGTGCAGTCCGGTCTTTTCGTCTGATATGTCGCATATCTAGTCTAGGGGTGGTAAACGTCAGACCCCAGTAACCGATAAGTCGTTCCGATGTAAAGTTCATAACGGGTCGAGAAAGTACTGATAATACTTATCAGTAAATCTCCATAGCAGCCCTGGCCGGGGACTTGTCATTATGGCCAATCGAACACAGCGCAACATCAACCCCCAATACCGGGAGAGACGAATCCCCTCCTATCGCTCATTGCCTCCATAAGATTCGGGACTGTACCCAAAAGACATCGTTTTGCACGTCCTCTTGAACGTTGTAAGGTGGAAATCAGAGCACAGTGGGAATCATACAAGACTCTATGACGATCTCGGGTCTGCAGACTAACCTATACCAGTGTCACCAGAGAACTGCTATCTGACGATAGGTTTAATACCAGCTAGGAGTTCTCGGCAAGTCCGTTTAGTGTACCCAGTCTCCACTGAGCACCCGTACACCATCTTTTATGTCAAACACCAATGGATGTGGGATCATCCATCGCCCATCATATGGGTCAAGATGCGTATACGCTAGTCCACTCTGGAATATCGATGCCCTGTCTTGATACTCCCTCGACTAGGAACAATTATAGGCTGTACTTGTGGACTACCCTTGGCCCTACTAGTATGATCTCCATCTTAGTCCTGATAGTCAAGTATACATCCTAAGGGCTTTATCAACATGTGAGAGCAAGACAGCATCACTTATACAAGTCAACATGTTAAGATAAAGAGTAACCAGATAGCATACTATCATGTCGAGCAAGAAAGTCCTCTCTATATATATCCAAGTATCCACTATAATATACATCACATGTACAATAATGGCCTCTAGGGCATACATATAACTAACAGGATATGCTCACATTTCTGTTATATGTTTCCATACATCATGCTTTACGATTATATGCATTGAGATGTTGTTTTCATGAGATTCTGGATTTGAGAACCGTGGTTATATTTCAAAAGTAAGAATGTATTGTTTTAAAAACCCGGTTTCTCTTGATATGATATTTCGAGACGTCCACCATGTGTTTTCTCGGTTATGTGTTATGTGATACCCGATTCTAGGAGTTGGATGAGTCTGTTTGCGGCGATAAGGTGGACCCGGTATGATACCCCGGGGCAAGAAAAGTATGTTGTGCAGTAGACGAGAGCCTGGCAGAGGGACTACTACCTACTGGTGATAGTATTTGGACTCGGTGGTTATCCGGAGGATACCGACTGGAGTCGAAAGATGATACGGGTCGATCCGGACTGACGGAGCTCGTAGGCCGATCTGGACTGACGGAGCCCGAGATATGAGGATTTATGTGTCGATGTTTGACACGGGTTTCATGATGTTTCGAGTGTCGATGTTGGACACTCAGGTTCCATGATTTTGATGTGTCGTTGATGGACACACGTTCATTGATATCCTCATAGTTACGTGCATATGCTTTCATGATACTTACATGCATGATGTTGTTGTGTCATGGATGGACACGTAGATGTTATCCACATGCTGATAGGCATTGATTATATTTTTGGCATATATGCAGATACGGTCACCCTAAATATCATAGTATTAACTTTATGATATAGTTGACCTAGGAATCGTTGTTTATTTCGATTTCTACCTGATGATGTTTTCTAGTCACGTGTTGGCAACTCACCCCTGTTGTGCCACTGTTCTTGCAGGTTGACCGCATGGATCAGTAGCAGCATCGCTGGCACACAGCTTACAGTTAGGTGATTTGCTTTGGTAGGTGGTACACATTGGATTGTGACCCTCTTGTATTATTATTCCTACTGTATCTAGTCAATTCCATCAATCAGAAACTAGTATTTGTATATGTAGTAAGACTTAGCAAGAATTGTAGTTGCGAGACTTAGAGCGATGGGTTATATGTTCGCTTGGTGGGTTGATGTCTTATTTTATTCATTATTCTTTATGTTGATCTTCGTCGTTGGGCGTCGTATACATATATTCTATCTTGCGTGGTTGTGATTCTGCCAATTGGCAAAGAGCAAGCTCCTGCTTGAAGATGCCTTTTATATTATCATGTATATGTGGTTTTGGATCAAAATATACAAGGGAGGTGCTGCCCAAATTTTTAAAAGACGAAACATGTTTTTCAACTAGAAAAATCCACTTGCATTTTTCATGTTTCACTATTTATGCATTTAAGAAAACGTTTGATTTCATCGTACCATTATTTCAAAACATCACCTTTTTATTTTCTATAAAAATGTTTAGATTTCTGGGCTTCGGCTTACTTGAATTACGTTACGCCTGTAGACGTGGCATGATTTAAGTACCGGTCACGAGCTAAATTTTTGGGTCGTGACATTTTGGGAAGCATCGTCCATACCAATTTCTAAATTTTGCCGTACTAAAGAACCCTAACCTAGAATCTTAACTAGAGATTTAGACGAATCAACATGTAAACACCTTTACATCTATGTGAACAAGGAATACAACCTTTGTAGACCGGTCCTTCACTTCAATAGCTCCGTTTAGTAGTCCCTTCGCTCCAAGTAGTGAACTCCCGGACTTTAGAAAGGCTCCATAAGATGAACGGAACAAGCTTGCTTGAAGTTTTCGAGGCCGAAGATGATCTACGTCGAGGAGACACCAACTCAAACTACATCTTCACTAAATAGGGTTTAGTGAAGCAAACACCCAAAACAAATGGCTAGTATAGTAGAGGATGATGAAGTAGGAATTTTGCTCACTTTTGATTTATATTTCTCACAATATTTCTTCACTTCTCATAAACCTAGAGAGTTAAGCTCTTGATGAAGAAGAAGATGAAGAGAGAAGATAATGAAACTCATAAGGTGAGAATAACAACCATGGGTGAATTAGTGTCATACACTAACTCATGTAGAGAATAAACCATGGCTAGCAATAATGGTTAGGTTAATAAATATCTATAAATAAAACAAAATTAGTGGAGTTGGTCAATGGTTCCATAAGCTTCTACAAGCTTGAACCATGCGACTAATTTCCAACAAATTTTGATTAACTTTAAATAAATAAAACCCAACATTAACTTAAGTATGGTGTGAGTCTCATACACCAATGTAACATGTGGCGTCAAGTATGACACAAAATAAAATGTATATTAATATATATCACATATATACTATATGCACACAAGTGAGAAAAAGAAATGTTTAAGTGAGCTAATATTAGTTAATGTAAATTAATATATCACATATATAATTATATATTAAATTATTAAATCAACACTTGATTTAATAATCCGGCTATATCACATACAACCGACTAATATCAAATGTAACAACTTATCGAATCAACACTTGATCCGACAACCCGGCTATATCACATATAACCGACCGATATCACATATCGCGAGAATAGAATGCGGTATCACATACGTGTATTAATCTCGGTCCCGCACATATCACATATGTGCTTCTACTTCGTTTCGCTTGAGCCAGGAAACCTCTATGTACGACTCTAAAGACTCGTCAATATGCCGGCAGTAGGTGGTGATCATATCAATCATCCACAAGCCGCAAGCGGTCTTCTAAATGTAACGGACACCCGGGTATTGAGCGATCAGAAGATCAACAAGTAAGCCAGCTCAAACTCCTGCGAATCCAATCAGTAACACTACCGTACACTCCGGTCTCTTCGTCAGATATGTCGCATATAACAGCCTAGGGGTAGTATAACGTCAGACCTCAATAACCTGATAAGTCATGCCGATGCAAGGTCCATAATGGTTCGAGAAACTACTGATAACACTTACCAATAGATCTCAGCAAACCCTGGCCAGGGATTTCCTGTTATGGCCAATCAAGCATAGCGCAACATCAACCCCCAATACCGGGAGAGACGAATCCCCTCCTATCGCTCATTGCCTCCACGTGACTCGGGACTGTACACAAAAACCACTGTTTTGCATGATCTCTTGAACGTGGTAAGGGGGAAATCAAAGCACAGTGGGAATCACATAAGACTCTATGACGATCCCGGGTCGACAGACTAACTTGTACCGGTGTCACCAGAGAACTGCTATCTAACAATAGGTATAATACCATCTACGAGTTCTTGGTGAGTCCGTTTAGTGTACCCAGTCTCCACTGAGCACCCGTATACCTTCTCTGATGTCAAACACCAATGAATGTGGGATCATCCATCGCCCATCACAAGGGTCGAGAAGCGTATACGCTAGTCTACTCTGGAATATCCATGCCCCGTCTCGATACCCCCAAGACTAGAAACAATTGAAGGATGTACTTACCGACTACTCTGTCCCCACTTGTATGATCTGCATCATAATCCTGGAAGTCAAGTACTCATCCTAAGGGCTTTATCAACATGTAATAGAGAGACAATAAGTGTACATGTTAAGATAAAGAGAAACCAGATAGCATACTATCATGTCGAGCAAGAAAGTCCTCCCTATATATTTCTAAGCATCCACTACAATATACATCACATATACAGTAATGGCTTCTAGGGTATACACATAACTAACAATCTCCCACTTGCACTAAGGCCATTTGTTGTAGTATCTCATACTCAACGTCCTATAGAAGTCTCTCTAGGGAAAGGCCTCTGTGAATGGATCCGCCGTGTTATCCTTTGCGTCAACTCTCATTACCTCGATCCCTTGGAGATCAACCATCTCCCTGATCAGGTGATACTGTCCTCAGAATATATCTGAATCGTTGATGGGACCTGCATTCCTAGGCTGAAGCCACAACTCCATTGTTGTCACAATAACAATTATTAGATGCTCAATGGTAGGAACGATGTTAATCTCATGAACAAGAATTATACATATATCCACTTTGGTAGCATCGTTGGTAGCGATATATTCAGCCTTTATCTTCTAGTATGTCATGATATCTAGTTTGGAACTCTTCCAACATACCGTCCCTCCACTGAGGGTAAAGAAAATGCCTGTGACTGACTTTCAGTCGACCTTATCACTCTAGAAGCTCGAATTGGTAAAGGACTCCCACTGGAGTTCACCGTTACCAAAACCCCAAGAACATCTTTTTAGTGCTTCTCAAGTACTTAAGAATGTCCTTCATAGCTGTCCAGTGATTCTCTCAAGATCAGATTGATTCCTGATCACTACACTTAGTGAGTCAGCTATATCTGGTCTGGTACATTACATCGCATACATGATAGAGCCAACTGTCGAAGCATAGGGTATCGCTTGCACACGAGCTCTCTCCAAATCAATCTTGAGAGACATATTTTTGAAGAGAGTGATTCATGAGTAAGTGGGCGAACCACCATGCTTAGAATCATCCATACTAAACCCCTTTAGAATGGTGTTAATGTACCTAGATTTAGGACACTCACAATATCCAGTTAGATCTATCATCATAGATCATAATCCACAAGATGTAGTAGGTATCATCTAGATCTTCCATTGAGAATCCTCGTGATAAGAGGAGCTTGACCGAGTGTAGCATAGGAAACCACTTCCTATCAAGAGTATGTAGGGTTGCTAGGCACGCTCACAAGGGTCTACGAGGCATCAACAATCCCGATTGAAATTTTAGCCGTGCCGAACAACCCAAAGCCGGATCTTTAAACTAGAGTTTATGTGAAAGTAAGTATGTTAAACACTTTAACACTAAGTGAGAGGGACTACAACCTTTGTAGATCCGATCCTTCACTTCTTAAGCTCCGTGTTGAGGTCCCTTCGCTGCGATCATCGTGTTCCGGACTCTCGAGAGGCTCCACGAAAAGAAAGATGCAGTCTTCCTTCCAATCTTCGATAACAAAGATGATCTACCTTGAACTTTCATTAACACAAGCTAACACTCACTAAATAAAGTGAACACTCTCATCTAAAGGGTAAGGGTAGATGAGAATAATGAAGCAGGATTTTTGCTCTCATTTATAATCTTTTTCTCACTCATTTTTCATCACAAAATCAAAGCAAGAAAGCTTTTCATGAAGAACTCAAGCAAGAAGAAGATGAATAATTATTAGAAACCTTTTGTAATGAATAATGAAAAGATAAATATGATGAATAATGCAACCATGGTCAACTAAACCCATGTATAGAATTAACTAGGGCTAGGGTTTGGGTTGGGTTAAAGCATGAGTCATTTGAAAATATCTTTACAAAAACAAAAGAAAACCTTCTAGAAGGTTCATGAATGCATTAACCCAAATCAAACCCTAATCTTGTTTAATCTGCACTAAACATGTTGCATTAGTAATCATATCATGTTGCAATATTATATATCACATATATAATATATATCGTAACAAAATAAAATAATACATTTAACATATATCGCATATATATCAATGTATTACCCGAGTGAGAAAAAGAATCTTTTAGTGAGATAATATTAGTTAATGTAATTTAATATATCATATATATTATTATACATTAAATTATCGAATCAACACTTGATCCGACAATCCGGCTATATCGCATATAACCGACTAATACGTTGACCCGGCTATATCGCATATACCCGGCCGATATCTCATATCGCGAGAATCCAATACGGTATCTCATATCGCATTATCCTCGGTCCCGCACATATCACATATGTGCTCCTACTCCGTTTTGCCTGAGTCAAGAAACCTCTGTGTAGGACTCTAAAGAATCGTCAATACGCCGGCAGTAGGTGACGATCATATCAAACACCCACAACTGCAAGCGGTCAGCTAAACATAACAACCACCGAGGTATTGAGCGCTCAGAAGATCAACAAGCAAGCCTGTACATTCTCCTGTGAATCCAATCAGTAACACTCCCATACAGTCCGGTCTCGTCGTCTGATATGTCGCATATCTCGCCTAGGGGTGGTAAACGTCAGACCCCAGTAGCTTGATAAGTCGTGTCGTTATGAGGTCTATAATAGTTTGAGAAACTACTGATAACACTTACCAGTAAATCTCAGCAACCCTGGCCATGGATTTCCAGTTATAGCCAATCGAACACAGAACAACATCAACTCCCTATACCAGGAGAAACGAATCCCCTCCTATCGCTCATTGCCTCCATGTGATTCGTGACTGTGCACAAAAGCCACCTTTTTGCACGCCCTCTTGGACGTGGTATGATGGAAATCAAAGCACAGTGGGAATCACACAATACTCTATGACGATCTCGGGTCAACAGACTACTCTGTACCAGTGTCACCGGAGAACTGCCATCTGACGTGAGGTATAATACCATCTGGCAGTTCTCGACGAGTCTGTCCAATGTACCCAGTCTCTACTGAGCACCCGTACACCATCCTTGATGTCAAACACCGATGGATATGGGATCATCCATCGCCCATCATATGGGTCAAGATGCGTATACGCTAGTCTACTCTGGTGTATCGATGCCCTGTCTCGATACATCCTCGACTAGGAACAGTTATATGATGTACTCATCGACTACCGTGGCCCCACTAGTATGATCTCATCATAGTCCCAGTAGTCGAGTACATATCCTAAGGGCTTTATCAACATGTAAGATAGAGACAATCAGATTACATGTTAAGATAAAGTACAACCAGATAGCATACTATCATGTCGAGCTAGAAAGTCCTCCCTATATATGTCCAAGCATCCATTACAATATACATCATATGTACAGTATGTAATGGCCTCTAGGGCATACATATAACTAACAATCTCCCACTTGCACTAGAGCCATCTGTTGTGGTATCGCATACCCAACAATTAGCTGTGGTTGAAGTATCTTATACTCAACCATCCCATAAAAGTCTCTACTGGGAAAAAGGGCCTTTGTGAGTGGATCCGCGCTGTTGTCCTCTGTGTCTACTCTCCTAACCTCGATCTCCCTGGAGATCAACCATCCCCATGATCAGGTGATACTGCCCAAGAATTATATCTGGATTTCTGATGGGACGATAGTTCCTTGGCAAAAGCCACAACTCCATTGTCACACAATGGTAAAAACGAAGTTCATCTCATGAACTTATATATATCCAGACTGCCTCTTTGGTAGCATCCTTGGTAACGATGTATCTTGCCATTAATCGTCTAGTAAGTCACGGTATCTAGGTTGGAACTCTTCCAACATACCGTCCCTCCACTGAGGGTAAAGACAATGCATGCGACTGACATTCAGTCCTCCTTATCACCCTTGAACCTTTCCAGTGATTCTCCCCAGGATCGATTGATACCATCTCACTACAACTAGTGAGAATCCTAACGTCCAATTAGATCTATCTCATAGATCCAAACCCCCGAATTTTGGATGTATCACTTTGATCCTATATGGAGAATCCTTGTGATAAGCGGAGATTGACCGAGCGTAGCATAGGAAACTCCTTCCCTATCAAGAGTATGTTATCCACGTACTCTACGAGGATCATCACCATACTCCCTACTACCATTTTGTATATACAAGGTTCATCTACCATTTTGATGAAGTCAAACTCTTTGACTACCACATCAAAATAGATGTTCCAACTCCGCGATGTCTGCTTTATCACATAAAACATCTTGCTCACGTTTCCGCTGCTCCTAGTGTCTACGAAGCCCTCTGGCTGTGTACTTATAGACGCTCTCTTCCAAATCAATATTTAGAAAAGTAGTCATGACACCCAACCGCCAGATATCGTAGTCATGGTATGTAGCCGTGGCAAGTAGGATCTGGATGGACTTAAGCATAGCTTTGAAAGTCTCAACTTTTCCATGTACACCAAGTAATCTTCTCAAGATATACTTGCTCCTGATGGGGATTTAACCCTTCAGATAAAGCAACCAAAGTCCATACTTGGTTGGTGTATAAGGATTCCATCTCAGATCGATAAGCATCCAGCCATTCTTACAGAGTCCCACTCCTGATGGCCAGCTCGAAATTAGTTAGGTCATCATCTCATGATGCAATCCTCGCTCCCACTGTCATAGAGAAACCGAAGTATCTCTCAGGTGGGTGAGGAACCCTACTAGATCGGCGGAGAGGCTGAGGTTCATTGAAAACTACTGAATCCTTTGGTTCTACCAAATCATCAGCTGCAGTTTGTATAGCTGGAACTACTTCTAGTTTTACAGAGCTGACCTTGCCTCGAGCTTGTCCGGATTTTGCTTTTAGACATAGGCTGGACAACCCCAAATCTTAACATACTTAAGATATGGGCTCTTCCCATTCCATATCACATATGAAGTGGTAGGCAACTGATTTGATTGCAACCCTATTCAATAGGTATGCAGCTTCTCAAGTGCATAACTCCCAAAAGCAAATAGGAAACTCGGTAGTACTCATCATAAAGCTCACCATATCTAATAGGGTGTGATTGCTTCGTCCCGATACACCGAGGTGCTGTGGTGTATACGGAGGAGTAATGCTGAAAGAGAATCTCATTCTCCTTTAGAATAGTCCAGGAATCCCGTGCTCGAGTATTCTCCTCCTTGATATCATCAAAGGACATAATACTTATATACCCGTTTTTGGTTCTCAACTTCTAACTTATATTCTGTGATTATCTCAAAAGTTTCGGACATGTGTTTCAACAAGAACATATGTCTGAATCTAGATAGATCATCATTGAATATAATGAAGTACAAAGAACCGGTCTTGGCTGTTAGTTATATGTATGCCCTAGATGCCATTACTGTACATATGATGTATATTGTAATGGATGCTTAGACATATATAGGGAGGACTTTCTTGCTCGACATGATAGTATACTATCTGGTTGTACTTTATCTTAACATGTACTCTGATTGTCTCTATGTTACATGTTGATAAAGCCCTTAAGATATGTACTCGACTACTGGGACTATGATGAGATCATACTAGTGGGGCCACGGTAGTCGACGAGTATATCCTATAACTGTTCCTAGTCGAGGGTGTATTGAAACAGGGCATCGATACACCGGAGTAGACTAGCGTATACGCATCTTGACCCATATGATGGGCGATGGATGATCCCATATCCATCGGTGTTTGACATCAAGGATGGTGTGCGGATGCTCAGTAGAGACTGAGTACACTGGACGGACTCGCCGAGAACTCCCAGATGGTATTATACCTCACGTCAGATGGCAGTTCTCCGGTGACACTGGTACATAGTAGTCTGTTGACCCGAGATTGTCATAGAGTCTTGTGTGATTCCCACTGTGCTTTGATTTCCATCATACCACGTCCAAGAGGGCGTGCAAAAATGTGGCTTTTGGGTACCGTCCTGAATCACATGGAGGCAATGAGCGATAGAAGGGGATTCGTCTCTCCCGGTATAGGGAGTTGACGTTGCACTGTGTTCGATTGGCTATAACTGGAAATCTCTAGCCAGGGTTGCTGAGATTTACTGGTAAGTGTTATCAGTAGTTTCTCGAACTGTTATAGACCTCATATCGACACGACTTATCGAGCTATTAGGGTCTGACGTTTACCACCCCTAGGCGAGATATGCGACATATCGGACGACGAGACCGGACTGTACGGGAGTGTTACTGATTGGATTCACAGGAGAATGTACATGCTTGCTTGTTGATCTTCTGAGCACTCAATACCTGGGTGGCTGTTACGTTTAGCTGACCGCATGCAGCTTGTGGGTGTTTGATATGATCATCACCTACTGCCGGCGTATTGACGATTCTTTAGAGTCCTACACAGAGGTTTCTTGACTCAGGAAAAACGGGGTAGGGGCACATATGTGATATGTGCAGGACCGAGGATAATGCGATATGTGATACCGTATTCTATTCTCGCGATATTTGATATCAGCCGGGTCATCGGATCAAGTGTTGATTCGATGAATCGGTAAATGATATATTAGTCGGTTATATGCGATATAGCCGGATTGTCGGATCAAGTGTTGATTCGATAATTTAATGTATAATAATATATATGATATATTAAATTACATTAACTAATATTAGCTCACTAAAAGATTCTTTTTCTCACTCGGGTAATACATTGATATATGCGATATATATTAATTGTATTATTTTCTTTTGTTACAATAAATATTATATATTTGATATATAAAATTGTAACATGATATGATAACTAATGCAACATGTTAAGTAGAGATTAAACAAGATTAGGGTTTGATTTGGGTTAATGCTTTCTAGATGTTTCTAGAAGGTTTTCTTTTGTTTTTGCAAAGATATTTTCAAGTGACTCATTCTTAACCTAACCCAAACCCTAACCTTGGTTAATTTTCTACAAAGGTTTAGTCGACCATGATTGCATTATTGATCATCTTTATCCTTTCATTATTCATCACAAAAGGTTTGATATTCATTATTCATCTTATTCTTCCTTCTTTCTTTCATGGAAAAAGCTTACTGGCTTTTTTCCAAGTGATGATTATGTGTGAGAAAAAGATTATAAATGAGAGCTAAAATCCTACTTCATCATTCTCATCTACCCTTGCCCTTTAGATGAGAGTGTTCACTTCTTTTAGAGAGTGAGAGCTTGTGTTAACGAAACTTCAAGGTAGATCATCTTTGTTATCGAAGATCGGAAGCAAGCTTGCACCTTTCTCTTCGCGGAGCCTCTCGAGAGTTCGGAATACGATGATCGCAGCGAAGGGACTTCAACATGGAGCTTGAGAAGTGAAGGACCGGATCTACAAAGGTTGTAATCTCTCTCACTTAGTGTTAAAGTGTTTAACATGTTAGTTTTCGCATAAACTCTAGTTTAAAGATCCGGCTTTGGGTTGTTCAGCACGGATAAACTTTTAATCGGGCATGGTTGATGCCTCGTAGAACATTGTGAGCATGCCTAGCAACCCTACAGTGGTATCAGAGCCAAGCTAGAGCTTTAGGCGAAGTCTAGACGAAGTTTAAAGTCCGATCGAACTCCGACACACCCGAGTATACCCCTCTCTGGACATTTTCTAAAAATGTGATATTTTCTGTATTAAAAATACTCAGAAAAACATGCAGGAAAAACTAAGAATTACTGTGAAGTACGGCCCACTAATTCGCTCATTCGGCCGCGGAACCGCCACCAAACCCTTGGTTTGGCCGAGGTTCCGCGGCCAAAATTTTGAATTAGTCCGTGGAACTTCATATATTTATTCTTAGGTCCTTTCTTGTCATTTTTTTCTGGTAATATTTTAATTCCACTCAAGTATTGAGTCTTCTAGGGTTGTATTGGGGACTCGGTGATTCGATCGGATAATTTAACTTTGTTTAGTTTGTCCGGGTAATTTTTAGAAAGTGTTAAAATGTTCGAACGGATATCAATAACTCACTTTTTCCCCTGCCGGAAAATTTCCAAGCGTTGGATTTTTTCGCAGTTTAAGAACGTTCTAAGTCATGCAAGTAACACGGTGGACCCTCTAGAAGACAACAAACCTTAACTCGATTATGTGACCGTCTTGAACTGCCTCTGAACCTTAGAGTTTGTGGCAGTACGGCGTGCCACATGTGAGGCATTGGCTTGACCCTTCTATGGCTGGACCATTTGTCACGACCCACAGGGTACGGAACGTGACTGGCACTTAAGTTACGAAACGTCTCAAGACGTCCGTAAAATAAGTAAGCCAAAGCCCAAAAATCAAAACCAAATAAGCAGACGAGTGAAGGAAAAACCAATCAATTGAAAGCGAGTTTATCAAGTAAGTCATATCAAAGCCCTTTTTAAAAATAATATCAATTTTTCCGAAAATTTCGGCAGAGACTCCTTTGTAAATACCTGCCCCCAAAATGGGTACAACAAGAATATATATGAATACAACAAATAAGGCATCCCCAAGCGGGAGCTAGCTCTTCGCCACAAGGCGGTCACAAATCCCACGCAATATAAATCAGCAATGTGCATAAATAAGCATAAGAAGCGCAAGTAAAACATCATGTCGACTCGAGTGAGCTCGACCCCAAAATACAGCATTAAAAGCCCACAAATCTCACAGTCTCGTCTATAGGTCAATATACAACAATACTGGTAGATACGGTAGATGGAGTACTCTAGATACAAATAATATACAAGGTGGTACAAAATAATAATACAACCCACCTACGAGCAAAAGTCTCGAGTCCAGGCAAAAGAGGCAAAGGAAGCAAGTGCGTCCGCCGCTACTGTACTGACGGAGCGGACCTGCAAAAGGCTGTGGCACAATGGGGGTGAGTTGCCAACTCATGAGTAATAAATAACATCTATATAGGCTATCGCAAGCATGCACACAAGCATCCTAGCATCTATAATACAGGTATGGCAGGATATACTAGCAGGTATGTATGCAACAAGAATATACTAGCAGGTATGAATGCAATATGAATCAACTCGTGATCTGAATGTGTAAGTATAAGAAATCATATTTTTCCTTTAGGAATCTCTTTTGAAATATCAGCACAATACCAATAGAATCAACAAGAATCTGTGTCCAGCATCGACACCTCAAAACTGTCTCAATCTCATGCTTCCGTATCATAGTATCTCTGGCCTCAGCCGTCCAGCTGACCCATCTCAAATGTTAATATCTCATCATCTCACGGCCACGGTCGGTATCCTCTGGATATCCTCCGTGCCAAATGAAGTCACCGGTTGGTAATCCATCCCCTGCCAGGCTCAACGTCAACAACACGATCCTCTTGCCCCCGGGTACCTTACCGGGCCCACCATGTACCCGTGACGGTTCCTCCACTCCTCGACACGGATCTCGAAAACCACAGCAAACTCATGGTGGACGACACTTTACATCACTAGAAAACCGTAACTTTTTATATTTTAAAAGATCATAAGTTGTAAATTTTGCGGCTTTCTCCGAAATCCAGAAATATCATAAATCTTAAGAAATCACCATAAGTGCATATGTCAATAATAATGAATGCATATGGTATCAATAACCAAGTTGCAATGTATGATTAATAAACTAGGTATGAACAATTGATGTAATGGTATACATGCACATGAATAGCAATTCTACAATGTTATTTTAAGGATTTATTGCAATAGTACAGGTTTAAGTATCAAATATGGTGACAATATTCTAGATTATAAGTTATCTAGTGTCGTGGCATGGCAATTACCAGGGCGTGTGTGTACGCATGAATAGAGCTCGTGCTACATATAAAAAACCCTGGTAATGATGCAGGTGTCCTATAGAATGGGTTCGCATATGTATGACAATATAAAGTATGGATGTAGCAAGATGTTACGCAAGCATTTACTCCTAACTACTAATATCACTAGAAATCTTTAAACTACTTAAACTATCGGGCGATTTGCGCCATCCAAACGATATTCCCCCGTAGATGTTACATCTACTCACCGGAATCCCCAGCTAGCTATGTCCAATCACCGCCTTTCTTTTTTGTGCCGCGTCCGAAGTCTCCGCGACCGAACCTGGAATTTGCACAAATACAAAACATAAGGTTACATATCATGAAACGACGCAAATCCCAAACGAAAACATCCACGTTCATGAGTTAGGCACAACGTGCACAAGGTGCGCGGAACACACAGGAAAATCACAAAAACTAACTATAACCGTTGTTTTGGGCGCCCGGAAAAGCTAAAACCCGATAAAACCAAAAATCCGCATTCACACACCCTAAAAGTCGTTGGAGATGCCAATACAATCATCAAGATATCACAAATAATTCATCACATAATTTTATAAAAAAACTAGTAAGCATTTACATTCCAAAATCGGTGCAAACATCGCCGATTTGCGACAAAAAAGACTACAATCTTGCATAATCACCCAAGTCACACCATTAGATAGCCACTACACAAAATTTCAACACATTAACCATGCTTCAAAATCTATTTTCCATAAATAACCCTTTCTTGATTTTTATAACTAACAAAATCCAACCCAAACTATACATGAAACACTAAATTAGTACTAATTTGAAGCCCAAAAAGCAAGTTAACCTCATAGATTTAGGCTAACAAAACAACTAGATAACAAAATAGATTAATTAACCTAATAATGGTTTTCTAAACCCTAGTTTAAACTCAAACCATTCACTTTAAAACCTAGATTAGAAATCAACAACAAAAATTAACAGATCAAGGTTCTAATTTAGCATATAACAACTACCAGTTAACCAAAGATTGAAATTATACCTCACAAGTTCAAACCTTAGCTTGCCCTAGCCTCCCAAGGCACCTCCTTTCTCCAAGATTTAAACCAATTGGGATGTGAGAAGAGATGGATTAAGGGTTTGCATTGGATTTGTGAAGGAAATTTGAATTTTGATGGATTTTTGAGGTGAAAATGAAGCAAAATAGAAGGAGAAATGGGGAAAATTTTGGGGCTGTTTTCTGCAGGAATTTGGGCTGAGGAGGGAGTGGGGAGAGGTATGGGGGAGTTTTGGAAAAGAATCCAAGTCAAAGCCCCTCCCAAATTACCACAATAACCCCATCCAAAATAATATAATAAAAACCTATATTTAAATCATTTGAATGAGTCAAAGAAGCAAAGAATGGAGGGGGAAGTGGCTGATCCAGCAGTGGTGGGGCCGGCCAAAGTAGTGAGGAATGAGTGAGAGAGATTTTACAAAGAAATTCTATGCAAAAAGACCCCCCATAAGTCCAAAATTGCAAGTTTTAGTTCAAAATAATTATGTTTTTGTTTTCCATAATAAAAACCCATTAAACTTGAAATAAAATACTAAAAAATTTTATTACAAAGGGATTTTAATTAACATGATTTTAAAGATTAAAATTAGCCCATTAAAATTTGTATTTATCGCTAATTTAATGTATTTTTTTACCGGCTTAAAATAATATTAAAAATTGAAAAATTAGGGAAAAATTTTAAATGGCCAGAAATTTATAAGTAACTCATTAGCTACTAAAAACTAGCAATTATCTATCCAAATTAGGTATAATTTGGCCTAAACTGCAAAATAACAAAAAAGACGATTTACGGAAAAATACCAAATTTTCACCGATTTTCGGGAAAACACCAAAACGACTTTTCAAGGCATTACACCATTGGTACTGTGGCATGTGATGGATATTTTTTGAACACCACTCAAGTGTTGAGCTATTTGGGAAATCTTGGGTGTTTGATTATTCGATCGGAAAGTTTAACACTGTCTTTTTATCTGGAATGTGATACAATATTTGGAATCCACAGGTAGTTATGAGATAACTAATTTGAATGTTATAAATCTAGCAGTTCAGTCTCAGATGATCAGTTGCCATGGAATTTTGATGCGATCAAAAGTCCGTCGCAATCACGTAGCGTACGTGGATACTCGCCGGGTAAACTTAATAGACATCGACGCCCCATAGCCCCGACCAAGTGACTGTAGGAGAACCCCATCGCTAAAAGCATCCATTCGGGTGCTCGCGGCAGCGGTGTTCCGCCTTAGTGCACTTCGTCGACGGCATCCGTGGGTACGGCCGTTTACTAAAGTTTGCGACGAGCATTCGATCTGGATGTCGGGAATCTTGTTGAATTGCCCGACTTGATATTGAAAAGAGTTTTCGATAATAAGACTAAAATGCGGGGTTTACAATTGTTAGGCATGCGATGTCTAAGGAATTCATTTGGTTAGGCATGCGATGTCTAAGGAGGTTGCGGATTCCAACTGTTGTAGTTTTACACTTTCTTTTCTGTGACCGTAAGCGTAGTATGTGATGTATCGCCGGCTTCGTTGCTATACATCAACGACAATCGGGATACGTATACTTGCTTACATTGATGATATAAGATACTATGTGTTGTTGTGATATGTTATATTGGATCGTCGCGTTCTGAATAGCTGGGGGTTTTATGCGAGATGAGAGTTTTTCTTTTTCATTCATGTAAAATTCATTTGTATGTAATATTCTTTTATTCGGCACTTCCGGGCTGAGGATGATGTCACCATTGTATATTATTTACTTTTCCGCATTAGGTAGACCCAAGTCAGGGAGAACAAGTAACCGGGTTCTAGGGTCCAGTGGGAGGCCATCTCCAGGAGTCGAGATCGGGTCACCTAACCCTAGAATTGGCAGTGTTGCTTGCCGCTCTCGTAGGGGTCTAGGGATGTGGGTTTGGCTATTCATCGCGACCGTGGAATCGGTGTTTTATACAGGCTCGTATTGAAAACACGGACCTCCTAGTATATCCAATATTTCATATATGTTCTTCTGCTGCAATGTTGTGTGATGAGATCATATTACTGCCTGAGACGAATGTTTATATTATATATATAAGATATATATTATATATTGTTGATTTCGTTTCATATCTGATGCTTGTGAAGCATAATTAAAATGGGACTTCATTAATGAGATTAATAAAATAAAAGAAACCTAAAGATATTGTAGAAACTTGTTTAAAAACTAATAGCTCTAGTTCTTGCTTTGTATAGCGGTGTTCATTGTAGAACATCCAGCACCTTATTCGATAAGGAAAGAGCCGAGATCCCTTCACCGGGAGTGACCTTTTTAGTGAAACTAGCAGATGCTACAAACTCGGTTTGTCTTTTGATTGCTTCTATAGTTCTTGCTTTGCACAGCGATATTTGTGAAATATCCTGCACCTTATTCGATGAGGAAAGGGCCGACGATCCCTTCACCTGGAGTGACCCCTTTAGCAAAACTAGAAAAGCCTCAAAAACCTTCCATTTAAAATCACTCGATTCTACAACGATATCAAGTTCATTAAGCAAAAGGTTTTCTTAAAAACCTGTCGTAGCCCTCCGTCATTTTAGATAAATACTAGTTAGTATTCGTGCTACGTTTGTTGACTATGTTAAGGCGTAGTGTGCGGTAGCTGATTAGTGCTTATCTGTATAAGCATATGATGCGATTGGATTAGGGTAGTCGTGCGACTTTGTTGGCTATGTTAAGGGTCGTGCGGGTGGGTTTAATTCAATCGGGAAATGACGGGTTGAACTTGACTAGCACTTATGATTTGTTGACTATGTTAAGGTCATATAGCTGCTAGGGGTAAAATATTATTGGGAATTTCAAGTGTTGAAATTTGCAATGAGATTGCATACCTTCTATGAGATAGTTGGATCCCGATACCCGCTGTGAGTAAGAGTTACTCCTGTGAGAGTTTTACACATTACAATTAGCCGATCAAGTAGGTGTCTAGAAAGGTGTCAACGGGGTTACGCCCCTGGGAAAACAAGGTTTACTTTAATTAGGTTCGTGCGAAAGTATGGGGGACCTCCCTCAAAGTACCGGCACTGGCCTGGCTGAAAGATTGGTGAACTTATAGGGTGTAATTAATCCCGGCTACTATTTCCTTTTAGGGTTTGAAGGAAGATTTGACAAAAACAGTGGGAGACATCCTGATTAGATATATTAGATAACCAATCTAATCTTGCAAGAGCATACGCTGAGTGTTTTCTTCTCTCTCACTCTCCAGGTAGCGACCATATCACGCCTTAATCAAGATAATAAAACAGTTGAATTGACCGAACCCGCTTGTTATACTGAGCTGGGGAACGTTGGTCCCACTCCAACTTATAATTGTTATAAGACAGAGCAGGAAATTGGGGAATACCATATTTCCCGTGCCGCCCAAACGAAGAAAGTGCATGCCGATACATCTTCTTCGGGTGTGTTCATTACAGAGAACTGTTTCTCAGTATCCTTTACGTCCAGGGTATGAGATACCGGATCAGGATCCCGCATATGTAATCTGTTTCATGGGCTACAGAAAGGTAGAGAACTGAGAACGGGTGATAAGTTTCATGAGACAGAAAACGGTGCAAGTGTTGTAGCCAAGTCTGTTGGTCACTATCACCCTGTATTACCAGAATACATTGATTCTGAACGAATGTTATTAGATACCGAACCTGATATACAACATCATGTCGGTTTCTTTATTAGTAAAGAAAGGATATAATTTTGTATTGTTGGATAATGTTTTGAACATTTCCTATATCAAGAGTTGATCGGTTCAGGCACGTTATCTAAAAGCATTGACGTTCTAAATTAAACTACAGTTCTTAGTATACAGAACACACACGAGAGGAGGAGTTCAGAAATGAACGAATCCTTCTTGAGGCATTGTAGACTAGGTGTTACGACCCGAAAGTACGGAGCATGACCGGCACTTAGACTACGAACGTCTCAAGGCGTATGTAAGCTAAGTAAGCCGAACCCAGAAATCCAAACCAAGAGAAGTAGTAGAGTATAGGAAGAACCATATCAAATCAACCTGTATGCAACATAATATACAACGCCTAAAGGCGAGGATCACAACAGAATGAAACTCAACCAACAAGAACCCAAGGAAATATAACACGCGACTCTAAGGTCGAAAGAATAAACATCACTGGTCTCTGTCTCAAATAAGTACATGTTTGGTTGATGGAATTTCTAGATACATCTGAAATATAATATACAAGGTATAATGATGGGTAAGATACAATAAACCCACCTACTAGCAAGTCACCCGAAAGGTACAGTGCCCGCAAAGCCGTAATGAAATCCGTACGGCAACACCTGCAAGAAACTGGGGCACAACGGGAGTGAGTTGCCAACTCGTGAGTAGAAAAAGATCTACGAACAGAAAATCGCATGTATGACGCAATCCTAGGTCATACGATCAATATATATAATCCTCAAATATATAACCAGCAATCTCTAACCATGTCTAGGGTAAATATCTAACCCAAGTGTAAACCCATGTGCCTGTGTCAGTGCATCAGGTGGCAATATATCATATGCATGATGTATGAATGCTTGAAACAGAATGCATGTACTGAAGAAAACTGCTTTCATAAATTTATGAGATTTCTGTATTTTAAAATGAGGTATCATAATGAAATCAGCATAAAACAGTGCCTAGCATCGGCACAAAACAAAATCTCAATATCTCGATATCTCTGTATCACAATCTCTGTACCTCAATATCTCAAATCTCAATGTCTCAATCATAATATCCAGGGCGCCGTCAGTCCAGATCGGCCCTTACCATCCATCTCATGACTACGATGGTATCCTCCGGATATCCGACGTGACGGGTAATATCACCGGTTGGTAGTGCTCCCCTGCCAGGCTCAACGCCATCTCCTGCGAACTTCTTGCCCCGGGGTACCGCACCGGGCCCACCATATACCCGAAACGGTTCATCCGCCTCCTCGAATCGGGTCTCGAAATCCATCAGCAAAACTTATGGTGGACGACTCATACATCATGGAAAAACCGCATTTATTTAAAAAGAGAGAAAGCAGTTTATATATGTCTTGCGGTTTTCCTCCAAATCCAGGAAATCTCATGGAAAGCCGAATCCAAATCATCAATAGCATGTGAAATCACGAATATAAGCATGAGAATCCATGAATGCGGCATATAATGAACAACAGTATGCATGAAGTGGCAAGTAATAGCTACAATGTCAAGCTAGCATATAAGGCAATGCACTAATATCATGTCACTACTAGCTAACAAGCTAAACCAAGCAATAATATTCTCTAAGTGTACGTGACATGGCAATTACCGATGAAGATGTGTGCGACAGCAAATAAGTGTACGTGGTACATACGCATCATCGGTAATGGTGCTGGTGTCCTAGCAGCAAGATATCAATAATAGAATATGAATCATAACAGTAAGCGATGCAGAGCAACAATAATAATATGCGGGAGCTGAAATACTGAACACCATGATCGCTAAACTGCATCTAATGTCATAAGAGTCATATAGCTACACCACTAAAAGGCTGGGCTACAGCTAACAATAGGTAAAGGGAAGCCGCCTAACCTCTAAGTCAATACATATATATACATATATAGTCGGTGATCCCGCCTCGATCAAATCACACCCGATACCATATCTCTGTAATTGGTTATTCCCAAGTCAAATAGGCGGATCAAATATCAACATATAGCTCGTACGTAAATCCGTCGTACGGCATTCCCAAATCTGGGTAAGGGTCAATATCACATTTATCATGTCATTCATCAAATATTCTCTTTAGCATGATCATCATAATCTGGGTACTGACTTATGTCTAGTACAATGCCAACACCATCAACATAATCAAGATCTGACTACTGATCGACAGTCTAGCATAAATCGATATCATCATCATATATCATCACAAGGGTATACATCGCCCAAGGCAGCCTATCACAAATATCCTGTCATATCATATCATGTCGTATCCTATCGTGTATCATAATCACATGTTGATCACTTAATATATTTGTTACCATTCCTATGGCATCATCATCACAAAAATCCGCTAAAGCATCAAGACGTATCTCTAATACAAATTTTACCATATCACCGATCTCATAACCTCGGATCAGCATCATCGACTCATATCAATCCCAAGTATCATCCTCAAATCCGTGTGTGAACATATAATCCTAAAATCCATGTAAACACACATATCCACAAAGAATCCCATCACCATATATGAACTAATGATGTATGCAAGTATGTATGTGTGTATACGCAAGTGTAGTGCACCCACTACCTAAGGTTTCGTAACCATGCACCAATCCAACACCAATATCCATCTTAAATCATCAATAATAATCCCAACAACAAATAATAATTGTATGTGTGTATACACATCCGTATACATCACTTCGGACTGCGGGGGTGCTATACGCCATCCACCCGACTTCTCCCCGTAGATATAAATCTACTCACCTAGTTATGTGTGCCGGTGCCGATGTCGCCGTTTGCATCTCCAACGCCTCGACGCCACGTGGGGTACCTACAAGGATATCACACGCTAAAACTCATGAAAACCATGTCGGAAATCAAAATGGTGCACACTACGCCCATAGGTAAAAACCTGTGGCCTCGCGTGCAAACACAGCCAATATCCGCTGTCGTTGACGTCCAAACGCTACCCGACAGAAACGAATCATCGAATATCAAAATCCACACGAAAACGAGTCGTAAATCGTACGCCAACTCAAGAAAAACAACCCAGATTCTATCCAAACTGGAATCAGTCAAAACTAGACATACAGGGGGTCAAATTTACATGAAATAGGGCTGTGCACGCAAAACGAGGCGATTTTACCATGCTCTGGCCGTAAATTGCGGCCAGGGGGATTAAATCTGCGGCCGGGGTTTTGAGATGGGGGCTAGGGCTTTGGTTAGTAGCTCCACGGTGCCTGCACAGCTCACTGCCAAGTCAATTTTACTCCAGGAGGCCCCGGGTGAAAGCAGGTCTCAGAAAGGTCTATAAGTCGACAAAAATGCTAAATACGCCAAGTATAGAAAATCTGGTAATTTGGTTAAATCTAGAACAATTCTTGGTCACAATGGTCTCAAATACACCAAATAAGGCTACCCTAACATTCAAAACCAACTCTTGGCCAAATCTCACTCAAAATCACTAAACTAGCACTAGATTATGGATATAACAGTAACTTTCAGTTTTAACTAACCATAACTTGACAAAAAGGAGTTGGGTTGCAAGATTATACCTCAAGAGGGTCCTAGGATGTAGGAGAAGAGAGAATGAAGGAAGGAGGAAGGATTGCTGCTGCAGGTGTTGAGCTACTCCTTGGGTTGTTGCTGCATCATGTTGTGGCTGCTGCTTGCTATTTTTCCTTTTGTTTTATTTTGTTTCTGTGTTGCTGTTGCAGCAGTAGCAGAAGAAGGGGTTTTGTTGTATTTGTGGTGGAGTGTTGATGGTATTGTTGCAATGATGTTAGCGCTGGTGGTGATATATCAGCAGCTGTTGCAGGTGGCTGATGTGTTGTATCAATGGCTGAGATTGGGGCTGATGTGCTATTGCTGATGTAAAGGGGCTGCTGATGCAGTTTTGGTGGCTGAAAGGTGTTGATGGAGGGGGCTGAAGTGTGCTGATGGTTTGATACGGTGGCTGAAGTGTGCTGATGTGATTGTATATGTGTTAGGCTATGGTGCTAGGGCTGGTGTAGCTGCTGATGTGGGCTGCTGTTGCTATGGCTGTAGCTGAAACTGGTTTCTTTTGTTGTTCTTTGGCTGTTTGCAGCTACAACAGGGCTGATGCTGTTTGGTGTGGAGTTGTGGTTATTTTGGCTGATATAGGGTGTTATGTGATATTGTATAATGGTATGGTGTGAGTTATGAGAGAGGGTATGAAAGGGCACAAGGGATAATGGAGAAGGGGATGGATCATGGCACAACCATCATGCCTCCTCTCTCTTTCCAAAACCAAGCTCACAAGACACCAAGCCACCATGATTACTTTCCCCCTACACAAGTCAACTAACACTAATCACCCTTAGCCAAGCTAAGATCCTTAATTAAGCCAATTAACCTAATCAAATGGTTCAACACACCATGGTCATCTAAGCATGGTTCAATCCTAGGCTACCATGACCAAACATGAAACAAGTGTAGAAAATGTTATGTGCAACGTTTTGCACCAAAAACCAAAAATCCAATTAGCGATTTTTAATCGCGATTAATGCCAAAATAACATATAATCCATCATAAAAACTGAAAAATTTTCCACCAAATGCTCAAATTTAGAATTTCCAAAATTTTCTCCGGAATTTTCACCATCTATTGGTATTTAATTAAACCGACTATTGAAATTTTCATTAAAACTTAATATTAAATTGCGAAAATTCCCAAAAAATAATATTCTATTTTTTTGAAATGTTACAGTCTTCCCCCCTTAAAGAAATTCGATCCCCGAATTTAAATTTAAACCTTCAAATTCCAAAACATTTCAATAAAATGTCCAAGTCAACGGGGCTCCGAAATCATCAATCCATAGAACACATCATAGCGCAATACATGCGCATGAGCAACGAGCAGATAAATCGAAATCAAAACTCCGTCAAGCATCTCGCAATCATCGGAGTCAAGGTAAAACACGAATGCCAAGTCCAAGGCAAAGCCGATATGCTGTAAATCGGAACTATACATGTAAATATATGAACAAACTGCATGCCAAATTCTTTAAAATCGCTGTGCAATACACATAACACTGCACAGTGGCGGACGTTCCTACAAGAAAATAGCCATATACGTATATATAAATTTTTTTTTAATATGCACGATCCGCCGTTTGAAAACAATTTAGAAGGGTTTTCCTCGTTTTAAACGTTTCGTGTCATATCAGACACGTATGTAAATAATAAGACTATAGCTCGCTTTTGGAAATCCCTTGAAATCTATCGGTGCATGCAATATATATCCAGGCACTGTCCTCTGACTAGTCCTGCTCAGTACGAAAAAAAATCGCAATATCATAAAAATGTACTACTCCATAAGGATTAATCCCAAAAGTGCATATAAACACTACGTGCGTCTGGTGCGCACGAAAATCAAAATCCCTACATGTGCAAGCAGGTGCACAAAAACAACATCAAGGTGCAACAGTGGTGCATACAACATCGGTCATAGGCAACGTGCGTGCCTGACCGCAAAATCAGATGCATTTGACATGCACGAAAATCCCGATTTAGTGCATCTGGTGTGCACCAAATCGCATCTCATAACAGGCGCCCAACATGCGCTAAAAATCCAAATCCGGTGCATCCATCATGTACGAAATCATGAAATCCAATATCAAGTGCCGAACACGCGCAAATCCAATCAGGTGCATAAGTGCACAAAACAAATATCGAGCATCACCATCGAAATCGAAGTCCAGTGCATCCAAGTGCACCAAAATACATGTCACTACACTTCAAGCATATATAAACTATACAGAGTGCAGGAACCAAATCGTGTGCATGCATACGCACAAAATCAACTCAAATGTCTAAACCCCATAAAATCACAAACATGTGAAATCAAGGCACGAAAACGATATCAAGTGCAACGACTGTGCGAAAATCGTAAATCCTCAATCATCAAAATCAAATCATGCGAATAAATCACCGAAAATATCGAAATCAAGTATGGCGGAATAGTCCCGCTCAAGCGCATCCTCCAAGAATCTCGGGCCAACTGTCGCGGTCCCTAGTGGGACGTCTCGTCGATGATCATGAATTCTGGCCTGCTGATGTGCGTAACCATGACCACTCCTGGGTCCAAGTCTTCTTTGTGAATTATCAAATTCACGATCCATCGGCTCATCGGCCCTGTCGGATATGCTAACGGGGACGATTCCGTTCTGGCACTTCTCTAGTCATCTCTCGGTCAATCATCGCGACCACTCGCAAAGCAGCATGTCACTGGCGTCGGCCTCTGGCTCTCTGAATGTACGTGACACATCTGATCCTGGGTGCAATTATCATAGCAGCAGTGTCCTGGAAGGAATCCTCCTCAAGGTCTTTTCCAAGTCTCATCTCTGCTTAACTGTCCGGAAGTCATCGTCCTTTACTATATCTGTTTCCTGCTCCGGAACGGCTGCATACTCATCGCGACTGCTTCTGGGAGGTATATCCAGTATTCTGCCTCGGCATGCGCATCGCATCTCTGGTGTCGGCGGAGTGGAACGTCATCTTATCCAGATCTGGTAAGAATCTCTTACTCCACTTCTCTCTAATGTCGACTGCTTCGGACTCGTCTTGTCATGGCTGCATGGACTGAGCTCCAACGGCTATCCTCGTATCTGGAGTCTCCCAAGAAATGTATCTCACCACCTAGCATCCGAATTAAGTCGAGCCATCCGATCGAGTCGTCAAAACCTCATAATCCCCCAAGAGCTCAACATCTTGGGTACAGTATAATAGTATCGAGTACATACCACAGCATCGGTGGTCCAGCCGTAGAAGGGCAAACCCAAGCCTCACTAATGGCGCCGCAGAACCGCCGCAAACCCGAAGGTTCAAAGGATTTCATACGGTCATTAAGTCGAGTTAGGGTTTCATTCTTCTAGAGGGACCATAGAATTGCCTGCATGTCTTTCCGAATACTTTAAACTTGGAATAGTAGGTTTCTGACATTCGATCGTCTCTGTCGACTCGCAACGTCTCCGCGTGAAGTCGTCTCTAGCTGGAATCAATCTATCTGATGACCTCGCATTGGGGTAGCGAACAAGCCACATGTCCTAGTCATTCATCCTCGGTGACTAGTGATCTACTATAATCTCTTAGTACAATTCATACCATAATAGCTCCAATATCCGGGCGATATCCCGTTGTTCGCAGCAAGAACTGGCTCGCTCGTCTGCACGCTGAACCGTGCCACCATCATCATGGACAAGCAATACACCAATGGTCATCAAAATCTGGCTGGCCTCTGTCAGTGGCTCAATCCTCTGGTGCTGATATGCACGTCCGAGTAATCTCATACAGCGATCCATCCAACGCTCGTGGCGCGAAAACACAATCAAGACACATCTCTGCAATCATGTGTCGCCAGGGTCACGCCCTGGTCAGTTCTCGTTCGTAACGAGCTTATGCTGACCGCAACTCTAGCCGTAGCTCTCCCTGCCCGTAATCGTGGCAGCAAAACCATAACTGATACCGATGAAGCTAGATCAGGAAGGAATATGATACTGAACAAAGAAATATACATCCTAAGGCTTCTTAAGTGGAGTGACGTGTCGTAAATATGCCGCGGAACATACCAACGGTACGTCACTCTACTTTAGTCACCTATTCCATCAACCAAGGGTCATCCTATACTCCTAAGGTAAAACCTAACACTCTGATACCAACTTTGTCACGACCCGAAAGTACGGAGCATGACCGGCACTTAGACTACGAATGTCTCAAGGCGTACGTAAGCTAAGTAAGCCGAACCCAGAAATCCAAACCAAGAGAAGTAGTAGAGTATAGGAAGAACCATATTAAATCAACCTGTATGCAACATAATATACAACGCCTAAAGGCGAGGATCACAATAGAATGAAACTCAACCAGCAAGAACCCAAGGAAATATAACACGCGACTCTAAGGTCGAAAGAATAACATCACTGGTCTCTATCTCAAATAAGTACATGTTTGGTTGATGGAATTTCTAGATACAATGGAAATATAATATATAAGGTATAATGATGGGTAAGATACAATAAACCCACCTACTAGCAAGTCACCCGAAAGGTACAGTGCCCGCAAAGCCGTAATGAAATCCGTACGGCAACACCTGCAAGAAACTGGGGCACAATGGGGGTGAGTTGCCAACTCGTGAGTAGAAAAAGATCTACGAACAGAAAATCGCATGTATGACGCAATCCTAGGTCATACGATCAATATATATAATCCTCAAATATATAACCAGCAATCTCTAACCATGTCTAGGGTAAATATCCAACCTAAGTGTAAATCCATGTGCCTGTGTTAGTGCATCAGGTGGCAATATATCATATGCATGATGTATGAATGCATGAAACAGAATGCATGTACTGAAGAAAACTGCTTTCATAAATTTGTGAGATTTCTGTATTTTAAAATGAGGTATCATAATGAAATCAGCATAAAACAGTGCCTAGCATCGGCACAAAACAAAATCTCAATATCTCGATATCTCTGTATCACAATCTCTGTACCTCAATATCTCAAATCTCAATGTCTCAATCATAATATCCAGGGCGCCGTTAGTCCAGATCGGCCCCTACCATCCATCTCATGACTACGACGGTATCCTCCGGATATCCGACGTGTCGGGTAATATCACCGGTCGGTAGTGCTCCCCTGCCAGGCTCAACGCCATCTCCTGCGATCTTCTTGCCCAGGGGTACCGCACCGGGCCCACCATGTACCCGAAACGGTTCATCCGCCTCCTCGAATCGGGTCTCGAAATCCATCAGCAAAACTCATGGTAGACGACTCATACATCATGGAAAAACCGCATTTAATTAAAAAGAGAGAAAGCAGTTTATATATGTCTTGCGGTTTTCCGACAAATCCAGGAAATCTCATGGAAACCCGAATCCAAATCATCAATAGCATGTGAAATCACGAATATAAGCATGAGAATCCATGAATGCGGCATATAATGAACAACAGTATGCATGAAGTGGCAAGTAATAGCTACAATATCAAGCTAGCATATAAGGCAATGCACTAATATCTTGTCACTACTAGCTAACAAGCTAAACCAGGCAATAATATTCTCTAAGTGTACGTGACATGGCAATTACCGATGAAGATTTGTGTGCGACAGCAAATAAGTGTACGTGGTACATACGCATCATCGGTAATGGTGCTGGTGTCCTAGCAGCAGGATATCAATAATAGAATATGAATCATAACAGTATGCGATGCAGAGCAACAATAATAATATGCGGGAGCTGAAATACTGAACACCATGATCGCTAAACTGTATCTAATGTCATAAGAGTCATATAGCTACACCACTAAAAGGCTGGGCTACAGCTAACAATAGGTAAAGGGAAGCCGCCTAACCTCTGAGTCGATACATATATATACATATATAGTCGGTGATCCCGCCTCGATCATATCACACCCGATACCATATCTCTGTAATTGGTTATTCCCAAGTCAAGTAGGCGGATCAAACATCAACATATAGCTCGTACGTAAATCCGTTGTACGACATTCCCAAATCTGGGTAAGGGTCAATATCACATTTATCATGTCATTCATCAAATATTCTCTTTAGCAAGATCATCATAATCTGGGTACTGACCTATGTCTAGTACAATGCCAACACCATCAACATAATCAAGATCTGACTACTGATCGACAGTCTAGCATAAATCGATATCATCATCATATATCATCACAAGGGTATACATCACCCAAGGCGGCCTATCACAAATATCCTGTCATATCATATCATGTCGTATCCTATCGTGTATCATAATCACATGTTGATCACTTAATATATTTGTCACTATTCCTATGGCATCATCATCACAAAAATCCGCTAAAGCATCAAGACGTATCTCTAGTACAAATTTTACCATATCACCGATCTCATAACCTCGGATCAGCATCATCGACTCATATCAATCCCAAGTGACATCCTCAAATCCGTATGTGAACATATAATCCTAAAATCCATGTAAACACACATATCCACAAAGAATCCCATCACCATATATGAACTAAGGATGTATGCAAGTATGTATGTGTGTATATGCAAGTGTAGTGCACCCACTACCTAAGGTTTCGTAACCATGCACCAATCCAACACCAATATCCATCTTAAATCATCAATAATAATCCCAACAACAAATAATAATTGTATGTGTGTATACGCATCCGTATACATCACCTCGGACTGCGGGGGTGCTATACGCCATCCACCCGACTTCTCCCCGTAGATATAAATCTACTCACCTAGTTATGTATGCCGGTGCCGATGTCGCCGTTTGCATCTCCAATGCCTCGACGCCACGTGGGGTACCTTCAAGGATATCACACGCTAAAACTCATGAAAACCATGTCGGAAATCAAAATGGTGCACACTACGCCCATAGGTAAAAACCTGTGGCCTCGCGTGCAAACACAGCCAATATCCGCTGTCGTTGACGTCCAAACGCCACCCGACAGAAACGAATCATCGAATATCAAAATCCATACGAAAACGAGTCGTAAATCGTACGCCAACTCAAGAAAAACAACCCAGATTCTATCCAAACTGGAATCAGTCAAAACTAGACATACAGGGGGTCAAATTTACATGAAATAGGGCTGTGCACGCAACACGAGGCGATTTTACCCTGCTCTGGACGCAAATTGCGGCCAGGGAGATTAAATCTACGGCCGGGGTTTTGAGATGGGCGCTAGGGCTTTGGTTAGTAGCTCCAGGGTGCCTGCACAGCTCACTGCCAAGTCAATTTTACTCCAGGAGGCCCCGGGTGAAAGCAGGTCTCAGAAAGGTCTATAAGTCGACAAAAATGCTAAATACGCCAAGTATAGCAAATCTGGAAATTTGGTGAAATCTAGAACAAATCTTGGTCATAATGGTCTCAAATACACCTAATAAGGCTACCCTAACATTCAAAACCAACTCTTGGCCAAATCTCACTCAAAATCACTAAACTAGCACTAGATTATGGATATAACAGTAACTTTCAGTTTTAACTAACCATAACTTGACAAAATGGAGTTGGGTTGCAAGATTATACCTCAAGAGGGTCCTAGGATGTAGGAGAAGAGAGGATGAAGGAAGGAGGAAGGATTGCTGCTGCAGGTGTTGAGCTACTCCTTGGGCTGTTGCTGCTTCAGGTTGTGGCTGCTGCTTGCTATTTTTCCTTTTGTTTTATTTTGTTTCTGTGTTGCTGTTGCAGCAGTAGCAGAAGAAGGGGTTTTGTTTTATTTGTGGTGGAGTGTTGATGGTATTGTTGCAATGATGTTAGGGCTGGTGGTGATATATCAGCAGCTGTTGCAGGTGGCTGATGTGTTCTATCAATGGCTGAGATTGGGGCTGATGTGCTATTGCTGATGTAAAGGGGCTGCTGATGCAGTTTTGGTGGCTGAAAGGTGTTGATGGAGGGGGCTGAAGTGTGCTGATGGTTTGATATGGTGGCTGAAGTGTGCTGATGTGATTGTATAGGTGTTAGGCTATGGTGCTAGGGCTGGTGTAGCTGCTGATGTGGGCTGCTGTTGCTATGGCTGTAGCTGAAACTGGTTTCTTTTGTTGTTCTTTGGCTGTTTGCAGCTATAGCAGGGCTGATGCTGTTTGGTGTGGAGTTGTGATTATTTTGGCTGATATAGGGTGTTATGTGATATTGTATAATGGTATGGTGTGAGTTGTGAGAGAGGGTATGAAAGGGCAAAAGGGATAATGGATAAGGGGATGGATCATGGCACAACCATCATGCCTCCTCTCTCTTTCCAAAACCAAGCTCACAAGACACCAAGCCACCATGATTACTTTCCCCCTACACAAGTCAACTAACACTAATCACCCTTAGCCAAGCTAAGATCCTTAATTAAGCCAATTAACCTAATCAAATGGTTCAACCCACCATGGTCATCTAAGCATGGTTCAATCCTAGGCTACCATGACCAAACATGAAACAAGTGTAGAAAATGTTATGTGCAACATTTTGCACCAAAAACCAAAAATCCAATTAGTGATTTTTAATCGCGATTAATGCCAAAATAACATATAATCCATCATAAAAACTGTAAAATTTTCCACCAAATGCCCAAATTTAGAATTTCTAAAATGTTCTCCGGAATTTTCATCATCTATTGGTATTTAATTAAACCGACTATTGAAATTTTCATTAAAACATAATATTAAATTCCGAAAATTCCCAAAAAATAATATTCTAATTTTTTGAAATGTTACACTTGGTCATACCAATGCGACCCGACTAGCTAAGTTATATTTAGATGTATATTTAAATCTGTTTGAATTTACATCTTGTGACATTTGCCAGTCATGTCACAAAGATAAGATGACCATAGCTCTGTTTATTGGAAACAGAGAAAGAGTTAGTGAACTCTTGGGATTGATACATGCTGATGTATGAAAGTCTCCTGCCTACACATGCCAAGACCGGTTCTTTGTACTTCATTACATTCTCTGATGGTCTCTCAAGATTCAGACATATGTTCCTGTTGAAACACAAGTCCGAACCTTTTGAGATATTCACAGAATGTAAGTTAGAAGTAGAGAACCAAAATACGGGTATAAGTATTCTGTCCTTTGATGAGATCAAGGAGGAGAATACTTGAGCACGGAATTCCTGGACTATTCTAAAAGAGAATGAGATTCTCTTTCAGCATTACTCCTCCGTATACACCACAGCACGTCGGTGTATCGGGGCGGAGCAATAACACCCTATGTGATATGGTGTGCTCTATGATGAGTACTACTGAGTTTCCTATTTCCTTTTGGGAGTTATGTACTTGAGAAGCTGCATACCTATTGAATAGGGTTCAAATCAAATCAGTTGCCTACCACTTCATATGCGATATGGAATGGGAAGAGCCCATATCTTAAGTATGTTAAGATTTGGGGTTGTCCGGCCTATGTGTGAAAAGAAAAATCCGGACAAGTGTTCATATCATAATATTGCATTTTATATTCCCCATTCTTATGCATTTTACAATAAAACAGGTACTTTTGACGCATGTCTGCTACATATTACAGGTTACAGGTTCTTGGACAGAAAACGATGAAAACAATGAAAAGACGAAGCAAAAGTGGACTTTTACCAACAAATAGAAGACTCTTGATCAAGCCTATATCAAAGATAAAATTCACAAAGTACAAGGCAATGCAAGGTCCAAGATTACAAAGCGAACGGTTAAAAGTCCACCGCAATTATTCACTGGAGATCTGGAAGAAACATAAAAGCTATTTTAATAAAAGAACCAAATAATAAGGAAGCCCAAAGATTCAAGGCCCAATACTTCCTTTTAAAGAGACAGAGACATAAAATTTTACCAAAGCTTGGAGTCTACTTTGACTAGGTCTTCCTAAGGATATTTTGGTAAATGTAGACGTGCGAATCAATTGTAACCTAGGGTTTCCTATCCTCTATAAATAGGAACTCTAAATCATTGTAAAGGCTATGCCTCCCTATGCCTCTTTTCTATGAATAAAATTTAGAAATCTTTTGGAAAGCATCGATGCCTCTTTTCAATTCATGAATTCAGATCTGACAACCCTGTGTTGATGTTTGGAGAGAACCATCTGTAAAATAAGTAGTTAATTTCAATTCTTGCCCTAGGTAATTTTTCATTCTCTACCCTAGTATAAATTTAATTTCTTGCCCTAGTTAGATAGTTAGATCTTTAATTCAATTGTCCTAGATTAATTTAGTTTTTAGATTTAATTAATCCATTCACACCGTTTGGAATTAACTCGTTTGAGCGATTAGGAAATTCACAACATCCCTGTGGACCGACCCGTACTCACCGGCTAGCTACATGCGACGCCGTTCTTGATTGCGGTAATAGATAGTTTTTGAGATCAATCAAATGGCGCCGTTGCCGAGGATGGCGTAAAATTTCCTTTTTGCAATTTCGGGTTAATATAAAATTAAAAATCATAAAAATCTGAAAAATCACAAAACATATAAAAATACATCATCTGTTATTTTTGGAAAGTGTATCTTTGTGTGAATTTTGCAGGATCTACGCACAAATTCGGATCTGGAAATCTACAGAAAGCGAAACAGCAAATAGACGATCCTATCAACAGAAGATTGCAACAACAGAGGAACAGAAAAAAATTTGGAGGACCGAGTCAACAAGTCAACCGCGCGATCTGGTGCAAAAAAAAATCGCCCTCTGACATCATCTCCTTGCGGCGGATCCGCGGTCGTTGGTGGGTTCGGGTGGCAGTTCCGCGGTCATCTCAGCGGATCAGATCCCCAAACTTCCTCTGCGGTTCACTAAAAAAAAAACTCTGTAAGTATTCTGATCTCCTCCTCTGCAAATCTCGATATATCTTCTGTAAAATCTCCTGCAGGATTCTTTGCGCTTAAAAATCTTTTCCTTTCCAAATAACAAATTTTCTGTAGGATTCTTTGCGCCGCGCATAAAATAAAAAGATTTGATTGCAAGTGATTTTTCTGTTTTGCATATCTTTAAAACTGACTTTAAGGGGCTTTTGACCAATTCAGATTGGGTGGGGATTTCATCACCCTTCCCAGGACCCCAGAAATCACATAAGGCATATGCATTGACCATCTATTAATTAAAAAATACTAGACTTAGCCCTAAGGACTTCGAGCTCAATAGGACAGAGGACTAGTTATAGGCATCGGCCGTTTATCCTAACCTGACTTTGCGGTGTCTAGGCAAGTGTGTCAAAGGCTAGTGCTTTTTAATTAGGCCCACTACTGTGGTTCCTTCCCACTTACCTGGCACTTACCTGGCCGCAATTGGCGGTGAAGAGGCGGTTTGAGGTCCTATTTCTAGCCCTTTGGAACAGTTAGGAGCTGTCTAACTGACCTACGTGACCCTAGATCTAGGCCTGATTGTGCATTTCTGGTTGATTGCATTTGTGTCTAAGCCCTTTATCGAAAATTTTTGCAAAACAAATAAAAAAAAATAAGAGGAAAATTTTTATAAAAAAAACAAAACTTGCAACTTTTGCCGCTGAGAAATCCTTGCACCACCCTACCTTCTTTCTTCTATCATGGGTACCCCACATCAGAAATCTCTTGCCGAACTTTGGTATCCCGAACCTAACTTTGCGTCGTACGTCAATTGTTTCGGTCGATTTAAAGACGATCCTTCCATGCCCAAAATATCTTTGAAAGATCAAATAGAAGCGTTTAAGAGAAACAGTTTGACGTTGCAACCCACTTTGTGTCAACCATGTCAACCTTCACCACCTTCGTACGTTGACACCACTTTTCCGAGTCCTGCTGTAACTCCTAAGCCGATGTCCATTGCTGAGCATATTGCTCAATCTCGTAACCGATCTTTCACCCCTCTCCATACATCTAGTTCTAGGGATCAACAAGTCCATTCACCTTTTTATCCACATGTTGACCCTAATCCTGTCCAACCATCCACTTCCTACCAGTCTTACCCGACTTTCCCACCATCACTAGACCCTGTTTCTACACAGCCTTTTGGGAGTTTCACGTATCCAAACAATTTCGAATCTTTTACCGAAACCCCCTCACCACCTAAGTCTAGTTTGGAAGAGTCGTTGGAAGCTTATATTGCTGCAACAAACAAAATGACTAGGATTGTGGAAGCGTCTGTGGCCGCCCTTATGCAACCTAGTGAACCGGTAGCTAGTTTCCCACTAGCTTCAAATTTTTCAATGTATAAGGAGGCGGTTAGACAGAGTGAGAATGTGAGAGGATTTCCAAATCAAACCTACCCATACCCAATTGAATCCAACAACTCCAATTTTCAAACATGTGTCCAAAATGATGAGTTGTGCGACTTTGTAGTGCTTGATTTGCCATATTGTGAAGAACCCCTTTCGAGTGAAACCACACTTAATCCTTTAGATCTTTACACCTCCACTCTAGAACATAAATCGATAAATATCCATGCTTTTGATGAGGTGTCAGAAAAAATCGATTTTCACTTGATTGAGGATATAGACGCCGGGAATATTTCGGATGATGAACCTGTCGATTTGATTGAAATTTTATGTCCAATTCATCATCCCGAGTCATTAAATGTTTCTCCCGAACCTCATATGCGTCTTGATTTTGATGATAATGGCATGGATAAGCTAAATTTTGAGGAGAATTATGAGGATAGTATTGAGGAGAGTATTGAGGATAATTTTGAGGTTGAACCATTCTTGTTTGATGTGTCGGATTTTTCAATTCATCCTCTTGAACTTTTAACTAAATCACCCTCCCTCCTTTCCATCGTTCCGACCACGACTAATATCATGCTTGAAGACGGTGAGCTTGAAAAATTTCTTTTTGAATCTGACACAGTTCTCACAGACGATAATGATTACGAGTGTTTCACTTTTTCAGACAATGTTGATGACTCACCGCCCGAGTTTGAGTCCTTTACATTTTCAAATGAGTTAGTTGAACCATCAGACTCGGTTGCTTACAGTTGTTTCGAACCATTGTTGGAATCTTTCCAATTCGAGACAGTTTACTACGGTGAGAATGAGACTATTTTCGTCCTTCCTATCGTTCCGACCATACAAGAGACCGTTACGCTTTCATCTCCTATACCAAGTTCGGCGTACCCATGCTTTCTTGCGAATCTTGAGGGATTTGACCCCATTTCTCGACGGGTTGATAGGTTAGCACAATCGCTTTTAACACATCGGTCATCACAAATTGTGCTAATTTATTCACTCAATTTACACCCTCAAGATCGTGCTACCCTTCTTTCTCTTTTCCGCCCTTCTTCTCCTCCACCGAGACCATATTCCACTCTTCTTCCCATACGGTCTCGTGTGTTTCTCATTTCTTTTCTTTCCACTCCATTCTTTCACCAACTCGACCATTACCACGATAAGATTTTTGAATGGTTGGTGCTAACCTTTGGCTTGTGTAAGGCCAAGCTTAAGTTTGGGGGGAACCTTGTTGTATATATGTATATATAGTTTTGTTTTCTTTTTCTATAAAAAAAATTTAAAAAAATTCAAAACATTAAAAAAATAGAAATTTTTTTATAAATAAATAAATAGGGGAGTGCCAGCATTTTGACCCTCTTGGTGTAGCATGACAGTGAGGACACTGTCAAGTTTAAGTTTGGGGGTATGCTCGGTAAGTCTTCTTCCTTCGCATTCATTTGTACATATTTTTGCATTTGCATACTTATTTGAAAATCCATAAAAATTGAAAATTTTCAAAAATTATAAAAATTAATGTATTCAATTTTGGCCATATTTGACTTGAGTTTGATAAATAGGTCAACTGGCTAGGAAAAACTAGATCTTAGACTTGGTAAATTAAAAAGCCTAAAATTAACCTTCCTTAAAGTTTAACAGTAGAAAGTATATGTCTTTGTAGTTTATTTAGAAATAGGCAAATTTTGAGTTCAATTGTTGGGCTAAGTTGAAACAAAGGAAAAGTATTGATATTTTTATTAGAGTATAAGTTTGAAAAATAATTCCTAGCTTATGTCTAGATTCTGAAAATGTATACCCTACAATTTGCACAATCACGCACCTTGAAACTTGGAATAGTAGAGGAGACCTTGAAATGCTCTTGTCTAAAGTCCTTAGTACGAAGAAAATGAAAAAAAAATTACAAGTGTGAATAAAGAATAAAAAAAAATGAACACTGGTTTTTATGATTACTTAAGGCTGCAAAAATAGAAAAAATATTTAGCGAGGGTGCTTCATCACCTAGTGCCTTAGACCAACTGGTTTGGGAGTCACTGCTAAAAGCCTTGGGTGTTGCAAAACTAGGAATTACGCTTTAAAGTGCAAACGCATTTTGTAATCGGTCGTTGGTACCTCAAGAAGTATTAACGGTCGCATGAAGGATGCGTAAGCAAAATTCATTTAAAAATTCACCAATTAAGAAGTGCTTTGGACAACGGACAGGAGTATGATTGCTTGATTTGAATTTCCAAGTGTAGGGGTGATATATACACACACGTAGGGGTATGTGATTGGGATTTAGATAAAAGAGAGGAATGAAGAATAGAACTTGTATCTTTAGTAGAGTTGATAAAAATTCCTAAGTGGAGATGGAACCGTAGAAGGAAAACTTAAGAAATGCTGAAAGCTAAGTAGGTCTGCAGAACATATATAATCTTAAGTTAAATGATGAGGATGTGTGAATAATATGGGTGGATAATTTACGAGTCAAAGATAATAGAATTCATTGTTAGAAACCCTAATTGGAGAATTAAAGTCGAAAAGCCAAATTGATAGGATTTTGTGGGTAGTATCCGCTGAAAACCCTCAGGAGACAACACTCCTCCTACTAGGGACACATAGAGGTTTAACGGCTTGTTGCACGAGCTCAGTGCAATCGCGTTTCCCTGCGAAAGTGCGGTTAGGTTTTTTGTAGAGAATAAAAAATAATAAGTTTGCTCGAGGACGAGCAAAAGATAAGTTTGGGGGTATTTGTTCATATCATAATATTGCATTTTATATTCCCCATTTTTATACATTTTACAATAAAACAGGTACTTTTGACACATGTCTGCTACATATTACAGGTTACAGGTTCTTGGACAGAAAACGATGAAAACGATGAAAAGACGAAGCAAAAGTGGACTTTTACCAACAAATAGAAGACTCTTGATCAAGCCTATATCAAAGATAAAATTCACAAAGTACAAGACAATGCAAGGTCCAAGATTACAAAGCGAACGGTTAAATGTCCACCGCAATTATTCACTGGAGATCTGGAAGAAACATAGAAGCTATTTTAAAAAAGAACCAAATAATAAGGAAGCCCAAAGATTCAAGGCCCAATACTTCCTTTTAAAGAGACAGAGACATAAAATTTTACCAAAGCTTGGAGTCTACTTTGACTAGGTCTTCCTAAGGATATTTTGGTAAATGTAGACGTGCGAATCAATTGTAACCTAGGGTTTCCTATCCTCTATAAATAGGAACTCTAAATCATTGTAAAGGCTATGCCTCCCTATGCCTCTTTCTATGAATAAAATTTAGAAATCTTTTGAAGAGCATCGATGCCTATTTTTAATTCATGAATTCAGATCTGACAACCCTGTGTTGATGTTTGGAGAGAGCCATCTGTAAAGTAAGTAGTTAATTTCAATTCTTGCCTTAGGTAATTTTTCATTCTCTGCCCTAGTATAAATTTAATTCCTTGCCCTAGTTAGATAGTTAGATCTTTATTTCAATTTCCCTAGATTAATTTAGTTTTTAGATTTAATTAATCCATTCACACCGTTTGGAATTAACTCGTTTGAGCGATTAGGAAATTCACAACATCCCTGTGGACCGACCCGTACTCACCGGCTAGCTACATGCGACGCCGTTCTTGATTGCGGTAATAGATAGTTTTTGAGATCAATCAAATGGGGCCGTTGCCGGGGATGGCGTAAAATTTCCATTTTGCAATTTTGGGTTAATATAAAATTAAAAATCTGAAAAATCTGAAAAATCACAAAAAATATAAAAATATATCATCTGTTATTTTTGGAAAGGGTATATTTGTGTGAATTTTGCAGGATCTACGCACAAATTCGGATCTGGAAATCTACAGAAAGAGAAACAGCAAATAGACAATCCTATCAACAGAAGATTGCAACAACAGAGGAACAGAAAAAAATTTGGAGGACCGAGTCAACAAGTCAACCGCGCGATCTGGTGCAAAAAAAAAAATCGCCTTCTGACGTCATCTCCTTGCGGCGGATCCGCGGTCGTTGGTTGGTTCGGGCGGCGGTTCCGCGGTCATCTCAGCGGATCAAATCCCCAAACTTCCTCTGCGGTTCACTAAAAAAAAAACTCTGTAAGTATTCTGATCTCTTCCTCTACAAATCTCGATATATCTTTTGTAAAATCTCCTGCAGGATTCTTTGCACTTAAAAATCTTTTCCTTTCCAAATAACAAATTTTCTGCAGGATTCTTTACGCCGCGCATAAAATAAAAAGATTTGATTGCAAGTGATTTTTCTGTTTTGCATATCTTTAAAACTGACTTTAAGGGGATTTTGACCAATTCAGATTGGGTGGGGATTTCATCACCCTTCCCAGGACCCCAGAAATCACATAAGGCATATGCATTGACCATCTATTAATTAAAAAATACTGGACTTAACCCTAAGGACTTCGAGCTCAATAGGACAGAGGACTAGTTATAGGCATCGGCCGTTTATCCAAACCTGATTTTGCGGTGTCTAGGCAAGTGTGTCAAAGGCTAGTGGTTTTTAATTAGGCCCACTACTTTAGTTCCTTCCCACTTACCTGGCACTTACCTGGCCGCAATTGGCGGTGAAGAGGCGGTTTGAGGTCCGATTTCTAGCCCTTTGGAACTGTTGGGAGCTGTCTAGCTGACCTAGGTGACCCTAGATCTAGGCCCGATTGTGCATTTCTGGTTGATTGCATTTGTGTCTAAGCCCTTTATCGAAAATTTTTGCAAAACAAATAAAAAAAAATAATAGGAAAATTTTTATAAAAAAAAAACTTGCTACTTTTGCCGCTAAGAAATCCTTGCACCACCCTACCTTCTTTCTTCTATCATGGGTACCCCACATCAGAAATCTCTTGCCGAACTTTGGTATCCCGAACCTAACTTTGCGTCGTACGTCAATTGTTTCGGTCGATTTAAAGACGATCCTTCCATGCCCAAAATATCTTTGAAAGATCAAATAGAAGCGTCTAGGAGAAACAGTTTGACGTTGCAACCCACTTTGTGTCAACCATGTCAACCTTCACCACCTTCATACGTTGACACCACTTTTCCAAGTCCTGCTGTAACTCCTAAGCCGATGTCCATTGCTGAGCATATCTTCTACCAAACCGAGAAAAAAAAGTGTTTTATTTCTCAACATGCCACCTTTGTGAAAGGGAATTTCTTGTGGAAAAATTAGTGGTCATGAGCTAGAACTGGAAAGAGTTCCAGCTATACAAACTACAGCAGATGATTTGGTAGAACCGAAAGATTCAATAGTAACTAACGAATCTCAGCCTCTCCGCCGATCTAGTAGGGTTCCTCACTCACCTGAGAGATACTTCGGTTTCTCTATGACAGTGGGAGCGAGGATTGCATCATGAGATGATGACCCAACTAGTTTCGAGCAGGCTATCAGGAATGGGACTCTGTAAGAATGGCTGGATGCTTATCGATCTGAAATGGAATCCTTATACACCAACAAAGTATGGACTTTGGTTGCTTTATCTGAAGGGTTGAATCCCCATAAGGTGCAAGTATATCTTGAGAAGATTATTTGGTGTACATGGAAAGTTGAGACTTTCAAAGCTATGCTTAAGTCCATCCAGATCCTACTTGCCACGGCTACATACCATGACTACGATATCTGACGGTTGGGTGTCATGACTGCTTTTCTAAATGATGTTTTAGAAAAGAGCGTCTATAAGTACACAGCCAGAGGGCTTCGTAGACAGTGGGAACAGCGGAAACGTGTGCAAGATATTTTATGTGATAAAACAGGCATCGCAGAGTTGGAACATCTGGTTTGATGTGGTAGTCAAAGAGTTTGACTTCATCAAAATGGTAGATGAACCTTGTATATACAAAAAGGTAGTAGGGAGTATGGTGGTGATCCTTGTAGAGTACGTGGATGACATACTCTTGATAGGGAAGGAGTTTCCTATGCTACACTCGGTCAATCTCCGCTTATCACAGGGATTCTCCATATAGGATAAAAGTGATACCTCTTAAATCCTGGATTTTGGATCTATGAGATAGATCTAATTGGATGTTAGGATTCTCACTAGATGTAGTGAGATGGTATCAATCGATCCTGGGGAGAATCACTGGAAAGGTTCCAGGGTGATAAGGACGACTGAATGTCAGTCGCAGGCATTGTATTTACCCTCAATAGAGGGACGGTATGTTGGAAGAGTTCCAAGCTAGATACTGTAACTTACTAGACGATTAAAGGCAAGATACATCGTTACCAAGGATGCTACCAAAGAGGCAGTCTGGATATATATAAGTTCATGAGATGAACTTCGTTCCTACCATTGTGTGACAATGGAGTTGTGGCTTTTGCCAAGAAACCCCCCGTTCCATCAGAAATCCAGATTTAATTTTTAGGCAGTATCACACGACTTATCGAGCTACTGGGGTCTGACGTTTACCACCCCTAGGCGAGATATGCGACATATCATACGACAAAACCGGACTGTACGGGAGTGTTACTGATTGGATTCACAGGAGAATGTACAAGCTTGCTTGTTGATCTTCTGAGCGCTCAATACCTGGGTGGCTGTTACGTTTAGCTGACTACATGCAGCTTGTGGGTGTTTGATATGATCGTCACCTACTGCCGGCATATTAACAATTCTTTAGAGTCCTACACAGAGGTTTCTTGACTCAGGCAAAACGGGGTAGGGGAACATATATGATATGTGCAGGACCGAGGATAATGCGATATGTGATACCGTATTCTATTCTCGCGATATTTGATATCCGCCGGGTCATCGGATCAAGTGTTGATTCGATGAATCGATAAATGATATATTAGTCGGTTATATGCGATATAGCCGGATTGTCGGATCAAGTGTTGATTCGATAATTTAATGTATAATAATATATATGATATATTAGATTAGATTAACTAATATTAGCTCACTAAAAGATTCTTTTTCTTACTCGGGTAATACATTGATATATATGCGATATATGTTAATTGTATTATTTTCTTTTGTTACCATAAATATTATATATGTGATATATAATATTGTAACATGATATGATATCTAATGCAACATTTTTAGTAGAGATTAAACAAGATTAGGGTTTGATTTGGGTTAATACTTTCTAGATGTTTCTAGAAGGCTTTCTTTTGTTTTTGCAAAGATATTTTCAAGTGACTCATTCTTAACCCAACCCAAACCCTAGCCTTGGTTAATTCTCTACAAAGATTTAGTCAACCATGATTGCATTATTGATCATCTTTATCCTTTCATTATTCATCACAAAAGGTTTGATATTCATTATTCATCTTCTTCTTACTTCTTTCTTTCATGGAAAAAGCTTACTAGCTTTTTTCCAAGTGATGATTATGTGTGAGAAAAAGATTATAAATGAGAGCTAAAATCCTACTTCATCATTCTCATCTACCCTTGCTTTTTAGATGAGAGTGTTCACTTCTTTTAGAGAGTGAGAGCTTGTGTAAACGAAACTTCAAGGTAGATCATCTTTGTTATCGAAGATCGGAAGAAAGCTTGCACCTTTCTCTTCGCGGAGCCTTTCGAGAGTTCGGAACACGATGATCGCAGCGAAGGGACTTCAATACGGAGCTTAAGAAGTGAATGACCGGATCTACAAAGGTTGTAATCCTTCTCACTTAGTGTTAAAGTGTTTAACATGTTAGTTTTCGCATAAACTCTAGTTTAAAGATCCGGCTTTGGGTTGTTCGGCACGGCTAAATTTTTAATCGGGCATGGTTGATGCCTCGTAGAACCTTGTGAGCATGCCTAGAAACCCTACATTGGCATGTGTAGACAAGGGACTTTACATACATCATCATGTATCAATCCCAAGAGTTCACTAACTCTTTCTCTGTTTCCAATAAACAGAGCTAAGGTCATCTTATCTTTGTGACATGACCGGCAAGTTTTACAAGATGTAAATTCAAACTAATTTAAATATGCATCTAAATGTAACTTAGCTAGTCGGGTCGAACTGATATGACCTAGTCTACAATGCCTCAAGAAGGATTCGTTCATTTCTGAACTCTTCCTCTTGTGTGTGTTCTGTATACTAAGAACTGTAGTTTGATTTAGAACGTCTATGCTTTTAGATAACGTGCCTGAACCGATCAACTCTTGATATTAGAAATGTTCAAAAACATTATCCAACAATACAAAATTATATCCTTCTTTACTAATAAAGAGACTTATATGATGTTGTATATCAGGTTCGGTATCTAATAACATTCGTTCAGAATCATTGTATTCTGGTAATACAGGATGACAGTGACCAACAGACTTGGTTGCAACACTTGTACCGTTTCTATCTCATGAAACTTATCACCCGTTCTCAGTTCTCTACCTATCTGTAGCCATGTAACAAATTACATATGTGGGATCCTGATCTGGTATCAAATACCCAGGACGTAAAGGATACTGAGAAACAGTTCTCTGTAATGAACACAATGCATCAGTATGCACTTTCTTCATTTGGGCGGCACGGGAATTCTGGTAATCCCCAATTTCCTGCTCTGTCTTATAACATTTATAAGTTGGAGCGGGACCAACGTTCCCCAGCTCAGTATAACAAGTGGGTTCGGTCAATATATCCGTATTATTATCTTGATTAAGGTTGGATATGGTCGCTACCTGGAGAGAGAGAGAAGAAAACACTCAGCGTATGCTCTTGCAAGATTAGATTGGTTATCTAATATATCTAATCAGGATGTCTCCCACTGTTTTAATCAAATCTTCCTTCAACCCCTAAAAGGAAAGACTAACCGGGATTAATTACACGCTACAAGTTCGCCAATCTTTCAGCCAGGCCAGTGCCGGTACTTTGAAGGAGGTTTCCCGTGCTTTCGCACGGACCTAACTAAAGTAAACCTCGTTTTCCCAGGGGCGTAACCCCGTTAACACCTTTCTAGACACCTACTTGATCGACTAATTGTAATGTGTAAAACTCTCCCAGGAGTAACTCTTACTCGCAGCGGGTATCGGGATCCAACTATCTCATAGAAGGTATGCAATCTCATTGCAAATTTCAACTCTTGAAATTCCCAATAATATTTTACCCCTGGCACTTATGACCTTAACTAAGGTCAACATATCATAAGCACTAGTCAAGTTCTACCCTTCATTTCATGATTAATCAGACCCACCCTATATGACCCTCAACTATGGTCGACATAATCACATGAATGTCCTAACTAATCGCATTATATGCTGTGTAGGAAGACATCACTTAGCTACTGTACACTACGCCTCCACTAAAGTCGACATACGCAGCACGAATACTAAGTACTCCACTTCCTAAAATGACGGAGGGCTACGACAGATTTTTAAGAAAACCCTTTATGTAATGAACTTGATATCGTTGTAGAATCGAGTGATTTTAAATGGAGTGTTTTTTAGGCTTTTCTAGTTTTGCTAAAGAGGTCACTCCCGGTGAAGGGATCGTCGGCTCTTTCCTCATCGAATAAGGTGCAGGGTATATCATATATACCACTATGCAAAGTAAGAACTATAAAAGCAATCAAAAGACAAATCGAGTCTGTAGCATCTACGCCCGATGAAGGGATCTCGGTTCCTTATTGAATAAGGTGCTGAATGTTCTACAAGGAACACCGCTATGCAAAGAAAGAACTAGAGCTACCGGTTTTTAAACAAGTTCCTACAACATCTTTAGGTTTCTTTTAGTTTCATTAATCTCATTAATGAAGTCCCATTTTGTTATGCTTCACAAGCATCACATTTGAAACGAAATCTGCAATATAACATATATCTCATATATATAATATAAACATTCGTCTCAGGCAGTAATATGATCTCATCACAGAACATTGCAGCAGAAGAACATATAAGAAATATTGGATATACTAGGATGTCCGTGTTTTCAATACGAGCCTGTATAAAACACGGATTCCACGGTCGCGATGAATAGCCAAACCCACATCCCTAGACCCCTACGAGAGCGGCAAGCAACACTGCCAATTCTAGGGTTAGGAGACCCAGTCTCGACTCCTCGAGATGGTCTCCCACTGGACCTTAGAACCCGGTTACTTGTGCTCCCTGCCTTGGGTCTACCTAATGCGGAAAAGTAAATAATATACAATGGTGACATCATCCTCATCCCGTAAGTTCCCCAATAAAAGAATATTACATACAAATGAATTTTTACATGAATGAAAAAGAAAAACTCTCATCTCACATAAAACCCCCGGCTATTCAAAACGCGACGATCCAATATAACATATCACAACAACACATAATATCTCATATCATCAACGTAAGCAAGTATGCGTATCCCGATTGTCATTGATGTATAGCAACGAAGCCGGCGATACACCACATACTACGCTTACAGTCACAGAAAAGAAAGTGTAAAACTACAACAGTTGGAATCCGCAACCTCCTTAGACATCGCATGCCTAACCAAATGAATTTCTTAAATATCGCATGCCTAACAATTATAAACTCTGCATTTTAGTCTCATTATCGAAAACTCTTTTCAATATCAAGTCGGGCAATTCAACAAGATTCCCGACATCCTGATCGTATGCTCGTCGCAAACTTTAGTAGACGGCCGCACTCCCGGATGCCGTCGACGAAGTGCACTAAGGCGGAACACCACTGCCGCGAGCACCCGAACGGATGCTTTTGGCGACGGGGTTCTCCTACAATCACTTGGTCGGGGCTATGGGGCATGGCTGTCTATTAAGTTTACCCGGCGAGTATCCGTGTACGCTACGTGATTGCGATGGACTTTTGATCGCATCAAAATTCCGTAGCAACCGATCATCTGAGACTGAACTGCTAGATTTACAACATTCAAATTAGTTATCTCATAACTACCTATGGATTCCAAATATTGTATCACATTCCAGATAAATAGACAATGTTAAACTTTCCGATCGAATAATCAAACACGCAAGATTTCCCAAATAGTTCTCAACACTTGAAAGTAGTTTAAAAACATCCATCACATGCATCAGCACCAATGGTCCAGCCGTAGAAGGGTCAAGCCAACGCCTCACATGTGGCACGCCATACTGCCACAAACCCTAAGGTTCAGAGGCAGTTCAAGACGGTCACATAATCGAGTTAAAGTTTGTTGTCTTCTAGAGGGTCCACCGCGTTACTTGCACGACTTAGAACGTTCTTAAACTATGAAAAAATCCAACGCTTGGAAATTTTCCGGTTGGGGAAAATGTGAGTTATTGATATCCGTTCGAACTTTTTAACACGTTCTAAAAATTACCCGGACAAACTAAACAAAGTTAAATTATCTGATCGAATCAACGAGTCCCCAATACAACCCTAGAAAACTCAACACTTGAGTGGAATTAAAAAATTACCAGAAAAAAATGACAAGAAAGGACCTAAGAATAAATATATGAAGTTCCAGGGACTAATTCAAAATTTTGGCCGCGGAACATCGGCCAAACCAAGGGTTTGGCGGCGGTTCCGCGTCCGAATGAGCGAATTAGTGGGCCGTACTTCACAGTAATTCTTAGTTTTTTCTGCTTAATTTTCTGAGCATTTTTAATTCATAAAAAATCACATTTTTAAAAATTGTCAGAGAAGGGTTCGTATCGGGGTATCCGGGTTCGATCAGACTTTAAACTTCGCTCAGACTTCGCCTAAAGCTCTAGCTTGGCTCTGATACCACTGTAGAGTTGCTAGGCACACGCACAAGGGTCTACGAGGCATCAACCATGCCCGATTTAAAATTTAGTCGTGCCGAACAACCCTTAACGAGATCTTTAAACTAGAGTTTATGCGAAAGTAAGCATGTTAAACACTTTAATACTAAGTGAGAGGGATTACAACCTTTATAGATCCGGTCCTTCACTTCTTAAGCTCCGTGTTGAGGTCCCTTCGCTGTGATCATCGTGTTCCGGACTCTCGAGAGGCTCCACGAAGAGAAAGATGCAGTCTTGCTTCCGATCTTCGATAACAAAGATGATCTACCTTGAAGTTTCATTAACAAAAACTAACACTCACAAAATGAAATGAACACTCTCATCTAAAGGGCAAGGGTAGATGAGGATGATGAAGTAGGATTTTTGCTCTCATTTATAATCTTTTTCTCACTCATTTTTCATCACAAAATCAAAGCAAGAAAGCTTTTCATGAAGAACTCAAGCAAGAAGAAGATGAATAATTATTAGAAACCTTTTGTGATGAATAATGAAAAGATAAATATGATGAATAATGCAACCATGGTCAACTAAACCCATGTAGAGAATTAACTAGGGCTAGGGTTTGGGTTGGGTTAAAGCATGAGTCATTTGAAAATATCTTTGCAAAAACAAAAGAAAACCTTCTAGAAGGTTCATGAATATCTTTTTCATGACAAAATAAAAGCCTTCTAGAAACTTCTAGAAATCATTAACCCAAATCAAACCCTAATCTTGTTTAATCTCCACTAAATATGTTGCATTAGTAATCATATCATGTTACAATATTATATATCACATATATAATATTTATCGTAACAAAATAAAATAATACATTTAACATATATCGCATATATATCAATGTATTACCCGAGTAAGAAAAAGAATCTTTTAGTGAGCTAATATTAGTTAATGTAATTTAATATATCATATATATTATTATACATTAAATTATCGAATCAACACTTGATCCGACAATCTGGCTATATCGCATATAACCGACTAATACGTTGACCCGGCTATATCACATATACCCGGCCGATATCTCATATCGCGAGAATCCAATACGGTATCTCATATCGCATTATCCTCGGTCCCGCACATATCACATATTTGCTCCAACCCCGTTTTTCCTGAGTCAAGAAATCTCTGTGTAGGACTCTAAAGAATCGTCAATACGCCGGCAGTAGGTGATGATCATATCAAACACCCACAAGCTGCAAGCAGTCAGCTAAATGTAACAGCCACCCAAGTATTGAGCGCTCAGAAGATCAACACGTAAGCCTGTACATTCTCCTGTGAATCCAATCAGTAACACTCCCGTACAGTCCGGTCTCGTCGTCTGATATGTCGCATATCTCGCCTAGGGGTGGTAAACATCAGACCCCAGTAGCTTGATAATTCGTGTCGATATGAGATCTATAACTGTTCGAGAAACTACTGATAACACTTACCAGTAAATCTCAGCAACCCTAGCCAGGGATTTCCAGTTATAGCCAATCGAACACAGCACAACATCAACTCCCTATACCGGGAGAGACGAATCCCCTCCTATCGCTCATTGCTTCCATGTGATTCGGGACTGTACCCAAAAGCCACCTTTTTGCATGCCCTCTTGGACGTGGTATGATGGAAATCAAAGCACAGTGGGAATCACACAAGACTCTATGACGATCTCGGGTCAACAGACTACTCTGTACCAGTGTCACCGGAGAACTGCCATCTGACGTGAGGTATAATACCATCTGGGAGTTCTCGGCGAGTCCGTCCAGTGTACCCAGTCTCTACTGAGCACCCGTACACCATCCTTGATATCAAACACCGATGGATATGGGATCATCCATCGCCCATCATATGGGTCAAGATGCGTATACGCTAGTCTACTCTGGTGTATCGATGCCCTGTCTCGATACACCCTCGACTAGAAACAGTTATAGGATGTACTCATCGACTACCGTGGCCCCACTAGTATGATCTCATCATAGTCCCAGTAGTCGAGTACATATCCTAAGGGCTTTATCAACATGTAAGATAGAGACAATCAGAGTACATGTTAAGATAAAGTACAACCAGATAGCATACTATCATGTCGAGCAAGAAAGTCCTCCCTATATATGTCCAAGCATCCATTACAATATACATCATATGTACAGTAATGGCCTCTAGGGCATACATATAACTAACAGAGTATGTCATCTACGAACAATACGTGGAAGACAACCTTACTCTCTACAACCTCCTTGTATATACAAGGTTCATCTACCATTTTGATGAAGTCAAACTCTTTGACTGCCACATCAAAACAGATGTTCTCACTCCGTGATGCTTGCTTTAATCCTGATGGACTTAAGCATTGCTTTGAAAGTCTCAACTTTTCCATCTACACCAAGAATCTTCTCACGATCCATTTGCTCCCAATGGGTTTTACCCCTTCAGATGCAAGATTCAAAGTCATACTTTGATGCTGTACATGGATTCCATCTTTGATCGCATAGCATCAAGCATTTTCACTAAGTCTCCACTCGTGATGGCCTGCATGAACCTAGTTGGGTCATCATCTACCATGATGAAATCCTCGCTCCCACCATGACCGAGAAGATCGTAGTATCCCTCAAGTGGATGAGGAACCCTACCAGATTCACAGAGAGGCTGAGGCTCGTTGGAGACTATTGAATCCATTGGTTTTACCAAATCATCAGCCGTTAGTTTATCCGGCTGGAACTGCTTCCAGTTCTACCTCATGACCACTAATTTCTTCACAAGAAATTCCTTTTCCAAAAAGGTGGCATGCTGAGAAACAAAACACATTTTGCTCCTCAGTTTGGTAGAAGATATTCCCTCGCAATTGTTTGGGATATCTTAACAAACTTATACTGACCTTGCCTCGAGCTTGTTCGGATCGTACTTTTCAATATAGCCCGGACAACCCCATATCTTAACACGTTTAAGACATGGTCTCTTCCCATACCATATCTCATATGGAGTGGTAGGCACTGATTTGGTCGGAACCCCATTCAATAGGAATTCAGCTTCTCAAGTGCACAACACCAAAAAGAAAACAGGTAACTCAGCAGTACCCATCATAGAGCGCGCCATATCTCATAGGGTGTGATACCTCCGTCCCGATACACCGTTGTACTGTGGTGTATACAAAGGAGTAAGCTTAGAGAGAATCCCATTCTCCTTTTAGAAACTCCAGGGACTCCATGCGCAAGTATTCCCTTCTCCGATCACATCGAAGGCCTTAATACTTATACCCGTTTGGTTCTCAACTTCAAGCATATATTCCTTGAATTTCTCAAAAGTTTCTGTTGGATATAGTGCCCTCAAAGTCAATTATTAGATCGCAGGCACGTGATTGCAATGATTGAGAGATGACCTATCTAGTTTATCTTTATCATCGTGTACTGCTTTAGGTGACATTATATATGTTACTATTGCACGTTGATAAGAGCCCATAGGATTCTTTCTTGACTACCAACAGTATGATGGCGATCATATACGTGAGAGTTGGCTAGTCTATAAGCACATCCTTAAAAGTAGTCCCTAGTCGCGGGGGTTTCGAGACAGAGCATCGATACTCCAGAGTAGACTAGTGTATACAGTCGAGACCCCAACGAGGGGCGGTGGCCGTTCTCATAAGCTATTGGTATTAGTTTGATCACCTAAGATGTATACAGGTGCTCATTAGGTTATGAGTACACCGGACAGGACTCGCCGGGAATATGCTAGCTGGATTTTAAAACCCGTCGTCAGATAGCAATTCCCAGGTGACATGTGTACAGGTTAGTCTATCGACCTGAGATCTTCATTTGACTCGTATGAGTTCCCACTGTGCTTTGATTATTACCCTACCACGGCTTAAAAGAGTCGTGCAAATAGGTTTTAGTTGGATACAATCCCGAGCCACATGGAGGCTGTGAGCGGATCGGTAGGGGTTTTGTCTCTCCCAACATTGGGGGTGAGATCGCATTGTGTTTAGGAGAGCCATTACACGAAATCTATGGCCATGGCAAGCGAGATTTACTGGTAGGTATTCCTGTAGTATCTCAGGGTGTTTTGGGATACACTCCGACACGACTTATACCGCTATTGGGGGTCTGACGTTTACCAGCTCTCTAGGCCCGATATGCGATACTCATAGACGAACGGACCGGACTGTACATATATTATCATAGATAGGCTCAGTAGGGTTCCAGGATGAGTTCGCTCATCGGACTCCCTTTCACTCAATACATGGGCAGCCGTTATATACAGCTAGTACCACTGACGGCTTATGGTTAAACCCACTGCCAGGGTATTGACGAGTCTTTAGAGTCCCCCACAGAAAGTTCCTAAGTTCGGGCGAAACGTTGTAGAGGCCGTGTGGTTTTATTGCAGGGTTCGAACATACGCGTGCACTTGTGCACGTGTCGTGCTTCGGACGGATAATACTAGTGGGCTTTGGTTTAAGCCGGATCCTAGTATTATACTGTGTAGGGATATTTTTGTCTCATTGCATTTGTATTCAGTCGGAATACAGATGCGGGTATGTATATACAGTTGCGGGGTTATCCTGTAATTTATTACGGGATCGCTTTTTGAAGTTGCCAGTTTTTCTCTGCCCGATTAAACATTGTTTTAAATGTTTAAATGCATGCATTTCATTTTGGCCAAATATCCTACATGCTTCTTGTCTTGGCCGAAATGAGGGTGGGGGGATTTATTTGGATGAGTCATGGTTGCATTTATTGCAAGCATGGTTGATGTTTGTGATTCATTGTTTTGCATTGATTGCTTTTGGATTGCAAAGGATATTTGTGTAGATATTGTTGTGATATTTTTCCTATGGTCACCACTTGGGATTCCTTGCCCTCACCTCCTCATCTTGTGGCCGAGCACTTCTCTGTGGCTGCCCCATTCTCTTGAAAAAGAGATTGATTCATTTTTCATTGCAACAAAAATCCTTAGCTCATTCTCAAGCTCATTTCCATCTCTACTCCTATTTGGCAACTTCGATTAACCTTCATCCATTAGCTTGGGTGACTTGAGACAAAGTGTTCCACACTTATTCTACTACAACCTTGGACATGTCGGCTAGCAAACTTCATATCCGAGTTGCCTCGGTTCAGAGGCGGGTGCCCGTATAAAGATTCGTTGACGTGGCGCCACCTTCGGCGAGGAGGAGACCGTAGATCGAGCGAGATCGGAGAGCGAGCTTCATCGGTGCATTCGGAACAAGCTAGGGGCAGAGGTTAAAGACCGAAGGACATGGATCGATCGGTATAATCTCAAAACCCTCTTTTACAGTATACTAGTTTACGGTTAATGGAACGATCTGGGTTTTAAGTTTACGTCAGCGCCGGTTCGAAAAAGTTTTTGTTCAGCATTTGGCCTCGGAAAGACGGCCGGGGCGCTGCCGTAGACTTACATGGTATCAGAGCCAAATTATTAACCGTTAACTAGTTGGTTTAGACAATGTTAAAGTATCGAAACCGAAACAAAACCCAAACGATGTCACTGGATTTCTATTCTCTGATGTTTTTCAAAAGGTCCAGAAAAATTATTTAAACATGTGCAGAAGACTACTTAGGAGGACACAGGAACACACCCCAAACACGGACCCCAACTGTAACATTTCAAAAAAATAAAATATTATTTTTGGGAATTTTTATAATTTAATATTAATTTTAAATGAATATTTTAATATTTCGGTATAATTAAATACCGATAAATTGGGAAAAATTTGGAAAATTATAGAAATTACTAGAAAGAGGGTGTTTTATGTGAATTATACAAATTTTAAGTTTTTACGATTAATTTGACACTAATTTAGTGCTAATCGCGATTAAAAATCGCTAATCGCGTTTTAAGCGTATTTTGTGCAAAACATTGCACCATATCATTTCTACACTTGTTACATACTTTTCCCTGGCTTTCCTTCATGTTTTAAGCATGGTTGTTGTTTTAAAAGAAATAGAAAAGAAAAAGGAAAAGAGTATTATATTAGGTATGGTGATGAGAGAGAAAGAGTGGGTGAGGGTCAACATGACTCTTGAGCCATTCCCCTTCATCATTCCCCTCATTTTCTCCCCTCTCTCTCTCTTCTTTCAGCTGCTGCTGCTGCCCTTGTTCCCCCTCCACAAATTCACTCACTTTATCTCCAAAACAACTCCAAAACCTCATTCCCTTTTCACAAAAGTTGTGCACAACCTCACAAGCTACCCATTGGACCAAGAAAAACTTGATTTTGGCACTGTAGAGGATTCTTGAGATCTAAATGAGATAAACCCTTTCACAATTATTGTAGTATTTCAAGTGATTTAGCCTCATTTCAAGTTTAATGTCGTTTTGGCGAAGTTTTGTGGACTTTGGAAAACCCTAGAGAGGGTTAGGGTCAAATTGAGTTGGGTTAGTGTAATTAAGCCTTAGTGGTGACCCTTAAACCCCCCTTGGTGCTATGAACCCAGACCAAACACAATACCAAACCTGAAATGAAAAACAGAAACTTTGCATAACGGTTTTGTGAGTGTATATGGCGTGCAGGGAAATCTTGAATGAACTGGGATTTTTACTGGGAAAATAAACAACTCTAGAGAACCAATTGGACCACTAAGCACCCACTGTAGAAGTTTGAGGCCCCAACTCCACCCCTAAATCGAGGAGGCCGGAATTTCCATGAATGTGGCCGGCCACTTGGTTGGTTCAGGTGCCCAGGTTGCTTCAGTAGGTCATATGTACCATATTTATCACCGCAAAGTTGTTTGCTTGCCTTGTTTTTGTAACGTTTTGAAAATCGTTTCGGTGAAATTTCAAAAAATCGGTAAAATAAGAGGGTTTTCTGTAAAAAGTCAAAATACAAATATCTTATTATAAAAATTAAATATACATATTCTAGCTATGTAATTGCTATTATTTGGTGTTTATTGAGCCGCTGGTGAAATTTCAAATTTTCTGAAAAAAATATTATTTTATTATTATTTAAGCCGTCACTAATACATTTAATTAGGGAAAATTACAAATTGGAATGAGTTGAAACAAATTTTGTGCATCATAAAACATTAAATAAAATTTTATCATGTTGTTTTTGGAACGAAATCATTTGCCAAAACGGTTTAGAAATTATTGAAGAAAAAAGGCTTTTTTTTAGCGTAAATGGATGTTTGGGGTATTATATTTATCATTTTTCATCACCCCACACCCGTACCCACATCCACACACTCCCATTTACTTCTCCCCTTGAAGAATTCAGCAGCCCCATTTTTTTTCCCAACTTGAATTTCAAAGGAAAGAAATGAAAGAAAAGAAAAGAAAATGGAGAAATGAGGTGGACTTTTGACCTTGAATTGACTTTGACTTCTCCCCCCACTTTCTCTACCTCCCTCTCTCTCCTCTCCCACTCCCATTCCAGCAGCCCCCCCTCTCCTACTGCAGCAACAGCCCCCCCCATTTCCCTTCTCTTTTCTCTTCAAATCTTCATCAAAAATTGCCCCAAAATCCATCAAAAAAATCCCAAAACCCAAATCCGACTCCTACCCATTTTAGCTTAGCCCGTATAGCATGGATCTTTGTGAAAAGAGAGAATTTTGGGAGGCCATGGATGTTTGTGGATCTTCAAATGTTTTTGGGTATAATTCTAAAACATTTTTGCTTAATTTGTTACTAATTTCTTAAAGCTAAACTACTTAAGTGTTAATTAGGCTTAAGTTGCAAGTTTTGGAATTCAAGTTATGAATTTGAATGCAAGTTAGGGTTTTATAAAAATGGTGTATGGTTGTGTGTTATATTTAGGCTTTTTGTCATGTTAATACAAGATTAGTAGCTTGTGCTAATGGTTAGTTTAAAAATTCTGTTAATTTGCTAATTTGCTTACTAGGTTTTTGAAATTGGTTAAATACTTGGGATTAAAAATGTGTTTAGGTTTTTCATGACTTCATTAACTTTATTAAATGTGGTTTAATGCTTTAGATCATGCAAATCTAAGGTAGATTGTAGTTTGTGCATTTTTGCTATGAAATTGTTAAAAAGGGTATTTTGTAAACTAGAATATTAGGGTTTTTGGAATTTAATGAGATTAAATTCCGGAAATTGTTTCTATGACTTATTTAAGATATTTAATAAGTATATTGACCGCTACATTCATTTAAACATCATGTTTTGTATAAAAACGTTGAATTGTGCTTGCTAGATTTTCGGAAAAATGACTTTTTAAGTGAAATTGGGGTTTTTGTGAGTTTTAACCTAGTTCATATTAAAATTAGTGTTCGTGAATGTGCAAATGAGTGTGATTGGATTTTTCTCGGTGGTTTGACGTTTGTACATCGACATCGAGGGTTGGTTTGACTATTCTTGCATGCGTAGGCGATGGGTTTGGACCTATGCGTGATACGCGTGCCGATTTGATTTTCGTATGCCGTTTCGATTTCGAATTTAGTTTTAATGCGATATGGTGCGTTATGATATGTAGGTACCCCCATGTGGACTTCGAGACGATAAGCAAGCGCGTGGCGACGTCGGCACCGGCTAGCGAGGACCAGGTGAGTAGATTTATATCTACGGGGAGAAGTCGGGTGGATGGCGTATAGCACCCCCGCAGTCCGTGGTGATGTATACGGATGCGTATACACACCAACAATTTATGATATGTTGTTAGGATTTATTATTGATGATTTTAGATGAATATTGGTGTTGGATTGGTGCATGGTTACGAAACCTTAGGTAGTGGGTGCACTACACTTACACATACACACATATACATACTTGCATACATTCATTATTTCATATGTGCATGTATGGGAATATATATTTATGTGTTCACATGGGTATGGGACTATGTGTTCATATACTGGATTTGAGGATAGTATTTGGAATTTGAGATGAGTCGATGAGATTGGGCTTGAGGCCAGGAGATCGGTGATGTGATTTGGTTCGTATTGAGATACGACATGATGTTTTAGCGGGTCTTCTGACGTAGTAATTCTTACACCCGCCTGCATACATAGATGGCATCAATATTGTACTAGACGTAGGACATTATTCCGGATCAAGATATTTGATAAAGAAGATACCAAATGAATAGTGTGATTGATGTGACTTTGACCCGTACCCAGATTTGGGGATGTCGTACGACGGATTTACGTACGAGCTATATATTGATGATTGATTCGCACTCTTGACTTGGGATGTCTGATTATCGATATGGTATCGGATATGATATTATTGAGGCGGGATCACCGACTAATATATATACATCGACTCAGATGTTAGGCGGTTTCCTTACCTGTAGTCCAGCTGGTTAGCTTAGCCCTTTAGTTTAGTTTAGTTGTTAGATTAGATTCGATTCTTACCTATTTCAAAAACTAACGAATCGTGGGTATTTTAAAAGACAGCCCAAGGGATCCTACGGAGATTTCAAAAGACGTATCTTTTCATAAAAACACCGTAGCCCCTATTTTCAAAACCCCATGATTCGTGTTATTTCAAAAAGCACCATTTGTAGGACTTATATTAGATTAATGCAGATTAGTTATAGTTGCGTCTAGTTTTCAGCTCCCGCACATTATTGCTGTTCGCTCTGCCTCGCATACTTATTTTGCTGCATATTCCATTATTAATATCATGCTGTTAGGACACCAGCACCATTACCGATGATGCGTATGTACCACGTACACCTACTTGCCGGCTCACACACATCTTCATCGGTAATTGTCATGTCACGTACACTTTAGAGAATATATTTGCTTGACTTAGCTTGCTAGTTAGTAGTTTGATATGATATTAGTGTATCTGCCTTACATGCCTAGTTTATTAATCATACATTGCAACTTGGTTATTGATACCATATGCATTCATTATCATTGACATATGCACTTGTGATGATTTCTTGAGATTTATGATATTTCTGGATTTCGGGGAAAGCCGCAAAATTTACAACTTATGATCTTTTAAAATATAAAATGTTGAGGTTTTCTAGTGATGTAAAGTGTCGTCCACCATGAGTTTGCTGTGGTTTTCGAGATCCGTGTCGAGGAGTGGAGGAACCGTCACGGGTACATTGTGGGCCCGGTGCGGTACCCCGGGGCAAGAGGAATGTGGTGTTGACGTTGAGCCCGGCAGGGGAGCACTACCGACCGGTGATATTACCCGACGCGTCGGATATCCGGAGGATACCGTAGTGGTCTTGAGATGGATGGTAGAGGCCGGTCTGGACTGACGGCGCCCTAGATATTGAGATTGAGACATTGATATTTCGAGACAGTGAGATTTATGTTTTGTGTCGATGCTAGACACTGTTGATACTGATTTCATTTATGGTACCTCACTTTAAAAATACAGAAATCTCACTAATTTATGAAAACAGTTTCTTCATTTACATGTATTCTGTTTTCATGCATTCATACCTCACTCATATGATATATTGCTACCTGAGGCACTGACACGGGCACATGAGTTTACACTCGGGTTAGATACTACCCTAGCCATTGTTATAGGCTGCATGCTATATACATTTTTGAGGATATATTATGATCATTGACCTAGGATTGCGTTATTTATGCAATTTCTGTGCGTAGATGTTTTTCTATTCACGAGTTGGCAACTCACCCCCGTTGTGCCCCAGTTTCTTGCAGGTTTTGCTGTACAGGTTTAATTACGGCTTTGCGGGCTCAGTTTCATTCGGGTGACTTGCTAGTAGGTGGGTTTTTCTTGTATCGTACCCATCATATTACCTTATATAATATTATTCCGTTGTATCTAGTAAATTCCATCAACCAAACATGTATTTATTGAGATAGAGACCAGTGTTGTTTATTCTTTCGACCTTAGAGTCGCTCGTTATATTTCTGGTGGTTTTGAGTTTCCTTTTGAGTTTTGATCCTCGCCGTTGGCGTTGTATATTATATTGCTTGTGTGGTTGTGACCGTCGATTGACAAATAGCTAGCTCCCGCTCGGGGATGCCTTTTTCTTGATTTCGTATACTATTCATGTTGTATCCCGTTTGGGGGCCAGTATTTACAAAGGAGACTCTGCCGAAATTTTCAGTAAATTTTTGATGTTTTAAAAACCGCATAATTCGGCTTATGCTATTGAAATTACTTGCTTTAAGTTGGTTTTCCTGCACTCTACTACTTTTCTTGGTTTGGATTTCTGGGTTTTCGGTTTACTTAGATTACGTACGTCTCAAGACGTTCGTAGTTTAAGTGCCGGTCATGTTCCGTACTTTCGGGTCGTGACAAAGTTGGTATCAGAGCGTTAGGTTTTACCTTCGGAGCGTAGGATGACCCTTGGTTGATGGAATAGGTGACTAAAGTAGAGTGACGTACCGTTGGTATGTTCCGCGGCATATTTACGACACGCCACTCCACTTAAGAAGCCTTAGGATGTACATTTCCTTGTTTAGTATTATATTCCTTCCTGATCTAGCCTCATCGTTACCAGTTTGGTTTTGCTGCCATGATTTCGGGCAGGGAGAACTACGGCTAGAGTTGCGGTCAACAGGAGCTCGTCACAAACGAGGACTGACCAGGGCGTGATTCCGGCGACACCCAATTGCAGAGATGTGTCTTTTTACTGTGTTTCCGCGCCACGAGCGTTTGGCGGATCGCCTTTATGAGGTTACTCGGAGGTGCTGATCGACACTAGAGAATTGAGCCAATGATGGAGGCCAGCCAGATTTTGATGACCGTTGGTGTGTTACTTACTCCTGATGATTGAGGCACGGTTCAGCAGGCAGACGAGTGAGCCAGTTATTGCTGCGAACGACGAGATATCGCCCCAGATGTTGGAGCTATTGCAGTATAAGTTGTACTAAGAGATGATAGAAGGTCGCTAGTCATCGAGGATGAATGACTAGGACATGTGGATCGTTCGCCTACCCCGATGCGAGGTCATCAGGTAGATTGATTCCAGCTAGAGACGACTTCACGCGGAGACGTTGGGAGTCGACAGAGACGATCGAATGTCAGAAACTTATTATTCCAAGTTTAAGGTAGTCGGAAAGACATGCAGGCAATTCTATGGTCCCTCTAGAAGAATGAAACCCTAACTCGACTTAATGACCGTGTGAAAGCCTTTGAACCTTAGGGTTTGCGGCAGTTCTGCGGCGCCATTAGTGAGGCTTGGGTTTGCCCTTCTACGGCTAGACCACCGATGCTGTGGTATGTACTCGATACTATTAAACTGTACCCAAGATGTTGAGCTCTTGGGGGATTATGAGGTTTTGACGAATCGATTGGATGGCTCGACTTAATTCGGATGCTAGGTGGTGAGATGCATTCTTGGGAGACTCCAGATACGAGGATAGCCGTTGGAGCTCAGTCCATGCAGCCACGACGAGACGAGTCCGAAGCAGACGACATTAGAGAAAAGTGGAGTAAGAGGTTCGTACCAGATCTAGATGAGATGACGTTCCACTCCGCCGACATCAGAGATGCGATGCGCATGCCGAGGCATGGTACTTGGACTTACCTTCCAGAAGGAGTCGCGATGAGTATGCAGTCGTTCCAGAGCAAGATGCAGATATAGGAAAGGACAACGACTTCCGGACAGTTGGCAGAGACGAGGCATGGAATAGACCGTGAGCGGGATTCCTCCCAGGCCACTGATGCAATGATATTTGCACCTAGGATCAGATGTGTCACGTGCATTCAGAGAGCCAGAGGCCGACGCCAGTGATATGCTGCCTTGACAAGGCCGATGAGCCGAGGGACTGAGAGATTTGTAATTCCCAATGAAGACCTTGACCCAGGAGTGGTCATTGTTACGCACACCAGCAGGCCAGGGTTCATGATCATCGACGAGACGTCCCATTAGTGACCGCGCCAGTTGGCCCGAGATTCTTAGAGGATGCGCTTGAGCAGTACTATTCCGCCATTATTGATTACGATGTTTTGGGTGATTTATTCGTATGATTTGATTTTGATGATTGAGGATTTACGATCTTTGCACAGTGTTGCACTTGATATCGTTTTCGTGCTTGGGTTTCACATGTTTGTGATTTTACGGTTTTAGACATTTGAGTTGATTTTGTGTGTATGTACGCATACGAATTGGTTTTTGCACTCAGTATAGTTCACATATGCTTGCAGTGCAGTGATACGCATTTTGTGCACTTAGATGCACTGGACTTCGATTTCGATTGTGATACTCGATGTTTGTTTTATGCACCTTGTGCACCTGATTTGATTTTACGCATGTTCGGCGCTTGATATTGGATTTCATGATTTCGTGCATGATGGATGCCCCTGGTTTTGGGTTTTCGCGCATGATTGAGCGCAGGTTTTGAGATACGATTTTGGTGCACACCAGATGCACTAAATCTAGATTCTTCGTGCATGTTAGATGCACCTGATTTTGCTGTCAGGCACACATGTTGCCTACGACAGATGTTTCGTGCACACCCGACGCACTTAGATGTTGTTTCTGTGCGCATGTATGGCACATTCATGGATTTTGATTTCCGTGCGCACCAGATGCACGTAGCATTCATGTGCATATTTTGGGATTGATTTCGTATAGAGCAGTACGTTTTTATGATATTGCTATGTGTTTTCGTACTGAGCAGGACTAGTCAGAGGACAGTACCTGAATATATTTTGCATGCATTGATAGTTATTGAAGGGATTTCTAAAAAGCGAGCTATAGCCTCAGTATTTACCTACGTGTCTGATATGACACGAAATGTTTAAAACAAGGAGACCCTTCTAAATTGTTTCCAAAACGGCGGAACGTACATTTCAAACAAAGGTATATATGTATATAGTTATTTTCTTATGATAGACGTCCGCCACTGTGCAGTGTTATACGCGTTGCACAGCGACTTAAAGAGATTTGGCATGCATTTCCTTCAGATACTTACAGATATAGATTCGATATTTACATGTATAGTTTCGAGTTATGTCATATTGGTTTTGATTTGGATTTGGCATTGATGTCTTCTCCATGACTCCGATGATTGCGGGATGCTTGACGGAGTTTTGATTTGAGTTATATACTCATTTTTCAAGCGCATGCGCTGCGCTACGAATTGTTTTATGTAGTTACAATTTCGGAGCCCCGACGACTTGATGGTTTTTCTTAGATGTTTTAGTATTTGTGGGAGTTTGAATTTAAATTCGGGGACCGAATTTCTTTAAGGGGGGAAGAATGTAACGTTTTGAAAATCGTTTCGGTGAAATTTCGAAAAATCGGTAAAATAAGGGGGTTTTCTGTAAAAAGTCAAAATACAAATATCTTATTATAAAAATTAAATATACATATTCTAGCTATGTAATTGCTATTATTTGGTGTTTATTGAGCCGCTGGTGAAATTTCAAATTTTCTGAAAAAAATATTATTTTATTATTATTTAAGCCGTCACTAATATATTTAATTAGGGAAAATTACAAATTGGAATGAGTTGAAAAAAATTTTGTGCATCATAAAACATTAAATAAAATTTTTTCATGTGGTTTTTGGAACGAAATCATTTGCCAAAAAGGTTTAGAAATTATTGAAGAAAAAAGGCTTTTTTTTAGCGTAAATGGATGTTTGGGGTATTATATTTATCATTTTTCATCACCCCACACCCGTACCCACATCCACACACTCCCATTTACTTCTCCCCTTGAAGAATTCAGCAGCCCCATTTTTTTTCTCTACTTGAATTTCAAAGGAAAGAAATGAAAGAAAAGAAAAGAAAATGGAGAAATGAGGTGGACCTTTGACCTTGAATTGACTTTGACTTCTCCCCCCACTTTCTCTACCTCCCTCTCTCTCCTCTCCCACTCCGATTCCAGCAGCCCCCCCTCTCTTATTGCAGCAACAGCCCCCCCCCCCCATTTCCCTTCTCTTTTCTCTTCAAAACTTCATCAAAAATTGCCCCAAAATCCATCAAAAAAATCCCAAAACCCAAATCCGACTCCTACCCATTTTAGCTTAGCCCGTATAGCATGGATCTTTGTGAAAAGAGAGCATTTTGGGAGGCCATGGATGCTTGTGGATCTTCAAATGTTTTTGGGTATAATTCTAAAACATTTTTGCTTAATTTGTTACTAATTTCTTAAAGCTAAACTACTTAAGTGTTAATTAGGCTTAAGTTGCAAGTTTTGGAATTCAAGTTATGAATTTGAATGCAAGTTAGGGTTTTATAAAATTGGTGTATGGTTGTGTGTTATATTTAGGCTTTTTGTCATGTTAATACAAGATTAGTAGCTTGTGCTAATGGTTAGTTTAAAAATTGTGTTAATTTGCTAATTTGCTTACTAGGTTTTTGAAATTGGTTAAATACTTGGGATTAAAAATGTGTTTAGGTTTTTCATGACTTTATTAACTTTATTAAGTGTGGTTTAATACTTTAGATCATGCAAATCTAAGCTAGATTGTAGTTTGTGCATTTTTGCTATGAAATTGTTAAAAAGGGTATTTTGTAAACTAGAATATTAGGGTTTTTGGAATTTAATGAGATTAAATTCCGGAAATTATTTCTATGACTTATTTAAGATATTTAATAAGTATATTGGCCGCTACATTCATTTAAACATCATGTTTTGTATAAAAACGGCGAATTGTGCTTGCTAGATTTTCGGAAAAATGACTTTTTAAGTGAAATTGGGGTTTTTGTGAGTTTTAACCTAGTTCATATTAAAATTAGTGTTCGTGAATGTGCAAATGAGTGTGATTGGATTTTTCTCGGTGGTTTGACGTTTGTACATCGACATCGAGGGTTGGTTTGACTATTCTTGCATGCGTAGGCGATGGGTTTGGACCTATGCGTGATACGCGTGCCGATTTGATTTTCGTATGCCGTTTCGATTTCGAATTTAGTTTTAATGCGATATGGTGCGTTATGATATGTAGGTACCCCCATGTGGACTTCGAGACGACAAGAAAGCGCATGGCGACGTCGGCACCGGCTAGCGAGGACCAGGTGAGTAGATTTATATCTACGGGGAGAAGTCGGGTGGATGGCGTATAGCACCCCCGCAGTCCGTGATGATGTATACGGATGCGTATACACACCAACAATTTATGTTATGTTGTTAGGATTTATTATTGATGATTTTAGATGGATATTGGTGTTGGATTGGTGCATGGTTACGAAACCTTAGGTAGTGGGTGCACTACACTTACACATACACACATATACATACTTGCATACATTCCTTATTTCAAATGTGCGTGTATGGGAATATATATTTATGTGTTCACATGGGTATGGGACTATGTGTTCATATACTGGATTTGAAGATAGTATTTGGAATTTGAGATGAGTCGATGAGATTGGGCTTGAGGCCAGGAGATCGGTGATGTGATTTGGTTCGTATTGAGATACGACATGATGTTTTAGCGGGTCTTCTGACGTAGTAATTCTTACACCCGCCTGCATACATAGATGGCATCAATATTATACTAGACGTAGGACATTATTCCGGATCATGATATTTGATAAAGAAGATACCAAATGAATAGTGTGATTGATGTGACTTTGACCCGTACCCAGATTTGGGGATGCCGTACGACGGATTTACGTATGAGCTATATATTGATGATTGATCCGCACTCTTGACTTGGGATGTCTGATTATAGATATGGTATTGGATATGATATTATTATGGCGGGATCACCGACTAATATATATACAGGTATGTATATATATCGACTCAGATGTTAGGCGGTTTCCTTACCTGTAGTCCAGCTGGTTAGCTTAGCCCTTTAGTTTAGTTTAGTTGTTAGATTAGATTCGATTCTTACCTATTTCAAAAACTAACGAATCGTGGGTATTTTAAAAGACAGCCCAAGGGATCCTACGGAGATTTTAAAAGACGTATCTTTTCATAAAAACACCGTAGCTCCTATTTTCAAAACCCTATGATTCGTGTTATTTCAAAAGGCACCATTTGTAGGACTTATATTAGATTAATGCAGATTAGTTATAGTTGTGTCTAGTTTTCAGCTCCCGCACATTATTGCTGTTCGCTCTGCCTCGCATACTTATTTTGCTGCATATTCCATTATTGATATCATGCTGTTAGGACACCAGCACCATTACCGATGATGCGTATGTACCACGTACACCTACTTGCCGGCTCACACACATCTTCATCGGTAATTGCCATGTCACGTACACTTTAGAGAATATATTTGCTTGACTTAGCTTGTTAGTTAGTAGTTTGATATGATATTAGTGTATCTGCCTTACATGCCTAGTTTATTAATCATACATTGCAACTTGGTTATTGATACCATATGCATTCATTATCATTGACATATGCACTTGTGATGATTTCTTGAGATTTATGATATTTCTGGATTTCGGGGAAAGCCGCAAAATTTACAACTTATGATCTTTTAAAATATAAAATGTTGCGGTTTTCTAGTGATGTAAAGTGTCGTCCACCATGAGTTTGTTGTGGTTTTCGAGATCCGTGTCGAGAAGTGGAGGAACCGTCACGGGTACATGGTGGGCCCGGTGCGGTACCCCAGGGCAAGAGGAATGTGGTGTTGACGTTGAGCCCGGCACGGGAGCACTACCGACCGGTGATATTACCCGACGCGTCGGATATCCGGAGGATACCGTCGTGGTCTTGAGATGGATGGTAGGGGCCGGTCTGGACTGACGGCGCCCTAGTTATTGAGATTGAGACATTCATATTTCGAGACAGTGAGATTTATGTTTTGTGTCGATGCTAGACACTGTTGATACTGATTTCATTTATGGTACCTCACTTTAAAAATACAGAAATCTCAATAATTTATGAAAACATTTTCTTCATTTACATGTATTCTGTTTTCATGCATTCATACCTCACTCATATGATATATTGCTATCTGAGGCACTGACACGGGCACATGAGTTTACACTCGGGTTAGATACTACCCTAGCCATTGTTATAGGCTGCATGTTATATACATTTTTGAGGATATATTATGATCATTGACCTAGGATTGCGTTATTTATGCGATTTCTGTGCGTAGATGTTTTTCTATTCACGAGTTGGCAACTCACCCCGGTTGTGCCCCAGTTTCTTGCAGGTTTTGCCGTACAGGTTTAATTACGGCTTTGCGGGCTCAGTTTCATTCGGGTGACTTGCTAGTAGGTGGGTTTTTCTTGTATCGTACCCATCATATTACCTTGTATAATATTATTCCGTTGTATCTAGTAAATTCCATCAACCAAACATGTATTTATTGAGATAGAGACCAGTGTTGTTTATTCTTTCGACCTTAGAGTCGCTCGTTATATTTCTGGTGGTTTTGAGTTTCCTTTTGAGTTTTGATCCTCGCCGTTGGCGTTGTATATTATATTGCTTGTGTGGTTGTGACCGTCGATTGACGAAGAGCTAGCTCCCGCTTGGGGATGCCTTTTTCTTGATTTCGTATACTATTCATATTGGATCCCGTTTGGGGGCCAGTATTTACAAAGGAGACTCTACCGAAATTTTCAGTAAATTTTTGATGTTTTAAAAACCGCATAATTCGGCTTATGCTATTGAAATTACTTGCTTTAAGTTGGTTTTTCCTGCACTCTACTACTTTTCTTGGTTTGGATTTCTTGGTTTTCGGTTTACTTAGATTACGTACGTCTCGAGACGTTCGTAGTTTAAGTGCCGGTCATGTTCCGTACTTTCGGGTCGTGACAGTTTTGGCCTGAGTCAAAATCTGGGACCACTTTCCCTAGTTGCTGCTTTGAATTGAGTTATGGTTTTCCGTATTTCGATTTCTAGATTTTTGTATTTGTGTTTTATATCGATCATGTGACGTTTGTACGTCTATATCGAGTGATATCGGGTTGTTTTGCGAGAGCTAACCATAGGTTCTAACCTATAGGCTTTTAAGCATATTGTTTTGGTTTTCGTGTGTCGTTTTTGTTTTGATTTGGTTTTAATGCGATACGATACGTGTGACTTGTAGGTACCCCCTACGATGATCCAAGACGATGAAGAAGATGGTGGCGACATCGACATCGGCAAGCAAGATCAAGGTGAGTAGATTATATCTACGGGGGAAGTCGGGTGGATGGCGTATAGCACCCCCGCAGTTCGATGTTTAGCATACTATATATATACTATATATGATAGCTCATTGCATGACATGGATATTCTAGAGGTGTGTAGGTGTACTATGGACAGATTAGGGGTAGAAGTTATAAGGCTACGGTAGCGCCCCGGCCGTCTTTGCGAGGTCAAAATGCGGAAACGAAATTTTTTCTTAACTAGAAAACCGGCGCTATCGTATGCTTAAAACCCGGATCGAACCATTAACCTACTACTAGCAAACTAGAGAGAGGGTTGGAAAGCTATATCGAGCGATCCGTGTCCTTCGGTCTTCGGCCACCATCCCAAGCTCCTCACGGCATCTTCGGTCTCGATCTCCTCGTCGGAAAGGGCACCACATCATCGAGTCTTTTTACGGGCTCCCGCTTCATCCGAAGCAACTCGGGCACGAAATGTGCTAGCCGACGTGTCCAAGGTGTTGTAGAGAATGTTTGTGATCACTTTGTCTCTTGCATCCATTGCTTGGATGGAGGTTGAAGGTATTGCCATTAATGGAGATTAGGAGCTAGAGGAAGAAGAAGAAGAAGAGAAGGCTTTCTTTCTTTTTATTTTGTTTTCTTGTGATAAGATGAGAGTGAGAGAGAGCGAAAAAAATATGAGACCAAGCTCACTCAAGGCAGTCCCTCTCTCTCTCTCTTATCATCATATCAACACTAATCAAACATCAAATGTGACATATTTGCTAAAAAAGAGACCATGAGTCATGATACATGTCTATCTCACATTTAATGCATTCCATGATGAATTCTAGCTCATTATTTCCATATGCAAACATTAATCCAAATGTTTGCCACAACAAAAAGATACGGCAACATCTAAAGTAAACTCGTGACGGATCATAAGAATACCCCTCACCTGTATATACATACCTGCATCCGCATTCCGACTGAATGCGAATGCGATGAGACTAATGTAATCCAACAAATCTAATACTAGGATCCGGCTTAAACCAAAAACCACTAGTAGGATCCGTCCGATCATGATCCGTGCAATACCGCACGTATAAGATCGAACCCTGCCATATATCATACGGCCTCTACACCGTTTCGCCCGAAACTTGAGATACTGTCAGTGGGGGACTCTAAAGACTCGTCAATACTTTGGCTGTGGATTTAACCACTTAGCACGTTAGAGGTATTAGCCGTACGTAACGGGCTACCAAGTATTGACCAAAAGGGAGGTCGATGAGCGAACTCATCCTGACACCCTACTGATCCTGTCAGTGACAATATCTGTACAGTCCGGTCCGTTCGTCTATGAGCATCGCATGGCGGGCCTAGGGGGTTGGTATAAGACAGACCCCCAAAAGCGGTACAAGTCGTATCGGAGTGTAGCCAAGAACACCCTGAGATACTACTGGAATACCTACCAGTAAATCTCCTATCTCGGCCAAGGGCTTTGTGTAATGGCTCTCCTAGACACAACACGACCTCACCCCCAATACCGGGAGAGACGAATCCCTGCCGATCCACTCACTGCCTCCATATGGCTCGGGACTGTACCCAACTAAAACCTGTTTGCATGACTCCTTGAGTCGTGGTAGGGTAGTAATCAAAGTATAGTGGGAACTCATACGAGACAAATGACAATCTCAGGTCGATGAACTAACCTGTACACATTTCACCAGGGAACTGCTATCTGACGCTAGGTATAATACCAACTAGCATGTTCCCGGCGAGTCATGTCCGGTGTACTCATAACCCAATGAGCACCTGTATATATCTTAGGTGAACCAACTGACACCAATGGCTTGTGAGACCGGCCACCACCCCTCGTCGGGGTCTCGACTATATACACTAGTCTACTAATGGAGTATCGATGCCCAGTCTCGAAACTCCCACGACTAGGGACCTTTTAAGGATGTGCTTATAGACCCCAGCTCCCACGTATATGATCGCCATCATACTGCTGGTCGTCAAGAAAGAATCCTAAGGGCTCTATCAATGTGTAATAGCGACCTATAAGGTCACCTAAAGCAGTACACGATGATAAAGGTAAACCAGATAGCATACTATCATCTTGAGTAAGACTGTCCAACCGGTATAGGTCCTCCCTCAATCATTGCAATCACGTGCCTGTGATCCAATAATTGACTCTGAGGGCACTATATCCAACAATCTCTCACTTGCACTCAAGCCTAATTATTGCGATGTCGCATACTCACAGCCCGTGTGATACCGAACATCCAACTCCTCTACTAATCTGTCTCACAAAGCCCGTTTATGAAACTGTTGTGTTCGAGGAATAGCCTCAGTGAGTGGATCCGCCCTGATGTTTCTTTCTATGTCTCTCTTTATCTCAAGTTCGCGGAGAAAGCCATCTCCCGAAATGAGCAATACCTGTCTTAGAATATGTCTGGATATTTGATGGGACCTAGCTCATAAATGAACTCCAAATCCAAACTTCTTAGACTGTATCGTCAACTGAACTTAATCAGTATCCTGTGCCATGCCTCCCTCAGTATCCGCTTGGACCACCTGTCCAAAATACTGCCCGTCATCAGAAGGAAAAACTATAACTCTGACAGTCACTCTGCCATACAGGTCACCTTGGAAGCCTGGAATGATAACCGTCCCCCGATAGAGGCTGCCGTTATCATTTCCCTAGAACATCCACTTATGTTCTAAAAATGCTTCCGAACGTTTCTCCAGGATAGGATTAATATCAACCTATTGCATCTAGTGCAAAAACATCGTCTGGTGTGGTACTTGACATCTCATGATTGACTCAATTGCCTAAGCAAGTGATCTGCCAATCATGCACATCCCTCTCCCCTTTAGTCTGTAAGACACCTTTAGAGAGGGTGACTCCATCACCTGCAGGTACACTACCGTGCTAGGAGTCGTTCATTCTAAAATACCTGTAGAATGCTGTCTAAGTACCCAGATTGGGAAACTATCCAAATCTAGATCTAAAACCATAGATCTAGTAACCAAAATATCTGATATAATATCCAAATCCTATGTGGAGAAACCACTGTGTGACAACCAAAGTATAACCGATCGTAGTATAGGAATATCACTTCCTACTCTGTGTATATCCTCCAAATACCAAGACATCACACCCTACTACCTTCTTAATAGATCCATCCCTTATTCTGATGAAGTCAAACCTATGACTGTCACATCAGATATAGATGATCTATCTCCGCTATATCTGCTTTAGTCTATAAATAGAAATAAGCTACTTGTCCACTATACTTCCGCTGCTCCCACTGACTATGACAACCCTCTGGCAAAGTCATATACACGTGCACTTCTAAAGCTAGTTCAGAACGACGCTATACTCATCCTCCTGCCGGGTCTCACAGTCTGGAACAACAGCAATGGCAAGTCTGGGTAAACAAGAACCTCCCCGCCACCGTCCTTGAGGCTACCGGAGTACCTCTCGGGTGCCTGAGGTTACCCACCATATCTACGGAGTGGCCAATGGAATGTCAAACCAGATCGAATCTTTAGGTTCTTATCAAATTTTCAGTAATCGTTTGTGGTTCTGGAATCACTTCCAGTTCTACCATACTCCCACTGCTGTTTTCTGAAAAAGTCCATTTTACTAAAACTGTGGCGAGTCAAGAACAATATCACTATTGATCTTCCAGATGGTAGAAAGTCAACCCTCGTCATAGCCCGGGTCAACCCACAAACAGCCATTACAGAAACGTGCCTTGAGTTATCCAGAGTCTGGTTTTAAGCATAAGCCGGACAACTCCCCGTACCTTAACATTGTTAAGATATGAACTATTCTATATCCAATATAGAAATAGAGGCACTGATTTAATTAGAACCAGATTCAAATCATGTGGCTGTCTTCAGTGCATGTCAACTAAATGGACAGAGGCCGATCAGCATTACTCAACTTAGGAGTGGTTCCAATTATGAGTAAACTGAAAGAGAAGCAAGTTCTCATAGTCATTACTATCAACTGAATACCATACACAAGTATCTACATCTTCGATCACCTTGAAGAATCCCGATACTTGCAACACCTGGTTCTCTACTTTATTCATATATCTATAACTTCTCAAAACTTGGACCTTGTGTTTTTACGAAACCCTTGTCTAAAAACTAGAGAAGTCATAAGTAAACCGAATATAGTACAAGGACCAACCCTTCTATCCTAATGGACACTGGACAGCATACAATACTCTGTATAAGTCCCTTGAGTCTAATAACTCATTCCCCGTGTGTCGTAGGTTGAAAACTGTACTTATGGTTAGGAAGAATTACACCACTGTTTTAATGCTCCTTACCTAACCATCCACTGATATAGGTAAATGTCACCGACATAATTTCAAAAAGTTATATCTCACTTCATAAAAGTGAACGTACAGATGTATCAATTTGAAATTGGTGCATAACAACGGATATTCAAAACTAAATATTTGCCGTCCGGCAAACAACCCAGGCGATTTCCTCAAATATCACAAATTACAACGAATCCCGATATAATGAGGATGATCACCCAATTCCCAATAACTTACTCCCACTCATCGTCTGTAAAACCATACAGATGTGAGAATCAAACCTGGTAAATACATACCCTGGAGCAAGGACTAATTGGGAAATCAGTTTTCTTTTAACAGTACACAGTGAAACTGAAACATGTAAATGTTTTGAAGGGGTATCCGGGTATTCCTAGTAATGCCTCTTCCATTATCAGATTCACAACTATAACCGTATATTTCCTCGCCATCTCTCCAAATCCCTTTATATGTCTTTAGTCGTTACCTTCTGTCCACCCCTTTAGGCCAAATGGTTTTCTTCCTTCCCTACCGTTCGGCACCAGCCTATGGTTTGGAAGAAGACTATCCAATAAGCATAATGGGTGTACTCCCCTGATCTTAGGAGCACTCACAACCCGAGAGAAGGTGAAGACAAAAGACAACTGAATAAAACTTTATTCCTATTTCTCCTGAACCAGAATCTATCCCCGAACTGGAACAAGTTACTTCGAGTTCGTATATAACCATACGATGGAGTATCCAAATAACTGTGGATCTTCGTAGTGATATGGAGTGTTTTGGAGAAATACAAAGGTGAAGTAGGAGTGACGATGAAATACTTGGTTTGGTCGTGAATAACAGTCGCAATTTACTTTGCCCTCTTACTGATCCCTTTATTTGTCTTTACTTAATACCTTCTGTACACCTTCGTTAGGCTAATTGGTTTTCTTCATTCCCTACCGTTCGGCACCTGCCTAAGGTTTAGAAGAAGACTATCCAATTAGCATAATAGGTATACCGTCCTAATCTAAGGAGCACTCGCAACCTGAGAGAAAGTAAAAGGAAAAGACAACTGAATAGTCCTATTCGTTTTCTCCAGAACCAAAAACCATCCTCGAATCTGGAACAAGTTCCTTCGAGTTCGTATATAACCATACGATGGTTTTATCCAATGGAAGTGGACGTTCGTAGTAATACGGGGTGTTCTGGAGAAAAGGGTAAAAGTAGGAGTGGCAATGAGGTATGCAACTCAGACAATCCAAAAGCCAGTGTTTAAGAAGGTTCGGTCAACTTGGTCACTGAGTCATAGTCAAGGGTTGGGTCATGGTCGCTGCCAAAGAGAGAGAGAAAAGAAACACTCAGCGTGCACTCTAACCTATATCATAATGGTTATCACTTTATCTAATCAGGAAATCTCCCACTGTAACCTCAAATTCTCCTCCAAACCTGAAATAAGAATTAGTCGGGATCACCTGAGGAGTAAACCAACTCATCAGTAGGAATCGGGATCCAACTATTATCGCATGACAACGTGACAAAATCCACTCACGTTATCACACTCCAGAAGGTATGCGCATAGCTGGCAAGTTTCAGTTTCATTAGAAACTCCCGATGTGATTTTTGTTAGTTGTATGTATGCCCTAGAGGCCAGTATTGTACAGATGATGTGTATTATATTGGATGCTTGGACATATATAGAGATGACTTTCTTGCTCGACATGATAGTATGCTATCTGGTTGCCATTTATCTTAACATGTACACTAGTCTCTTTATACTGTCTTATAGTTACATGTTGGTAAAGCCCTTAGGATTTGTACTTGACTACCTAGACTATGATGCAGATCATACTAGTGGGAACATGGTAGTCCATAAGTACATCCTTCAAGGTCCCTAGTCGTGGGTATCTCGAGACGGGGCATCGACATACCAGAGTAGACTAGCGTATACGCTTCTCGACCCATGTGATGGGCGATGGATGATCCCATATCCATTGGTGTTTGACATCAGAGATGGTATACGGGTGCTCAGTGGAAACTGGGTACACTGGACGGACTCGCCGAGAACTCCCAGATGGTATTATACCTCACGTCAGATGGCAGTTCTCAGGTGACACTTGTACAGGTTAGTCTGTAGACCCGAGATCGTCATAGAGTCTTGTGTGATTCCCACTGTGCTTTGATCTCCACCTTACCACGTCCATGAGGGCGTGCAAAACGGTGGTCTTTGGGTACAGTCCCGAGTCACATGGAGGCAATGAGCGATAGGAGGGGTTTCGTCTCTCCCGGTATTGGGAGTTGATGTTGCGCTGTGCTCGATTGGCCGTAACAGGTAAGTCCCTGGCCAGGGCTGATCAGAGATTTGCTGGTAAGTGTTACCAGTAGTTTCTCGACCCGTTACGAGCCTCATATCAGCACGACTTATCGGGTTATTGGGGTCTGACGTATACCACCCCTAGACTTGATATGCGACGTATCTGACGAAGAGACTTGACTGTATGGTAAGTGTTACTGGTCGGATTCGCAGGAGTGTGAGCGGGCTAGCTCGTCGATCTTCTGATCGCTCAATACCCGGGTGGCCGTTACGTTTAGCAGACCGCTTGCGGCTTGTGGGTGCTTGATATGATCATCATCTGCTACCGGCGTATTGACGAGTCTTTAGAGTCCTACACAGAGGTTTCCTGGCTCAAGCGAAACGAAATAGGAGCGCATATGAGATATGTGCAGGACCGAGAATAATGCGTGTATGTGATACGGCATTTCATTCTCGCGATATATGTTTCGATTGGTTATATTCGATATGACCTAGTTATCGAATCATTGATTCGATAAATCGATGCATTGAATACTAGTCGGTTATGTGCGACATGACCGGATCATTGAATCAAGTGTTGATTTAATGATTTAATGTATAATTATATATTTGATATATTACTTTGCATTAACTAGTATTGGTTCACTTTAAACGGATTTTTCTCACTTGGATTGCACATTGTATATGTGATATACTTTTGTGCACTTTTTGTATCATGTTTGATGATACTTGATCATTAGTTAAGTTTATAGAATTAATCCATGGTTAATTGATAATTAGGGTTTTGCATACATATTTATTTATCCATTTATTTGTTTATTTATGTGGATAAATTCAAAATGAGAATGGTGGCTATATTTGTTTCTTGTATGAAGCTTCTTGAACCCTTGACTTTAGCAACCATTCTTATCCTCTTGCTTAACCCTAACCCACTCTTTGACCATGGTTAATTCTCTACACTTAACCCTAGTTCAAGATATGATAAGTAATTGATATTAGTTTTATTTTTAAAAAAAAAAAAAGGAGAACACTTATCATAATCTTTTCTTGAGCTCATCTTCTTCTTCTTCTTCAAGCTTGCTACTCCAATGACAAGTTGAGATCTAGTGAGTTAAATCCAAATCTAAAGTGAACCCACCTCCTATTTCTTCACCCTCTACCTCTTGCCAAGTTGTTTTGGGTGTTTACTTCACAAGTTTCACAAGTTTGTGAAGTCGGAGCTTGAGTTTGTGCAACCTCGACGTAGATCGTCTTTGACACAAAGCCGACGAGCTATTCCGCTTGCTTTCCCGATGAAGCCGATGATCGAGTCAAGGATTCATGATGGACAGCGAGGACATGACGTTGCGGAGCCGTGGAGGTGGATATCCGGATCTACAAAGGTTGTATATCCGTATCCTAGTAGTTAACAGTTAACTAGTTTTCATTTTCGCCTAAACATCTAGTTAAAGATCCGTAGTCTAGGGTTTCCCGGCACTAAAAATTTTAATTTGGCATGTTCGATGCCTTGTGAGAACCCACTAGGGTGCCTAGGAACCTTTCACTGGTATCAGAGCCTAGCTAGAGCCTTAGGCGAAGTCCCGACGACATTTGAAACCCGATCGAACCGAAATCCAAAACCTAAAAATGCTCTCTGGACTTTTTCTAAAAATTCGGATTTTTGTCAATTAAAAATATGTAGAAAATCAAGCAGGGTGTTATTAGAATTACTGTGAAATACGAAGGGGTAATTCAACTTTTCCACCGCGGAAGGGCGGCACATGCTAGGCATGTGCGGCGCTTCCGCGGCCGTACTGTTCCCTTTCATAATTATTTCTGCACAGTAACTCTTGTAATATACTGCTATGTTTTCTGGGATATTTTTATTGTGACTTTACAGAAGAGTATTTTGGGGTACTATTGGGAATCAGTATTTCGATCGGATTATCAAATTTCGTCTTTTGTGTTTTTCCAGATAACTGTAGAATATGTTAAAGAGTTCGACCGGATATAAATACCCAGGTTTTCCCCTTCCGAATAATTCCAAGTGTTGGACTTTTCTGTGGTTAAAAGACGTTCGAAGTAGTGCAAGTAACGCGATGGTCCCTCTAGAAGACACAAACCTTAACTCGATTATGTGACCGTCTTGAACTGCCCTTTGAACCTTCGGGTTTGGGGCAGTACGGCGTGCCACATGTGAGGCGTTGGCTTGACCCTTCTACGGCTGGACCGTTGGTACTGAGGCATGAAGTGAATGTCTTTGAACCTATTTCATGTGTTGATCGGTGTCGGGAAAACTTGGGTGTTCGATTGTTCGATCGAAAAGTTTAACATTTTCTGTTTATCTGGAATGGGATACAATAATTGGAATTCACAAGTAGTTATGTGATAACTGAATGAATGTTATAAATCTAGCAATTTAGTCCCATATGATATTGAAAAGAGTTTTCGATAATGAGACTAAAATGCGGGGTTTGTAACTGTTAGGCATGTGATGTCTAAAGTGGTTGCGGATTCCAATTGTTGTAGTTTTACACTTTCTTTTCTGTGACCGTAAGTGTAGTATGTACATATCGCCGGTTTCGTTGCTATACGTCAACAACAATTGGGGTATGCATACTTACTTACGTTGATGACATGTGATGTTATGTGTTGCTGGATATGTTATATTGGATCGTCGTGTTTGAATAGCCGGGGGTTTTTATGTGAGATGAGTGTTTTTCATTTTCATTCATGTAAAAACTTGTATGTAATATTCTTTTATTCGGGGCACTTCCAGGATGCGGGAGTTGTCACCCTTTGTATATTATTTACTTTTCTGCACTAGGATAGACCCAAGGAGGGGAGCACAAGTAACCGGGTTCTGGGGTCCAGTGGGAGACCAACTCGAGGAGTCGAGTCCGGGTCTCCTAACCCTAGAATTGGCAGGGTTGCTTGCCGCTCTCGTAGGGGTCTAGGGGTGTGGGATTGGCTATTCATCACGACCGTGGAATCCGTGTTTTATACTGGCTCGTATTGAAAACACGGACGTCCTAGTATATCCAATATTTCATATGTTTATTCTGCTGCGATATCTGTGTTGTGATTCTGTGATGGATATAGTATATAGTATATATGATATATTATATAGACGTTACTTATGTTTTACACCCGCGCTAGCCCTGCCCTGCTCTGTCGTTAGTTACCTAACCTAACGGTGCACGAGGGGACATCGAGGCGAATGCGGATGGCATAAGTGTACGTCATATCTATCTGTGATGTTTAGGTATTAAATGATGGGACTTCATTAATGTGATTAATGAAAGAAAAGAAACCTAAGATGTTGTAGAATCAGATTTTAAATAAAACAGGTAGCTACAGTTTTTGCTTTGCACAGCGGTATATATGATATACCCCGCACCTTATTCGATGAGGAAAGGACCGAGATCCCTTCACCGGGAGTGACTCCTTTAGCAATAACTGGCAGATGCTACAAATTCGGTTTGCTTTTGACTGCTTTTGCGATTTTGCTTTGCATAGCGATATATATGATATATCCCGCACCTCATTCGACGAGGAAAGGACCGAGATCCCTTCACCGGGAGTGACTCCTTTAGCAAAACTAGAAAAGCCTCAAAATCACTCCATTTCAAAACATCATTTGATTCTACAACGATATCAAGTTCATTACGCTCATGGTTTTTATGAAAAACCTGCGTAGCCCTCCGTCATTTCAGATAAGTATTAGTTAGTATTCGTGCTGCGGTAGTTTGGCCTCCGTCAAGGCGCAGTGTACGGTAGCTAACTAGTGCTTATCTGCTAGCATATGATGCGATTGGATTAGGGTATTCGTACGGCGTTGTTTGGCCTCCGTCAAGGGTCGTGCGGGTGGGTTTAATTCAATCAGGAAATGACGGGTTGAACTTGACTAGCGGACTATGGGTTGTTTGGCCTCCGTCAAGGTCATAGGACGCTAGGGGCAAAATATTATCGGGAATTTCAAGTGTTGAAATTTGCAATGAGATTGCATACCTTCTATGAGATAGTTGGATCCCGATACCCGCTGCGAGTAAGAGTTACTCCTGGGAGAGTTTTACACATTGCAATTAGCCGATCGAGTAGGTGTCTAGAAAGGTGTTAACGAGGTTACGCCTCTGGGAAAACGAGGTTTACATTAATTAGGTTCGTGCGAAAGCACGGGGGACCTCCCTCAAAGTACCGACACTGGCCTGGCTGAAAGATTGGCGAACTTGTAGTGTGTAATTAATCCCGGCTAGTCTTTCCTTTTAGGGTTTGGAGGAAGATTTGATAAAAAGCAGTGGGAGCCATCCTGATTAGATAAGATAATAACCAATCTGATCTTGCACGAGCATACGCTAAAGTGTTTTCTTCTCTCTCTCTCCAGGTAGCGACCATTTCATGCCTTAATAAAGATAATAAAATGGATGTATTGACCGAACCCGCATGTTATACTGTGCTGGGGAACGTTGGTTCCGTTCTTTCCTATAAGAGTTATAGGACTGAACAGGATATAGGGGAATACCAGGATTCCCATGCCACCCGAATGAAGAAAGTACATGATGATGCATTTTCTTCGGGTGTGTTCGTTACTGAGAACTGTTTCTCCATTTGCTCTACGTCCTGGGTATTGGATACCGGGTCAGGATCCCATATATGTAATCAGTTACATGGGCTTAGGAAAGGTAGAGAACTTGGAGAAGGTGATAAAGACATAAGAGTTGGAAATGGCGCAATTGTTGCAGCTAAGACTGTCGGGGAATATCACCTTGTATTACCAACTGGTAATACATTGGTTCTGAACGAATGCTATTACATGCCGAACCTGATATGCAACATTATATCGGTTTCTTTATTAAGTAAAGAGGGATATAATTTTGTATTACAGGACAATGTTATGAACATTTTCCGTAACCAAAAGTTGGTTGGATCAGGCACGTTGTGCAATGGCATTTATGTTCTAAATCAATCAACAGTTCTGAGCATAACAAACACACACAAGAGGAAGAGTTCTGAACTCAATGAATCCTTCTTGTGGCATTGTAGACTAGGTCACATCAATGCGACACGACTAGCTAAGTTGCATAAAGATGGATATTTAAATCCGTTTGAATTTTCATCCTATGACACTTGCCAGTCATGTCTCAAAGGCAAGATGACCAAGACTCCGTTTACGGGACACGGAGAAAGAGTTACCGAACTCTTAGGACTAATACATAGTGATGTATGCGGTCCCATGTCTACACATGCCAGGGATGGTTCTTCATACTTCATTACATTCACTGACGATCTCTCTAGGTTCGGGTATGTGTTCCTGATGAAACACAAATCAGAAGCTTTTGAGAAATTTAGGGAATATAAACAAGAAGTTGAGAACCAAACCGGAAAAAGTATTAAAATCCTTCGATCTGATCGAGGAGGTGAATACTTGAGCAATGAATTCCTGGGCTTCCTAAAAGAGAATGGGATTCTCTCTCAGCTGACTCCTCCATATACACCACAGCACAACGGTGTATCAGAACGGAGGAACCGCACCCTATTAGATATGGTGCGCTCTATGATGAGCACAGCTGAGTTACCTATTTCCTTCTGGGGATATGCACTGGAGACTGCTGCATACCTACTGAATAGAGTTCCGACCAAATCAGTGCCTACCACTCCATATGAGATATGGAATGGCAAGAGACCATGTCTTAACTTTATTCAGATATGGGGTTGTCCGGCCTATGTTAAAACACAAAATCCGGACAAGCTCGAGGCAAGGTCTGTTCTATGTAAGTTTGTTGGATATCCCAAACATTCGCGAGGGTATATCTTCTACCATTCCGAGGAACAAAAAGTGTTTGTTTCTCGACATGCCACTTTCTTAGAAAAAAGTTTTCTTATGAAACAGATAAGTGGCATTGAGGTAGAACTGGAAGAGGTTCCAGCAATACAGACTACAACAGAAGATTTGGTTGAACCAGAGGATTCCGTAGTTCCCGATGAACCCCAGCCTCTCCGCCGATCTAGTAGGGTTCCTCGCCAACCTGAGAGATACTACGGTTTTCTCATTGATGGTGGCAGTGAGGATTGCATCATGGAGGATGATGACCCAACTAGCTTCGAGCAGGCCATCACTAGTGGGGACTCAGTGAAATGGCTGGATGCTATGCGGTCCGAGATGGATTCCATGTACACCAACAAAGTATGGACTTTGGAAGTTGCTCCTGAAGGGGTAAAACCCATTGGGAGCAAGTGGATCTTTAAGAAGAAACTTGGTGTAGATGGGAAAGTGGAGACTTTCAAAGCTAGACTTGTAGCAAAGGGTTTTCGTCAAAGACCAGGTGTGGACTATGACGAAACCTTTTCTCCAGTGGCTATGCTTAAATCCATCCGAATCATGCTTGCCATTGCTGCCTTTCATGACTACGAAATCTGGCAAATGGATGTTAAGACCGCCTTTCTAAATGGTGATTTAGAAGAGTGCGTGTACATGACTCAGCCAGAGGGCTTCGTAGACAGTGGGAGCAGCGGAAAGGTGTGCAAGCTGCTTAAATCCATTTATGGATTAAAGCAAGCATCGCGGAGTTGGAACATCTGCTTTGACGTCGTTATCAAAGAGTTTGATTTCGTCAAAAATCCAGATGAACCTTGTATCTACAAGAAGGTGGCAGAGAGTAAGGTTGTCTTCCTCGTATTGTACGTGGACGACATACTCTTGATAGGAAATGACATTCCTATGCTGCAATCGGTCAAGCTCTTCTTATCACAAAGATTCTCAATGAAAGATCTTGGTGATGCCTCCTGCATATTGGGGATAAGGATCTATAGAGATAGATCCAAACGGATTTTGGGATTGTCCCAATCCAGGTACATTGACACCATACTAAAGAGGTTTAGTATGGAAGAGTCCAAGCGTGGGAACTTACCCACGATCTCTGGAGTCACTCTCTCCAAAGAGATGTCTCCCAAGACTGATTTGGAGAGAGCTCGCATGCAAGGGATACCCTATGCTTCGGCGGTAGGCTCTATCATGTATGCGATGCTATGTACTAGACCCGATGTAGCATACTCACTAAGTGTAGTGAGCAGGTATCAAGCTGATCCTGGAGAGAGTCACTGGACAGCTGTGAAGAGCATTCTCAAGTACTTGCGAAGGACTAGAGATATGTTCTTGGTATATGGTAACGGAGAACTCCAAGTGGAGTCCTTTACCGATTCCAGCTTCCAGAGTGATAAGGACGACTCTAAGTCGCAGTCGGGTTTTGTCTTTACCCTTTACGGAGGGGCGGTTAGCTGGAAGAGTTCCAAGCAGGAAACCGTGGCAGACTCGACAATGGAGGCTGAATACATCGCTGCCAACGATGCTGCTAAAGAAGCTGTCTGGATCAAGAAGTTCATTTCTGAACTTGGTGTGGTTCCATCCATTGAGCATCCAATACCTTTGTATTGCGATAACAATGGAGCGGTGGCTTTGGCCAAGGAACCCAGGTCCCATCAGCGGTCCAGGCATATTCTGAGGCGGTATCACCTGATCCGGGAGATAGTTGATCGCCGGGAGATCGAGGTCAGGAGAGTTGACACGAAGAACAACACGGCGGATCCACTCACGAAGGCCATTCCCCAGATACAGTTTGAGAGACTCTTCGGGATGCTCGGTATGAGATACTACAGCAGCTGGCCCTAGTGCAAGTGGGAGATTGTTAGTTGTATGTATGCCCTAGAGGCCAGTATTGTACAGATGATGTGTATTATATTGGATGCTTGGACATATATAGAGATGACTTTCTTGCTCGACATGATAGTATGCTATCTGGTTGCCATTTATCTTAACATGTACACTAGTCTCTTTATACTGTCTTATAGTTACATGTTGGTAAAGCCCTTAGGATTTGTACTTGACTACCTAGACTATGATGCAGATCATACTAGTGGGAACATGGTAGTCCATAAGTACATCCTTCAAGGTCCCTAGTCATGGGTATCTCGAGACGGGGCATCGACATACCAGAGTAGACTAGCGTATACGCTTCTCGACCCATGTGATGGGCGATGGATGATCCCATATCCATTGGTGTTTGACATCAGAGATGGTATACGGGTGCTCAGTGGAAACTGGGTACACTGGACGGACTCGCCGAGAACTCCCAGATGGTATTATACCTCACGTCAGATGGCAGTTCTCAGGTGACACTTGTACAGGTTAGTCTGTAGACCCGAGATCGTCATAGAGTCTTGTGTGATTCCCACTGTGCTTTGATCTCCACCTTACCACGTCCATGAGGGCGTGCAAAACGGTGGTCTTTGGGTACAGTCCCGAGTCACATGGAGGCAATGAGCGATAGGAGGGGTTTCGTCTCTCCCGGTATTGGGAGTTGATGTTGCGCTGTGCTCGATTGGCCGTAACAGGTAAGTCCCTGGCCAGGGCTGATCAGAGATTTGCTGGTAAGTGTTACCAGTAGTTTCTCGACCCGTTACGAGCCTCATATCAGCACGACTTATCGGGTTATTGGGGTCTGACGTATACCACCCCTAGACTTGATATGCGACGTATCTGACGAAGAGACTTGACTGTATGGTAAGTGTTACTGGTCGGATTCGCAGGAGTGTGAGCGGGCTAGCTCGTCGATCTTCTGATCGCTCAATACCCGGGTGGCCGTTACGTTTAGCAGACCGCTTGCGGCTTGTGGGTGCTTGATATGATCATCATCTGCTACCGGCGTATTGACGAGTCTTTAGAGTCCTACACAGAGGTTTCCTGGCTCAAGCGAAACGAAATAGGAGCGCATATGAGATATGTGCAGGACCGAGAATAATGCGTGTATGTGATACGGCATTTCATTCTCGCGATATATGTTTCGATTGGTTATATTCGATATGACCTAGTTATCGAATCATTGATTCGATAAATCGATGCATTGAATACTAGTCGGTTATGTGCGACATGACCGGATCATTGAATCAAGTGTTGATTTAATGATTTAATGTATAATTATATATTTGATATATTACTTTGCATTAACTAGTATTGGTTCACTTTAAACGGATTTTTCTCACTTGGATTGCACATTGTATATGTGATATACTTTTGTGCACTTTTTGTATCATGTTTGATGATACTTGATCATTAGTTAAGTTTATAGAATTAATCCATGGTTAATTGATAATTAGGGTTTTGCATACATATTTATTTATCCATTTATTTGTTTATTTATGTGGATAAATTCAAAATGAGAATGGTGGCTATATTTGTTTCTTGTATGAAGCTTCTTGAACCCTTGACTTTAGCAACCATTCTTATCCTCTTGCTTAACCCTAACCCACTCTTTGACCATGGTTAATTCTCTACACTTAACCCTAGTTCAAGATATGATAAGTAATTGATATTAGTTTTATTTTAAAAAAAAAAAAAAGGAGAACACTTATCATAATCTTTTCTTGAGCTCATCTTCTTCTTCTTCTTCAAGCTTGCTACTCCAATGACAAGTTGAGATCTAGTGAGTTAAATCCAAATCTAAAGTGAACCCACCTCCTATTTCTTCACCCTCTACCTCTTGCCAAGTTGTTTTGGGTGTTTACTTCACAAGTTTCACAAGTTTGTGAAGTCGGAGCTTGAGTTTGTGCAACCTCGACGTAGATCGTCTTTGACACAAAGCCGACGAGCTATTCCGCTTGCTTTCCCGATGAAGCCGATGATCGAGTCAAGGATTCATGATGGACAGCGAGGACATGACGTTGCGGAGCCGTGGAGGTGGATATCCGGATCTACAAAGGTTGTATATCCGTATCCTAGTAGTTAACAGTTAACTAGTTTTCATTTTCGCCTAAACATCTAGTTAAAGATCCGTAGTCTAGGGTTTCCCGGCACTAAAAATTTTAATTTGGCATGTTCGATGCCTTGTGAGAACCCACTAGGGTGCCTAGGAACCTTTCAATTTTTACCCCAAACGGTTTATGACCTTGACTAGGTCAACAAATCATAAACCGCCAGTCAAGTTCAACCCGTCAATATTCTGGATTGCATTAAACCCACCCATACGTGCCCTTGACTAGGTCAACAAGGCCGCACGACTGTCCTAACCAATCCTATTTATGCAACAAACAAGTACCACTTAGCTACCGAACACTACGTCTTGACTAGGTCAACAAACGCAGCACGAATACTAAATAATACCCGTAGGAAATGACGGAGGGCTACGGATGGTTTTTGGCGAAAAACCTTTAACGTAATGAACTTGATATCGTTGAAGGAACTGCATAGCTTTTTATAAAAATATAGTGGCGAAAATCTTTGCTAAAGAGGTCACTCCCGGTGAAGGGATCTCGGCTCTTTCCCCGTAGAATGAGGTGCAGGATATTCCAACTGAATACCACGATGCAAAGCAAAAGGCAATCAGCTATAGTGAAGTTATTACCCTGACGCAAACTTCTGTCCAAGGGGTCACTCCCGGTGAAGGGATCTCGGCCCTTGCCTCGTCGACTGAGGTGCTGGATATTCATAACCGAATACCACTGTGCAAAACAAAAGAGAACGTCCTTGCAATAACAGCTTTTTGAAAAATGTTCCAACAACATCAGAATAGGTTTGTTTAGCTTGCATTGATCCGAATCAACCCAGTCCCATCAATTGATCACACCACAAAAGAACGAAAATAATGATTTACGTATATGCCATCTGCATTCGCCACTGGGTCCCGTCATCACCCGTTAGGTTACTTAACTAACGACAGAGCGGGGACTGGACTAGCGCGGGTGTAAAACATATACAACATCTACTAGTATATATATTAATATATAATATTCGCTCAAGGCGTGATAAAATGCAACATCACAGAAATGTAATAAGTATCACAGAACAATACAGATAATCTGAGATCCCCAAGTTTTATAGAGCCGCTACTGAAACCCGACGTTCCCCTGGTCGTGAGGATAGCCTGTGCAATGAAATCCTAGACCCCTACGGGTGCGGCAAGTTACCCGCCAAAACCTGAAGCGAGGCAGCCCCCTTCAACAACGTGAATGGACCACCCAACACTTCACGGAATCCGGTAACTTGAGCACCCCTCCTTGGGTCAACCTGTACCCCATACGAGTGCGGCGAATAGCCCGCCAATTCTAAAGTAAAGCCCCCTCCGTCTCAACGCCATGAGATGCGGGCCCGTTGCCATCTAGAACCCGGCTACCCGTGCACCGCTCCGTGGGGTAATCCTAGTACAGAAAGTAAAATATACAACGGGTACATCGACCTCAGCCCGGTCGTTCCCCAAAATAATAATATACAAACAGGCAGTGACGGCAGTCCACATGTCGGACGCTCGCCCCGCAATACCAAATGTACAAATACAACCAAACTGTACTACCATTGCATCCAGGCTATCCATCACGACAATTCCGCAACATCACAGCACAGCACAGAATATCAACGTGAATGTCACGTTCGCTTCACGTTCGCAAATCCGTCTAAAAGAGCTATAGCAGTTAGACAGGATTTACAGATCAAGTGACATTCACGGTCGCAGATATAATGTAAATACTGTGAACTAACATGTTTAAAATTTTCGATCGACAAAATTTCCCGAAGTGGGCCCCAAGCACAATACCCAGAACTCAAATAAATCTGGGCCCAAAATAAAATTACCAGAAACCCCTTTTCCAAGTCAGAGACCTACTGAAGAAATTTGGTGCACTGTGGCTACACTACGGTCGCGGATCCGCGACCAAAACGTGGGTACGGCCGCGGATCCGCCGTGCTAAAATCAGCCTACCAAATTTTCTCAGATTTCTTAAAAAACCCTGCCTGATTTTCTGCAATACACCAAATAATTTTTTGATCACAGAAAAATTTCGACAGAAACTGTGACTTGAAAATGCGGTTTTTAGAAAATTCGTTCGATCGAACTTGTAAATACGTTAGAGCAAGCTAGTAAAGGTTAATGGCATGGCTCTGATACCATGTAATACTACGGTAGCGCCTCGGCCGTCTTTGCGAGGGCAAAATGCGGAAACGAAAATTTTTCTTAACTTGAAAACCGGCGCTATCGTATGCTTAAAACCCGGATCGAACCATTAACCTACTACTAGCAAACTAGAGAGAGGGTTGGAAAGCTATACCGAGCGATCCGTGTCCTTCGGTCTTCGGCCACCATCCCAAGCACCTCGCAGCATCTCCGGTCTCGATCTCCTCGTCGGAAAGGGCACCACATCATCAAGTCTTTTTACGGCCCGCTTCATCCGAAGCAACTCGGGCACGAAGTGTGCTAGCCGATATGTCCAAGGTGTTGTAGAGAATGTTTGTCATCACTTTGTCTCTTGCATCCATTGCTTGGATGGAGGTTGAAGGTATTGCCATTAATGGAGATTAGGAGCTACAGGAAGAAGAAGAAGAAGAAGAAGAAGAGAAGGCTTTCTTTCTTTTTCTTTTGTTTTCTTGTGATAGAATGAGAGTGAGAGAGAGTGAAAAAAATATGAGACCAAGCTCACTCAAGGCAGCCCCTCTCTCTCCTCTCATCATATCAACACTAATCAAAAATCAAATGTGACATATTTGCTAAAAAAGAGACCATGAGTCATGATACATGTCTATGTCACATTAAATGCATTCCATGATGAATTCTAGCTCATTATTTCCATATGCAAACATTAATCCAAATGTTTGCCACAACAAAAAGATACAGCAACATCTAAAGTAAACTCGTGACGGATCACAAGGATACCCTTCACCTGTATATACATACCTGCATCCGCATTCCGACTGAATGCGAATGCGATGAGACTAATGTAATCCAACAAATTTAATACTAGGATCCGGCTTAAACCAAAGTCCACTAGTATGATCCGTCCGATCATGATCCGTGCAATACCGCACGTATAAGATCAAACCCTGCCATATATCATACGGCCTCTACAGCGTTTCGCCTGAAACTTGAGAAACTGTATGTGGGGGACTCTAAAGACTCGTCAATACTTTGGCTGTGGATTTAACCACTTAGCACGTCAGAGGTATTAGCCGTACGTAACGGGCTACCAAGTATTGACCAAAAGGGTGGTCGATGAGCGAACTCATCCTGACACCCTACTGAGCCTGTCAGTGACAATATCTGTACAGTCCGGTCCGTTCGTCTATGAGCATCGCATGGCGGGCCTAGGGGGTTGGTAAAAGTCAGACACCCAAAAGTGGTACAAGTCGTGTCGGAGTATAGCCCAGAACACCCTGAGATACTACCGGAATACCTACCAGTAAATCTCCTGCCTCGGCCGAGGGCTTTGTGTAATGGCTCTCCTAGACACAGCGCGACCTCACCCCCAATACCGGGAGAGACGAATCACCTGCCGATCCGCTCACTTCCCTCCATATGGCTCGGGACAGTACCCAACTAAAACCTGTTTGCACGACTCCTTTGAGCCGTGGTAGGGTAGAAATCAAAGTACAGTGGGAACTCACACGAGACAAATGAAGATCTCAGGTCGATGAACTAACCTGTACACATGTCACCTGGGAACTGCTATCTGACGCTAGGTATAATACCAACTAGCATGTTCCCAGCGAGTCCTGTCCGGTGTACTCATAACCCAATGAGCACCTGTATACATCTTAGGTGAACCAACTGACACCAATGGCTTGTGAGACCGGCCACCGCCCCTCGTCGGGGTCTCGACTGTATACACTAGTCTACTAATGGAGTATCGATGCCCAGTCTCGAAACTCCCACGACTAGGGACCTTTTAAGGATGTGCTTATAGACCCCAGCTCCCACGTATATGATCGCCATCATACTGCTGGTCGTCAAGCAAGAATCCTAAGGGCTCTATCAATGTGTAATAGCGACCTATAAGGTGACCTAAAGCAGTACACGATGATAAAGGTAAACCAGATAGCATACTATCATCTTGAATAAGATTGTCCTACCGGTATAGATCCTCCCTCAATCATTGCAATCACGTGCATGTGATCCAATAATTGACTCTGAGGGCACTATATCTAACAGAAGTAAACTAGTATGGTTTCCTAGTTGCGGACCCTAGTATAGGTTTACACCCACACGCACTCACATGCTTATGTATTATATATACATATACCTAGATGATGAAGATAGTGGATGATATTTGGAGATGAGTCGATGAGATTGGGCATAATGCCATGAGATCGGTGATATGATGTGGTTCGTATTTGAGACACGACACGAGATTTTAGTGGGCCTTTGGACGTGTGTTTCACACACGCATTTATAGTTTTTATAGTTGGTATCGACTTGTACCAGACATAGATCATTACCCCAGATCATGAGATATGATGATAAGGATACCAGATAATTGATGAGATGAATGTGATATTGACCCGTACCCAGCTTTTAGGATGACGTACGATGATTTGCCGTACGAGCTTTATATTGATGATAGATCCGCACTCATGACTCGAGAACGTCATATGATATACTGTATCGTACGTGATACTATTGAGGCGGGATCACCGACTATTATATATATATATATATATATCGACTCAGATTTAGGTGGTTTCCATACCCCTCCTTATTAGCGTGTTAGCTAGATCTGTAGTTGCTTAGTAGATGTTAGACTAGGCCGATGTCATACCTATTTCTAAAATAACAAATTGGGAGTGTTTCAAGGATAGGCATAGGGATACTACGGATATTTTCAAAAAACGCATCTTTTCTTAAAAACACCGTAGCCCTTATTTTACTGAAAAAACCCGATTCGTCTTATTTCAAAAGACAAACTGTATGACATTTTTATATTGATGCAGATGCGTCACTATTGCGTTTATTAGTCGATTTCTGCATATTCTTATTATTCGCATCGCATTGCATGTGCAAATGGTTATTGTTATAGTAAAATCATGCTGTTAGGACACCAGCACCATTATCGATGATGCATATGTTCCACGTACACCTGCTTGCCGGCTCACACACTTCATCATAGATAATTGCCATGTCACTACACGGTAGTACTGTTGCATTCAGGATATGACCCTTGCGTGGCATACTCGTGTACTTACATATTGTACACTCATACTTGTGCACACATCTATTGTACATTCATACTTGTGTACATACCTATTGTACACCCATACTTACATACATAAGTAATTGCACATACGTAGATGATTCTGGCTTGATTAGAGATTTGGGAACCGCAAGATACTCTTTAAAACCGATTCATTTTAAAAGAGCGGTTTTCCCTCAATATGTGCATATTACTATTCCATTTTGCATGATATACCAATATGCTTACATTTCTTTAACATGTCGTATACATCATGCTTTTTGATTATACGCATTGAGATATGTTGTTTCCATTATATTTCTGGATTTGGGAACCGTGGGTATTTCAAAAGAGAGTATGTAACTGTTTTAAAAACTCTGTTACCCTTGATATGATATTTCAGTGCGTCCACCATGTGTTTTCTTGGTTCTGAGAGCAACATGTGAACCCGATCCGAGGAGGCGGATGAGGCCGATTGCGGGTACATGGTGGACCCGGTATGGTACCCCGGGGCAAGAACGGATCGCTGTGTAGTAGACGGTGAGCCTGGCAGAGGGACTACTACCTACCGGTGATAGTATTTGGACTCGGCGGATATCCGGAGGATACCGACCGTAGTCGAGAGATGATATGGGCCGATCTGGACTGACGGAGCCCGTAGGCCGATCCGGACTGACGGAGCCCGATATATGAGGATTTACGTACCGATGCTAGGCACAGGTTTCATGATGTTTTCGAGTGTCGATGCTTGACACTCAGGTTCCATGATTTTGATATGTCGTGAGCGACACATGTTGATTTACATTTTCATACTTCCATGCATATGTTTATGATATTTACATGCATGATACTTATTGTCATTGGGTGACACGTGGACGATTTCCACATATATATATATTGACATTGATGACATTGATCAAATAGTTGGATGATATCCGCATATTCATAAACTTCATGATATAGTCGACATTGATCATACCTCATATTTCTGATATGTTATTACCTGAGGCACTGGCATAAGCACTTGGCACTACACTCATGTATAGATGTTGCATTGCCACCTTATCATGCTTCAGACTTATTCATTTGAGGTTTATATATTTATCTGATCGTATTGACCTAAGATGAGTCATACATACGATTTCTGCTCTGTGATGTTTTCTATTCACGAGTTGGCAACTCACCCCTGTTGTGTTACAGTTTCTTGCAGGTTTTGCCATACAGGTTCCATTGCGGTTTTCTGGCACACTGACTTGCTTTGGTAGGTGGATTCTTTTGCATCAGAACCACCATTGTATATGTATTATTCAGTTGTATCTAGAAATTCCATCAACCAAACTTGTATATTGTTTCAGACTTAGAAAACCAGTTGTGTATTATTTCGACCTTAGAGTCGCGCGTTGTAGTATTATGGTTTTCATGCTAATTTTGAGTTTCCTTGTGAGTTTTGATCCTCGCCCTTGCGTTGTATATTATATTGCTTGCATGGTTGTGACCGTCGATTGACGAAGAGCTAGCTCCTGCTTGGGGAGGCCGTTTATCATTTCATATATATTATTCTTGTTGTACCCCGTTTGGGGCCAGTATTTACAAAAGAAACTCTGCCGAAATTTTCAGAAAAGACTATAGATTTTAAAAATGCACATTCGGCTTACTTATTTAAAAACTTTGTTTTTAAAACATGTTTTCTTGCCTTCTTAAAAATAGTTTTCTTTATTTACTCCTCAAAAATGGGTTTAGATTTCTGGGCTTTTGGCTTACTTGAATTAGATGGGGTCCTATAGGCTTCATATGATTCAAGTGCCAGTTACGTGCCATTTCGGGTCGTGACAAAGTTAGTATCAGAGCGCTGGTTAACCTTGGTTCGAGCCTAAGTTTGACTATGCGGAGCCTAGGGCGTTTATATATATACGGAACTTAGGCTTGAAGTTACGGAATTTAGACTTAGTCGAGAGGGTATTATACCCAAACTTTCGTCGCGTAGAATGACCCTTGGTTGATGGAGTAGGTAGCTTGAGTAGAGTGACGTACCATACGTATGTTCCACAGCATACTTACGATACGCTACTCCGCTTAAGAAACCTTAGGATGTACATTTCCTTGCACAATATTATATTCATTCCTATGATCTATCCTCATCAATATTGGTTATGGTTTTGCTGCCACGATTACATGTGCAGAGAGAGCTACGGCTAGAGTTGCGGTCAGCTCGAGCTCTTCACGGACGAGGAATGACCAGGGCGTGATTCCAGAGACATACGATTGCGTAGAGAGGCGTCGTTTTAGTGTGTTTTCGCGCCATGAGCGTTTGACAGATCGCTTTTACGAGATTTCTCGGACGTGCAGATCAGCACCAGAGGATCAGGCTACCGCTAGAGGCCAGCCAGAATGTGAAGACCACTGATATATCGCTTATTCATGATGATTGAGGCGCTGTTCAGCGTACAGACGAATGAGCCAGTTGCTGCTGCAAATGACGAGATATCGCCCAGATGATGGAGCTACCGCAGCTTGAGTATATACTCAGAGATATGATAGAAGGTCGCTAGTCACCCGAGGATGAATGACTAGGACATGTGGTTTGTTCGCTTACCCCGATGCGAGGTCATCAGATATATTGATTCCAGCTAGAGACGACTTCACGCAGATTCGTTGAGAGTCGATAGAGACGATCGAATGTCAGGAACCCGATTCCAAGTTTAAACTATTCGGAAGACAATGCAAGTAATGCTATGGACCCTCTAAAAGAATGAAACCCTAACTCGACGTAATGACCATGGAACGCCTCCGAACCCTAGGGCTTGCGGCAGTTTAGCGGTGCCATTTGTGAGGCTTGGGTTTGCCCTTCTACAGTTGGTCCACAGGTGCTGTGGTATGTACCGGAATACTATTAAACTGTACTCAAGATGTTGATCTCTTGGGGGATTATGAGGTTCTGACAAATTGATCGGATGGTTGGACATCATTCGGATATCATGTGATAGGACACATTGCTGTAGGGTTACTAGGCACTATCACAAGGGTCTATAAGGCATCAACCATGCCCGATTTAAATTTTAGACGTGCCGAACAACCCTAACCAAGATCTTAGACTAGAGATTATGCGAAACAAAGTAAGTAAACAACTTTACTTCTAAGAGTTTGGGATTACAACCTTTGTAGTCCGTTCCTTCACTTCTAAAGCTCCGTGTTGAGTTCCTTTCGCTGTGATCATCGAGTACCCGGACTCAAGAGAGGCTCCATGAAGAGAAAGATGCAAGCTTGCTTCCGATCTTCAATAACAAATATGATCTACCGTGAAAAAACTCAAGCCCAAGCTCTTGCTTTGCTAATCAAGTATTAGCAAAGCAAACACCCTAATCTAAGTGGCTAGAATAGATGAGGATGATGAAGTAGGAATTTAGCTCTCATTTATTTTCTATTTCTCACTCATTTTCATCACAACTCAAAAATCTAGAAAGCTTTATCAAAAGGAAGAAGAAGATGAAAACCATTTGTGATGAATAATGAAATCTAGTAAGGTTAGAAATGCAACCATGGGTTAAGTATGATAACTTAACCCATGTAGAGACTTAACCATGGTAAAGGGTTGGGTTGGGTTAACAAATATCAACTAAAATATGTTTAGAAAATATCTTTAATTAAAAACAAAAGCAAATCTTCTGGAAGCTTCTAGAAAAGATTAATCCAAATCAAACCCTAATCATGTTTAATTTCCACTAATCATGTTGCATTTATAACCATAACATGTTATAATATTATATATCACATATACAATATTTATTGTAACAAAATAAAATAATACAATTAACATATATCGCATATATATATCAATGTATTACCCAAGTGAGAAAAAGAATCTTTAAGTGAGCTTATACTAGTTAATGTAATTTAATATATCAAATATATAATTATACGTTAAATTACCGAATCAACACTTGATCCAATAATCCGGCTATTTCGTAAATAACCGACTAATATAATCTGTATCTGTTCATCGAATCAACACTTGATCCGATGACCCGGCTATATCACATATACCCGGCCGATATCTCATATCGCGAGAATCTAATACGGTATCACATACACATATTGTTCTCGGTCCCGCACATATCACATATGTGCTCCTACTCCGTTTTTCCTGAGCCAGGAAACCTCTGTGTAGGACTCTAAAGAATCGTCAATACACCGGCAGTAGGTGATGATCATATCAAACACCTACAAGCTGCAAGTGGTCAGCTAAGAGTAAAAGCCACCCAGGTATTGAGCGATCAGAAGATCAACAAGCAAGACTGTACATTGTCTTACGAATCCAATCAGTAACACTCCCGTACAGTCCGGTCTCTTTGTCAGATATGTCGCATATCTCGTCTAGGGTGGTAAACGTCAGACCCCATTAGCTTGATAAGTCGTGTCGATATGAGGTTCATAACAGTTCGAGAAACTACCAATAACACATACCAGTAAATCTCAGCAACCCTGGCCAGGGATTTCCAGTTATAGCCAATCGAACACAGCGCAACATCAACTCCCTATACCGGGAGAGACGAAACCCCTCCTATCGCTCATTGCCTCCATGTGATTCGGGACTGTACCCAAAAGCCACCGTTTTGCATGCCCTCTTGGACATGGTATGATGGAAATCAATGCACAGTGGGAATCACACAAGACACTATGACGATCTCGGGTCTACAGACTAACCTGTACCAGTGTCACCAGAGAACTGCCATCTGACGTGAGCTATAACACCATCTGGGAGTTCTCTGCGAGTCCGTCCAGTGTACCCAGTCTCCACTGAGCACCCGTATACCTTCTCTGATGTCAAACACCAATGGATATGAGATCAACCATCGCCCATCATATAGGTCAAGGAGCGCATACGCTAGTCTACTCTGGAGTATCGATGCCCTGTCTCGGTACTCCTACGACTAGGAACATTTGAAGGATGTACTTGGTGACTACATTGTCCCCAATAGAATGATCTTCATCATAGTCCTGGTAGTCAAGTACTCATCCTAAGGTCTTTATCAACATGTGACATACAGACAATCAGAGCACATGTTAAAATAAAGAGTAACCAGATAGCATACAATCATGTCGAGTAAGAAAGTCCTCCCTATATATGTCCAAGCATCCACTACAATATACAACATATGTACAGTAATGGCCTCTAGGGCATACATATAAGTAACAATCTCCCACTTGCACTAGGGCCATCTGTTGTGGTATCGCATACCCAACAATTAGCTGTGGTCGAAGTATCTCATACTCAACCATCCCATAAAAGTCTCTACTGGGAATTCGGCCTTTGTGAGTGGATCCACGCTGTTGTACTCTGTGTCTACTCTCCTGACCTCGATCTACCTGGAGATCAACCATCTCCATGATCAGGTGAAACTGCCTAAGAATATGTCTGGATCTCTGATGGGACGGGGGTTCCTTGGCATAAGCCATAACTCCATTGTCACACAATGGCAGGAACGAAGTTCATCTCATGAACTAAAATATATCCAGACTGCCTCGTTGGTAGCATCCTTGGTAACGATGTATCTTGCCTTTAATCGTCTAGTAAGTCTCGGTATCTAGCTTGGAACTCTTCCAACATACCGTCCTTCCATTGAGGGTAAAGACAATGCCTGTGACTGACATTCAGTCGTCCTTATCACCCTGGAACCTTTCAAGTGATTCTTCCCAGGATCGATTGATACCATCTCACTATAACTAGTGAGATTCCTAACATCCAATTAGATTTATCTCATAGATCCATAACTTAGGATTTAGGAGGTATCACCTTGATCCTATATGGAGAATCTTTATGATAAGAGGAGATTGACCGAGCGTAGCATAGGAAACTCCTTCCCTATCTAGAGTATGTCATCCATGTACTCTATGAGGATCACCACCATACTTTCTACTACCTTTTTGTATATACAAGGTTCATCTACCATTTTGATGAAGTCAAACTCTTTGACTACCATATCAAAACAAACGTTCCAACTCCGCGATGCTGATTTATCACATAAAACAACTTGCACACGTTTCCGCTACTCCCACTGTCTACGAAGCCCTCTGGCTGTGTACTTATAGACGCTCTCTTCCAAATCATCATTCAGAACAGCAGTCATGACACCCAACCGCCAGATATCGTAGTCATGGTATGTAGCATTGGCAAGTTGGATCTGGATGGACTTAAGCATAGCTTTGAAAGTCTCAACTTTTCCATGTACACCAAGTAATCTTCTCAAGATATACTTGCTCCTGATGGGTATTTAACCCTTCAGATAAAGAAACCAAAGTCCATACTTTGTTGGTGTATAAGGATTCCATTTCAGATAGCTAAGCATCCAGCCATTCTTACAGAGTCCCCACTCCTGATGGCATGCTCGAAACTAGTTGGGTCATCATCTCATAATGCAATCCTCGCTCCCACTGTGATCGAGAAACCGAAGTATCTCTCAGGTGGATGAGGAACCCTACCAGATCGGCGGAGAGGGTGAGGTTCGTTGGAAACTATTGAATCCTCCGGTTCTACCAAATCATCAGCTGCAGTTTGTATAGCTGGAACTCTTTCCAGTTCTACCTCATGACCACTAATTTCTACACAAGAAATTCCCTTTCACAATGGTGGCATGCTGAGAAACAAAAACACCTTTTGTTCCCCAGTTTGGTAGAAGATATTCCCTTGTGAATGCTTGGGATATCCAAAAAACTTCCGCAGAACTGACGTTTGCCTCAAGCTTGTCCGTATTTTGCTTTTAAACATAGGCCGAACAACCCTAAATCTTAACATCTTTAAGAGATGGGCTCTTCCCATACCATATCACATATGGAGTGGTAGGCTTCTGATTTGGTTTGAACCCTATTAAATAGGTATGCAACTTGATTTGTCTCAAAAATATAAGTTAACCGTAATCAGAAACGGCGTCGCTTTGCAGCTAGCTGGTGAGTACGGGTCGATCCACAGAGATGGGTAATTTCCTTTATGTGTTTTTACGAGTTGATTCCAAATGTTGTTTTGGTTGGTTTATTAAATCTATAAAAACCTGGATCTATCAATAAACTAACTTAATCTAAATTAAAGTCTTGCTAGGGTTAGGCTTAGGGGAAGTTTGGAGATTAAAGTTTTCCTCACCGCTTTCAATGCCTTATTTTAGATCTATTAGATATTGTGGTAATTATCAATAAAGTGGATAAGAATCTTTTGGGAAGATGTTTCTTCCTCTAGATTCTTGTCCTTCCTTTATCGATAATTACCCTAACCTCCATGGAAAACGCGCGCAACCGGCCCTTTATACTATGGTGTCACTGTTACCTCGAGGGGTAGGATGCCATAGGGAGCGGTTGTGCGCGTATGCATGGAGTTCTAATTCTTAGGTGTGAATGGCATGAAAGGGGTGAGAGATCTCATCTCTCAAACCTTTCCCTAAGGCTAACCCTAACAAACGAGGAGATTACTCGCTCATTAGGGGATTAATAAACATTCTAAATTAAAAGAGAATTAAAACAAGCTGTGAAAAATAACTTACTAATTGTATTGATGGCTCCCTCCAAGCAAGAAAAACAGAACAGATCTGAATTTTTTATTGAAAAGAGGCATGAGTTTTACAGATCTGAAATTACAATTTATAGGAAAACATGAAAACTAGGGTTACAGACTCTCACACATGTGAAATTACAGATTTGCCCACGGAAAATCCCAACACCCGCACCGACGCACCGACAGAAGAAAAATCCACCGACGTGCGCACTTAATAGCCGCGGAACCGCGGCAATGATGGGCCTTGGGCCGCGGTTCCGCGGCCCTTTGGTGAGCTCAGCTCACCAAATTTTCTGGTCTTCATGCTGGGTATTTGGGCTTGTTTATTCTTCACTATTTTTCTCTGTTTGGCTTCTTGGTCTTTTCCAGATCTTCAGTGAAAACTTGTAAGGATCTTTTGACCGTTCACTTTGACATTTCGGACTGCATTGCCTTATACAATTGTAAATTGTTCTTCGTGACTAGGATCCGTCTACTTGTTGGTCAAAAGTCTCTCTTTCGTATCATCTTCTGTCTTTTCTCACTGTCTTCGCTCCAAGAGCCTGTATCCTGTAATATGCAACAAACGTGCATCAAGAGTACCTGTTTATTTATAAAACGGATAAGAATAGGGGAATGAAAAATACAGTATTATGGTCTGAACAAATACCCCCAAACTTATCTTTTGCTCGTCCTCGAGCAAACTTATTTTTTTATTCACTAAAATCCTAACCACACTTTCGCTGGGAAACGCGATTGCACTGAGCTCGTGCAACAAGCCGTTGAACCTCTAGGTGTCCCTAGTAGGAGGAGTGTTGTCTCCTGAGGGTTTTCAGCGGATTACACCCACTAAATCCTATCAATTCGGCCCATTGACTTTTGTTCTCCAATTAGGTTTTCTAACTAAGAATTCTATTATCTTTTGACTTACAAATTATCCACCCACATTCTTCACACTTCCTAATCATCTAACTTAAGATTATATATGTTATGTAGACCTACTTAGCTTTCAGCATTTTCTAAGTTTTCCTTCTAGGGTTACATCTCCACTCAGGAATTTCTATCAAGCCCACTAAAGATACAAGTTCTATTCTTCATTCCTTTCTCTCATCTAAACTCTAATCACATATCCCCACGTGTGTGTAATTATCACCCCTACACTTGGAAATTCAAATCAAGCAATCGTACTCTCGTCCATTGTCCAAAGCACTTATTAATTAGTGAATTTTTAACTGAAATTTGCTTACACATCCTTCATGCGACCGTTAATACTTCTTGAGATACCAACAACCGATTACAAGATGTGTTAGCACTTTAAGGCGTACTTCCTAGTTTTGCAACACCCAAGGCTTTAGCAGTGACTTCCAAACCAGTTGGTCTAAGGCACTAGGTGATGAAGCACCCTCGCTAAACATTTTTCTATTTTTGCAGCCTTAAGTAATCACAAAAACCAGTGTCCATTTTTTTATTCTTTATTCATTTTTTTTCTTTTATTTTCATTGTACTAAGGACTTTAGACAAGAGCATTTCAAGGTCTCTTCTACTATTCCAAGTTTCAAGGTGCGTGATTGTACAATTTGTAGGGTATATGTTTTCAGAATCTAGACTTAAGCTAGGAACTATTTTTCAAACTTATACTCTAATAAGAACATCAATACTCTTCCCTCATTTTTACTTAGCCCGAGAAGTGAACCCAAAATTTGCCTATTTCTAAATAAACTACAAGGCATATACTCTCTACCGTTAAACTTTAAGGAATGTTGTTTTTAGGGTTTTTAATTTACTAAGTCTAAGATCTAGTTGCTCCTAGCCAGTTAACCTATTTGTCAAACTCTAGTCAAATAAGCCAAAATTGAATACATTAATTTTTATAATTTTTGAAAATTTTCAAATTTTTATGGTTTTTCAAATAAATATGCAAATGCAAAAAAAATATACAAATGAATGCGAAGGAAGAAGACGTACCGAGCATACCCCCAAACTTGAACTTGACAGTGTCCTCACTGTCATGCTAAACCAAGAGGGTCAAAATACCGGCACTTCCCTGTTTATTTATTTATAATAATATTTTTTTTATTATTGTTAAGGAAAACAAAAATATATACAGAAAGGCCCTCCCCCAAACTTCATTTAAACTATGTTAGACATTACTGCCAAACCTTGCATAGACCAAACGTTAACACCAACCAGTTGAAAAATTTATCAGTAAAGAGTATCAGTTGGTGGAAGAATAAGTCGTAGCGATCCATAAAGAATTGGGGAAGATAGAAGTGGTGGTATGGAAGGTATGGAAGTGAATAGACAGGAGGTGGTGATGAATCAAAACGAGAATGCGAATGATCAGCAATCAGTGGAATGTTGGCATTCTCGTAGCTTATTAAAAGAAATGGGGGTGGTTCAACTTCTAAAGGAGGAGGTTGACTAACCACAATACCCCCAAAATGTTCCTGTGGGTCCTCTATTAACTTGGCATCATCCATCAATTTCATATGATATTCAATTATAAGGGAACTGATCTCCTCGATGTCCGCCATAGTCCAACCGAAAACTTGCCGCCTATCTTGTAAGACTTTTAAAATAGCGTTCTCTTGCTCGAAGGCTAGAGAGGCTGATATTATAATGGGAAAAGTCTCATTCTCACCTATGCAAGCATATTTAAGGTGAGGCGGTAAGGATATGAGTTCGAGTTTCGGAGGCGAAAGAATTATTGCGGAATCTACCTCGAACTCAAAGGTCTCCAACACAGGTTCGAAATCACTGCAAACAACCGATTTGGATGGTTCGACTAACTCATCAAAAAATTCAAAAGACTCATATTCAGGCTGTGAGTCGTCATCATCCGAAAAAGTGAAAGATTCATAATCCATATCGGTTGTGTCAACGGTGGTAGGCACAAGGAGAGACGCACTAGTGGCGTCAAAACTGTTTTCATCAAACAAGAATCTTTCAAGCTCGCAGTCCTCCTGCGTGATTTCGTGAACAGAGCAAACTTCTCATGTTCTAGTTTTAGGCACGGGGGGCAGACTTCCTATCTTATAAATATTGAACTCACTGGACATCTTCCCAAAGGATAGAGTCATGGAGCCATTGCGACAGTTTATTACAGCATTGGAAGTGGCCAAAAATGGTCGACCGAGGATCACCAGAATTTGGTTCCGTGGGTTAGCAACAGGTTGTGTATCCATAACAATAAAATCAACGGGGAATATGAACTCCCCAACTTTGATCAACACATCCTCTAGCTCACCCCTTGGATTGGTGATTGATCGATCAGCCATTTGGAGAGTACAACGAGTGCGTTTCAACTCTCCAACCCCTAATTGTTCGTACACGGAGTAGGAAAGCAGGTTAACACTAGACCCAAGATCTAAAAGTGCTCGATTAATTTTCTTATCCCCAATTGTGATTGAAATCGTAGGACAGCCGGGGTCCTTTCGTTTTTGGGGTAAGGTTTGATGGTGGTTAATAGCATTGCTCACTGCACTAGCCACTAGCACTTTCTTGGGTACTTGAGATGTCTTTCTCTTCGAAGTGCATAAGCCCTTTAAGATTTTCGCGTATGAAGGGACTTGTTGGATAGCATCCAAGAGAGGTATATTTATGCTAACCTGCTTAAATAATTCCACAATCTTCTCCACTTGTGCAGTTGGTTTATTGGGACTCAACCTGTTTGGAAATGGAGCATTTTGAAAATTTGTTGAGTCAAATGTCTGTGGAGTAGAATGTGGAGTAGGAACGGATCCCAGTGTGGATGTGTTCGTGTTGTGAGAAATGGGTCTGTTAGAGTTAGAAGAAGTAGAGCCGTGTGAAGGGTGGAGAATAGGCTCTAAAGAAAAAGGTGAAGAAGAAAGTGAAGAAAATGAAGAAGGGGAAGATGACGATGGAGAAGAAGAAGAAGAAGAAGAAGAAGGAGAACCACCGGCGGGGATGTCATCACTAATACCCACATTATTTTGCAACTCTCTTCCGGATCTCAATGTGGTCACCGCATTTACATTGTGATTGTGATATGCGTTTTGTGTGTGACTGGGATTTGGCATTGGTTGAGACGGAAGCTTTCCCTTTTCTCTCTCTCAACGCAGCAGTTAATTGTGCAATTTATGCCTCAATAGATATGATACTTTGATCGTGTGAAGCATTGTTATGTATCAAAGATTGAACATAATTTTCGAATCTTGCTGCGGATTCTGTAGATTGCTTGAGAAATGCATCTAGACTTTTTTCTAGCGAGATAACCTTATCATCATTTGGTTGAACCAGATTGTTCGTTTGATTTGTATAAGGTTGTTGTTGGAAAGGTTGCTGGTTTTGAGTTTGTGAAGGTGCTTGTTGTTGTTGTGGAGGAGGAGGTCTTTGAAAATTGTTATTTCCTTGGAATTGTTGATTTTGGTTCCAAGCAAAATTTGGGTGACTCCTCCACCCCGGATTGTATGTCGAAGAGTACGGATTATTTCTTTGTCGTTGCTGAAAGGCAGCATTGACTTGATCTTGTCCTTGAATAGGTGCATTATAAGGACACTCTTCGGTTAGATGCGATGGATTCGAACAACAAACACAAACAGTTCGTGTGGGTAAAGCAGGGGCAGGAGAAGACGATGAGATTTTGGTCTCAATGGCTTCTAGCTTTTTCATAAGTGCGGGCATCTCGGCCTTCATAGCAATCGACATATCTACTTGATGTATGCTTGCCCTAGATTGACCAATAGAAGAAGATGATGTGGTCTTGGTACTCTCCCACTGAATTGTTTGCTCACTAAGATCCTCAAGAAACTGCCACGCTTCGTCGCTAGACTTGGAGAGAAAAAGACCTTGACATATGGTTTCTAGCAACTGCTTCGTTGCCGAGTTCAATCCCTCGTATAATGTTTGGAAAAGTTGCCAACTTTCGATCCCATGATGAGGGCATTGAACAAGTAGGTCTTTAAATCTCTCGAAGCACTTCCAAAATGGTTCGGAAGGAAGCTGTGAAAATTGTATTATCTCGTTACGGATTCTAGCAGTTTTGTGATGAGGATAGAACTTTTTCAGAAAAGCTCTCACAAACTCGTCCCAATTTCTAATGGAATGTGATGCGGTGCTGTATAGCCACTTCTCGGCTAAGTCACATAAGGTAAAAGGAATGACCCTTAGCCTTATAGCGTCATCACTTAATTGGGTCGTTTTCATCATAGCGCACACATTTTAGAATTTATTGATAAAGATATATGCATCTTCTGATTCCAAACCATGAAATTTTGGCAGCATATTGATGAAATGTGGTTTTATTTCAAAGTTGTCCCCATTTGCCGGTGGGGGTGAAAGACATGTAGGTAAAGAAGTGCGGACGGGGTAGAAGAGATCCTGGAGCGCAACTCGTGCGGGCGCTACAACAGGTGGAAGATTCGGGTTATTCGCACCTAACGGAGGTGGAATCATTCCCGTCGGTAAGGTATCATTGGGGTCGTGTCCCAACATACCTTCGAAAGAAGAATTTGAAGGTGGAGGTAAGGAAATGGAGGGAATTTCGACTTCGGTGTCGAAAGGTTCGTTGGTCGGTACCAACGAAATACGGACTAATCGGGCGTTAGTATCCCTAGTCCAAAGTGACATACACTAAAGGGGTAGTGTAGTCAGAAAAAAGAAAGACAGAATGTGGAGGTAAGATAACGTCTATGAGAAGAAGTGGTGGAAGTGAGGTGCAAGTTTTCTTAGCGACAAGTTGCAAGTTTGAAAAGATTTTTCTTTTTTTTTATGTGAGAGTTTTGCAAAAAGGTTTTTGAAAAGGGACTCGTGACACAAATGTATCAACCACACATGTACAATCAGGCCTAGATCTAGGGTCACCTAGGTCTGCTAGACAGCTCCTAACTAGGGCTAGAAATAGGACCTCAAACCGCCTCTTCAACGACAAGTACGGCCAGGTAAGTGGGAAGGAACCACAATAGTGGGCCTAATTAATAACCACTAGCCTAGACACCGCAAAGTCAGTTAGGATAAACGGTCGATGCCTATACTAGTCCTTTTCCTATTGAGCTCGATCTCCTTAGGTCTGAGTCTAGTATTTTTTAATTAATTGTGGTCAATGCAAATGCTTTAGGTGTTTTCTGGGATCCTGGGAAGGGTGATGAAATCCCCACCCAATCTGAGTTTGGTCAATTAGCCCCTTAAAGTCCGATTAAATTATGCAAAACAATAAAATTCACTTGCAAAAAAAAATTTTTTTTAGCGCGGCGCAAAGAAACCTGCAGAAAATCTGTTATTTAGAAGGGGGAGAAAGAATTTTTAGCGCAAACAAATCATGCAGAAAGTTTTCACAGAGAGATATATGAAGGTTGCAGAGGGGGAAAAAAAACAAACCATGCAAATTTGGTGCGCTGACGTGGCAAGATCATCGCGGTTCCGCGGTCTGGGGGCCTCTTATGCGGCGGAAACGCGGCTAAGTAGTGGGATCAGGCTGTAAAAAAATTTCTGCCGTTCTGTACTTGCAGTTCCTCTCTGTTCTCATGTACCAACTTCTGTTTTGCTCTCTGTAAATTTTTAGATCCGCGATTCTTCGGTATTCCTGCAAGATTCAAACAATAAACCCTTCAAACATATAAAAAAATTTGTAGTTTTTTTTTATATTTTCAGATTTTTATGATTTTTTCTTAAAAAAAATTTACATCAACCCGAAATTACACAAAAGAAAGATTACGCCATCCCCGGCAACGGCGCCATTTGATTTGTCTCAAAAATATAAGTTAACCGTAATCAGAAACGGCGTCGCTTTGCAGCTAGCCGGTGAGTACGGGTCGATCCACAGAGATGGGTAATTTCCTTTATGTGTTTTTACGAGTTGATTCCAAATGTTGTTTTGGTTGGTTTATTAAATCTATAAAAACCTAGATCTATCAATAATCTAACTTAATCTAAATTAAAGTCTTGCTAGGGTTAGGCTTAGGGGAAGTTTGGAGATTAAAGTTTTCCTCACCGCTTTCAATGCCTTATTTTAGATCTATTAGATGTTGTGGTAATTATCAATAAAGTGGATAAGAATCTTTTGGGAAGATATTTCTTCCTCTAGATTCTTGTCCTTCCTTTATCGATAATTACCCTAACCTCCATGGAAAACGCGCGCAACCGGCCCTTTATACTATGGTGTCACCGTTACCTCGAGGGGTAGGGTGCCATAGGGAGCGGTTGTGCGCGTATGCATGGAGTTTTAATTCTTAGGTGTGAATGGCATGAAAGGGATGAGAGATCTCATCTCTCAAACCTTTCCCTAAGGCTAACCCTAACAAGCGAGGAGATTACTCGCTCATTAGGGGATTAATAAACATTCTAAATTAAAAGAGAATTAAAACAAGCTGTGAAAAATAACTTACTAATTGTATTGATTGCTCCCTCCAAGCAAGAAAAACAGAACAGATCTGAATTTTTTATTAAAAAGAGGCATGAGTTTTACAGATCTGAGAATACAATTTATAGGAAAACATGAAAACTAGGGTTACAGACTCTCGCACATGTGAAATTACAGATTTGCCCACGGAAAATCCCAACACCCGCACCGACGCACCGACAGAAGAAAAATCCACCGACGTGCGCACTTAATGGCCGCGGAACCGCGGCAATGATGGCCCTTGGGCCGCGGTTCTGCGGCCCTTTGGTGAGCTCAGCTCACCAAATTTTCTGGTCTTCATGCTGGGTATTTGGGCTTGTTTATTCTTCACTATTTTTCTCTGTTTGGCTTCTTGGTCTTTTCCAGATCTTCAGTGAAAACTTGTAAGGATCTTTTGACCGTTCACTTTGACATTTCGGACTGCATTGCCTTATACAATTGTAAATTGTTCTTCGTGACTAGGATCCGTCTACTTGTTGGTCGAAAGTCTCTCTTTTGTATCATCTTCTGTCTTTCCTCACTGTCTTCGCTCCAAGAGCCTGTATCCTGTAATATGCAACAAACGTGCATCAAGAGTACCTGTTTATTTATAAAACGGATAAGAATAGGGGAATGAAAAATGCAATATTATGGTCTGAACACAACTTCTCAAGCGCATAACCCTAAAAGAAAATAGGCAACTCAGTAGTACTCATCATAGAGCACACCTTATCACATAGGGTGCGATTGCTCCGCCCCGATACACCGACGTGCTGTGGTGTATTCGGAGGAGCAATGCTGAGAGAGAATCTCATTCTCATTTAGAATAGTCCAGGAATTCCGTGCTCAAGTATTCTCCTCCTTGATCTCATCAAAGCACATAATACTTATACCCATTTTTGGTTCTCTGCTTCTAACTTATATTCATTGAATTTCTCAAAAGTTCCAGACTTATGTTTCAACAGGAACATATGTCCGGATCTTGAGAGATAATCAGTGAATCTAATGAAGTACAAAGAACCGGTCTTGGCATTTGTAGACAAGGGACTTTCATACATCAGCATGTATCAATCCCAAGAGTTCACTAACTCTTTCCCTGTTTCCAATAAACGGAGCTGTTGTCATCTTATCTTTGTGACATGACTGGCAAGTTTTATAAGATGTAAATCCAAACTAATTTAAATATGCATCTTAATGTAACTTCAGCTAGTCGGGTCGCATCGATATGACCTAGTCTACAATGCCTCAAGAAGGATTCGTTCATTTCTGAACTCTTCCTCTTGTGTGTGTTCTGTACGTTAAGAACGGTGGTTTGATTTAGAACGTTTATGCTTTTAAATAACGTGCCTGAACCGATCAACTCTTGATATAGGAAATGTTCAAAACATTATCCAACGATACAAAATTATATCCTTCTTTACTAATAAAGAGACTGATATGATATTGCATATCAGGTTCGGTATCTAATAACATTCGTTCAGAATAAATGTATTCTGATAATACAGGGTGATAACTGCCAACAGACTTGGCTGCAACACTTGCATCATTTCCAACTCTTGAAACTTATCACCCGTTCTCAGTTCTCTACCTATCTGTAGCCCATGTAACTGTTAGTGTATATGCCCTAGAGGCCATTACTGTATCATACTAGTTTGTATATTACTTAATGGAAGCTTGGGATATTCACCTTGTATATACAATCTTGCTCAAAACAGTACTATGCTACTTGGTTTGTTTCTACTTCAATGTGTACAGGTGTTTATTTTATTATATCACCTATACGCATTAGTGGAGCCCTTAGGATCTTTGCTTGATTACCAGCGTTGTGATGGCAGTCACACTAGTGGGGCTGGGTAATCTATAAGCACATCCTTATGCAGGTCCCTAGTCGTAGGACTATCGAGACAGGGCATCGATACTCCGGAGTAGACTAGCGCATGCGCTTTTCATCCCAGTGTGGGAGACGGTCTGTCCCACAGCCGTCAGTACGTCGTACTGGAGATAGTATGCGGGTGCTCGTTGGGTTACGAGTACACTGGACAGGACTCGTAGGGAACTGACCGGTTGGTATTATACCTATCGTCAGTTATCAGTTCCCAGGAGACATGAGTACAGCTTAGTCCGCTGACTTGACACTGTCACTTCGCCTCGAGTGTGTTCCCACTGTACTTTGATTACTACCCTACCACGGCTCAAAGGAGTCATGCAAACAGGTAGTAGTTGGGTGCAGTCCCGAAGCACTTGGAGGCAGTGACGGTTAGACAGGATTCGTCTCTCCCGGTATTGGGGGTTGACATCGCGCTGTGTCTAGGAGAGCCATTACACGAGTAGTCCCTGGCCAGGGCAAGCGGGATACACTGGTAGGCTTCCAGTGTTATCTCAGGGTGTATTGGGCTTCACTTCGACACGACTTGTACCGCTATTAGGGGACTGACGTTTACCGCCCCCCTAGGCCCGCCATGTGATGTATCAGACGAACAGACCGGACTGTACGGAGAATGTCACATTCAGGCTCAGTAGGAGTTCAGATGGGTTTCACCTCGTCAGTCTTCTTGTCGGCATCTACCTGGGGACCGTTACGCACAGCTAGTGCCGCTTGCGGTCTGTGGTTAAACCCTCTGCCAGCGTAGTGTCGAGTCTTTAGAGTCCCACACAGAAAGCTATTCGCCTTTAGGCAAAAGAGTAGAGGTCGCATGGTTTTGCGACAGGTCGCATGGTTTTGCGACAGGGTTCGGTCACATCCGTGCACTTATGCACGTACAGTGTCCGGACAGTTAACACTAGCGGGCTTTGGTTTAAGCCAGATCCTAATGTACCTTTTGGGATTGGTTTTATCCAGTATGCATCTGTGTTCCTCGGAACGCGGATGCGGGTGTGTATGCGCAGTTGACGGAGAGACAGAGGCAGAGGATTCTCATTAGGGTTGTTGACCGTTGACCGTTGACTATTGACTTTTTGCTCAACCCTAATGAGAATATGATATGTAATTAACAATTATATTAATTAAGTATTATGGTGACATGGTTGTTGAGGGGTTTACTTTGTTGACTTGTTGACTTTGTTGACTTGTTGACTTTGTTGACCGGTTGACTAGGCTTGACTAGTTGACCATCATGATAACAATAGCTATCATTTCATGGCAAAGACTTTTGCTTGCTTGCTCTCTTGTGCAAAATGAGTGCATGAAATGATATGGCTATTGTTGCTTAAACCATCACATAATACTTGATTGCTATGATGTGTTATGATGGTTTTGGATTATGAGAGCCAAGAGAGAAAAGTCTTCTCTCATTCTATCATTCTCATTCTCTCTCTTGTTCTTGAGCTCTCATCTTCCTCCTCTTGCTCTCCTCTCTTGAGTCTATGGTTCACTTGTCTCATGTGTTGAGAACCAAGAACCATAGATAAAATCCCAACAAAACTCTTCTTTACTCACTCTAGTTCACAAGGTTTAGCAAACCAAGTGAACTAGTTTCTTCAAAGTTCGAAGAAGGAGCCAAAGGTAGAAGCTTTCAAGTGGATCGATCTTCGGCGCAAGGAGACGACGGGGAGAAGCCGATTCGGACAACCATCGAGGCTTGAAGACGAAGGAGTTCAAGAATAGAAAGGTATAACCCCCTAACCGAGTAGTTAATAACTCGTAGTTAGGTTGTTTGTTAGATGTTTAACAAAGATCCGGGTTTTAAGTCCATGTTACCACCTCTAAGAAAATTGTTTTTTATCAAATTCCGCATGCCCGAAAGTACCGGGAGAGGTAGCATGGACTTACAGTGGTATCAGAGCCTAGTTAAACTCTATCTAACATGTTAGCAAAGTAGCTAGAAGATCGATCAAAGAAAAAGTCACAAAACGAACCCGATATGTCAAGTTTCTGCCGATTTTTTTTCTGTTCAAAAATTGATAAATTTTATCTTAAAAATCGGCTCAGGCTTTTTAATAAACACCCACAAAATTTGGTCCCACGATCGAGTCAAAGCGCCGCCGAAACGCGGCGGGAGCACGCTCCCGCCGCGGTTCCGCGGCCGAGTTGACTCGGCCGAGGTCCAAATTTGGTGCAGTGTATTTCTGGGGTTGTTTTGGGATTTTTGGAATATGTCTTTTCAGCCCAGATTTTCCAGAACGAAAATTTTGTGTTTGGGGCCTGAAAATCCGTATTTTTTTATCGAACTTCTAAAAGACTTAAGCTGACAGGTTTTTCTGTGATGTGATATTTGTATTGAACGTCTGCTAATCGCTATATGTCGATTAGTGGGGGTTATACAAATCTGTGATCTGTAATGTTATTGGAATGTGTATATGAATTCATTGGATTGTCGCGGGTGAATAGCCGGGGGTTGTGAGACGAGAGTTTTCTTTTCTTTCAATTCATGTAAATTTGTAAATTGATGTAATAATTTTTTGTATGGCCGCACAACCGGGTCGGGGTTGTAGCCGTCATTGTATAATTTCTTTTTACTGTTTTTGCTCCTAGGATAGACCTATGGAGGGGGTGCACAAACTACCGGGTATGCCGAAGTGCCGAGTGGCCTTCTCACGGAGTTGAGGGAGGTTGCTTCGCTTCGGGTACTTGGCGGTTAGTTTGTCGCACCCGTAGGGATCTTGGGTGGGGTATTGGCTATTCACCGCGACCGTGTAATCTGCTTTTCGTTACAGGCTCGTACGAATTGCGGATTCCTAGTATATCCAATGTGTTCATCTGTGATCTGAAATGGCTATCATTGCAATATATCTATATTTGATATTATTTAGGCGTTGCTTATGTTTTACAGCCGCGCTAGCCCAGCCCCCGCTCTGTCGTTAGTTAAGTAACCTAACGGGTAATGACGGGGCCCCGTGGCGAATGCGAATGGCATAAGCATACGTCATATTTTGGTTGTTTTCTGCAATGGTAGGACTAAATGATGGGACGCATTAAAAGAACTAATGCAAGAATATCACGCATTAAAAGAACTAATGCAAGAAAATAAACCAAGTTAAAGTCGTTGGAACACTTTCGAAAAACCACTCGGTTCTTTTCAAAACTAACTTTTAAATGCGGAGCTTGAGCCACTCTTTTTAAAAGCTATCTCGTTCCATCGATTATATCAAGTTCACTTCGTTCACGGTTTTGCCAAAACCATTCGTAGCCCTCCATCATTTCAGTTAAATATTCGGTAGTATTCAAGCTATGTATTTTGACCTCACGCCAAGACATAGTGATTGGTAGCTGCCGGATATTTATCTGTTGCATAGATAGAATGCGTTGGTTTGGGACAGCCGTACTGCCATTTTGGCCTACGTCAAGGGTAGGTACGGGTGGGTTCAAATTAACCTGGATAATGATGGGAAGAACTTTACATGTGATTTATGACATTTTGACCTCACGCCAAGGTAATAAGAGCATGGAGCAAAAATCCACATCGGGAGTTTCAAAAGAACTGAAACTTGCTAGTGTTGCATACCATTTGGAGTGTGATGATTCTGGTAGGATTCCTTCAGTTTTGTCATGCGATGATATTTGGATCCCGATCCTACTGTGAGTATATGCTACTCCTCGGGAAATTTCTCACTTAACAATCAATGCTATAAACCAAGTAGGTGTCTAGAAAGGTGTTAGCGGGGCTACGCCCCCAGGAAAAAGAGGTTATTTAATTAAGGAACTTCGCGAAAGCGTTGGAAAACCTCCCTCGAAGTACCGACACTGGCCTGGCTGAACGGTTAAGCAAGTATTGTACGGTAAGATTGATCCTGACTAATTCTTCCTTTTTGGTTTGAGGAGGGATTCGAGAAACAGTGGGAGCCATCCTGTTTAGACAAACTAAAAACCATTCTAAACTTGCAAGAGCATCATGCTGAGTGTTTCTTCTCTCTCCTAATTGCAGCGACCAATCGACATGACTGGACTTAAGTTACTCCTAGATAAAAACATACTGACAGGGCCAAACTACAAAGATTGGCTCAGGAATGTCAAGATGGCAATCACTTACGACAAGCTGGGGTATCTTCTTACCTCCAAAGCTCCCCCTGTCCTAGGTCCCAAAACCAGCGTCGCGGATAAGGAAATCCGTAAGACCTGGGAACTAGACTGCGCGAAGGCCAAGTGCCTCGTGCTTGCCTCTATGGACAATGAACATCAGAGGAGGCACGAGAATATGGACCTGGAATCCATATTTCTTCATACAAAAGAACTGTATGGAGAGCAATCTCGTATCGCAAGATACGAAGTGTCGAAGAAGTTATTTTCGGCAAGATTGGCCGTCGGATCATCGGTAGCGAAACACGTGCTTAAGATGATTGGCTACATTGAAGAGCTCGCGGACCTTGGGACCACGTTGGAGAATGAGCTCTATACGGACTTGATTCTCCAGTCCCTTCCTTCCACTTACGCCCAGTTCATACTGAACTTCAACTTACAAGAAAAGGAAGTTAAACTTTCAGAACTCCTCAACATGCTGAGGAGCGCAGAGGGCACCCTACAGAAAGGTAGGGAAACATCCACTTTGTTTGTAGGAGGATCTTCTTCTTCTAGGTCCAAGGCGAAAGCCAAGGGAAAGAAGAAGAAAGCCCCCGCCAAACCAAGGGGCGGTGTTAGTAAAGTGGATACGAAGGGAAAGGCAAAAGCAACAAAGAAAGTGGGAAAGCTTGTGGATAAAGAGGAATGCTTCTATTGTCATAAGAAGGGACACTGGAAAAATTATTGCAGGGCTTGGAATGCCAGAACACAGGATCTGAAGCAGGTTGCGGCTTCAGCTTCAGGTGTGTATGTTATTGAAAACTGTCTTTCAATAAACTCTACTTCCTGGGTATTGGATACCGGATCAGTATCTCATATCTGTAATTCTTTGCAGGCGTTGAGAAACCGTAGGGTTTTGAAGGCAGGTGACATGACCCTCAAAGTTACAAACGGAGCTAGCATGGATGCTAAGGCCGTGGGGGACTATCACCTGGGGTTGTCAGATGGACACGTTTTGGTTTTGCGTAATTGCTATTTTGTACCCAACGCAACTTGTAATATCATTTCTGTATCTTTGACTTCTAAAGAAGGTTATGAATTTGCGTTTGTAAGTAATGTTGTAAACATTCACCTTAATCAATTTCTGATTGGGTCAGGTACATTAAGCAATGGTATATACGTATTAAACCAACCACAGATTTTCAATGTCCAGAATACACACAAAAGAAAGTCTCCGGAAATAAATCAGACTTTCTTGTGGCATTGTAGACTGGGTCACATCAATGAGAGAAGGTTGACGAAATTACAAACAGAAGGATATTTGAATGCGTTCGAATATCAATCGTATGCCACTTGTCAATCCTGTCTCAAAGAAAAGATGACAAAGACTCCGTTCACTGGACACGGGGAAAGAGCGAGCGAGCTCTTGGGACTCGTACACAGCGATGTGTGCGGTCCAATGTCTACACATGTGCGAAGCGGTTATTCTTACTTCATTACTTTTACGGATGACTTTTCAAGGTACGGTTATGTCTTCTTAATGAAACATAAGTCCGAAGCCTTTGGAAAATTCCAGGAATATAAGAATGAAGTAGAAAAACAAACCGGCAAAAGTATCAAGATCCTAAGATCGGATCGAGGTGGTGAATACTTAAGTGCCGAGTTCCTAGACTATTTAAAAGAGAACGGAATTCTCTCTCAGCTTACTCCTCCATACACTCCGCAACATAATGGTGTATCGGAGAGACGGAACCGAACCCTATTGGATATGGTACGGTCCATGATGAGTAATGCTGAGTTACCGCGATCATTCTGGGGGTATGCGCTAGAATCAGCCGCATACCTGTTGAACCGAGTTCCTACTAAGACTGTGCCTACCACACCATATGAGTTATGGAGTGGGAAGAAACCCTATCTTCAATATCTGAAGATCTGGGGATGTCCAGCTTTTGTCAAAAAGTAGCATGCGGACAAACTCGAGGCACGCTCAGTACTGTGCAAGTTTGTGGGATACCCAAAGAACACCAGGGGGTATCTTTTCTACCACGCAGAGGAACAAAAAGTCCTTGTTTCTCGTAATGCCCACTTTCTAGAACACCCGTTCTTAGAAAAGGAAATTAGTGGGAGCGCAGTAGAACTGGAAGAAATTCCAGAACCACGAGCTATTACTGAAAGCTTAGTGGAACCAGAGGGTTCAAAAGAACAGGACATTCCTACGCCGCTCCGCAGGAGTAGTAGGCAGTCTCATCCGCCCGAGAGATACTACGGTTTTCTCATAGACGGGGATAGAGAGGATTGCATCATAGATTATGATGAGCCGACTAGCTTCCAGCAGGCCGTTCAGAGCGTTGACTCGGTAAAATGGCTGGATGCAATGCGGACCGAAATGGAGTCCATGTACACCAACAAGGTATGGACGTTGGACATTGCTCCAGACGGGGTAAAACCCGTAGGATGCAAGTGGATCTTCAAAAGGAAGATTGGTGTAGATGGACAGGTTGAGACCTATAAAGCTAGACTTGTTGCGAAGGGTTTTCGTCAAAGACCTGGTTTGGACTATGACGAAACCTTTTCTCCAGTAGCTATGCTGAAATCCATTCGGATCCTTCTTGCCATTGCTGCCTTCCACGATTATGAGATCTGGCAGATGGACGTAAAGACCGCTTTTCTAAATGGAAATTTAGAGGAGTGTGTCTATATGGACCAACCAGAGGGTTTCATTCAGAGTGGGAGCAGCGGAAAGGTGTGCAAGTTGCTTAAGTCCATCTATGGACTAAAGCAGGCATCGCGGAGTTGGAACATCTGTTTTGATGAGACGGTCAAGGAATTTGGCTTTATCAAAAATCCAGATGAACCGTGTATCTATAGTAGATTTGTAGCGAGAACTGTAGTATTCCTCGTTTTATACGTGGATGACATTCTCTTAATAGGAAATGACATTCCTATGCTACAATCTGTCAAGGGGTTCTTGTCACACAGGTTCTCCATGAAAGACCTGGGTGATGCCTCATACATCCTGGGGATCCGGATCCATCGTGATAGATCCAAGAGGATATTAGGACTTTCACTGTCCAGGTACATCGACACCATACTGAAAAGATTCAGTATGGAAGATTCCAAGCGCGGTAACCTACCGGCTTGTCACGGGATCACCCTCTCTAAAGAGATGTCTCCCAAGACTGATTTGGAGAGGGATCGCATGTCTATTATACCCTACGCTTCTGCGGTAGGCTCTATAATGTATGCGATGTTGTGTACCAGACCGGATGTAGCTTATGCACTGAGTGTGGTAAGCCGGTATCAGTCAAACCCTAGGAAGAAACACTGGATAGCGGTAAAAAACATTCTCAAGTACCTGAGAAGGACTAAGGAGATGTTCTTGGTGTATGGCGGAAAAGACCTCCAGATCGAGGCCTTTGCTGACTCCAGCTTCCAGAGTGACAAGGATGATTCCAAGTCCATGTCGGGTTTTGTCCTTACCCTCAATGGAGGGGCGGTGTGTTGGAAGAGTTCCAAACAGGAAACCGTTGCTGACTCGACTATGGAAGTGGAATACATCGCTGCATCTGATGCCGCAAAAGAAGCCGTCTGGATGAGGAAGTTCTTGAAAGAACTTCAGGTGGTTCCGTCCATTGTTGATCCAATACCTCTGTATTGCGACAACAACGGGGCTATAGCTTTAGTGAAGGAACCCAGGTCCCATCAGAGATCCAGACACATCTTGAGGCGGTATGACCTGATCAGGGAGATCCAATACCTATCGTCAGTTATCAGTTCCCAGGTGACATGAGTACAGCTTAGTCCGCTGACTTGACACTGTCACTTCGCCTCGAGTGTGTTCCCACTGTACTTTGATTACTACCCTACCACGGCTCAAAGGAGTCGTGCAAACAGGTATTAGTTGGGTGCAGTCCCGAAGCACTTGGAGGCAGTGACGGGTAGAGAGGATTCGTCTCTCCCGGTATTGGGGGTTGACATCACGCTGTGTCTAGAAGAGCCATTACACGAGTAGTCCCTGGCCAGGGCAAGCGGGATACACTGGTAGGCTTCCAGTGTTATCTCAGGGTGTATTGGGCTTTACTCCGACACGACTTGTACCGCTATTAGGGGACTGACGTTTTCCGCCCCCCTATGCCCGCCATGCGATGTATCAGACGAACAGACCGGACTGTACGGAGAATGTCACATTCAGGCTCAGTAGGAGTTCAGATGGGTTTCACCTCGTCAGTCTTCTTGTCGGCATCTACCTGGGGACCGTTATGTAAGTGCACGGCGGCGCCCCGGCCGTCAATCCGACGCCGGAAAGCGGAAGCGGTGAAAAACTTAAATTTTGCGGACTTAGCAAACCGGCACCACCGCGCACTAAAACACCCGGATCGTTACCATTAACAAGTCTAAGCTAACTAGAAGATGGGTTAGAGATATACCGACGATCCAAGTCCTCCGGTCTTCTCGTCATGGTCCCGATCTCTTGCGGAATGTTCCGTCTCCTCCTCGTCGCCGGAAGTGCACCACGTCGCCTACATCGTTTACGGGCTCCACCTCAATGCCGAGGCAACTCGGGCACGAAGCCGGCTACTCGACGTGCCCAAGATTCGCTGTAGAATGTGTAGTGAGCTATTGTCTCTTTTGGGGTTCATGGAGGTGCCATATGGTGGAGGGATGAAACAAGAACAATGTGGAGGAGCTAGTGGGTATTTTGGAGCATGATATGAACCAAAAATACACCCACACAATTTTTGGACAACCCTTGCACATAGTGGCCGGCCACAAGAGAGGATGGAGGGAGTGAATGAGAGTGATGGAGTGATATCAAAAAACAAAAGATCAAACCACAACCATAATCAAAAGAGAGAGAGAAAGGAATGGTTATGATATCAAGTAATGATCACAAGCAAAACCAATACTCCACCACCAACCACCAACCTCATCATCAACAACCATGATGAGCCAAAAGTCATGCCATCATGACAAGAAGAGGTCAAGGTCAATGAAAAGATGTCATGATACAACAATAAGCAAAGAACCCCTCCACAAACACTTATTTGCAACAATGCAAATAAGCCCTCCTCCACCAAACTTCGGCCAATGAACGGAACAATGGAAATTGGCCGAAACGGAAAGCAAACTGGCAACTCCAGAAAACTGGTCCCGTAATAAATTACGGGAAAACCCCGATACTGTGCATACACACCCGCATCTGTATTTCGACCGAAATACAAATGCAATGAGACAAAATCTACACCGTACTATACTAGGATCCGGCTTATACCAAAACCGGCTAGTAATATCTGTTCGATCCTGATCCGTGCAATACCGCACGTATCTGATCAAACCCTGCCATATAACCATACGGCCTATAGTACAAACTGTCCGATCCTGATCCGTGCAATACCGCACGTATCTGATCGGACCCTGCCATATCTCCATACGGCCTCTACAACCTTTCGCCCGAAAGCTGAGTAACTGAATGTGGGGGACTCTAAAGACTCGTCAATACCTTGGTTGTGGATTTAACCACTAGCACGTCAGAGGTATAAGCCAATACGTGACGGGCTACCAGGTACTGACCAAATGGGACGTCGATGAGGAAGCTCACCCCGACACCCAACTGAGCCTGTCAGTGACAATATCCGTGCAGTCCGGTCCGTTCGTCTATGAGCATCGCATGGCGGGCCTAGGGGGTTGGTAAAAGTCAGACCCCCAAAAGCGGTACAAGTCGTGTCGGAGTGTAGCCCAGAACACCCTGAGATACTACTGGAATACCTACCAGTAAATCTCCTTGCCTTGGCCAAGGACTTTGTGTAATGGCTCTCCTAGACACAGCACGACCTCACCCCCAATACCGGGAGAGACGAACCCCTGAAGATACGCTCACTGCCTCCATGTGGCTCGGGACTGTACCCAACTAAAACCTGTTTGCACGACTCCTTTGAGCCGTGGTAGGGTAGTAATCAAAGTACAGTGGGAACTCACACGAGACAAATGACGATCCCCAGGTCGATGAACTAACCTGCACACATGTCACCAGGGAACTGCCATCTGACGTCTGGTATATGACCAACTAGCATGTTCCCGGCGAGTCCTGTCCGGTGTACTCATAACCCAATGAGCACCTGTATACATCTTAGGTGATCCAACTGACACCAGTGGCTTGTGAGACCGGCCACCGCCCCTCGTCGGGGTCTCGACTGTATACACTAGTCTACTAATGGAGTATCGATGCCCAGTCTCGAAACTCCCACGACTAGGGACCTTTTAAGGATAAGCTTATAGACCCTAGCTCCCACTTATATGATCGCCCTCATACTGCTGGTGGTCAAGCAAGAATCCTAGGGGCTCTATCAACGTGTAATAGTGACGTGTCATGTCACCTAAAGCAGTACACGATGATAAAGGTAAACCAGATAGCATACTATCATCTCGAGCAAGACTGTCCTACTGGGATAGGTCCTCTCTCAATCATTACAATCACGTACCTGTGACCTAATAATTGACTCTGAGGGCACTATCTCCAACAATCTCCCACTTGCACTCAAGGCTAATTATTGGGATGTCGCATACTCACAGCCCGTGTGATACCGAACATCCAACTCCTCTACTAGTCAGTCTCACAAAGCTCGTTTGCGGAACTATTGCGTTCGAGGAATAGCCTCAGTGAGTGGATCCGCTTAGTTGTTTCTTTCTATGTCTCTCTATATCTCAAGTTCGCGGAGAAACCTATCTCCCGAAATGAGCAATACCTGTCTTAGAATGTGTCTGGATGTCTGATGGGACATAGCTCATAAATGAACTCCAAATCCAAACTTCTTAGACTATATCGTCAACTGAACTTAATCAGTATCCTGCGCGCCATGCCTCCCTCAGTATTGCCTTGGACCACCTGTCCAAAATACTGCCCCTCATCAGAAGGAAAACTATAACTCTGACAACCTTCTTGTCGTCCATGTCACCTTGGAAGCCTGGAATGATAACTGTCTCCTGAATGAGGCTGTCGTTATCATCTCCCTAGAACATCCACTTATGTTCTGAAACTGCTTCCGACTGTTTCTCCAGGATTGGATTAATGTCAACTTATTGCATCTAGTGCAAGAACAACATCTGGTGTGGTACTTGACATCTCACGATTGACTCAATTGCCTGAGCAAGTGATCTGCCAATCATGCCCGTCCCTCTCCCCTTTAGTCTGTAAGACACCTTTGGAGAGGGTGACTCCATTACCTGCAGGTACACTACCGTGCCAGGAGTCGTCCATCCTAAATACTCTTAGAACGCTGTCAAGTACCCTGATTGGGAAACCACCCAAATCTAGATCTAAGACCATAGATCTAGTAACCAGTATGTCTGATATAAAATCCATTTCCTTTGTGGAGAAACAACTGTGTGACGACCAAACTATAACCGATCGTAGTGTAGGAGTTTCCTTTCCTACTCAGTGTATATCATCCAAATACCAGGATATCACACCCTACTACCTTCTCAACAGATCCATCCCCTATTCTGATGAAGTCAAACCCATGACTGTCACGTCAGAAATAGATGATCTTTCTCCACTACATCTGCTCTAGTCTATAAATAGACATAAGCTACCTGTCCACCAATGCTTCCGCTGCTCCCACTGACTACGACAACCCTCTGGCAGAGTCATATAGACGTGCACTTCTAAAACTAGTTTAGAACGACGCTATACTCATCCTCCCGCCGGGTCTCGCAGCCTGGAACAACAGCAATGGTAATTGTGGGTAAACAAGAACTTCCCTGTCACCGTCCTTGAGGCTACCGGAGTACCTCTCGGGTGCCTGAAGTTACCCACCTTATCTGCGGAGTGGCCAATGGAATGTCAATTCAGATTGAATCTTTAGGTTCCTTATCAAATCTTCAGTAATCGTTTGTGGTTCTGGAATCACTTCCAGTTCTACCATACTCCCACTACTGTTTTTCTGAAAAAAAAAAATATTCATTTTTAATAAAACTGTGGCGAGTCTAGAACAATATCGCTATTGTTCGTCCAGATGGTAGAAAATCAACCCTCGTCATAGCCTGGGTCAACCCACAAACAGCTATTACAGAAACGTGCCTTGAGTTGTCCGGTGTCTGGTTTTAATCATAAACCGGACAACTCCCCGTACCTTAACATCGTTAAGATATGAACTGTTCTATATCATATATAGAACCAGAGGCACTGATTTAATTGAACCAGATTCAAATCATGCAACTGTCTCCAGTGCATGTCAACTAAATGGAAGGAGGCCGATCAGCGTTACTCAACTTAGGAATACTTCCAATTATGAGTAACCTGAAAGAGAAGCAAGATCTCTTTATCATTACTATCAACTGAATACCATACACAAGTACCTACATCTTCGATCTCTTTGAAGAATCCCGATACTTGCTATACCTGGTTCTCTACTCTATTCAAATACCTATAACTTCTCAAAATTTGGACCCTGTGTTTCCGCGAAACACTTGTCTAAAAACTAGAGAAGTCATAAGTAAACCGAATATAGTACGAGGACCAACCCCTCTGTCCTGATGGACCCTGGACAACATACAATCCTTTGTATATGTCCCTTGAGTCTGATAACTCATTCACTGTGTGTCGTAGGTTGAAAACTGTACTTATGGTTAAGAAGAATTACACCGCTGTTTAATGCTCCTTACCTAACCATCCACTGATATAGGTAAATGTCGTAGACATAATTTCAGAAAGGTATATCTCACTCTATGAAAATAGACCTACAGATATATCAATTTGAAATTGGTGCATAACTGCGGATATTCAAAACCAAATATTTGCCGACTGGCAAACAACCCAGGTGACTTCCTCAAATATCACTGATTCCAACGAATCCCGATATAATGAGGGTGATCACCTAATTCCCACTAACCTACTCCCACTCATCATCTGAAAAACCATACAGATGTGAGAGTCATACCTGGTAAATACATACCCTGGAGTAAGTGTCTAACTGGGAAATCAGTTTTCCTTTAACAGTACACAGTGAAACTGAAACATTGAAATGCTTCGATGGGATATCCCGGTATTCCTAGTAATGCCTCTTCCAGAATCACGACTGTAACCGTATAGTTCTTTGCCACCTCTCCAAATCCCTTCATATGTCTTTAGTCATTACCTTCTGCACACCCCTTTAGGCCAAATGGTTTTCTTCCTTCCCTACCGTTCGGCACCAGCCTATGGTTTGGAAGAAGACTATCCAATAAGCATAATGGGTGTACTGTCCCAATCCTAGGAACACTCGCAATGAGAGAGGGTGAAGATAAAAGACAACCGAATAAACCTTATTCCTATTTCTCCTGAACCAGAATCCATCCCCGAACTGGAACAAGTTCCATTCGAGTTCGTATATAACCATACGATGGAGTATCCAAATAAACTGTGGATCTTCGTAGTGATACGGAGTGTCCTGGAGAAATACAAAGGTGATGTGGGAGTGGTAATGAAATATTTGGTTTGGTCGTGAATATCTGTTGCAATTTACTTTGCCCTCTTACTAATCCCTTGCTTTGTCTGAACTTAATACCTTCTGTACACCATCGTTAGGCTAATTGGTTTTCTTCATTCCCTACCGGTCGGCACCAGCCTAAGGTTTGGAAGAAGACAATCCAATTTGCGTAATAGATGTACTACCCCTAAACCAAGGAGTACTCGTAACCTGAGAGAGGGTAAAAGGAAAAGACAACTGAATAATCCTATCCGTTTTCTCCAGAACCGGAAACCATCCTCGAATAAATTCTTTCGAGTTCGTATCTAACCATACGATGGTTTTGTCCAATGGAAGTGGACGTTCGTAGTAAAACGGGGTGTCCTGGAGAAAAGGGTAAAAGTAGGAGTGGCAATGAGGTCTGCAACTCTGACAATCCAAAAGCCGGTGTTAAAGAAGGTTCGGTCAACTTGGTCACTGAGTCAAAGTCTTAGGGTCGGGTCAATGGTCGCTGCCAAAGAGAGAGAGAAAAGAAACACTCAGCGTGCACTCTAACCTAGATCAGAATGGTTACCAATTTATCTAATCTGGAATCCTCCCACTGTACCTCAAATTCTCCTCCAAACCTGAAAGAAGAATTAGTCGGGGTTACCCGAGGAGTATACCAACTCATCAGTGGGAATCGGGATCCAACTATCATTGCATGATAACGTGACGGAATCCGCTCACGCTATCACACTCCAGAAGGTATGCGCATATCTGGCAAGTTTCAGTTCTTTTGAAACTCCCGATGTAATTTCTGCCCCATGCTCTTATGACCTTGGCTTTGGCCAACAAATCATAAGTCACATGTCAAGTTCTACCCGTCATTCTCCAGGTTGATTCGAATCCACCCGCACAAGCCCTTGACTTTGGCCAACAAGGCTATACGACTGTTCCAAACCAACGCATCTATCTATGCTGCATATGAATAACCAACAGCTACCAAACACTGTGCCTTGACTTTGGCCAACAAACACAGCTTGAATACTATTGACTACCCATATGAAACGACGGAGGGCTACGAATGGTTTCTGGCGAAAACCTTTAACTTAAAGAACTTGATATCGTCGAAGGAACGGATAGCTTTTAAAAATATAGTGACGAAAACCGTTGCTAAAGAGGTCACTCCCGGTGAAGGGATCTCGGCTCTTTCCCCGTAGAATGGGGTGCAGGATATTCCAACTGAATACCACGATGCAAAGCAAAAGCAATCGGCTATAGTGAAATTAATGCCCTGACGCAAACTTTTGTCCAAGGGGTCACTCCCGGTGAAGGGATCTCGGCCCTTGCCTCGTCGACTGAGGAGCAGGATATTCCAAATGAATACCACGATGCAAAACAAAAGTGAACGTCCTTGCAATAACAGCTTTTTGAAAAAGTGTTCCAACAACATCAGATTAGGTTTGTTTTTAACTTGCATTGATCCGAATCAACGCAGTCCCATCAATTGATCACACCACAAAAAACGAAAATATACTGATGTACGTATATGCCATCCGCATTCGCCACTGGGTCCCGTCATTACCCGTTAGGTTAGCTTACTAACGACAGAGCGGGGACTGGACTAGCGCGGATGCAAAACATATACAACATCTACTAATATATATACCAATATATTATATTTCGCTCAAGGCGTGAATAAAATGCAACATCACAGAAAATGAACAGCATCACAGAAACAATACAGATATGTGGGATCCCCGGGTTTCACAGAGCCGCTGAAACCCGACGTTCCCCTGGTCGTGTGGATAGCCTGTGCAATGAAATCCTAGACCCCTACGGGCGCGGCAAGTCACCCGCCAAAACCTGAAGCGAGGCAGCCCCCTTCAGCGCCGTGAATGGACCACCCAGCACTTCACGGAATCCGGCAACTTGGGCACCCCTCCTGGGTCAACCTGTACCCCCTACGAGTGCGGCGAATAGCCCGCCAATCCTAGAGTGAAGCCCCCTCCGTCTCAATGCCATGAGATGCGGGCTTGTTGCCCTCCAGAACCCGGCTATCCGTGCACCCCTCCGCGGGGCAATCCTAGTACAGAAAGTAAAATATACATACACCGGGTACATCGACCGCAACCAGGTCGTGCCCCAAAATAATAATACAATCAGGCAGTGACGGCAGTCCACATGTCGGACGCTCGCCCCGCAATATCAAATGTACATAATACAACAAAACTGTACTAGCATTGCATCCAGGCTATCCCCCACGACCGATCCGCAACATCACAGCAAATACATAGAACATCAACGTGAAAGTCACGTTCGCAAATCCGTCTAACCGGGCTATAGCAGTTAGACCGGATTTACCGATCGAGTGACATTCACGGTCGCAGATATAATGTAAATACTGTGAAAAATGTGTTTAAAAAATTTCCGATTGATCAAACAATTAACAAGTGGGCCCCAAAGAAAACTGTAGCACTCACAGAAACAATTGGCCCAACTTTAATATTCCAAAGCCCATATTTTAAGCCCAGAAGGCCTCTGTAAAAAAATGGTGAAGTGATGTGAATAGTGCGCGGCGGAAGGGCCGCACAAAAGGGGTTTTCGCGGCGGTTCCGCGCTCCAACTGTGGAGTTACTTCGTCAAATTTTTACAGAACTCTTAGATTTTCCAGTACATCAATATTTTATAACCTGAAAAATTTTTCGAGACCAAAAAATTTTCAACAGAAACTGATGCGAACTAAAATGCAGTTTTGGAACTTTTTGATCGATCGGAAATGCAAACACATTACACAAAGTTAGACTAAGTTAATGGCGAGGCTCTGATACCACTGTAAGTGCACGGCGGCGCCCCGGCCGTCAATCCGACGCCGGAAAGCGGAAGCGGTGAAAAACTTAAATTTTGCGGACTTAGCAAACCGGCACCACCGCGCACTAAAACACCCGGATCGTTACCATTAACAAGTCTAAGCTAACTAGAAGATGGGTTAGAGATATACCGACGATCCAAGTCCTCCGGTCTTCTCGTCATGGTCCCGATCTCTTGCGGAATGTTCCGTCTCCTCCTCGTCGCCGGAAGTGCACCACGTCGCCTACATCGTTTACGGGCTCCACCTCAATGCCGAGGCAACTCGGGCACGAAGCCGGCTACTCGACGTGCCCAAGATTCGCTGTAGAATGTGTAGTGAGCTATTGTCTCTTTTGGGGTTCATGGAGGTGCCATATGGTGGAGGGATGAAACAAGAACAATGTGGAGGAGCTAGTGGGTATTTTGGAGCATGATATGAACCAAAAATACACCCACACAATTTTTGGACAACCCTTGCACATAGTGGCCGGCCACAAGAGAGGATGGAGGGAGTGAATGAGAGTGAGGGAGTGATATCAAAAAACAAAAGATCAAACCACAACCATAATCAAAAGAGAGAGAGAAAGGAATGGTTATGATATCAAGTAATGATCACAAGCAAAACCAATACTCCACCACCAACCACCAACCTCATCATCAACAACCATGATGAGCCAAAAGTCATGCCATCATGACAAGAAGAGGTCAAGGTCAATGAAAAGATGTCATGATACAACAATAAGCAAAGAACCCCTCCACAAACACTTATTTGCAACAATGCAAATAAGCCCTCCTCCACCAAACTTCGGCCAATGAACGGAACAATGGAAATTGGCCGAAACGGAAAGCAAACTGGCAACTCCAGAAAACTGGTCCCGTAATAAATTACGGGAAAACCCCGATACTGTGCATACACACCCGCATCTGTATTTCGACCGAAATACAAATGCAATGAGACAAAATCTACACCGTACTATACTAGGATCCGGCTTATACCAAAACCGGCTAGTAATATCTGTTCGATCCTGATCCGTGCAATACCGCACGTATCTGATCAAACCCTGCCATATAACCATACGGCCTATAGTACAAACTGTCCGATCCTGATCCGTGCAATACCGCACGTATCTGATCGGACCCTGCCATATCTCCATACGGCCTCTACAACCTTTCGCCCGAAAGCTGAGTAACTGAATGTGGGGGACTCTAAAGACTCGTCAACACCTTGGTTGTGGATTTAACCACTAGCACGTCAGAGGTATAAGCCAATACGTGACGGGCTACCAGGTACTGACCAAATGGGACGTCGATGAGGAAGCTCACCCCGACACCCAACTGAGCCTGTCAGTGACAATATCCGTGCAGTCCGGTCCGTTCGTCTATGAGCATCGCATGGCGGGCCTAGGGGGTTGGTAAAAGTCAGACCCCCAAAAGCGGTACAAGTCGTGTCGGAGTGTAGCCCAGAACACCCTGAGATACTACTGGAATACCTACCAGTAAATCTCCTTGCCTTGGCCAAGGACTTTGTGTAATGGCTCTCCTAGACACAGCACGACCTCACCCCCAATACCGGGAGAGACGAACCCCTGAAGATACGCTCACTGCCTCCATGTGGCTCGGGACTGTACCCAACTAAAACCTGTTTGCACGACTCCTTTGAGCCGTGGTAGGGTAGTAATCAAAGTACAGTGGGAACTCACACGAGACAAATGACGATCCCCAAGTCGATGAACTAACCTGCACACATGTCACCAGGGAACTGCCATCTGACGTCTGGTATATGACCAACTAGCATGTTCCCGGCGAGTCCTGTCCGGTGTACTCATAACCCAATGAGCACCTGTATACATCTTAGGTGATCCAACTGACACCAGTGGCTTGTGAGACCGGCCACCGCCCCTCGTCGGGGTCTCGACTGTATACACTAGTCTACTAATGGAGTATCGATGCCCAGTCTCGAAACTCCCACGACTAGGGACCTTTTAAGGATAAGCTTATAGACCCCCAGCTCCCACTTATATGATCGCCCTCATACTGCTGGTGGTCAAGCAAGAATCCTAGGGGCTCTATCAACGTGTAATAGTGACGTGTCATGTCACCTAAAGCAGTACACGATGATAAAGGTAAACCAGATAGCATACTATCATCTCGAGCAAGACTGTCCTACTGGGATAGGTCCTCCCTCAATCATTACAATCACGTACCTGTGACCTAATAATTGACTCTGAGGGCACTATCTCCAACACGTTACGCACAGCTAGTGCCGCTTGCGGTCTATGGTTAAACCCACTGCCAGCGTAGTGTCGAGTCTTTAGAGTCCCACACAGAAAGCTATTCGCCTTTAGGCAAAAGAGTAGAGGTCGCATGGTTTTGCGACAGGTCGCATGGTTTTGCGACAGGGTTCGGTCACATCCGTGCACTTATGCACGTACAGTGTCCGGACAGTTAACACTAGCGGGTTTTGGTTTAAGCCAGATCCTAGTGTACCTTTTGGGATTGGTTTTATCCAGTATGCATCTGTGTTCCTCGGAACGTGGATGCGGGTGTGTATGCACAGTTGACGGAGAGACAGAGGCAGAGGATTCTCATTAGGGTTGTTGACCGTTGACCGTTGACTATTGACTTTTTGCTCAACCCTAATGAGAATATGATATGTAATTAACAATTATATTAATTAAGTATTATGGTGACATGGTTGTTGAGGGGTTGACTTTGTTGACTTGTTGACTTTGTTGACTTGTTGACTTTGTTGACCGGTTGACTAGGCTTGACTAGTTGACCATCATGATAACAATAGCTATCATTTCATGGCAAAGACTTTTGCTTGCTTGCTCTCTTGTGCAAAATGAGTGCATGAAATGATATGGCTATTGTTTCTTAAGCCATCACATAATACTTGATTGCTATGATGTGTTATGATGGTTTTGGATTATGAGAGCCAAGAGAGAAAAGTCTTCTCTCATTCTATCATTCTCATTCTCTCTCTTGTTCTTGAGCTCTCATCTTCCTCCTCTTGCTCTCCTCTCTTGAGTCTATGGTTCACTTGTCTCATGTGTTGAGAACCAAGAACCATAGATAAAATCCCAACAAAACTCTTCTCTACTCACTCTAGCTCACAAGGTTTAGCAAACCAAGTGAACTAGTTTCTTCAAAGTTCGAAGAAGGAGCCAAAGGTAGAAGCTTTCAGGTGGATCGATCTTCGGCGCAAGGAGACGACGGGGAGAAGCCGATTCGGACAACCATCGAGGCTTGAAGACGAAGGAGTTCAAGAATAGAAAGGTATAACCCCCTAACCGAGTAGTTAATAACTCCTAGTTAGGTTGTTAGTTAGATGTTTAACAAAGATCCGGGTTTTAAGTCCATGTTACCACCTCTAAGAAAATTGTTTTTTATCAAATTCCGCATGCCCGAAAGTACCGGGAGAGGTAGCATGGACTTACAGTAACAAATTACATTTGCGGGATTCTCATCCGGTATCTTATACCCAGGACGTAAAGAATACTGAGAAACAGTTCTCGGTAATGAACATACCCGAAGATGATGCATCAACATGCACTTTCTTCATTAGGGCGGCATGGGAATTCTGGTAATCCCCTATTTCCTGCTCTGTCTTATAACAATTATAAGTTGGAGCGGGACCAACGTTCCTTAGCACAGTATAACAAGCAGATTCGGTCAATACATCCGTATTATTATCTTGATTAAGGCGTGACATGGTCGCTACCTGGAGAGAGATAGAAGAAAACACTCAGCGTATGCTTTTGCAAGATTAGATTGGTTATTAATATATCTAATCAGTATGTCTCCCACTGTTTTAGTCAAATCTTCCTTCAAATCCTAAAAGGAAAGACTAGCCGGGATTAATTACACTCTACAAGTTCGCCAATCTTTCAGCCAGGCAAGTGCCGGTACTTTAAATGAGGTTCCCCGCGCTTTCGCATGGACCTGATTAAAATAAACCTCGTTTTCCCAGAGGCATAACCCCGTTGACACCTTTCTAGACGCCTACTTGATCGGCTAATTGTAATGTTTAAAACTCTATCAGGAGTAACTCTCACTCGCAGTGGGTATCGGGATCCAACTATCTCATAGAAGGTATGCAATCTCATTACAAATTTCAACACTTGAAATTCCCGATAATATTTTACCCCTAGTATCCTATGACCTTGACAGAGGTCAACAAACCATAGGCAGCTAGTTAAGTTCAACCCGTCATTTCCTGATTGAAGTTAAACCCACCCGCACGACCCTTGACAGAGATCAACAAGGTCGCACGACTACCCTAAATCAATCACATCATATGTTTATACAGATAAGCACTAATCAGCTACCGCACACTACGCCTTGACAGAGGTCAACAAACGCAGCACGAATACTAACTATTACTTATCTGAAATGACGGAGGGCGACGACAGGTCTTTAAGAAAACCCTTTGCGTAATGAACTTGATATCGTTGTAGAATCGAGTGATTTTAATTGGTATGTTTTTTAGGCCTTTTCTAGATTTGCTAAAGAGGTCACTCCCGGTGAAGGGATCGTCGGCTCTTTCCTTATCGAATAAGGTGCAGGATATTTCACAAATATCACTATGCAAAGAAAAAACTATAAAAATAATCAAAAAGCAAACCGAGTTTGTAGCATCTGCTAGTTTTGCTAAAGAGGGCACTCCCGGTGAAAGGATCTCGGCTCTTTCCTTATCGAATAAGGTGCTGGATGTTCTACAAGGAACACCGCTATGCAAAGAAAGAACTAGAGCTACCAGCTTTTAAACAAGTTTCTACAACAAATTTAGATTTCTTTTATTTCATTAATTTCATTAATGAAGTCCCTTTTTATTATGCTTCACAAGCATCACATTTGAAACGAAATCAGCAATATAACATATATCTCATATATATAATATAAACATTCGTCTCAGGCGGTAATATGATCTCATCACAGAACATTGCAGCAGAAGATAACATATGAAATATTGGATATACTAGGACTTCCGTATTTTATGCGAGCCTGTATAAAACGCGGATTCCATGGTCGCGATGAATAGCCAAACCCATATCCCTAGACCCCTACGAGAGCGGCAAGCAACACTGCCAATTCTAGGGTTTGGAGACCCGGTCTCGACTCCTCGAGATGGACTCCAACTAGACCCTAGAACCCGGTTACTTGTGGTCCCCGCCTTGGATCTACCTAATGCGGAAAAGTAAATAATATACAACGGTGACATCATCCTCAGCCCGGAAGTGCCCCGATAAAAGAATATTACTTACAATGAATTTTACATAAATGAAAAAGAAAAACTCTCATCTCACATAAAACCCCCGGCTATTCAAAACGCGACGATCCAATATAACATATCACAGCAACACATAATATCTCATATCATCAACGTAAGCAAGTATGCGTATCCCGATTGTCGTTGATGTATAGCAATGAAGCCGGCGATACACCACATACTACGCTTACGGTCACAGAAAAGAAAGTGTAAAATTACAACAGTTGGAATCCGCAACCTCCTTAGACATCTCATACCTAACCAAATGAATTCCTTAGACATCACATGCCTAACAATTATAAACCCCGCATTTTAGTCTCAATATAGAAAATGCTTTTCAATATCAAGTCGGGCAATTCAACAAGATTCCCGACATCCTGATCGAATACTCGTCGCAAACTTTAGTAGACGGCCGCACCCCCAGGTGCCGTCGACGAAGTGCACTAAGGCGGAACACCACTGCCGCGAGCACCCGAACGGATGCTTTTGGCGACGGGGTTCTCCTACAGTCACTTGGTCGGGGCTATGGGGCATGGCTATCTATTAAGTTTACCCGGCGAGTATCCGCGTACGCTACGTGATTGCGACGGACTTTTGATCACATCAAAATCACGTGGCAACCGATCAAATGAGACTAAACTGCTAGATTTATAAGATTCAAATTAGTTATTTCATAACTACTTGTGGATTCCAAATATTGTATCATATTCTAGATAAATAGACAATGTTAAACTTTCCGATCGAATAAACAAACACCCAAGATTTCCCAAATAGCTCAACACTTGAGCGGAGTTCAAAAAGTATCCATCACATGCCACAGTACCAATGATCCAGCCGTAGAAGGGTCAAACCAACGCCTCACATGTGGCAACGCCGTACTGCCCCAAACCCTAAGGTTTAGAGGCGGTTCAGACGGTCACATAATCGAGTTAAGGTTTGTGTTCTTCTAGAGGATCCACCGCGTTACTTGCACGACTTAGAACGTTCTTTAACTAAGGATAAATCAAACACTTGGAAATTTTCCGGCAGGGGAAAAAGTGAGTTATTGATATCCGTTTGAACTTTTTAACACGTTCTAAATTACCGGGAAAAATTTAAACGAAGTTAAACTTTCCGATCAAATCAACGAATACAAAAGATCTCCAGAAAACTCAACACTTGAGTAAAATTAAAAATTCGCAGAAGAATGGAAAAGTACCCAAGAATCATACCTTGAAGTAAGAGCCTCTGACACCTCATGATGGCCGCGGAACCGCCGCCAAACCCATTGTTTGGCCGCGGTTCCGCGCTCCCATGATGGAGTTGGGGCTTCGTACTTCACAATAATTCTTAGAATTCCCTGCTTATTTTTCTGAGTATTTTTAATATGATAAAATCAACATTTTTTAAAATTTCCAGAGAAGGGGTAAATCGCGACGTTTCGGGGTTCGATCGGACTTTAAACTTCGTCTAGACTTCGCCTAAAACTCTAGCTTGGCTTTGATACCACTGTAGGGTTACTAGGAACTGTCATAAGGGTCTATAAGGCATCAACCATGCCCGATTTAAATTTTAGACGTGCCGAACAACCCTAACCAAGATCTTAGACTAGAGATTATGCGAAACAAAGCAAGTAAACAATTTTACTTCTAAGAGTTTGGGATTACAACCTTTGTAGTCTGTTCCTTCACTTTTAAAGCTCCGTGTTGAGTTCCTTTCGCTGTGATCATCGAGTGCCCGGACTCAAGAGAGGCTCCATGAAGAGAAAGATGCAAGCTTGCTTCCGATCTGCGATAACAAAGATGATCTACCTTGAAGAAACTCAAGCCCAAGCTCTTGCTTTGCTAATTAAGTATTAGCAAAGCAAACACCCTAATCTATGTGGCTAGAATAGATGAAGATGATGAAGTAGGAATTTAGCTCTCATTTATTTTCTATTTCTCACTCATTTTCATCACAAGTCAGAAAGCTAGAAAGTTTATCAAGAGGAATAAGAAGATGAAAACCATTTGTGATGAATAATGAAATCTAGTAAAGTTAGAAATGCAACCATGGGTTAAGTATGATAACTTAACCCATGTAGAGACTTAACCATGGTGAAGAGTTGGGTTGGGTTAACAAATATCAACTAAAATATGTTTAGAAAATATCTTTAGTTAAAAACAAAAGCAAAGCTTCTAGAAACTTCTAGAAAAGATTAATCCAAATCAAACCCTAACCATGTTTAATCTCCACTAATCATGTTGCATTTATAACCATAACATGTTATAATATTATATATCACATATACAATATTTATTGTAACAAAATAAAATAATACAATTAACATATATCGCATATAAATATCAATGTATTACCCAAGTGAGAAAAAGAATCTTTAAGTGAGCTTATACTAGTTAATGTAATTTAATATATCAAATATATAATTATACGTTAAATTATTGAATCAACACTTGATCCGATAATCCGGCTATTTCATAAATAACCGACTAATATAATCTGTATCAGTTCATCGAATCAACACTTGATCCAATGACCCGGCTATATCACATATACCTGGCCGATATCTCATATCGCGAGAATCTAATACGGTATCACATACGCATATTGTTCTCGGTCCCGCACATATCACATATATGCTCCTACTCCGTTTTTCCTGAGCCAGGAAACCTCTGTGTAGGACTCTAAAGAATCGTCAATACACCGGCAGTAGGTGATGATCATATCAAACACCTAGAAGCTGCAAGCGGTCAGGTAAACGTAACAGCCACCCAGGTATTGAGCGACCAGAACATCAACAAGCAAGCATGTACATTCTCCTGCGAATCCAATCGGTAACACTCCCGTACAGTCCAGTCTCTTCGTTTGATATGTCGCATATCTCGCCTAGGGGTAGTAAACGTCAGACCCCATTAGCTTGATAAGTCGTGTCGATATGAGGTCCATAACAGTTCGAGAAACTACTGATAACACGTACCAGTAAATCTCAGCAACCCTGGCCAAGGATTTCAAGTTATAGCCAATCGAACACAGCGCAATATCAACTCCCTATACCGGGAGAGACGAAACTCCTCCTATCGCTCATTGCCTCCATGTGATTCGGGACTGTACCCAAAATCCTCCTTTTTGCACGCCCTCTTGGACATGGTATGATGGAAATCAAAGCACAGTGGGACTCACACAAGTCTCTATGACGATCTCGGGTGTATAGACTAACCTGTACCGGTGTCACCAGAGAACTGCCATCTGACAAGAGGTAAAATACCATCTGGGAGTTCTCGGCGAGTCCGTCCAGTATACCCAGTCTCCACTGAGCACCCGTATACCTTCTCAGATGTCAAACACCAATGGATATGAGATCATCCATCGCCCATCATACGGGTCAAGAAGCCCATATGCTAGTCTACTCTGGAGTATCGATGCCCTGTCTCGGTACTCCCACGACTAGGAACATTTGAAGGATGCACTTGGCGAATACACCGTCCCCACTAGTATGATCTGCATCATAGTCCTGGTAGTTAAGTACTTATCCTAAGGGCTTTATCAACATGTGACATAGAGACAATCAGAGTACATGTTAAGATAAAGAGTAACCAAATAGCATACTATCATGTCGAGCAAGAAAGTCCTCCCTATATATGTCCAAGCATCCACTACAATATACAACGTATGTACAGTAATGGCCTCTAGGGCATACATATAACTAACAATTGCTTGGGAGACTCCAGAAACGAGTATAGCCGTTGGAGCGCAGTCCATGCAGCCACAAGATGACGAGTCCGAATCCGTCCACATTGGAGCAGAGTGGAGTAAAGAGTTCGCCCGAGACTTCGACGAGATGACGTTCCACTCTGCTGACATCAGAGATGCGATACGCATATAGAGGCGTTGTATATGGATATATCTTCCAGAAGGAGTCGCGATGAGTATGCAGCCGTTCCGGAACAAGAAACAGATATAGTAAAGGATGGTAACTTTCGGGCAATTCGGCAGAAACGAGATTTGAGAGAGACCTCGACAGGACCTTTCTGGAATACTATACGAGAAGACATGGACCCAGGAGTGGTCATATTGCGCACACCCAGCAGGCCAGAGTTTGGCAACGTCGACGAGATAGTTGTCCCGGTTCGGATAAAGGACCTCGCCCAGATGCGTTGTGAATTGATCAAGAATGGACGAGTATGGAGTATACCTCCGCAGATTGGGATGAGTTCCCGAGAACGTGTTCGGCTAGATATCTTCCACAGAGTGATGAAGATACCGAGTTCATGATTTCGAGTCCATGTGAGAGACTTCGGATTGACCGTAGCTGAGGGCATTTGCAGTGCACAGAAAGAGACATGACGTCGAAGCGGACGATAATACAGACAAGTGAGACAAGAGGTTCGTGTGAGATGCTGACGAGCTGTTGTTACTCCCCGTTAAGATTAAAGGTCGGAGATGTCTACAGCGGCGTTGGGATGCGACTAGCTTCCGAGAAAATGCTGTGCTGAGGACGCAGATGTCCAAAGAGCGAGAAAAGCTTTTGCAAGAGTACCAGCCTCCGTACAGTTCGGCGTAGGCGAGATCAGAAGAGGCCTTGAGCAGGATTCCTTCCAGGACACTGCTACAATAAGATTTGCACCCAGGATAAGATATGTGATGTGTATTCAGAGGACCAGAGGTCGGCGCCGGTGGCATGCTGCCTTACGAGTAGCCGTGAGGATTGACCGAGAGATGGCCAGAGAAGTGCCAAGACGGAATCGTCCCCGTTAGCACACCTGACAAGGCCGATAAGCCGATGGATCGCGAGATTGACAATCCACAGAGAAGATAAGGTCCCAGAGACAGAGGACACCAGACCGTGAGTAAGAAGCAAGTAAATAACTTGCGCTGCTAGCATTAGATGCACCGACACCTTCTCGACTTTGAAGGAGGGACTATCGACGACGGTATTTATGATTTGTGATTTTGTGATTCGATTATCACGTATCCGTCATCTTGGATTTCGGTATTTTGGGCGATTTATTCGCATGATTTAGTCTTGATGGCCGAGTTCCATGATAATTGTTTTCGTGTACCATGGTTGCACATACTGGGTATTTATATTTGTGCACAGTTATTGCACCTGATATCGTTTTTGTGCCTTGGCCGCACATGTTTATGACTTCATGGATTTCATACAGATGAGTTGATTTTGTGCATATGATACACACACGATTTGGTTTTTGCACTCGGTATAGTTCACATATGCTTGCAGTGCATTGATACGTATTTGTGCACCACAGTTGCACCTGACTTCGATTTGATGTCATTCGACATCTCGATTTTGATTCTGATATTGATGTTGGTTTCGTGCACTCTGTGCACTTCCTTTGTACTTTGCACATGTTCGACACTTGATATTGGATTTTGTGATTTCGTGCATGTTAAGTGCGCATGATTTAGATTTTATTCATGCATGATGGATGCACCTGAATTGGATTTTCGCGCGTGTTGAGCGCATGTTTTGAGATACGATTTTGGTGCACACCAGATGCACTAAATCGGGATTCTTCGTGCATATCAGATGTACCTGATTTTGCTGTCAGGCACACACGTTGCCTATGACAGATGTTTCGTGCACACCCATTGCACCTAGATGTTGTTTCTGTGCACATGTATGGCACATATATGGATTTTGATTTCCGTGCGCACCAGACGCACAGGGTATTCTTATATACATTTTGGGATTTATTCCTTATGGACCAGTACGTTTTTATGATATTTGCTATTTGTTTTCGTACTGAGCAAGACTAGTCAGAGGATAGTACCTGGATATATTTTGCATGCATTGATAGTTATCGAAGGGATTTCCGAAAAAGCGAGCTATAGTCTCAGTGTTTACCTACGTATCTGATATGACACGACACGTTTAAAATAAGGAAACCCTTCTAAATTGTCTTCAAACAGCGGAACGTACATATTAAACAAAAGATATATACTTATATGGTGATTTTCCTACAATAGACGTCCGCCACTGTGCAGTGTTATGTGCATCGCACAGCGACTTAAAAAGGTTTGGCATGTATTTCTTCAGATATTTACATGTATAGATTTGATGTCTACATGTATGGTTTTGATATATATCATATTGGTTTTATTTTGGATTTGACATTGTGTCTTTACCATGACTCCAATGATTGCGGGACGCTTGACGGAGCCTTGTTTTTGAGTTATCTGCTCATTGTTCACGCGCATGCATTGCGCTATGATGCGTCTTATGTATTGATGATTTCGGAGCCCCGACGACTTGGACTTTTTATTGAAATGTTTTAGAATTTGGGGATTTAAAATTTAAATTCGGGGACCGAATTTCTTTAAGGGGGGAAGATTGTAACATTTCAAAAAAATAAAATATTAATTTTGGGAATTTTTATAATTTAATATTAATTTTAAATGAATATTTTAATATTTCGGTATAATTAAATACCGATAAATTGGGAAAAAATTGGAAAATTATAGAAGTTACTAGAAAGAGGGTGTTTTATGAGAATTATGCAAATTTTAAGTTTTTACGATTAATTTGACACTAATTTAGTGCTAATCGCGATTAAAAATCGCTAATCGCGCTTTAAGCGTATTTTGTGCAAAACATTGCACCGTATCATTTTTACACTTGTTACATAATTTTCCATGGCTTTCCTTCATGTTTTAAGCATGGTTGTTGTTTTAAAAGAAATAGAATAGAAAAAGGAAAAGAGTATTATATTAGGTATGGTGAAGAGAGAGAAAGAGTGGGTGAGGGTTAACATGAGTCTTGAGCCATTCCCCTTCATCATTCCCCTCATTTTCTACCCTCTCTCCCTCTTCTTTCAGCTGCTGCTGCTGCCCTTATTCCCCCCTCCACAAATTCACTCACTTCATCTCCAAAACAACTCCAAAACCTCATTCCCTTTTCACAAAAGTTGTGCACAACCTCACAAGCTACCCATTGGACCAAGAAAAACTTGATTTTGGCGCTGTAGAGGATTCTCGAGATCTAAATGAGATAAACCCTTTCACAATTATTGTAGTATTTCAAGTAATTTAGCCTCATTTCAAGTTTAATGTCGTTTTGGCGAAGTTTTGTAGACTTTGGAAAACCCTAGAGAGGGTTAGGTCAAATTGAGTTGGGTTAGTGTAATTAAGCCTTAGTGGTGACCCTTAAACCCCCCTTGGTGCTATGAACCCAAAACAAACACAATACCAAACTGAAACGAAAAACAGAAACTTTGCATATCGGTTTTGTGAGTGTATATGGCGTGCAAGGAAATCTGGAATGAACTGGGATTTTTACTGGGAAAATAAACAACTCTAGAGAACCAATTGGACCACTAAGCACCCACTTTAGACGTTCGAGGCCCCAACTCCACCCCTAAACCGAGGAGGCCGGAATTTCCATGAACGTGGCCGGTCACTTGGTTGGTTCAGGTGCCTAGGTTGCTTCAGTAGGTCATATGTTCCCTATATATCACCCCAGAGTTGTTTGCTTGCCTTGTTTTGGCCTGAGTCAAAATCTGGGACCACTTTCCCTTGTTGCTGCTTTGAATTGAGTTATGGTTTTCCGTATTTCGATTTCTAGTTTTTTGTAATTGTGCGTTATCTCAATCATGTGACGTTTGTACGTCTATATCGAGTGATATCGGGTTGTTTTGCCAGAGCTAACCATAGGTTCTAACCTATAGGATTTTAAGCGTATCATTTTGGTTTTCGTGTGTCGTTTTGGTTTTGATTTGGTTTTAATGCCATGCGATACGTGTGACATGTAAGTACCCCCCACGATGATCCGAGACGATGAAGAAGATGGTGGCGACATCGACATCGGAAAGCAAGATCAAGGTGAGTAGATTATATCTACGGGGGAAGGCGGGTGGATGGCGTATAGCACCCCCGCAGTTCGATGTTTAGCATACTATATATTGTAGGGTTCCTAGGCACTCCCAAGAGGTCTCACAAGGCATCAACCATGCCAATTTCAAATTCTACGGTGCCGAGAAACCCTAGACTACGGATCGTTGGCTAGAATTCTAGGCGAAAAAGAAACTAGTTAACACTTAACTACAAGTAAACGGAAATACAACCTTTGTAGATCCGGTCCTCCACCTCCATGGCTCCGTGATGAAGTCCTCTCCGCTGTCCAAATCAAAGTCCGGGCTCTAGCGTCGGCTTCATCGGAGAAAGAGCGGGCTAGGTCATCGACGACGTGCCGAAGATGATCTACGTCGAGGCATCGCTAGATCAAGCTCCACCTTCACCAAGCCATGAAAACTTGTGAAGGAAACACACTCTACTACTTGGCAAGAGGTAGAGGATGAAGAAATAGGTAGTGGGTTCACTTTAGATTTGGATTTCTCACACTTATGCTCAAATCACCATTGATGAAGTAAGCTTTCATCTTCAAGAAGAAGAAGAAGATGATGATAATTGTTATGATAAGAATAATTAACATAGAAAAGAAAATCAATTCTTATCATAAGCAAACCATGGTTAGGTGTAGAGAATGAACTAGGGTTAGTGAATGGTTAGGTTTAGAGATGAAGACAAAATGGTCACTTTGGTCAAACCTTCATGAAGCTTCAACAAGCTTCATCTTTGAAAGCAACCCTTTTGTTTTCATTCCCCTTTTTCTTTTTGTCAAAACAAAATAAATAAAGGCATAAATAAATCAAATGAAACCCTAACCATTAACTAACCATGGTTTAATCATACACCTAATCAAGTTAGCATGTATCATCAAACATGATACAAGCATGTGCACAAAAATCATATCACATATATAATGCGCACATCCGAGCGAGAAAATCCATTTAAAGTGAACCGATACTAGTTAATGCAAAGTAATATATCAAATATATAATTATACATTAAATCATTAAATCAACACTTGATTTAATGATCCGGTCATATCGCATATAACCGACTAATATCAACAGTAACAACTTATCGAATCAACACTTGATCCGATAACCCGGCTATATCGCATATAACCGATCAATGTCACAAATCGCGAGAATCGAATACAGTATCACATACTGGTATCATTCTCGGTCCCGCACATATCTCATATGCGCTCCTATTTCGTTTCGCTTGAGCCAGGAAACCTCTGTGTAGGACTGTAAGACTCGTCAATACGCCGGCAGTGGATGATGATCATATCAAACATCCACAAGCCGCAAGCGGTCTGCTAAACGTAACGGCCACCCGGGTATTGAGTGATCTGAAGATCGACGAGCAAGCCCGCTCACACTCCAGTGAATCCAACCAGTAACACTACCGTACAGTCCGGTCTGATCGTCTGATATGTCGCATATCTCGCCTAGGGGTGGTAAACGTCAGACCCCAATAGCTCGATAAGTCGTGTCGATATGAGGTCTATAACACTTCGAGAAACTACTGGTAACACTTACCAGTAAATCTCAGCAACCCTGGCCAGGGATTTCCTGTTATAGCCAATCGAACACAGCGCAACATCAACCCCCTATACCGGGAGAGACGAATCCCATCCTATCGCTCATTGCCTCCATGTGACTCGGGACTGTACCCAAAAACCACCGTTTTGGACGCCCTCTTGGACGTGGTAAGATGGAAATCAAAGCACAGTGGGAACCACACAAGACTCTATGACGATCTCGGGTCAACAGACTACTCTGTACCAGTGTCACCAGAGAACTGCCATCTGACGTGAGGTATAATACCATCTGGGAGTTCTCGGCGAGTCCGTCCAGTGTACCCAGTCTCTACTGAGCACCCGTATATCATCTCTGATGTCAAACACCAATGGATATGGGATCATCCATCGCCCATCTGTATGGGTCGAGAAGGTACACGCTAGTCTACTCTGGTATATCGATGCCCCGTCTCGATACACCCACGACTAGGGACTTTGAAGGATGTACTTATGGACTACCATGTCCCCACTAGTATGATCCGCATCATAGTCCAGGTAGTTAAGTACACATCCTAAGGGCTTTACCAACATGTAATAGAGAGACAATCAGTGTACACGTTAAGGTAAAGATCAACCAGATAGCATACTATCATGTCGAGCATCCACTACAATATACATCCTATGTATAGTAATGGCCTCTAGGGCATACATATAACTAACAATCTCCCACTTGCACTAGGGCCATCTGTAGCAGTGGTTTGAAGTATCTCATACTCAACCATCCCATAAAAGTCTCTCTCTGGGAACAGGCCTTTGTGAGTGGATCCGTTGTGTTGTCCTCTGAGTCTACTCTCCTGACCTCGATCCCCTGGAGATCAACCATCTCCATGATCAGGTGATACTGCCTTAGAATATGTCTGGATCACTGATGGGACCAGCGTTCCTCGGCATAAGCCACAACTCCATTGTCTCACAATGGTAGGAACGTAGTTCATCTCATGAACCAATATACACCCAAACAGCCTCTTCGGTAGCATCTTAAGTAGCGATGTATCCAGCCTTTATCGTCTAGTATGTCACGGTATCTAGCTTGGAACTCTTCTAACATACCGTCCCTTTACTGAGGGTATAGACAATGCCTGTGACTGACATTCAGTCGTCTTTATCATCCTGTAACACTTCCAGTGATTCTCCCCAGGGTCGATTGATACGATCTCACTACTACTAGTGAGGTTCCTAACATCCAATTAGATCTATCTCATAAATCCAAAATCCAGGATTTAGTCGGTATCATCTTGAACCTATATTGAGAATCATTGTGATATGCGGAGATTGATCGAGCGTAGCATAGGAAACTCTTTTCCTATCAAGAGTATGTCATCCACGTACTCTACGAGGATCGTCACCATACTCCCTACTACCTTCTTGTTTATACAAGGTTCATCTACCATTTTGATGATCTCAAACTCTTTGACTTATCCATCAAAACAGATGTTCCAACTCCGCGATGCATGCTTTATCCTATAAAACATCTTGCACACGTTTCCGCTGCTCCCACTATCTACGAAGCCCTCTGGCTGTGTACTTATAGACGCTCTTTTTCAAATCATCATTTAGAAAAGCAGTCAAGACACCCAACCACCAGAGATCGTAGTCATGGTATGTAGCCGTGGCAAGTAGGATCTGGATGAACTTAAGCATAGCTCCTTAGAAAAAGGTTTCCTCATGATCCACACCTGGTCAATGATGCAAACCTTTAACAAGTCTAGCTTTGAAAGTCTCAACTTTTCCATCTACACCTAGTAATCTTCTCAAGATATACTTGCTCCTGATGGGGATTTAACCCTTCAGATATAGCAACCAATGTCCATACTTTGTTGGTGTATATGGATTCCATCTCAGATCACTAAGCATCCAGCCATTCTTACAGAGTCTTACTCTCGATGGCCAGCTCGAAACTAGTTGGGTCATCATCTCATGATGCAATCCTCGCTCCCACTGTCATAGAGGAACCGAAGTATCTCTCAGGTGGGTGAGGAACCCTACTAGATCGGCGGAGAGGCTGAGGTTCGTTGGAATCTACTGAATCCTTTGGCTCTATCAAATCATCTGCTGTAGTTTGTATAGCTGGAACCTTTCCAGTTCTACATTACAGACCTTGCCTCGAGCTTGTCCGGATTATGCTTTTAGACATAGTCCGGACAACCCCAAATCTTAACTAACTTAAGATATGGGCTCTTCCCTTTCTATATCACATATGAAGTGGTAGGCAACTGATTTGATTTGAACCCTATTCAATAGGTATGCAGCTTCTCAAGTGCATAACTCCCAAAAGGAAATAGGAAACTCAGTAGTACTCATCATAGAGCACACCTTATCATATAGGGTGAGATTGCTCCGCCCCGATATACCATCGTGCTATGGTGTATACGGAGGAGTAATGCTGAGAGAGAATCTCATTCTCCTTTGGAATAATCCAGGATTTTCGTGCTCAAGTATTCTCCTCCTCGATCACATCAAAGGACATAATACTTATACCCGTGTTTTGGTTCTCTACTTCTAAATCATATTCTGTGAATATCTCAAAAGGTTCGGACTTGTGTTTCAACAGGAACATAGGTCTGAATCTCGAAAGATCATCAGAGAATGTAATGAAGTAAAAAGAACCAGTCCTGGCATGTGTAGACAGGGGACCTTTCATACATCAACATGTATCATCCCAAGAGTTTACCAACTCTTTCTCTGTTTCCATTAAACAGAGCTATGGTCATCTTATCTTTGTGACATGACTGGCGAGTTTCACAAGATGTAAGTTCAAACTCATTTAAATATGCATCTTTATGTAACTTCAGCTAGTCGGGTCACATTGATATGACCTAGTCTACAATGCCTTAAGAAGGATTCGTTCATTTCTGAACTCTTCCTCTTGTGTGTGTTCCATATACTAAGAACTGTAGTTTGATTTAGAACATCAATGCTTTTAGATAACGTGCCTGAACCGATCAACTTTTGATATAGGAAATGTTCAAAACATTATCCAACAATACAAAATTTTATCATTTATTTACTAATAAAGAGACTGATAAGATTTTGTATATCAGGTTCGGTATCTAATAACATTCGTTCAGAATCAATGTATTGGTAATACAGGGTGACAGTGACCAACAGACTTGGCTGCAACACTTGCCCCGTTTTCTGCCTCATGAAACTTATCACCCATTCTCAGTTCTCTACCTTTCTGTAGCCCTATGTAACAGATTACATATCTGGGATCCTGATTTGGTATCACATACCCAGGACGTAAAGGATACTGAGAAACAGTTCTCTGTAATGAACACACCCGAAGATGATGCATCAGCATGCACTCTCTTCGTTTGGGCGGCACGGGAATTCTGGTAACCCCCTATTTCCTGCTCTGTCTTATAACAATTATAACTTGGAGCGGGACCAACGTTCCCCAGCTCAGTATAACAAGCGGGTTCGGTCAATATTTCCGTATTATTATCTTGATTAAGGCGTGATATGGTCGCTACCTGGAGAGAGAGAGAAGAAAACACTCAGCGTGCGCTCTGTCAAGAATAGATTGGTTATTATTTTATCTAATCAGGATGGCTCCCACTGCTTTTTATCAAATCTTCCTTCAAACCCTAAAAGGAAAGACTAGCCGGGATTAATTACACACTACAAGTTCGCCAATCTTTCAGCCAGGCCAGTGTCGGTACTTTGAGGGAGGTCCCCCGTGCTTTCGCACGAACCTAATTAATGTAAACCTCGTTTTCCCAGAGGCGTAACCCCGTTGACACCTTTCTAGACACCTACTTGATCGGCTAATTGTAATGTATAAAACTCTCCCACGAGTAACTCTTACTCGCAGCGGGTATCGGGATCCAACTATCTCATAGAAGGTATGCAATCTCATTGCAAATTTCAACACTTGAAATTCCCGATAATATTTTTCCCCTAACGTGCTATGACCTTGACGAAAGCCAACAAACCATAGCCCGCTAGTCAAGTTCAACCCGTACATTTCTTGATCGAATTAAACCCACCCGCACGACCCTTGACGAAAGCCAACAAAGCCGCACGACTACCCTAATCCAATCGCATCGTATGCTGCAGATAAGCAGCATATAGCTACCGCACACTGCACCTTGACGAAAGCCAACAAATGCAGCACGAATACTATATACAACTTATCTGAAATGTCGGAGGGCTACGACAGGTTTTTCTGAAAACCTATTGCGTAATGAACTTGATATCGTTGTAGAATCAAATGAATTTTGAAATGGAGTGTCTTTGAGGCTTTTCTAGTTTTGCTAAAGGAGTCACTCCCGGTGAAGGGATCGTCGGTCCTTTCCTCGTCGAATGAGGTGCGGGATATATCATATATATCACTGTGCAAAGAAAAAACTCTTAAAAGCAATCAAAAGACAAACCGAGTGTGTAGCATCTGCCAGTTATTGCTAAAGGAGTCACTCCCGGTGAAGGGATCTCGGTCCTTTCCTCATCGAATAAGGTGCAGGATATATCATATATACCGCTGTGCAAAGCAAGAACTGTAGCTACCTGTTTTATTTTGAAATTCGATTCTACAACATCTTAGGTTTCTTTTATTTCATTAATCACATTAATGAAGTCCCATCATTTAATTACCTAAACATCACAGATAAATACGACGTACGCTTATGCCATCCGTATTCGCCCCGATGTCCCCTCGTGCATCGTTAGGTTAGGTAACTAACGACAGAGCGGGGCAGGGCTAGCGCGGGTGTAAAACATAAGTAACGTCTATATAATATATCATATATACTATATAATGTATCTATCACAGAACATCACATGATCACATCACAGATATCGCAGCAGAAGAATCATATGAAATATTGGATATACTAGGACGTCCGTGTTTTCAATACGAGCCAGTATAAAACACGGATTCCACGGTCGCGATGAATAGCCAAACCCACACCCCTAGACCCCAACGAGAGCGGCAAGCAACCCTACCAATTCTGGAGTTAGGAGACCCGGACCCGACTCCTCGAGTTGGTCTCCCACTGGACTCCAGAACCCGGTTACTTGTGCCCTCCTCCTTGGGTCTATCCTAGTGCGGAAAAGTAAATAATATACAAACGGTGACAACTTCCGCAACCTGGAAGTGCCCCAATAAAAGAATATTACATACAAGTTTTTACATGAATGAAAATGAAAAACACTCATCTCACATAAAAAACCCCCGGCTATTCAAACACGACGATCCAATATAACATATCCAGCAACACATAACATCACATGTCATCAACGTACGTAAATATGTCCATCCTAATTGTCGTTGACATATAGCAACGAAACCGGCGATATCACATATTACACTTACGGTCACAGAAAAGAAAGTGTAAAACTACAACAGTTGGAATCCGCAACCACCTCAGACATCGCATGCTTGACCAAATGAATTACTTAGACATCGCATGCCTAACAATTATAAACCCCGCATTTTAGTCTCAAAATCGAAAACACTTTTCAATATCAAGTCGGGTAATTCAACGAGATTCCCGACACCCTGATCGAATGCTCGTCGCAAACTTCAGTAGGCGGCTGCACCCCCGATACCGTCGACGAAGTGCACCAAGGCAGAACACCGCTACCGCGAGCACCCGAACGGATGCTTTCGGCGACGGGGTTCTCCTACAGTCACTTGGTCGGGGCTATGGGGTGAGGCTGTCTATTAAGTTTACCCGGCGAGTATCCGCGTACGCTACGTGATTGCGACGGACTTTTGATCACATCAAAATTCCGTGGCAAGCGATCAAGTGAGACTAAAGTGCTACGTTTATAACATTCATTCAGTTATCACATAACTATTTGTGAATTCCAATTGTTGTATCACATTCCGGATAAATAGAAAATGTTAAACTTTCCGATCGAACAATCGAACACCCAAGTTTTCCCGATGCATGAAATAAGTCTAAAAACATTCAGTTCGTGCCTCAGTACCAACGGTCCAGCCGTAGAAGGGTCAAGCCAACGCCTCACATGTGGCACGCCGTACTGCCCCAAACCCGAAGGTTCAAAGGGCAGTTCAAGACGGTCACATAATCGAGTTAAGGTTTGTTGTCTTCTAGAGGGACCATCGCGTTACTTGCACTACTTAGAACGTCGTTAAACTACGGAAAAATCCAACACTTGGAAATTTCCCGACAGGGGAAAAATTGGGTATTTATATCCGGTCGAACTTTTTAACATATTCTAATATTTATCCGGAAAGCCACATAGACAAAATTTGATACTCCGATCGAAACACCGAATCCCCAAAACAACCCCTGAAAATTCAACTCTTGAATAAATATTAAAAATTCCCAGGAAAACCAGCACAGAAATCTGAGAATTACTGTGAAAAACAAAATACACAAAACGACAAAACGGCCGCGGAACCGCCGCACGAGCCATGCTCGTGCCGCGGATCCGCGGCTCATTGATGGAATTAGTCCATCGAAATTCACAGTAACTCTTAGATTATCCTGCTTGTTTCTCTGCATATTTTTAATGTGGAAAAATCCCCGATTTTAGAAAAAGTACAGAGAGCAATTTCCGGGTTAGTTTTTCGGTTCGATCGGACTTCAAATTGCGTCTAGACTTCGTCTAAGGCTCTAGCTAGGCTCTGATACCACTGTAGGGTTCCTAGGCACTCCCAAGACGTCTCACAAGGCATCAACCATGCCAATTTCAAATTCTACGGTGCCGAGAAACCCTAGACTACGGATCGTTGGCTAGAATTCTAGGCGAAAAGGAAACTAGTTAACACTTAACTACAAGTAAACGGAAATACAACCTTTGTAGATCCGGTCCTCCACCTCCACGGCTCCGTGATGAAGTCCTCTCCGCTGTCCAAATCAAAGTTCGGGCTCTAGCGTCAGCTTCATCGGAGAAAGAGCGGGCTAGGTCATCGACGACGTGCCGAAGATGATCTACGTCGAGGCATCGCTAGATCAAGCTCCACCTTCACCAAGCCATGAAAACTTGTGAAGGAAACACACTCTACTACTTGGCAAGAGGTAGAGGATGAAGAAATAGGTAGTGGGTTCACTTTAGATTTGGATTTCTCACACTTATGCTCAAATCACCATTGATGAAGTAAGCTTTCATCTTCAAGAAGAAGAAGAAGACGATGATAATTGTTATGATAAGAATAATTAACATAGAAAAGAAAATCAATTCTTATCATAAGCAAACCATGGTTAGGTGTAGAGAATGAACTAGGGTTAGTGAATGGTTAGGTTTAGAGATGAAGACAAAATGGTCACTTTGGTCAAACCTTCATGAAGCTTCAACAAGCTTCATCTTTGAAAGCAACCCTTTTGTTTTCATTCCCCTTTTTCTTTTTGTCAAAACAAAATAAATAAAGGCATAAATAAATCAAATGAAACCCTAACCATTAACTAACCATGGTTTAATCATACACCTAATCAAGTTAGCATGTATCATCAAACATGATACAAGCATGTGCACAAAAATCATATCACATATATAATGCGCACATCCGAGCGAGAAAATCCATTTAAAGTGAACCGATACTAGTTAATGCAAAGTAATATATCAAATATATAATTATACATTAAATCATTAAATCAACACTTGATTTAATGATCCGGTCATATCGCATATAACCGACTAATATCAACAGTAACAACTTATCGAATCAACACTTGATCCGATAACCCGGCTATATCGCATATAACCGATCAATGTCACAAATCGCGAGAATCGAATACAGTATCACATACTGGTATCATTCTCGGTCCCGCACATATCTCATATGCGCTCCTATTTCGTTTCGCTTGAGCCAGGAAACCTCTGTGTAGGACTCTAAAGACTCGTCAATACGCCGGCAGCGGATGATGATCATATCAAACATCCACAAGCCGCAAGCGGTCTGCTAAACGTAACGGCCACCCGGGTATTGAGCGATCTGAAGATCGACGAGCAAGCCCGCTCACACTCCAGTGAATCCAACCAGTAACACTACCGTACAGTCCGGTCTGATCGTCTGATATGTCGCATATCTCGCCTAGGGGTGGTAAACGTCAGACCCCAATAGCTCGATAAGTCGTGTCGATATGAGGTCTATAACACTTCGAGAAACTACTGGTAACACTTACCAGTAAATCTCAGCAACCCTGGCCAGGGATTTCCTGTTATAGCCAATCGAACACAGCGCAACATCAACCCCCTATACCGGGAGAGACGAATCCCCTCCTATCGCTCATTGCCTCCATGTGACTCGGGACTGTACCCAAAAATCACCGTTTTGCACGCCCTCTTGGACGTGGTAAGATGGAAATCAAAGCATAGTGGGAACCACACAAGACTCTATGACGATCTCGGGTCAACAGACTACTCTGTACCAGTGTCACCAGAGAACTGCCATCTGACGTGAGGTATAATACCATCTGGGAATTCTCGGCGAGTCCGTCCAGTGTACCCAGTCTCTACTGAGCACTCGTATATCATCTCTGATGTCAAACACCAATGGATATGGGATCATCCATCGCCCATCTGTATGGGTCGAGAAGGTACACGCTAGTCTACTCTGGTATATCGATGCCCCGTCTCGATACACCCACGACTAGGGACTTTGAAGGATGTACTTATGGACTACCATGTCCCCACTAGTATGATCCGCATCATAGTCCAGGTAGTTAAATACACATCCTAAGGGCTTTACCAACATGTAATAGAGAGACAATCAGTGTACACGTTAAGGTAAAGATCAACCAGATAGCATACTATCATGTCGAGCAAGAAAGTCCTCACTATATATGTCCCAGCATCCACTACAATATACATCCTATGTATAGTAATGGCCTCTAGGGCATACATATAACTAACATATATATCCTATATATGATAGCTCTTTGCGTGACATGGATATTCTAGAGGTGTGTAGGTGTACTATGGATAGATTAGGGGTAGAAGTAAACTAGAATGGTTTCCTAGTTGCGGACCCTAGTATAGGTTTACACCCACACGCACACACATGCTTATGTATTATATATACATATACCTAGATACTGAGGATAGTGGATGATATTTGGAGATGAGTCGATGAGATTGGGCATAGTGCCATGAGATCGGTGATATGATGTGGTTCGTATTTGAGATACGACACGAGATTTTAGCGGGCCTTTGGATATGTGTCTCACACACGCATTTATAGTTTTTTTATAGATGGTATCGACTTGTACCAGACTTAGATCAGTACCCCAGATCATGAGATATGATGATAAGGATACCAGATAATTGATGAGATGAATGTGATATTGACCCGTACCCAGCTTTGGGATGCCGTACGATGATTTGACGTACGAGCTTTATATTGATGATAGATCCGCACTCATGACTCGAAGACGTCATATGATATACTGTATCGTACATGATACTATTGAGGCGGGATCACCGACTATTATATATATATATATATATATCGACTCAGATTTAGGTGGTTTCCATACCCCTCCCGATTAGCGTGTTAGCTAGATCTGTAGTTGCTTAGTAGATGTTAGACTAGGCCGATGTCATACCTATTTCAAAACTAACGAATCGGGAGTGTTTCAAGGATAGGCACAGGGATACTACGGATATTTTCAAAAGACACATCTTTTCTTAAAAACACCGTAGCCCTTATTTTACTAAAAAACCCGATTCGTCTTATTTCAAAAGGCAAACTGTATGAAATTTTTATACTGATGCAGATGCGTCACTATTGCGTTTATAAGTCAATTTCTGCATATTCTTGTTATTCGCATCGCATTGCATGTGCAAATGGTTATTTTTATAGTAAAATCATGCTGTTAGGACACCAGCACCAATCGATGATGCATATGTTCCACGTACACCTGCTTGCCGGCTCACACACTTCATCATTGATAATTGCCATGTCACTACACGGTAGTACTGTTACATTCAGGATATGACCCTTGCATGGCATACTTGTGTACTTACATATTATACACTCATACTTGTGCACACATCTATTGTACATTCATACTTGTGTACATACCTATTGTACACCCATACTTACATACATAAGTAATTGCACATACCTAGATTATTCTGGCTTGATTAGAGATTTAGGAACCGCAAGATACTCTTTAAAACCGATTCATTTTAAAAGAGCGATTTTCCCTCAATATGTGCATATTACTATTCCATGTTGCATGATATACCAATATGCTTACATTTCTTTTACATGTCGCATACATCATGCTTTTTGATTATACGCATTGAGATATTTTGTTTTCATGATATTTCTGGATTTGGGAACTGTGGGTATTTCAAAAGAGAGTATGTAACTGTTTTAAAAACCCGGTTACCATTGATATGATATTTCAGTGCGTCCACCATATGTTTTCTCGGTTCTGAGAGCGACATGAGAAACCGATTCGAGGAGGTGGATGAGGCCGATTGCGGGTACATGATGGACCCGGTATGGTACCCCGGGGCGAGAACGGATCGCTGTGTAGTAGACGGTGAGCCTGGCAGAGGGACTACTACCTACCGGTGATAGTATTTGGGCTCGGCGGATATCCGGAGGATACCGACCGTAGTCGAGAGATGATATGGGCTGATCCGGACTGACGGATCCTGTAGGCCAATCCGGACTGACGGAGCCCGATATATGAGGATTTACTTGCCGATGCTAGGCACAGCTTTCATGATGTTTTTGAGTGTCGATGCTTGACACTCAGGTTCCATGATTTTAATATGTCGCGAGCGACACATGTTGATTTACATTCTCATACTTCCATGCATATGTTTATGATATTTACATGCATGATGCTTATTGTCATTGGGTGACACGTGGATGATTTCCACATATATATATTGACATTGGTGACATTGATCACATAGTTGGATGATATCCATATATTCATAGACTTCATGATATAGCCGACATTGATCATACCTCATATTTATGATATGTTATTACCTAAGGCACTGGCCCGAGCACTTGGCACTACACTCATGTATAGATGTTGCATTGCCACCTTATCATGCTTTAGACTTATTCATTTGAGGTTTATATATTTATCTGATCGTATTAACCTAGGATGAGTCATACATATGATTTCTGCTCTGTGATGTTTTCTATTCACTAGTTGGCAACTCACCCCCATTGTTGTGAGTCTATGGTAGCGCCCCGGCCGTCATTTTGACGCCCAACGCGGAACAAAAATTTTATAACTGGCGCTATCGCATACTATAACTCGGATCTTGCCATTAACGCAAAACTAACAAATTGTAAAGAGGTAGAAAGGCTATACCGATCGATCCGAGCCCTTCGGTCTTTAGCCATCATCCCATGCTCCTTTGCGGTAACTCCAATCTCTTTGCTCCTCTTCGAGGTGGCACCACATCTACGGATCTTTTAACGGGCTCCCGCCTCTATACCGGGGCAACTCGTTCATCAAGTCTGCTAAAAGAGATGACCAAGATGAATTAGAGAACGAGTAGAATACTTTGTCTCAAACACTCTTTGGTTCTCATCATATGAGAGAGTAAGAGTGGAGGTTGAAGAAGATGCTAGGGTTTGGAAATGGTGAACTCAAGAAAACTAAAGAGAGCAAGAACTCAAGCATAATAAAACTTCTCTCTTTTTCTTCTTATATGAATAGATAAAAATGAGGATGTATTTATCAAAGACCAAAAGAAAATATCTAATGAAAAATAACTCCTCAAAATATCCATCCACAAAACAAAACAAATTTAATTCTTCATGACTCACTTAGTGACTCATTAGCATGAGTCACTAATGAACATGCTAGAATAATGTGTCACCATTTCAAAAACCAAGTAATCATTTAAACCAAAATGATTAATCCAAAAAGGAAATGCATCTTCTAAAATATTCTCGTAACGGATTACGAAAATACCCCTCACCTGTATATACATACCTGTATCCGTATTCCGACCGAATACGAATACGAGAGACTAAAATATTCCGACTCAATATAAAACATGGATCCGGCTTAAACCAAAGCTCACCAGTATTATCTGCCTGAAATATGACACGTGCATAAATGCATGTGCATTTTCCGAACCCTGCCATAAAACTATATGTCCTCTGCAACGTTTCGCCCGAACTTAGGAAACTATTTGTGGGGGACTCTAAAGACTCATCAGTACCCTGGCAGTGGGTTTAACCACAAGCACGTCAGCGGCACTAGCTGTGCGTAACGGCTGCCCATGTACTGACCTCAAGGGAAGCCGATGAGCGAACTCATCCTGGATCCCTACTGAGCCTATCAGTGACAATATACATACAGTCCGGTCCGTTCGTCTATGAGTATCGCATATCGGGCCTAGGGGGCTGGTAACGTCAGACCCCCAATAGCGGTATAAGTCGTGTCAGAGTGTAGCCCAGAACACCCTGAGATACTACTGGAGTACCTGCAAGTAAATCTTCTGACTCGGCCGAGGGCTTTGTGTAATGGCTCTCCTATACACAGCGCGATCTCACCCCTAATACCAGGAGAGACGAATCCCCTGCCGATCCGCTCACTTTCCTCCATGTGGCTCGGGATTGTACCCAAAAAGACCTGTTTGCACGACTCCTTTGAGCCGTGGTAGGGTAGAAATCAAAGCACAGTGGGAACTCACACGATACAAATGACGACCTCAGGTCGATGAACTAACCTGTACACAAGTCACCAGGGAACTGCTATCTGACGCTAGGTATAAATACCAACTAGCAGGTTCCCGGCGAGTCCTGTCCGGTGTACTCATAACCCAATGGGCCCTTGTATACATCTTAGGTGATCCAACTGACACTAGTGTCTTGTGAGACCGGCCACCGCCCCTCGTTGGGGTCTCGACTGTATACACTAGTCTACTCCGGAGTATCGATGCCCTGTCTCGAAACTCCCACGACTAGGGACCACTTTTAAGGATGTGCTTATGGACTACCCAACTCTCACGTATATGATCGCCATCATACTGTTAGTAGTCAAGCAGGATCCTAAAGGCTCTATCAACGTGTATTAGTGGTCAGTCACCTGAACCTATACACGAATGATAAAGGCAATCCAGATACCATACTATCATCTCGAGTAAGACTGTCCTAACGGTATAGGTCCTCCCTCAATCATTGCAATCACGTACCTGCGATCCAATAATTGACTTTGAGGGCACTACATCCAAAAATCTCCCACTTGCACTCAAGGCTAACTATTGCGATGTCGCATACTCACAGCCCGTGTGATACCGAACACCCAACTCCTCTACTAATCAGTTTCACAAAGCTCGTTTGTAAAACTCTTGTGTTCGAGAAATAGCCTCAATGAGTGGATCCGCCCTGATGTTTCTTTCTATGTCTCTCTTAATCTCAAGTTCGCGGAGAAAGCCATCTCCCAAATTGAGTAATACCTGTCTTAGAATATGTCTGGATATCTGATTGGACCTAGTTTATAAATGAACTCTAAATCCAAATTTCTTAGACTGTATCGATCACTGAAACTAATCAGTGTCCAGCACCATGCCTCCCACAGTATCCTCTTGGACCACCTGTCCATAATACTGCCCCCTTCGTCAGAGGGAAAACTATAACTCTGACAATCACTCTGTCATCCATGTCACCTTTGAAGCCTGGAATGATAACCGTCCCCGGAAGGAGGCTGCCGTCATCAAGTCCGTAGAATATTCACTTATGTTCTAAAACTGCTTCCTTATGTTTCTCCAGGATTGGATTAATATAAACTTATTGCATCTAGTGCAAAAACGACATCTGGTGTGGTACTTGACATCTCATGATCGACTCAATTGCCTAAGCAAGTGATCTGCCAATCATGCACATCCCTCTCCCCTTTAGTCTGTAAGACACCTTTAGAGAAGGTGACTCCATCACCTACAGGTACACCACCATGCCAGGAGTCATCTATTCCAAATACCTTTAGAATACTGTCAAAGTACCCAGATTGGGAAACTACCCAAATTTAGATCTAAAACCATAGATCTAGTAACCAGAATGTCTGATATTATATCCATATCCTTTGTGGAGAAACAACTGTGTGACAACCACAGTACAACCGATCGTAGTATAGGAATTTTACTTCCTACTCTGTGTATGTCATCCAAATACCATGACATCACACCCTACTACCTTCTTAACAGATCCATCTCTTATTCTGATGAAGTCAAAGCCATGACTGTCACATCAAAAATAGATGATCTATCTCCGCTATATCTGCTCAAGTCTATAAATAGACATAAGCTACTTGCCCACTATGCTTCCGCTGCTCCCACTGACCATAACAACCCTCTGGCAGAATAATATATACGTGCACTTCTAAAGCTAGTTTAGAACGGCGCTATACTTAACCTCCTGCCGGGTTTCATAGCCTGGAACAACAGTAGTGTCAAGTCTGGGTGAACAAGAACCTCCCTGTCACCGTCCTTTAGGCTACCGGAGTACCTCTCGGGTGTCTGAGGTTGCCCACCATATCTGTGGAGTGGCTAATAGAATGTCAAACCTGATTGAATCTTTAGGTCCTATTAAATTTTCCATAATCGTTTGCTGTTCTGGAATCTCCTCCAGTTCTACCATACTCCCACTACTGTTTTCTGAAAAAATCCATTTTACTAAAACTGTGGCGAGTCAAGAACAATATCACCATTGATCTTCCAGATGGTAGAAATTCAACCCTCGTCATAGCCTGGGTCAACCCACAAACTGCCATTACAGAAACGTGCCTTGAGTTATCCAGAGTCTGGTTTTAATCATAAGCCGGACAACTCCCCGTACCTTAACATCGTTAAGATATGAACCATTCTATATCCAATATAGAAACTTTGGCACTTATTTAATTGGAACCAGATTCTAATCATGCAGCTGTCTCCAGTGCATATCAACTTAATGGAGAGAGGCTAATCAGCATTACTCAACTTAGGAATCCATCCAATTATGAGTAACCTGAAAGAGAAACAAGTTTCTCAAAACCATTACTATCATCTGAATACCAATCGCAAGAATCTACATTTTCGATCTCTTTGAAGAATCCCGATACTTGCGACATCTGGTTCTCTACTTTATTCCTATACCCACAACTTCTCAAAACATAGACATTGTATTTTTACGAAACACTTGTCTAAAAACTAGAGAAGTCACAAGTAAACAGAACATAGTACGAGGACCATCCCCTTTGTCCTGATGGACACTGGATAGCATACAATACTCTGTATGAGTCCCCTGAGTTGAATAACTCAGAACCTGTGCATCGTTGGTTGAAAACTGTACTTATGGTTAAGAACTACTCCGCTGTTTCAATGCTTCTTACCTAATCGTCAACTGATATAGGTAAATGTCAAGGACATAATTTCAAAAAGTTATATCTCACTTTATAAAAATAAACGTACAGATATATCATTTTGAAATTGGTGCATAACAACGGACACTCAAAACCAAATACTTGCCGTCCGGCAAAAACCCAGGCGACTTCCTCAAATATCACTAATTACAACGAATTCCGATATAATGAGGATGATCACCTTATTCCCAATAACTTACTCCCACTCATCATCTGTAAAACTATACAGATGTGAGAATCATACCTGGTAAATACATACCCTGGAGTAAGTATTTAATCGGGAAATCAGTTTTCCTTTAACAATGCACAGTGAAACTGAAACATGAAAATGTTTCGTAGGGGTATCCTGGTATTCCTAGTAATGCCTCTTCCATAATCCAATTCATGAATGTAACCGTATATTTCTTTTCCATCTCTCTAAATCCATTTATTTGTCTTTAGTCGTTGCCTTCTGTACACCATCGTTAGGCTAAATGGTTTTCTTCCTTCCCTATCGTTCGGCACCAGCCTATGGTTTGGAAGAAGACTATCCAGTAAGCATAATAGGTGTACTCTCCTAAACCAAGGAGTACTCGTAACCTGAGAGAAGGTGATGATAAAAGACAACTGAATAATTCCTTATTCTATTTCTCCCGAACTGGGGAAAAAGGCAAAGGTGAAGTAGGAGTGGCGATGAAGTAAGCGGTTTGGTCGTGAATGATAGCAGTCGCAATTTACTTTGCCCTCTTTCTAATCCCTTTATTTTGTCTTTACTTATTACCTTCTGTACGCCCTACTTAGGCTAATTGGTTTTCTTCATTCCCTACCTTTCGGCACCTGCCTATGGTTTGGAAGAAAACTATCCAATAAGCATAATAAGTGTACTCTCCTAAACCAAGGAGCCCTCGCAACCTGAGAGAAGGTGATGATAAAAGACAACCGAATAAACCAATTCAATTTCTCCTGAACCTGGATCCATCCTCGAAGAAGTCCCTTCGAGTTCGTATATAACCATACGATGGATCTATCCAATGGAAGTGGATGTTCGTAGTGATACGAGGTGTTTTGATAAATGCAAAGGGTAAAAGAAGGAGCAGCAATGACTTATGCAACTCGGACAATCCAAAACCCATTATTTTAAGAAGGTTCGGTCAACTTAGTCACTGAGTCATAGTCTAAGGTCGGTCAAAGGTCGCTGCCAAAGAGATAGAGAAAAGAAACACTCTGCGTGCACTCTAACCTAGATCAGAATGGTTATCACTTTATCTAATCAGGAAACCTCTCACTGTACTGTCAAATTCTCCTCCAAACCTGAAAGAAGAATCAATCGGGATCACCCGAAGAGTAAACTAACTCATCAGTGGGAATCGGGATCCAACTCTCATCGCATGATAACGTGACGGAATCTACTCACGATATCACACTCCAGAAGGTATGCGCATGCCTGGCAAGTTTCAGTTTCTTTAGAAACTCCCGATATGATTTTTGCCCATGCTCTTATGACCTTGACTTTGGCCAAAATGCCATAAGTCACATGCCAAGTTCTACCCATCATTATCATGTCAATTTGAACCCACCCGCACATGCCCCTGACTTTGTCCAAATGGCAGAACGACTGTCCCAAGCCAACTCATCAATCTATGCAACAAATGAATACCCAGCAGCTACCAAACACTATGTCTTAGCTTTGGTCAAAATACATAGCTTGAATACTACTGAATACCCAAAAGAAATGACGGAGGGCTACAGCTGGTTTTTGGCGAAAAACCTTTAATGTAACGAACTTGAGATCGCTGAAGGAACCTGATAGTTTTTATAAAAATATAGTGGCGAAAACCTTTGCTAAAGAGGTCACTCCCGGTGAAGGGATCTCGGCTCTTTCCTCGTGGAATGAGGTACAGGATATTCCAACTGAATACCGCGGTGCAAAGCAACATGTAATCGACTATAGTGAAGTTATTACCCTGATGCAAACTTTTGCCCAAGGGGTCACTCCCGGTGAAGGGATCTCGGCCCTTGCCTCGTCGAATGAGGGGCAGGATATTCCAACTGAATACCACTGTGCAAAAAAAAAGAAAACGTCTTTGTAATAACACTTTTTAAAACTGTTCCAACAACATCCAAACAGGTTTGTTTTCCTTTGCATTGATCAGAATCAACGCAGTCCCATCAATCAATCACACCAGAAAAGAACGAAAATAAAATGTACGTATATGCCATCTGCATTCGTCACTGGGTCCCGTCATTACCCGTTAGGTTACTTAACTAACGACAGAGCGGGGACTGGACTAGTGCGGGTGCAAAACATATACAACATCTACTAGTATATATACCAATATACAATAATCGCTCGAAGCGTGATAATATGCAACATTACAGAAAAGTAATAAGCATCACAGAACAATACAGATAATCTTGGATCCCCGGGTTTCATAGAGCCGCTACTGAAACCCGACGTTCCCCTGGTTGTGTGGATAGCCTGTGCAATGAAACCTAGACCCTTACGAGTGTGGCAAGTTACCCGCCAAAACCTGAAGCGAGGCAGCCCCCTACAGCAAAGTGAATGGACCACCCAGCACTTCATGGAATCCGGTAACTTGGGCACTCCTCATTGGGTCAACCTGTACCCCCTAAGAGTGCGGCGAATAGTCTGCCAATTCTAGAGTGAGACCCCTATGCCTCTCAAACCCATGAGATGCGGACCCGTTGCCCTCCAGAACCCGACTATCCGTGCACTCCGTCGCGGGGTAAAACCTAGTACAAAAATGAAAAATATGTACAACGGGTACATCGACCTCAGCCCGGTCGTGCCCCAAAAGAATATTATACAAACAGGAAGTGACGGCAGTCCACATGTTGGACGCTCGCCCCGCAATATCAAATGTAAAAATAAATACAAACTGCACTACCATTGCACACTGCTATCCACCACGACAAATCCGCAACATCACAGCACAATATAGAACATCAATGCGTAAGTCATGTTCGCAAATCCGTCTAAAAGAACTATAGCAATTAGACGCAATTTACCGCTCGAATTACATTCACGGTTGGAGATATAATGTAAGTACTGTAAACTAACAAGTTTAAAATTTCCATCGACAAAATTTCCCGAAGTGTGCCCCACGTACATCTGCAGTACACAAAAAAAATATGGGCCCGGAAGAAATATTCCAGAAACCACAATTTTCTATGCAGGAGGTTACTGTAGAAAAAGGGTTTACTGTTCCCACAAAATGGCGGCGGAACCGCGGCCAAACCCTGGGTTGTGCGGCGGTTCCGCGGCAGTACTGTAGTGTCAGTCGACCAAATTTCACCAGAATTCTTAAAAAAGCCTGTTCGATTTTCTGAGATACTCAAAATGATTTTTAGACCTGTTTTAAAAATCGATAGAAATTTTAGCCTGAAAAATGCGGTTTTGGAAATTTCGTTCGATCGATATTTTAAACGCGTTAGAAGAAATTAGTAAAGGTTAATGGCCTGGCTCTGATACCATGTGAGTCTACGGTAGCGCCCCGGCCGTCATTCTGACGCCAAACGCGGAACAAAAACTTTTATAACCGGCGCTATCACATACTATAACCCTGATCTTGCCATTAACGCTAAACTAAAAAACTGTAAAGAGATAGAAAGGCTATATCGATTGATCCGAGTCCTTCGGTCTTTAGCCATCGTCCCACGCTCCTTTGCGGCAACTCCGATCTCTTTACTCCTCGTCGAGGTGGCACCACATCTACGAATCTTTAAACGGGCTCCCGCCTCTATACCGAGACAACTCGGTCATCAAGTCTGCAAAAAAAGACGACCAAGAGGAAGTAGAGAACGATTAAAATAATTTGTCTCAAACACTCTTTGGTTCTCATCACATCAGAGGGTAAGAGTGGAGGTTGAAGAAGACGCTAGGGTTTGGAAATGGTGAACTCAAGAAAACTAAAGAGAGCAAGAACTCAAGCATAATAAAACTTCTCTCTTTTTCTTCTTATGTGAATAGATAAAAATGAGGATGTATTTATCAAAGACCGAAAGAAAATATCTAAAGAAAAATATCTCCTCAAAATATCCATCCACAAAACAAAACACATTTAATTCTTCATGACTCACTTAGTGACTCATTAGCATGAGTCACTAATGAACATGCTAGAATAATGTGTCATCCATAATGAGTCACCATTTCCAAAACCAAATAATCATTTAAACCAAAGTGATTAATCCAAAAAGGAAATGCATCTTCTAAAATATTCTCGTAACGGATTACGAAAATACCCCTCACCTGTACGGACCGAATACGAATACGAGAGACTAAAATATTCCGACTCAATATAATACATGGATCTGGCTTAAACCAAAGGCCACCAGTATTATCTGCCTGAAATATGACACGTGCATAAATGCACGTGCATTTTCCGAACCCTGCCATAAAACCATACGGCCTCTACAACGTTTCGCCCGAACTTAGGAAACTATCTGTGGGGGACTCTAAAGACTCATCAGTACCCTGGCAGTGGGTTTAACCACAAGCACATCAGCGGCACTAGCTGTGCGTAACGGCTGCCCCTGTACTGACCTTAAGGGAAGCCGATGAGCGAACTCATCCTGGATCCCTACTGAGCCTGTCAGTGACAATATACATACAGTCCGGTCCGTTCGTCTATGAGTATCGCATATCGGGCCTAGGGGGCTGGTAACGTCAGACCCCCAATAGCGGTATAAGTCATGTCAGAGTGTAGCCCAGAACACCCTGAGATACTACTGGAGTACCTACCAGTAAATCTCCTGCCTCGGCCGAGGACTTTGTGTAATGGCTCTCCTATACACAGCGCGATCTCACCCCCAATACCGGGAGAGACGAATCCCCTGCCGGTCCGCTCACTTGCCTCCATGTGGCTCGGGACTGTACCCCAAAAAGACCTGTTTACACGACTCCTTTGAGCCGTGGTAGGGTAGAAATCAAAGCACAGTGGGAACTCACACGATACAAATGACGACCTCAGGTCGATGAACTAACCTGTACACATGTTACCAGGAAACTGCTATCTGACGCTAGGTAAAAATACCAACTAGCAGGTTCTCGGCGAGTCCTGTCCGGTGTACTCATAACCCAATGAGCACCTGTGTACATCTTAGGTGATCTAACTGACACCAGTGGCTTGTGAGACCTGCCACCGCCCCTCGTCGGGGTCTCGACTGTATACACTAGTCTACTCCGGAGTATCAATGCCCTGTCTCGAAACTCCTACGACTAGGGATCACTTTTAAGGATGTGCTTATGGACTACCCAACTCTCACGTATATGATCGCCATCATACTGTTGGTAGTCAAGCAGGATCCTAAAGGCTCTATCAACGTGTATTAGTGATCAGTCACCTGAACCTATACACGAATGATAAAGGCAAACCAGATAGCATACTATCATCTCAAATAAGACTGTCCTACCGGTATAGGTCCTCCCACAATTATTGGAATCACGTACCTGCGATCCAATAATTGACTTTGAGGGCACTACATCCAACAGTTGTGCTACAGTTTCTTGCAGGTTTTGCCGTACAGGTTCCATTGCGGTTTTCTGGCACACTGACTTGCTTTGGTAGGTGGATTCTTTTGCAACAGAACCACCATTGTATATGTATTATTCAGTTGTATCTAGAAATTCCATCAACCAAACTTGTATATTGTTTCAGACTTAGAAAACCAGTTTTGTTTTATTTCGCTCTTAGAATCGCGCGTTGTAGTATTATGGTTTTCATGCTAATTTTGAGTTTCCTTGTGAGTTTTGATCCTCACCTTTTGGCGTTGTATATTATATTGCTTGCGTGGTTGTGACCGTCGATTGACGAAGAGCTAGCTCCCGCTTGGGGAGGCCGTTTATCATTGCATATATATTATTCTTGTTGTACCCCGTTCGGGGCCAGTATTTACAAAGAAAACTCTGCTGAAATATTCAAAAAAAACTATAGATTTTAAAAATGCGCATTCGGCTTACTTATTTAAAAACTTTGTTTTTAAAATATGTTTTCTTCCCTTCTTAAAACTAGTTTTCTTTATTTACTCCTTAAAAATGGTTTTAGGTTTCTGGGCTTTTGGTTTACTTGAATTAGATGGGGTCCTATAGGCTTCATATGATTTAAGTGCCAGTCACATGCTATTTCGGGTCGTGACACCAACCCTCGGTTTTTGGCCGATCCCCAAGCCACGATTTCCGGCCTCGCCGGCCCTGTGTAGGCCAATGGGGTTGGTGTTTTGTGTGTTGCTCTGGTCTCTAGGAAGTTGGTTCAGTGGTGTTATTTATTTGCCCCATTTTGGATATTGTTTTATCAGCTTGTTTGGGCTATTCGGGGGTTATTTCGGAGTCGATATTTTCTAACATTGTTTAAGTTTTGCAGTGCATTATATTACTATCTGTGACCGTGAATGTCATTCGAGCGGTAAATCTTGTCTAATTGCTATAACTCTTTTAGACGGGTTTGCGAACGTGACAATCACGTTGATTTTTTGTGTTGTGCTGTGATGTTGCGGATTTGTCGTGGTGGATAGCTTGCATGCAATGGTAGTGCAGTTTGGATATATTTGTACATTTGATATCGCGGGGCGAGCGTCCGACATGTGGACTACCGTCACTGCCTGTTTGTATATTATTCTTTTGGGGCACGACCGGGCTGAGGTCGATGTACCCATTGTATATATTTTATTTTCTATACTAGGTTTACCGCGTGGTGGAGTGCACGGATAGCCGGGTTTTGGAGGGCAACGGGTCTGCATCTTATGGTTTTTAAGGGGACGGGACCTCACTCTAGGATTGGCGGGCTATTCGCCGCACTCGTATGGGTATAAGTTTTCATTGCACAGGCTATCTACACGACCCGGGGAACGTCGGGTTTCATTTGTGGCTCTATGAAACCTGGGGATCCCAGATTATCTGTATTGTTCTATGACGCTTATTACTTTCTGTGATGTTGCATTTATCACGCCTAGAGCGATTATTGTATATTGATATATATACTAGTAGATGTTGTATATGTTTTACACCCGCGCTAGTCCAGTCCCCGCTTTGTCGTTAGTTAAGTAACTTAACGAGTGATGACAGGACCCAGAGGGGAATGCGGATGGCATATACGTACATTTTATTTTCGTTCTTTATTGGTGTGATTAATTGATGGGACTGCGTTGATTCAGATCAATGCGAAGAAACCATACCTATATAGATGTTGTTGGAACAAATTTTCAAAAAGCTGTTATTGCAAGGACGTTCTCTTTTGTTTTGCACAGTGGTATCCAGTTTAGAATATCAAGCATCTCATTCGACGAGGTAAGGGCTGAGATCCCTTCACCGGGAGTGACCCCTTGGACAGAGCTTTGCGTTAGGGTAATAACTTCACTATAGTCGATTACTTTTTGCTTTGCATCGTGGTATTCAGTTGGAATATCCTGCACCTCATTATACGGGGAAAGAGCCGAGATCCCTTCACCGGGAGTGACCTCTTTAGCAAAGGTTTTCACCACTATATTTTATAAAAGCTATCCAGTTCCTTCAACGATATCAAGTTCATTACGTTAAAAATTGTTTGCCAAAAACCATTCGTTGCCCTCCATCATTTCAAACGGGTAGCACTTAGTATTCATGCTATGTTTGTTGGCCTTAGTCAAGGCATAGTGTATGGTAGCTATTTGTTACTTTTCTGTTGCATAAATAGATACGTTGGTTTGGGACACTCGTACTACTTTGTTGGCTTTAGTCAAGGGTATGTATGGGTGGGTTCAAATTAACCTGGACAATGACGGGTAGAACTTGACATGTGACTTATGATTTGTTGGCCTTAGTCAAGATCATAAGAGCATGGGGTAAAAATCACATCGGAAGTTTCTAAAGAAACTGAAACTTGCCAGGCATGAGCATACCTTCTGGAGTGTGATAACATGAGTGGATGCCATCACGTTATCATGCGATGATAGATGGATCCCGATTCGCACTGATGAGTTGGTTTACTCTTCGGGTGATCCCGACTAATTCTTCTTTCAGGTTTGGAGGAGAATTTGAGGAAACAGTGGGAGGTTTCCAGATTAGATAAAACGATAACCATTCTGATCTAGGTTAGAGTGCACGCAGAGTGTTTTTTTTCTCTCTCTCTCTCTCTTTGGCAGCGACCATGGCCCGATCCTAGACTATGACTTAGTAACCAAGTTAACCGAACTTTCTTAAAACACTTGCTTTTGGATTATCTGAGTTGCGTACATCATTGCCACTCCTTTTCTTACCCTTTACATTTTTCCAGAACACCCCGTATCACTACGGACATCCACTTCTATTGGATAAATCCATCGTATGGTTATATACGAACTCGAAGGAACTTGTTCCAGATTCGAGGATGGATTCTGCTTCTGGAGAGATTGAATAGGACTATTCAGTTGTCTTTTCCCTTTACCTTCTCTCAGGTTATGAGGGCTCCTAGGATTAGGGAACATTACACCTATTACGCTTATTGGATAGTCTTCTTCCAAACCATAGGCAGGTGCCGAAAGGTAGGGAATGAAGAAAACCAATTTGCCTAACGGTGGTGTACAGAAGGTAAAAAGAAAAGACAAATAAAGGGATTAGAAAGAGCGCAAAGTAAATTGCGACTGCTATTCACGACCAAACCAAGTATTTCATCGCCACTCCTACTTCACCTTGGTATTTCTCCAGAACATCCCGTATCACTATGAAGATCCACAGTTATTTGGATAATCCTTCGTATGGTTATATACGAACTCGTTGGATCTTGTTCCAGTTCGGGGATGGATTATGGTTCAGGAGAAATAGAATAAGGTTTATTCAGTTGTCTTTTATCATCACCTTCTCTCAGGTTGCGTGTACTCCTAGGATTAGGAGTGTACACCTATTATGCTTATTGGATAGTCTTCTTCCAAACCATAGGCTGGTGCCGAACGGTATGGAAGGAAGAAAACCATTAAGCCTAACGATGGTGTACAGAAGGTAACGACTAAAGACAAATAAAGGGATTTAGAGAGATGGCAAAGAAATATACGGTTACAGTCATGAATCTGGATAATGGAAGTGACATTACTAGGAATACCCAGATACTCCTTCGAAACATATTCATGTTTCAGTTTCACTATGTATTATTGATAGAAAACTGATTTCCCAATTAGTCCTTGCTCTAGGGTATGTATTTACCTGGTATGATTCTCACATCTGTATGGTTTTACAGATGATGAGTGGGGGTAAGTTATTGGGAATTAGGTGATCATCCTCATTATATCGGAATTCGTTGTAATTGGTGATATTTGAGGAAATCGCCTGGGTACAGTTCTCAACCTACGACGCACAGGGTTTGAGTTATTTAACTCAGGTGACTTATACAAAGTATTGTATGTTGTCCAGTGTCCATTATGACAGAGGGGTTGGTCCTCGTACTATATTCTGTTTACTTGTAACTTCTCCAGTTTTAGACATGTGTTTCATAGAAATACAAGGTCTAAGTTTGAGAAATTATAGGTACAAGAATAAATTAGAGAACCAGGTGTAGCAAGTATCGGGATTCTTCAAGGTGATCGATGATGTAGATACTTGTGTATGGTATTCAATTGATAGTAATGTTTTAGAGAACTTGCTTCTCTTTCAGGTTACTCATAATTGGATGCACTCCTAAGTTGAGTAATGTTGATCGACCTCTCTCCATTTAGTTGACATGCACTGGAGACAGCTGCATGATTTGAATCTGATTCTAATTAAATCAGTGCCTTTGTTTCTATGTTGTATATAGAATGGATCGTATCTTAACGATGTTAAGGTATATGGAGTTGTCCGGCTTATGCTTAAAACCAGACTCTAGATAACTCAAGGCACGTTTTTGTAATGGCAGTTTGTGGGTTGACCCTGGTTTTGATGACGGTTGACTTTCTACCATCTGGAAGATCAATAGTGATATTGTTCTTGACTCGCTATAGTTTTAGGAAAATGGATTTTTTCAGAAAGCAGTAGTGGGAGTATGGTAGAACTGGAAAAGATTCCAGAACCGCAAACGATTACGGAAAGTTTAATAGGACCTAAAGATTCAATCAGATTTGACATTCCATTAGCCACTCCACAGATATGGTGGGTAACCTCAAGCATCCGAGAGGTACTCCAGTAGCCTCAAAGATGGTGACAGGAAGGTTCTTGTTTACCCAGACTTGCCATTACTGCTGTTCTAGACTATGAGAGCCGGCAGGAGGATAAGTATAGCGTCGTTCTAAACTAGTTTTAGAAGTGCACGTGTATATTATTCTGCCAGAGGGTTGTCGTAGTCAGTGAGAGCAGCGGAAGCAAAGTGGACAAGAAGCTTGTGTCTATTTATATACTAAAGTAGATATAGAGGAGATAGATCATCTATTTTTGATGTGATAGTCATGGGCTTTGACTTCATCAGAATAGGGGATGGATCTGTTAAGAAAGTAGTAGGGTGTGATGTCCTGGTATTTGGATGACATACACAGAGTAGGAAGTAAAATTCCTAAACTACGATCTGTTATACTGTGGTTGTCACACAATAATTTCTCCACATAGGATTTGGATATTACATCAGACATTCTGGTTACTAGATCTATGGTTTTAGATCTAGATTTGGGTATTTAGAATACATTCTAAAGGTATTTAGAATGGACGACTCCTGGCATGGTGGTATACCAGTAGGTGATGGAGTCACCCTCTCTAAAGGTGTCTTAGAGACTAAAGGGGAGAGGGATGTGCATGATTGGCAGATCACTTGCTTAGGCAATTGAGTTGATCATTAGGTGTCAAGTACCATACCAGATATTTTTTTTGCACTAGATGCAATAAGTTGAGATTGATTCAATCCTAGAGAAACGTTCGGAGGCAGTTTTAGAACATAAGTGAATGTTCTAGGGATATGGTAACGATAGCCTCATTCGAGAGACAGTTATCATTCCAGGCTTCCAAGGTGACCTGGATGACAGAGTGACTGTCAGGGTTATAGTTTTCCCTCCGACGAAGGGCAGTATTTTGGACAGGTTGTCTAAGCGGAGACTGAGGGAGGCATGGCGTAGGACACTGATTAAGTCCAGTTGACGATACAGTCTAAGGCGTTTGGATTTGGTGTTCATTTATGAACTAGGTCCTATTAGATATCTAGACATATTCTAAGACAGGTATTGCTCACTTCGGGAGATGGCTTTCTCCGCAAACTTGAGATTAAGAGAGACATAGAAAGAAACATTAGAGCGGATCAACTCACCGAGGCTATTTCTCGAACACAATAGTTTTGCAAACGAGCTTTGTGAGACTGATCAGTAGAGGAGTTGGGTGTTCGGTAACACACGGGCTGTGAGTATGCGACATCGCAATAATTAGCCTTAAGTGCAAGTGGGTGATTGTTGGAGATAGTGCCCTCAAAGTCAATTATTGGATCGTAGGAACGTGATTGCAATGATTGAGGGAGGAACTATACCGGTAGGACAGTCATACTCGAGATGATAATATGCTATCTGGCTTATCTTTATCATCGTGTACTGCGTTAGGTGACATTATATATGTCACTATTGCACGTTGACAAGAGCCTAAGAGTTCAATGACTCCTTCTCTGTTTCCAGTAAATGGAGTATTGGTCATTTTACTTTTGAGACAAGACAGGCAAGTATCATAAGATGAAAATTCGAACAGATTCTAATATTCATCCTGTAGGGTTACTAGGTACTATCACAAGGGTCTATAAGGCATCAACCATGCCCGATTTAAAATTTTCATATGCCGAACAACCCTAACCAAGATCTTAGACTAGAGATTAGGCGAAATAAAGAGCAAGTAAACAACTTTACTTCTAAGAGTTGGGGATTACAACCTTTGTAGTCCGTTCCTTCACTTCTAAAGCTCTGTGTTGAGGTCCCTTCGCTGCGATCATCGAGTACCCAGACTCTAGAGAGGCTCCATGAAGAGAAATATGCAATCTTGCTTCCGATCTTCAATAACAAAGATGATCTACCTTGAAGAAACTCAAACCCAAGCTCTTGATTTGTTAATCAAGTATTAGCTAAGCAAACACCCTAATCTATGTGGCTAGAATAGATGAGGATGATGAAGTAGGAATTTAACTCTCATTTGTTTTCAATTTCTCACTCATTTTCATCACATTAGAAAAAGCTAGAAAGCTTTTCAAAGGAAGAAGAAGAAGCAAATCAATTTTTGATGAATAATGAATTGTATGTAAGGTTAGAAATGCAACCATAGGTTAAGAATGATAACTTAACCTATGTAGAGAATTAACCATGGTAAAGGGTTTGGGTTTGGTTAAGAAATATCAACCAAAATATCTTTACAAAATATCTTTGCTTAAAACAAAAGCAAAGTTTCAAGAAGCTTCAAGAAAGCTTAACCCTAATCCAAACCCTAACCATGTTTAAACTCCACAAAACAAGTTGCATTTGTAAGCTTAACTTGTTACAATATTATATATCACATATACAATATTTATTGTAACAAAATAAAACAATACATTTAACATATATCACATATATATCAATGTATTACCCGAGTGAGAAAAAGAATCTTTAAGTGAGCTTATATTAGTTAATGTAATTTAATATATCAAATATATAATTATACATTAAATTATCGAATCAACACTTGATCCGATAATCCGGCTATTTCACAAATAACCGATTAATATAATCTGTATCAGTTCATCGAATCAACACTTGATCCGATGACCCGGCTATATCACATATACCCGGCCGATATCTCATATCGCGAGAATCTAATACGGTATCACATACACGTATTGTTCTCGGTCCCGTACATATCACATATGTGCTCCTACTCCGTTTTGCCTGAGCCAGGAAACCTCTGTGTAGGACTCTAAAGAATCGTCAATACGTCGGCAGTAGGTGAAGATCATATCAAGCACCCACAAGCTGCAAGCGGTCAGCTAAACGTAACAGCCACCCAGGTATTGAGCAATCAGAAGATCAACAAACAAGCCTGTACATTCTCCCATGAATCTAACCAGTAACACTCCCGTACAGTTCCGTCTCTTCATCTGTTATGTCGCATATCTCGTCTAGGGGTGGTAAACGTCAGACCCCAGTAGCTTGATAAGTCGTGTCGATATGAGGTCCATAATAGTTCGAGAAACTACTGATAACACTTACCAGTAAATCTCAGCAACCTGGCCAGGGATTTCCAGTTATAGCCAATCGAACACAGCGCAACATCAACTCCCTATACCGGGAGAGACGAAACCCCTCCTATCGCTCATTGCCTCCATGTGATTCGGGACTGTACCCAAAAGACACCTTTTTGCACGCCCTCTTGGACGTGGTATGATGGAAATCAAAGAACAGTGGGAATCACACAAGACTGTATGACGATCTCAGGTCTACAGACTAACATGTACCGGTGTCACTAGAGAACTGCCATCTGACGTGAGGTATAATACCATCTGGGAGTTCTCGGCGAGTCCGTCCAGTGTACCCAGTCTCCACTGAGCATCCGTATTCCTTCTCCGATGTTAAACACCAATGGATATGGGATCATCCATCACCCATCATATGGGTCAAGAAGCGCATACGCTAGTCTACTCTGGAGTATTGATGCCCTGTCTCGGTACTCCCACGACTAGGAACATTTGAAGGATGTACTTGGCGACTACACTGTCCCCACTAGTATGATCTGCATCATAGTCCTGGTAGTCAAGTACTCATCCTAAGGACTTTATCAACATGTAACATAGAGACAGTCGGAGTACATGTTAAGATAAAGAGTAACCAGATAGAATACTATCATGTCGAGCAAGAAAGTCCTCCCTATATATGTCCAAGCATCCACTACAATATACAACGCATGTACAGTAATGGACTCTAGGGCTTACATATAACTAACAATCTACCACTTGCACTAGGGCCATCTGTTGTAGTATCTCATACCCAAAAATAAGCTGTAGTTGAAGTATCTCATACTCTACCATCCCATAAAAGTCTCTACTGGGAAATAGGCCTTTGTGAGGGGATCCGCGCTGTTGTCCTCTGTGTCTACTCTCCTAATCTTGATCTCCCTGGAGATCAACCATCTCCATGATCAGGTGATATTGCCTAAGAATATGTCGGGATCTCTGATGGGACGGGGGTTCCTAGGCCTAAACCACAACTCCATTATCCCACAGTGGTAGGAACGAAATTCATCTCATGAACTCATATATATCCCGACTGCCTCTTTGGTAGCATCCTTGGTAACGATGTATCTTGCCTTTAATCATCTAGTAAGTCACGGTATTCAGCTTGGAACTCTTCCAACATATCGTCCCTCCACTGAGGGCAAAGACAATGCCTACGACTGACATTCAGTCGTCCTTATCACCCTGGAACCTTTCCAGTGATTCTCCCCAGGATCGATTGATACCATCTCACTACAACTAGTGAGAATCCTAACATCCAATTAGATCTATCCCATAGATCCATAACCCAGGATTTAGGAGGTATCACCTTGATCCTATATGGAGAATCTTTGTGATAAGAGGAGATTGACCGAGCGTAGCATAGGAAACTCCTTCCCTATCAAGAGTATGTCATCCACGTACTATACGAGGATCACCACCATACTCCCTACTACCTTTTTGTATATACAAGGTTCATCAACCATTTTGATGAAGTCATACTCTTTGACTACTTCATCAAAACAGACGTTCCAACTCTGCGATGCCTGATTTATCCCATAAAACATCATGCTCACGTTTCCGCTTCTCTCACTGTCTACGAAGCCCTCTTGCTGTGTACTTATAAACGCTCTCTTCCAAATCAATATTTAGAAAAGCAGTCATGACACCCATCCGCCAGATATCGTAGTCATGGTATGTAACCGTGGCAAGTAGGATCTGGATGGACTTATGCATAGCTTTGAAAGTCTCAACTTTTCCATGTACACCAAGTATTCTTCTCAAGATATACTTGCTTCTGATGGGGATTTAACCCTTCAGATAAAGCAACCAAAGTCCATAATTTGTTGGTGTATAAGGATTCCATCTCAGATCGGTAAGCATCCAGCCATTCTTACAGAGTCCCACTCCTGATGGCCTGCTCGAAACTAGTTGGGTCATCATCTCATGATGCAATCCTCGCTCCCACTATCAAAGAGAAAACAAAGTATCTCTCAGGTGGATGAGGAACCCTACCAGATCGGCGGAGAGGCTGAACTATTGAATCCTCCGGGTTTACCAAATCATCAGCTGCAGTTTGTATAGCTGGAACTCCTTCTAGTTCTACCTTATAACCACTAATTTCTTCACAAGAAATTCTCTTTTTATCAAAAAGTGGTATGCCGAGAAATAAAACATCTTTTGTTTCTCGGTGTGGTAGAAAATATTCCCTTGCGAATGCTTGGGATATCCAACAAACTTCCACAGAACTGACCTTGCCTCGAGCTTGTCCATATTTTGCTTTTATACAAAGGCCGGACAACCCCAAATCTTAACATCTTTAAGAGATGGGCTCTTCCCATACCATATCACATATGGAGTGGTAGACATCTGATTTAGTTGGTACCCTATTCAATAGGTATCCAACTTCTCAAGTGCATAACCCTAAAATAAAATAGGCTACTCAGTAGTACTCATCATAGAGCACACCATATCACATAGGGTGTAATTGCTCCGCCCCGATACACCGACGTGCTGTGGTGTATTCGGAGGAGTAATGCTGAGAGAGAATCTCATTCTCCTTTAGAATAGTCCAGGAATTCCGTGCTCAAGTATTCTCCTCCTTGATCTCATCAAAGGACATAATACTTATACCTGGTTATTGGTTCTCTACTTCTATCTTATATTCATTGAATTTCTCAAAGGTTCCAGACTTGTGTTTCAACAAGAACATATGTCCAGATCTTTAGAGATAATCAAAGAATGTAATGAAGTACAAAGAACCGGTCTTGGCATGTGTAGACAGGGGACCTTCATACATCATCATGTATCAATCCCAAAAGTTCACTAACTCTTTCTCTATTTCCAATAAACGGAGCTGTGGTCATCTTATCTTTATGACATGACTGGCAAGTTTTACATGATGTAAATCCAAACTAATTTAAATATGCATCTTTATGTAACTTCAGCTAGTCGGATCACATCGATATGACCTAGTCTACAATGCCTCAAGAAGGATTCGTTCATTTCTGAACTCTTCCTTTTGTGTGTGTTCTGTACATTAAGAACTGTGGTTTGATTTAGAACGTCTATGCTTTTGGATAATGTGCCTGAACCGATCAACTCTTGATATAGGAAATGTTCAAAACTTTATCCAACAATACAAAATTATATCCTTCTTTACTAATAAAGAGACTGATATGATGTTGTATATCAGGTTCGGTACCTAATAACATTCGTTCAGAATCAATGTATTCTGGTAATACAGGGTGATAACTGCCAACAGACTTGGCTGCAACACTTGCATCATTTCCAACTCTTGAAACTTATCACCCGTTCTCAGTTTTCTACCTATATGTAGCCCATGTAACAAATTAAATTTGTGGGATTCTGATCCGGTATCTCATACCCAGGACGTAAAGGATACTGAGAAACGGTTCTCTTTTAATGAACATACCCGAAGATGATGCATCAACATGCACTTTCTTCGTTTGGGCGGCACGGGAATTCTGGTAATCCTCTATTTCCTGCTCTGTCTTATAACAATTATAAGTTGGAGCAGGACTAACGTTCCTTAGCGCAGTATAATAAGCGGGTTCGGTCAATACATCCGTATTATTATCTTAATTTAAGGCGTGACATGGTCGCTACCTGGAGAGAGATAGAAGAAAACACTTAGCGTATGCTCTTGCAAGATTAGATTGGTTATTTATATATCTAATCAGGATGTCTCCCACTGTTTTAGTCAAATCTTCTTTCAAACCGTAAAAGTAAAGACTAGCCGGGATTAATTACACCCTATAAGTTCGCCATCTTTCAGCCAGGCCAGTGCCGGTACTTTGAGGGAGGTTTCCCGTGCTTTAGCACGGACCAAATTAAAATAAACCTCGGTTTCCCAGGGGCGTAACCCCGTTGACACCTTTCTAGACACCTACTTGATCGGCTAATTGTAATGTGTAAAACTCTCTCAGGAGTAACTCTTACTCGCAGTGGGTATCCGGATCCAACTATCTCATAGGAGGTATGCAATCTCATTGCAAATTTCAACACTTGAAATTCCCAATAATATTTTACCCATAATGACTTATGACCTTAACTATGGTCAACAAATCATATGCACTAGTCAAGTTCTACCCGTCATTTCTTGATTGATTAGACCCACCCACATATCCCTTAACTATAGTCAACAAAGTCATATGACCGTCCTAATTAATCACATCATATGTTATATAGGAAAACATCACTCAGCTACCGTACACTGCGCCTTAACTATGGTCAACAAACGCAGCACGAATACTAAGTACTCTATTTCCTAAAATGACGGAGGGTTACGGTAGGTTTTTAAGAAAACCCTTTGCGTAATGAACTTGATATCGTTGTAGAATCGAGTGATTTTGAAAAGGAGTGTTTTTGAGGCTTTTACTAGTTTCTCCAAAAAGGTCACTCCCGGTGAAGGGATCGTCGGCTCTTTCCTTATCGAATAAGGTGCAGGATATTTCACAATTATAACTATGCAAAACAGAAACTATAAAAACAATCAAAAGACAAACCGAGTTTGTAGCATCTGCTAGTTTCGCTAAAGAGCTCACTCCCGGTGAAGGGATCCCAAGTCTTTCCTTATCGAATAAGGTGCTGGATGTTCAACAAGGAACACCTCTATGCAAAGCAAGAACTAGAGCTATCCGTTTTCGAGACAAGTTTCTACAACATGTTTAGGTTTCTTTTAGTTTCATTAATCTCATTAATGAAGTCCCATTTTATTATGCTTCACAAGCATCACATTTGAAACGAACTCAACAATATACAATATATATCTCATATATATAATATAAACATTCGTCTCAGGCAGTAATATGATCTCATCACAGAACATTGCAGCAGAAGATAACATATGAAATATTGGATATAATAGGATTTCCGTATTTTATGTGAGCCTGTATAAAACGCGGATTCCACGGTCGCGATGAATAGCCAAACCCACATCCCTAAACCCCTACGAGAGCGGCAAGCAACACTGCCAATTCTAGGGTTAGTAGCCCCGGTCTCGACTCCTCGAGATGGTCTCCCACTGGACCCTAGAACCCGGTTACTTGTGCTCCCCGCCTTGGGTCTACCTAATGCGGAAAAGTAAATAATATACAATGGTGACATCATCCTCAGCGCGGAAGTGTCCCAATAAAAGAATATTCCATACAATGAATTTTACATGAATGAAAATAAAAAACCTCATCTCACATAAAACCCCCGGCTATTCAAAACGCGACGATCCAATACAAACATATCACAGCAACACATAATATCTCATATCATCAACGTAAGCAAGTATGCGTATCCCGATTGTCGTTGATGTATAGCAACGAAGCCGGCGATACACCACATACTACGCTTACGGTCACAGAAAATAAAGTGTAAAACTACAACAGTTGGAATCCGCAACCTCTGTTAGTGTATATGCCCTAGGGGCCATTATTGTATCATACTAGTTTGTATATTACTTAATGGAAGCTTGGGATATTCACATGTATATAACAGTCTTGCTAAACATGGTAGTATGCTACTTCGTTTTTCTATCTTAATATGTAAGTATACGTATTGATAGAGCTCTTAGGATCTTGCTTGACTACCAGCGTTGTGATGGCAGTCACACTAGTGGGGGCTGGGTAGTCTACATGCACATCCTTTTTCAGGTCCCTAGTCGTAGGATTATCGAGACAGGGCATCGATACTCCGGAATAGACTAGTGTGTACGCTTCTCATCCCAGTTGGGGAGATGGTCTGTCTCACAGTCGTCAGTACGTCGTACTGGAGATAGTATACAGGTGCTCGTTAGGTTACGGGTACACCGGACAGGACTCGCAGGGAACTGTTGGTTGGTTTTATATCAGTCGTCAGTTAAGAGTTCCCAGGTGACATGAGTACAGCATATTCTGCAGACTTGACACTGCTACTTCGCCTCAAGTGTGTCATACTGTTCTTAGATTACTACCCTACGACGGCTCAAAGGAGTCGTGCAAACAGGTAGCAGTTGGGTGCAGTCCCGAGCACTTGGAGGCAGTGGCGGTTAGACAGGATTCGTCTCTCCCGGTATTGGGAGTTGATATCGCGCTGTGTCAGAGAGCCATTACGCAAAGTCCCTGGCCAGGGCAAGCGAGATTTACTGGTAGGTTCCAGTAGTTTCTCAGGGTGTAATGGGCTTCACTCCGACACGACTTATACCGCTATTAGGGGACTGACACTTGCCGCCCCCTAGGCCCGATATGCGATACTCTTAGACGAACAGACCGGACTGTACGGAGATTGTCACATCAGGCTCAGTAGGAGTTCGGATGGGTTTCCTCATTGGCCTTCTTATCGACATCTACCTGGGGACCGTTACGTACAGCTAGTGCCGCTTGCGGTCTGTGGTTAAACCCACTGCCAGCGTAATAGTCGAGCCTTTAGAGTCCCACACAGAGAGTTTCCCTGCTCCAAGCGAAACGATATAGAGGTCGTATGGTTTTACGACAAGAGTTCGGACGCATACATGTGTTTACGCGCGTACGACATTCGGACAGTTTTTACTAGCCGGCTTTGGTTTAAGCCAGATTCTAGTATCGGGTTATTGGATTTATACAGTCTAAAGTTTTTCCGTGTTTTCACGGATAGGAGGGACGTTCTCGTAATTTCGCGAGAAGCTTCTAGAAGGATGGTGACTTGGGGGTTTAGGTGGCATAAGTATTAAATGAGATTAGTAACTCATTTGTGTGGTTCATTCTTGTCATTAATGCATCATAAATGGTTAATAACTCATGTAGATGAATCACTCATATGTATTTATGAAGCATGGTTGTTAAATCATTTATTTATTTATTTGATAAATAATAATGCTTTATATATATCATAATAGATCATTATCTATTCTCATTCTCATGCTCACCTTCTCTCTCCTCAAGCCCACCTTCTCTTCAAACCCTAATCCTACCACTCATGTGTTACGACCAAGGATTAAAATAGACTAATAAATCCATAACCCAACTCTATATCACCTATGTTTCTTAGATTAGCACTTTAAGAAACCTAGTTACCTCAAGTTAGAGGTGAAGCTTGGAGTAAAGCTCTCGGGTGGATCATCTACTACATAGAGAAGGCCGGAAAGGAGGTGGAGAACGAAAAGTCGAAGGACACGGTTCATTAGGTATAATCACTTCACATAGTAGTTAACAACTTCTATGTTTCTTGTTAGTTATAGTTTAGCAAAGATTCTTTGGTTAGTCGATGTTTACGCAAAGAACAAGATCGTTTTTCATATTTCCGCCTCCCCGCAAGTCGTGGGGTGTAGTACATCGACTTACAGTGTTATCAAAGCCTCGCTAAACAATAATTAACTTATTAGCAAAGTCATGTGTATTTCGAATGCAAAACAAACCGAAAAAGACATCGATATCACTAAGTTTCTGTCGAATTTTAAACAGGCCCTAAAAATTTTTCAGGGACCTCTAAAATAACAAGCAGGGAATTATAAGGTTACTGGAGAAAAATGGGTTCTTTAATCGGTCAAACGACCGCAGAACCGCGGCCGATCTAACCGATCCGCTACGGATCCGCGGCCGAGTTGAAGCCGATTCATCCCAGTTTGCTCCAGTAACTCTTCTGTGATATTTTTGTGTTTTCTGGAATGTTTATTTTTCTGCTCAAGTCTCAGGTGCACAGAGAAGTTTTGGAGTAGAATCTAAAGTGTTTGCTCGATCGAAATTTTGCGATGTTTGCTAATTTGATTATATCTGTGATTTTATAATGTGTTCGTAAACCTCCCATAACTTCTAGTATGTCAGTTGGCAGGGGGTTGCACATTTCTGTAATGGATTTTACTGTTTGTGGTTATGAACTGTATTGGATTGTTATGATGATTAGCCGGGGTTTGAGATGGGTTATTATATTCATTCATTCGATGTAATTGTAATATGTTGTAATATTATTTTGCGGGGCACATCCAGGTTGCGGTTGTAGCCACCGTTGTATTATTTCATTTTTACTGTTTTTGCTCCTAGGATAGACCCAAGGTGGGGTGCACAAACTACCGGGTACTTTTAAGTGTTTAGTGGCCTACTCACGTTGTTGAGGGAGACCGCTTCACTTCGGGTACTTGGCGGATAGTTTGCCGTACCCGTACGGGTCTAGGATGGGGTAATGGCTATTCATCACAACTGTGTAATCCGTCTTTCGTTGCAGGCTCAAAAGAAACGCGAATTGCTTGCATATCCAATAATGTTCATCTGTGATCTGGAATGCCTATTATTGCGTCTGACGAATGTACAAAATCTATATATGATAGCTATTTAGACGTCACTTATGTTTTACACCCGCGCTAGCCCAGCCCTCGCTCTGCCGTTAGTTAAGTAACCTAACGAGCGATGACGGGACCCAGTGGCGAATGCGGATGGCATAAGAGGACGTTGTATTTTCGTTGTTTTCTGCAATGATAGGTTAATGATGGGACGCATTATTATTAATGCAAAGAAAATAAACCAAAGTTTAATCGTTGGAACAATTTAAAAGAAACCACTCGGTTATTTTAAAACAGAAGATATTTTTAATTGCGGGGCTTAAACCACTCCTTTTAAAAAGCTATCAGGTTCCTTCGGTTATATCAAGTTCACTACGTTCACGGTTTCGCCAAAACCATTCGTAGCCCTCCGTCATTTCATTTGGGTATTCTGTAGTATTCAAGCTATGCATTTTGACCAACGCCAAGGCATAGTGTTTGGTAGCTGCTGGGTATTCATTTGTTGCATAGATAGATGAGTTAGTTTGGGATAGTCGTATTATCATTTGGCCAACGTCAGGGATATGTACGGATGGGTTCAAATTAACAAGATAATGCTGGGTAGAACTTGACATGTGACTTATGACATTTTGACCAACGCCAAGGTCATAAGAGCATGGGGCAAAAATATATATCGGGAATTTCTAAAGAAACTGAAATTTGCAAAGAGATGCATACCATTTAGAGTTTGATGAATGTTGGTAGGATTCCTTCAGTATTATCAGACGATGATATTTGGATCCCGATCCTACTGTGAGTATATGCTACTTATCAGGATATTCGTCACTTAACGATCAATACTATAAACCAAGTAGGTGTCAAGAAAGGTGTCAGCGGGGCTACGCCCCAAGAGAAAAGAGGTTATTTAATTAAGGAACTTCGCGAAAGCATTGGAAAACCTCCCTCGAAGTACCGACACCGGTCTGGCTGAACGGTTAAGCAAGTATTGTACGGTGAGAATAGTCCTGGCTAATTCTTCTTTTATGGTTTGAGGAAGGATTCGAGAAACAGTGGGAGCCATCTAGTTTAGATAAATTAAAAACCACTCTAAACTTGCAAGAGTATCATGCTAAAGTGTTTCTTCTCTCTCTCCTACTTGCAGCGACCCTGAAAATGACTGGACTTAAGTTACTTTTAGAGAAAAATATACTGACAGGGCCAAACTATAAAGATTGGCTGCGGAATGTCAAAATGGCTTTGACCTAAGACAAATTGGGGTACGTCCTCACCGCTAAGGCACCTGCAGTCCCAGGTCCCAAATCCAGTAATGCGGATAAGGAAATCCGCAAAACCTGGGAGTATGATTGCGCGAAGGCCAAGTGCATCGTGCTTGCCTCGATGAACAATGAACATCAGAGGAGGCACGAGGATATGGATCTTGATGCCATATTTCTCCATACAAAGGAACTTTATGGAGAGCAATCTTGTATAGCAAGATACGAGACCTCAAAGAACTTGTTTCGTGCGAGGTTGTCCGTCGGATCATCGGTAGGAGAACATGTCCTAAAGATGATAGGCTATATAGAAGAGCTCGCAGACCTTGGGACGACTTTGGATAATGAGCTCTATACAGACCTTATTCTCCAGTCCCTTCCTTCCACCTACGCCCAGTTTATTCTGAATTTCAACATTCAAAGAAAAGAAGTTGAACTTCCAGAACTCCTCAACATGTTGAGGAGTGCAGAGGGCACCTTGCAGAAGGCAAGGGAAACACCCGCTATACTTGTTAGCGGTGCTTCTTCTTCCGGGTCTAAGGCTAGGGCCAAAAGAAGGAAGAAGAAGGCTGCCACCAGACCTAGAGGAGGTGTTAGTAAGGTGGGAACGAAGGGAAAGAAAAAGATTGCAGTGCCAGTAGTGGCCCAGGATGAGTGCTTCCATTGTCATAGGAAAGGGCACTGGAAGAAAGATTGCAAAGCGTGGAACGCCAGGAACCAGGAACCGAAGCAAGATATGGCTTCGACTTCAGGTGTGTTTGCAATTGAGAATTGTCTGTCAATCAACTCTACTTCCTGGGTATTGGATACCGGATCAGGATCTCATATATGCAATTCATTGCAGGCACTGAGAAACCGTAGAGTGCTGAAGGATGGTGATATGACCCTAAAGGTTGCTAACGGAGCTAGCGTGGGAGCTGTGTCCGTCGGGGATTATCACCTGGGATTGACGAGTGGACATATTTTGGTTTTACATAACTGTTTTTGTGTCCCCAGTTTAACGTGTTATATCATATCAGTTTCCTTGTTATCAAATAAAGGTTATGATTTCACGTTTGTAAGCGATGTTGTTAACATCCACCTTAATCATAGTTTGATTGGGTCCGGTACACTGGATAACGGTATATATGTCTTAAACCAACTCCAGATTTTCAATGTCCAGAACACACTAAAAAGAAAGCCTCCAGATTTAAATAAGGCTTTCTTATGGCATTGTAGACTAGGTCACATCAATGAAACAAGGTTAACTAAGTTACATAGAGAAGGATATTTGGATTCGTTCGAATATCAAACTTATGCCACTTGTGAATCATGTCTCAAAGGAAAGATGACAAAGACTCCATTCACTGGACATGGAGTAAGAGCGAGCGAGCTCTTAGGACTCATACACAGCGATGTATGTGGTCCAATGTCTACACATGCAAGAGGTGGTTTTTCCTATTTCATTACTTTTACGGATGATTACTCAAGGTACGGATTCATTTATCTGATGAAATATAAATCCGAGGCTTTTGAGAAATTCCAGGAGTATAAGAATGAAGTAGAAAACCAAACTGGCAAAAGTATCAAGACACTGAGATCTGATCGAGGTGGTGAATACTTAAGTGCCGAGTTCCTAGGTTACCTAAAAAAGAAAGGAATTCTCTCTCAGCTTACTCCTCCATACACTCCACAGTATAACAGTGTATCGGAGAGAAGGAATCGAACCCTATTGGATATGGTACGTTTCATGATGAGTAATGTTGAGTTGCCGCGATCTTTCTGGGGTTATGCGCTAGAATCAGCGGCATATCTTCTGAACAGGGTTCCTACCAAGACTGTGCCTACCACGCCATATCAGATGTGGAGTGGGAAGAAACCCTCCCTATCTTCAGTATCTGAGGATATGGGGATGTCCAGCTTTTGTTAAAAAGCAGCATGTGGACAAGCTTGAGGTACGATCAGTGCAGTGTAAGTTTGTGGGATATCCAAAGAACTCCAAGGGGTATCTATTCTATTACGCAGAGGAACAAAAGGTTTTTGTTTCTCGTAATGCCCATTTTCTAGAACAGCGGGTTTTAGAGAAGGATACAAGTGGGAGCGAAATAGAACTGGAAGAAACTCCAGAACCACAAACTACTACTGAAAGTTTGGTAGAACCAGTAATTCAAGAAGAACAAGACATTCCCGCACCGCTCCGTGGGAGTAGTAGGCCGTCTCATCCGCCTGAGAGATACTACGGTTTTCTCATAGATGGGGATAGAGAGGATTGCATCATCGATGATGATGAACCTACTAGCTTCCAGCAGGCCATCCAGAGCGGCGACTCGGTACGATGGCTAGATGCAATGCGGCCGAAATGGAGTCCATGTGCACCAACAAAGTATGGACTTTGGACTTTGCTCCAGATGGGGTAAAACCCATAGGATGCAAATGGATCTTCAAGAAAAAGAGTGGTGTAGATGGACAGGTGGAAACCTATAAGGCTAGACTTGTTGCAAAGGGTTTTCGTCAAAGACCTGGTTTGGACTATGACGAAACTTTTTCTCCAGTGGCTATGCTCAAATCCATTAGGGTCCTTCTTGCTATTGCTGCCTTCCATGATTATGAAATCTGGCAGATGGACGTAAAGACGGCTTTTCTGAATGGTAATTTAGAAGAGTGCGTCTATATGGATCAGCCAGAGGGTTTCAATCAGAGTGGGAGCAGCGGGAAAGTATGCAAGTTGCTTAAGTATATTTATGGACTAAAGCAGGCATCGCGGAGTTGGAACATCTGTTTTGATGAAACAGTCAAAGAATATGACTTTATCAAAAATCCAGATGAACCATGTATATATAGTAAAGTTGTAGCACGAACTGTCATATTCGTCTTGTACGTGGATGAAATTCTATTGATAGGAAACGACATTCCTATGCTACAATCTGTCAAAGGATTCTTGTCATACAGGTTCTCCATGAAAGACCTGGGTGATGCCTCTTACATTCTGGGGATCCGGATCTATCGTGATAGATCCAAGAGGATGTTAGGACTTTCGCAGTCCAGGTATATCAACACTATACTGAAAAGATTCAGTATGGAAGATTCTAAGCGCGATAATCTACCGGCTTGTCATGGAATCACCCTCTCCAAAGAGATGTCTCCCAAGACTGATTTGGAAAGGGAACGCATATCTATTATATCCTACGCTTCTGCGGTAGGCTCTATAATGTATGCGATGTTGTGCACCAGACCAGATATAGCTTACGCACTGAGCGTGGTAAGCCAGTATCAGTCAGACCCAGGGGAGAAGCACTGGATAGCAGTAAAAAACATTCTCAAGTACCTGAGAAGGACTAAGGAGATGGTCTTGGTTTACGGCGGAAAAGACCTCAAGATGGAGGCCTTTGCTGATTCCGGCTTCCAGAGTGATAAGGACGATTCCAAGTCCATGTCAGGTTATGTCTTTACCCTCAATGGAGGGGCGGTGTGCTGGAAGAGTTCCAAGCAGGACACCGTTGCTGACTCGACGATGGAAGCGGAGTATATTGCTGCTTGCGATGCCGCAAAAGAAGCGGTCTGGATGAAGAAGTTCCTAACAGAACTTCAGGTGGTTCCTACCATTGTTGATCCAATACCTCTGTATTGCGACAACAGCGAAGCTATAGCTTTAGCGAAGGAACCTAGGTCCCATCAGAAATCCAGACACATCATAAGGCGGTATCACCTGATTAGGGAGATCATTGATCGTCAGGAGATTGAGGTCCGGAGAGTTGCTACTGAAGAGAACATTGCTGATCCATTCACGAAGGCCCTACCTCAGATTCAGTTCCAGAGGCTACTCGAGATCATCGGTCTTCGATATGCCAGTACATGGCCCTAGTGCAAGTGGGAGATTGTTAGTGTATATGCCCTAGGGGCCATTATTGTATCATACTAGTTTGTATATTACTTAATGGAAGTTTAGGATATTCACATGTATATAACAGTCTTGCTAAACATGGTAGTATGCTACTTGGTTTTTCTATCTTAATATGTGAGTATACGTATTGATAGAGCTCTTAGGATCTTGCTTGACTACCAGCGTTGTGATGGTAGTCACACTAGTGGGGGCTAGGTAGTCTACAAGCACATCCTTTTTCAGGTCTCTAGTCGTAGGATTATCGAGACAGGGCATCGATACTCCGGAGTAGACTAGTGTGTACGCTTCTCATCCCAGTTGGGGAGATGGTCTGTCCCACAGCCGTCAGTACGTCGTACTGGAGATAGTATACAGGTGCTCGTTAGGTTACGGGTACACCGGACAGGACTCGCAGGGAACTGTTGGTCGGTTTTATACCAGTCGTCGGTTAACAGTTCCCAGGTGACATGAGTACAGCATAGTCCGCAGACTTGACACTGCTACTTCGCCTCGAGTGTGTCCCACTGTTCTTAGATTGCTACCCTACCACGGCTCAAAGGAGTCGTGCAAACAGGTAGCAGTTGGGTGCAGTCCCGAGCACTTGGAGGCAGTGGCGGTTAGACAGGATTCGTCTCTCCCGGTATTGGGAGTTGATATCGCGCTGTGTCAGAGAGCCATTACGCAAATTCCCTGGCCAGGGCAAGCAAGATTTACTGGTAGGTTCCAGTAGTTTCTCAGGGTGTAATGGGCTTCACTCCGACACGACTTATACCGCTATTAGGGGACTGACGCTTGCCGCCCCCAAGGCCCGATATGCGATAGTCTTAGACAAACAGACCGGACTGTACGGAGATTGTCACATCAAGCTCAGTAGGAGTTCGGATGGGTTTCCTCATCGTCCTTCTTATCGACATCTACCTGGGGACCGTTCCGTACAGCTAGTGCCACTTGCGGTCTGTGGTTAAACCCACTGCCAGCGTAGTAGTCGAGTCTTTAGAGTCCCACACAGAGAGTTTCCCTGCTCCAGGCAAAACGATATAGAGGTCGTATGGTTTTACGACAAGGGTTCGGACGCATACGTGTGTTTACGAACGTACGACATTCGAAAAGTTTTTACTAGCCGGGTTTGGTTTAAACCAGATTCTAGTATCGGGTTATTGGATTTATACAGTCTAAAGTTTTTCCGTGTTTTCACGGATAGGAGGGGCATTCTCGTAATTTCGCGAGAAGCTTCTAGAAGGATGGTGACTTGGGGGTTTAGGTGGCATAAGCATTAAATGAGATTAGTGACTCATTTGTGTGATTCATCCTTGTCATTAATGCATCATAAATGGTTAATGACTCATGTAGATGAATCACTCATATGTATTTATGAAGCATGCTTGTTAAATCATTTATTTATTTATTTGATAAATAATAATGCTTCATATATATCATGATAGATCATTATCTCTTCTTATTCTCATGCTCACCTTCTCTCTCCTCAAGCTCACTCTCTCTTCAAACCCTACCACTCATGTGTTGAGACCAAGGATTACAATAGACTTATCAATCCATAACCCAACTCTATATCACCTAGGTTGCTTAGATTAGCACTTTAAGAAAGCTAGTTACCTCAAGTTAGAGGTGAAGCTTGGAGTAAAGCTCTCGGGTCGATCATCTACTACATAGAGAAGGCCGGAAAGGAGGTGGAGAACGGAAAGACGAAGGACACAGTTCATTATGTATAATCACTTCACATAGTAGTTAACAACTTCTATGTTTCTTGTTAGTTATAGTTTAGCAAAGATTCTTCGGTTAGTCGATGTTTACGCAAAGAACAAGATCGTTTTTCATATTTCCGCCTCCCCGCAAGTCGTGGGGTGTAGTACACGTGATCGAATGCCCGTCGCAAACATTAGTAGACGTCCGCACCCCCAGATGTCGTCGACGAAGTGCACTAAGGCGGAACACCGCTGCCGTGAGCACCCGAACGAATGCTTTTAGCGACGGGGTTCTTCTACAGTCACTTGGTCGGGGCTATAGGGCGTGGCTATCTATTAAGTTTACCCGGCGAGTATCCGCGTACGCTACGTGATTGCGATGGACTTTTGATCTCATCAAAATCCCATGGCAACCGATCAAATGAAACTAAACTGCTAGATTTATAACATTCAAGTTAGTTATCTCATAACTACTTGTGGATTCCAAATATTGTATCACATTCCAGATAAATAGACAATGTTAAAATTTCCGATCGAATAAACAAACACCCAAGATTTCCTAAATCGCTCAACACTTGAACAGAGTTCAAAAAGTATCCATCACATGCCACAGTACCAATGGTCCAGCCGTAGAAGGGTCAAACTAACGCCTCATATGTGGCAACGCCGTACTGCCCCAAACCCTAAGGTTTAGAGGCGATTCAGACAGTCACATAATCGAGTTAAGGTTTGTGTTCTTCTAGAGGGTCCACCGCGTTACTTGCACGACTGTGAATGTTCTTTAACTAAGGAAAAAATCCAACACTTGAAAATTTTCCGGCAGGGGAAAAAGTGGGTTATTAATATTCGTTCGAACTTTTTAACACATTCTAAATTATCCGGAAAACACATAAACGAAGTTAAACTTTCCGATCGAATCAACGAATACAAAAGATCTCCAGAAAACTCAACACTTAAGCAATATTAAAAATTCCCAGAAGCACTTGGTAACACCTACGGATCAACTGTTGGAAAAACGATCCCTCAATACTCAAGACTTGTCGCGGAACCGCCGCCAATAACTTGGTTTGGCCGCGGTTCCGCAGCACTTTGATGGATTCAGGGGTTCGTTTTTCTCCAGTATCCATAAAATCACCTGCTTAATTTTCTGAGTATTTTTAATACAAAAAAAATCAACATTTTAAAAAATTTCCAGAGAGGGGGTCTAATTTGACGTTTCGGGATTCGATCGGACTTTAAACTTTGTCTAGACTTTGCCTAAAACTCTAGCTTGGCTCTGATACCACTCTAGGGTTACTAGGCACTGACACAAGGGTCTATAAGGCATCAACCATGCCCGATTTAAAATTTTCATATTCCGAACAACCCTAACCAAGATCTTAGACTAGAGATTAGGCGAAACAAAGAGCAAGTAAACAACTTTACTTCTAAGAGTTAGGGATTACAACCTTTGTAGTCCGTTCCTTCACTTCTAAAGATCCGTGTTGAGGTCCCTTCGCTGCGATCATCGAGTACTCGGACTCTAGAGAGGCTCCATGAAGAGAAAGATGCAATCTTGCTTCCGATCTTCAATAACAAAGATGATCTACCTTGAAGAAACTCAAACCCAAGCTCTTGCTTTGCTAATCAAGTATTAGCATAGAAAACACCCTAATCTAAGTGGATAGAATAGATGACGATGATGAAGTAGGAATTTAGCTCTCATTTGTTTTCAATTTCTCACTCATTTTCATCACATTAGAAAAAGCTAGAAAGCTTTTCAAAGAAAGAAGAAGAAGCAAATCAATTTTTGATGAATAATGAATTGTATGTAAGGTTAGAAATGCAACCATGAGTTAAGAATGATAACTTAACCTTTGTAAGGAATTAACCATGGTAAAGGGTTTGGGTTTGGTTAAGAAATATCAACCAAAATATCTTTACAAAATATCTTTGCATAAAACAATAGCAAAGCTTCTAGAAGCTTCAAGAAAGCTTAACCCTAATCCAAACCCTAACCATGTTTAAACTCCACAAAACATGTTGCATTTGTAACCTTAACTTGTTACAATATTATATATCACATATACAATATTTATTGTAACAAAATAAAATAATACATTTAACATATATCACATATATATCAATGTATTACCCGAGTAAGAAAAATAATCTTTAAGTGAGATTATATTAGTTAATGTAATTTAATATATCAAATATATAATTATACATTAAATTATCGAATCAACACTTGATCCGATAATCCAGCTATTTCACAAATAGCCGACTAATATAATCTGTATCAGTTCATCGTATCAATACTTGATCCGATGACCCGGCTATATTACATATACGCGGCCGATATCTTATATCGTGAGAATCTAATACGGTATCACATACACGTATTGTTCTCGGTCCCGCACATATCACATATGTGCTCCTACTCCATTTTGCCTGAGCCAGGAAACCTCTGTGTAGGACTCTAATGAATCGTCAATACACCGGCAGTAGGTAATGATCATATCAAGCACCCACAAGCTGCAGGCGGTCAGCTAAACGTAACAGCCACCCAGGTATTGAGTAATCAGAAGATCAACAACCAAGCCTGTACATTCTCCCGTGAATCCAACCAGTAACACTCCCGTACAGTCCGGTCTCTTCGTCTGATATGTCGCATATCTCGCCTAGGGGTGGTAAACGTCAGACCCCAGTAGCTTGATAAGTCGTGTCGATATGAGGTCCATAACAGTTCAAGAAACTACTGATAACACTTACTAGTAAATCTCAGCAACCCTGGCCAGGGATTTCCAGTTATAGCCAATCGAACACAGCGCAACATCAACTCCCTAAACTGGGAGAGACGAAACCCCTCCTATCGCTCATTGCCTCCATGTGATTCGGAACTGTACCCAAAAGCCACCTTTTTGCATGCCCTCTTGGGCGTGGTATGATGGAAATCAAAGCACAGTGGGAATCACACAAGACTCTATGACAATCTCGGGTCTACAGACTAACCTGTACCAGTGTCACCAGAGAACTTCCATCTGACGTGAGGTATAATACCATCTGGGAGTTCTCGGTGAGTCCGTCCAGTGTACCCAGTCTCCACTGAGCACCTGTATACCTTCTTTGATGTCAAACACCAATGGGTATGGGATCTTCCTTCGCCCATCATATGGGTCAAGAAGCGCATACGCTAGTCTACTCTGGAGTATCGATGCCCTGTCTCGGTACTCCCACGACTAGGAATATTTGAAGGATGTACTTGGCGACTACACTGTCCCCACTAGTATGATCTGCATCATAATCCTGGTAGTCAAGTACTCATCCTAAGTACTTTATCAACATGTAACATAGAGACAGTCGGAGTACATGTTAAGATAAAGAGTAACCAGATAGCATACTATCATGTCGAGCAAGAAAGTCCTCCCTATATATGTCCAAGCATCCACTACAATATACAACGCATGTACAGTAATGGCCTCTAGAGCATACATATAACTAACACATCCTTATGTAACTTAGCTAGTTGTATCGCATTGATATGACCTAGTCTACAATGCCACAAGAAAGATTCGTTCATTTTTGAACTACTCCTCTTGTGTGTGTTCTACATACTTTGAATTGTGGTTTGATTTAGAACGTATATGCCATTTCATAACGTGCCTAATCCAATCAACTCTTGATTCAGGAAATTGTTCACAACATTATCCATCAATACAAAATTATATCCTTCTTTAACTTATTAAAGAAACCGATGTAATGTTGTATATCAGGTTCGGTATGTAATAACATTCATTCAGAATCAATGTATTTAATACAAGGTGATATCTGCGAACTGATTTGGCTGCAACAATTGCACCATTCTCTACACTTAGAAACATATCACCCAATCCCAGTTCTCTACCTTTCTGCAGCCAATGTAACAATTTAAATATGCGGGATCCTATTCCGGTATCACATACCCAGGACGTAGAGGATACTGAGAAACAGTTCTTTGTAACGAACACACCTGAAAAATATGCATTAACATGCTCTTTCTTCAATTGGGTGGCATGGGAATCCGGATATTCCTCTATTTCCTACTCGGTCTTATAACAATTATAAGATAGAGCGAAACCAATGTTCCCCAGCACAGTATAATAAGCAGTTTCGGTCAATGTATCCATATTATTATCTTGATTAAGGCGTGACATGGTCGCTACTAGGAGAGAGTGAGAAGAAAACACTCTGCATGTGCTCTTGCAAGATTAGATTGGTTATTATTTTATCTAATCAGGATGGCTCCCACTGTTTTTATCAAATCTTCCTTCAAACCATATAAGGTAAGACTAGCCGGGATTAATTACACTCTACAAGTTCGCCAATCTTTCGGCCAGGCCAGTGTCGGATCTTTGAGGGAGGTTTCCCATCCTTTCGCACGGACCTAATTAAAATAAACCTCGTTTTCCCAGGGGCATAACCCCGTTAACACCTTTCTAGACACCTACTTGATCGGCTAAATGTAATGTGTAAAACTCTCCCATAAGTAACTCTTACCCGCAGTGGGTATCAGGATCTAACTATCTCATAGAAGGTATGCAATCTCATTGAAAATTTCAACACTTGAAATTCCCGATAATATTTTACCCCTAGCATCCTATGATCTTGACGGAGGTCAACAAACCATAGGCTGCTAGTCAAGTTCAACTCGTACATTTCATGATTGAATTAAACCCACCCGCACGACCCTTGACGGAGGTCAACAAAGTTGCACGACTATCCTAATCTAATCGCATCATATGCAACAGATAAGCACTAGTCAGCTACCGCACACTACGCCTTGACGGAGGTCAACAAACGTAGCATAAATACTAAGTAGCACTTATCTGAAATGATGGACGGCTACGACAGGTTTTTAAGAAAACACTTTGCGTAATGAACTTGATATCATTGTAGAATCGAGTGATTTGGAAAAAGGAGTGCTTTTGAGGATTTTACTAGTTTTGCTAAATAAGTCACTCCCGGTGAAGGGATCTCGGCTCTTTCCTCATCGAATGCGGTGCAGGATATTTCCCAAATACCACTATGCAAAGCATAAACTAAAAAAGCAATCAAAAGACAAAACCGAGTTAGTTGTAGCATCTGCCAGTTTCGCTAAAGTGGTCACTCCCAGTGAAGGGATCTCGACTCTTTCCTTATCGAATAAAGTGCTGGATATTCTACAAGGAATACCGTTATGCAAAGCAAGAACTAGAGCTACCAGTTTTTAAACAAGTTTCTACAATATCTTTAGGTTTCTTTTATTTCATTAATCTCATTAATGAAGTCTCATCAATTATGCTTCCTTGTTAGTTATATGTATGCCCTAGAGGCCATTACTATACATAGGATGTATATTGTAGTGGATGCTTGGACATATATAGGGAGGACTTTCTTGCTCGACATGATAGTATGCTATCTGGTTGCTCTTTACCTTAACGTGTACACTGATTGTCTCTCTGTTACATGTTGGTAAAGCCCTTAGGATGTGTACTTGACTACCTGGACTATGATGCGGATCATACTAGTGGAGACATGGTAGTCCATAAGTACATCCTTCAAGGTCCCTAGTCGTGGGTGTATCGAGATGGGGCATCGATATACCAGAGTAGACTAGCGTATACCTTCTCGACCCATACAGATGGGCGATGGATGATCCCATATCCATTGGTGTTTGACATCAGAGATGATATATGGGTGCTCAGTGGAGACTGGGTACACTGGACGGACTCGCCGAGAACTCCCAGATGGTATTATACCTTACGTCAGATGGCAGTTCTCTGGTGACACTAGTACAGGTTAGTCTGTAAACCCGAGATCGTCATAGAGTCTTGTGTGATTCCCACTGTGCTCTGATTTCCACCTTACCACGTTCAAGAGGGCGTGCAAAACGGTGGTTTTTGGGTACAGTCCCGAATCACATGGAGGCAATGAGCGATAGGAGGGGATTCGTCTCTCCCGGTATAAGGGGTTGATGCTGCGCTGTGTTCGATTGGCTATAACCGGAAATCCCTGGCCAGGGTTGCTGAGATTTACTGGTAAGTGTTACCAGTAGTTTCTCGAACTGTTATAGACCTCATATCGACACGACTTATCGAGCTGCTGGGGTCTGACGTTTACCACCCCTAGGCGAGATATGCGACATATCAGACGAACAGACCGGACTGTACGGTAAGTGTTACTGGTTGGATTCACAGGAGTGTGAGCGGGCTTGCTCGTCGATCTTCTGATCGCTCAATACCCGGATGGCCGTTACGTTTAGTAGACCGCTTGCGGCTTGTGGGTGTTTGATATGATCATCATCTGCTACCGGCGTATTGACGAGTCTTTAGAGTCCTACACAGAGGTTTCCTGGCTCAAGCGAAACGAAATAGGAGCGCATATGAGATATGTGCGGGACCGAGAATAATGCGTGTATGTGATACCGTATTCTATTCTCGCGATAAATGTATCGAATGGTTGTATGTGATATAACCTAGTTATCGAATCGAGGATTGATTCGATAAGTCGATACATTGGATATTAGTCGGTCATATGCGATATGACCGGATCGTTAAATCAAGTGTTGATTTAATGATTTAATGTATAATTATATATTTGATATATTATTTTGTATTAACTAATATTTGTTCACTTTAGATGGATTTTCTCACTTGAAGTGCACATTGTATATATGATATAGTTTTGTGTACTAGTTTGTATCATGTTTGATGGTACATGCAAACTTGGGTATGTGTATGCTTTAAACCTTGTTTAGGTTAATGGTTAGGGTTTTGTAATCTTTACTTATTTATTTATTCTTTTATTCATTTATTTTGGCAAGAATAAAATGGTGGCTAACTTTGTTTCTTTCTTGAAACTTCATGAAGCTCTGAAGCTTTGACCATTTTGTTTCTTAGCCTTAACCTAACCATTAAACCTAACCCTAGTTTATTCTCTACACTTAACCATGGTTGCTATATGATAAGAATCACTTTGTTTTCTATTTTCAATAATTCTTATCATATTCCTTCTTTTTCTTCTTCTTCTTCAAGAAGAAAGAAGCTTGCTAGGTTCAATGGTGACTTGAGAAAAAGAGTGAGAAATCCAATTCTAAAGTGAACCCACTTCCTATTTCTTCATCCTCTAACACTTGCCAAGTAGTATAGGGTGTTTTCTTCACAAGTTTCATGGCTTGGTGAAGTTGGAACTTGATCTTGTGTTGCCTCGACGTAGATCATCTTCGGCATCGAAGTCGGCGACCTAGCCCGCCCATTTCTCCGATGAAGCCGATGCTAGAGCCCGGGATCCGATGATCGCAGCGAGGTGACATCATCACGGAGCCATGGAGGTGGAGGACCGGATCTACAAAGGTTGTATTTTCGTTCACTCTTAGTTGAGTTGTTAACTAGTTGCATGTTTCGCCTATACCTCTAGTTACGATCTCGCATTAGGGTCACTTGGCACATAGAAAAATTTTGAATTTGGCATGGTTGATGCCTTGTGAGACCTCATTAGTGTGCTAAGGAACCCTACAGTGGTATCAGAGCCTAGCTAGAGACTTAGGCGATGCGTAGACGGAGTTAGAAGTCCGATCGAACCGAGACCCTAATGCAAAATCGCTCTCTGTACATTTTTTGAAATCGGGGATTTTTTCATATTAAAAATATCCAAAAAATTCAGAAGGGATTTCTAGGGGTTACTGTGAAGCACGTTTCCCTAATTCGACTAAACGGCCGCGGAACCGCGGCCTCACCATGGTATTTGCGGCGGTTCCGCGGCCGTATAAGTGAATCTTCTGACATGCTTTGCCCAGTAATGCCCATATGTACATGCTGTATTTTATGGGAATTTTTAATTGATACTCAACAGTTGAGTTTTTCTGGGTTGTATTGGGGACTCGGTGTTTCGAGCGGGAAGTTTAACTTCGTCTGTGTTTTTCCGGATAATTTTAGAAAATCTTGAAAAGTTCGACCGGATATAAATACCCAATTTTTCCTCTGTAGGGAAATTTCCAAGTGTTGGATCTTTCCGTAGTTTAAAGACGTTCTAAGTAGTGCAAGTAACGCGATGGACCCTCTGAAAGACAACAAACCTTAACTCGATTATGTGAACGTCTTGAACTGCCTTTTGAACCTTAGGGTTTGGGGCAGTACGGCGTGCCACATGTGAGGCGTTGGCTTGACCCTTCTACGGCTGAACCGTTGGTACTGAGGCATGAAGTGGATGTATTTAAACTTATTTCCTGTGTTGAGCTGTTTCGGGAAAACTTGGGTGTTCGATTGTTCGATCAGAAAGTTTAACATTTTCTATTTATCCGGAATGTTATACAATATTTGGAATTCACAAGTAGTTATGAGATAACTGAATGAATGTTATAAACATAGCACTTTAGTCTCAATTGATCGGTTGCCACGAAATTTTGATGTGATCAAAAGTCCGTCGCAATCACGTAGCGTACGCGGATACTCGCCGGGTAAACTTAATAGACAGCCTCACCCCATAGTCCCGACCAAGTGACTGTAGGAGAACCCCATCGCCGAAAGCATCCATTCGGGTGCTCTTGGCAGCGGTGTTCCGCCTTGGTGCACTTCGTCGACGGCGTCGGGGGTGCGGCCGCCTACTAAAGTTTACGACGAGCATTCGATCAGGATGTCGGGAATCTTGTTGAATTGCCCGACTTGATATTGAAAAGAGTTTTCGATAATGAGACTAAAATGCGGGGTTTATAATTGTTAGGCATGCGATGTCTAAGGAATTCATTTGATTAGGCATGCGATGTCTAAGGAGTTTGCGGATTCCAACTGTTGTAGTTTTACACTTTCTTTTCTGTGACCGTAAGTGTAGTATGTGATATCGCCGGTTTCGTTGCTATATGTCAACGACAATTGGGATGGGCATATTTACTTACGTTGATGACATGTAATGTTATGTGTTGCTGGATATGTTATATTGGATCGTCGTGTTTGAATAGCCAGGGTTTTTTTTATGTGAGATGAGTGTTTTTCATTTTCATTCATGTAAAAACTTGTATGTAATATTCTTTTATTGGGACACTTCCAGGTTGCGGAAGATGTCACCTTTTGTATATTATTTACTTTTCCGCACTAGGATAGACCCAAGGAGGAGGGCACAAGTAACCGGGTTCTGGAGTCCAGTGGGAGACCAAGTCGAGGAGTCGAGTCCGGGTCTCCTAACTCTAGAATTGGTAGGGTTGCTTGCCGCTCTCGTAGGGGTCTAGGGGTATGGGTTTGGCTATTCATCGCGATCGTGGCATCCGTGTTTATACTGGCTCGTATTAAAAACACGGACGTCCTAATATATCCAATATTTCATATGATATTTTACTGCTGCGTTATCTGTGATGTGATCATGTGATTTGTTCAGATAGATATTGTATATAGTATATATAATATATTATATAGACGTTACTTATGTTTTACACCCGCGCTAGCCCTGCCCCGCTCTGCCGTTAGTTACCTAACCTAACGGTGCACGAGGGGACATCGAGGCGAATGCGGATGGCATAAGTGTACGTCATATTTATCTGTGATGTTTAGGTATTTAAATGATGGGACTTCATTAATGAGATTAATGAAAGAAAATAAACCTAAGATGTTGTAGAATCGAATTTCAAAAATAAAACAGGTAGCTACAGTTCTTGCTTTGCACAGCGGTATATATGATATATCCTGCACCTTATTCGATGAGGAAAGGGCCGACGATCCCTTCACCGGGAGTGACCCCTTTAGCAATAACTGGTAGATGCTACACACTCGGTTTGTCTTTTGATTGCTTTTATAGTTTCTGCTTTGCACAGTGATATATATGATATATCCCGCACATCATTCGACGAGGAAAAGGCCGACGATCCCTTCATCGGGAGTGACCCCTTTAGCAAAACTAGAAAAGTCTCAAAAACACTCCATTTCAAAATTCATTCGATCCTACAACGATATCAAATTCATTACGCAATAGGCTTTTAGAAAAACCTGTCGTAGCCCTCTGTCATTTCAGATAAGTCCTACTTAATATTCGTTCTACGTTTGTTGACCTCCGTCAAGACGTAGTGTGCGGTAGCTAACTAGTATTTATCTGCTTATGCATATGATGCAGATTGGGTTAGGGTAGTCGTATGGCCTTATTGAATTCCCTCAAGGGTCGTGCGGGTGGGTTTGATTCAATCAAGAAATGACGGGTTGAACTTGACTAGTAGCCTATGGTTTGTTGACCTCCGTCAAGGTCATAAGGTGCTAGGGGCAAAATTATCGGGAATTTCAAGTGTTGAAATTTGCAATGAGATTGCATACCTTCTATGAGATAGTTGGATCCCGATACCCGCTGCGAGTAAGAGTTACTCCTGGGAGAGTTTTACACATTACAATTAGCCGATCAAGTAGGTGTCTAGAAAGGTATCAACGGGGTTACGCCCCTGGGAAAACGAGGTTTACTTTAATTAGGTCCGTGCGAAAGCATGGGGAACCTCCCTCAAAGTACCGACACTGGCCTGGCTGAAAGATTGGCGAACTTGTAGCGTGTAATTAATCCCGGCTAGTCTTTCCTTTTAGGGTTTGAAGGAAGATTTGATTAAAACAGTGTGAGCCATCCTGATTAGATAAAATAATAACCAATCTGATCTTGCAAGAGCATACGCTGAGTGTTTTCTTCTCTCTCTCTCCAGGTAGGGACCATATCACGCCTTAATCAAGATAATAAAACAGATATATTGACCGAACCCGCTTGTTATACTGAGCTGGGGAACGTTGGTCCCGCTCCAACTTATAATTGTTATAAGACAGAGCAGGAAATTGGGGAATACCAGAATTCTTATGCCGCCTAAACGAGGAAAGTGCATATGATGCATCTCCTTCAGGTGTGTTCGTTACAAAGAACTGTTTCTCTGTATCCTCTACGTCCTGGGTATTTGATACCGGATCAGGATCCCAGATATGTAATCTGTTACATAGGGCTACAGAAAGGTAGAGAACTGAGAACGGGTGATAAGTTTCATGAGGCAGAAAACGGTGCAAGTGTTGCAGCCAAGTCTGTTGGTCACTGTCACCCTGTATTCCAAATACATTGATTCTGAACGAATGTTATTAGATACCAAACCTGATATACAAAATCATATCATTCTCTTTATTATTAAAGAAATGATAAAATTTTGTATTGTTGGATAATGTTTTGAACATTTCCTATATCAAAAGTTGATCGGTTCAGGCACGTTATCTAAAAGCATTGATGTTCTAAATCAAACTACAGTTCTTAGTATACGGAACACACACAAGAGGAAGAGTTCAGAAATGAACGGATCCTTCTTGAGGTATTGTAGACTAGGTCATATCAATGCGACCCAACTAGCTAAGTTGCACATAGATGCATATTTAAATCTGTTTGAATTTACATCTTGTGAAACTTGCCAGTCATGTCACAGAGATAAGATGACCATAGCTCTGTTTACTGGAAACAGAGAAAGAGTTAATGAACTCTTGGGACTGATACATGATGATGAATGTAAGGTCCCCTGTCTACACATGCCAGGACCGGTTCTTCATACTTCATTACATTCTCTGATAATCTCTCAAGATTCAGACATATGTTCCTGTTGAAATACAAGTCAGAACCTTTTGAGGTATTCACAGAATATAAGTTAGAAGTAGAGAACCAATAAGGGTATAAGTATTATGTCCTTTGATGAGATCAGGGAGGAGAATACTTGAGCACGGAATTCCTGGACTATTCTAAAGGAGAATGAGATTCTCTCTCAGAATGACTCCTCCGTATACACCATAGCACGATGGTATATCGGGGCGGAGCAATAACACCCTATCTGATATGGTGTGCTCTATGATGAGTACTACTGAGTTACCTATTTCCTTTTTGGGAGTTTTGCGCTTGAGAAGCTGCATACCTATTGAATAGGGTTCCAATCAAATCAATTGCCTACCACTTCATATGTGATATGGAAAGGGAAGAGTCCATATCTTAAGTTTGTTAAGATTTGGGGTTGTCCAGCCTATGTCTAAAAAGCAAAATCCGGACAAGCACGAGGCAAGATCTGTTATGTAGAACTGGAAATGTTCCGGCTATATAAACTGCAGCTGATGATTTGAAAGAACAAAATGATTCAATAGTTACCAACGAACCTCAGCCTCTCCGCCGATCTAGTAGGGTTCCTCACCCACCTGAGAGATACTTCTGTTTCTCTATGACAGTGGGAGTGAGGATTGCATCATGAGATGATGACCCAACTAGTTTCGAGCTGGCCATCAGGAGTGGGACTCTGTAAGAATGGCTGGATGCTTAGCGATCTGAGATGGAATCCTTATACACCAAAAAAGTATGGACTTTGGTTACTATATCTGAAGGGTTAAATCCCCATCAGCAGCAAGTATATCTTGAGAAGATTACTTGGTGTACTTGGAAAAGTTGAGACTTTCAAAGCTAGACTTGTTAAAGGTTTGCATCATTGACCAGGTATGGATTTTGTTGAAACCTTTTCTAAGTAGCTATGCTTAAGTCCATCCAGATCCTACTAGCCACGGCTACATACCATGACTACGATATCTGGTGGTTGGGTGTCATGACTGTTTTTCTAAAATGATACATGGTTTCAGAAAAGAGAGTCTGTAAGTACACAGTCAGAGGGCTTCGTAGACAGTGGGAGCAGCGGAAACGTGTACAAGATGCTCTATAGGATAAAGCAGGCATCGCGAAGTTGGAACGTCTGTTTTGATGTAGTAGTCAAAGAGTTTGACATCATCAAAATGATAGATGAACCTTGTATAAACAAAAAGGTGGTAGGGAGTATGGTGACGATCCTCGTAGATTACGTGGATGACATACTCTTGATAGGGAAGGAGTTTCCTATGCTACGCTCGATCAATCTACGCTTATCACCATGATTCTCCACATAGGATCAAAGTGATACCTACTAAATCCAGGGTTTTGGATCTATGAGATAGATCTAAATGGATGTTAGGATTCTCACTAGATGTAGTGAGATGGTATCAATCGATCCTGGGGAGAATCACTGGAAGTGTTCCAGGGTGATAAGGACGACTGAATGTCAGTCACAGGCATTGTCTTTACCCTCAGTGGAGGGACGGTATGTTGGAAGAGTTCCAAGCTAAATACCGTGGCTTACTAGACGATAAAGGCAGGATACATCGCTACTTAAGATGCTACCAAAGAGGCTGTTTGGGTGTATATTAGTTCATGAGATGAACTTCGTTCCTCCTATTGTGTGACAATGGAGTTGTAGCTTATGCCTAGGAACGCCTGTCCCATCAGTGATCCAGACATATTCTAAGGTAGTATCACCTGATCATGGAGATGGTTGATCTCCAAAGGATCGAGGTCAGGAGAGTAGACTCAGAGGACAACACGGCGGATCCACTCACAAAAGCCTTTTCCCAGAGAGAGACTTTTATGGGATGGTTGAGTATGAGATACTACAACCACTGCTATCAGATGGCCCTAGTGCAAGTGGGAGATTGTTAGTTATATGCATGCCCTAGAGGCCATTACTATACATAGGATGTATATTGTAGTGGACGCTTGGACATATATAGGGAGGACTTTCTTGCTCGACATGATAGTATGCTATCTGGTTGCTCTTTACCTTAACGTGTACACTGATTGTCTCTCTGTTACATGTTGGTAAAGCCCTTAGGATGTGTACTTGACTACCTGGACTATGATGCGGATCATACTAGTGAAGACATGGTAGTCTATAAGTACATCCTTCAAGGTCCCCAGTCGTGGGTGTATCGAGATGGGGCATCGATATACCAGAGTAGACTAGCGTATACCTTCTCGACCCATACAGATGGGCGATGGATGATCCCATATCCATTGGTGTTTAACATCAGAGATGTTATACGGGTGCTCAGTGGAGACTGGGTACACTGGACGAACCCGCCGAGAACTCCCAGATGGTATTATACCTTACGTCAGATGGCAGTTCTCTGGTGACACTGGTACAGGTTAGTTTGTAGACCCGAGATCGTCATAGAGTCTTGTGTGATTCCTACAGTGCTTTGATTTCCACCTTACTACGTTCAAGAGGGCGTGCAAAACGGTGGTTTTTGGGTACAGTCCCGAATCACATGGAGGCAATAAGAGATAGGAGGGGATTCGTCTCTCCCGGTATAAGGGGTTGATGTTGCGCTGTGTTCGATTGGCGATAACCGGAAATCCCTGGCCAGGGTTGCTGAGATTTACTGGTAAGTGTTACCAGTAGTTTCTCGAACTGTTATAGACCTCATATCGACACGACTTATCGAGCTGCTGGGGTCTGACGTTTACCACCCCTAGGCGAGATATGCGACATATCAGACGAACGGACCGGACTGTACAGTAAGTGTTACTGGTTGGATTCACAGGAGTGTGAGCGGGCTTGCTCGTTGATCAGTCGAAAATATCGCATCTTTTAACCGGCAATTTCCCTATCATTTGCACTCATTTAGAAGTGTTCGGCATTCATATTTCACATATTAGCAAATCAGTCGTAAAATATCAGATTGCATGTGTTAGACTTTTAAACCGGCACTTTAAGGGAAATTGACTGCATTTCATGGCATCGCGTCATCTCTGTATTTGCGCAACACTTGTCTCGAGATTTGTGCAGGAAATTGCAGGAGCAAAGTCAAAAGAAGCTGATAAAAAAATACACCAACTCCATGTTTTCAGATCTGGTAGCAATCCAAAGGGAGAAATACAATTAAACATATCAAAGAAAGGCCCACAACTCAAGCCCAACAAGCACCAGAGAGCCCGAGCCCCAACTCTTCAAAAGCGCCGCGGAACCGCGGCGGGAGCCGGCTTGCGCCGCAGTTCCGCAGCGGTTTGGTCAGATCAGCAAATTATTTTTAGTGCAAAATTCATATCTCAAGGCCTACAGCTCAGAAAGATATGTCAAATTCCAGAATTCTCGCGAAGCTACTGCCAGATCAGCAAAGATCATTAAGCAAAGATAATCCTAATTAAGCTCCTAACAAACCTCTTCTAGAAGCTCCCTCCTAACTAATCACACCTAGAAGCTTCTCCTCTAACTAACTTTTGGAGGGAAATTCAAATTTCCTCAACAAACTTTTGGAGGGAAACTTAAAATTCAAATCCTAGATCTAGGGTTTTTAGATCTATAAATAGGAGCCTAGATCTAAGGGTTGGGGGGGATCATTAATCAATCTTAGTTCAATCTTAGTTGTTCATTAATTCTTCATCTCTCCATCTTCTTCCACAAGTCTAGTGACAAGGCTTGTGCGAAACCCTAACCCTAATTCCAATCAAATTCAAGATCCCGAGTACCATTCAAGCAAGAGAGCCTTCAACCTTTTAGGAGCGGAGCCGATCTCCAACCGAGCAAGTGATCCAAGCCGATCCGCGACTCACGGAGCCGAGCGAAGCCAAATCGACGATCGAGTTCTTCCTCTTGTAGTTCTTGAGCGAATGTAATGAAATTGTTGATATAAATAAAAGGTGAAATTCTTTAATCTTGCTTTCTTTTAATTCTTGCATCATGATTAGATCTCAATTTGTGATTGTGGTTCTTGTTGTGATGTTTGAGTAAAACTCCGCTCGTTAAGGAGTCGAGACGATCAATAGAATGATGATGTAACAAATCTTTAAACGATTCTTGAGTCCTACGAGTTTTGTAAACCCTAGCAAGTTTAAGAATCGATGACCTAGTTTCGTAGCGATGCTTTCTTGATTATGATCGCTCGAAATTAGGGATCTACGATCGTTTCTTGAATTTACTAGAGGCTAGAATGTGAATGATATCGACGAAAGAACAAGGGATTAGATGAAACCCTAGTTTCTTAAGAAATCCCTAATTCTCGATCGATCATCATCAATCTAGTATCAATTCATCGAAGGATAAGAATACGTCATTGTAAGATTGCATCACATCTATAGATCCGATCGATTCCTACGAGCCTCATTTCGATTCTTGATATTTGGTTGGAAAAATCATCAAACTATCAATTCTTGATTCTATCTTTTTCTTGTTATTAGATCGAGATTTTCTAATTCTTGAACTTCAACTATAAATCTTGAATTGTTTTGTTTTGTTTTCTTTAAAGTTTCGACTCATCTAATTCAAAAGACGAATGATTACACTTTCCCTGTGGACGATCCGTACTCACTAACAATCTACATCCGACACCGTAGTTGATTGCGGTCAAATAATTTTTGGTTGTGATTTCTTTACAATTTTCCAACATACACATCCTAAAAATCATACAATCAAATGGCGCCGTTGCCGGGGATAGTGCGCTAATTGTTCGTATTTTGAAATTTGAGTTGAAAAATTTATTCCATTATAATTTTTAGATCTAAACTCGCACAAACCCTAATACGTGTTTTGTGATTTGATTGCGAGGAAATCTGGGATCATTGGAGCTGGAGAAAAAAATTTCTGAAAATTCCAGAGGACTCAGGAGCTGAACAGAAGCTCTCTGTAAAAATCTTGTGCAGTGATCTCACCACCCAAGCGCGATTCCGCGGCAAACACCTACCATACGCGGCGGAACCGCGGCCTTGTTGAGGGTTCTCTGTAAAAAAAAATTTCAGGTGCTTTCTGACCTTCTTCTCTCTCCTCTTTTTAGCTCCAACTAACATTTTGTGCAGGTTTCTTTGCAAATAATCGCTGCGCCGCAAAAAGCAAACTAAAATTTGTTCGTGTTTTTGATTCTTGGTTGTTTGCATATTAATACGGAAATTAAGGGGCACGACCAAATCCAGATTAGGTGGGGAGTTCATTACCCTTCCTAAGCCCCGAAAATCGCAAAACTTGCATCCGCATTTACCCTCATTAATTAAAAGAAATCTAGAGATGACTCTAAGGACCATCGCACTCAATTAGGACAAGAGAAGGCCGTGGGTAATTCATTGCTTATCCGCGTTTTCTTGTGGTGTCTAAGGCGAGTGTGTCTAAGGCTAGTGGTTTTTAATTAGGCCCACTACTTACGTAGTGGAGTACCTTCCCACTTACCTGGCACTTATCCGGCCACAGGGGGACAAAGAGGCAGTGGAGGATTCTATCCTGTGACTTGTCTTTTGGCAGTTAGGAGCGGTCTAGAGCCGGACCTAGGTGACCACTAGAAATTAGGGTTCGTGTGCTGCATTTGTTGTGTCGCATCATCTTTTCAAAATCCGTATCATTTTTCAAAACAAACACCGCATTCACTTCATTTCCCCTAATTATAAAATCTACGCTGCCACTTGTACTAACCCTTTTCAGTTCAAGATTGGCTGGACAACGGGATTCTAGTGCCTGTTCAGTCCGCGTCCCCCGATCGACCCTAAAGTCGGTATTTCAACATTTACCCTTTCTTTTACCCACCACCACACCCACATCGATGGATCCGTCTCCATCGAACTTCTTTTCCACTACCCTGCCGCCGTCCGTTGGTGCGCAGAATCCACCTCGCATCTCTCTCCAAGAGAGGTGCTATCCTATACGAGGCCCACTTTCCACCTGTCTTTCCATACCACCAGCCAACGGGGAAAATTTTCAGATTAAACCCCAATACATCAACCTTCTACCAAAATTTCACGGTCTCGAGTCTGAAAACGCATACGTGTTTATCACGAAATTTGAAAATGTATGCGCAATGATGGGTACCTCACAGTTGTCTGTGGATGCTTTGCGTCTTTGTCTTCTCCCATTTACCTTGTGCGATTTAGCCGAGAAGTGGCTATATAACACTACCGCACATTCCATTTCAAATTGGGATGAATTCGTCAAAGCATTCCTGAAGAAATTTTACCCACATCAAAAGACAGCTCGAGTCCGTAGCGAAATCTATCAATTCACCCAGCTTCCAAATGAAACATTTTCAAAATGTCTTGAACGTTTCAAGGATCTGTTAGTCCAATGTCCATATCACGGCATCCCGAGATGGGAATTGTGCCGAATCATTTATGAGGGCATTACTCCTTACACAAGACAGACCCTTGAATCCATGTGTCAAGGCAACTTTATGACTAAAGATGATAGGGAAGCCTGGGAATTCCTAGAAAATTTCGCTGAAAAATCTTTACAGTGGGAGGGTGTGAGTCAATCGTCTAGGGATGGCAATGATATTTCCATAGGAGTTAGAGCTGACATTGCAGCTATACACAAGAAACTCGAGACTATGGAAAACAAATTTTTAGCCGCCACCCTAAATCAAATGTCACTCTCCAAAACTGTATGTGGCTGCTGTTCTGATTCGTCTCACTTAATGGAAGAATGTCCGTTTCAAGGTCATGAGCATACCAATGCCGCATTTCAAAGACCTAGAAACGATCCATTCTCCTCCACATATGATCAGGGTTGGAGGAATCACCCTAATTTTGCTTGGAACCAATCACAATCTCAAAACACGGTTCCAAACCCGAATCAATTCCAAAGGGTGCCTCCACCACAACAGCAACCACCACAATTGAGTCAGCACCCCTTTCAAGCACAAAATTTTCAAAATCCGGTCAACACTTTTGCACCATCTAGTCCTTTGAAGTTGACCGGGACTGATGAATCCTATTCATTTGCACAATGCATGAATTTGGTCTTAACAAATATCATGCAAGTTTCGGCTGAAATGAAGTCTTCTGTCGATAAAATTGAGAAAAACTCAGCGTCCCAAGCTGAGAGTATCAAATCGATGGAAGCAGAAATTTCACGATTAAGAGCCGAAATGAGTGCAAGAGAGAAAGGGAAACTTCCAGCTCAACCTTTACCCAATCCTGGCTATTTACATCATGTGGATGCAATCACGTTGAGATCTGGAAGAGTGCTTAACACTCACGTTGGGGAAGAGTTTGATGATACAGAAAAATCAATCAATAACACCCCGGCTAAGACCTTTCCTTCCACACACACTTCTAGTTCTAACCCCAGTTCTTCTACCCCACCACCTTCTTCCGAGCCTATTCTTCGTTTCCCAAAAGGCTCGCCACTTCAGCCCACCTCTTCTACTCCTCCACGGACGATCCCCACTTCTATTTTGGGATCGATTCCACAAACACTTCCTTCTCCTATGATGGACCCAGCGCTTATTGCTAAAGCACCTTATCCTAATCGGTTAAGGGATAACACACCAAGTCCACATATGGAGAAGATTATGAACATGTTTAAGGAAGTTAACATCAACATCCCTCTCCTAGATGCTATTCAACAAGTTCCGTCCTATGCAAAAACTCTTAAGAACTTGTGTACTAGGAAGAGGAAGACTCATGTGCCTAAAAAAATCTTCATGTCAAGTACTGTAGACACAGCTTTTCCCCAACAATTACCACGGAAATGTAAGGACCCTGGTTGTCCTACTATTTCCATTTCTATTGGGGAGAAACACATCAACTGTGCGTTACTTGACCTTGGCGCTAGTGTTAACTTACTTCCTTACTCAGTATACGAGCAACTAGGTATCGGAGTGTTAAAGCCCTCGAGCATAACTCTCCAGATGGCTGACCGATCAATCACCAAACCTAGGGGTGAACTGGAGGATGTGTTAATAAAAATCGGAGAATTTATATTCCCGGTAGATTTTATTGTAATTGATACACAGCCTGTAGCGAACCCACGGAATCAAATTCCGGTGATTTTAGGTCGCCCCTTTTTGGCCACTTCCAATGCTATTATCAACTGTCGTAACGGTTCTATGACCCTATCTTTCGGGAATAGGTCAATAGAACTAAACATTTACAAGTTGGGAAGTGTACCCTCCGAACCTACTGCTCAGGTCTGTTCTGTCGACTTAATGGATGTCGACAGCAGCGAATTTGATGATCCTCCTGATACCGATCTTGACTCTTTTCATACGTTATTGTTTGACCCAACTATGTATCATACACATACGGACTCTTCCACCGAGATGTACGGGTCAACAACTAACACTGATTATGAACTGCTTTTAGAGTCTGAAGATCACCCCGCACTTTGTGATGATATTATTCATCGGGGTATTGATGGAACTTTTGAGGAAATCTTCGCTGATGAACTCGCATTTTTGAATGACACGGGTGTTGAGATGAATCATCTTCCAATCACTGAAATTGAACCTCCACCCCTTTTTCTGAACTGTAAAAAGAATGCGAGTAATCCATCATAAGCACTGCATCGTCTCTCCAAAATGAGACGCACACACATTCTATTCCACCACTTAACCTTTCCCCACTTCTTCTTCCACCAACCAGAGCACTGCATTGATAAAATTTTTGAATGGTTGGTGTTAATATTCGGTCTTTGCAAAGCTTGGCATTGACCACTGATTTTTGACCCCCTCATGTGACTTTCAAAGCTTAACTCAAGTTTGGGGGGGTATATTTTCTGGCTCTTGAAGAGAAAATTTTTACAAAATGATGAGCCAAAAATAAGTTTGGGGGAGGTTCTTCACTTATATATTTTGCCCCCACTAATAAATTCCTCCCAAGCTTACAGGTTTTTCGAGATTTAGCAGATGGAAACAGTGAGGACACTGTTGAAAACAAGTTTGGGGGAGGTTTGTGCTTATTTTTGCATCATTTGCATATCATTTGCATAAGCACAAAACATTTTTGAAAACCGATAAAAATTTAAAAATTTTCAAAACTATAAAAACATTTTTTTTTGTACATAAATAAGATAATAAAAGATTAGATAGTGAAAAATTACATCCATGAGATTAGAAAAATTTAAGAAAACTAAGAAAATTAGAAGTTTTCTTATACGAACTAGTAATAAGTAGTTATGAGCCGTTGTCCCAAGGGTTAGTAAGATGAAGGACGTCACTAATCTGAGGATAAAAATAAGTCTGAAAAATAGTTTCTATTCTGGAAAGCCAAACATTTTGAACGTTGATACCCTGCTATTCGCACTTACACACGTCTTAAAGCCTGGGATAGTAGAGGATACCTTGAAATGCTCTTGTCATAAAGCCGATGTATGAAGGAAATAAAAAAAAAGTGAATAAAAAAATATATATATATAAAGTGGTGAGAAAAATGAACACTGGTTTTGTTATCACCGAGGGTAATAAAAAATATATAGCGAGGGTGCTTCTTCACCTAGTGCCCTAAGGCCAACTGGTCTGGGAGTCACTGCTATGCCTGAGGTGGTGCAAGACGAGGAAAATACACCAAATAAGCAAGCATATGAGTAATCGGTCAGTTAGTATCTCAAGAAGTATTAACGGTCGCATGAAAGTGTGTGAGCAAATTCATATAAATATTCATTAATTAAAAAGTACTGAGGCTGATGGGCAAGAGTATGATAGCTTGAATTGAATTCTCCGGGTGTAGGGATGTCTTTACACACACGCAGGGTGATATGATCGATGTTTTGGAAGAAAGATAGGAATGAAGAATAAGACGATGTTTTATTGAGGGAGGACGTGATTTCTAACATTTTTTCATGACCATTAAGATAGGGCTCATGACAACCGAAAAGCTAGCTTAGTTGGAAACCCTAATTTTCAAGGCTTTTCTTTTACAATTCTTGTCTTTAAATGTAATATTCATGATCTTCCTTTTATTATTGGATTTTGTGGGTGCAATCCGCTGAAAACCCTCAGGAGACAACACTCCTCCTACTAGGGACACCTAGAGGTTTAAAGGCTTGTTGCACGTGCTCAGTACAATGGTGTTGCATACGAAAGTGTGCTAGTTAGTTTTTCTCTTTCTTTATTTTCTCCTTCTCTTCTTTAATAAAACATTCGCTCGAGACGATCGAAAATAAGTTTGGGGGAATTTGATCAGTCGAAAATATCGCATCTTTTAACCGGCAATTTCCCTATCATTTGCACTCATTTAGAAGTGTTCGGCATTCATATTTCACATATTAGCAAATCAGTCGTAAAATATCAGATTGCATGTGTTAGACTTTTAAACCGGCACTTTAAGGGAAATTGACTGCATTTCATGGCATCGCATCATCTCTGTATTTGCGCAACACTTGTCTCGAGATTTGTGCAGGAAATTGCAGGAGCAAAGTCAAAAGAAGCTGATAAAAAAATACACCAACTCCATGTTTTCAGATCTGGTAGCAATCCAAAGGGAGAAATACAATTAAACATATCAAAGAAAGGCCCACAACTCAAGCCCAACAAGCACCAGAGAGCCCGAGCCCCAACTCTTCAAAAGCGCCGCGGAACCGCGGCGGGAGCCGGCTTGCGCCGCGGTTCCGCGGCGGTTTGGTCAGATCAGCAAATTATTTTTAGTGCAAAATTCATATCTCAAGGCCTACAGCTCAGAAAGATATGTCAAATTCCAGAATTCTCGCGAAGCTACAGCCAGATCAGCAAAGATCATTAAGCAAAGCTAATCCTAATTAAGCTCCTAACTAACCTCTTCTAGAAGCTCCCTCCTAACTAATCACATCTAGAAGCTACTTCTCTAACTAACTTTTGGAGGGAAATTCAAATTTCCTCAACAAACTTTTGGAGGGAAACTTAAAATTCAAATCCTAGATCTAGGGTTTTTAGATCTATAAATAGGAGCCTAGATCTAAGGGTTGGGGGGGATCATTAATCAATCTTAGTTCAATCTTAGTTGTTCATTAATTCTTCATCTCTCCATCTTCTTCCATAAATCTAGTGACAAGGCTTGTGCGAAATCCTAACCCTAATTCCAATCAAATTCAAGATCCCGAGTACCATTCAAGCAAGAGAGCCTTCAACCTTTTAGGAGCGGAGCCGATCTCCAACCGAGCAAGTGATCCAAGCCGATCCGCGACTCATGGAGCCGAGCGAAGCCAAATCGACGATCGAGTTCTTCCTCTTGTAGTTCTTGAGCGAATGTAATGAAATTGTTGATATAAATAAAAGGTGAAATTCTTTAATCTTGCTTTCTTTTAATTCTTGCATCATGATTAGATCTCAATTTGTGATTGTGGTTCTTGTTGTGATGTTTGAGTAAAACTCCGCTCGTTAAGGAGTCGAGACGATCAATAGAATGATGATGTAACAAATCTTTAAACGATTCTTGAGTACTACGAGTTTCGTAAACCCTAGCAAGTTTAAGAATCGATGACCTAGTTTCGTAGCGATGCTTTCTTGATTGTGATCGCTCGAAATTAGGGATCTACGATCGTTTCTTGAATTTACTAGAGGCTAGAATGTGAATGATATCGACGAAAGAACAAGGGATAAGATGAAACCCTAGTTTCATAAGAAATCCCTAATTCTCGATTGATCATCATCGATTTAGTATCAATTCATCGAAGGATAAGAATACGTCATTGTAAGATTGCATCACATCTATAGATCTGATCGATTCCTACGAGCCTCATTTCGATTCTTGATATTTGGTTGGAAAAATCATCAAACTATCAATTCTTGATTCTATCTTTTTCTTGTTATTAGATCGAGATTTTCTAATTCTTGAACTTCAACTATAAATCTTGAATTGTTTTGTTTTGTTTTCTTTAAAGTTTCGACTCATCTAATTCAAAAGACGAATGATTACACTTTCCCTGTGGACGATCCGCACTCACTAACAATCTACATCCGACACCGTAGTTGATTGCGGTCAAATAATTTTTGGTTGTGATTTCTTTACAATTTTCCAACATACACATCCTAAAAATCATACAATCACTCATCGATCTTCTGATCGCTCAATGCCCGGGTGGCCGTTACGTTTAACTGACCGCTTTGCGGCTTGTGGGTATTTGATATGATCATCATCTGCTACCGGTGTATTGACGAGTCTTTAGAGTCCTACACAGAGGTTTCCTGGCTCAAGCGAAACGAAATAGGAGCGCATATGAGATATGTGCGGGACCGAGAATAATGCGTGTATGTGATACCGTATTCTATTCTCGCGATGAATGTATCGAATGGTTGTATGTGATATAACCTAGTTATCGAATCGAGGATTGATTCGATAAGTCGATACATTGGATATTAGTCGGTCATATGCGATATGACCGGATCATTAAATCAAGTGTTGATTTAATGATTTAATGTATAACTATATATTTGATATATTACTTTGCATTAACTAATATTTTTTCACTTTAATTGGATTTTCTCACTTGAAGTGCACATTGTATATATGATATAGTTTTGTGCACTAGTTTGTATCATGTTTGATGATACATGCAAACTTGGGTATGTGTATGCTTTAAACCTTGTTTAGGTTAATGGTTAGGGTTTTGTAATCTTTACTTATTTATTTATTCTTTTATTCATTTATTTTGGCAAGAATAAAATGGTGGCTAACTTTGTTTCTTTCTTGAAACTTCATGATGCTTTGAAGCTTTGACCATTTTGTTTCTTAGCCTTAACTTAACCATTAAACCTAACCCTAGTTTATTCTCTACACTTAACCATGGTTGCTATATGATAAGAATCACTTTGTTTTCTATTTTCAATAATTCTTATCATATTCCTTCTTCTTCTTCTTCTTCTTCTTCAAGAAGAAAGAAGCTTGCTAGCTTCAATGGTGACTTGAGAAAAAGAGTGAGAAATCCAATTCTAAAGTGAACCCACTTTCTATTTCTTCATCCTCTACCACTTGCCAAGTAGTATAGGGTGTTTTCTTCTCAAGTTTCATAGCTTGGTGAAGTTGGAGCTTGATCTTGTGTTGCCTCGACGTAGATCATCCTCGGCATCGAAGTCGACGACCTAGCCCGCCCATTTCTCCGATGAAGCCGACGCTAGAGCCCGGGATCCGATGATCGCAGCGAGGGGACATCATCACGGAGCCATAGAGGTGGAGGACCAGATCTACAAAGATTGTATTTTCGTTCACTCTTAATTAAGTTGTTAACTAGTTGCATGTTTCGCCTATACCTCTAGTTACGATCTCGCATTAGGGTCACTTGGCACATAGAAAAATTTTGAGTTTGGCATGGTTGATGCCTTATGAGACCTCATTAGTGTGCCAAGGAACCCTACATTCTTAAGCATCACAGAAGAAACCAAAGCAGCAATATTAATTATATATCGTATATATAATCTAAGCATTCATCTCATAATATCAAGTGATCACATCACAGAATATCAGTAGCAGAAGATCACATATGAAATATTGGATATATTAGGAATTCCGTGTTTTAATTAAGCCAATAAAAAACGCGGATTCCACGGTCGCGATGAATAGCCAAACCCACATCCCAAGACCCCTACGAGAGCGGCAAGCAACCCTACTAATTCTAGAGTTAGGAGACTCGGTCTCAACTCCTTGAGATGGTCTCCCACTGGACCCTAGAACCCAGTTACTTGTGCTCCCCATCTTGGGTCTATCCAAATGCAGAAAAGTAAATAATATACATCAAATGGTGACATCATCCTCAACCCGAAAGTGCTCCAATAAAAGAATATTACATACAAGTTTTTACATGAATGAAAATGAAAAACTCTCATCTCACGCAAAACCCCCCAGCTATTCAAACACGACAATCTAATATAATATATCATAGCAACACATAACATCACATATCATCAACGTAAGTAAATTTGCGTATCCCAATTGTCGTTGACATATAGCAACGAAACCGGCGATACACCACGTATTACACTTACGGTCGCAAAAAAGAAAGTGAAAAACTATAACAATTGGAATCCCCAACCACCTTAGACATCATAAACCCAATGTATCACATACTTTGGATTTCATGCCCTGCCAAATTAATTCCTTAGACATCACATGCCTAACAATTATAAACCCCGCATTTTAGTCTCGATATTGAAAACACTTTCCAATAACCAGTCGGGTAATTCAACAAGATTCCCGATAATCTGATCGAATGCTCGTCGGAAACTTTAGTAGACAGCCGCACCCCCGATGCAATCGACGAAGTGCACTAAGGCGGAACAACGCGGCTACGAGCACCCAAACGGATGCTTTTGGCGATGAGGTTCTCCTAGGAGGAACAACGCTATATGATTGCGACGGACTTTTCATCCATATCAAAATTCCATGGCAACCGATCAAATGAGACTAAATTGCTAGATTTATAAAATTCAAACTAGTTATCACATAACTAATTATTATGGATTCCAAATATTGTATCAAAATCATAGATAACTAGACGATGTTAAACTTTTCGATCGAATAAACAAACCCCCAAAATTTCCTAAAAAGCTCAATACTTGAGCGGAGTTCAAAAAGTACCCAGACCATGCCACAGCACCTATTGACCAACCGTAGAAGGGTCAACCCTTGCCTAACCGATGGCACTGCGGAACTACCACAAAACCTAGGGTTTGGTGGCGGTTCCGACGGTCACAGAATTGAGTTAGGGTTTCGTTCTTCTAGAGGGTCCACAGAATCACCTGCATGATTTTCTGAAGATTTCAAACATGGAAAAATCCAACTCTTGGAAAATTTCCGGGGAGGGAAAATATAGGTTATTGATATCCGTTCGAACATTTTAACGTCGTCTAAATAACCCGAAACAATGTTAAAATTACAAATATGAAACACTTCGAATTGCCAATACAGTAAGACCACATCACATGCAATCTTAGAAAAAACAAGCAACACCTGAAACACCAAAACGCAGATACTGGAACAGTGTAAAAATTTGAAGCCAAAATTCCCTAACAAATCCGGCGAGCTCGGATTTTCTTCCCTTGTGGCCGGCCAAATTCCGGTAAGGGGGGCTCAAATTTCTACTGTGTTCATGTCACATCACATGTAACATTCTGAAGTTGCTTACAAAATTTTTAGAGGCCATTTAAAAATCGACATAAACTAGGTTTTAGTGTTGCATGTTTCGGAGTAGTTTCAATTTCGTAATCTAACAAACATCGTTTAATTCTCTAGCATGGCTCTGATACCACTGTTGTTATGTTCAGCACGACAGCAAGGTTTCGGGAGACATCGTCCAAGCCAATTTCTAAATTTTCCCGTACTAAAGAACCCTAAACTAGAATCTTAACTAGAGATTTAGACGAATCAACATGTAAACACCTTTACATCTAAGTGAACAAGGAATACAACCTTTGTAGACAGGTCATTCACTTCAATAGCTCCATGTAGTAGTCCCTTCGCTACAAGTAGTGAACTCCCGTACTCTAGAATGGCTCCACAAGATGAACGGAACTAGCTTGCTTGAAGTCTTTAAGGCCGAAAATGATCTACGTCGAGGAGACACCAACTCAAACTACCTCTTCACTGTTAGTTATGTATATGCCCTAGAGGCCATTGTTGTACATATGATGTATATTATAATGGATGGTTGGATATATATAGAGAGGACTTTCTTACTCGACATGATAGTATGCTATCTGGTTTCACTTTGTCTAAATATGTTGACTTGTATTAGTTTACTGTCTTGCTCTCATATGTTGATAAAGCCCTTAGGATTTGTACTCGACTGCTAGGACTATGATGAGATCATACTGGTGGGGCCATGATAGTCCAAGAGTACATCCTATAACTGTTCCTAGTCGAGGGTGTATCGAGACAGGGCATCGATACTCCAGAGTAGACTAGCGTACACGCATCTTGACCCATATGATGGGCGATGGATGATCCCATATCCATTGGTGTTGGACATCAAAGATGGTGTACGGGTGCTCAGTGGAGACTGGGTACACTGAACGGACTCGCCGAGAACTCCTAGATGGTATTATACCTATCGTCAGATAGCAGTTCTCCGGTGATACTGGTACAGGTTAGTCTGTAGACTCGAGATCGTCATAGAGTCTTGTGTGATTCCCACTGTGCCTTGATTTCTACCTTACCACGTCTAAGAGGGCATGCAAAACGGTGGCTTTTGGGTACAGTCCCGAATCACATGGAGGCAATGAGCGATAGGAGGGGTTTCGTCTCTCCCGGTATTGGGAGTGGATGTTGCGCTGTGTTCGATTGGCTATAACTGGAAGTCCCTGGCCAGGGCTAATATCGAGATTTACTGGTAAGAGTTATCAGTAGTTTCTCGACCCATTATGAGCCTTACATCGACACGACATATCGGTTACTGGGGTCTGAAGTTTACCACCCCTAGACTGGATATGCGACATATCAGACGAAGAGACCGGACTGTAGGGTATTGTTACTGATTGGATTCACAGGAGAATGTACAGGCTTGCTTGTTGATCTTCTGATCGTTCAATACACGGGTGGTTGTTACGTTTTGCTGACCGCTTGCAACTTGTGGGTGTTTGATATGATCATCACCTACTGCCGGCGTATTGACGATTCTTTAGAGTCCTACACAGAGGTTTCCTAGCTCAGGAAAAACGGAGTAGGGGCACACATGCGATATGTGCGGGACCGAGACTAATACGATATGAGATACCATATTCTATTCTCGCGATATATGATATTGGCCGGGTATATGTGATATAGCCGGGTCATCGGATCAAGTGTAGATTCGATGAAATGGTACTTGTTATATTAGTCGGTTATATGTAATATAGCCGGATTGTCGAATCAAGTATTGATTCGATAGTTTAATGTATAATAATATATGTGATATATTACATTATGTTAAGTAATATAAGCTCGCTTTATTGATTCATTTTCTTACCGGATAATACATTGATATATATGCGATATATGTTAATTGTATTATTTTCTTTTGTTACATTATATATTATATATGTGATATATAATATTGTAACATGTTAGGGTTACAAATGCAACATGGTTGTTGAGTTTAAATAAAGTTAGGGTTTGGATTTGGGTTAGCTTTTGGGTTAGCTTTTGGATGAAGCTTTCATGAAGTTTCATGAAGCTTTTGACTTCTGTCATCTAGCTTGATATTTTGTGTAGATATTTGTTAACCCAACCCAAACCCTTAACCATAGTTTATTCTCTACATGAGTTAAAGCCTTCATTCTTAACTCATGGTTGCAATTGTAACCACAACATTTATTATTCATCACAAAAGCTTTCTTCTTCTTCTTCTTCCTTGAAACATCTTTCTACCTTTTTGTGTTGTGATGTTTTAAAATGAGAAATTGAAAACAAAAGAGAGCAAAATTCCTACTTCATCATCCTCATCTATTCTAGCCACTAAAATTAGTGTGTTCACTTCACTAATACTTAATTAGAGAAGTGAGAGCTTGGTTTTGAGATTCTTCAAGGTAGATTATCTTCGAAAAGGAAGAGTTCAAGCAAGCATGGACCATTCGACTTGTGGAGCCTCTCTAGAGTCCGGGAGTTCATGGATCGCGGCGAAGAGACCACTACTCAGAGCTTATGAAGAGAAGGAATGGACTACAAAGGTTGTAATCCCTCTCTCTTAGATGTAAAGTAGTTTACATGCAAGTTAACCCTAATTCTCTAGTTAAGATCTTGGTTAGGGTTTGTTTAGCACCCCAAAAATTTTAAAGTAGCATGATTGATACTTGCCAAAACCTTCACAAGGTGCTATGCTAGCCCTTCTGTGGTATCAAAGCCAAGTTAGAGCATTAGGCGTTGTCTACACAAAGTTAGAAGTCCGATCGAACTCCGAAACCCCGAAATGACCCCTTTTCTGGAAATTCTTCAAAAAGTTGAATTTTTCCATGTTAATATTACTCAGAAAATCATGTAGGGAATTCTATGGACACACCTGAAGAACGAAACCCTAACTCGTCTAAGTGACCGCGGATCCGCAGCCAAAACCTGGTTTTGGCGGCGGATCCGCGGCGCCACTTGAGAGGCTTGGGTCGGCCCTTCAGCAGTTGGTCTGTAGGTACTGTGGTATGTCTCTGGTTAATTTTAACTGTGCTCAAGTGTTGAGCTCTCTGGGAATTTTTGGGAATTCGTTGTATCTATCGAATTATCTAACTTCGCCTGCTTATCTGTGATGATTTTGTGTTGCTGTGATATATTATATTGGATCGTTATGTATTGAATAGCCGGGGGTTTTATGTGAGATGAGAGTTTTCCTTTTCATTCTTGTAAAATTCTTTTGTATGTGATATTCTTTTATTGGGGCACTTCCGGGTTGAGGATGATGTCACCAGTGTATATTATTTATTTTTCCGCATTAGGATAGACCCAAGACGGAGAGCACAAGTAACCGGGTTCTAGGGTCCAGTGGGAGGCCATCTCGAGGAGTAGAGACCGGGTCTCCTAACCCTAGAATTGGCAGGGTTACTTGCCTCTCTCGTTGGGGTCTAGGGATGTGGGTTTGGCTATTCATCGCGACTGTGGAATCCGTGTTTTATACAGGCTCAAAATAAAACACGGACGTCCTAGTATTTCCAATATTTCATATGTTGACTTCTGCTGCAATAATCTGTGATGAGATCATATTACTGCCTGAGACGAATGCTTATACTATATATATATATATATATATATATGTTGATATATAAATATTACTGCTTTAGTTTCTTCTGTGATGCTTAGGAAGCTTAAATGATGGGACTTATTAATGAGATTAATAAAAGAAAAGAAACCTAAAAGATATTGTAGAATCAAATTTTCAAAAAGGGTAGCTACAATTATTGCTTTGCATATCGGTATTCCTTGTAGAATATCCAGCACCTTATTCGATAAGGAAAGAGCCGAGATCCCCTCACCGGGAGTGACCTCTTTAGCAAAACTGGCAGATGCTACAAACTCACGGTTTAGTTTTTGATTGCTTCTATAGTTCTTGCTTTGCACAACGGTATTTATGAAAATTTCCTGCACCTTATTCGATGGGGAAAGAGCCGAGATCCCTTCACCGGGAGTGACCTCTTTAGCAAAACTAGAATAGCCTCAAAAACACTCCTTTTCAAAATCACTTGTTTCTACAACGATATCAAGTTCATTACGCTCATGGTTTTCTGAAAAACCTGTGTAGCCCTCCGTCATTTCGGATAAGTATTAATTAGTATTCGTGCTACGGTAGTTTGGCATTCGTCAAGGCGTAGTGTACGGTAGCTATTTACTACTTATCTGCAGCATATGATGCGATTGGATTAGAATATTCGTACGACGTTGTTTGGCATTCGTCAAGGGTCGTGCGGGTGGGTTTAATTCAATCAAGAAATGTACGGGTTGAACTTGACTAGCGGACTATGGGTTGTTTGGCATTCGTCAAGGTCATAGCACGTTAGGGGTAAAAGCATTATAGGGAATTTCAAATGTTGAAATTTGCAATGAGATTGCATACCTTCTATGAGATAGATGGATCCCGATACCCACTGCGAGTAAAAGTTACTCCTGGGAGAATTTTACCCAGGACAATTAGCCGATCAAGTAGGTGTCTAGAAAAGTGTTAACGGGTTATGCCTCTGGGAAAAATGAGGTTTATTCTGATTAGGTCCGTGCGAAAGTACGGGGAACCTCCCTCAAAGTACCAAGACTGATCTGGCTGAAAGATTGACGAACTTGTAGGGTGTAATTAATCCCGGCTAATCTTACCTTTTAGGGTTTGAAAGAAAATTTGATTAAAACAGTGGGAGCCATCCTGATTAGATAATATAATAACCAATCTAATCTTGCAAGAGCGCACGCTAAAGTGTTTTCTTCTCTCTCTCTCCAGGTAGCGACCATATCAGGCCTTAATCAAGATAATAATATGGATGTATTGACTGAACCCACTTGTTATACTGAGCAGGGGAACGTTGGTCCCGCTCCCACTTATAATTGTTATAAGTCCAAGCAGCGAATAGGAGAATATCTAGATTCTCACACCGCCCAAACGAAGAATAAACATGTTGATGCATCTTCTTCGGATATGTTAGTTACCGAGAACTGTTTCTCAGTTCACTCTACGTCCCGGGCATTAGATACCGGATCAGGATCCTACATATGCAACATATTGCATGGGCTAAAGAGAGGTAGAGAACTGTGAATGGGTGATCATTGCGTAAGAGTAGGGAATGCTACAAATGTTGCATCCAAAACAGTTGGCGAATATCACCTTGTATTACCAAGTGGTAATACTGTTGGATATAGTGCTCTCAAAGTCAATTATTGGATCGCAGGAACTTGATTGCAATGATTAAGGGAGGACCTATGCCGGTAGGACAATATTACTCAAGATGATAGTATGCTATCTGGTTTATCTTTATCATCGTGTACATGCTTTAGGTGACATTACAGGTCACTATTGCACGTTGATAGAGCCCTTAGGATTCTTGCTTGACTACCAGCAGTATGATGGCGATCATATACGTGAGAGTTGGGTAGTCTATAAGCACATCCTTAAAGTGGTCTCTAGTCATGGGAGTTTCGAGACAGGGCATCGATACTCCAGAGTAGACTAGTGTATACAGTCGAGACCCCGACGAGGGGCAGTGGCCGGTCTCACAAGCCATTGGTGTCAGTTGGACCACCTAAAATGTATACAGGTGCTCATTGGGTTATGAGTACACCGGACAGGACTCGCCGGGAACATGCTAGTTGGTATTATACATGACGTCAGATAGCAGTTCCCTGGTGACATGTGTACAGGTTAGTTTATCTACCTGAGATCGTCATTTGTCTTGTGTGAGTTCCCACTGTGCTTTGATTACTACCCTACTATGGCTCAAAGGAGTCGTGCAAACAGGTTTTAGTTGGGTACAGTCCCGAGCCACATGAAGGCAGTGAGCGGATCGGCAGGGGTTTCGTCTCTCCCGGTTTTGGGGGTGAGATCGCGCTGTGTCTAGGAGAGCCATTACACGAAGTCCTTGGCCAAGGCAGGAGATTTACTGGTAGGTATTCCAGTAGTATCTCAGGGTGTTATGGGCTACACTCCGACACGACTTGTACCGCTTTTGGGGGTCTGACTTTTACTAACCCCCTAGGCCCGACATACGATGCTCATAGACGAACGGACCAGACTGTACGGATATTGTCACTGACAGGCTCAGTAGGGTGTAAGGATGAGTTCGCTCATCGACCTCCCTTTTAGTCAATACCTGGCAGCCCATTACATACGGCTAGTACCACTGACGTGCTAGTGGTTAAATCCACAGCCAAAGTATTGATAAGTCTTTAGAGTCCCCCACAGACAGTTTCTCAAGTTTCGGGCGAAACGTTGTAGAGGCCGTATGGTATTATGGCAGGGTTCGATCATATACGTGCAGTAGTGCATGGATCATGATCGGACGGATCATACTAGTGGGCTTTGGTTTAAGCCGGATCCTAGTATTAGATTTGTTGGATTACTTTAGTCTCATCGCATTCGCATTCAGTAGGAATGCGGATGCAGGTATGTATATACAGGTAAGGGGTATCCTTATGATCCGTTACGAGTTTACTTTAGATATTGCCGTATCTTTTTGTTGGACTAAACATTTGGTTTAATGTTTATTTTGGTGCAAATTATGAGCTTAGTTCATGATGAGGTGCATTAAATGTGACATGGACATGTTTAGTTACTCATGGTCTCATTAATTGTGCAAATGTCACATTAGTGTTTGATTAAGGGTGTGAAATGATGGATGGAGAGAGAGAGAGTAGCCATATGTGTAACGTTTTGAAAATCGTTTTGGTGAAATTTCGGAAAATCGGTAAAATAAGGGGGTTTTCTGTAAAAAGTCAAAATACAAATATTTTTATTTTAAAATTAAATATACATATTCTAGCTGTGTAATTGCTAGTATTTGGTGTTTATTGAGCCACTGGTGAAATTTCAAAATTTCTGAAAATTTTTCCGAAATTAATTATTTTAATATTTTTTTAAGCCGTCACTAATACATTTAATTAGGGAAAATTACAAACCGGAATGAGTTGAAACAAATTTTGTGTATCATAATACATTAAACAAAATTTTATCATGTGGTTTTTGAATTTAAATGCGGATGTTAACCGGTGTTAGAAAATATCGAAGAAAAAGGCTTTTTTCGGTGAAATTAGTGTAAACGGAAGTGGGGTACAACATTTATCTCTTTTTTTCACTCACCACAAACCCCACACACTCTCTCTCCCTCTCTTACCTTTGTGGCCGGCCTTGGCACCCCACCCTCTCACTTGGTTCTACATGTAGCTTATAGAATTAGGTTTAATGGAAAAAAAGAAAAAAGAAAATGCATAAAACATGAAATGACATAAAGAAGAAAATGATGGTAGAACTTTCCACATCTCTCTACACCCTCACTCCCTCACTTTCCTCCCTCTAATTCTGGCCGAAACCATGTCCCCCCCCCCCCCCTTCTACACAATTTCCACTTCAATTTTCTTTAAAAACCCTCCAAAATCCATCAAAAATCAACATATTTTAGCACAAATTCATCATGAAACCCTATCCAATTTCCTTTTCTCCTATTTTGCTTGGATTTTGAAGGAAAGAGATCCATCTTGGAGTTTATGAAGCAAGGGTGATCTCAAATTTTTATGGTATAAATTCTAAACCCATGTTAATTTGTGTTAATTATTGCAACCCGATCAATTAAAATGCTTAATTATGGTTTTGATTCAAGATTTAAATTTCTAGAAAATGGTTATTAAATTATTATTAGGGTTTTGATTCTTGGGTTTTGACCTAAATTGTAGTTTAACATATTAGAAAATGTTAAACTTAATCTAGGAGCAAAATTTGCTAGTTATTGCATTTAATTGTTTAATTAGGTTATTTTTGTAAACTAGATTTTTACAAAACATGTAAATAAGTTAGATAAAATTAGAATTAGGGTTTTTATTATTAGATTGTAGTGTTAGTGTGTAGATTAACTTGTTAAGTGAGCGTGAAACATAAACTAGTTGCGAATTTCTAGCTTTCATTTGAAAATTTTCACAATAGTGCTATTTAATTAAACTTGGTTTTGAAAATTAGTTTAAAATGAGGAATTAAAAATAAAGTTAGGCTTTTAGAACATCCTTACGGTTTCAAGGAGTGGTTTAACGATTTAAGTTATGCAAAATCAAGTTTGGAAGTGAAATTGAGATGTTTTACTTAAAAATACCGAAATCGGGCAAGTTTACAAACTAGAATTTCAATTTAATGCAAATTAGGGTGTTAAAAATATAGGAAGGGTTTATATAATCTAGTTATGCTATTTAATGAGTTTTATGACTATTAGTTTCAGTTAAACGTCAAGTCTAGTAGTAAAACGGGAAATTAATATTTTCAAGGTTTTCCGGAATTTGATGATTTGATCGATTTTTAGGGTTTCGATGAATTAAATCATGTTTTATATTATAAGTAATGGGTTTTGAAACTACGGGTTGTTTATTGGTTTTTATCTCGATCAATCGGCGTTTATACGCCGATATCGAGCGATATTTGGTTCTTTTGCGTGAACGGGACATAGGTTTTAACCTATGCGCGTTCCGTGTGTCGTTTTGACTTTTGTCCGTGATTCAGTTTACGATACTATATATGTTTGCGTATAGGTACCTCTCACGTGGACTGCGGGCGATGAAGAAGAGGATGGCGACACCGTCTTGGGCAGACAAGTACCAGGTGAGTAGATGTGTATCTACGGGGGAAATCGGGTGGATGGCATTTAGCACCCCCGCGAACGTAGAATAGGAATGGTACTTATTATCATTAGGAAGACTGATGTGACCTTAGAATTTCGGTGAGTAGGACCCTAGTAATGACCTTAGGTTGGACTAGATTGATTTAGAAAGATCTTACCACAGGATGAATACCTTGGAAGAGATTTGTAGGTTTCAGGTAGATACACACACACGCACACACTGAGACTCGACTTGGTGTATACGTGTATGTATATATATAGGACTAGGTGTAGGAATATATATATATACACAATACGTATATGTGATACAAGGGTGTGATATGATACACGGGGATGAAACAATATTACTGGGCTGATGCCGTGATTCTTGGCTATACAGTCATGTTATGATATTAGAGGATCATTAGAAAATGAGATAATGGATTTGTATACATGAACAATAATAAAGGATGTGATGATATTGAAGTATATGGGACTCTAAATAGAACCCGGACCGTAACCTGTGCCTGAAATTCTGATATGATATATGTGTGACCTGATTACGACATCATAAAGGTGTGACTTGATTTCGATATGATATATATGTGTAATTTGATTACGATATCATATAGGGGTGACATGATTACGATATGATTTAAGTGTGACTTAATCACAATATGATGCATATACATGATATTTATGAGGATAAATTAACGATGTATATTTATGCTGGCAATGATATATGATTGATGTATGCTATTACAGTATAGTACCTTGATCATGACATGAGTTGATGATGATATTATACGAATGATGAGACACGTAAGTGATACTTGACCCGTACCCCGATATTGGGATGTCGTACGATGGATTTTACCGTACGAGGTATAGATGTGATGATTGATCTGCACTCTTGTTTCGAGGAAGTCGTACTACGTACATTACGCTATTGAGGCTGGATCGCCGACTATTAGAGATATGGACTCAGACTTTAGGTGTACTCCTATTTCTTATCGACTAGTTTCTTAGGTTTAGTTTCTTAGGAGGTTAGATGGACACTAGTTTAGGTTCGAGTCATATAGTGGTAGTTGTACTTGTATATCGCAGATGAGTGGTTATTACACATCTGTGTTTACATTCATACCGTAATCATAATGTTGCATGTTCATACATATGTTTCTATAATCAGTATAAAACTCTATCTGTTAGGACACCAGCACCATTACCGATGATACGCATATTCCACGCACACTTAATTGCCGGCTCACACACATCATCATCTGTAATTACTATGTCACGTACACTTTAGATCATATTATCTTTTATTGATTCAATCAGCTAACAGCTAGATCGATATAATATTGTAATTACTCTCTGGTGTTAATATAGACATGGTATTTATTACTTAGATATTTCATGCATTCGCATTTTCATGTTATCATGCAGTACTATGAGGCATAAGCCGACACTTATCACATACTTACTCATGATTTTGGGATTTGGATTTCTATGAGATTTCTGGATTTTTGGGGAAAACCGCAAGAATATATAAAAACTTCTCTCTCTCCTCCTCTCTTTTTAAAACATAAGATGCGGTTTTCTCGTGATGTATGTGTCGTCCACCATGAGATTTCATGTTTTCTGTTGGATTTCGAGACCCGATTCGAGAAGTGGATGAACCGTCTCGGATACATGGTAGGCCCGGTATGGTACCCCGGGGCAAGAAGATCGAGTTGTAGACGATGAGCCTGGCAGGGGAGGACTACCTACCGGAGATGTCTGGCGCGGTGGATATCCGGAGGATACCGACCGTTGTCGTGAGATTTGATGATATGGGCCGATCCGGACTGACGGAGCCCGAGATATTGAGACTATGAGACATTGAGATTATGAGGTATTGAGACTTGAGATTTACATGTTTTGTGTCGATGCTTGACACGGATTTCTATGGATTTCATCGTTGATATTTCAGTTTTCTATACACATTTTACCGTGATAAAAGCTAAAGATTTCTTATACAGATATATCTAGATTTCAAGATTGGTTATTTTACATTCATGGTGCATGCATACTCATTCACATGACATAGTACTATATGAGGCACTGACACGAGCACGGAGCTTTTGCACTTACACGTAGCTTATTATCCTGTCTTACTTGATGACTAGTAGTATATTAGTATATTATTATGACCTAGGATAGCATCGTGCATTCGATTTCTTTTCGCAGATATCTTCTACTCACGAGTTAGCAACTCACCCCCGTTGTGCCAAATTTTATTACAAGATTGATGTACAGGTTTTCCTGGCAGTTTGCTGGCACATCTGTTCACTCAGTGTGATTTGCACGGTAGGTTGGTTCACTTGTATCTGGACCGCCATTGTACTTTTATTATTTCATTTGTATCTAGTAAGCTCCATCAACCAAACATGTATTACTTGATAGTTTGCTGGACCATTTATTTGTTTCGACCTTAGAGTCGCACTTGTATTAATATGATATCTGGTGGTTTTGTTTTCTTTTGAGTTTTGAGCCTCGCCCTTTGGCGTTGTATACTATTGTGCATTGGTGTGGTTGTTTCCGCCTGTTGGCATAGAGCTAGCTCCCGCTTGGGGGTGCCTTTTATTGTTATATGTATTTATACTTGTTTGTACTTGTTTGGGCCCAGTTTTTACAAAGGAGACTCTGCCGAAATTTTTGAGAAAATTGGATGATGTTTTTTTAAACTTGTTTTCTTCATGTTTTCCTTTACTTCTTCTTCTTTTATGGTTTAGATTTCTGGGCTTCGGCTTACTTAGGTTACGTTGCGCCTCTAGACGCTTCGTAATCTAAGTGTCGGTCACGTTCCGTACTTTCGGGTCGTGACAAAGTTGGTATCAGAGCGCTAGGTTTAACCTGTGTATATGTCTAGGGTGACCCTTGATTGATGGAGTAGGCGACTTAGGTAGAGTGACGTACCGTAGGTATGATCCGCGGCATACCTATGATACACTACTCTTCTTAAGTAGCCTTAGGATGTACATTTCTTTGCACCGCATTTCATTCATTCCTTTGATCTATCTTCGTCAATATCGGATGGTGGTTTCTGTTACCACGGGCGCACGGGCAGAGGGAGCTGCGGTTTGAATGCGATAACCATTAGGGTATTGGTTATTCTTGAGGATTGAAGCATTGTTTAGCGTGCAGACGAAGGGTATTCATATGCCGTCCAGACGAAGTTAAAGGATTCGAACGATTGTCAGAAACCCATTTTCCCAAGTTTAAGCTATTCGGAAGAACATGCAGGTATTTCCATGGACCCTCTAGAAGAATGAAACGCTAACTCGACATAATGACCACGAGAATGCCCTTGAACCTTAGGGTTTACGGCAGTTCCGCGGTGCCATTAGTGAGGCTTGGGTTTGCCCTTCTACGGCTGGACCATCGATGCTGAGGTATGTACCGGATATTTTTAAACTGAACTTGAGTGTTGAGCTCTCGGGGAATTATAGGATTTTGATAGATCGATCGAAAAGTTTAATGTAGTCCGGATATCAGGTGAAGGGATAGATTGCATGGGAGGCTCTCGATATGCGCATAGCCGGTTGCAGCGCAGTCAGCACAGCGATGAGGAAATGAGTTCAATCAGTCGACGTTAGAAAAGGCGCACATTGATGATAGTGTTTACAATTGTGATTTGGTGATTTGAATTTCATATTTCCGTTGTTTGGATTTTGGTATTTTGAGGATTTTGTGATACGATTGGTGTTTCCTATGTGTACTTTTATTACACTTTATTCGTGTTTCATATATCGGTTGTATTGATGTTGTTTTGTACATACCCAGTGCACTTGATTTGGTTTTAATACATTTTGAGATTTTGATTTGATTTCTTGCATATGGTTACACATGATTTTGACAAATGCTTCGACCTAGTTTTCATGCACTTTCGTACTGTGATTTCGATTTTGATATTCTGTGTATGATTTCGTGCACCATGTGCACCTGATTGAGATTCTTGCGCACACTTGGCGCACTTGATGCAATTTTGTGCACACCAGATGCACTAAATCGGGGTTTTGTGCAGATTAGATGCACCTGATATTGAGTCGTGTACGCCCGTTGCACTTGACAGATGTTTTGGTGCACACCTGTTGCACTTAGTTTTGTTTTTGTGTGTATTCGTGGTATCTGTATTTGGTTTCGATTTCAGTGCGCACCGGACGCACATGATATTTTACTGATGTGATTAGGATTGATTTCAGTTTGAGCAGTATGTTTTTATAATCATTACTATTTGATTTAGTAACCAGGCGGGACGTGTATGTTAAATAAAATATATATATATATAGCTATTTTTTTAAAAATAAACGTCCGCTACTTATGCCGTGACACGTGCATCGCACGGCGATTTTCAAGGGGGGTTTTTGTGTGCTTCTTTATTAGGATGTTTAGACGATTTTACTACGATGCGCACTATATATATATATAAGTTATAGTTTTGATATATATTATGTTGGTTTTCGTATTGGGTTTTGATATTTTATCTTCACCATAACTCCGATGATTGCGTTATGCTTGACGGAGTTGATTTTAGTTATGTAATGATGATTTCGGAGCCCCGACGATTTGAGTGTTTTGCTAAATGTTTTAGTATTTGGAGGGGGAGTTTTAATTTAAATTCGAGGACCGAATTTCTTTAAGGGGGGAAGATTGTAACGTTTTGAAAATCGTTTTGATGAAATTTTGGAAAATCGGTAAAATAAGAGGGTTTTCTGTAAAAAGTCAAAATACAAATATCTTTATTTTAAAATTAAATATACATATTCTAGCTATATAATTGCTAGTATTTAGTGTTTATTGAGCCACTGGTGAAATTTCAAAATTTCTGAAAAACTTTCCGAAATTAATTATTTTAATATTTTTTTAAGCCGTCACTAATACATTTAATTAGGGAAAATTACAAACCGGAATTAGTTGAAACAAATTTTGTGCATCATAATACATTAAAAAAAATTTTATCATATGGTTTTTGAATTGAAATGTGGATGTTAACCGGTGTTAGAAAATATCGAAGAAAAAAGCTTTTTTCGGTGAAATTAGTGTAAACGGAAGTGGGGTACAACATTTATCTCTTTTTTTTCACTCACCACAAACCCCACACACACTCTCCCCCTCTCTTACCTTTGTGGCCGGCCTTGGCACCCCACCCTCTCACTTGGTTCTACATGTAGCTTCTAGAATTAGGTTTAATGGAAAAAAATAAAAAAGAAAATGCATAAAACATGAAATGACATAAAGAAGGAAATGATGGTAGAACTTTCCACATCTCTCTACACCCTCACTCCCTCACTTTCCTCCCTCTAATTCTGGCCGAAACCAGGTCCCCCCCCCCCCTTCAACACAATTTCCACTTCAATTTTCTTTAAAAACCCTCCAAAATCCATCAAAAATCAACATATTTTAGCACAAATTCATCACTAAACCCTATCCAATTTTCTTTGCTCCTATTTAGCTTGGATTTTGAAGACAAGAGATCCATCTTTGAGGTTATGAAGCAAGGGTGATCTCAAATTTTTATGGTATAAATTCTAAACCCATGTTAATTTGTGTTAATTATTGCAACCCGATCAATTAAAATGCTTAATTATGGTTTTGATTCAAGATTTAAATTTCTAGAAAATGGTTATTAAATTATTATTAGGGTTTTGATTCTTGGGTTTTGATCTAAATTGTAGTTTAACATATTAGAAAATGTTAAACTTAATCTAGTAGCAAAATTTGCTAGTTATTGCATTTAATTGTTTAATTAGGTTATTTTTGTAAACTAGAATTTTACAAAACATGTAAATAAGTTAGATAAAATTAGAATTAGGCTTTTTATTATTAGATTGTAGTGTTAGTGTGTAGATTAACTTGTTAAGTGAGCTTGAAACATAAACTAGTTGCGAATTTCTAGTTTTCATTTGAAAATTTTCACAATAGTGCTATTTAATTAAACTAGGTTTTGAAAATTAGTTTAAAATGAGAAATTAAAAATAAAGTTAGGCTTTTAGAACATCCTTACGGTTTCAAGGAGTGGTTTAACGATTTATGTTATGCAAAATCAAGTTTGGAAGTGAAATTGAGAAGTTTTGCTTAAAAATACCAAAATCGGGCAAGTTTACAAACTAGAATTTCAATTTAATGCAAATTAGGGTGTTAAAAATATAGGAAGGGTTTATATAATCTAGTTATACTATTTAATGAGTTTTATGAAAATTAGTTTCAGTTAAACGTCAAGTCTTGTAGTAAAACGGTAAATTGATATTTTCAAGGTTTTCCGGAATTTGATAATTTGATCGATTTTTAGGGTTTCGATAAATTAAATCATGTTTTATATTATAAGTAATGGGTTTTGAAACTACGGGTTGTTTATTGGTTTTTATCTCGATCAATCGGCGTTTGTACGCCGATATCGAGCGATATTTGGTTCTTTTGCATGAACGGGACATAGGTTTTAACCTATGCGCGTTCCGTGTGTCGTTTTGACTTTTGTCCGTGATTCAGTTTACGATAATATATATGTTTGCGTATAGATACCCCTCATGTGGACTGCGGGCGATGAAGAAGAGGATGGAGACACCGTCTTGGGCAGACAAAGACCAGGTGAGTAGATGTGTATCTACGGGGGAAATCGGGTGGATGGCGTTTAGCACCCCCGTGAACGTAGAATAGGAATAGTACTTATTGTCATTAGGAAGCCTGACGTGACCTTAGAATTTCGGTGAGTAGGACCCAGTAATGACCCTAGGTTGGACTAGGTTGATTTAGAAAGACCTTACCAGAGGATGAATACCTTGGAAGAGATTCGTAGGTTTCAAGTAGATACACACATACGCACACACTGAAACTCGAGGTGGTGTATACGTGTATGTATATATATATATAGGACTAGGCGTAGGTATATATATATATACACAATACGTATATGTGATACAAGGATGTGATATGATACACGGGGATGAAACAATATAACTGGGCTGATGCCGTGATTCTTGGCTATACAGTCGTGTTATGATATTAGCGGATCATTAGAAAATGAGATAATGGATTTGTATACATGAACAATAATAAAGGATGGTGATGATATTGAAGTATATGGGACTCTAAATAGAACCCGGACCGTAACCTGTGCCTGAAATTCTGATATGATATATGTGTGACCTGATTACGACATCATATAGGTGTGACTTGATTTCGATATGATATATATATGTAATTTGATTACGATATCATATAGGGGTGACATGATTATGATACGATTTAAGTGTGACTTAATCACAATATGATGCATATACATGATATTTATGAGGATAAATTAACGATGTATATTTATACTGGCAATGATATATGATTGATGTATGCGATTACAGTATAGTACCTTGATCATGACATGAGTTGATGATGATATTATACGAATGATGAGACATGTAGGTGATACTTGACTCGTACCCCGATATTGGGATGCCGTACGATGGATTTTACCGTACGAGGCATAGATGTGATGATTGATCCGCTCTCTTGTTTCGAGGAGGTCGTACTACATACGTGACGCTATTGAGGCTGGATTGCCGACTTTTAGAGATACGGACTCAGACTTTAGGTGTACTCCTATTTCTTATCGACTAGTTTCTTAGGTTTAGTTCCTTAGTAGGTTAGATGGATACTAGTTTAGGTTCGAGTCATATAGTGGTAGTTGTACTTGTATATCGCAGATGAGTGGTTATTACACATCCGTGTTTACATTCATACCGTAATCATAATGTTGCATGTTCATACATATGTTTCTATAATAAGTATAAAACTCTGTCTGTTAGGACACCAGCACCATTACAGATGATGCGCATATTCCACGCACACTTAATTGCCGGCTCACACACATCATCATCGGTAATTGTTATGTCACGTACACTTTAGATCATATTATCTTTTATTGATTCAATCAGCTAACAACTAGATCGATATAATTGTAATTACTCTCTTGTGTTAATATAGACATGGTATTTATTACTTAGACATTTCATGCATTCGCATTTTCATGTTATCATGCAGTACTATGAGGCATATGCCGACACTTATCACATACTTACTCATGATTTTGGGATTTGGATTTCTATGAGATTTCTGGATTTTTGGAGAAAACCGCAAGAATATATAAAAACTTCTCTCTCTCCTCCTCTCTTTTTAAAACATAAGATGCGGTTTTCTCGTGATGTATGTGTCGTCCACCATGAGATTTCGTGTTTTCTGTTGGATTTCAAGACCCGGTTGGAGGAGTGGATGAACCGTCTCGGGTACATGGTGGGCCCGGTATGGTACCCCGGGGCAAGAAGATCGAGTTGTAGACGATGATCCTGGCAGGGGAGGACTACCTACCGGTGATGTCTGGCGTGGCGGATATCTGGAGGATACCGACCGTTGTCGTGAGATTTGATGATATGGGCCGATCCAGACTGACGGAGCCTGAGATATTGAGACTATAAGACATTGAGATTATGAGGTATTGAGACATGAGATTTACATGTTTTGTGTTGATGCTTGACACGGATTTCCATGGATTTCATCGTTGATATTTCAGTTTTCTATACACATTTTACCGTGATAAAAGCTAAAGATTTCTTATACAGATATATCTAGATTTCAGGATTGGTTATTTTACATTCATGGTGCATGCATACTCATTCACATGACATAGTATTATATGAGGCACTGATATGAGCACGGAGCTTTTGCACTTACACGTAGCTTATTATCCTGTCTTACTTGATGACTAGTAGTATATTAGTATATTATTATGACCTAGGATAGCGTCGTGCATTCGATTTCTTTTCGCAGATATCTTCTACTCACGAGTTGGCAACTCACCCCCGTTGTGCCAAATTTTATTACAGGATTGATGTACAGGTTTTCCTGGCAGCTTGCTGGCACATCTGTTCACTCAGGGTGATTTGCACGGTAGGTTGGTTCACTTGTATCTGGACCGCCATTGTACTTTTATTATTTCATTTGTATCTAGTAAGCTCCATCAACCAAACATGTATTACTTGATAGTTTGCTGGACCATTTATTTGTTTCGACCTTAGAGTCGCGCTTGTATTAATATGATATCTGGTGGTTTTGTTTTCTTTTGAGTTTTGAGCCTCGCCCTTTGGCGTTGTATACTATTGTGCATTGGTGTGGTTGTTTCCGCCTGTTGGCGTAGAGCTAGCTCCCGCTTGGGGATGCCTTTTATTGTCATATGTATTTATACTTGTTTGTACCCGTTTGGGGCCAGTTTTTACAAAGGAGACTCTGCCGAAATTTTTGAGAAAATTGGATGATGTTTTTTTAAACTTGTTTTTTCTTCATGTTTTCCTTTACTTTTTCTTCTTTTATGGTTTAGATTTCTGGGCTTCGGCTTACTTAGGTTACGTTGCGCCTCTAGACGCTTCGTAATCTAAGTGTCGGTCACGTTCCGTACTTTCGGGTCGTGACAATAGGCTTGGGGTTGGCTCTTGGATTATCATTCTAGTGCTCTCATCTTTTAATCTCACACACAAGAAAAGAAAACCCCTTCTTCTTCTTCTTCTTCCTCTAGCTCACCATTTCCACTAATGGCATCATCTTCAACCTCCATCCATACACTCTCATGTGTTGAGATTCAATGGATGCTTGAGACAAAGTTATCACATACATTCTCTACCTCATCTTGGACACGTCGGCTAGCAAACTTCGCGTCCGAGTTGCTTCGGATGAAGCGGGTGCCAGTAAAAAGACTCATTGATGTGGTGCGTTTCCGACGAGGAGACCGGAGATCGGAGATGCCGCGAGGAGCTTGGGATGGTGGCCAAAGACCGATGGACACGGATCGATCGGTATAGCCACTCTCACTTCTTAGTAGTTAGCTAGTTTAGCGTTAATGGTTCGATCCGGGTGAAAGACTACGATAGCGCCGGTTTCCTAAAAAGTTTTTGTTTCCGCATTTGGCCTCGGATCGACGGACGGGGCGCTACCGTAGACTTACATGGTATCAGAGCCACGCCATTAACCTTTACTATCTTGTTCTAACTTGTTTAAAATATCGATCGGACGAAATTTCCAAAACCGCAACTCCATTTTCAAAGTTTCTGCCGAATTTTAAAAGGCGTCGAAAAATTATTTTCAGTATGTCAGAAAATCGTGCAGGCTTTTTTAGGACACTGGAAGAAATTTGGAAGCACGATCCTACCATGAGACCGTGGAACCGCGGCGAAACTGGCATGTTTGCCGCGGTTGCGCGGCGGAATGGTGGGAACAGTGCACCATTTTTCTTCCTGGGGTTTTACTCATGGAATTGTGGTTTCTGGATGTTTTTGTTTGGTCCCAGATTTGTTACAGTACTGGATTGTGCTTGGGGGCCACTTCAAGAAATTTTGTCGATCGAAAATTTTAAATAAGTTAGTTCGCAGTTTTTACATTACTTGAACGTGAATGTCATTTGATCGGTAAATCTTGTATAATTGTTATAGCACTTTTAGACGGATTTGCGAACGTGACATCCACGTTGATGTTCTATGTTGTGCTGTGATGTTGAGGATTTGTCGTGGTGGATAGCTTGGTGCAATGTTAGTACAGTTTGGTATTATTTGTACATTTGATATTGCGGGGCGAGCGTCCGACATGTGGACTGCCATCACAGCCTGTTTTTATATTATTCTTTTGGGGCACGACCGGGTTGAGGTCGATGTACCCGTTGTATATATTTTATTTTCTGTACTAGGATTACCCCGCGGTGGGGTGCACGGATAGCCGGGTTCAAGAGGGCAATGGGCCCGCATCTCATGGCTTTGAGACAGAAGGGGCTTCACTCTACAATTGGCGGGCTATTCGCCGCACTCATAGGGGGTATAGGTGTAGGGTTCGTAGGCACACTATAGAGGTCTCACAAGGCATCAACCATGCCAATTTCAAATATTATGGGTGCCGAGAAACCCTAATACAGATCGTCGACTAGAAATTTAGGCGAAACAGTAAATTAGTTAACATCTTAACTAAAAGAAGAGAGCTGCAACCTTTGTAGATCCGGTTATCCACTTCCTTAGGTCCATGTAGTCGTCCTCTCGCTGTCCGTCTCGAATCCCGGACTCAAGCATCGGCTTCATCGGAGAAATGGGCGGGCAAGGTCGTCGGCTTCGTGCCGAAGAAGATCTACGTCGAGGAATCACAAGTTCAAGCTCCAACTTCACCAAGTCGTGAAACTTGTGAAGGAAACACCCAAAACAACTTGGCAAGAGGTAGAGGATGAAGAAATAGGAGGTGGGTTCACTTTAGAATTGGATTTCTCACTTTAGAACTCAAGTTGCCATTGATGGAGTCTTATTTTCTTTCTTGAAGAAGAAGGAGAGAATGAAGATAGAATATGATAAAAGTATATCCATAAAAGAAAATAAATCAATACTTATCATATCCTAACTAAGGTTAAGTGTAGAGAATAGACCATGGTAAGTGGGAATGGTTAGGGTTAAGCATGAAGACAAAATGGTCTCTTTAGTCAAAGCTTCATGAAGCTTCAACAAGCTTCATGATAAAGAAAACCATTTTGTTTTCTTTTATCTAATTAAATATAAATAAAGAATGGATAAATAAATGAGTGAATAAATCAAAACCCTAATCATTACACAACCATGGTTTAATCTTTACACAAAACACAAGTTAGCATGCAACATCAAACATGATACAATCAAGTGCACACAAAATATATCACATATACAATGTGTGAACTTCAAGTGAGAAAATCCATTTAAAGTTAACCAATACTAGTTAATGCAAAGTAATATATCAAATATAATTATACATTAAATCATTAAATCAACATTTGATTCAATGATCCGGTCATGTCGCACATAACCGACTAGTATCGAATGTATCGATTTATCGAATCAATGATTCGATAACTAGGTCATATCGCATACAACCAATCGAAACATTCATCGCAAGAATGAAATGCGGTATCACATACACGCATTATTCTCGGTCTCGCACATATCTCATATGCGCTCCTATTTCATTTCGCTTGAGCCAGGAAACCTCTGTGTAGGGCTCTAAAGACTCGTCAATACGCCGGTAGCAGATGATGATCATATCAAGCACCCACAAGCCGTAAGCGGTCTGCTAAACGTAACGGCCATCCGGGTATTGAGCGATCAGAAGATCGACGAGCTAGCCCGCTCACACTCTTGTGAATCCAACCAGTAACACTTACCGTACAGTCCGGTCTGTTCGTCTGAAATGTCGCATATCAAGTCTAGGGGTGGTATACGTCAGACCCCAATAACTGATAAGTCGTGCCGATGTGAGGCTCATAACGGGTCGAGAAACTACTGGTAACACTTACCAGCAAATCTCTGATCAGCCCTGGCCAGGGACTTCCCTGTTACGGCCAATCGAGCACAGCGCAACATCAACCCCCAATACCGGGAGAGACGAAACCCCTCCTATCGCTCATTGCCTCCATGTGACTCGGGACTGTACCCAAAGACCACCGTTTTGCATGCCCTCATGGACGTGGTAAGGTGGAGATCAAAGCACAGTGGGAATCACACAAGACTCTATGACGATCTCGGGTCTACAGACTAACCTGCACAAGTGTCACCTGAGAACTGCCATCTGACGTGAGGTATAATACCATCTGGGAGTTCTCGGCGAGTCCGTCCAGTGTACCCAGTCTCTACTGAGCACCCGTATACCATCTCTGATGTCAAACACCAATGGATATGGGATCATCCATCGCCCATCTCATGGGTCGAGAAGCGTATACGCTAGTCTATACTGGTATATCGATGCCCTGTCTCGATACACCTACGACTAGGGACTTTGAAGGATGTACTTATGGACTACCATGTCCCCACTAGTATGATCTGCATCATAGTCCAGGTAGTCAAGTACACATCCTAAGGGCTTTATCAACATGTAACTATAAGACAGTTTAAAGAGACAAGTGTACATGTTAAGATAAAGAGTAACCAGATAGCATACTATCATATCGAGCATGAAAGTCATCTCCATATATGTCCAAGCATCCAATATAATATACATCATCTGTACAATACTGGCCTCTAGGGCATACATACAACTAACAATCTCCCACTTGCACTAGGGCCAGCTGCTGTAGTATCGCATACCGAGCATCCCGAAGAGTCTCTCAAACAGTATCTGGGGAATGGCCTTCGTGAGTGGATCCTCCGTGTTGTTCTTCGTGTCAACCCTCCTGACCTCGATCTCTCGGCGATCAACTATCTCCCGGATCAGGTGATACCGCCTCAGAATGTGCCTGGATCGCTGATGGGACCGAGGTTCCTTGGCCAAAGCCACCGCTCCATTGTTATCGCAATACAAAGGTATTCGATGCTCAATGGATGGAACCACTCCAAGTTCAATAATGAACTTCTTGATCCAGACAGCTTCTTTAGCAGCATCGTTGGCAGCGATGTATTCAGCCTCCATCGTCGAGTCTGCCACGGTTTCCTGCTTGGAACTCTTCCAGCTAACCGCCCCTCCGTAAAGGGTAAAGACAAATCCCGACTGCGACTTAGAGTCGTCCTTATCACTCTGGAAGCTCAAATCGGTAAAGGACTCCACTTGGAGTTCTCCGTTACCATACACCAAGAGCATCTCTTTAGTCCTTCGTAAGTACTTGAGAATGCTCTTCACAGCTGTCCAGTGACTCTCTCCAGGATCAGCTTGATACCTGCTCACTACACTTAGTGAGTATTCTACATCGGGTCTGGTACATAGCATCGCGTACATGATAGAGCCTACAGCCGAAGCATAGGGTATCCCTTGCATGCGAGCTCTCTCCAAATCAGTCTTGGGAGACATCTCTTTGGAGAGAGTGACTCCAGAGATCGTGGGCAAGTTCCCACGCTTGGATTCTTCCATACTAAACCTCTTTAGTATGGTGTCAATGTACCTGGATTGGGACAATCCCAATATCCGTTTGGATCTATCTCTATAGATCCTTATTCCCAATATGCAGGAAGCATCACCAAGATCTTTCATTGAGAATCTTTGTGATAAGAAGAGCTTGACCGATTGCAGCATAGGAATATCATTTCCTATCAAGAGTATGTCGTCCACGTACAATACGAGGAAGACAACCTTACTCTCTGCTACCTTCTTGTAGATACAAGGTTCATCTGGGTTTTTGATGAAATCAAACTCTTTGATAACGACGTCAAAGCAGATGTTCCAACTCCGCGATGCTTGCTTTAATCCATAAATGGATTTAAGCAGCTTGCACACCTTTCTGCTGCTCCCACTGTCTACGAAGCCCTCTGGCTGAGTCATGTACACGCACTCTTCTAAATCACCATTTAGAAAGGCGGTCTTAACATCCATTTGCCAGATTTCGTAGTCATGATATGCAGTGATGGCAAGCATGATCCAGATGGATTTAAGCATAGCCACTGGAGAAAAGGTTTCGTCATAGTCCACACCTGGTCTTTGACGAAAACCCTTTGCAACAAGTCTAGCTTTGAAAGTCTCCACTTTCCCATCTACACCAAGTTTCTTCTTGAAGATCCACTTGCTCCCAATGGGTTTTACCCCTTCAGGAGCAACTTCTAAAGTCCATACTTTGTTGGTGTACATGGATTCCATCTCGGACCGCATAGCATCCAGCCATTTCACTGAGTCCCTACTCGTGATGGCCTGCTCGAAGCTAGTTGGGTCATCATCCTCCATGATGCAATCCTCGCTTCCACCGTCAATGAGAAAACCGTAGTATCTCTCAGGTGGACGAGAAACCCTACTAGATCGGCGGAGAGGCTGGGGTTCGTCGAGTTCTACTGAATCCTCTGGTTCCACCAAGTCTTCTGTTTCAGTTTGTATTGCTGGAACCTTTTCCAGTTCTACCTCAATGCTACTTGTCTGTTTCATAAGAAAACTCTTTTCTAAGAAAGTGGCATGTCGAGAAACAAACACTTTTTGTTCCTCGGAGTGGTAGAAGATATACCCTCGCGAATGTTTGGGATATCCAACAAACTTACATAGAACAGACCTTGCCTCGAGCTTGTCCGGATTTTTTGTTTTAACATAGGCCGGACAACCCCATATCTGAATAAAATTAAGACATGGTCTCTTACCATTCCATATCTCATATGGAGTGGTAGGCACAGATTTGGTTGGAACTCTATTCAATAGATATGCAGCAGTCTCCAGTGCATATCCCCAGAAGGAAATAGGTAACTCAGCTGCACTCATCATAGAGCGCACCATATCTAATAGGGTGCGATTTCTCCGCTCCGATACACCGTTGTGCTGTGGTGTATAAGGAGGAGTAAGCTGAGAGAGAATCCCATTCTCTTTTAGATAATCTCTGAATTCGTTACTTAAGTATTCTCCTCCTCGATCAGATCGAAAGATCTTAATACTTTTGCCCGTTTGGTTCTCTACTTCTTGTTTATATTCTCTAAATTTCACAAAAGCTTCTGATTTGTGTTTTATCAGGAACACATATCCGAATCTAGAGAGATTGTCAGTGAATGTAATGAAGTACAAAGAACCATCCCTGGCATGTGTAGACATGGGACCGCATACATCACTGTTTATCAGTCCCAAGAGTTCGGTAACTCTTTCTCCGTGTCCCGTAAACGGAGTTTTGGTCATCTTGCCTTTGAGACATGACTGGCAAGTGTCATAAGATGAAAATTCAAATGGATTTAAATATCCATCCTTATGCAACTTAGCTAGTCGTGTCGCATTGATGTGACCCAGTCTACAATGCCACAAGAAGGATTCGTTCAGTTCAGAACTCTTCCTCTTGTGTGTGTTTTGTAAATTGAGGACTGTATTTTGATTGAGAATGAATATGCCATTATATAACGAACCTGATGCAATCAACTTTTGATCTAGGAATATGTTCATAACATTATCCTTTACTACAAAATTATATCCTTCTTTACTTAATAAAGAAACTGATATAATGTTGCACATCATGTTCGGTATATAATAGCATTCATTTAGAATCAGTGTATCACCACTTGGTAATACTAGGTGATATTCGCCAACTGCTTTGGCTGCAACATTTGCCCCATTCTCTACTTGAACGGAATGATCACCTTTTCCCAGTTCTCTACCTTTCCGTAGCCCATGTAACATCTTACATATGTGGGATCCTGATTCGGTATCTAATACCCAGGACGTAGGGTGAACTGAGAAACAGTTCTCAATGACAAACACACCCGAAGATGATGCATCAACATGCATGTTCTCCTTTTGGGCGGTGTGAGAATCCAGATAATCTCCTGTTTCCTGTTCATTCTTATAACACTTATAAGATAGAACAGGTTCAACGTTCCCCTGCACAGTATAACATGCGGGTTCGGTCAATACATCCATATTATTATCTTGATTAAGGCATGAACTGGTCGCTACCTGGAGAAAGAGAGAAGAAAACACTTTAGCGTATGCTCGTGCAAGATCAGATTGGTTATTATCTTATCTAATCAGGATGGCTCCCACTGCTTTTTATCAAATCTTCCTTCAAACCCTAAAAGGAAAGATTAGCCGGGATTAATTACACACTACAAGTTCGCCAATCTTTCAGCCAGGCCAGTGTCGGTACTTTGAGGGAGGTCCCCCGTGCTTTCGCACGAACCTAATTAATGTAAACCTCGTTTTCCCAGAGGCGTAACCTCATTAACACCTTTCTAGACACCTACTTGATCGGCTAATTGTAATGTGTAAAACTCTCCCAGGAGTAACTCTTACTCGCAGCGGGTATCGGGATCCAACTATCTCATAGAAGGTATGCAATCTCATTGCAAATTTCAACACTTGAAATTCCCGATAATATTTTGCCCCTAGCGTCCTATGACCTTGACGGAGGCCAAACAACCCATAGTCCGCTAGTCAAGTTCAACCCGTCATTTCCTGATTGAATTAAACCCACCCGCACGACCCTTGACGGAGGCCAAACAACGCCGTACGAATACCCTAATCCAATCGCATCATATGCTAGCAGATAAGCACTAGTTAGCTACCGTACACTACGCCTTGACGGAGGCCAAACTACCGTAGCACGAATACTAACTAGTACTTATCTGAAATGACGGAGGGCTACGACAGGTTTTTCTGAAAACCTATTGCGTAATGAACTTGATATCGTTGTAGAATCAAATGAAGTTTTGAAATGGAGTGATTTTGAAGCTTTTCTAGTTTTGCTAAAGGGGCCACTCCCGGTGAAGGGATCGTCGGCCCTTTCCTCGTCGAATGAGGTGCGGGATATATCATATATATCGCTGTGCAAAGCAAAAATCCAAAAGCAGTCAAAAGCAAACCGAGTGTGTAGCATCTGCCAGTTATTGCTAAAGGAGTCACTCCCGGTGAAGGGATCTCGGTCCTTTCCTCATCGAATAAGGTGCAGGATATATCACATATACCGCTGTGTATAGCAAGAACTGTAGCTACCTGTTTTATTTAAAATTTGATTCTACAACATCTTTTAGGCTTCTTTTCTTTCATTAATCACATTAATGAAGTCCCATCATTTAAATACCTAAAACATCACAGATAAATACGACGTACACTTATGCCATCCGCATTCGCCTGGATGTCCCCTCGTGCACCGTTAGGTTAGGTAACTAACGACAGAGCAGGGCAGGGCTAGTGCGGGTGCAAAACATAAGTAACGTCTATATAATATATCATATATACTGTATACTGTATCTATCAGAGAACATCACATGATCACATCACAGATATCGCAGCAGAAGAAACATATGAAACATTGGATATACTAGGACGTCCGTGTTTTCAATACGAGCCAGTATAAAACACGGATTCCACGGTCGTGATGAATAGCCAATCCCACACCCCTAGACCCCTACGAGAGCGGCAAGCAACCCTACCAATTCCAGGGTTAAGAGACCCGGACTCGACTCCTCGAGATGGTCTCCCACTGGACCCTAGAACCCGGTTACTTGTGCTCCCCTCCTTGGGTCTATCCTAATGCGGAAAAGTAAATAATATACAAAAGGTGACAACTTCCGCAACCTGGAAGTGCCCCAATAAAAGAATATTACATATAAGTTTTTACATGAATGAAAATGAAAAACACTCATCTCACATAAAACCCCCCGGCTATTCAAACACGACGATCCAATATAACATATCCAGCAACACATAACATCACATGTCGTCAACGTAAGTAAATATGCGCATCCCAATTGTCGTTGACATATAGCAACGAAACCGGCGATATCACATATTACACTTACGGTCACAGAAAAGAAAGTGTAAAACTACAACAGTTAGAATCCACAACCTTTTTAGACATCACATGCCTAATCAAATGAAATACTTAGACATCACATGCCTAACAGTTATAAACCCCGCATTTTAGTCTCATTATCGAAAACTCTTTTCAATATCAAATGAAACTGAACCGCTAGATTTATAACATTCATTCAGTTATCTCATAACTGTTTGTGAATTCCAATTATTGTATCCCATTCCGGATAAATAGAAAGTATTAAACTTTCCGATCGAACATTCGAACACCCAAGTTTTCCTGAAACCGTTCAACACATGAAATAGGTTCAAAGACATTCACTTCATGCCTCAGTACCAACGGTCCAGCCGTAGAAGGGTCAAGCCAACGCCTCACATGTGGCACGCCGTACTGCCCCAAACCCGGAGGTTCAAAGGGCAGTTCAAGACGGTCACATAATCGAGTTAAGGTTTGCTGTCTTCTAGAGGGACCATCGCATTACTTGCACTACTCAGAACGTCCTTAAACCACAGAAAAATCCAACAGTATAGAGGTCTCACAAGGCATCAACCATGCCAATTTCAAATATTATGGGTGCCGAGAAACCCTAATACGGATCGTCGACTAGAAATTTAGGCGAAACAGTAAATTAGTTAACATCTTAACTAAAAGAAGAAAGCTACAACCTTTGTAGATCCGGTTATCCACTTCCTTAGCTCCATGTAGTCGTCCTCTCGCTGTCCGTCTCGAATCTCGGACTCAAGCATCGGCTTCATCGGAGAAATGGGCGGGCAAGGTCGTCGGCTTCGTGCCGAAGAAGATCTACGTCGAGGCATCACAAGTTCAAGCTCCAACTTCACCAAGTCGTGAAACTTGTGAAGAAAACACCCAAAACAACTTGGCAAGAGGTAGAGGATGAAGAAATAGGAGGTGGGTTCACTTTAGAATTGGATTTCTCACTTTAGAACTCAAGTTGCCATTGATGGAGTCTTATTTTCTTTCTTGAAGAAGAAGGAGAGAATGAAGATAGAATATGATAAAAGTATATCCATAAAAGAAAATAAATCAATACTTATCATATCCTAACTAAGTTTAAGTGTAGAGAATAGACCATGGTATGTGGGAATGGTTAGGGTTAAGCATGAAGACAAAATGGTCTCTTTAGTCAAAGCTTCAACAAGCTTCATGAAGCTTCAACAAGCTTCATGATAAAGAAAACCATTTTGTTTTCTTTTATCTAATTAAATATAAATAAAGAATGGATAAATAAATGAGTGAATAAATAAAAACCCTAATCATTACACAACCATGGTTTAATCTTTACACAAAACACAAGTTAGCATGCAACATCAAACATGATACAATCAAGTGCATACAAAATATATCACATATACAATGTGTGAACTTCAAGTGAGAAAATCCATTTAAAGTGAACCAATACTAGTTAATGCAAAGTAATATATCAAATATAATTATACATTAAATCATTAAATCAACATTTGATTCAATGATCCGGTCATGTCGCACATAACCGACTAGTATCGAATGTATCGATTTATCGAATCAATGATTCGATAACTAGGTCATATCGCATACAACCAATCGAAACAATCATCGTGAGAATGAAATGCGGTATCACATACACGCATTATTCTCGGTCTCGCACATATCTCATATGCGCTCCTATTTCGTTTCGCTTGAGCCAGGAAACCTCTGTGTAGGGCTCTAAAGACTCGTCAATACGCCGGTAGCAGATGATGATCATATCAAGCACCCACAAGCCGCAAGCGGTCTGCTAAACGTAACGGCCATCCGGGTATTGAGCGATCAGAAGATCGACGAGCTAGCCCGCTCACACTCCTGTGAATCCAACCAGTAACACTTACCGTACAGTCCGGTCTGTTCGTCTGATATGTCGCATATCAAGTCTAGGGGTGGTATACGTCAGACCCCAATAACAGATAAGTCATGCCGATGTGAGGCTCATAACGGGTCGAGAAACTACTGGTAACACTTACCAGCAAATCTCTGATCAGCCCTGGCCAGGGACTTCCCTGTTATGGCCAATCGAGCACAGCGCAACATCAACCCCCATTACCGGGAGAGACGAAACCCCTCCTATCGCTCATTGCCTCTATGTGACTCGGGACTGTACCCAAAGACCACCGTTTTGCACGCCCTCATGGACGTGGTAAGGTGGAGATCAAAGCACAGTAGGAATCACACAAGACTCTATTACGATCTCGGGTCTACAGACTAACCTGCACAAGTGTCACCTGAGAACTGCCATCTGACGTGAGGTATAATACCATCCGGGAGTTCTCGGCGAGTCCGTCCAGTGTACCCAGTCTCCAATGAGCACCCGTATACCATCTCGGATGTCAAACACCAATGGATATGGGATCATCCATCGCCCATCTCATGGGTCGAGAAGCGTATACGCTAGTCTACACTGGTATATCGATGCCCTGTCTCGATACACCCACAACTAGGGACTTTGAAGGATGTACTTATGGACTACCATGTCCCCACTAGTATGATCTGCATCATAGTCCAGGTAGTCAAGTACACATCCTAAGGGCTTTATCAACATGTAACTATAAGACAGTTTAAAGAGACAAGTGTACATGTTAAGATAAAGAGTAACCAGATAGCATACTATCATATCGAGCAAGAAAGTCATCTCCATATATGTCCAAGCATCCAATATAATATACATCATCTGTACAATACTGGCCTCTAGGGCATACATACACCTAACAATAGGTTGACCCAAGGAGGGGTGCTCAAGTTACCGGATTCCGTGAAGTGCTGGGTGGTCCATTCACTTTGCTGTAGAGGGCTGCCTTACTTCAGGTTTTGGCGGGTAACTTTCTGCGCCCATAGGGGTCTAAGATTTTATTGCACAGGCTATCCACACGACCAGGGAAACGTCGGGTTTCACTTGCGGCTCAAAAGAAACCCGGGGATCCCAGATTATCTGTATTGTTCTGTGATGCTTATTACATTTCTTTGATGTTGCTTTTATCACGCCATGAGCAATTATTATAAATTGATATATATGCTAGTAGATGTTGTATATGTTTTACACCCGCGCTAGTCCAGTCCACGCTTTGTCGTTAGTTAAGTGACCTAACGGGTGATGACGGGACCCAGTGGCGAATGCGGATGGTATATACGTACATCATATTTTCGTTCTTTTGTGGTGTGATTAATTGATGGGACTGCATTGATTCGGATCAATGCAAGCCAAACAAACTTGTTTGATGTTGTTGGAACAATTTTTAAAAAGTTGTTATTACGAGGACGTTCTCTTTTGTTTTGCACAGTGGTATTCGGTTATGAATATCCAGTACCTCAGTCGACGAGACAAGGGCCGAAATCCCTTCACCGGGAGTGACCCCATGGGCAGAAGTTTGTATCAGGGTGATAACTTCACTATAGTCGATTACTTTTTACTTTGCATCGTAGTATTCAATTGGAATATCCTGCATCTCATTTTACGGGGAAAGAGCTGAGATCCCTTCACCGGGAGTGACCTCTTTAGCAAAGGTTTTCGCCACTATATTTTTATAAAAAGCTATCCGGTTCCTTCAACGATATCAACTTCATTACGTTAAAGGTTTTTTGCCAAAATCATTCGTAGCCCTCCGTCGTTTCAAACGGGTAGCACTTAGTATTCATGCTATGTTTTTTGTCCTTAGTCAAGGCATAGTGTATGGTAGCTATTTGTTACTTTTCTGTTGCATAGATAGATGCGTTGGTTTTGGACAGTCGTACAGCCTTGATGGCCCTAGTCAAGGGCTTGTACGGGTGGGTTCAAATTAACCTGGACAATGACGGGTAGAACTTGACATGTGACTTATGATTTGTTGGCCTTAATCAAGGTCATAAGAGCATGGGGTAAAAATCACATCGGGAGTTTCTAAAGAAACTGAAACTTGCCAGGCATGCGCATACCTTCTGGAGTGTGATAACGTGAGTGGATTCCATCACGTTATCATGCAATGATAGTTGGATCCCGATTCCCACTGATGAGTTGGTTTACTCCTCGGGTGATCCCGACTAATTCTTCCTTCAGGTTTGGAGGAGAATTTGAGGTTACAGTGGGAGGTTTCCTGATTAGATAAATTGATAACCATTCTGATCTAGGTTAGAGTGCACGCAGAGTGTTTCTTTTCTCTCTCTCTTTGGCAGCGACCATGGTCCGACTCTAGACTATGACTCAGTGACCAAGATAACGGAACCTTCTTAAAACACTGGCTTTTGGATTGTCTGAGTTGCATACCTCATTGCCACTCCTACTTTTACCCTTTTTCTCCGGAACATTTCGTATCACTACGAACGTCCACTTCCATTGGATAAAACCATCGTATGGTTATATACGAACTCGAAGGAACTTGTTCCAGATTCGAGGATGGTTTCCGGTTCTGGAGAAAATGAATAGGACTATTCAGTTGTCTTTTCCTTTTACCTTCTCTCAGGTTGCGAGTGCTCCTTGGATTAGGACGGTACACCTATTTGTTAGTTATATGTATACCCTAGAGGCCATTACTGTACATACGATATATATTGTAGTGGATGCTTGGACATATATAGGGAGGACTTTCTTGCTCGACATGATAGTACGCTATCTGGTTGCTCTTTATCTTAACATGTACTCTGATTGTCTCTATGCTACATGTTGATAAAGCCCTTAGGATATGTACTCGACTACTGGGACTATAATGAGATCATACTGGTGGGGCCACGGTAGTCGACGAGTGCATCCTATAACTGTTCCTAGTCGAGGGTGTATTGAGACAGGGCATCGATACACCAGAGTAGACTAGCGTATACTCATCTTGAGCCATATGATGGGCGATGGATGATCCCATATCCATCGGTGTTTGACATCAAGGATGGTGTAGGGTGCTCAGTGGAGACTGGGTACACTGGACGGACTCGCCTAGAACTCCCAGATGGTATTATACCTCACGTCAGATGGCAGTTCTCTGGTGACACTGATACAGGTTAGTCTGTAGACCCGAGATCGTCATAGAGTCTTATGTGATTCCCACTGTGCTTTGATTTCCATCATACCACGTCCAAGAGGGCATGCAAAAAGTGGCTTTTAGGTACAGTCCCGAATCACATGGAGGCAATGAGCGATAGGAGGGGATTCGTCTCTCCCGGTATAGGGAGTTGATGTTGCGCTGTGTTCGATTGGCTATAACAAGAAATCCCTGGCCAGGGTTGCTGAGATTTACTGGTAAGTGTTATCAGTAGTTTCTCGAACTGTTATAGACCTCATATCGACACGACTTATCAAGCTACTGGGGTCTGACGATTACCACCCCTAGGAGAGATATGCGACATATCAGATGAAGAGACCGGACTGTACGAGAGTGTTACTGACAGGATTCACAGGAGAATGTACAGGCTTGCTTGTTGATCTTCTGAGCGCTCAAAACCTGGGTAGCTGTTACATTTAGCTGACTGCTTGCAGCTTGTGGGTGTTTGATATGATATGATCATCACCTACTGCCGGCGTATTGACGATTCTTTAGAGTCCTACACAGAGGTTTCTTAGCTCAGGCAAAACGGAGTAGGAGCACATATGTGATATGTGCGGGACCGAGAACAATACGAGTATGTGATACCGTATTAGATTCTCGCGATATGAGATATCGGCCGGGTATATGTGATATAGCCAGGTCATCGGATCAAGTGTTGATTCGAAGAACTGATACAAATTATATTAGTCGGTTATTTGTGAAATAGCTGGATTATCGGATCAAGTGTTGATTCGATAATTTAATGTATAATTATATATTTGATATATTAAATTACATTAACAGATATAAGCTCACTAAAAGATTCTTTTTCTCACTCGGGTAATACATTGATATATATGCGATATATGTTAATTGCATTATTTTATTTTGTTACAATAAATATTATATATATGTGATATATAATATTGTAACATGATATGGTTATTAATGCAACATGTTTTGTGGAGTTTAATTGAGGTTAGGGTTTGGATTAGGGTTAAGTCTTCATGAAGCTTTCAAGAAGCTTCTTGAAGCTTTGACTTTGACTTGGATATGTTGTGATATTTTGTGATATTTCCTTAACCCAACCCAACCCTTTACCCTAGTTAAATCTCTACATGGGTTAAGTCTTCATACTTAACCCATGGTTGCAATTCTAACCATACTAGAGTTTCATTATTCATCACAAAAGGATTCTTCTTCTTCTTCCTTGAGTTCTTGATGGAAAAGCTTACTAGCTTTTTCATTAGTGATGAAAATGAGTGAGTTAATGAAAACAAATGAGAGCTAAAATCCTACTTCATCATCCTAATCTATCCTAGCTATTTAGATTAGGGTGTTCACTTCATTTAGTGAGTGAGAGCTTGTGTTAATGAAACTTCAAGGTAGATCATCTTTGTTATCGAAGATCGGAAGCAAGCTTGCATCTTTTTCTTCGTGGAGCCTCTCGAGAGTCCGGAACTTGATGATCGCAGTGAAGGGACCACAACACGGAGCTTATGAAGTGAAGGACCGGACTACAAAGGTTGTAATCCCAAACTCTTAGATGTTAAAGTGTTTAACATGCTTTGTTTCGCCTAATCTCTAGTCTAAGATCTTGGTTTAGGGTTGTTCGGCACGGTTAAATTTTAAATCGGGCATGGTTGATGCCTTATAGACCCTTGTGCGTGTGCCTAGTAACCCGACATTGGTATCAGAGCCAAGATGGAGCTTTAGGCGAAGTCTAGACGAAATTTAAAGTCTGATCGAACTCCGAATACCCGATAAAAGCTAGTTTCTGGAAAAAATTTAAAATGTTGATTTTTTCGTATTAAAAATATTCAGAAAATCATGCAGGGAAATATAGGAATTACTGTGAAGTACGGTCCTCTAAATCCCTCACGTGACTGAGGAACCGCGGCTGAACCACGCACGTGGCTGCGGTTCCGCGGCCGAACAGTGTCGTTGGGGCCCACTTCATCACAGTATTATTCCTGGGTTCTTTTGCATTATTCTGGGAATTTTTAATTCCACTCAAGTGTTGAGTTTTCTGGGTTGTATTGGGGACTCGTTGATTCGATCGGATAATTTAACTTCGTTTATTTTTTTCCGGGTAATTTTAGAACGTGTTAAAAAATTCGAACGGATATCAATAACTCACTTTTTCCCCTGTCGGAAAATTTTTCAAAAGTTGAATTTTTTCTCGAGTTTGAAACTTCCGGAAAATCATGCAAGTAACGCGGTGGACCCTCTAGAAGAACACAAAGCTTAACTCAATTATGTGACCGTCTGAACCGCCTCTGAACCTTAGTGTTTGGGGCAGTACGGCGTTGCCACATGTGAGGCGTTGGCTTGACCCTTATACGGCTGGACCATCGATACTGTGGCATGTGATGGATACTTTTTGAGCAATTTGGGAAAACATGGGCGTTTGATCATTCGATCGGAAAGTTTAACATTGTCTATTTATCTGGAATGTGATATAATATTTGAAATCCACATGTAGTTATGAGATAACTAATTTGAATGTTATAAATCTAGCAGTTCAGTCTCAGTTGATCGGTTGCCACGGAACTTTGAAGTGATCAAAAGTCCGTTGCAATCACGTAGAGTACGCGGATACTTGCCGGGTAAACTTAATAAATAGCCACGCCCCATAGCCCCGACCAAGTGACTGTAGGAGAACCCCGTCGCCAAAAGCATCCGTCAGGGTGCTCGCGGCAGCGGTGTTCCGCCTTAGTGCACTTTGTCGACGGCATCTGGGGGTGCGGCCGTCTACTAAAGTTTGCGACGAGCATTCGATCAGGTCGTCAGGAATCTTGTTGAATTGCCTGACTTGATATTGAAAAGAGTTTTCGATAATGAGACTAAAATGCGGGGTTTATAATTGTTAGACATGCGATGTCTAAAGAATTCATTTGGTCAGGCATGCGATATCTAAGGAAGTTGCGAATTCCAACTATTGTAGTTTTACACTTTCTTTTCTGTGACCGTAAGCGTAGTATGTGGTGTATCGCCGGCTTCGTTGCTATACATCAAAGACAATCGGGATACACATACATGCTTACGTTAATGATATGAGATATTATGTGTTGCTGTGATATGTTATATTGGATCGTCGCATTCTGAATAGCCGGGGGTTTTATGTGAGATGAGAGTTTTTCTTTTTCATTCATGTAAAATTCATTTGTATGTAATATTCTTTTATTGGGGCACTTCCTGGCTGAGGATGATGTCACCATTGTATATTATTTACTTTTTCCGCATTAGGTAGACCCAAGGCAGGGAGCACAAGTAACCGGGTTCTACGGTCCAGTCGGAGACCATCTCGAGGCGTCGAGACCGGGTCTCCTAACCCTAGAATTGGCAGTGTTGCTTGCCGGTCTCGTAGGGGTCTAGGGACGTGGGTTTGGCTATTCATCGCGACCGTGGAATCCATGTTTTATACAGGCTCATATTAACACACGGACCTCCTAGTATATCCAATGTTCTTCTGCTGCAATGTTCTGTGATGAGATCATATTACTGCCTGAGATGAATGTTTATATTATATATATGAGATATATCTTATATTGCAGATTTCGTTTCAAATGTGATGCTTGCGAAGCATAATTAAAATGGGACTTCATTAATGAGATTAATGAAACTAAAAGAAACCTAAAGATGTTGTAGACACTTGTTTAAAAACTGGTACCTCTAGTTCTTGCTTTGCATAGCGCTGTTCCTTATAGAGTATCCAGCACCTTATTCGATAAGGAAAGAGCCGAGATCCCTTCACCGGGAGTGACCTCTTTAGTGAAACTAGCAGATGCTACAAACTTGGTTTGTCTTTTGATTGCTTATATAGTTATTGCTTTGCACAACGGTATTTGTGAAATATCCTGCACCTTATTCGATAAGGAAAGAGCCGACGATCCCTTCACCGGGAGTGACCTCTTTAGCAAAACTAGAAAAGGCCCCAAAAACATTCCATTCAAAATCACTCGATTCTACAACGATATCAAGTTCATTACGCAAAGGGTTTTCTTAAAAACCTGTCGTAGCCCTCCGTCATTTCAGATAAGTACTTCATAGTATTCGTACTATGTTTGTTGGCTTTCGTCAAGGCGTAGTGTGCGGTAGCTATTTATGCTTATCTGCATAAGCATATGATGAGATTGAGTTAGGGTAGTCGTGTGACTTTGTTGGCTTTCGTCAAGGGTCGTGCGGGTGGGTTTAATTCAATCAGAAAATGATGGGTTGAACTTGACTAATAGCCTATAGTTTGTTGGCTTTTGTCAAGGTCATAGGATGCTAGGGGTAAAATATTATTGGGAATTTCAAGTGTTGAAATTTGCAATGAGATTGCATACCTATATGAGATAGTTGGATCCTGATACCCGCTGCAAGTAAGAGTTACTCCTGGGAGAGTTTTACACATTACAATTAGCCGATCAAGTAGGTGTATAGAAAGGTGTTAACGGGGTTACGCCCCTGGAAAAACGAGATTTATTTTAATTAGGTCCGTGCGAAAGCGCGGGGAACCTCCCTCAAATTACCGGCACTGGCCTGGCTGAAAGATTGGCGAACTTGTAGGGTGTAATTAATTCCGGCTAGTCTTTCCTTTTAAGGTTTGAAGGAAGATTTGACTAAAACAGTGGGAGCCATCCTGATTAGATAAATTGATAACCAATCTAATCTTGTAAGCACACACTGAGTGTTTTTTCTCTCTCTCTCCTGGTTACGACTATGTTACGTCTTAATCAAGATAATAATACGGATGTATTGACCGAACCCGCTTGTTATACTGCGCTAAGGAACGTTGGTCCCGCTCCAACTTATAATTGTTATAAGACAGAGCAGGAAATAGGGGATTACCAGAATTCCCGTGCCGCCCAAACGAAGAAAGTGCATACTGATGCATCTTCTTCGGGTGTGTTCATTACAGAGAACTGTTTCTCAGTATCCTTTACGTCCTGGGTATAAGATACCAGATCAGGATCCCGTATATGTAATTTGTTACATGGGCTACAGATAGGTAGAGAACTGAGAACGGGTGATAAATTTCATGAGATAGAAACGGTGCAAGTGTTGCAGCCAAGCCTGTTGGTAGTTATCACCCTGTATTAACAAATACATTGATTCTGAACGAATGTTATTAGATACCAAACCTGATATATAACATCATATCAGTCTCTTTATTAGTAAAGAAGGATATAATTTTGTATTATTGGATAATGTTTTGAACATTTCCAATATCAAGAGTTGATCGGTTTAGGAACGTTATCAAAAAGTATTGACGTTCTAAATCAAACTACAGTTCTTAGTGTACAGAACACACACAAGAGGAAGAGTTCAGTAATGAACAAATCCTACTTGAAGTATTGTAGACTAGGTCATATCAATGCGACCCGACTAGCTGAAGTTACATTTAGATGCATATTTAAATTAGTTTGAATTTACATCTTGTGAAACTTGCCGGTCATGTCATAGAGATAAGATGACCACAGCTCCGTTTATTGGAAACAGAGAAAGAGTTAGTGAACTCTTGAGATTGATACATGCTGATGTATGAAGGTCCCCTGTCTACATATGCCAAGACCGGTTCTTTGTACTTCATTACATTCACTGATTATCTCTCAAGATCCGGACATGTGTTCCTGTTGAAACACAAGTCTGGAACTTTTGAGAAATTCAATGAATATAAGCTAGAAGTAGAGAACCAAAAACGGGTATAAGTATTATGTCCTTTGATGAGATCAGGGAGGAGAATACTTGAGCACGGGATTTCTGGACTATTCTAAAGGAGAATGAGATTCTCTCTCAGCATTACTCCTCCGAATACACCACAGCACGTCAGTGTATCGGGGCAGAGCAAACACACCCTATATGATATGGTGCGCTCTATGATGAGTACTACTGAGTTACTATTTCCTTTTGGGAGTTATGCACTTAAGAAGCTGCATACCTATTGAATGGGGTTCAAATCAAATCAGTTGCCTACCACATCATATGTGATATAGAATGGGAAAAGCCCATTTCTTAAGTTTGTTAAGATTTAGGGTTGTCCAGCCTATGTCTAAAAGCAAAATCCGGACAAGCTCGAAGCAAAGTCAGTTCTGTGGAAGTTTGTTGGATATCCCAAGCATTTGCAAGGGAATATCTTCTACCAAACCGAGGAACAAAAGATGTTTTGTTTCCAGCATGCTACATTTGTGAAAGGGAATTTCTTGTGAAGAAATTATTGGTCTTGAGGTAGAACTGGAAGAAGTTCCAGCTATACAAACTGCAGCTGATGATTTGGTAGAACCAAAGGATTCAATAGTAACCAACGAACCTCAGCCTCTCCACCGATCTAGTAGGGTTCCTCACCCACCTAAGAGATATTTCGGTTTCTCTATGACAGTGGGAGCGAGGATTGCATCATGAGATGATGACCCAACTAGTTTCGAGCGGGCCATCAGGAGTGGGACTCTGTAAGAATGGCTAGATGCTTAGTGATCAGAGATGGAATCCTTATACACCAACAAAGTATGGACTTTGGTTGCTTTATCTGAAGGGTTAAATCCTCATCAGGAGCAAGTATATCTTAAGAAGATTACTTGGTGTATATGGAAAAGTTGAGACTTTCAAAGCTATGCTTAAGTCCATCCAGATCCTACTTGCCACGGCTACATACCATGACTACGATATCTGGCGGTTGGATGTCATGACTGCTTTTATAAATGATGATTTGGAAGAAAGCGTCTATAAGTACACAGCCAGAGGGCTTCGTAGACAGTGGGAGAAGCGGAAACGTGAGCATGATGTTTTATGTGATAAATCAGGCATCGCGGAGTTGGAACATCTGTTTTGATGTGGTAGTCATAGAGTTTGACTTCATCAAAATGGTAGATGAACCTTGTATATACAAAAAGGTAGTAGAGAGTATGGTGGTGATCCTCGTAGAGTACGTGGATGTCATACTCTTGATAGGGAAGGAGTTTCCTATGCTACGCTCGGTCAATCTCCTCTTATCACAAAGATTCTTTATAGGATCAAGGTGATACCTCCTAAATCCTGGGTTTTGGACCTATGAGATAGATCTAATTTGATGTTAGGATTCTCACTAGTTGTAGTGAGATGGTATCAATCGATCCTGAGGAGAATCACTGGAAAAGTTCCGGGGTGATAAGGACGACTGAATGTCAGTCGTAGGCATTGTCTTTACCCTGAGTGGAGGGACGGTATATTGGAAGAGTTCCAAGCTAGATACCGTGACTTACTAGACGATTAAAGGCAAGATACATCGTTACCAAGGATACTACTAAAGAGAAAGTCTGGATATATTTGAGTTCATAAGATGAACTTCGTTCCTACCATTGTGTGACAATGGAGTTGTGGCTTATGCCAAGGAACCCCCGTCCCATCAGAAATCCAGATATAATTCTTAGGCAGTATCACCTAATCATGGAGATAGTTGATCTCCAAGGAGATTGAGGTTAGGAGAGTAGACACAGAGGACTGTAAGTGCACGGCGGCGCCCCGGCCGTCAATCCGACGCCGGAATGCGGAAGCGGTGATTTACTTTGATTTTTCAAACCGGCACCACCGCGCACTATAAACCCGGATCGTGCCATTAATCTAGTCCTAGCTAACTACAAGATGTGAAGAGAGATATACCGAGCGATCCGTGTCCTCCGGTCTTCTCGTCGTCGTCCCGATCTCCCGCGGAATGTCCGGTCTCCACCTCCTCGCCGAAAGGGCACCACGTCGCCGGCTTCTTTTACGGGCTCCCACCTCTATACCGAGGCAACTCGAGCACGAAGTTAGCGAGTCGACGTGCCCAAGATTAGCTGTAGAATATAGTGTGGAACTCATGTCTCATTTTGGGGTTGTAGGAATTGCCATATGGTGGAGGAATGATATAAACTTTTGGAGATGGAACTTATGGGGATTTTACCAAGCTAAAAGAGCAAAAATCCCACACCAAAATGAATCGGCAGCCCCTTCCCTCTATGGCCGGCCATGCTCATGTAGGAATGAGAGGAGAGAGTGAAGTGAAAGAGAATGAATCAAAACCTTCAACATGATGCAAGGTTGAGTGTAAAAGGGAAAAAGGTAAGTCTCATATCAAACATCATAACCCTTCATTATCAACAAGCATGATAACAAACTAAGACCAACACTCCACCACAACCATCATGAAACCAAAAGTCAAGCCATCATGGTCAAAAGAAGTCAAATGATGGTGCAAGTATCATGATACAATAATATGCAAAGACCCCCTTCCAAAATGCTTATTTGCACAAATGCAAATAAGCCCTCCTCCACCAATTTTCGGCCAATGAAAGATACAAAGAAATATGGCCGAAACGGAAAGCAAACTGGCAACTCCAGAAAACTAGTCCCGTAATAAATTACAGGAAAACCCCGATACTGTGTATACACACCCGCATCTGTATTCCGACCGAATACAAATGCAATGAGACAAAATCTACATTGTACTATACTAGGATCCGGCTTAAACCAAAGCCGGCTAGTATTATCCGTCCGATCCTGATCCGTGCAATACCGCACGTATCTGATCGAACCCTGCCATATCTCCATACGGCCTCTACAGCGTTTTGCCCGAAAACTTGAGCAACTGAATGTGGGGGATTCTAAAGACTCGTCAATACTTTGGTTGTGGATTTAACCACTAGCACGTCAGAGGTATAAGCCAATACGTGACGGGCTACCAGGTATTGACCAAAAGGGACGTCGATGAGCGAACTCATCCTGACACCCTACTGAGCCTGTCAGTGACAATATCCATACAGTCCGGTATGTTCATCTATGAGCATCGCATGGCGGGCCTAGGGGTTGGTAAAAGTCAGACCCCCAAAAGCGGTATAAGTCGTGTCAGAGAGTAATCAAGAACACCCTGAGTTACTACTGAAATACCTACCAGTAAATCTCCTGCCTTGGCCAAGGACTTTTCATGTTCTAGCTCTCCTAGACACAGCGCGACCTCACCCCCAATACCGGGAGAGACGAACCCCCGAAGATCCGCTCACTGCCTCCATGATGCTCGGGACTGTACCCAACTAAAACCTGTTTGCACGTCTCCTTTGAGCGTGGTAGGGTAGTAATCAAAGTACATTAGGAACTCATACGAGACAAATGACGATCCTCAGGTCGATGAACTAACCTGTACACATGTCACCAGGGAACTGCTATCTGACATCAGGTATAAGACCAACTAGCATGTTCCCGGCGAGTCCTGTCCGGTGTACTCAAAACCCAATGAGCACCTGTATACATTTTAGATGAACCAACTGACACCAGTGGCTTATGAGACCGGCCACCGCCCCTCGTCGGGGTCTCGACTGTATACACTAGTCTACTCTGGAGAATCGATGCCCTGTCTCGAAACTCCCACGACTAGGGACCTTTTAAGGATGTGCTTATAGACTACCAACTCTCACGTATATGATCGCCCTCATACTGCTGGCAGTCAAGCAAGAATCCTAGGGGCTCTATCAACGTGTAATAGCGACCTGTCAGGTCACCTAAAGCAGTACACGATGATAAAGGTAAACCAGATAGCATACTATCATCTTGAGTAAGACTGTCTTACCGGGATAGGTCCTCCCTCAATCATTGCAATCACGTGCCTGTGATCCAATAATTGACTCTGAGGGCACTATCTCCAACAATCTCCCACTTGCACTCAAGGCTAATTATTGCGATGTCTTATACTCACAGCCCGTGTGATACCGAACACCCAACTCCTCTACTTGTCAGTCTCACAAAACTCATTTGCGAAACTATTGCGTTCGAGGAATAGCCTCAGTGAGTGGATCCGCTTTGATGTTTCTTTCTATGTCTCTCTATATCTCAGGTTCGCGGAGAAAGCCATCTCCCGAAATGAGCAATACCTGTCTTAGAATATGTCTGGATGTCTGATGGGACCTAGCTCATAAATGAACTCCAAATCCAAACTTCTTAGACTGTATCGTCAACTGAACTTAATCAGTATCCTGCGCCATGCCTCCCTCAGTATTGCCTTGGACCGCCTGTCCAAAATACTGCCCCTCGTCAGAAGGAAAACTATAACTCTGACGACCTCCTTGTCGTCCAGGTCACCTTGGAAGCCTGGAATGATAACTGTCTCCTGAACATCCACTTATGTTCTAAAGCTGCTTCCGATTGTTTCTCCAGGATTGGATCAATATCAACTTATTGCATCTACTGCAAGAACAACATCTGGTGTGGTACTTGACATCTCACGATTGACTCAATTGCCTAAGCAAGTAATCTGCCAATCATGCACATCCCTCTCCCCTTTAGTCTGTAAGACACCTTTAGAGAGGGTGACTCCATCACCTGCAGGTACACCACCGTGCCAGGAGTCGTCCATTCTAAATACTCTTAGAATGCTGTCTAAGTACCCTTAATTGGGAAACCACCCAAATCTAGATCTAAAACCATAGATCTAGTAACCAGTATGTCTGATATAATGTCCAAGTCCCATGTGGAGAAACCACTGTGTGACGACCAAAGTATAACCGATCGTACTATAGGAATGTCACTTCCTACTCTGTATATGTCATCCAAATACCAGGACATCACACCCTACTACTTTCTCAACAGATCCATCCCCTATTCTGATGAAGTCAAACCTATGACTGTCACATCAGAAATTGATGATCTGTCTCCGCTATATCTGCTTTAGTCTATAAATAGACATAAGCTACCTGTCCACCAATGCTTCCGCTGCTCCCACTGACTACGACAACCCTCTGGTAGAGTCATATAGACGTACACTTCTAAAGCTAGTTTAGAACGACGCTATACTCATCCTCCTGCCGGGTCTCACGGTTTGGAACAATAGCAATGGCAAGTCTGGGTAAACAAGAACCTCCCTATCACCGTCCTTGAGGCTACCGGTGTACCTCTCGGGTGCCTGAGGTTACCCACCTTATCTGCGGGGTGGCTAATGGAATGTCAAACCAGATTGAATCTTTAGGTTCTTATCAAATCTTTAGTAATCGTTTGTGGTTCTGGAATCACTTCCAGTTCTACCATACTCCCACTACTGTTTTCTGAAAAAATCCATTTTTATTAAAACTGTGGTGAGTCAAGAACAATATCACTATTGATCTTTCTTATGGTAGAAAGTCAACCCTCGTCATAGCCTGGGTCAACCCACAAACAGCCATTACAGAAACGTGCCTTGAGTTGTCCAGTGTCTGGTTTTAATCATAAGCCGGACAACTCCCCGTACCTTAACATCGTTAAGATATGAACTGTTCTATATCCAATATAGAAACAGAGGCACTGATTTAATTGAACCAGATTCAAATCATGTAGCTGTCTCCAGTGCATGTCAACTAAATGGAAGGAGGCCGATCAGCGTTACTCAACTTAGGAATGCTTCCAATTATGAGTAACCTGAAAGAGAAGCAAGTTCTCTAAATCATTACTATCAACTGAATACCGTACACAAGTATCTACATCTTCGATCATTTTGAAGAATCCCGATACTTGCTACACCTGGTTCTCTACTCTATTCAAATACCTATAACTTCTCAAAATTCGGACCCTGTGTTTCCACGAAACACCTGTCTAAAAACTAGAGAAGTCATAAGTAAACCGAATATAGTACGAGGACCAACCCCTCTGTCCTGATGGACCCTGGACAACATACAATACTCTGTATAAGTCCCTTGAGTCTGATTACTCATTCACTGTGTGTCGTAGGTTGAAAACTGTACTTATGGTTAAGAAAAATTACACCGCTGTTTAATGCTCCTTACCTAACTATCAACTGATATAGGTAAATGTCATCGACATAATTTCAAAAAGGTATATCTCACTCTATGAAAATAGACGTACAGATATATCAATTTGAAATTGGTGCATACCAGCGGATATTCAAAACCAAATATTTGTCGTCCGGCAAACAACCCAGGTGACTTCCTAAAATATCACCAATTACAACGAATCCTGATATAATGAGGATGATCACCTAATTTCCAATAACTTACTCCCACCCACCATCTGTAAAACCATACAGATGTGAGAATCATACCTGGTAAATACATACCCTGGAGTAAGTATCTAATCGGGAAATCAGTTTTCGTTTAACAGTACACAGTGAAACTGAAACATTGAAATATTTCGATGGGGTATCCCGGTATTCCTAGTAATGCCTCTTCCATTATCCAGATTCACAACTGTAACCGTGTAATTCTTTGCCACCTCTCCAAATCCATTCATATGTCTTTACTCATTACCTTCTGTACACCCCTTTAGGCCAAATGGTTTTCTTCCTTCCCAACCGTTCGGCACCAGCCTATGGTTTGGAAGAAGACTATCCAATAAGCATAATGGGTGTACTGTCCCAATCCTAGGAATACTCGCAATGCGAGAGAAGGTGAAAATAAAAGACACCTGAATAGACCTTATTCCTATTTCTCCTGAACTAGAATCCATCCCCGAACTGGAACAAGTTCCTTTCGAGTTCGTATATAACCATACGATGGTTTTGTCCAATGGAAGTGGACGATCTTAGTAATACGGGGTGTCCTGGAGAAAAGGGTAAAAGTAGGAGTGGCAATGAGGTTTGCAACTCTGACAATCCAAAAGCCAGTGTTTAAGAAGGTTCGGTTAATTTTGGTCACTGAGTCATAGTCTAGGGTCGGGTCAATGGTCGCTGCCAAAGAGAGAGAGAGAAAAGAAACACTCAGCGTGCACTCTAACCTAGATCAGAATGGTTACCAATTTATCTAATCTGGAAACCTCCCACTGTACCGTCAAATTCTCCTCCAAACCTGAAAGAAGAATTAGTCGGGATCACCCGAGGAGTAAACCAACTCATCAGTGGGAATCGGGATCCAACTATCATCGCATGATAACGTGACGGAATCCGCTCACGTCATCACACTCCAGAAGGTATGCGCATATCTGGCAAGTTTCAGTTTCTTTAGAAACTCCCGATGTGATTTTTGCCCCATGCTCTTATGACCTTGACTTTGGCCAACATATCATAAGTCACATGTCAAGTTCTACCCGTCATTCTTCAGGTTAATTTGAGCCCACCCGTACACACCCTTGACTTTGGCCAAAATAGTAGTACGACTGCCCCAAACCAACGCATCTATCTATGCTGCATATGAATACCCAATAGCTACCATTCACTGTGCCTTGACTTTGGCCAACATACACAGCTTGAATACTATTGACCACCCATATGAAACGACGGAGAGCTACGAATGGTTTCTGGAGAAAACCTTTAACGTAAAGAACTTGATATCGTTGAAGGAACGGATAGCTTTTAAAAATATAGTGACGAAAACCTTTGCTAAAGAGGTCACTCCCGGTGAAGGGATCTCGTCTCTTTCCCCGTAGAATGAGGTGCAGGATATTCCAACTGAATACCATGGTGCAAAGCAAAAGTAATCGGCTATAGTGAAGTTATTGCCCTGACGCAAACTTTTGTCCAAAGGGTCACTCCCGGTGAAGGGATCTCGGCCCTTGCCTCGTCGACTGAGGAGCAGGATATTCCAACTGATTACCACGATGCAAAACAAAAGTGAGCGTCCTTGCAATAACAGCTTTTTGAAAAGTGTTCCAACAACATCAGAGGTTTGTTTTTAACTTGCATTGATCCGAATCAACGCAGTCCCATCAATGGATCACACCACAACGAACGAAAATATACTGATGTATGTATATGCCATCCGCATTCGCCACTGGGTCCCGTCATTACCCGTTAGGTTAGCTAACTAACGACAGAGCGGGGACTGGACTAGCGCGGATGCAAAACATATACAACATCTACTAGTATATATATATATATATATATCAATATATAATATTTCGCTCAAGGCGTGATAAAATGCAACATCACAGAAATGTACAGCATCACAGAACAATACAGATATCTGGGATCCCCGGGTTTCACAGAGCCGCTGAAATCCGACGTTCCCCTGGTCGTGTGGATAGCCTGTGCAATGAAAATCCTAGACCCCTACGGGCGCGGCAAGTTACCCGCCAAAACCTGAAGCGAGGCAGCCCCCTTCAGCAACGTGAATGGACCACCCAGCACTTCACGGAATCCGGTAACTTGGGCACCCCTCCTGGGTCAACCTGTACCCCCTACGAGTGCGGCGAATAGCCCGCCAATTCTAGAGTGAAGCCCCCTCCGTCTCAATGCCATGAGATGCGGGCTCGTTGCCCTCTAGAACCCGGCTATCCGTGCACCCCTCCGCGGGGTGATCCTAGTACAGAAAGTAAAATATATATACAACGGGTACATCGACCGCAACCTGGTCGTGCCCCAAAATAATAATACAAACAGGCAGTGACGGCAGTCCACACGTCGGACGCTCGCCCCGCAATATGAAATATACATAATACAACAAAACTGTACTACCACTGCAACCAGGCTATCCCCCACGACCGATCGGCTACATCACAGCAATACACAGAACATCAACGTGAAAGTCACGTTCGCAAATCCGTCTAACCGGGCTATAGCAGTTAGACAGGATTTACCGATCAAGTGACATTCACGGTCGCTGATATAATGTAAATACTGTGAACTAATGTGTTTAAAATTTTCTGATCGATCAAATTTTACTAAGTGGGCCCCAAACTTTACTGTAGCACTTAAAGAAATTCTGGGCCCAAAATTAATGTTCCAAAAACCCTCTTTTCAAGTCAGGAGCTATCTGAAAAATTTTGGTAGACTGAACAGTTTAAGTCGCGGCGGAACCGCGGCCTAAGCATGGGTTTGGCCGCGGTTCCACGGTGGTTTAGACTGTTCACGAGCCCAAATTTTCACAGAACTCTTAGAATTCTCTGCACATCATTCTGCAATATACTGAAAAAATTTTGGAGCCAAAAATAAATCGACAGAAAACTGATGTGCATGATATCGGGTTTTCGGAAAATTGTTCGATCGGAAATGTAAAACACATTAGACAAAGCTAGACTATGTTAATGGCGAGCCTCTGATACCACTGTAAGTGCACGGCGGCGCCCTGGCCGTCAATCCGACGCCGGAATGCGGAAGCGGTGATTTACTTTGCCCTCTTACTAATCCCGTGCTTTGTCTTAACTTAATACCTTCTGTACACCATCGTTATGCTAATTGGTTTTCTTCATTCCCTACCGGTCGGCACCTGCCTATGGTTTGGAAGAAGACTATCCAATTTGCGTAATGGGTGTACTATCTCCTAAACTAAGGAGTACTTGAAACTTGAGAGAAGGTAAAAAGGAAAAGACAACTGAATAGTCCTATTCGTTTTCTCCGGAACCGGCACCACCGCGTACTATAAACCCGGATCGTGCCATTAAACTAGTCCTAGCTAACTACAAGATGGGAAGAGAGATATACCGAGCGATCCGTGTCCTCCGGTCTTCTCGTCGTCGTCCCCATCTCCCGCAGAATGTCCGGTCTCCACCTCCTCGCCAGAAGGGCGCCACGTCGCCGTCTTCTTTTACGGGCTCCCACCTCTATACCGAGGCAACTCGGGCACGAAGTTGGCGAGTCGACGTGCCCAAGATTTGCTGTAGAATGTAGTGTGGAACCCATGTCTCATTTTGGTGTTGTAGGAATTGCCATATGGTGGAGGAATGATATAAGCTTTTGGAGATGGAACTTATGGGGATTTTACCAAGCCAAAAGTGCAAAAATCCCACACCAAAATGAATGGGCAGCCCCTTCCCTCTATGGCCGGCCATGCTCATGTAGAAATGAGAGGAGAGAGTGAAGTGAAAGAGAATGAATCAAAACCTTCAACATGATGCAAGGTTGAGTGTAAAAGGGAAAAAGGTAAGTCTCACATCAAACATCATAACCCTTCATCATCAACAAGCATGATAACAAACTAAGACCAACACTCCACCACAACCATCATGAAACCAAAAGTCAATCCATCATGGTCAAAAGAAGTCAAATGATGGTGCAAGTATCATGATACAATAATATGCAAAGACCCCCTTCCAAAATGCTTATTTGCACAAATGCAAATAAGCCCTCCTCCACCAATCTTCGGCCAATGAAAGATACAAAGAAATATGGCCGAAACTGAAAGCAAACTGGCAACTCCAGAAAACTGGTCCCGTAATAAATTACAGGAAAACCCCGATACTGTGTATACACACCCGCATCTGTATTCCGACCGAATACAAATGCAATGAGACAAAATCTACATTGTACTATACTAGGATCCGGCTTAAACCAAAGCCGGCTAGTATTAACCGTCCGATCCTGATCCGTGCAATACCACACGTATCTGATTGAACCCTGCCGTATCTCCATACGGCCTCTATAGCGTTTCGCCCGAAAACTTGAGCAACTGAATGTGGGGGACTCTAAAGACTCGTCAATACTTTGGTTGTGGATTTAACCACTAGCATGTCAGAGGTATAAGCCAATACGTGACGGGCTACCAGGTATTGACCGAAAGGGAAATCGATGAGCGAACTCATCCTGACACCCTACTGAGCCTGTCAGTGACAATATCCGCACAGTCCGGTCCGTTCGTCTATGAGCATCGCATGGCGGGCCTAGGGGGTTGGTAAAAGTCAGACCCCCAAAAGCGGTATAAGTCATGTCAGAGAGTAATCAAGAACACCTTGAGATACTACTGGAATATCTACCAGTAAATCTCCTGCCTTGGCCAAGGACTTTTCATGTTCTGGCTCTCCTAGACACAGCGCGACCTCACCCCCAATACCGGGAGAGACGAACCCCCGAAGATCAGCTCACTGCCTCCATGTGGCTCGGGACTGTACCCAACTAAAACCTGTTTGCACGTCTCCTTTGAGCGTGGTAGGGTAGTAATCAAAGTACAGTGGGAACTCACACGAGTCAAATGACGATCCTCAGGTCGATGAACTAACCTGTACACATGTCACCAGGGAACTGCTATCTGACATCAGGTATAAGACCAACTAGCATGTTCCCGGCGAGTCATGTCCGGTGTACTCAAAACCCAATGAGCACCTGTATACATCTTAGGTGAACCAACTGACACCAATGGCTTGTGAGACCGGCCACCGCCCCTCGTCGGGGTCTCGACTGTATACACTAGTCTACTCTGGAGAATCGATGCCCTGTCTCGAAACTCCCACGACTAGGGACCTTTTAAGGATGTGCTTATAGACTACCAGCTCTCACGTATATGATCGCCCTCATACTGCTGGCAGTCAAGCAAGAATCCTAGGGGCTCTATCAACGTGTAATAGCGACCTGTCAGGTCACCTAAAGCAGTACACGATGATAAAGGTAAACCAGATAGCATACTATCATCTTGAGTAAGACTGTCCTACCGGGAAAGGTCCTCCTTCAATCATTGCAATCACGTACCTGTGATCCAATAATTGACTCTGAGGGCACTATCTCCAACAAGGACAACAGCGTGGATCCACTCACAAAGGCCTATTTCCAGTAGAGACTTTTATGGGATGGTTGAGTATGAGATACTTCAACCACAGCTGATTCTTGGGTATGCGATACCACAACAGATGGCCCTAGTGCAAGTGGGAGATTGTTAGTTATATGTATGCCCTAGAGGCCATTACTGTACATACGATGTATATTGTAGTGGATGCTTGGACATATATAGGGAGGACTTTCTTGCTCGACATGATAGTACGCTATCTGGTTGCTCTTTATCTTAACATGTACTCTGATAGTCTCTATGTTACATGTTGATGAAGCCATTAGGATTTGTATTCTACTACTGGGACTATGATGAGATCATACTAGTGGGGCCATGGTAGTCGACGAGTGCATCCTATAACTGTTCCTAGTCGAGGGTGTATTGAGACAGGGCATCGATACACCAGAGTAGACTAGCGTATACGCATCTTGACCCATATGATGGGCGATGGATGATCCCATATCCATCGGTGTTTGACATCAAGGATGGTGTACGGGTGCTCAGTGGAGACTGGGTACACTGGACGGACTCGCCGAGAACTCCCAGATGGTATTATACCTCACGTCAGATGGCAGTTCTCTGGTGACACTGATACAGGTTAGTCTGTAGATCCGAGATCGTCATAGAGTCTTATTTGATTCCCACTGTGCTTTGATTTCCATCATACCACGTCCAAGAGGGCGTGCAAAAAGGTGTCTTTTGGGTACAGTCCCGAATCATATGGTGGCAATGAGCGATAGGAGGGGATTCGTCTCTCTCGGTATAGGGAGTTGATGTTGAGCTGTGTTCGATTGGCTATAATAAGAAATCCCTGGCCAGGGTTGCTGAGATTTACTGGTAAGTGTTATCAGTAGTTTCTCGAACTGTTATAGATCTCATATCGACACGACTTATCAAGCTACTGGGGTCTAACGTTTACCACCCCTAGGTGAGATATGCGACATATCAGACGAAGAGACCGGACTGTACGGGAGTGTTACTGACTGGATTCACAGGAGAATGTACAGGCTTGCTTGTTGATCTTCTGAGCGCTCAATACCTGGGTGGCTGTTACGTTTAGCTGACCGTTTGCAGCTTGTGGGTGTTTGATATGATCATCACCTACTGCCGGCGTATTGACGATTCTTTAGAGTCCTATACAGAGGTTTCTTGGCTCAGGAAAAACGGCGTAGGAGCACATATGTGATATGTGCGGGACCGAGAACAATACGAGTATGTGATACCGTATTAGATTCTCGCGATATGAGATATCGGTCGGGTATATGTGATATAGCCGGGTCATCGGATCAAGTGTTGATTCGATGAACCGATACAGATTATATTAGTCGGTTATTTATGAAATAGCCGGATTATCGGATCAAGTGTTGATTCGATAATTTAATGTATAATTATATATTTGATATATTAAATTACATTAACTGATATAAGCTCACTAAAAGATTCTTTTTCTCACTCGGGTAATACATTGATATATATGCGATATATGTTTACTGTATTATTTTATTTTGTTACAATAAACATTATATACATGTGATATATAATATTGTAACATGATATGGTTATTAATGCAACATGTTTTGTGGAGTTTAATTGAGATTAGGGTTTGGATTAGGGTTAAGTCTTCATGAAGCTTTCAAGAAGCTTCTTGAAGCATTGACTTTGACTTGGATATTTTGTGATATTTTGTGATATTTCCTTAACCCAACCCAACCCTTTACCCTAGTTAAATCTCTACATGGGTTAAGTCTTCATACTTAACCCATGGTTGCAATTCTAACCATACTAGAGTTTCATTATTCATCGCAAAAGGATTCTTCTTCTTCTTCCTTGAGTTCTTGATGGAAAAGCTTACTAGCTTTTTCATTAGTGATGAAAATGAGTGAGTTAATGAAAACAAATGAGAGCTAAAATCCTACTTCATCATCCTAATTTATCCTAACCATTTAGATTAGGGTGTTCACTTCATTTAGTGAGTGAGAGCTTGTGTTAATGAAACTTCAAGGTAGATCATTTTCGTTATCGAAGATCGGAAGCAAGCTTGAATCTTTCTCTTCGTGGAGCCTCTCGAGAGTCCGGAACTTGATGATCACAGCGAAAGGACCACAACACGGAGCTTATGAAGTGAAGGACCGGACTACAAAGGTTGTAATCCCAAACTCTTAGATGTCAAAGTGTTTAACATGCTTTGTTTCGCCTAATCTCTAGTCTAAGATCTTGGTTTAGGGTTGTTCGGCATGGCTAAATTTTAAATCGGGCATGGTTGATACCTTATAGACCCTTGTGCGTGTGCCTAGTAACCCTACACTATTATGCTTATTGGATAGTCTTCTTCCAAACCATAGGGAGGTGCCGAACGGTAGGGAATGAAGAAAACCGATTAGCCTAAGATGGTGTACAGAAGGTAATAAGTAAAGACAAAATAAAGGGATTAGAGAGAGGGCAAAGTAAATTGCGACTGCTATTCACGAACAAACCAAGTATTTCATCGCCTCTCCTACTTCACTTTTTTATTTCTCCGGAACACCCCGTATCACTATGAAGATCAACAGTTTATTGGATACTCCATCGTATGGTTATATACGAACTCGAAGAAACTTGGTCCAGTTCGGGGATGGATTCTGGTTCAGGAGAAATAGGAATAAAGTTTATTCAGTTGTCTTTTATCATTACCTTCTCTCAGGTTGCGAGTACTCCTAGGATTAGGAGAGTACACCCATTATGCTAATTGGATAGTCTTCTTCCAAACCATAGGCTGGTGTCGAACGGTAGGGAAGGAAGAAAACCACTTGGCCTAAAAGTGGTGTACAAAAGGTAATAACTAAAGACATATAAAGGGTTTGGAGAGATGGCAAAGAAATATACGGTTACAGTTGTGAATCTGATAATGGAAGAGGCATTACTAGGAATACCCGGATACCCTTTCGAAAATTTTCATGTTTCAGTTTCACTGCGCGTTGTTAACAGAAAACCGATTTCCCAATTAGCCCTTACTCCAGGGTATGCATTTACCAGATTCGATTCTCACATCTGTATGGTTTTACAGATGATGAGTGGGAGTAAGTTATTTAGAACTAGGTGATCATCCTCATTATATCGGGATTCGTTGTAATTGGTGATATTTGAGGAAATCACCTGGGTGTTTGCTGGACGGAAAATATTTGGTTTTGAATATCCATTGTTATGCACCAATTTCAAACTGATATATCTGTACATTTATTTTTATAAAGTGAGATATAACTTTTTGAAATTATATCCATGACATTTACCTATATCAGTTGATGGTTAGGTAAGGATCATTAAACAGTGGTGTAATTGGTCTTAACCATAAGTACAGTTTTCAACCTACGACACACAGGGAATGAGTTATTAGACTCAGGGGACTTATACAGAGTATTGTATGTTGTCCAGTATCCATTAGGACAGAGGGGTTTGTACTCGTACTATATTCTGTTTACTTGTGACTTCTCTAGTTCTTAGACATGTGTTTCATAGAAATACAAGATCCAAGTTTTGAGAAGTTATAGGTATATGAATAAAGTAGAGAACTAGGTATTGCAAGTATCAGGATTCTTAAGGTGATCGAAGATGTAGATACTTGTGTATGGTATTCAGTTGATAGTAATGATTATGAGAACTTGCTTCTCTTTCAGGTTACTCATATGTGGATGTATTCCTAAGTTGAGTAATGTTGATCGGCCTCTCTCTATTTAGTTGACATGCACTGAAGACAGCTGCATGATTTGAATCTGGTTCCAATTAAATCAGTGCCTCTGTTTCTATATTGGATATAGAATAGTTCATATCTTCACAATGTTAAGGTACGGGGAGTTGTCCGGCTTATGCTTAAAACCAGACTCTGGATAACTCAAGGCACGTTTCTGTAATGGCCGTTTGTGGGTTGACCCGGGCTATGACGAGGGTTAATTTTCTACCATCTGGAAGATCAATGGTGATATTGTTCTTGACTCGCCACAGTTTTTAGTAAAATGGACTTTTTCAGAAAACAGTAGTGGGAGTACGGTAGAACTGGAAGTGATTCCAGAACCGCAAACGATTACTGAAAATTTGATAAGAACCTAAAGTTTCGATCTGGTTTGACATTCCATTGGCCACTCTGCAGATATGGAGGGTAACCTGAAGCACCCGAGAGGTACTCCGGTATCCTCAAGGACGGTGATAGGGAGGTTCTTGTTTACCCAGACTTGTCATTACTGCTGTTCTAGACTATGAAACCCGGCAGGAGGATGAGTATAGCGTCATTCTAAACTAGCTTTAAAAGTGCACGTGTATATGATTCTGCCAGAAGGTTGTTGTGGTCAGTGGGAGAAGCGAAAGCATAGTAGACAAGTAGCTTATGTCTATTTATAGACTAAAGCGGATATAGCGGAGATAGATCATCTATTTTTGATGTGACAGTCATAGGTTTGACTTCATCAGAATAGGGGATGGATCTGTTTAGAAGGTAGTAGGGTATGATGTCCTGGTATTTGGATGACATACACAGAGTAGGAAGTGAAATTCCTATACTACGATCGGTTATACTTTGTTGCCACATAGGGCTTGGATACTATATCACACACTCTGGTTACTAGATCTATGGTTTTAGATCTAGATCTGGGAAGAGTCCCAATCTGGGTACTTAGACAACATTCTAAAGGTGTTTTAGAATGGATGACTCCTGGCATGGTAGTGTACCTGCGGGTGATGGAGTCACCATCTCTAAAGGTGTCTTACAGACTAAAGAGGAGAGGGATGTGCCTGATTGACATATTACTTGCTTAGGCAATTGAGTCAATCACGAGATGTCAAGTACCACACCAGGTGTTGGTTTTGCACAAGCTGCAATAAATTGATATTAATCCAATCCTGGAGAAACATTCGGAAGCAGTTTTAGAACATAAGTGGAGATATGATAACGACAGCCTCCTTCGGGAGACAGTTATCATTCCAGGCTTCCAAGGTGACCTGGATGACAGAGTGATTGTCAGAGTCATAGTTTTCCTTCTGACGAGGGGCAGTAGTTTGGACAGGTGGTCCAAGCGGATACTTAGGGAGGCATGGCGCACAGTACTGATTAAGTTCAGTTGACGATTGATTTTTAGCGTTTCTGCGTGTTCAAGTTTTAGTTAAATACCGCAATCAAGACGGTTTCGCTTGTAGCTAGCCGGTTAAGTACGGGTCGTCCGCAGGGAGATGGGAATCTTTTTCTATGTGCTTTAACGAGTTAAGTCCAGTTTTTCAGATTTTGTTGTGATTAATTAAGTGGTAAAATGATATGTAAAGAAAGCTTGTTAGGGTTAGGATTAGGTTAGTTTGAGTTAGGAGTCTCCCACATCTTTCGTTGCCCCTCTTAATCTCAGTGTTACGGTAATCGGCAACAAAGGGGATTAGCACGACTTGGAAGGAACTTGCGAGTATAAGCTAGGCTTTCCAACGCATAAGTTCTTCCTTTTGGTGCTTTTCCGTCCGTTCTTGGCTCTTAGCCATAACCTCCGGTTAATTCAACCACAACCGGTCTCACTACGGAATCACCGCTATCATGTAGGATAGGGTGCTGTAAGGAGCGGATTGTGGTTCAATTAACGGGAGTCGAATTAAGCTGTTGGGCAAGGAAAGAGTGAGAGAGATTTCCTTCTCTCAAACTTCCCTTATCCTACCCTAACAAGTATGAGACTACTCACACATCATGATACGGAAAAATAAAACAAAACAAAAGAGGAGGATAGAAAGAAAGAGAGTAGAAGATAACAACTAGCTATTTGCGACCTCACCTTGGCAAGGATCAAGCGTAAGCATCATGGTTGTTTTAAGGATAAAGAAAAAGAGAAAAGAAAGAAACAACAAGAAATAACAACAACTAAGTTAACAAATTAAAATTACAATAATTAACAAGAGAACAAGACAAGCATAATAATAAACGGTTCTTCTTTATTCTCATTCTTCACTCAAAAGCTCACTACAAGTTTTAATGGAGAAGAGATGAGAAGAGGAAGAAGAACATGTATTCTAAAACCTAGAGAAAAAAAATACAAGATTATGGACCCTTTCCTTCACAAAGTTCTGGGCTATTTATAGGCTGAAAAATGAAAACCTAGGGCAACCACCAGAACACAAATAAAAAGACCAAAACACCCCCAAAAAGTCTTCAAGCGCGGCGCCAGTACGGCCGCGGTTCCGCGGCCTAAGCATGCTTAGGCCGCGGTTCCGCGGCCTAATGGAGGAGTTGACTCCTCGAATTTTGTGGGCCCCCCTGGTCTGATGTTGTCTGTGGTTTGGCATATGTGTTTTCTGAAAATACTTCCACATTTCTTCCAGAATTTCTGTTGAGGGAAAGGTGTTTTGATGTGGACTTTTTGTCATGATTTCCTCGAGCTCCGCGTAGATTTCTTGGATCTTTTGCTGCCATTGAGCCTTGTGCATGAAAACGACATTGATTTGACATTTTGTCTTCTTAAACTGGTATCTGGCAACATACGGATGAAGAGCGGAGACCGTGTTTTCTCAGTGGTTGGCAGGAACCCGGATTTTGTCGTGTTTTCCATGAATTTCACCATTTTAGAACCGAGAACCTGTATCCTGCAATTGACTAGCAAACACGGCTCAAGAGTATCTACCGATAAGCAATGTGATAAAAATTGGGCGGTATAAAAATGCAAAAATCTGATATGAACAAATACCCCCAAACTTATCATTTGCTCGTCCCGAGAAAAGCCAATTTATTCACAAAAAATTTCCTAACCTCACTTTCGCAGGGAACGCGATTGCACTGAGCATGTGCAACAAGCCGTTAAACCTCTAGGTGTCCCTAGTAGGAGGAGTGTTGTCTCCTGAGGGTTTTCAGCGGATATTACCCACAAAATCCGGTCAAGCTAGTTTTGTAAAATAACTAAGATTCAAACCCTAAAGTTTTGTTTCAGAAAATAACAATTCTATAGTCCCAAGTCTAGACTATCAAACCCTTATTTTTCACACCTCGCTTCTTATTTAACTACAGCTTTTATATGTCTTTACGTGCAGTGCAAATAGTGTCGTTAAGTTCCAGAAGGATCGATTAAAGTCATCATGTCGCACAATAAAGCCCAGATAGCAATTTTAAAAGGATCACATAAGTTTTATAAAGAGTTAAGCATTTCTCAAGTTTCGTTTTCCAGTAAGGTTTCAACTTCAGAATTTCTATCTTCCTTAACAGGAAACTAAGTCTTATTTTTCACTCCACCTTTTTCTTGTTTTCATTTCATACACACCTCTGTGAACGTGCAATAGTCTTTATCATAGAATAAAACCTTCATATCTCCGTTAAAATTTTTTTTATAAAAGCCTGTCTTTTATCAAGATTATTCTCACACAAAGAACCGTTAGGAATTTTAACTCGGAGAGAACACTTGCTTGACTTTGTTTTAATCTGGACTTTCTAGGCTTCTTAGCGAGCTTTGAGCCAATGCACCCAAACCAGTTGATTTTAGGGCATTAGGTGTAGAAACACCCCAGCGGACTTAATTACTCAAGTTACCTAGGTCCAAAAACAAAAGACAGTTTGGCGTGAAAATCAGATGATTTAATACGAACGGAGATATAACCGGCAGTTCAATTATTTTTTGGATAAAAGACGTGTTTAGTGGGTTCGGTGTGTAATCATTCCAATCAAGTTTCAGATGGGTTATTTTTCAGACTTAGTTCCAATTACGGCATCAATAACATTCCTTCATATTCGCTTTACTTCATAAACTATTCTTGACATTACTTATTTCAGAACAAACCTATTTGATCCTCAGAAAATCATTTATCTGTTTAAAAGTTTTTAAATATAAAAGACTTGTCATCTAATTCCCAAAAACTCACGACACGTGTAGTGTGATGTAAAGACGTATATCAGCTATAGTTAACTTCAAAGGAGAGTTATCTTTCAGGTTTTCAAAATCTAAACATAAGATTTAGTTATTCTTATTTTATCAAACAAAACCGTCGAAATGTTGAATCAGAGTTCTCCCACTAGCTAACTTGACAGAAAAGTTTTTATGTTTTTAGAAAAATTTTAGATTTTTTATGGAATTTATGGATTTTAATATGCAGATGCAAAATATACATATGAATGCGAAGGTAAGAAATTCTTACCGAGCGTACCCCCAAACTTAAACTGGACAGTGTCCTCACTGTCATTGCATGAAGAGATCATTTGAAGGGTCAAAAATGTCGGTTAGCGATACACAATTTTTATTTGTTTTTGTTTTTAAAGAAAAGAAAAAGAATATACACAAATATATACAAAATGGTTTGTACATACCCCCAAACTTATTTGGAACAGTGTCCACTGTTCTTGGCTGGATAACCGAAGTTTGGTGGTAGGCAGAGGAAGATTACGCAGGGTAAACCGGCTCCTGTAAGAACAGGAGCTCCTCTGTTGGTTCGGCGCTAAGGTACGGTTTAAGTCGGTGTCCGTTCACTTTGAAAAATGAACCGTCCTTTGGATTTTCCAAATGCACAGCGCCATGCGGATACACATTCCGCACAAAATACGGCCCTTTCCAGCGAGATCTGAGCTTTCCTGGATGGAAATGAAGTCGGGTGTCGTAAAGCAGTACCTGCTGACCAGGTACGAAGGTTTTGCGCAAAAGGTGTTTATCGTGAAACACCTTCGTTCGATTCTTAACGACAACCGCGTTATCGTAAGCCTCATCCCTAAGCTCGCTCAGTTCGTTCAACTGCAGCTTCCGATGGCTGCCCGCATCCTCGAGAGACAGATTCAGCTCCTTTATCGCCCAAAATGCGCGATGCTCTATTTCGACAGGTAGGTGGCAGGCTTTTCCGTACACAAGCCGATAGGGAGACATGCCAAGGTCGGTCTTATAAGCGGTGCGAAATGCCCAAAGGGCATCAGTGAGTTTCAGCGACCAATCCTTACGGTTCTTGGAAACCGTCTTCTCCAGTATCTGCTTGATTTGCCGACTTGAAACTTCGGCCTGCCCGCAGGTTTGGGGGTGGTAGGGCGTAGAGAGCTTATGATTAATGGAGTATTTCCGCATCAAGGCCTCGAAAGTCTTGTTGCAGAAATGACTTCCATTGTCGCTAATGATCGCTCGGGGGTGCCCAAACCGGGAGAAAATGTTTTCTTTAAGGAACCTAACGACAACCTTGTTGTCGTTAGTCCGGCTGGGCACAGCCTCGACCCATTTAGAGACATAATCAACAGCGAGAAGGATGTACAAGTTCCCGAAAGAGCTGGGAAACGGCCCCATGAAATCAATCCCCCAAACATCGAAAATCTCCACAACCAAGATCGGTTGGAGCGGCATCTCGTTCCTCCGGGATATCCGGCTCATGTGTTGGCACCGGGAGCAAGTCTTGCAATAGTCATGAGCGTCTTTGAAGAGTTGTGGCCAGTAGAAACCACATTGCAAGATCTTCTCAGCTGTCTTTATGGGCCCAAAATGCCCGCCACACGCTTGATCGTGGCAAAATGACAGCACACTCTTGAATTCCTCGTCAGGGACACACCGACGAATAATCTGGTCGGGACAGTACTTGAACAGATAGGGTTCGTCCCAGTAAAAGTGTTTTACTTGGGATAAGAAGCGAAGTCTGTCCTGACTTGACCATTCAGTCGGTAGTAATCCTGTGGCCAAATAGTTCACAATATCTGCGAACCAGGGTTCGCAAGATACTGTCAAGAGTTGTTCATCCGGGAAAATGTCGTTGATCGGAATTGGAAGCGAAGGCGAAGAAGGAAGTCGTGAGAGATGGTCGGCAACCACGTTTTCACATCCTCGTTTATCCTTAATGACAAGGTCAAACACCTGAAGCAAGAGGATCCAACGGATTAACCGAGATTTAGCATCTTTCTTCGCAAAAAGATGGCGCAGAGCAGAATGGTCGGTGTAGACAATGACTGGAGAGCCGATGAGGTAGGGCCTGAACTTTTCTAAAGCAAATACAACAGCTAAGAATTCCTTCTCAGTTGTTGTATAATTGAGTTGGGCATCGTTCAGGGTTCGGCTCGCATAATAGATTACGTGCGGCATCTTGTTGATGTGTTGTCCAAGGACAGCACCAATGGCAAAGTCGGATGCATCGCACATAATCTCGAATGGGTGCGTCCAGTCAGGTGAAGAAAGAACGGGAGCAGAAGTGAGTGAGCTTTTTAGTGACTCGAAGGCAGTCACACAGCTCGAGTTGAAGTCGAATGGCGTATCCTTGGCCAGCAAAAGAGTCAAGGGCCTAGCAATCTTGCTAAAGTCCTTGATGAACCGTCTATAGAAACCGGCATAGCCAAGGAAGGCTCGAATATCTCTGACGCATCGGGGAGGAGGTAGATTGGAAATGACCTCAATCTTTGCTTTGTCAACCTCTATGCCATTTTGCGAGATGATATGTCCTAAGACAATACCTTCGCGCACCATGAAGTGGCATTTCTCCCAATTCAAAGTGAGATTCTTGTCCTTACATCGGGTAAGGACAGCGTCAAGATGCAGCAAACACTCGTTGAAGGAATCGCCGAAGATGGAGAAGTCATCCATGAAAATCTCCAGAAATTTTTCCACCATGTCTGAGAAAATTCCCATCATACACCGCTGGAAGGTAGCTGGCGCATTGCATAACCCAAAGGGCATGCGTCGATATGCAAACGTGCCGAAAGGACAAGTGAAAGTGGTCTTGTCCTGGTCTTTTTCGGCGATGGGAATTTGATTATAGCCGGAGTAGCCATCAAGAAAACAGTAGTACTCGTGTCCGGCCAATCGTTCAAGCATCTGGTCAATGAAAGGCAGCGGAAAGTGCGTTGCGGCGTTGAGTTTTCTGTAATCGATGCATACTCGCCACCCAGTTTGGGTGCGAGTAGGGATTAACTCGTTCGCCTCGTTAGTTATGACCGTGATGCCCGACTTCTTGGGGACAACGTGGATGGGGCTAACCCACTGGCTATCAGAGATAGGGTAAATGATACCACTATCTAGACATTTTACGATCTCCTTCTTCACAGCCTCTTTCATGACTGGATTGAGACGTCTTTGTGGATCCCGGGCTGGTTTGGCATCATCCATCAGATGAATGTGATGCTCAACGATCAGGGGACTAATCCCCTTGATGTCCGCCATGGACCAGCCAAAAGCTTGCCTGTTGCTGTGCAAGACCGCGAGAAGGGCTTTCTCTTGCTCGGGAGCTAGAGAAGCCGAAATGATAACAGGGAGGGTCTCGTTTTTACCTAAGTAAGCGTACTTAAGGTGAGACGGCAAAGGCTTGAGTTCGAGCGTCGGAGGTGAAACGATTGAAGGCAAGATTGGTGCAGAGGTCTCGAACTCAAAGGACTCCAGCAAAGGTTCAAAACGAGTGTAAGCGACCGAGTCGGATGGTTCAGGTAACTCATCCGAAAATTCGAAGGATTCAAACTCGGGTTGTGAGCGGCTAAGATCGTTCAAGAACGTGAAACACTCATAGTCGTTGTCGGGCGCAGAAGCAGCAGCAGGTTCGAAGAGAAACGCACTAGTGGCGTCAAGATTATCGTGATCAAACAGAAACTCCTCGAATTCACATTCTTCTGGGGTGATCTCCTGGATCGAGCAGACGTCCAGTATATGAGCATTAGGTTCGGCGGGCTGATTCCCTAACCTAAAAATGTTGAGTTCAATCGTCATGTTTCCAAAAGAGAGGTTCATCGAACCATTGCGACAATTGATCACAGCATTTGAGGTTGCAAGAAATGGGCGACCGAGTATCACCGGAATTTGATTCCGGGGGTTAGCTACAGGCTGTGTGTCTAATACAATGAAGTCAACGGGGAATATGAAGTCCCCGACTTTTATTAACACATCCTCTAGCTCACCCCTAGGATGGGTGATCGATCGGTCGGCCATTTGGAGAGTGCAGTGCGTGGGTTTCAGCTCTCCGACGCCTAATTGCTCGTATACTGAATACGGAAGCAGGTTAACACTGGCACCAAGATCTAATAGTGCGCGGTTGATGTTCTTATCCCCAATAGAAATAGAAATCATAGGACAGCCAGGGTCCTTCCGTTTTTGTGGTAAAGATTGGGTAAGGGCATCACTCACAGCACTAGCCAAGAAAACTTTCTTGGGTACCTGAGATTTCCTCTTTTTCGTGCACAAGTCCTTTAAGATTTTCGCGTAGGATGGGACTTGTTGGACAACATCTAAAAGAGGAATGTTAATGTTAACCTGCTTAAATAACTCCAGAATCTTCTCCATTTGAGGATTTTGTTTATTAGACCTCAACCGGTTTGGAAATGGGACATTTTTAAAATTGGTTGAGTCTAATGCTTGTGGAGGATATTGTGGAGTTGGAACGGATCCCAGAACAGGTGTTTTCATGGAGTGAGAAGTGGGTCCATTCAAAGCAGAAGAAGAGGAAGGAGAGCCTTGTAAGAACGGAGAATAGGCTCAGAAGACGAAGAAGCAGGAGACGAAGAAGAAGAAGTAGAAGAAGAAGCGGCCGGGGTGTCATCATTGATCCGTGTGCCGATATTGTTTTGCAGCATCCTTCCCGATCTCAATGTGGTCACGGCACTCACATTATGATTCTGTTGTTCAAGAGCAACATGTACATTCTGTGGGTGACCGGGATTTGGGAGTGGCTAGGACGGGAGCTTCCCCTTTTCTCGCTCGCTTAAGGCCGCATTCAGCTGTGCAATCTGGGCCTCGATGGTCTTGATGCTTTGCCCATGAGCGGCAGTGTGTTGCACTAAGGACTGAATGGAAGACTGGATGTTGGCGGTAGACTGTGTCGATTGTTTAACGAACGCCTCCAGACTTCCTTCGAGCGAGGAAACCTTATCGTTGTTTGACGGAACAAAGTTGTTTGGTGGAAAAGAATTGTTGGGTGCAAAGTTGTTCATCTGATTTTGGAAAGGTTGGGGATAGAAGGGCTGCTGAAACTGCTGTTGAGTTTGTTGTTGCGCTTGTTGTTGCGGCGGAGGGCCCCTTTGGAAATTGTTGCCTTGGAATTGATTCTGATTCTGATTCCAGGCGAAATTGGGATGGTTCCTCCAACCGGGATTGTAGGTGGAAGAGTATGGATCATTCCTCGGTCTTTGCTGAAATGCAGCATTAACCTGATCCTGTCCTTGCGATGGTGGATTGTAAGGACACTCTTCGGTTAAGTGAGAAGGATCGGAACAACAAGCGCAGATGGTACGAAGGGGAAGAACAGGGGTAGGAGCAGGAGAAGAGAATTTGCTCTCTATCGCTTCAAGTTTTCTCGTTATTGCGGCCATTTCAGCTTTCATCGCAATAGAGACGTCAAGTTGGTGAATTCCTACCCTAGACTGACCGGTAGAAGTGGAGGTAGAAGAAGAAGAAGTCGGTCTGGTGCTCTCCCATTGTAGCGTTTGCTCCGCAAGGTCGTCAAAGAACTGCCGCGCTTCCTCGTCAGATTTCGATAGGAAGTGGCCCTGACAGATGGTTTCCAACAACTGCTTCGTTGCTGGGTTCAGGCCCTCGTATAAGGTTTGGCAAAGTTGCCATTTCTCTATACCGTGGTGAGGACACTGAACAAGAAGGTCTTTGTACCGGTCAAAGCACTTCCAGAAGGGTTCAGAAGGAAGCTGAGAGAATTGGTTGATTTCATTGTGAATCCTTGCGGTTTTATGATTCGGATAGAACTTTTTGAGAAACGCTTTAACAAACTCGTCCCAACTGGTTATGGAATGGGAAGCCAGGCTATACAGCCATTTTTCAGCTAGGTCGCATAAAGTGAACGGAATGACCCGTAGGCGTATAGTATCGTCCGACAGTTGGGTGGTTTTCATCATGGCACAGAAGTTTTGAAATTTGTTGATGAAGATATAGGCATCTTCAGATTCAAGCCCATGAAATCGTGGAAGCATATTGATGAAGTGGGGCTTAATTTCAAAATTATCCCCATTGGCCGGTGGAAGAGAAAGGCAGGTGGGAAGTGCAGAACGGGTGGGATAGAAACGATCCTGGAGCGCGATTCGCTGCGGCGCTACAACAGGCGGGTGTGGTGGGTTATTGGTCTCCGTAGGAGGTGGAGCCAATCCAGGGGTAGTCAACGAGATGTTCGGATTAAATCCTGACATCGCGGAAGAAGAGGTTGGTGAAGGTGAAGGTGAAGATGTATGAACAGAATTCCGGTCAACGTCGGAGTTGGCCGGCAAAGGAAGGGGTGAAAGAGGAGTGGACGGAGTATCGACGTCTGAGTCGATCGCGTAGTCGGTAGCGACTAACGTAACGCGGACTAGACGGGCGCTAGTGTCCCGAGTCCAAGCGGACATACACTAAACGAGTTTAGTATAGTCAAAGCGAAGAAGGTGAGGGTAAGAAAACGTCAATGGAGAAACGAAGGGTGGTGGGTGAAAAATGGATTTGGCGACAAAGGGCAAGTTTTTATAAAAGTTTTTGATAAAAGTTTTTGATTTTTTCTTTTTTTTTTTTAGAAAGAGCTTTACAGAAATATTTACGGACTTACGGCTTTAAGCAATCACAAACAAGATATGCACAATCACACCTAGATCTAGTGTCTCCTAGGTCTGCTAGACCTGCTCCAGAACTTGATTGTCGAAGCAAAACTGTGTCGAGAAACGGGCTTAAAAATACACTGATCACGAGGCCAGGTAAGTGCAGAGATAAGGGGAGGTTTTCCAACGCTTTCGCGAAGTTCCTTAATTAAATAATCCTTTCTCTTTTGGCGGTTGCGCCGTTAACACTTTCCTAGACACCCCGTAAACAATATACCGTTAAGCGAGGTTCTAAATACGGTTTAACTTCTCCTAGTGAGCGCGAAGTCCTTAGGGCTGCAGTCTAGTATTTTTTAATTACAATGGACAATGCATATGCTTTTGTGATTTTTGGGGTCCTAGGAAGGGTGATGAAATCCCCACCCAATCTGAATTGGTTTCAAGCCCCTTAAGTCTGTATTAAGAAATGCAAAGCAGTAACAAATCAACTGCAAACAATTTTTATTTTTAGCGCGGCGCAAAGAATCCTGCACAAGAACAGTTTATTGGAAGGGGGAAGAGAGTTTGCGCAAAGAAGGCTGCAGAAAACACAGTTCAGTGGAGTTCAGAGGAGTGGGGAGGAGAACAGAGACTTACCCAGAGATTTTGGGGCCCCGAAGCCACCAAGTGGCCGCGGATCCGCGGCCTAAGCTTCCTTATGCCGCGGTTCCGCGGCTATATGGTGGGATTGGGCTTCTGAAATTTTTGGGAGTGTTCTGTTTGGTGTCCTCTGCTTGTCTGGATGTGCTGAATTTTGACTTGCTTACTGTATCTGCTCCAGATTTTTACAGTAGACCGTTTGCTTCGTTTTGATCCATCGCGATGTAGCCGCGAAATGTGGGTCTATCTTCCCACGTCTTTGGCACTGAACTTGAACTCCGTATTATCCGACGTCTTTGGCGCTGATCTTGAACTTCGTATTTTCCTGCACACTTGCACAAAAGCTAATCAAAAATAACAAGATGATTTTTTTTTTACAAAGTATATTTTTTTGTTTTGTTTTTCGGTTATATTCACAAGTTAACCCGAAATTACACAAGGAAATAAACTACCGTCTCCCCGGCAGCGGCGCCATTTGATTTTTAGCGTTTCTGCGTGTTCAAGTTTTAGTTAAATACCGCAATCAAGACGGTTTCGATTGTAGCTAGCCGGTTGAGTATGGGTCGTCCGCAGGGAGATGGGAATCTTTTTCTATGTGCTTTAACGAGTTAAGTCCAGTTTTTCAGATTTTGTTGTGATTAATTAAGTGGTAAAATGATATGTAAAGAAAGCTTATTAGGGTTAGGATTAGGTTAGTTTGAGTTAGGAGTCTTCTACATCTTTCGTTGCCCCTCTTAATCTCGGTGTTACGGTAATCGGCAACAACGGGGATTAGCACGACTAGGAAGGAACTTGCGAGTATAAGCTAGGCTTTCCAACGCATAAGTTCTTCCTTTTGGTGCTTGTCCGTCCGTTCTTGGCTCTTAGCCATAACCTCCGGTTAATTCAACCACAACTGGTCTCACTACGGAATCACCGCTATCATGTAGGATAGGGTGCTGTAAGGAGCGGATTGTGGTTCAATTAACGGGAGTCGAATTAAGCTGTTGGGCAAGGAAAGAGTGAGAGAGATTTCCTTCTCTCAAACTTCCCTTATCCTTCCCTAACAAGTATGAGACTACTCACACATCATGATACGGAAAAATAAAACAAAACAAAAGAGGAGGATAGAAAGAAAGAAAGTAGAAGATAACAACTAGCTATTTGCGACCTCACCTTGGCAACGATCAAGCGCAAGCATCATGGTTGTTTTAAGGATAAAGAAAAAGAGAAAAGAAAGAAACAACAAGAAATAACAACAACTAAGTTAACAAATTAAAATTACAATAATTAACAAGAGAACAAGACAAGCATAATAATAAACGGTTCTTCTTTATTCATCATTCTTCACTCAAAAGCTCACTACAAGTTTTAATGGAGAAGAGATGAGAAGAGGAAGAAGAACATGTATTCTAAAACCTAGAGAAAAAAATACAAGATTATGGACCCTTTCCTTCACAAAGTTATGGGCTATTTATAGGCTGAAAAATGAAAACCTAGGGCAACCACCAGAACACAAATAAAATGACCAAAACACCCCCAAAAAGTCTTCAAGCGCGGCGCCAGTACGGCCGCGGTTCCGCGGCCTAAGCATGCTTAGGCCGCGGTTCCGCGGCCTAATGGAGGAGTTGACTCCTCGAATTTTGTGGGCCCCCCTGGTCTGATGTTGTCTGTGGTTTGGCATATGTGTTTTCTGAAAATACTTCCACATTTCTTCCAGAATTTCTGTTGAGGGAAAGGTGTTTTGATGTGGACTTTTTGTCATGATTTCCTCGAGCTCCGCGTAGATTTCTTGGATCTTTTGCTGCCATTGAGCCTTGTGCATGAAAACGACATTGATTTGACATTTTGTCTTCTTAAACTGGTATCTGGCAACATACGGATGAAGAGCGGAGACCGTGTTTTCTCAGTGGTTGGCAGGAATCCGGATTTTGTCGTGTTTTCCATGAATTTCACCATTTTAGAACCGAGAACCTGTATCCTGCAATTGACTAGCAAACACGGCTCAAGAGTATCTACCGATAAGCAATGTGATAAAAATTGGGCGGTATAAAAATGCAAAAATCTGATATGAACAAATACCCCCAAACTTATCATTTGCTCGTCCCGAGCAAAGCCAATTTATTCACAAAAAATTTCCTAACCTCACTTTCGCAGGGAACGCGATTGCACTGAGCATGTGCAACAAGCCGTTAAACCTCTAGGTGTCCCTAGTAGGAGGAGTGTTGTCTCCTGAGGGTTTTCAGCGGATATTACCCACAAAATCCGGTCAAGCTAGTTTTGTAAAATAACTAAGATTCAAACCCTAAAGTTTTGTTTCAGAAAATAACAATTCTATAGTCCCAAGTCTAGACTATCAAACCCTTATTTTTCACACCTCGCTTCTTATTTAACTACAGCTTTTATATGTCTTTACGTGCAGTGCAAATAGTGTCGTTAAGTTCCAGAAGGATCGATTAAAGTCATCATGTCGCACAATAAAGCCCAGATAACAATTTTAAAAGGATCACATAAGTTTTATAAAGAGTTAAGCATTTCTCAAGTTTCGTTTTCCAGTAAGGTTTCAACTTCAGAATTTCTATCTTCCTTAACAGGAAACTAAGTCGTATTTTTCACTCCACCTTTTTCTTGTTTTCATTTCATACACACCTCTGTGAACGTGCAATAGTCTTTATCATAGAATAAAACCTTCATATCTCCGTTAAATTTTTTTTTATAAAAGCCTGTCTTTTATCAAGATTATTCTCACACAAAGAACCGTTAGGAATTTTAACTCGGAGAGAACACTTGCTTGACTTTGTTTTAATCTGGACTTTCTAGGCTTCTTAGCGAGCTTTGGGCCAATGCACCCAAACCAGTTAATTTTAGGGCATTAGGTGTAGAAACACCCCAGCGGACTTAATTACTCAAGTTACCTAGGTCCAAAAACAAAAGACAGTTTGGCGTGAAAATCAGATGATTTAATACGAACGGAGATATAACCGGCAGTTCAATTATTTTTTGGATAAAAGACGTGTTTAGTGGGTTCGGTGTGTAATCATTCCAATCAAGTTTCAGATGGGTTATTTTTCAAACTTAGTTCCAATTACGGCATCAATAACATTCCTTCATATTCGCTTTACTTCATAAACTATTCTTGACATTACTTATTTCAGAACAAACCTATTTGATCCTCAGAAAATCATTTATCTGTTTAAAAGTTTTTAAACATAAAAGACTTGTCGTCTAATTCCCAAAAACTCACGACACGTGTAGTGTGATGTAAAGACGTATATCAGCTATAGTTAACTTCAAAGGAGAGTTATCTTTCAGGTTTTCAAAATCTAAACATAAGATTTAGTTATTCTTATTTTATCAAACAAAACCGTCGAAATGTTGAATCAGAGTTCTCCCACTAGCTAACTTGACAGAAAAGTTTTTATGTTTTTAGAAAATTTTTAGATTTTTTATGGATTTTATGGATTTTAATATGCAGATGCAAAATATACATATGAATGCGAAGGTAAGAAATGCGTACCGAGCGTACCCCCAAACTTAAACTGGACAGTGTCTTCACTGTCATTGCATGAAGAGATCATTTGAAGGGTCAAAAATGTCGGTTAGCGATACACAATTTTTATTTGTTTTTGTTTTTAAAGAAAAGAAAAAGAATATACACAAATATATACAAAATGGTTTGTACATACCCCCAAACTTATTTGGAACAGTGTCCACTGTTCTTGGCTGGATAACCGAAGTTTGGTGGTAGGCAGAGGAAGATTACGCAGGGTAAACCGGCTCCTGTAAGAACAGGAGCTCCTCTGTTGGTTCGGCGCTAAGGTACGGTTTAAGTCGGTGTCCGTTCACTTTGAAAAATGAACCGTCCTTTGGATTTTCCAAATGCACAGCGCCATGCGGATACACATTCCGCACAAAATACGGCCCTTTCCAGCGAGATCTGAGCTTTCCTGGATGGAAATGAAGTCGGGTGTCGTAAAGCAGTACCTGCTGACCAGGTACGAAGGTTTTGCGCAAAAGGTGTTTATCGTGAAACACCTTCGTTCGATTCTTAACGACAACCGCGTTATCGTAAGCCTCATCCCTAAGCTCGCTCAGTTCGTTCAACTGCAGCTTCCGATGGCTGCCCGCATCCTCGAGAGACAGATTCAGCTCCTTTATCGCCCAAAATGCGCGATGCTCTATTTCGACAGGTAGGTGGCAGGCTTTTCCGTACACAAGCCGATAGGGAGACATGCCAAGGTCGGTCTTATAAGCGGTGCGAAATGCCCAAAGGGCATCAGTGAGTTTCAGCGACCAATCCTTACGGTTCTTGGAAACCGTCTTCTCCAGTATCTGCTTGATTTGCCGACTTGAAACTTCGGCCTGCCCGCAGGTTTGGGGGTGGTAGGGCGTAGAGAGCTTATGATTAATGGAGTATTTCCGCATCAAGGCCTCGAAAGTCTTGTTGCAGAAATGACTTCCATTGTCGCTAATGATCGCTCGGGGGTGCCCAAACCGGGAGAAAATGTTTTCTTTAAGGAACCTAACAACAACCTTGTTGTCGTTAGTCCGGCTGGGCACAGCCTCGACCCATTTAGAGACGTAATCAACAGCGAGAAGGATGTACAAGTTCCCGAAAGAGCTGGGAAACGGCCCCATGAAATCTATCCCCCAAACATCGAAAATCTCCACAACCAAGATCGGTTGGAGCGGCATCTCGTTCCTCCGGGATATCCGGCCCATGTGTTGGCACCGGGAGCAAGTCTTGCAATAGTCATGAGCGTCTTTGAAGAGTTATGGCCAGTAGAAACCACATTGCAAGATCTTCTCAGCTGTCTTTCTGGGCCCAAAATGCCCGCCACACGCTTGATCGTGGCAAAATGACAGCACACTCTTGAATTCCTCGTCAGGGACACACCGACGAATAATCTGGTCGGGACAGTACTTAAACAGATAGGGTTCGTCCCAGTAAAAGTGTTTTACTTGGGATAAGAAGCGAAGTCTGTCCTGACTTGACCATTCTGTCGGTAGTAATCCTGTGGCCAAATAGTTCACAATATCTGCGAACCAGGGTTCGCAAGATACTGTCAAGAGTTGTTCATCCGGGAAAATGTCGTTGATCGGAATTGGAAGCGAAGGCGAAGAAGGAAGTCGTGAGAGATGGTCGGCAACCACGTTTTCACATCCTCGTTTGTCCTTAATGACAAGGTCAAACACCTGAAGCAAGAGGATCCAACGGATTAACCGAGATTTAGCATCTTTCTTCGCAAAAAGATGGCGCAGAGCAGAATGGTCGGTGTAGACAATGACTGGAGAGCCGATGAGGTAGGGCCTGAACTTTTCTAAAGCAAATACAACAGCTAAGAATTCCTTCTCAGTTGTTGTATAATTGAGTTGGGCGTCGTTCAGGGTTCGGCTCGCATAATAGATTACGTGCGGCATCTTGTTGATTTGTTGTCCAAGGACAGCACCAATGGCAAAGTCGGATGCATCGCACATAATCTCGAATGGGTGCGTCCAGTCAGGTGAAGAAAGAACGGGAGCAGAAGTGAGTGAACTTTTTAGTGACTCGAAGGCAGTCACACAGCTCGAGTTGAAGTCGAATGGCGTATCCTTGGCCAGCAAAAGAGTCAAGGGCCTAGCAATCTTGCTAAAGTCCTTGATGAACCGTCTATAGAAACCGGCATGGCCAAGGAAGGCTCGGATATCTCTGACGCATCGGGGAGGAGGTAGATTGGAAATGACCTCAATCTTTGCTTTCTCAACCTCTATGCCATTTTGCGAGATGATATGTCCTAAGACAATACCTTCGCGCACCATGAAGTGGCATTTCTCCCAATTCAAAGTGAGATTCTTGTCCTTACATCGGGTAAGGACAGCGTCAAGATGCAGCAAACACTCGTTGAAGGAATCGCCGAAGATGGAGAAGTCATCCATGAAAATCTCCAGAAATTTTTCCACCATGTCTGAGAAAATTCCCATCATACACCGCTGGAAGGTAGCGGGCGCATTGCATAACCCAAAGGGCATGCGTCGATATGCAAACGTGCCGAAAGGACAAGTGAAAGTGGTCTTGTCCTGGTCTTTTTCGGCGATGGGAATTTGATTATAGCCGGAGTAGCCATCAAGAAAACAGTAGTACTCGTGTCCGGCCAATCGTTCAAGCATCTGGTCAATGAAAGGCAGCGGAAAGTGGTCTTTCCGCGTTGCGGCGTTGAGTTTTCTGTAATCGATGCATACTCGCCACCCAGTTTGGGTGCGAGTAGGGATTAACTCGTTCGCCTCGTTAGTTATGACCGTGATGCCCGACTTCTTGGGGACAACGTGGATGGGGCTAACCCACTGGCTATCAGAGATAGGGTAAATGATACCACTATCTAGACATTTTACGATCTCCTTCTTCACAGCCTCTTTCATGACTGGATTGAGACGTCTTTGTGGATCCCGGGCTGGTTTGGCATCATCCATCAGATGAATGTGATGCTCAACGATCAGGGGACTAATCCCCTTGATGTCCGCCATGGACCAGCCAAAAGCTTGCCTGTTGCTGTGCAAGACCGCGAGAAGGGCTTTCTCTTGCTCGGGAGCTAGAGAAGCCGAAATGATAACAGGGAGGGTCTCGTTTTTACCTAAGTAAGTGTACTTAAGGTGAGATGGCAAAGGCTTGAGTTCGAGCGTCGGAGGTGAAACGATTGAAGGCAAGATTGGTGCAGAGGTCTCGAACTCAAAGAACTCCAGCAAAGGTTCAAAACGAGTGTAAGCGACCGAGTCGGATGGTTCAGGTAACTCATCCGAAAATTCGAAGGATTCAAACTCGGGTTGTGAGCGGCTAAGATCGTTCAAGAACGTGAAACACTCATAGTCGTTGTCGGGCGCAGAAGCAGCAGCAGGTTCGAAGAGAAACGCACTAGTGGCGTCAAGATTATCGTGATCAAACAGAAACTCCTCGAATTCACATTCTTCTGGGGTGATCTCCTGGATCGAGCAGACGTCCAGTATATGAGCATTAGGTTCGGCGGGCTGATTCCCTAACCTAAAAATGTTGAGTTCAATCGTCATGTTTCCAAAAGAGAGGTTCATCGAACCATTGCGACAATTGATCACAGCATTTGAGGTTGCAAGAAATGGGCGACCGAGTATCACCGGAATTTGATTCCGGGGGTTAGCTACAGGCTGTGTGTCTAATACAATGAAGTCAACGGGGAATATGAAGTCCCCGACTTTTATTAACACATCCTCTAGCTCACCCCTAGGATGGGTGATCGATCGGTCGGCCATTTGGAGAGTGCAGTGCGTGGGTTTCAGCTCTCCGACGCCTAATTGCTCGTATACTGAATACGGAAGCAGGTTAACACTGGCACCAAGATCTAATAGTGCGCGGTTGATGTTCTTATCCCCAATAGTAATAGAAATCGTAGGACAGCCAGGGTCCTTCCGTTTTTGTGGTAAAGATTGGGTAAGGGCATCACTCACAGCATTAGCCAAGAAAACTTTCTTGGGTACCTGAGATTTCCTCTTTTTCGTGCACAAGTCCTTTAAGATTTTCGCGTAGGATGGGACTTGTTGGACAACATCTAAAAGAGGAATGTTAATGCTAACCAGCTTAAATAACTCCAGAATCTTCTCCATTTGAGAATTTTGTTTATTAGACCTCAACCGGTTTGGAAATGGGACATTTTTAAAATTGGTTGAGTCTAATGCTTGTGGAGGAGATTGTGGAGTTGGAACGGATCCCAGAACAGGTGTTTTCGTGGAGTGAGAAGTGGGTCCAATCAAAGCAGAAGAAGAGGAAGGAGAGCCTTGTGAAGAACGGAGAATAGGCTCAGAAGACGAAGAAGCAGGAGACGAAGAAGAAGAAGTAGAAGAAGAAGCGCCCGGGGTGTCATCATTGATCCGTGTGCCGATGTTGTTTTGCAGCATCCTTCCCGATCTCAATGTGGTCATGGCACTCACATTATGATTCTGTTGTTCAAGAGCAACATGTACATTCTGCGGGTGACCGGGATTTGGGAGTGGCTGGGACGGGAGCTTCCTCTTTTCTCGCTCGCTTAAGGCCGCATTCAGCAGTGCAATCTGGGCCTCGATGGTCTTGATGCTTTGCCCATGAGCGGCAGTGTGTTGCACTAAGGACTGAATGGAAGACTAGATGTTGGCGGTAGACTGAGTCGATTGTTTAACGAACGCCTCCAGACTTCGTTCGAGCGAGGAAACCTTATCGTTGTTTGACGGAACAAAGTTGTTTGGTGGAAAAGAATTATTGGGTGCAAAGTTGTTCGTCTGATTTTGGAAAGGTTGGGGTTGGAAGGGCTGCTGAAACTGCTGTTGAGTTTGTTGTTGCGCTTGTTGTTGCGGCGGAGAGCCCCTTTGGAAATTGTTGCCTTGGAATTGATTCTGATTCTGATTCCAGGCGAAATTGGGATGGTTCCTCCAACCGGGATTGTAGGTGGAAGAGTATGGATCATTCCTCGGTCTTTGCTGAAATGCAGCATTAACCTGATCATGTCCTTACGATGGTGGATTGTAAGGACACTCTTCGGTTAAGTGAGAAGGATCGGAACAACAAGCACAGATGGTACGAAGGGGAAGAACAGGGGTAGGAGCAGGAGAAGAGAATTTGCTCTCTATCGCTTCAAGTTTTCTCGTTATTGCGGCCATTTCAGCTTTCATCGCAATAGAGACGTCAAGTTGGTGAATTCCTACCCTAGACTGACCGGTAGAAGTGGAGGTAGAAGAAGAAGAAGTCGGTCTGGTGCTCTCCCATTGTAGCGTTTGCTCCGCAAGGTCGTCAAAGAACTGCCGCGCTTCCTCGTCAGATTTCGATAGGAAGTGGCCCTGACAGATGGTTTCCAACAACTGCTTCGTTGCTGGGTTCAGGCCCTCGTATAAGGTTTGGCAAAGTTGCCATTTCTCTATACCGTGGTGAGGACACTGAACAAGAAGGTCTTTGTACCGGTCAAAGCACTTCCAGAAGGGTTCAGAAGGAAGCTGAGAGAATTGGTTGATTTCATTGCGAATCCTTGCGGTTTTATGATTCGGATAGAACTTTTTGAGAAACGCTTTAACAAACTCGTCCCAACTGGTTATGGAATGGGAAGCGGTGCTATACAGCTATTTTTTAGCTAGGTCGCATAAAGTGAACGGAATGACCCGTAGGCGTATAACATCGTCCGACAGTTGGGTGGTTTTCATCATGGCACAGACGTTTTGAAATTTGTTGATGAAGATATAGGCATCTTCAGATTCAAGCCCATGAAATCGTGGAAGCATGTTGATGAAGTGGGGCTTAATTTCAAAATTATCCCCATTGGCCGGTGGAAGAGAAAGGCAGGTGGGAAGTGCAGAACGGGTGGGATAGAAACGATCCTGGAGCGCGATTCGCTGCGGCGCTACAACAGGCGGGTGTGGTGGGTTATTGGTCTCCGTAGGAGGTGGAGCCAATCCAGGGGTAGTCAACGAGATGTTCGGATTAAATCCTGACATCGCGGAAGAAGAGGTTGGTGAAGGTGAAGGTGAAGATGTATGAACAGAATTCCGGTCAACGTCGGAGTTGGCCAGCAAAGGAAGGGGTGAAAGAGGAGTGGACGGAGTATCGACGACTGAGTCGATCGCGTAGTCGGTAGTGACTAACGTAACGCGGACTAGACGGGCGCTAGTGTCCCGAGTCCAAGAGGACATACACTAAACGAGTTTAGTATAGTCAAAACGGAGAAGGTGAGGGTAAGAAAACGTCAATGGAGAAACGAAGGGTGGTGGGTGAAAAATGGATTTGGCGACAAAGGGCAAGTTTTTATAAAAGTTTTTGATAAAAGTTTTTGATTTTTTCTTTTTTTTTTTAGAAAGAGCTTTACAGAAATATGTACGGACTTACGGCTTTAAGCAATCACAAACAAGATATGCACAATCACACCTAGATCTAGTGTCTCCTAGGTCTGCTAGACCTGCTCCAGAACTTGATTGTCGAAGCAAAACTGTGTCGAGAAACGGGCTTAAAAATACACTGATCATGAGACCAGGTAAGTGCAGAGATAAGGGGAGGTTTTCCAACGCTTTCGCGAAGTTCCTTAATTAAATAACCCTTTCTCTTTTGGCGGTTGCGCCGTTAACACTTTCCTAGACACCCCGTAAACAATATACCGTTAAGCGAGGTTCTAAACACGGTTTAACTTCTCCTAGTGAGCGCGAAGTCCTTAGGGCTGCAGTCTAGTATTTTTTAATTACAATGGACAATGCATATGCTTTTGTGATTTTTGGGGTCCTGGGAAGGGTGATGAAATCCCCACCCAATCTGAATTGGTTTCAAGCCCCTTAAGTCCGTATTAAGAAATGCAAAGCAGTAACAAATCAACTGCAAACAATTTTTATTTTTAGCGCGGCGCAAAGAATCCTGCACAAGAACAGTTTATTGGAAGGGGGAAGAGAGTTTGCGCAAAGAAGGCTGCAGAAAACACAGTTCAGTGGAGTTCAGAGGAGTGGGGAGGAGAACAGAGACTTACCCAGAGATTTTGGGGCCCTGAAGCCACCAAGTGGCCGCGGATCCGCGGCCTAAGCTTCCTTATGCCGCGGTTCCGCGGCTATATGGTGGGATTGGGCTTCTGAAATTTTTGGGAGTGTTCTGTTTGGTGTCCTCTGCTTGTCTGGATGTGCTGAATTTTGACTTGCTTACTGTATCTGCTCCAGATTTTTACAGTAGACCGTTTGCTTCGTTTTGATCCGTCGCGGTGTAGCCGCGAAATGTGGGTCTATCTTCCCACGTCTTTGGCACTGAACTTGAACTCCGTATTATCCGACGTCTTTGGCGCTGATCTTGAACTTCGTATTTTCCTGCACACTTGCACAAAAGCTAATCAAAAATAACAAGATGATTTTTTTTTTACAAAGTATATTTTTTTGTTTTGTTTTTCGGTTATATTCACAAGTTAACCCGAAATTACACAAGGAAATAAACTACCGTCTCCCCGGCAGCGGCGCCATTTGATTTTTAGCGTTTCTGCGTGTTCAAGTTTTAGTTAAATACCGCAATCAAGACGGTTTCGATTGTAGCTAGCCGGTTGAGTATGGGTCGTCCGCAGGGAGATGGGAATCTTTTTCTATGTGCTTTAACGAGTTAAGTCCAGTTTTTCAGATTTTGTTGTGATTAATTAAGTGGTAAAATGATATGTAAAGAAAGCTTATTAGGGTTAGGATTAGGTTAGTTTGAGTTAGGAGTCTCCTACATCTTTCGTTGCCCCTCTTAATCTCGGTGTCACAGTAATCGGCAACAACGGGGATTAGCACGACTAGGAAGGAACTTGCGAGTATAAGCTAGGCTTTCCAACGCATAAGTTCTTCCTTTTGGTGCTTGTCCGTCCGTTCTTGGCTCTTAGCCATAACCTCCGGTTAATTCAACCACAACCGGTCTCACTACGGAATCACCGCTATCATGTAGGATAGGGTGCTGTAAGGAGCGGATTGTGGTTCAATTAACGGGAGTCGAATTAAGCTGTTGGGCAAGGAAAGAGTGAGAGAGATTTCCTTCTCTCAAACTTCCCTTATCCTACCCTAACAAGTATGAGACTACTCACACATCATGATACGGAAAAATAAAACAAAACAAAAGAGGAGGATAGAAAGAAAGAGAGTAGAAGATAACAACTAGCTATTTGCGACCTCACCTTGGCAAGGATCAAGCGTAAGCATCATGGTTGTTTTAAGGATAAAGAAAAAGAGAAAAGAAAGAAACAACAAGAAATAACAACAACTAAGTTAACAAATTAAAATTACAATAATTAACAAGAGAACAAGACAAGCATAATAATAAACGGTTCTTCTTTATTCATCATTCTTCACTCAAAAGCTCACTACAAGTTTAAATGGAGAAGAGATGAGAAGAGGAAGAAGAACATGTATTCTAAAACCTAGAGAAAAAAATACAAGATTATGGACCCTTTCCTTTACAAAGTTCTGGGCTATTTATAGGCTGAAAAATGAAATCCTAGGGCAACCACCAGAACACAAATAAAATGACCAAAACACCCCCAAAAAGTCTTCAAGCGCGGCGCCAGTACGGCCGCGGTTCCGCGGCCTAATGGAGGAGTTGACTCCTCGAATTTTGTGGGCCCCCTGGTCTGATGTTGTCTGTGGTTTGGCATATGTGTTTTCTGAAAATACTTCCACATTTCTTCCAGAATTTCTGTTGAGGGAAAGGTGTTTTGATGTGGACTTTTTGTCATGATTTCCTCGAGCTCCGCGTAGATTTCTTGGATCTTGTGCTGCCATTGAGCCTTGTGCATGAAAACGACATTGATTTGACATTTTGTCTTCTTAAACTGGTATCTGGCAACATACGGATGAAGAGCGGAGACCGTGTTTTCTCAGTGGTTGGCAGGAACTCGGATTTTGTCGTGTTTTCCATGAATTTCACCATTTTAGAACTGAGAACCTGTATCCTGCAATTGACTAGCAAACACGGCTCAAGAGTATCTACCGATAAGCAATGTGATAAAAATTGGGCGGTATAAAAATGCAAAAATCTGATATGAACAACGATACAGTCTAAGAATTTTGGATTTGGAGTTCATTTATGAACTAGGTCCTATCAGATATCCATAAATATTCTAAGACATGTGTTGCTCATTTCGGGAGATGGCTTTCTCCGCGAACTTGAGATAAAGAGAGACATAGAAAGAAACATCAGGATGGATCCACTCACTGAGGCTATTCCTCGAATGCAATAGTTTCATAAATGGGCTTTGTGAGACTGATCAGTAGAGGAGTTGGGTGTTCGGTATCACACGGGCTGTGAGTATGCGATATCGCAATAATTAGCCTTGAGTGCAAGTGGGAGATTGTTGGATATAGTGTCCTCAAAGTCAATTATTGGATCGCAGGCACGTGATTGCAATGATTGAAGGAGGACCTATGCCGGTAGGACAGTCTTACTCAAGATGATAGTATGCTGTCTGGTTTATCTTTATCATCGTGTACATGCTTTAGGTGACATTACAGGTCACTATTGCACGTTGATAGAGCCCTTAGGATTCTTGCTTGACTACCGGCAGTATGATGGCCATCATATACATGAGAGTTGGGTAGTCTATAAGCACATCTTTAAAGTGGTCCCTAGTCGTGGGAGTTTCGAGACAGGGCATCGATACTCCAGAGTAGACTAGTGTATACAGTCGAGACCCTGACGAGGGGCGGTGGCCGGTCTCACAAGCCATTGGTGTCAGTTGGATCACCTAAGATGTATACAGGTGCTCATTGGGTTATGAGTACACCGGACAAGACTCGCCGGGAACATGCTAGTTGGTATTATACCTGACGTCAGATAGCAGTTCCCTGGTGACATGTGTACATGTTACTTCATCGACCTGAGATCATCATTTGTCTCGTGTGAGTTCCCACTGTGCTTTGATTACTACCCTACCATGGCTCAAAGGAGTCGTGCAAACAGGTTTTAGTTAGGTACAGTCCCGAGCCACATGGAGGCAATGAGCGGATCGGCAGGGGTTTCGTCTCTCCCGGTATTGGGGGTTAGATCGCGCTGTGTCTAGGAGAGCCATTACACGAAGTCCTTGGCCAAGGCAGGAGATTTACTGGTAGGTATTCCAGTAGTATCTCATGGTGTTCTGGGCTACACTTCGACACGACTTGTGCCGCTTTTGGGGGTCTGACTTTTACCAACCCCCTAGGCCCGACATGCGATGCTCATAGACGAACGGACCGGACTGTACGGTTATTTTCACTGACAGGCTCGGTAGGGTGTCAGGATGAGTTCGCTCATCGACCTCCCTTTTGGTCAATACCTGGCAGCCCGTTACGTACGGCTAGTACCACTGACGTGCTAGTGGTTAAATCCACAGCCAAAGTATTGACGAGTCTTTAGAGTCCCCCACAGACAGTTTCTCAAGTTTCGGGCGAAACGTTGTAGAGGCCGTATGGTATTATGGCAGGGTTCGATCATATATGTGCAGTAGTGCACGGATCATGATCGGAAGGATCATACTAGTGGGCTTTGGTTTAAGCCGGATCCTAGTATTAGATTTGTTGGATTACTTTAGTCTCATCGCATTCGCATTCAGTAGGAATGCCGATGCAGGTATATATATACAGGTGAGGGGTATCCTTATGATCCGTCACGAGTTTACTTTAAATGTTGCCGTAACTTTTTGTTGGACTAAACATTTGGGTTAATGTTTATTTTGGTGGAAATTATGAGCTTAGTTCATGATGAGGTGCATTAAATGTGACATGGACATGTTTAGTGACTCATGGTCTCTTTAATTGTGCAAATGTCACATTAGTGTTTGATTAAGAGTGTGACATGATGGATGGAGAGAGAGAGGGCAGCCATAGGATTGGGGTTGGCTCTTGGATTATCATTCTAGTTCTCTCATCTTTTAATCTCACACACAAGAAAAGAAAACCTCTTCTTCTTCTTCCTCTAGCTCACCATTTCCACTAATGGCATCATCTTCAACCTCCATCCATACACTCTCATGTGTTGAGATTCAATGGATGCTTGAGACAAGGTTATCACACACATTCTCTACCTCACCTTGGACATGTCGGCTAGAAAACTTCGTGTCCGAGTTGCTTCGGATGAAGCGGGAGCCCATAAAAAGACTCATTGATGTGGTACCCTTCCAACGAGGAGACCGGAGATCGGAGATGCCGCGAGGAGCTTGGGATGGTGGCCAAAGACCGAAGGACATGGATCGATCGGTATAGCCACTCTCACTTCTTAGTAGTTAGCTAGTTTAGCGTTAATGGTTCGATCCGGGTGAAAGACTACGATAGCGCCGGTTTCCTAAAAAGTTTTTGTTTCCGTATTTGGCCTTAGATCGACGGCCGGGGCGCTACCGTAGACTTACAAATACATTGATTCTGAACGAATGCTATTATATACCGAACATGATATGCAAAATTATATCAGTTTCTTTATTAAGTAAAGAAGGATATAATTTTGTAATACAGGATAATGTTATGAACATCTTCCTAAATCAAAAGTTGATTGGATCAGGCTCGTTAAATAATGGCATATACGTTCTAAATCAAAACATGGTTCTTAATGTACAAAACACTCACGAGAGGAAGAGTTCAGAAATGAATGAATCCTTCTTGTGGTATTGTAGACTAGGTCATATCAATGTGACACGACTAGCTAATTCGCATAAGAATGGATATTTGAATCCGTTCGAATTTTCATCTTATGAAACTTGTCATTCATGTCTCAAAGGTAAAATGACCAAAACTCCATTTAGTGGACACGGAGAAAGAGTTATGGAACTCTTAAGACTGATACATAGTGATGTATGTGGTCCCATGTCTACACATGCCGGGAATGGTTCCTCGTACTTCATTACATTCACTGATGATCTCTCATGATACAGACATATGTTCCTGTTGAAACACAAGTCTGAAGATTTTAAGAAATTCAAAGAATATAAGAACGAAGTAGAGAACCAAATGGGCAAAAGTGTTAAGATCCTTCGATCTGATCGAGGAGGAGAATACTTGAGCAATGAGTTTCTAGATTATCTAAAAGAGAATGGGATTCTCTCTCAGCTTACTCCTCCTTATACACCACAGCACAACGGTGTATCGAAGCGGAGGAATCGCACCCTATTAGATATGGTGCGCTCTATGATGAGCACTGCTGAGTTGCCTATTTCTTTCTGGGGGTATGCGCTTGAGACAGCCATACACCTGTTGAATATGGTTCCTACCAAATTAGTGCCTACCACTCCATATGAGATATGGAAAGGGAAGAGACCATCTCTTAAGTATGTTAAGATATGGGGTTGTCCGGTCTATGTCAAAAGGCACAATCCGGACAAACTCGAGGCAAGGTCTGTCTTGTGGAAGTTTGTAAGATATCTCAAAAATTCACAAGGGTATATCTTCTACCACCCCGAGGAACAAAAAGTATTTATTTCTCGACATGCCACTTTCTTAGAAAAGGGTTTTCTTATGAAACAAATTAGTGGAAATGAGGTAGAACTGTAAGAGGTTCCAGCGACACAAACTACGACAGAAGATTTGATGGAACCAGAGGATTCAGTAGTTCCTGACGAACCCCCGCCTCTCCGCCGATCTAGTAGGGTTCCTCATCCACCTGAGAGATACTACGGTTTTCTCAACGATGGTGGGAGCGAGGATTGCATCATGGAAGATGATGACTGATTGATCGTTTTTCCCGTTGTGTAGTATGAATCAATTCAAAAGGTCTCCTAAAACGGTACCATTTGATTGAAATTGTTTCTTGTGTCGGTATTCAGAAAATTTATAAAGAACTTCACAACCAAAAAAATATTTTGACCGCAATCAAACTACGGTGTCGGATGTAGTTTGTAGTGAGTGCGGATCATCCACAGGGATTGCACGATTCGTTTTTATAATATGCTTGAATTGAAAACTTAATTGACAAGAAAAGAAAACATGATTCAAGAATTTATCAATTGATTCAGGTGTCACGATGTTTAATCAAGAATCAAGAACTGATAAACAATTAAGAATTGGGTTTTGATAATATTTTTCCAATCAACAGTCAAGAATCTAAGAGAGGCTCGTAGGAATCGATCGGATCGATAGACGTGATGTAATCTAAAGATATCGTGTTCTTGTCCTTCGAAGGATTGATACTAGATTGATGATGATCGACGAGAGTTGGGGCTTTCTCGTGAAACTAGGGTTTCATCCTATAACCCTTGTTCTTTCGTCGATATCATTCCTTTTCTAGCCTCTACCAAATTCAAGAAACGATCGTAACTCCCCAATTTCGAACGATGTCAATCAAGAAAGCATCGAAACAAAATGGGTCGTCGTTTCTTGAACTTGCTAGGGTTTACAAAACTCGTAGGACTCAAGAATCGATTAAAGCTATGTTACATCATCATTCTATTGACCGTCTCGACTCCTCGACGAGCGGAGTTTTATTCACACATCACCACACAGAAAAGATTTACGAATTGTAAAGATAGCATGATGCAGAATTTAAAGAAAACAAGATAAAAGATTATCACCTTTATTTATCTCAACAATTTTGATTACATTTGCTTCAAGAACTACAAGAAGAAGAATCTAGATTGTTGATAGGGCGTCGCTCGGCTTCGTGAGTCGTGGATCGGCTCGGATCGCTTGCTCCGTTGAAGATCGGCTTCGCTCGTAAAGGTTGTAGGGCTTCTTGCTTAATGGGTACTCGGGATTCTTGATCTCAATTGGAATTAGGGTTAGGGTTTCCTACTAGCCCTCTCACTAGACTTGAGGAGGAAGGAGATGAAGAAGGAGATTGGCTAAAAAACTATAAAATGGGTTGATTCTATCTATCTCCACACTATGATGATTATTTTTATCCTAGGTCTAGGCTTCTATTTATAGACTTCCCAAACCCTAGGTTTAGGTTTGAAATGGTAGTTCCCTCCAAAAGTTTGTTGAGAGAGTTTTTCAGGAGCTAGCTTAGGGTTTAAGCTAGGGTTTAGAAGGAAAGTTCTAGAATGATAGGCTAGTTTAGTGTAGATCAAAGTGTTTGCTGATCTGGTAGAAGTCTCTGGAGTTTTCTGGAAGCTGAGATGCATTTCTGAACTGTAAGCCCTGATGTAGGAGTTGTGCACCAAAAATGAAGAGGTGATTCCTTGTAGCCACCGCGGATCCGCGGCCTAAACCATCTCTGGCCGCGAATCCGCGTCCATGTGGGGTCCTTGGGCTCGGTGCCTTCTTCTGTGGTCTTGGGATGATGTTTAGGGCTTTGTCTGATATGCTGAATTGTGATTGCTCCTTTGGATTGATACCAGATCTGAAATTAGTGAGTTGACGTATCTTTTGAGCGGTGTAATGTTCGAGCGAGCTTTCCTTTTCCTGCACAGACTTCGAAACACGGGTTGCGACATATAGAAATATTGCGATGCCATGCAATGCAGTCAATTTCCCTAGAAATGCCGGTTTTAAGGTCTAATACATGTAATCTGATATTTTGTGACAGTTTTGCTAATATGTAAAATATGAATGCCGTACACTTCTAAATGTATGCAGATGATAGGGAAATTGCTGGTCTAAATGTATGCCGGTTTTCAGCGGATTGCACCCACAAAATCCAATAATAAAAGGAAGATCATGAATATTACATTTAAAGAAAAGAATTGTAAAAGAAAAGCCTTGAAAATTAGGGTTTCCAACTAAGCTAGCTTTTCAGTTGTCATGAGCCCTATCTTAATGGTCATGAAAAGATGTCAGAAATCACGTCCTCCCTCAATAAAACATCGTCTTATTCTTCATTCCTATCTGTTTTCCAAACATCGATCATATAACCCTGCGTGTGTGTAAAATACATCCCTACACCCGGAGAATTCAATTCAAGCTATCATACTCTTGCCCATCAGCCTCATTACTTTTTAATTAATGAATATTTAGATGAGATTGCTCACACACTTTCATGCGACCGTTAATACTTCTTGAGGTACTAACCGACCGATTACTCCTGTGCTTGCTTACTTGGTGTATTTTCCTCGTCTTGCACCACCTCAGGCATAGCAGTGACTCCCAGACCAGTTGGCCTTAGGGCACTAGGTGAAGAAGCACCCTTGCTATACATTTTTCTTGCCTTCGGTGATAACAAAACCAGTGTTCATTTTTCTCACCACTTTATATTTTCTTTATTTAATTTTTTTTTTCCTTCATACTTTTGGCTTTAAGACAAGAGCATTTCAAGGTATCCTCTACTATCCCAAGTTTTAAGATGTGTGTAAGTGCGAATAGCAGGGTATCAACGTTCAAAATGTTTGGCTTCCAGAATAGAAACTATTTTTCAGACTTATTTTTATCCTCAGATTAGTGACGTCTTTCATCTTACTAACCCTTGGGACAACGGCTCATAACTACTTATTACTAGTTCGTATAAGAAAACTTCTAATTTTCTTAGTTTTCTTAAATTTTTCTAATCTCATGGATGTAATTTTTCACTATCTAAACTTTCATTATCTTATTTATGTACAAAAAAGTGTAAACATTAAAATTATTTTTATACTTGAAATTTTTTTAAATTTTTATGGGTTTTGAAAATTTTTCGATTTTTATAGATTTTTAAAAGAAATGTTTTGTGCTTATGCAGATGATATGCAAATGATGCAAAAATAAGCACAAACCTCAACCAAACTTGTTTTCAACAGTGTCCTCACTGTTGCCGACAGCTATATCTACAAAACCTGTAAGTCTGGGAGGGATTATTAGTGGGGGCAAAATATATAAGTGAAGAACTTCCTCCAAACTTATCTTTCACTCACCTTCATTCAAAAAATATGATGCAGTGATATACTGGACATGAAGGTGAGACGGAGAAATTTTAATCCAAATAAACTGGCTCTTGTAAGAACAAGAGCTCCTCCGTGGGGTCAGTAGAAAAATACGGCTTTAATCTATGTCCATTTACTTTGAAAACAGTGCCGTTTTTAACATTTTCAACTTCTACCGCCCCGTGCGGGTATACAGACCGCACAACAAAAGGTCCCTTCCATCGAGATCGGAGCTTACCCGCGTGAAGGTGTAATCGTGAATCATAAAGAAGGACTTGTTGACCAGGTAAAAATGTTTTCCTTAAAATGCTTTTATCGTGAAAAACCTTAGTCCTATTCTTTGTGATTACAGCATTATCATAAGCTTCATCGCGGAGTTCGCTTAGCTCGTTAAGTTGCAGCTTCCGAAAGTTGCAAGCAAGGTTTAAATCAAAATTTATTTCTTTTATAGCCCATAATGCTTTATGCTCTATCTCGACAGGTAAATGACATGCTTTTCCAAACACTATCCTATATGGAGACATTCCTAGGTCGGTCTTATATGCAGTTCGGAATGCCCAAAGAGCATCCGTCAGTTTGGTCGACTAGTCTTTTCTATTTTTAGCAACAGTTTTCTCCAGGATAAGTTTGATTTGTCTGTTTGAGATTTCAGCCTGCCCGCTTGTTTGGGGATGATAGGGTGTAGAAAGTCGGTGGTTGATTGAGTATTTTCGCATCAGAGTCTCGAAAGACCTGTTGCAGAAATGTGTCCCATTATCGCTAATGATAGCGCGTGGGTGTCCAAATCGCGAGAAGATATTCTCTTTTAAGAACTTAATGACAACTTTCTTGTCATTAGTGCGACATGGAATGGCTTCTACCCATTTGGAGACATAATCAACCGCCAGCAAAATGTACAAATTCCCAAAGGAGTTGGGAAAAGGACCCATAAAATCTATGCCCCAAACATCGAACATTTCAACAACCAGAATGGGTTGCTGAGGCATTTCATTCCTCTGGGATATTCTACCCGTATACTGACATTGTGTACAGGTTTTGCAATACTCAAATGCGTCCTTGAATAAGGTCGGCAAGTAAAATCCATATTGCAAAACCTTTTCCGCTGTCTTTCTAGGACCAAAGTGACCCCCACAGGCCTGATCATGACAAAAAGAAAGAACACTCTTGAACTCTTCATTTGGGACGCACCGGCGAATGATCTGATCAGGACAATATTTAAACAAATAGGGCTCGTCCCAGTAATAGTGTTTTACTTGGGATAGAAAGCGGTATTTGTCCTGTTTCGACCAATCGCTCGGTATAAGTCCCGTGGCATAATAGTTCACAATATCCCTGAACCATGGTTCAGTGGATACGCTCAAGAGTTGTTCGTCAGGGAACGAGTCATTGATCGGCAGGGTCACAGGGGAAGAAACGATGCGTGAAAGGTGGTCAGCTACTACGTTTTCACATCCTTTCTTATCTTTGATAACAAGATCGAATTCTTGTAACAGAAGGATCCAACGTATTAGTCGACCTTTTGCATCTTTCTTCGCCAGAAGATGTTTTAAAGCGGAATGATCAGTATACACAACTATAGGTGAGCCGATTAAGTAAGGCCTGAATTTTTCTAATGCAAATACAACCGCTAAGAGTTCTTTTTCTGTGGTTGTATAATTGATTTGCGCATCATTCAGGGTCTTACTTGCATAGTATATCACGTGTGGCATCTTTTCAATATGCTGTCCTAAGACTGCACCTACTGCAAAATCAGATGCGTCACACATCAGCTCAAAGGGGTAGTCCCAATTTGGTGATGATAAAACGGGGGCTGAAGTGAGTGAGTGTTTAAGTGAGTCGAAAGCTGTCTCGCAATCCGAGTCAAAATGGAAGGTCGTATCCTTGGCCAGGAGAAGAGTTAAAGGTCTAGCAATTTTGCTAAAATCCTTAATGAATCTCCTATAAAAGCCCGCATGGCCAAGGAAAGAGCGAATATCTTTGACGCTTTTGGGATGAAGGAGGTTTTGAATGACATCTATCTTAGCTCTGTCAACCTCAATGCCTTTCTGTGAAATGACATGTCCAAGTACTATTCCTTCTTGGACCATAAAATGGCATTTTTCCCAGTTCAAAGTCAAGTTCTTCTCTTTGCAACGAGTAAGAACAGCGTCAAGATTCGCTAGGAAATCGGAAAAAGAGTCTCCAAAAATCGAGAAGTCGTCCATAAAGATCTCCAAAAAATTCTCTACCATATCAGAGAATATCCCCATCATACACCGCTGAAAGGTAGCGGGAGCATTGCATAACCCAAAGGGCATGCGACTGTAAGCAAAGGTACCAAAAGGATTAGTAAAAGTGGTTTTATCTTGATCCTTTTTGGCGATGGGGACCTGATTATAGCCTGAGTATCCGTCCATAAAACAATAGTACTGTCGTCTCGCTAAGCGTTCCAGCATTTGATCAATGAATGGTAGAGGAAAATGATCTTTCCTCGTAGCAGCGTTGAGTTTTCTATAATCGATACATACATGCCACCCAGTTTGGGCGCGTGTCTGAATCAACTCATTCGCCTCATTTGTTATAACAGTGATGCCGGATTTCTTAGGAACGAATGTATAGGACTCACCCACTGGCTATCGGAGATGGGGTATATAATACCATTATCTAAGCATTTGACGATCTCTTTCATGACAGCTTCCTTCATGACGGGATTCAACCGTCTCTGTGGTTCTCAGGTTGGTCTGGCATCATCCATCACATGTATATGATGTTCAACTATCAAGGGACAAATCCCTTTGATATCCGCCATACTCCAACCAAACGCCTCTTTGTTAGATCTTAATACCGATAAAAGTGCATTCTCTTACTCTGATGCGAAAGAAGCGGATATTATAACCGGTAAAGACTCATTCTCACCTAGATATGCATATTTAAGGTGAGAAGGTAAAACCTTGAGATCTAATTCAGGCGGAGAAATGATAGAAGGAAGGGTCATAGATTGATTTTTGGATTTACAAAGAAGCTCAGAGCCTGTGAAAGATACAGACTCGGGTGGAGAAAAGTCAGAAGTGCAGGACTCAAGTGTAGAGAAAGTGTCCTCACTAAGATCATGTGTGAAATCAAACAGAGATGTGGTAATGTCATTGAGATCAGTAAAGCAAAGATCCTCAGCTCCACAACTATCGGGAGCGATCTCATGGACAGAGCACACATCTAAAATATGAGCAGAGGGTTCTGATGGCTGACTTCCAACTTTGTAGATATTTAGTTCAATGGTCATATTTCCAAATGATAAATTCATTGAACTATTTCTACAGTTTATAACAGCGTTGGAAATGGCAAGGAAAGGACGACCTAGAATCACCGGAATTTGGCCCCGGGGGTTTGCTACAGGATGTATGTCGAGCACAATGAAGTCTACAGGGAAAACAAATTCCCCGACCTTTATCAACACATCCTCTAATTCACCCCTTGGTTTGGTGATAGATCGGTCTGCCATCTGGAGAGTGCAATTAGCAGGTTTTAGCTCTCCAATCCCTAGTTGCTCATAAACAGAATAAGGGAGCAGGTTAACACTTGCGCCAAGGTCTAAAAGAGCACGATTTATGTTTTTACCCCCAATAGAAATCGATATTGTAGGACATCCTGGGTCCTTTCGTTTCTTTGGTAGCTGGGGGATAAAAGCAGTGCTGATATTATTAGACATAAAGACCTTCTTCGGCACTTGAGTCTTCCTCTTCCTAGTGTACAAGTCCTTAAGAATTTTCGCATAAGCGGGGACTTGCTGAATAGCATCTAGGAGAGGGATATTGATGTTAACCTGTTTGAACATTTCTAAAATTTTCTCCATATGAGGACTCGTTCTATTTGCCCTTAACCGGTTCGGGTAAGGAGCTTTCGCAATAAGCGCAGGGTCCATCACAGGAGAAGGAAAAGGGGGTAGACGAGGTCCCAAAAGAGGTGTGGGGACCGTCTGTGGAGAACTATAAGGGTTGGGTGAAGGTGTTGAGCCTAAAGGGAAATGGAGAATAGGCTCGTGAGAAGGTGGTTTGGTAGAAGAAGAAGGATCAGAAGGAGAAGTGTGTGTGTGTGGAAAGGTCTCAGCCGGGGTGTTGATATGATTTTCAGTATTATCAATATCTTCCCCGACATTATTATTCAGCACTCTTCCCGATCTCAACGTTGTAATGGCATTTACATTGTAATGCCCAGGATTCTGTAGGGGTTGAGAGGGAAGTTTCCCTTTTTCTCTCGCACTCATTTCGGCTTTAAGTCGTGCGATTTCAGCTTCCATCGTTCTGATACTCTCAGCTTGGGACGCTGAGTTTTTCTTTATCTCACCGACGGAAGATCTAACCTCAGCCGAAACCTCTATGAAATTTGACAAAAGTGATTTCATGGTTTGAGTGAATTGAGAGAACTCGTCAGAACAGGTCATAGGATTAGACTGTGCAGGAGTGTTGACCTGATTTTGGAAATTTTGTGACTGATAGGGGTGCTGAGTGAGTTGAAGGGGTTGCTGTTGTGGTGGAGGAAGAACCCTTTGAAATTGATTCGTGTTTGGAACTGTGTTTTGAGATTGGTTTTGGTTCCAAGCAAAATTCGGGTGATTCCTCCAACCCTGATTGTACGTGGAAGAATATGGATCGTTTCGAGGTCTTTGAAATGCGGCATTAGAATGCTCGTGACCTTGAAACGCCGAGTTTAATGGACATTCTTCCGTTAAATGTGACGGATCAGAACAGCACCCACAAACAGTTTTGGGGAGTGACACTGGGTTTAGGGAGGCTGCTGCAAATTTGTGTTCCATAGCGTCGAGCTTCTTTTGCATTGCTGCCATTTCAGCTCGAACACCTATGGACACATCTATTTGGTGTACGCCACCCCTATTCAATGGTTGGGTTCCACTCTCCCACTGTAGTGATTTTTCAGCGAACTCTTCTAAGTATCGCCAAGCTTCCCCATCATCCTTAGTCATAAATATACCTTGACACATGTTTTCAAGGCTCTGTTTAGTGTTAGGGTTACTGCCCTCATATATGATTCGGCAAAGCTCCCATCTCGGGATGCCGTGATGAGGACATTGAACCAATAGATCCTTGAAACGTTCAAAGTATTTAGAGAATGGTTCAGCAGGGAGCTGGGCAAATTGGTTCAGTTTGCTACGGATTCGAGCTGTCTTTTGGTGTGGGTAGAATTTCTTAAGGAATGCAGCGACGAATTCTTCCCAATTCGTAATAGAATGTGCGGTAGTGTTATATAGCCACTTCTCGGCTATATCGCACAATGTAAATGGAAGAAGTCGTAGACGCATCGCATCCACTGAAAGTTGTGACGTACCCATCATTGCGCATACGTTTTCAAATTTGGTAATGAAAACGTAAGCGTCCTCAGTCTCGAGTCCGTGGTATTTGGGTAAAAGATTGATATACTGGGGCTTAATCTCAAAGTTATCCCCATTGGCTGGTGGTGTGGATAAGCAGGTCGAAAGAGGACCTCTATGTGGATAGCATCTTTCCTGGAGAGAAATGTGGGGAGGATTCTGCGCACCAACGGACGGCGGCAGATTAGGGTTAAAGAAGTTCGATGGATTCGGATCCATCGATATGGGTGTGGTAGTAGGTAAAGAAAAGGTAAATGGAGAAATATCGACTTCGGAGTCGATAAAAGGTACACGGACTAAACGGGCACTAGAATCCCGTGTCCAGCCTATCTTGCACTAAAATGGGTTAGTACAAGTGGCAGCGTTGACTTATAATTAGGGGTAATGAATGAATGCGGTGCTTGCTTTGAAAAAAGGACGGATTTTTGAGAAAAAAATGATGCGACAAAACAAATGCAGCACACAAACCCTAGAATCTAGTGGTCACCTAGGTCCGGCTCTAGACCGCTCCTAACTGCCAAAAGACAAGTCGCAGGATAGAATCCTCCACTGCCTCTTTGTCCCCCTGTGGCCGGATAAGTGCCAGGTAAGTGGGAAGGTACTCCACTACGTAAGTAGTGGGCCTAATTAAAATCCACTAGCCTTAGACACACTCGCCTTAGGCACCACAAGAAAACCCGGATAAGCAATGAATTACCCACGGCCCTCTTCTGTCCTAATTGAGCGCGACAGTCCTTAGAGTCTTCTCTAGATTTCTTTTAGTTAATGAGGGTAATGCGGATGCAAGTTTTGCGATTTTCGGGGCCTAGGAAGGGTAATGAAATCCCCACCTAATTTGGATTTGGCCGTGCCCCTTAAATTCCGTATTAGAATGTAAACAACCAAGAAATCAAAATCACGCACAATTTTAATTTGCAATTTGCGGCGCTGCGATTATTTGCAAAGAATCCTGCAGCAAAGTGTTAGTTGGAGCTAAAAGAGGAGAGAGGAGAGAGCAAGAAGTCACCTGCAGCAAAAATTTTGCAGAGATCCCTCAAGTGCGCGGCGGTTCCGCCGCGTATGCCTCCTAAAGCCGCTCTTCCGCGGTCTTGTAGTGAGAACACTGCACCAAACTTTTTCAGGGAGTTTCTGTAGACTCCCTCAGCTCTCTGGTATTTTCCAAAAATTTTTATCAATTTCCTGCAAGCTCCAGATCTCCTTGCAATGAAACACGACAAATTGTTTAGGGTTTGCACGAATTTTGATCTCAAAATAACAATGGAATAATTCTTTCAATTCAAACTATAAAATGTAAACGAATTAGCGCGCGATCCCCGGCAACGGCGCCATTTTGATTGATCGTTTCTCCCGTTGTGTAGTATGAATCAATTCAAAAGGTCTCCTAAAACGGTACCATTTGATTGAAACTGTTTCTTGTGTCGGTATTCAGAAAATTTATAAAGAACTTCACAACCAAAAAAATATTTTGACCGCAATCAAACTACGGTGTCGGATGTAGTTTGTAGTGAGTGCGGATCGTCCACAGGGATTGCACGATTCGTTTTTATAATATGCTTGAATTGAAAACTTAATTGACAAGAAAAGAAAACATGATTCAAGAATTTATCAATTGATTCAGGTGTCACGATATTTAATCAAGAATCAAGAACTGATAAACAATTAAGAATTGGGTTTTGATAATATTTTTCCAATCAACAGTCAAGAATCTAAAAGAGGCTCGTAGGAATCGATCGGATCGATAGACGTGATGTAATCTAAAGATATCGTGTTCTTGTCTTTCGAAGGATTGATACTAGATTGATGATGATCGACGAGAGTTGGGGCTTTCTCGTGAAACTAGGGTTTCATCCTATAACCCTTGTTCTTTCGTCGATATCATTCCTTTTCTAGCCTCTACCAAATTCAAGAAACGATCATAACTCCCCAATTTCGAACGATGTCAATCAAGAAAGCATCGAAACAAAATGGGTCGTCGTTTCTTGAACTTGCTAGGGTTTACAAAACTCGTAGGACTCAAGAATCGATTAAAACTATGTTACATCATCATTCTATTGACCGTCTCGACTCCTCGACGAGCGGAGTTTTATTCACACGTCACCACACAGAAAAGATTTACGAATTGTAAAGATAGCATGATGCAGAATTTAAAGAAAACAAGATAAAAGAATATCACCTTTATTTATCTCAACAATTTTGATTACATTTGCTTCAAGAACTACAAGAAGAAGAATCTAGATTGTTGATAGGGCGTCGCTCGGCTTCGTGAGTCGTGGATCGGCTCGGATCGCTTGCTCCGTTGAAGATCGGCTTCGCTCGTAAAGGTTGTAGGGCTTCTTGCTTAATGGGTACTCGGGATTCTTGATCTCAATTGGAATTAGGGTTAGGGTTTCCTACAAGCCCTCTCACTAGACTTGAGGAGGAAGGAGATGAAGAAGGAGATTGGCTAAAAAACTATAAAATGGGTTGATTCTATCCATCTCCACACTATGATGATTATTTTTATCCTAGGTCTAGGCTTCTATTTATAGACTTCCCAAACCCTAGGTTTAGGTTTGAAATGGTAGTTCCCTCCAAAAGTTTGTTGAGAGAGTTTGTTAGGAGCTAGCTTAGGGTTTAAGCTAGGGTTTAGGAGGAAAGTTCTAGAATGATAGGCTAGTTTAGTGTAGATCAAAGTGTTTGCTGATCTGGTAGAAGTCCCTGGAGTTTTCTGGAAGCTGAGATGCATTTCTGAACTGTAAGCCCTGATGTAAGAGTTGTGCACCAAAAATGAAGAGGTGATTCCTTGTAGCCACCGCGGATCCGCGGCCTAAGCCATCTCTGGCCGCGGATCCGCGGCCATGTGGGGTCCTTGGGCTTGGTGCCTTCTTCTGTGGTCTTGGGATGATGTTTAGGGCTTTGTCTGATATGCTGAATTGTGATTGCTCCTTTGGATTGATACCAGATCTGAAATTAGTGAGTTGACGTATCTTTTGAGCGATGTAATGTTCGAGCGAGCTTTCCTTTTCCTGCACAGACTTCGAAACACGGGTTGCGACATATAGAAATATTGCGATGCCATGCAATGCAGTCAATTTCTCTAGAAATGCCGGTTTTAAGGTCTAATACATGTAATCTGATATTTTGTGACAGTTTTGCTAATATGTAAAATGTGAATGCCGTACACTTCTAAATGTATGCAGATGATAGGGAAATTGCTGGTTAAAATATGCAATATTTTCGACTGATCAATGACCCGACTAGTTTCGAGCAGGCCATCACGAGTAGGGACTCTATGAAATGGCTAGATGCAATGCAATCTGAGATGGAATCCATGTACACCAATAAAGTATGGACTTTGGAAGTTGCTCCTGAAGGGGTAAAACCCATTGGGAGCAAATGGATCTTTAAGAAGAAACTTGGTTTAGATGGAAAAGTTGAGACTTTCAAAGATAGACTTGTTGCAAAGGGTTTTTGTCAATGACCAGGTGTGGATTATGACGAAACCTTTTCTCCAGTGGCTATGCTTAAGTCCATCCGGATCTTACTTGCCATTGCTGCATACCATGATTATGAAATCTGGCAAATGGATGTTAAGACCGCCTTTCTAAATGGTGATTTGGAAGAGTGCGTGTACATGACTCAGCCAGAGGGCTTCGTAGACAGTGGGAGTAGCGGAAAGGTGTGCAAGCTTCTTAAATCCATCTATAGGTTGATGCAGGTATCGCGGAGTTGGAACATATGTTTTGATGTGGTATTCAAAGAGTTTGACTTCATCAAAAACATAGATGAACCTTGTATATACAAGAAGGTTGCAGAGAGTAAGGTTGTCTTCCTCGTATTGTACGTGGATGACATACTCTTGATAGGAAATGTTGTTCCTATGCTGCACTCGGTCATGCTCTTCTTATCACAAAGATTCTCAATGAAGTATCTGGGTGATGCTTCCTGCATTTTGGGAATTAAGATCTATAGAGATAGATCTAGATGGATACTGGGATTGTCCCAATCCAGGTACATTGACACCATACTAAAAAGGTTTAGTATGGAAGAATCCAAGCGTGGGAACTTACCCACGATCTCTGAACTCACTCTCTCCAAAGGGATGTCTCCCAAGACATATTTGAAGAGAGCTCGCATGCAAGGGATACCCTATGCTTCGGCAGTAGGCTCTATCATGTACGCGATACTATATACCAGACCCGATATAGCATACTCACTAAGTGTAATGAGTAGGTATCAAGAAGATCCAGGAGAGGATCACTGGACAGCTGTGAAGAACATTCTCAAGTACTTGAGAAGGACTAAGGAGATGTTCTTGATGTATGGTAACGGAGAACTCCAGGTAGAGTCCTTTACCGATTCTAGCTTCCAAAGTGATAAGGACGACTCTAAGTTGCACTCGGGTTTTGTCTTTACACTCAATGGAGGGGCGGTGTGTTGGAAGAGTTCCAAATAGGAAACCGTGGCAGACTCGACGATGGAGGCTGAATACATCGCTGCCAACGATGCTGCCAAAGAGGCTGTCTGGATAAAGAAGCTCATCACTGAACTTGGTGTAGTTCCGTCCATTGAGCATCCAATACCTCTGTATTGTGATAACAATGGAGCTGTGGCTTTAGCCAAGGAACCCAGGTCCCATCAGAAGTCCAGACATATTCTGAGGCGGTATCACCTGATCCGGGAGATAGTTGATCGCTGGGAGATCGAGGTCAGGAGAGTTGATACGAAGGAAAACACTGCGGATCTACTCACGAAGGCCATACCCCAGATACATTTTGAGAGACTCTTCGGGTTGTTGGGTATGAGATACTACAACAGCTGGCCTTATTACAAGTGGGAGATTGTTATATATATGCCCTAGAGGCCATTGTTGTACATATGATGTATATTATAATGGATGCTTGGATATATATAGAGAGGACTTTCTTGCTCGACATGATAGTATGCTATCTGGTTTCACTTTGTCTAAACATGTTGACTTGTATTAGTTTACTGTCTTGCTCTCACATGTTGATAAAACCCTTAGGATTTGTACTCGACTGCTAGGACTATGATGAGTTCATACTAGTAGGACCATGGTAGTCCATGAGTACATCCTATAACTGTTCCTAGTCGAGGGTGTATCGAGGCAGGGCATTGACACTCCAGAGTAGACTAGCATACACGCATCTTGACCCATATGATAGGCGATGGATGATCCCATATCCATTGGTGTTGGACATCAAAGTTAGTGTACGGGTGCTTAGTGGAGACTGGGTACACTGAACGGACTCGCAGAGAACTCCTGGATGGTATTATACCTATCGTCAGATAGCAGTTCTCTGGTGACACTGGTACAAGTTAGTCTGTAGACCCGAGATCGTCATAGAGTCTTGTATGATTCCCACTGTGCTTTGATTTCCACCTTACCACGTCCAAGAGGGCGTCCAAAACGGTGGCTTTTGGGTACAGTCCCGAATCACATGGAGGCAATGAGCGATAGGAAGGGTTTCGTCTCTCCTGGTATTGGGAGTTGATGTTGCGCTGTGTTCGATTGGCAAAAACTAGAAGTCCCTGGCCAGGGCTGATATGGTGATTTACTGGTAAGAGTTATCGGTAGTTTCTCGACCCGTTATGAGCCTTACATCGACTCGACTTATCGGTTACTGGGGTCTGACGTTTACCACCCCTAGACTGGATATGCGACATATCAGACGAAGAGACCGGACTGCATGGTAGTGTTACTGATTGGATTCACAGGAGAATGTACAGGCTTGCTTGTTGATCTTCTGATCGTTCAATACACGGGTGGCTGTTACGTTTAGTTGACCGCTTGCAGCTTGTGGGTGTTGTTAGTGTATATGCCCTAGGGGCCATTATTGTATCATACTTGTATGTATATTACTTAATGGAAGCTTGGGATATTCACAGTTGTATATACAGTCTTGCTAAAAATGGTAGTATGCTACTTGGTTTGTATCTACTTTAATATGTGCATATGTTTCTAATAACGTATCACTTATACATATTAGTAGAGCCCATAGGATCTTTGCTTGATTACCAGCGTTGTGATGGCTGTCACACTAGTGGGGGCTGGGTAGTCTGTAAGCAACATCCTATACAGGTCCCTGGTCATTGGATTATCGAGATAGGGCATCAATATTCCAGAGTAGACTAGTGTGTACGCTTCTCATCCCAGTTGGGGAGATGGTCTGTCCCATAGCCATCAGTACGTCATACTGGAGATAGTATACAGGTGCTCGTTAGGTTACGGGTGTACCGGAAAAGACTCGCTGGGGAACTGATTGGTTGGTATTATACCCATCGTCAGTTAACAGTTCCCAGGTGACATGAGTACAGCATAGTCCGCAGACTTGACACTGCTACTTCGCCTCGAGTGTGTCCCACTGTTCTTAGATTGCTACCCTACCACGGCTCAAAGGAGTCATGCAAACAGGTAGCAGTTGGGTGCAGTCCCGAGCACTTGGAGGCAGTAGTGGTTAGACAGGATTCGTCTCTCCCGGTATTGGGGGATGATATCGCGCTGTGTCAGAGAGCCATTACGCAAAGTCCCTGGCTAGGGCAAGCGAGATATACTGGTAGGTTCCAGTAGCTTCTCAGGGTGTAATGGGATTCGCTCCGACACGACTTATACAGCTATTAGGGGACTGACACTTGCCGCCCCCTAGGCTTGATATATGATAGTCTTAGACGAACAGACCGGACTGTATGGAGATCGTCACATCAGGTTCAGTAGGAATTCGGATGAGTTTCCTCATCGGCCTTCTTATCGACATCTACCAGGGGACCATTACGTACAGCTAGTGCCGCTTGCGGTCTGTGGTTAAACCCACTGCCAGTGTAGTGTCGAGTCTTTAGAGTCCCACACAGAGAGTTTCCCTGCTCCAGACGAAACGATATAGAGGTCGTACGATTTTACGACAAGGGTTCGGACGCATACGTGTTTAAACGCACGTACGACGTTCGGACAGTTTTTACTAGCCGGCTTTGGCTTAAGCCAGATTCTAGTATCGGGTTATTGGATGTATTAGTCTAGCTAATCCTTGATCTCAACACATGAGAAGGGAGGATTAGGGTTTCAAGAGAGAGAGCTTGAGGAGAGAGAAAATAAGCATGAGAGTGAATGAAAATCCTTCTCACTTCTAATATATAATGAAGCATAAAGATTTATCAAATGAATAAATCAAATGCATTATCACCATGCTTCATTAAATAGATACAATGAATCTTCAAGTGAGTCATTAAGCAATAAATGCTTCATTCACTCACTTGAATGATTCATCTAAGTGAGTCACAAATTCATTAAATGCTAATGCCACGTTACCCTCCATGTCATCTTCCTTCTAGAAGCTTCCCGACAAATGATTTGCTCTAAAATTCATATATTTTGGTGTTCTGTTTTCTTGTATATTCTGTTTCTGCCCAGGTTACTTCAGTTCAGGCTTGCTTTTGGGGTAGACACGGAATATGGTATTCGATCGATGTTCTAAGATATTTGCTAATTGGGTTTTTATCTGTAATGTTTAATGTGTTCGTAAACCTCCCCTAACTGCTAGTATGTCGGTTGGCAGGGGGTTGCATATTTCTGTAATGTTTACTGTTTGTGTATATGAACTGTATTGGACTGTTGTGATGATTAGCCTGGGTTTGAGATGTGTTTAATATTCATTCATTCAATGTAAATGTAATTTGATGTAATAATCTTTTGCGGGGCACATCCAGGTTGCGGTTGTAACCACCGTTGTATTATTTCTTTTTTCTGTTTTTTGCTCCTAGGATAGACCCAAGGTAGGGTACACAAACTACCGGGTATGTCAAAGTGTTTAGTGGCCTACTCACGTTGTTGAGGGAGACCGGTTCACTTAGGGTACTTGACGGGTAGTTTGCCGTACCCGTAGGGGTCTAGGGTGGGGTAATGGCTATTCATCACAACTGTGTAATCCATCTTTTATTGCAGGCTCAAAGCAAATGCGAATTGCTAGTAAATCCAATAAAGTTCATCTGTGATCTGGAATGCTTATTATTGCGTCTGACAAATGTACAATATCTATATATGATAACTATTAGACGTCACTTATGTTTTACACCTGCGCTAGCCCAGCCCCCGCTCTGTCGTTAGTTAAGTAACCTAACGGGTGATGACAGGACCCAGTGGTGAAAGCGGATGGCATAAGAGGACGTGGTATTTTCGTTGTTTTCTGCAATGATAGGATAAATGATGGGACGCATTATTACAATGCAAAGAAAGTAAACCAAAGTTTAATCGTTGGAACAAATTTAAAAGAAACCACTCGGTTATTTTAAAAGATCGGATTTTTTTAAAATTGCGGAGCTTTAACCACTCCTTTTAAAAAGTATCAGATTCCTTGAATTATATCAAGTTCACTACGTTCACGGTTTTGACAAAACCATTCGTAGCCCTCCGTCATTTCATTTGGATATTCAGTAGTATTCAAGCTATGCATTTGACCAACGCCAGGGCATAGTGTTTGGTAGCTGCTGGGGTATTTCATTTGTTTGCATAGATAGATGTGTTAGTTTGGGACAGTTGTATTATCATTTGGCCAACGTCAGGGATATGTACGGATGGGTTCAAATTAACTAGGACAATGATGGGTAGAACTTGACATGTGACTTATGACATTTTGACCAACGCCAAGGTCATAAGAGCATGGGGCAAAAATCTATATCGGGAATTTTTAAAGAAACTGAAATTTGCAGAGAGAGCATACCATTTTGGAGTTTGATGAATGTTGGTAGGATTCCTTCAACATTATCATACGATGATATTTTGGATCCCGATCCTACTGTGAGTATATACTACTTATCAGGAGATTCGTCACTTAACGATCAATGCTATAAACCAAGTAGGTGCCTAGAAAGGTGTCAGCGGGGTTACGCCCTCAGAGAAAAGAGGTTATTTAATTAAGGAACTTCGCGAAAGCGTTGGAAAAGCTCCCTCGAAGTATCGACACTAGCTTGGCTGAACGGTTAAACAAGTATTGTACGGTGAGAATAGTCCTGGCTAATTCTTCTTTTATGGTTTGAGGAAGGATTCGAGAAACAGTGGGAGCCATCCTGTTTAGATAAATTAAAAACCACTCTGAACTTGCAAGAGCATCATGCTAATAGTATTTTCTTCTCTCTCTTAAATTGCAGTGACCTTGTGACCACACATAGGTTACATCTAGATAATAAATTGACTGAATCTTACTTATATGAATGGAAAAAGTCTGTCCAGATGTCCATTGCCTATGACAAGCTGGACCACCCTATTACTACTCAAGAACCCGCCGTCCCAGGTCCAGTTTCCACTGTCGCAGATATGGATATCCATCAGACAAGGGAAAAAGATAAAGCGAAAGCTAAGTGCCTCATGTTAGCTTCAGTTGATGGTGTATACCAGAAGCAGCACGAGAAGATGGACTTAGTTTCCATCTTTCTCCATAACAAAGATTTATATGGAGAGCAATCTCATATCGCAAGATATGAGACCTCGAACGAATTAATTCAAGCGAGGTTGGCTGACGGGTCATCTGTAGGGGACAACGTCCTTACAATGACTAGCTGTATTGATGAGCTCCAGGACCTGGAGACCGCGTTGGGAAACGAGTCAGATACTGACTTGATTCTACAGTCTCTGCCTCCTACCCTGAAGGAAACCAGGATAGCAGAAGGAAAGAGAACGGCAAAAGTTTCGGGACTGGATATAGTAAAAGAGGGACATTCCTATTGTTACAGGAATGAACATTGGCAGAATGATTGCAAGGCTAGCAAAGCCAGTAGCCAGGATTCGAAGCATGTTGTGGCTTCAGCCTCAAGTGTATTTGTTATTGAGAACTGTTTGTCAATTAACTCTACTTCCTGGGTACTAGATACCGGAGCAGGATCTCATATCTGTAATTCAATACATGCTTTGAGAAACCGTAGAGTTATAAAGGTAGGTGATTGGTCTCTCAGAGTTGCAAACGGAATGAGCGTGGATGCTGAATCCGTGGAAGAATATCGCCTAGGTTTGACAAGTGGGCATATATTGATTCTACATAACTGTTTGTATGTACCTAGTATGACATGTAATATCATATCAGTGTCCTCACTTTCGAGAGAGGGATATGATTTTACATGCGTAAGCGATGTAGTTAACATCCACCTAAATCAAGTTATGATTGGGTCCGGTACATTAGATGATGGTATATACGTATTAAGTCAAGCTCAGGTTTTCAATATCCAAAACACACTTAAAAGAAAGTCTCCAGAAATAAATCAGGCTTTCTTATGGCATTATAGACTAGGTCATATCAATGAGAGAAGGTTGACTAAGTTACATAGAGAATGATATTTGAATCCGTTCGAATATCAATCTTATGCTACTTGTGAATCTTGTCTCAAAGGAAAGATGAAAAAGACTCCGTTCACTGGACACGGAGTAAGAGCAAGCGAGCTCTTGGGACTCGTACACAGTGACGTGTGCAGTCCAATGTCTACACATGCGCGAGGTGGTTATTCCTACTTCATTACTTTTACGGATGATTTCTCTAGGTATGGATATGTCTTCTTAATGAAGCATAAATCCGAGGCTTTTGAGAAATTCCAAGAATACAAGAATGAAATAGAAAAGCAAACAGGCAAAAGTATAAAGACACTGAGATCTGATCGAGGTGGTGAATACTTAAGTGCCGAGTTTCTAGGTTACTTAAAAGAGAATGGAATTCTCTCTTAGCTTACTCCTCCATACACGCCACAACATAACGGTGTATCGGAAAGGAGGAATCGAACCCTATTGGATATGGTTCGTTCCATGATGAGTAACGCTGAGTTACCGCAATCATTCTGGGGATATGCGCTAGAATCAGCGGCATATCTTCTGAACAGGGTTCCTACCAAGACAGTGCCTACCACCCCATATCAGATGTGGAGTGGGAAAAAACCCTATCTTCAGTATCTGAAGATTTGGGGATGTCCGATTTTTGTTAAAAAACAGCATGCGGACAAGCTCGAGGCACGATCAGTACAGTGTAAGTTTGTAGGATATCCAAAGAACTCCAAGGGATATCTATTCTATTACGCAGAGGAACAAAAGGTTTTTGTTTCTCGTAATGCCCAATTTTTAGAACAGCAAGTTTTAGAAAAGGATACAAGTGGGAGCGAAATAGAACTGGAAGAAATTTCAGAACCACAAGCTATTACTGAAAGCTTGGAAGAACCAGAAGGTTCGGGAGAACAGGACATCCCGACGCCACTCCGCAGGAGTAGTAGGCAATCTCATCTGCCCGAGAGATACTACGGTTTTCTCATAGACGGGGATAGAGAGGATTGCACTATTGACTATGATGGGCCTACTAGCTTCCAGCAAGCCATTCAGAGCGGTGACTTAGTAAAATGGCTGGATGCAATGCGGACCGAAATGGAGTCCATGTACACTAAAAAAGTATGGACTTTGGACATTGCTCCAGATGGGGTAAAACCCGTAGGATGCAAATGGATCTTCAAAAAGAAGATTGGTGTAGGTAGACAGGTTGAAGCCTATAAGGCTAGACTTGTTGCAAAGGGTTTCCGTCAAAGACCTGGTTTGGACTATGACGAAACCTTTTCTCCAGTGGCTATGCTCAAATCCATTAGGGTCCTTCTTGCTATTGCTGCCTTCCACGATTATGAGATCTGGCAGATGGACGTAAAGACGGCCTTTCTAAATGGTAATTTGGAAGAAAGCGTCTATATGGATCAGCTAGAGGGATTCATTCAGAGTGGGAGCAGCGGTAAAGTATGCAAGTTGCTTAAGTCCATTTATGGACTAAAGCAGGCATCGCGGAGTTGGAACATCTGTTTTGATGATGCTGTCAAAGAATTTGACTTTATCAAAAATCCAGATGAACCATGCATATACAGTAAGATTGTAGGGAGAGCTGTAGTATTTCTCGTCTTGTATGTGGATGACATTCTCCTAATAGGAAATGATATTCCTATGTTACAGTCAGTCAAAAGATTCTTATCACATAAATTCTCCATGAAAGACCTGGGTGATGCCACCTACATTCTGAGGATCCGGATCTATCGTGATAGATCAAAAAGGATGTTGGGACTTTCACAGTCCAGGTACGTAGACACCATAGTGAAGAGATTCAGTTTGGATGATTCTAAGCGCGGTAACCTACCGGCCTGTCACGGAATCACCCTCTCCAAAGAGATGTCTCCCAAGACTGATTTGGAAAGGGATCGATGTCGATTATACCCTACGCTTCTGCGGTAGGCTCTATAATTTTTGCAATGTTATGTACCAGACCAGATGTAGCATACGCATTGAGCGTAGTAAGCCGATATCAAGCAAACCCAGGAGAGAAGCACTGGATAGCAGTAAAGAACATTCTCAAGTACCTGAGGAGGACTAAGGAGATGTTCTTGGTGTATGGCGGAAAAGACCTACAGATGGAGGCCTTTGCCGACTCAGGCTTCCAGAGTGACAAAGATGACTCCAAGTTCATGTCGGGTTATGTCTTTACCCTCAATGGAGGGGCGGTCTGTTGGAAAAGTTCCAAGCAGGAGACCGTTGCTGACTTAACGACGGAAGCGGAGTACATAGCTGCTTGCGATGCCGCAAAAGAAGCAGTCTGGATGAAGAAGTTCCTCACAGAACTTCAGGTGGTTCCTACCAGTGTTGATCCAATACCTTTGTATTGTGACAACAACGGCGCTATAGCTTTAGCGAAGGAACCCAGGTCCCATCAAAAGTCCAGACACATCTTAAGGCGGTATCACCTGATCAGGGAGATCGTAGATCGCCGGGAGATCGAGGTGAAGAGAGTAGAGACGGAGAATAACATTGCTGATCCATTCACAAAGGCCCTTCCTCAGAGGCAGTTCGAGAGGCTATTCGAGATGATAGGTCTACGATATGCCAGCTCATGGCCCTAGTGCAAGTGGGAGATTGTTAGTGTATATGCCCTAGGGGCCATTATTATATCATACTTGTATGTATATTACTTAATGGAAGCTTGGGATATTCACAGTTGTATATACAGTCTTGCTAAAAATGGTAGTATGCTACTTGGTTTGTATCTACTTTAATATGTGCATATGTTTCTTGTAACGTATCACTTATACATATTAGTAGAGCCCATAGGATCTTTGCTTGATTACCAGCGTTGTGATGGCAGTCACACTAGTGGGGGCTGGGTAGTCTGTAAGCAACATCCTATACAGGTCCCTGGTCATTGGATTATCGAGATAGGGTATCGATATTCAAGAGTAGACTAGTGTGTACGCATCACATCCCAGTTGGGGAGATGGTCTGTCCCAGAGCCATCAGTACGTCGTACTGGAGATAGTATACAGGTGCTCGTTAGGTTACGGGTACACCGGACAGGACTCGCAGGGGAACTGATTGGTTGGTATTATCCCTATCGTCAGTTAACAGTTCCCAGGTGACATGAGTACAGCATAGTCCGCAGACTTGACACTGCTACTTCGTCTCGAGTGTGTCCCACTGTTCTTAGATTGCTACCCTACCACGGCTCAAAGGAGTCGTGCAAACAGGTAGCAGTTGGGTGCAGTCCCGAGCACTTGGAGGCAGTAGTGGTTAGACAGGATTCGTCTCTCCCGGTATTGGGAGATGATATCGCGCTGTGTCAGAGAGCCATTACGCAATGTCCCTGGCCAGGGCAAGCGAGATATACTGGTAGGTTCCAGTAGCTTCTTAGGGTGTAATGGGCTTCGCTCCGACACGACTTATACAGCTATTAGGGGACTGACACTTGCCGCCCCCTAGGCTTGATATGCGATAGTCTTAGACGAACAGACCGGACTGTATGGAGATTGTCACATCAGGCTCAGTGGGAGTTCGGATGAGTTTCCTCATCGGCCTTCTTATCGACATCTACCTGGGGACCATTACGTACAGCTAGTGCCGCTTGCGGTCTGTGGTTAAACCCACTGCCAGCGTTGTGTCGAGACATTAGAGTCCCACACAGAGAGTTTCCCGGCTCCAGGTGAAACGATATAGAGGTCGTACGGTTTTACGATAAGGGTTCGGACGCATACGTGTTTAAACGCAGGTACGACGTTCGGACAGTTTTTACTAGCCGACTTTGGTTTAAGCCAGATTCTAGTATCGGGTTATTGGATTTATACAGTCTAAAGTTTTTTCCGTGTTTTCATGGATTGTAGGGGCGTTCTCGTAATTTGTCGGGAAGCTTCTAGAAGGAAGATGACATGGAGGGTAAGGTGGCATTAGCATTTAATGAATTTATGACTCACTTAGATAAATCATTCAAGTGAGTTAATGAAGCATTTATTGCTTAATGACTCACTTGAAGATTCATTGTATCTATTTAATGAAGCATGGTGATAATGCATTTGATTTATTCATTTGATAAATCTTTATGCTTCATTATATATTAGAAGTGAGAAGGATTTTCATTCACTCTCATACTTATCTTCTCTCTCCTCAAGCTCTCTCTCTTGAAACCCTAATCCTACCCTCTCATGTGTTGAGATCAAGGATTAGCTAGACTAATACATCCATAACCTCACTCTATATCCCCTAGGTAGCTCAGATTAGCACTTTAAGCAACCTAGTTATCTCAAGTTAGAGATTAAGCTTGGCGTAGGAGCTCTCGGGTGGATCGTCTTGGACTCGAGGAGGCCGTTGAGGTGCCGATGTTCCAAGGAGCCTACGAGGAGTAGAGGACCGCGATGAAGACCCGAAGGACTAGTATCGTGAGGTATAACTTCATATCCGAGTAGTTAAACCTCTAGTTGATAGTCAGCAATGGTTTAGAAACGATTCATGCGCTCAAGTCCGTGTTACGAAGCTTTGATAATCGTTTTTCATATATTCCGCCTCCCCGCAAGTTCGTGGGGTGCATGACATGGACTTACAGGTGTTTGATATGATCATCACCTACTGCCAGCGTATTGACGATTCTTTAGAGTCCTACACAGAGGTTTCCTGGCTCAGGCAAAACGGAGTAGGGGCACATATGCGATATGTGCGGGACCGAGGCTAATACGATATGAGATACCATATTCTATTATCGCAATATGTGATATCGGCCGGGTATATGTGATATAGCCGGGTCATCGGATCAAGTGTTGATTCGATGAAATGGTACTTGTTATATTAGTCGGTTATATGTAATATAGCCGGATTATCGGATCAAGTGTTGATTCGATAATTTAATGTATAATAATGTATGTGATATAATAAATTACGTTAACTAATATATGCTCGCTTTATTGATTCATTTTCTTACCGGATAATACATTGATATATATGCGATATATGTTAATTGTATTATTTTCTTTTGTTACATTATATATTATATATGTGATATATAATATTATAACATGTTAGGGTTACAAATGCAACATGGTTGTTGAGTTTAAACAAAGTTAGGGTTTGGATTTGGGTTAGCTTTTAGATGAAGCTTTCATGAAGCATCATGAAGCTTTTGACTTTTGTCATCTAGCTTGATATTTTGTGTAGATATTTGTTAACCCAACCCAAACCCTTAACCATAGTTTATTCTCTACATGAGTTAAAGCCTTCATTCTTAACTCATAGTTGCAATTGTAACCACAACAATTATTATTCATCACAAAAGCTTTCTTCTTCTTTTTCTTGCTTGAAAAAGCTTTCTAGCTTTTTGTGTTGTGATGATTTAAAGTGAGAAATTGAAAACAAAAGAGAGCAAAATTCCTATTTCATCATCCTCATCTATTCTAGCCACTAAAATTAGGGTGTTCAATTCACTAATACTTAATTTGAGAAGTGAGAGCTTGGTTTTGAGATTCTTCAAGGTAGATCATCTTCGAAAAGGAAGACTTCAAGCAAGCATGGATCATTCTGTAAGTCTATGTTACCCACCCCGGTACTTACGGGGAGGCGGAAAGAGTAAAAATCAAATTTTTATCACAAGAAAATATAGACTAACCATGAAGGATCTTTGCTAAGAAAAAACTAACAAACAAACAAGGAGCTTTAGCTACTAGGTTAAGATGGTTATACCTAGTTCTTGAACTCCTTCTCTTCTTGTTGTGGTCCTCCTTGTTGCTAGCTCCTTGGAGTAGTATAGATGGGTCCTCCTCGTTGTCTTCTCTAGGTCAAAGATCGATCCACCGGAAGGCCTCTACCTTGAGCTTCTACCTCAACGATGAAGTAACTAGTGTGCTTGGCTTGCTACACTAAGAACCCTAGAGTGAGTAGAGAAGTATTTTGGTGGTTTAGTCTCAAGAGCTTTTGATTTTCAACACATGAAAGATTAAAACTTTGAAAGAGGAAGAAAGAGAGCTAACTATGAGAGAGAAAGAGAATGATAGAATAATATCAACCTTGCTCTCATATTAGAGATATATGATAATAATAATAATAATTAAGAAAATTGTGATGGTGAGTTGATTTGACCATTATCATTTCACATTTAATGCTAAGCAAGCTTCAAGAAGCATCTTATGCAAAAGAAAAATATCTAGGTCAAAGCAAGTCAACAAGTCAAATGGTCAACCCAACTCAAACCATGATACAATTATCCTTAATTAATATTATTAATCATATTTCTCATTCTCATTAGGGTTTTGATCAAGTCAATGGTCAAAAACCCTAATGAGGTGTCTCCCTCTCCGCCTCTGTCAACTGTACGTACGTACCCGCATTCATGCTCCGAAGAAACACGAATACAATGAGACAAGACCAATCCCAAAATAAATACCAGGATCTGGCTTAAACCAAAACCCACTAGTAATAACTGCCCGGACACCAAACATGCACAAGTGCGCGTATGTGAATAAACCCCCTCGTAAAACCATACGACCTCTACTCAGTTTTGCCCAAAGGTGAACAACCCTCTGTGTGGGACTTTAAAGACTCGACACTACGCTAGCAGTGAGTTTAACCACAGGCCGTAAGCGATACTATCTGTACGTAACGGGCCCCAGGCAGATGCCAATAAGAAGACCGATAAGGTGAACCCATCCAAACTCCTACTGAGCCTGAATGTGACAATCTCCATACAGTCCGGTCTGTTCGTCTAAGAGTATCGCATGTCGGGCCTAGGGGGCGGTAAACGTCAGTCCCCTAATACCGGTACAAGTCGTGTCGGAGTGTAGCCTAGAACACCTTGAGAAACTATTGGAAACGCTACCAGTAAATCTCGCTTGCCCTGGCCAGGGACTTTGTGTAATGGCTCTCCTAGACACAGCGCGATATCATCTCCCAATACCGGGAGAGACGAATCATGTCTAACCGTCACTTCCTCCAAGTGCTTCGGGACTGCACCCAACTACTACCTGTTTGCATGACTCAATAGAGCCGTGGTAGGGTAGTAATCTAAGAACAGTAGGAACACACTCGAGGCGAAGTGACAGTGTCAAGTCAATGGACTAAGCTGTACTCATGTCACCTGGGAACTGATAACTGACGATAGGTATAATACCAACCAACAGTTCCCAGCGAGTCCTGTCTAGTGTACTTATAACCTAACAAGCACCTGCATACTATCTCCAGTACGACGTACCGATGGCTGTGGGACAGACCATCTCCCCTTCTGGGATGAGAAGCGTATACACTAGTCTACTCTGGAGTATCGATGCCCTGTCTCGATAATCCTACGACCAGGGACCAGTATAAGGATGTGCTTGTAGACTACCCAGCCCCTACCAGTGTGACTGCCATCACAACGCTGGTAGTCAAGCAAAGATCCTAAGGGCTCCATCAATATGTATTAGCGATATGTTAAAAAGGAACACATACACATATTAAGATAGATACCACCATATTGAGAAAGAATGTCAATCCATGTATATATCCCAAGCTTCCAAAATGTAATATACAAACTAATATTATACAATAATGTCCTCTAGGGCATATCACACTAACAATCTCCCACTTGCACTAAGGCCATGTGCTGGCATATCGCAGACCTATCATCTCGAATAGCCTCTCGAACTGCGTCTGAGGAATGGCCCTTGTGAACGTTATCTTCTGTAGCAACCCTCCGAACCTCGATCTCCCGGTGATCCACAATCTCCCTGATCAGGTGATACCGCCTTAAGATGTGTCTGGACTTCTGATGGGACCTGGGTTCCTTTGCTAAAGCTATAGCCCCGTTGTTGTCACAATACAGAGGTATTGGATCAACAATGGACGGAACCACCTGAAGTTCTGTCAAGAACTTCGTCATCCATACGGCTTCTTTTGCGGCATCAGATGCTGCGTTATACTCCCCTTCCATCATCGAGTCAGCAACGGTTTCCTGTTTGGAACTCTTCCAACACACCGCCCCTCCATTGAGAGCAAAGACCTAACCCGATATGGATTTGGAGTCATCCTTGTCACTCTGGAAGCTGGAGTCTGTAAAGGCCTCGATCTGGAGGTCTTTTCCGCCATAAACCAAAAACATATCCTTAGTCCTTCTCAGGTACTTAAGAATATTCTATACCGCTATCCAGTGCTTCTCCCCAGGGTTTAACTGATATCGGCTTACTACACTCAGTGCATAAGCTACATCTGGTCTGGTACATAACATCGCATACATTATAGAGCCTACCGCAGAGGCGTAGGGTATAATAGAGATGTGATCCCTTTCTAAATCAGTCTTGGGAGACATCTCTTTGGAGAGGGTGATCCCGTGACAAGCCGGTAAATTACCACACTTTGAATCTTCCATACTGAATTTTTTCAGTATAGTGTCGATGTACCTGGACTGCGAAAGTCCTAATATCCTCTTAGACCTATCACGATAGATCTGGATCCCCAGAATGTAAGAGGCATCACCCAGGTCTCTCATGGAGACTCTGTGTGACAAGAACCCTTTGACACATTGTAGCATAGGAATGTCATTTCCTATCAAGAGAATGTCATCCACGTATAAAACGAGGAATACGACAGTTCGCGCTACAATCTTACTATAAATGCATGGTTCATCTGGATTTTTGATAAAGACAAATTCTTTGACCTTCTCATCAAAATAGATGTTCCAACTCCGCGATGCCTGCTTCAGTCCATAAATGGACTTCAGCAACTTGCACACATTTCCGTTGCTCCCACTCTGAATGAATCCCTCTGGCTGGTCCATATAGACACACTCCTCTAAATTTCCATTTAGAAAAGCGGTTTTTACGTCCATCTGCCAAATCTCATAATCGTGGAAGGCAGCAATGGCAAGAAGGATCCGAATGGATTTGAGCATAGCCACTGGAGAAAAAGTTTCGTCATAGTCCAAACCAGGTCTTTGACAAAAACCCTTTGCAATAAGTCTAGCCTTATAGGTTTCAACCTGTCCATCTACACCAATCTTCTTTTTGAAAAACCATTAGCAGCCTACGGGTTTTACCCCTTCTGGAGCAAAGTCCAAATTCCATACTTTGTTGGTGTACATGGACTCCATCTCGGTCCGCATTGCATCTAGCCATTTTACTGAGTCAGTGCTCTGAATGGCCTGCTGGAAGTTAGTCGGCTCATCATTATCAATGATGCAATCCTCTCTATCCCGTCTACGAGAAAACCATAGTATCTCTCAGGTGGATGAGAAAGCCTACTACTCCTGCGGAGCGGTGCGGGAATGTCCTGTTCTTTTGAAACTTCTTGTTCCACCAAGCTTTCAGTAACAGCTTGTGGTTCTGGAATTTCTTCCAGTTCTATTGCGCTCACACTTATTTCCTTTTCTAAGAACTGATGTTCCAGAAAGTGGGCATGACGAGAAACAAATACCTTTTGTTCCTCTGCGTAATAGAAAAGATACCCCCTGGAGTTCTTCGGGTATCCCACAAACTTACAAAGTGCCGAGCGTGCCTCGAGTTTGTCTGTATGCTGCTTTTTGACAAAAGCCAGACATCCCCATATCTTCAGATATTGAAGATAGGGTTTCTTCCCACTCCACATCTGATATGGTGTGGTAGGCACAGTCTTGGTAGGAACCTTGTTTAAAAGATATGCAGCTGATTCTAGTGTATAGCCCCAGAATGATCGCAGTAACTCAGCCTTACTCATCATGGAACGTACCATATCCAATAGGGTTCGGTTCCGTCTCTCTGATACACCGTTGTGTTGTGGAGTGTATGGAGGAGTAAGCTGAGAGAGAATTCCATTCTCTTTTAGGTAATCCAGGAACTCGGCACTTAAGTATTCAACACCTCGATCAGATCTCAGTGTCTTGATACTTTTGCCGGTTTGTTTTTCTACTTCATTCTTATATTCCTGGAATTTCTCAAAAACCTCGGATTTATACTTCATTAAGAAGACATGTCAATCCCTAGAGAAATCGTCCATAAAAGTAATGAAATATGAAAAACCACTTTTGCATGTGTAGACATTGGACCACACATGTCGCTGTGTACGAGTCCCAAGAGCTCGCTCGCTCTTACTCCGTGTCCAGTTAACGGAGTCTGTCATCTTTCCTTTGAGACATGATTGACAAGTTGCATAAGAATGATATTCGAACGGATCCAAATATCCTTCTTTATGTAACTTAGCTAACCTTGTCTCATTGATGTGACCCAGTCTACAATGCCATAAGAAAGCATGATTTAATTCCGGAGACTTTCTTTTGTGTGTATTCTGGATATTGAAAATCTGCGGTTGGTTTAAAACGTATATACCGTTGCTTAATGTACCCGACCCAATCAAAACATGATTAAGGTGAATGTTTACAACATTGCTTACAAATGCAAAATCATAACCTTCTGTAGACATTAAAGATACAGATATGATATTACAAGTCGAACTGGGTACAAAATAACAGTTGCGCAAAACCAAAACATGTCCATCTGTCAATGCTAAATGATAGTCCCCCACGGACTCAGCATCCATGCTCGCTCCGTTTTCAACTCTGAGGGTCATATCACCCGCCATCAAAACTCTACGGTTTCTCAGTGCCCGCAAAGAATTACAGATATAAAATCCTAATCCGGTATCCAATACCCAGGAAGTAGAGTTGATTGACAAATAGTTTTCAATAACATACACACCTGAAGCCGAAGCCACAACTGGCTTCGGGTCCTGGTTCTTGGCCTTCCAAGACCTGCAATCTTTCTTCCAGAGTCCTTTCTTGTGACAATAAAAGCATTCTTCCTTCCCCACAATCTGTCCCGCTACCTTTGCTTTTCCCTTAGCTTCCACCTTACTAACACCGCCCCTTGGTTTGGTAGGGGCCTTCTTCTTCTTTCCTTTGGCTTTCGCCTTGGACCTAGAAGAGGAAGCTCCTCCAACAAACAAAGCGGGTGTTTCCCTGACTTTCTACAGGGTGCCCCCTACACTCCTCAACATGTTGAGGAGTTCCGGAAGTTCAACTTCTTTTCCTTGCATGTTGAAATTCAGGATAAACTGGGCGTAGGTGGAAGGAAGGGACTGGAGAATCAAGTCAGTGTAGAGCTCGTTCTCCAATGTGGTCCCGAGGTCCGCGAGCTTCTCAATGTAGCCAATCATCTTAAGCACATGTTCCGACGGCCAATCTCGCTGAAAATAACTTTTTCGAGGTTTCGTATATGGCGATACGGGATTGCTCTCCATATAGTTCCTTAGTATGGAGAAATATGGATTCAAGGTCCATATTCTTGTGCCTCCTCTAATGTTCATTGTCCATAGAGGCAAGCACGAGGCACTTGGCCTTCGCGCAGTCAATCTCCCAGGTCTTACGAATTTCCTTATCCGCGACGCTGAATTCTGGACCTGGGACGACGGGGGCCTTAGTGGTAAGGAGATACCCCAACTTGTCATAAGTGATTGCCATTTTGATATTCCTGAGCCAATCTTTGTAGTTTGGCCATGTCAGTATATTTTTATCTAATAGTAACTTAAGGCCCGTCATGATGTTTGGTTGCTACAATTAGGAGAGAGAGAAGAAACACATTAGCATGATGCTCTTGCAAGTTTAGAGTGGTTTTTAGTTTGTCTAAACAGGATGGCTCCCACTGTTTCTCGAATCCTTTCTCAAACCATAAAAGAAGAACTAGTCGGGATTGATCTCACCGTACAACACTTGCTTAACCGTTCAGCCAGGCCAGTGTCGGTACTTTGAGGGAGGTTTTACGACGCTTTCGCGAAGTTCCTTAATTAAATAACCTCTTTTCCCTGTGGGCGTTGCCCCGCTAACACCTTTCTAGATACGTACTTGGTTTATAGCATTGATCGTTAAGTGAGAAAATTTCCCGAGGAGTGGCATATACTCACAGTAGGATCAGGATCCAAATATCATTATGTGATGAAGTTGAAGGAATCCTACCAAAATTATCACACTCCAAATGGTATGCAACGCTAGCAAGTTTCAATTTCTTCAGAAACTCCCGATGTGGATTTTTGCCCCATACTCTTATGACCTTGACGAAGGCCAACATATCATAAGTCACGTGTCAAGTTCTACCCGTCATTATCCAGGTTTTTGAACCCACCCGTACATACCTTTGACGAAGGCCAAAATAGCAGTACGACTATCCCAAACCAACGCATCTATCTATGCAACAGATAAATATTCGGCAGCTACCAATCACTATGCCTTGGCGAAGGTCAAAATACATAGCTTAAATACTACTGAATATTTAATTGAAATGACGGAGGGCTATGAATGGTTTTGGCGAAACCGTGAACGTAGTGAACTTAATATAATCGAAGGAACCTGATAGCTTTTAAAAGAAGTGGTTTAAGCTCCGCGTTTTTAAAAGTTTTCTGTTTTGGAAAAAAACCCGAGTGGTTTTGAAATTGTTCCAACGATTCAGCTTTGGTTTATTTTCTTTGCATTAATATTATGCGTCCCATCAATTAATCCTACCATTGCAGAAAATAACGAAAATATGACGTACACTTATGCCATCCGCATTCGCCACTGAGCCCTGTCATCACCCATTAGGTTACTTAACTAACGACAGAGCGGGGGCTGGACTAGCGCGGATGCAAAATATAAGCAACGCCTACTAGATATCATATATAGATATAAACATTCGTCAGATGCAATAGTAGCCATTCCATATCACAGATGAACACATTGGATATGCTAGGAATCCGCGTTTCGTTCGAGCCTGCAACGAAAGAGGGATTACATGGTCGCGATAAATAGCCGAACCTCACCCTAGACCCCTACGGGTGCGGTAAACTACCCGCCAAATACCCAAAGTGAAGCAATCTCCCTCAACAACGTGAGTAGGCCACTCGGCACTTCAAAGTACCCGGTAGTTTGTGCACCCCACCTTGGGTCTATCCTAGGAGCAAAAACAGTAAAAGAAATAATATACAATGGTGGCTACAACCTCAACCCGGATGTGCGACCAAAAAATAATATTATATCAATTTACAATTTACAACAAATGAAAGATAAATAAACACTCATCTCACATCCCAGGCTATTCATCCACGACGATCCAACAAGTTCATATACACAATCCAACATCACAGATCATAGATATGTATAAACCCCACTAATCGACGTATAGCGATTAGTAGACGTTCAGTACATATATCACATTACAGATATAATCCAATTAGCTAAAGTTCATAGAATTACGATCAATATTCCAATTTGAAACTACCCTAAATACAACACTGTACTCAAAAGAATCTGGGCAGAAACAAAGTATCTGAAAAATCACAAAGCATCAAGCTGGACATTCTGCAGGAAAAACGAGTTGACTCGGAGTCGACTCGGCCGCGGATCCGCGGGCCGCGCTTCCGCGGCTGTCTGACCGAGTCACGAGCTCGTTTTTCTTGTGTGTCCCTAAGAAACCCTGCACGTATTTTTCAGGTCTCTGAAAATATTTTTAGACCTGTTTTTAAAATCAGCAGAAAACACTAATTTTGATGTATTTTGCGATTTTTTTAGGGATCGAAGTTCTAAAGATTTTGCTAACATGTTAGTTGTTGTTTGGCTAGGCTCTGATATCACTGGAAGTCTATGTTACTCATCCCGGTACTTACGGGGAGGCGGAAAGAGTAAAAATCAAATTTTTATCACAAGGAAACATAGACTAACCATGAAGGATCTTTGCTAAGCAAAAACTAACAAACAAACAAGGAGATTTAGCTACTAGATTAAGATGGTTATACCTAGTTCTTGAACTCCTTCTCTTCTTGTTGTGGTCCTCCTTGTTGCTAGCTCTTTGGAGTAGTGTAGATGGTTCCTCTTCGTTGTCTTCTCTATGTCAACGATCGATCCACCCGAATGCCTCTACCTTGAGCTTCTACCTCAACGATGAAGTAACTAGAGTGCTTGGCTTGCTACACTAAGAACCCTAGAGTGAGTAGAGAAGTATTTTTGTGGCTTAGTCTCAAGAGCTTTTGATTTTCAACACATGAAAGATTAAAGCTTTGAAAGGGGAAGAAAGAGAGCTAACTATGAGAGAGAAAGAGAATGAGAGAATAATAGCAACCTTGCTCTCATATTAGAGATATATGATAATAATAATAATAATTAAGAAAATTATGATGGTGAGTTGATTTGACCATTATCATTTCACATTTAATGCTAAGTAAGCTTCAAGAAGCATCTTATGCAAAAGAAAAATATCTAGGTCAAAACAAGTCAATAAGTCAAATGGTCAACCCAACTCAAACCATGATACAATTATCCTTAATTAATATTATTAATCATATTTCTTATTCTCATTAGGGTTTTGATCAAGTTAATGGTCAAAAACCCCAATGAGGTGTCTCCCTCTCCGCCTCTGTCAACTGTACATACGTACCCGCATTCGTTCTCCGAAGAAACATGAATACAATGAGAAAAGACCAATCCCAAAAAAAATACTAGGATCTGGCTTAAACCAAAGCCCACTAGTAATAACTGCCCGGACACCAAACGTGCACAAGTGCGCGTATGTGAACGAACCCCGTCGTAAAACCATACGACCTCTACTCAGTTTTGCCCGAAGGTGAACAACCCTCTTTGTGGGACTATAAAGACTCGACATTACGCTGGCAGTGGGTTTAACCACAAGCCGTAAGCGGTACTACCTGTACATAACGGTCCCCAGGCAGATGCCGATAAGAAGACCGATGAGGTGAACCCATCCGAACTCCTACTGAACCTGAATGTGATAATCTCCGTACAGTCCGGTCTGTTCGTCTAAGAGTATCGAATGTCGGGCCTAGGGGGCGGTAAACGTCAGTCCTCTAATAGCGGTACAAGTCGTGTCGGAGTGTAGCCCAGAACACCCTGAGAAACTACTGGAAACGCTACCAGTAAATCTCACTTGCCCTGTCCAGGGCCTTTGTGTAATGGCTCTCCTAAACACAGCGCGATATCAACTCCCAATACCGGGAGAGACGAACCTGTTTGCATGACTCAATAGAGTCGTGGTAGGGTAGTAATCTAAGAACAGTGGGAACACACTCGAGGCAAACTGACAGTATCAAATCAACGGACTAAGCTGTACTCATGTCACCTGGGAACTGATAACTGACGTTAGGTATAATACCAACCAACAGTTCCCAGCGAGTCATGTCCAGTGTACTCGTAACCTAACGAGCACCTGCATACTATCTCCAGTACGACATACCGATGGCTGTGGGATAGACCATCCCCCCTCCTGGGATGAGAAGCGTATACACTGGTCTACTCTGAAGTATCGATGCCCTTTCTCGATAATCCTACGACCAGGGACTAGTATAAGGATGTGCTTGTAGACTACCCAGCCCCTACTAGTGTGACTACCATCACAACGCTGGTAGTCAAGCAATGATCCTAAGGGCTCTATCAATATGTATTAGCGTTATGTTAAAAAGAAACACATACACATATTAAGATAGATACAAACCAAGTAGCATACTACCATATTGAGCAAGAATGTCAATCCGTGTATATATCCCAAGCTTCCAAAATGTAATATACAAACTAGTACTATACAATAATGGCCTCTAGGGCATATCACACTAACACATTCGACTTGTGGAGCCTCTCTAGAGTCCGGGAGTTCAAGGATCGTGGCGAAGGGACTACTACTCGGAGCTTATGAAGCGAAAAAAACGGACTACAAAGGTTGTAATCCCACTCTTTTAGATGTAAAGTAGTTTACATGCAACATAACCCTAATTCTCTAGTTAAGATCTTGGTTAGGGTTTGTTTAGCACCCCAAAAATTTTAAAGTGGCATGATTGATGCTTGCCAAAACCTTCACAAGGTGCTATGCTAACCCTTCATTCACTAAATAGGGTTTAGTGAAGCAAACAGCCTAAACTAAATGGCTAGTATAGTAAAGGATGATGAAGTAGGAATTTTGCTCACTTTAGATTTATATTTCTCACAATATTTCTTCACTTCTAATAAACCTAGGGAGTTAAGCTCTAGATGAAGAAGAAGATGAAGAGAGAAGATAATGAAACTCATGAGGTGAGAATAGCAACCATGGGTGAGTTAGTGTCATACACTAACTCATGTAGAGAATAAACCATGGCTAACAATAATGGTCAGGTTAATAAATATCTACAAGTAAAACAAAAGTAGTGGACTTGGTCAATGGTTCCACAAGCTTCTTCAAGCTTGAACCATGCGACTAATTTCCAATAAATTTTGATTAACTTTAAATAAATAAAACTCAACATTAACATAAGCATGGTGTGAGTCCCATACACCCATGTAACATGTGGCATCAAACATGACACAAAATAAAATGTAGATTCATATATATCACATATATACTATATGCACACAAGTGAAAAAAATAAATGTTTAAGTGAACTAATATTAGTTAATGTAAATTAATATATCACATATATAATTATAAATTAAGTTATTAAATCAACACTTGATTTAATAATCCAGCTATATCACATACAACCGACTAATATCAAATGTAACAACTTATCGAATCAACACTTGATCCGATAACCCGGCTATATCACATATAACCAACATATATCACATATCGCGAGAATAGAATGCGGTATCACATACGCGCATTAATTTCGGTCCCGCACATATCACATATGTGCTCCTATTTCGTTTCGCTTAAGTCAGGAAAGCTCTGTGGAGGACTCTAAAGACTCGTCAATACGCCGGCAGTAGGTGGTGATCATATCAATCACCCACAACCCGCAAGCGGTCTGCTAAACGTAACGGCCACCCGGGTATTGAGCGATCAGAAGATCAACAAGAAAGCCTGCTCATACTCCTGCAAATCCAATCAGTAACACTATCGTACAGTCCGGTCTCTTCGTCAGATATGTCACATATCATAGCCTGGGGGTGGAATAACGTCAAACCCCAATACCCTGATAAGATGCCGATGTAAGGTCCATAACGGTTCGAGAAACTGCTGATAACACTTACCAGTAGATCTCAGCAACTCTGGCCAGCGATTTCCTATTATGGTCAATCAAGCATAGCGCAACATCAACCCCCAATACCGGGAGAGACGAATCCCCTCCTATCACTCATTGCCTCCATGTGACTCGGGACTGTACCCAAAAACCACTATTTTGCACAATCTCTTGAATGTGGTAAGGTGGAAATCAAAGCACAGTGGGAATCATACAAGACTCTATGACGATCTCGGGTCGACGGACTAACCTGTACCAGTGTAACCAGAGAACTGCTATCTGACGACAGGTATAATACCATCTAGGAGTTCTCGGCGAGTCCATTCAGTGTGCCCAGTGTCACGACCCGAAAAGTACAGAACATGACCGGCACTTAAATTATGAAACGTCTCGAGGCGTACGTAATCTAAGTAAGCCAAAACCCAGAAATCAAACCAAAGAAGCAGTAGAGTAAAGGAAAAACCAATTTAAATCAGGTAGTTTAGCAACATAAGCCGAAATATGCATTTTAAAATCTCAAGTCTTTTCTGAAAATTTCGGCAGAGTCTCCATTGTAAATACTGGCCCCCAAACGGGGCACAATATGAATAGTATACGAAATGATAAAAGGCATCCCCAAGCAGGAGTTAGCTCTTCGTCAATCGACGATCACAACCACGCGAGCAATATAATATACAACGCCGAAGGGCGAGGATCAAAACTCAAAATGAAACTCAAAACATCAATGAAAACCATAATAATACAACACGCGACTCTAAGGTCGAAAGAATAAACACCGGTCTTCTATCTCTATCAAATATACAAGTTTGGTTGATGGAGTTTTACTAGATACAACTGAAATAACAAATAACATTGGTAGTCCTGATACAATGAACCAACCTACCAAGCAAATCGCCCTGAATGAAAAGATGTGCCAAAAAGCTGCCAAGGAAACCTATACATCTAACCTGTAAGAAAATTTGGCACAACGGGGGTGAGTTGCCAACTCGTGAGTAGAAAACATCTACGAGTAAAAATCGCATGTATGACGCTATCCTAGGTCATATCAGATAATATCCTCAAATAATATCCAGATCCATCAACATATAAGTGCAATACTATGTGCTCGTGTCAGTGCCCCAGATAGCTACATATCAGATATATGATGTATGAATGCATGACGAATAAAAACAGAATACATCATGAATGAGATAACTGTTTCTTTATTTAATGAGATTTCTGGATGTATAAAAATCGGGTGTTATCAATGAAATCAACAGAGAAATCAGTGTCAAGCATCGACACAAAACATAAATCTCAGCATCTCAATATCAATATCTCAATATCTCTGTATCTCAAATCTCAATATCTCAATACCTCGAGCTCCGTCAGTCCGGATCGGCCCATATAATCAATCACACGACCACGAACTGTATCCTCCGGATATCCGTCGTGCCAGGTAAAATCACCGGTAGGCAGTCTGCCCCTGCCAGGCTCATTATCCTCCATGAAATGACTCTTGCCCCGGGATACCATACCAGGCCCACCATGTACCCGAAACGGTTCCTACTCCTCCTCGAATCAGGCCTCAAAATCCAACAGCTATCATGAAAACTCATGGTGGACGACTCATACATCATGAGAAAACCGCAACTTGCATTTTTAAAAAGAGGGAGAGAGAGAAGTTTATATATATTCTTGCGTTTTTCTCCTAAATCCATAAATCTCATGGAAATCCGAAATCGAAAGTAAGTAAATAGTGAATATCGGCATAAATATCCATAATGCTGCATGACCAATGAGTATATGAATGCAACTGATATCATGCAATGAATGCAATAGTTAACTAGCATATAGAAGCTATAACATGTTGCGACTATCAGCTATCAAGCTATGTCAATGAAATGGTTTTTTCTAAAGTGTACGTGACCTAGCAATTACCGATGATGATGTGTGTGCGCCGGCAAGTAAGTGTATGTGGAACATACGCATCATCGGTAATGGTGCTAGTGTCCTGACAGCATGATTTCGATACTAACATATGAAAACACAATATAAGCATGCAATACGAGGCGAGCAGCGATAATATGCGAGACCTAGATAATAAACATAGCAATGAAGAACATGCAATAAATAATAAGAGTCATACAGTAAACTACAGGTCTAACTAACAGTCCAATCCAAAGGTAAGGAAAACCACCTAAATCTGAGTCGATATATACATATATATATATATATATATATATATATATATATGTATGTATGTATGTATGTATGTATGTATGTATGTATGTATATGTATATGTATGTATATATATATATGTATATGTATATAATAGTTGGTGATCCCGCCTCAATAGTATCCCAGACGATACCCTATATAATATGACATCCCCGAGTCAAGAGTGCGGATTTATCATCAATATATAGCTCGTACGGTAAATTCGCCGTACGGCCTCCTAAATCTGGGTACGGGTCAAATATCACATTTATCTCATTATTCGTCTGGTATCCTTTCCATCATATATCATGATCTAGGGGTACTGATCTAAGTCTAGTACAATACTGCTACCATCTATATATGAATACGTGTGTATGAAACACAACGCCTACCGATCCGCTATCATCACATGTCGCATCTCATAATACGATCCATATCACCTCACCGATCTCATGGCATCAAGCCCAATCTCATCGACTCATCTCTAAATATCATCTACTATCCTCAACCTCAATGCATGTGTATATGAATATATATATATATATGCATAGTCCCATACCCATGCGTATATACATATATACACGTCCCCATAATACGCAAAAGAAAGTAAAAGTATGCAAGTGTGTATGTGTGCGTGCATGCAAATCCTTACTCTATGGTTTCGTGACTAAGAAATCCACTAAAGTCCTTTCTTCAATTCTCGCTAAACCTAAACCCATAATGCCCTAAAGCTTTACTTGTTAGTGTATATGCCCTAGGGGCCATTATTGTATCATACTAGATTGTATATTACTTAATGGAAGCTTGGGATATTCACAGTTATATATACAGTCTTGCTAAAAATGGTAGTATGCTACTTGGTTTGTGTCTACTTTAATATGTGCATATGTTTCTTGTAACGTATCACTTATACATATTAGTAGAGCCTATAGGTTCTTTGCTTGATTACCAGCGTTGTGATGGCAGTCACACTAGTGGGGGCTGGGTAGTCTATAAGCAACATCCTATACATGTCCCTAGTCGTAGGATTATCGAGACAGGGCATCGATATTCCAAAGTAGACTGGTGTGTACGCTTCTCATCCCAGTTGGGGAGATGGTCTGTCCCATAGCCATCAGTACGTCGTGCTGGAGATAGTATACAGGTGCTCGTTAGGTTACGGGTACACCGGACAGGACTCGCAGGGGAACTGATTGGTTGGTATTATACCCGTCGTCAGTTAACAGTTCCTAGATGACATGAGTACAGCATAGTCCGCAGACTTGACACTGCTACTTCGCCTCGAGTGTGTCCCACTGTTCTTAGATTGCTACCCTACCACGGCTCAAAGGAGTCGTGCAAACAGGTAGCAGTTGGGTGCAGTCCCGAGCACTTGGAGGCAGTAGTGGTTAGATAGGATTCGTCTCTCCCGGTATTGGGAGATGATATCGCGCTGTGTCAGAGAGACATTACGCAAAGTCCCTGGCCAGGGCAAGCGAGATATACTGGTAAGTTCCAGTAGCTTCTCAGGGTGTAATGGGCTTCGCTCTGACACGACTTATACAGCTATTAGGGGACTGACGCTTGCCGCCCCCTAGGCTTGATATGCGATAGTCTTAGACGAACAGACCAGACTGTACGGAGATTGTCACATCAGGCTCAGTGGGAGTTCGGATGATTTTCCTCATCGGCCTTCTTATCGACATCTACCTGGGGACCATTACGTACAGCTAGTGCCGCTTGCGGTCTGTGGTTAAACCCACTGCCAGCGTAGTTTCGAATCTTTAGAGTCCCATACAGAGAGTTTCCCTGCTCCAGGCGAAACGATATAGAGGTCGTATGGTTTTACGACAAGGGTGTGTAAGTGCACGGCGGCGCCCCGGCCGTCAATCCGACGGCCAAATGCGGAAGCGGTGATAAACTTAAATTTTCTTGAACTGGCAAACCGCCGCGCACTAATACCCGGATCGAACCACTAACTAGTCCTAGCTAACTACAAGATGGGAAAGAGATATACCGACGATCCAAGTCCTCCGGTCTTCTCGTCATCGTCCCGATCTCATGCGGAATGTCCCGTCTCCTCCTCGTCGCCGGAAGTGCACCACATCGCCTACTTCTTTTACGGGCTCCCACCTCAATGCCGAGGCAACTCGGGCACGAAGCTGGCTAGTCGACGTGCCCAAGATTCGCTGTAGAATGTGTAGTGAAGAAGTCTCATTTGGGGTTCATGGAGATTGCCTTTTGTGGTGGAGGAAAAATGACTTGGAGAGAGGTGAGGAAAAATGTATCATGCAAAGAATGAGAGTGACATTTTTCTCACAACCAAAAGAAAAACCCCACTCCCTTACTAGTGGCCGGCCATCCTCTCTTGGTGGTAGGTGGGAATGGAGTGAAGTCAAATGAAAGACAAGGGAGTGGGTGAGCTATCATGCAAGGAAGAATAATGAGTGATCATCAAAACAATATCATCACAAACAAAAACAAACACTCCAAAGCAACCATGATGACTCCAAATGGTCAAGCCATCATGAAGAAGTCAAGAAGTCAAGGTCAATGGAGCAACCATCATGATCCAACCAATAAGCAAAGACCCCCTCCACAAATACTTATTTGCAACAATGCAAATAAGCCCTCCTCCACCAATCTTCGGCCAATGAACGATACAAAGGAAATCGGCCGAAACGAAAAGCAAACTGGCAACTCCAGAAAACTGGTCCCGTAATAAATTACAGGAAAACCCCGATACTGTGCATACACACCCGCATTTGTATTTCGACCGAAATACAAATGCAATGAGAAAAAATCTACACTGTACTATACTAGGATCCGGCTTAAACCAAAGCCGGCTAGTATTATCCGTTCGATCCTGATCCGTGCAATACCGTACGTATCTGATCGAACCCTGCCATATAACCATACGGCCTATAGTACAAACTGTCCGATCCTGATCCGTGCAATACCGCACGTATCTGACCGGACCTTACCATATCTCCATACGGCCTCTACAACCTTTCGCCCGAAAGCTGAGTAACTGAATGTGGGGGACTCTAAAGACTCATCAACACCTTGGTTGTGGATTTAACCACTAGCACGTCAGAGGTATAAGCCAATACGTAACGGGCTACCAGGTATTGACTAAAAGGGACGTCTGTGAGCGAACTCAGCCTGACTCCCTACTGAGCCTGTCAGTGACAATATCCATACAGTCCGGTCCGTTCGTCTATGAGAATCGCATGGCGGGCCTAGGGGGTTGGTAAAAGTCAGACCCCCAAAAGCGGTACAAGTCGTGTCGGAGTGTAGCCCAGAACACCCTGAGATACTACTGGAATACCTACCAGTAAATCTCCTTGCCTCGGCCGAGGGCTTCGTGTAATGGCTCTCCTAGACACAGCACGACCTCACCCCCAATACCGGGAGAGACGAACCCCTGAAGATACGCTCACTGCCTCCATGTGGCTCGGGACTGTACCCAACTAAAACCTGTTTGCACGACTCCTTTGAGCCGTGGTAGGGTAGTAATCAAAGTACAGTGGGAACTCACACAAGACAAATGACGATCCCCAGGTCGATGAACTAACCTGCACACATGTCACCAGGGAACTGCCATCTGACGTCTGGTATATGACCAACTGGCATGTTCCCGGCGAGTCCTGTCCGGTGTACTCATAACCCAATGTGCACCTGTATACATCTTAGGTGATCCAACTGACACCAGTGGCTTGTGAGACCGGCCACCGCCCCTCGTCGGGGTCTCGACTGTATACACTAGTCTACTCTGGAGTATCGATGCCCTGTCTCGAAACTCACACGACTAGGGACCATTTAAGGATATGCTTATAGACCCCAGCTCCCACTTATATGATCGCCCTCATACTGCTGGTGGTCAAGCAAGAATCCTAGGGGCTCTACCAACGTGTAATAGCGACTTTTCAGGTCACTTAAAGCAGTACACGATGATAAAGGTAAACCAGATAGCATACTATCATCTCGAGTAAGACTGTCCTACTGGGACAGGTCCTCCCTCAATCATTGCAATCACGTGCCTGTGATCCAATAATTGACTCTGAGGGCACTATCTCCAACAATCTCCCACTTGCACTCAAGGCTAATTATTGCGATGTCGCATACTCACAGCCCGTGTGATACCGAACACCCAACTCCTCTACTAGTCAGTCTCACAAAGCTCGTTTGCGAAACTATTGTTTTCGAGGAATAGCCTTAGTGAGTGGATCCGCTTCGTTGTATCTTTCTATGTCTCTCTATAACTCAAGTTCGCGGAGAAAACCATCTCCCGAAATGAGCAATACCTGTCTTAGAATGTGTCTGGATGTCTGATGGGACATAGCTCATAAATGAACTCCAAATCCAAACTTCTTAGACTGTATCGTCAACTGAACTTAATCAGTATCCTGCGCCATGTCTCCCTCAGTATTGCCTTGGACCAACTGTCCAAAATACTGCCCCTCGTCAGAAGGAAAACTATAACTCTGACAACCTCCCTGTCGTCCAGGTCACCTTGGAAGCCTGGAATGATAACTGTCTCCTCAACGAGGCTGTCGTTATCATATCCCTAGAACATCCACTTATGTTCTAAAACTGCTTCCGAATGTTTCTCCAGGATAGGATCAATATCAACTTATTGCATCTAGTGCAAGAACAACATCTGGTGTGGTACTTGACATCTCATGATTGACTCAATTGCCTAAGCAAGTGATCTGTCAATCATGCACATCCCTCTCCCCTTTAGTCTATAAGACACCTTTAGAGAGGGTGACTCCATCTTCTGCAGGTACACTACCGTGCATGGAGTCGTCCATTCTAAATACTCTTAGAATGCTGTCTAAGTACCCTGATTGGGAAACCACCCAAATCTAGATCTAAAACCATAGATCTAGTAACCAGTTTGTCTGATATAATGTCCAAGTCCCATATGGAGAAACTACTGTGTGACGACCAAAGTATAACCGATTGTAGTATAGGAGTTTCTTTTCCTACTCCATGTATGTCATCCAAATACCAGGATATCACACGCTACTACCTTCTCAACAGATCCATCCCCTATTCTGATGAAGTCAAACCTATGACTATCACGTCAGAAATAGATGATCTATCTCCGCTACTGGTGCTTCAGTCTATAAATAGACATAAGCTACCTGTCTACCAATGCTTCCGCTGCTCCCACTGACTACGACAACCCTCTGGCAGAGTCATATAGACGTACACTTCTAAAACTAGTTTTAGAACGACGCTATACTCATCCTCCCGCCGGGTCTCGCAGCCTGGAACAACAGCAATGGTAATTGTGGGTAAACAAGAACTTCCCTGTCACCGTCCTTGAAGCTACCGGAGTACCTCTCGGGTGCCTGAAGTTACCCACCTTATCTACGGAGTGGCCAATGGAATGTCAATCCAGATTGAATCTTTAGGTTCCTTATCAAATCTTCAGTAATCGTTTGTGGTTCTGGAATCACTTCCAGTTCTACCATACTCCCACTACTGTTTTCTGAAAAAAATCCATTTTTAATAAAACTGTGGCGAGTCTAGAACAATATTGCTATTGTTCATCCAGATGGTAGAAAGTCAACCCTCGTCATAGCCTGGGTCAACCCACAAACAGCCATTACAGAAACGTGCCTTGAGTTGTCCAGTGTCTGGTTTTAATCATAAACCGGACAACTCCCCGTACCTTAACAACGTTAAGATATGAACTGTTCTATATCCAATATAGAAACAGAGGCACTGATTTAATTGAACCAGATTCAAATCATGCAGCTGTCTCCAGTGCATGTCAACTTAATGGAAGGAGGTCGATCAGCGTTACTCAACTTAGGAATGCTTCCAATTATGAGTAACCTGAAAGAGAAGCAATTTCTCTTTATCATTACTATCAACTTAATACCATACACAAGTATCTACATCTTCGATCTCTTTGAAGAATCCCGATACTTGCTACACCTAGTTCTCTACTCTATTCAAATACCTATAACTTCTCAAAATTCGGACCCTGTGTTTCCGCGAAACACTTGTCTAAAAACTAGAGAAGTCATAAGTAAACCGAATATAGTACGAGGACCAACCCCTCTGTCCTGATGGACCTTGGACAACATACAATACTCTGTATAAGTCCCTTGAGTCTGAAAACTCATTCACCGTGTGTCGTAGGTTGAAAACTGTACTTATGGTTAAGAAGAATTACACCGCTGTTTAATGCTCCTTACCTAACCATCCACTGATATAGGTAAATGTCGTAGACATAATTTCAGAAAGGTATATCTCACTCTATGAAAATAGACGTACAGATATATCAATTTGAAATTGGTGCATAACAGCGGATATTCAAAACCAAAAATTTGCCGACCGGCAAACTACCTAGGTGACTTCCTCAAATATCACTGATTACAACGAATCCCGATATAATGAGGATGATCACCCAATTCCCAATAACCTACTCCCACTCATCATCTGTAAAACCATACAGATGTGAGAATCATACCTGGTAAATACATACCCTGGAGCAAGTGTCTAATCGGGAAATCAGTTTTCCTTTAACAGTACACAGTGAGACTGAAACATTGAAATGTTCCGATGGGGTATTCTGGTATTCCTAGTAATGCCTCTTCCAGATTCACGACTGTAACCGTATAGTTCTTTGCCACCTCTCCAAATCCCTTCATATGTCTTTAGTCTTTACCTTCTGTACACCCCTTTAGGCCAAATGGTTTTCTTCCTTCCCTACCGTTCGGCACCAGCCTATGGTTTGGAAGAAGACTATCCAATAAGCATAATGGGTGTACTGTCCCAATCCTAGGAACACTCGCAATGAGAGAGGGTGAAGATAAAAGACAACCGAATAAACCTTATTCCTATTTCTCCTGGACCAGAATCCATCCCCGAACTGGAACAAGTTCCTTTCGAGTTCGTATATAACCATACGATGGAGTATCCAATAAACTGTGGATCTTCGTAGTGATACGGAGTGTCCTGGAGAAATACAAAGGTGATTTTAGGATTGGCGAAGGAATACTTGGTTTGGTCGTGAATATCAGTCGCAATTTACTTTGCCCTCTTACTAATCCCTTACTTTGTCTGAACTTAATACCTTCTGTACACCATCGTTAGGCTAATTGGTTTTCTTCATTCCCTACCGGTCGGCACCAGCCTAAGGTTTGGAAGAAGACTATCCAATTTGCGTAATAGGTGTACTATCTCCTAAACCAAGGAGTACTCGCAACCTGAGAGAAGGTAAAAGGAAAAGACAACTGAATAATCCTATCCGTTTTCTCCAGAACCTGAAACCATCCTCGAATAAATTCCTTCGAGTTCGTATCTAACCATACGATGGTTTTGTCCAATGGAAGTGGACGTTCGTAGTAATACGGGGTGTCCTGGAGAAAAGGGTAAAAGTAGGGGTGGCAATGAGGTTTGCAACTCTGACAATCCAAAAGCCAGTGTTAAGAAGGTTCGGTCAACTTGGTCACTGAGTCATAGTCTTAGGGTCGGGTCAAATGGTCGCTGCCAGAGAGAGAGAAAAGAAACACTCAGCGTGCACTCTAACCTAGATCAGAATGGTTACCAATTTATCTAATCTGGAAACCTCCCACTGTACCTCAAATTCTCCTCCAAACCTGAAAGAAGAATTAGTCGGGATTAGCCGAGGAGTATACTAACTCATCAGTGGGAATCGGGATCCAACTCTCATCGCATGATAACGTGACGGAATCCGCTCACGTCATCACACTCCAGAAGGTATGCGCATATCTGGCAAGTTTCAGTTCTTTTGAAACTCCCGATGAGATTTTTGCCCCATGCTCTTATGACCTTGGCGTGAGGTCAAAATATCATAAGTCACATGTCAAGTTCTACCCATCATTATCCAGGTTAATTTGAATCCACCCGTACATACCCTTGACGTAGGCCAAAATAGTAGTACGACTGTCCCAAACCAACGCATCTATCTATGCAACAGATAAATACCCGGCAGCTACCAATCACTATGCCTTGGCGTGAGGTCAAAATACATAGCTTGAATACTACCGAATATTTAACTGAAATGACGGAGGGCTACGAATGGTTTCTGGCGAAAACCTTTAACGTAAAGAACTTGATATCGTTGAAGGAACTGATAGCTTTTTAAAAATATAGTGACGAAAACCATTGCTAAAGAGGTCACTCCCGGTGAAGGGATCTCGGCTCTTTCCCCGTAGAATGGGGTGCAGGATATTCCAAATGAATACCGCGATGCAAAGCAAAAGTAATCGGCTATAGTGAAGTTAATGCCCTGACGCAAACTTCTGTCCAAGGGGTCACTCCCGGTGAAGGGATCTCGGCCCTTGCCTCGTCGACTGAGGAGCAGGATATTCCAACTGAATACCATGATGCTAAACAAAAGTGAACGTCCTTGCAATAACAGCTTTTTGAAAAGTGTTCCAACAACATCAGATTAGGTTTTTTTTTAACTTGCATTGATCCGAATCAACGCAGTCCCATCAATTGATCACACCAAAAAGAACGAAAATATACTGATGTACGTATATGCCATCCGCATTCGCCACTGGGTCCCGTCATTACCCGTTAGGTTAGCTAACTAACGACAGAGCGGGGACTGGACTAGCGCGGATGCAAAACATATACAACATCTACTAATATATATACCAATATATTATATTCGCTCAAGGCGTGATAAAATGCAACATCACAGAAAATGTACAGCATCACAGAAACAATACAGATATCTGGGATCCCCGGGTTTCACAGAGCCACTACTGAAACCCGACGTTCCCCTGGTCGTGTGGATAGCCTGTGCAATGAAATCCTAGACCCCTACGGGCGCGGCAAGTCACCCGCCAAAACCTGAAGCGAGGCAGCCCCCTTCAGCTCCGTGAATGGACCACCCAGCACTTCACGGAATCCGGTAACTTGGGCACCCATCCTGGGTCAACCTGTACCCCCTACGAGTGCGGCGAATAGCCCGCCAATTCTAGAGTGAAGCCCCTTCCGTCCCAATGCCATGAGATGCGGGCTTGTTGCCCTCTAGAACCCGGCTATCCGTGCACCCCTCCGCGGGGCAATCCTAGTACAGAAAGTAAAATATACATACACCGGGTACATCGACCGCAACCTGGTCGTGCCCCAAAATAATAATACAAACAGGCAGTGACGGCAGTCCACATGTCGGACGCTCGCCCCGCAATATCAAATGTACATAATACAACAGAAAACGTACTAGCATTGCATCCAGGCTATCCCCCACGACCGATCCGCAACATCACAGCAAAAGCAGAACATCAACGTGAAAGTCACGTTCGCAAATCCGTCTAACCGGGCTATAGCAGTTAGACCGGATTTACCGATCAAGTGACATTCACGGTCGCAGATATAATGTAAATACTGTGAAATAATGTGTTTAAAATATCCAATCGATCAAAAATTAACAAGTGGGCCCCCAAGCAATATTGTAGCACTCACAGAAATTCTGGGCCCAATTTTAACATTCCAAAAATCCAATTTTCACCCCAGAAAGCAACTGAAGAAAATTGATACAGTAAGGACACTATTCAGCGGCGGAACCGCGGCCCAAGTGGGGGTTTTGCCGCGGTTCCGCGCTCTGGTGGTCGACTTACTGTGTCGAATTTCTACAGTGGGCTTATAATCTCCTATATTTTCCAGTACATCAATTTTCTGTAACCTGAAAAAAATTTCGACACCAAAAAATTTCAACAGAAAACTGATGTGAACAAAAATGTAGATTTTGGAATTTTGGTCGATCGGAAAAGCAAAACACATTAAACAAAGCTAGACTAAATTAATGGCGAGGCTCTGATACCACTGTAAGTGCATGGCGGCGCCCCGGCCGTCAATCCGACGGCCAAATGCGGAAGCGGTGATAAACTTAAATTTTCTTGAACTGGCAAACCGCCGCGCACTAATACCCGGATCGAACCACTAACTAGTCCTAGCTAACTACAAGATGGGAAAGAGATATACCGACGATCCAAGTCCTCCGGTCTTCTCGTCATCGTCCCGATCTCATGCGGAATGTCCCGTCTCCTCCTCGTCGCCGGAAGTGCACCACATCGCCTACTTCTTTTACGGGCTCCCACCTCAATGCCGAGGCAACTCGGGCACGAAGCTGGCTAGTCGACGTGCCCAAGATTCGCTGTAGAATGTGTAGTGAAGAAGTCTCATTTGGGGTTCATGGAGATTGCCTTTTGTGGTGGAGGAAAAATGACTTGGAGAGAGGTGAGGAAAAATGTATCATGCAAAGAATGAGAGTGACATTTTTCTCACAACCAAAAGAAAAACCCCACTCCCTTACTAGTGGCCGGCCATCCTCTCTTGGTGGTAGGTGGGAATGGAGTGAAGTCAAATGAAAGACAAGGGAGTGGGTGAGCTATCATGCAAGGAAGAATAATGAGTGATCATCAAAACAATATCATCACAAACAAAAACAAACACTCCAAAGCAACCATGATGACTCCAAATGGTCAAGCCATCATGAAGAAGTCAAGAAGTCAAGGTCAATGGAGCAACCATCATGATCCAACCAATAAGCAAAGACCCCCTCCACAAATACTTATTTGCAACAATGCAAATAAGCCCTCCTCCACCAATCTTCGGCCAATGAACGATACAAAGGAAATCGGCCGAAACGAAAAGCAAACTGGCAACTCCAGAAAACTGGTCCCGTAATAAATTACAGGAAAACCCCGATACTGTGCATACACACCCGCATTTGTATTTCGACCGAAATACAAATGCAATGAGACAAAATCTACACTGTACTATACTAGGATCCGGCTTAAACCAAAGCCGGCTAGTATTATCCGTTCGATCCTGATCCGTGCAATACCGCACGTATCTGATCGAACCCTGCCATATAACCATACGGCCTATAGTACAAACTGTCTGATCCTGATCCGTGCAATACCGCACGTATCTGACCGGACCTTGCCATATCTCCATACGGCCTCTACAACCTTTCGCCCGAAAGCTGAGTAACTGAATGTGGGGGACTCTAAAGACTCATCAACACCTTGGTTGTGGATTTAACCACTAGCACGTCAGAGGTATAAGCCAATACGTAACGGGCTACCAGGTATTGACTAAAAGGGACGTCTGTGAGCGAACTCAGCCTGACTCCCAACTGAGCCTGTCAGTGACAATATCCGTACAGTCCGGTCCGTTCGTCTATGAGAATCGCATGGCGGGCCTAGGGGGTTGGTAAAAGTCAGACCCCCAAAAGCGGTACAAGTCATGTCGGAGTGTAGCCCAGAACACCCTGAGATACTACTGGAATACCTACCAGTAAATCTCCTTGCCTCGGCCGAGGGCTTCGTGTAATGACTCTCCTAGACACAGCACGACCTCACCCCTAATACCGGGAGAGACGAACCCCTGAAGATACGCTCACTGCCTCCATGTGGCTCGGGACTGTACCCAACTAAAACCTGTTTGCACGACTCCTTTGAGTCGTGGTAGGGTAGTAATCAAAGTACAGTGGGAACTCACACAAGACAAATGACGATCCCCAGGTCGATGAACTAACCTGCACACATGTCACCAGGGAACTGCCATCTGACGTCTGGTATATGACCAACTGGCATGTTCCCGGCGAGTCCTGTCCGGTGTACTCATAACCCAATGTGCACCTGTATACATCTTAGGTGATCCAACTGACACCAGTGGCTTGTGAGACCGGCCACCGCCCCTCGTCGGGGTCTCGACTGTATACACTAGTCTACTCTGGAGTATCGATGCCCTGTCTCGAAACTCACACGACTAGGGACCATTTAAGGATATGCTTATAGACCCCAGCTCCCACTTATATGATCGCCCTCATACTGCTGGTGGTCAAGCAAGAATCCTAGGGGCTCTACCAACGTGTAATAGCGACTTGTCAGGTCACTTAAAGCAGTACACGATGATAAAGGTAAACCAGATAGCATACTATCATCTCGAGTAAGACTGTCCTACTGGGACAGGTCCTCCCTCAATCATTGCAATCACGTGCCTGTGATCCAATAATTGACTCTGAGGGCACTATCTCCAACAGTTCGGACGCGTACGTGTGTTTACGCACGTACGACTTTTCGGACAGTTTTTACTAGCCGGCTTTGGTTTAAGCCAGATTCTAGTATCGGGTTATTAGATTTATACAGTCTAGAGTTTTTCCGTGTTTTCACGGATTGGAGGGCCATTCTCGTAATTTGTCGGGAAGCTTCTAGAAGAGTGGTGACTAAGGGGTTAAGGTGGCATTGCATTAAATGAGATTAGTGACTCATTTGTGTGATTCATCCAAGTCATTAATGCATCATAAATGCTTAATGACTCATGGTGATGAATCACTCATAGATATTTATGAAGCATGGTTGTTAATTCTATTATTTGATTTTTGGATAAATAATAATGCTTCATATATATTATGATAAGTTCATTATCTCATTTCAATTCTCATCTTCACCTTCTCTCTCCTCAAGTTCACTCTCTCTTCAAACCCTAACCCTAGCCTCTCATGTGTTGAGATCAAGGGTTAGCTCGACTAATACATCCATAACCAAACTCTATATACCCTAGGTAGCTTAGATTAGCACTTTAAGCAACCTAGTTATCTCAAGTTTGAGATTAAGCTTGGCGTAGGAGCTTTCGGGTGGATATTCTTTGATTCGAGGAGGCCGTTGAGGTGCCGATGTTCCAAGGAGCCTACGAGGAGTGGAGGACCGTGATGAAGACCCGAAGGACTAGTATCGTGAGGTATAACTTCGTATCCAAGTAGTTAAACCTCTAATAGCTTGTTAGCAATGGTTTAGAAACGATTCATGCGCTCAAGTCCGTGTTACGAAGCTTTGATAATCGTTTTTCATATATTCCGCCTCCCCGCAAGTTCCTGGGGTGCATGACATGGACTTACAGTGGTATCAGAGACAACTAAACCATTACTAGCTTGTTAGAAACTGATTAGAAGTTCGATCGACGGAAAACACGAAAACAAAAATCCGAAAACCCTAAGTTTCTGTTAATTTTAAACGTGTTTGAAAAAATATTTGACATACCTTAAAATTCACAGCAGGGAAAATAATGAATACTGGGAAAATACGAGCAAGTGAATCGGTAAAACGGCCGCGGATCCGCGGCAATAGAGTGCTTCTGCCGCGGATCCGCCGCCGAGTCAACGCCGAGTTGACTCGGAGTTTCACAGTAATTCATATTTTTTTGTTTTTTGTCTTCCTGTATGTTCTGTTTCTACCCAGGTTACTTCAATACAGGTTTGCATTTAGGGTAGACACGGAATATGGTATTCGGTCGATGTTCTATGATATTTGCTAATTGTGTTTTAATCTGTAATGTTTAATGTGTTCGTAAACCTCCCCTAACTGCTAGTATGTCGGTTGGCAGGGGGTTGCACATTTCTGAAATGTTTACTGTTTGTGTATATGAACTGTGTTGGACTGTTGTGATGATTAGCCGGGGTTTGAGATGTGTTTAATATTCATTCATTCAATGTAAATGTAATTTGATGTAATTTTTTTTTTGCGGGGCACATCAAGGTTGCGGTTGTAGCCACCGTTATATTATTATTTCTTTTTACTATTTTTGCTCTTAGGATAGACCCAAGATGGGGTACACAAACTACCGGGTACGTTGAAGTGTTTAGTGGCCTACTCACGTTGTTAAGGGAGACCGCTTCACTTCGGGTACTTGGCGGGTAGTTTTCCGTACCCGTAGGGGTCTGGGGTGGGGTAAATGGCTATTCATTACAACTGTGTAATCCGTCTTTCATTGCAGGCTCAAAGAAAATGCGGATTGCTAATAAATCCAATAAAATTCATCTGTGATCTGGAATGCTTATTATTGCGTCTGACGAATGTACAATATCTATATATGATAGCTATTAGACGTCACTTATGTTTTACACCCGCGCTAGCCCAGCCCCCGCTCTGTCGTTAGTTAAGTAACCTAACGGGTGATGACGGGACCCAGTGGCGAATGCGGATGGCATAAGAGGACGTGGTATTTTCGTTGTTTTCTGCAATGATAGGATAAATGATAGGACGCATTATTATAATGCAAAGAAAATAAACCAAAGTTAAATCGTTGGAACAAATTTAAAAGAACCCACTCGGTTATTTTAAAAGAGCAGAATTTTTAATTGCGGAGCTTTAACCACTCCTTTTAAAAAGCTATCAGGTTCCTTCGATTATATCAAGTTCACTACGTTCATGGTTTTGTCAAAACCAGTCGTAGCCTTCCGTCATTTCTTATGGATGGTCAGTAGTATTCAAGCTATGTTTGTTGGCCTTCGTCAAGGCATAGTGTTTGGTAGCTACTGGGTATTCATTTGTTGCATAGATAGATGTGTTGGTTTGGGACAGTCGTATTACCTTGTTGGCCTTCGTCAAGGGTATGTACGGGTGGGTTCAAATTAACAAAGATAATGATGGGCAGAACTTGACATGTTACTTATGATTTGTTGGCCTTCGTCAAGGTCATAAGAGCATGGGGCAAAAATCCACATCGGGAATTTCTAAAGAAACTGAAATTTGCAGAGAGATGCATACCATTTTGGAGTTTGATGAATGTTGGTAAGATTCCTTCAACATTATCATACGATGATATTTTGGATCCCGATCCTACTGTGAGTATATGCTACTTATCAGGAGATTCGTCACTTAACGATCAATGCTATAAACCAAGTAGGTGTCTAGAAAGGTGTCAGCTGGGTTACGCCCCCAGAGAAAAGAGGTTATTTAATTAAGGAATTTCGCGAAAGCGTTGGAAAACCTCCCTCGAAGTATCGACACTGGCCTGGCTGAACGGTTAACCAAGTATTGTACAATGAGAATTGTCCTGGCTAATTCTTCTTTTATGGTTTGAGGAAGGATTCGAGAAACAGTGGGAGCCATCCAGTTTAGATAAATTAAAAACCACTCTAAACTTGTAAGAGCATCATGCTAATAGGTTTTTCTTCTCTCTCTTAAATTGCAGCGACCTTGTGACCACACATAGGTTACATCTAGATAACAATTTGACTGAATCCGACTGATATGACTGGCAAAGGTCTGTCCAGATGTCCATTACCTATGACAAACTGGACCACCCTATTACTACTCAAGATCCCGCCGTCCCAGGTCCAGTTTCCACTGTTGCGGATATGGATATCCGTCAGACAAGGGAAAAAAATAAAGCGAAAGCTAAGTGCCATGTGTTAGCTTCAGATGATGGTATATACCAGAAGCAGTACGAGAAGATGGACTTAGTTTCCATCTTTCTCCATAATAAAGATTTATATGGAGAGCAATCTCATATCACTAGATATGAAATCTCGAACGAATTAATTCAAGCGAGGTTGGCTGATGGGTCATCTGTAGGGGACAACATCCTTACAATGACTAGCTATATTGATGAGCTTCAGGACCTGGAGACCACGTTGCAGAACGAGTCATGTACTGACTTGATTCTACAGTCTCTACCTTCTACCCTGAAAGAAACCAGGGAAGTAGAAGGAAAGAGAAGGGCAAAAACTTCGGGACTTAAAATAGTAAAAGAGAGAAGTTCCTATTGTTATGGGATTGGGCATAGGCAGATTGATTGCAGGGCTTTAGAAGCCAGTAACCAGGATACGAAGCATATTGTGGCTTCAGCCTCAAGTGTGTTTGTTATTGAGAACTGTTTGTCAATTAACTCTACTTCCTGGGTATTAGATACCGGAGCAGGATCCCATATCTGTAATTCATTACATGCTTTGAGAAACCGAAGAGTTATAAAGGTAGGTGATTGGTCTCTCAGAGTTGCAAACGGAATGAGCGTGGACGCTGAATCCGTGGGAGAATATCGCCTGGGTTTGACAAGTGGGCAGATATTGATTCTACGTAACTGTCTGTATGTACCTAGTATGACTTGTAATATCGTATCGGTATCCTCACTTTCAAGAGAGGGATATAATTTTACATTCGAAAGCGATGTAGTTCACATCCACCTAAATCAAGTTATGATTGGGTCCGGTACATTAAATAACGGCATATACGTATTAAGTCAAGCTCAGGTTTTCAATATCCAGAACACACTTAAAAGAAAGTCACCGGAAATAAATCAGGCTTTCTTGTGGCATTGTAGACTAGGTCACATCAATAAGAGAAGGTTGACTAAGTTACATAGAGAAGGATATTTGAATCCATTCGAATATCAATCTTATGCTACTTGTGAATCTTGTCTCATAGGAAAAATGAACAAAACTCCGTTTACTGGACACGGAGTAAGAGCAAGCGAGCTCTTGGGACTCATACACAGTGACGTATGCGGTCCAATGTCTACACATGCAAGAGGTGGTTATTCCTACTTCATTACTTTTACGAATGATTTCTCTAGGTATGGACATGTCTTCTTAATGAAACATAAATCCGAGGCCTTTGAGAAATTCCAGGAATACAGGAATGAAGTGGAAAACCAAAAAGGAAAAAGTATCAAGACACTGAGATCTGATCGAGGTGGAGAATACTTGAGTACCGAGTTCCTGGGTTACTTAAAAGAGAATGGAATTCTCTCTCAGCTTACTCCTCCATACACACCACAACACAATGGTGTATCAGAAAGGAAGAATCGAACCCTATTGGATATGGTTCGTTCCATGATGAGTAAAGCTGAGTTACCGCGATCTTTCTGGGGATATGCGCTAGAATCAGCTGCATATCTTTTGAACAAAGTTCCAACCAAAACCGTGCCTACCACACCATATCAGATGTGGAGTGGGAAGAAACCCTATCTTCAGTACCTGAAGACATGGGGATGTCCATCTTTTGTAAAAAAGCAGCATCCGGACAAGCTCGAACGCTGAGTACAGTGTAAGTTTGTAGGATATCCAAAGAACTCCAAAGGGTATTATTTCTATTGCGCAGAGGAACAAAAGGTTTTTATTTCTCGTCATGCCCACTTCTTAGAAACTGAATTTTTAGAAAATCAGAAGAATGAGAGCGCAGTAAAACTGGAAGAAATTCCAGAACCACAAGCTGTTACTGAAACCTTGGTAGAACAAGAAGGTTCAGGAGAACTGGACATCCCAGCGCCACTCCGCAGGAGTAGTAGGCAATCTCATCCGTCCGAGAGATACTACGGTTTTCTTATAGACGGGGATAGAGAGGATTGCACTATTGACTATGATGATCCTACTAGCTTCCAGCAAGCCATTCAGAGCGGTGACTCAGTAAAATGGCTGGATGCAATACGGACCGAAATGGAGTCCATGTACACTAACAAGGTATGGACTTTGGACATTGCTCCAGATGGGGTAAAACCCGTAGGATGCAAATGGATCTTCAAAAAGAAAATTGGTGTATATAGACAGGTTGAAACCTATAAGGCTAGACTTGTTGCAAAAGGTTTCCGTCTTTGGTCTGGACTATAACGAAACCTTTTCTCCAGTAGCTATGCTTAAATCTATTCGGGTCTTTCTTGCTATTGCTGCCTTCCACGATTATGAAATCTGGCAGATGGACGTAAAGACGGCCTTTCTAAATGGTAATTTGGAAGAGAGCGTCTATATGGATCAACCAGAGGGATTCATTCAGAGTGGGAGCAGCGGTAAAGTATGAAAGCTGCTTAAGTCCATTTATAGACTAAAACAGGCATCACGGAGTTGGAACATCTGTTTTGATGATGCTATCAAAGAATTTGACTTTATCAAAAATCCATATGAACCATGCATATACAGTAAGATTGTAGGGTGAGCTGTAGTATTCCTCGTCTTGTACGTAGATGACATTCTCCTAATAGGAAATGATATTCCTATGTTACAGTCAGTCAAAAGATTCTTGTCACATAAATTCTCCATGAAAGACCTGGGTGATGCCACCTATATTCTGGGGATCCGGATCTATCGTGATAGATCAAAGAGGATATTGGGACTTTCGCAGTCCAGGTACATAGACACCATAGTGAAGAGATTCAGTATGGATGATTCTAAGCGCGGTAACCTACCGGCCTGTCACGGAATCACCCTCTCCAAAGAGATGTCCCCCAAGACTGATTTGGAAAGGGATCGCATGTCAATTATACCCTACGCTTCTGCGGTAGGCTCTATAATGTATGCAATGTTATGTACCAGACCAGATGTAGCATACGCATTGAGTGTAGTAAGCCGGTATCAGGCAAACCCAGGGGAGAAGCACTGGATAGCCGTAAAGAACATTCTCAAGTACCTAAGAAGGACTAAGGATATGTTCTTGGTGTATGGCGGAAAAGACCTCCAGATGGAGGCCTTTGCCGACCCCGGCTTCCAGATTGACAAAGATGACTCCAAGTCCGTGTCGGGTTATGTCTTTACCCTCAATGGAGGGGCGGTCTGTTGGAAGAGTTCCAAGCAGGAGACCGTTGCTGACTCAACAATGGAAGCGGAGTACATAGCTGCTTGCGATGCCGCAAAAGAAGCTGTCTGGATGAAGAAGTTCCCCACAGAACTTCAGGTGGTTCCTTCCAGTGTTGGTCCAATACCTCTGTATTGTGACAACAATGGCGCTATAGCTTTAGCGAAGGAACCCAGGACCCATCAGAAGTCCAGACACATCTTAAGGCGGTATCACCTGATCAGGGAGATCGTAGATCACCGGGAGATCGAGGTAAAAAGAGTAGAGACAGAGAATAACATTGCTGATCCATTCACAAAGGCCTTTCCTCAGACGCAGTTCGAGAGGCTATTCGAGATGATAGGTCTACGATGTGCCAGCTCATGGCCCTAGTGCAAGTGGGAGATTGTTAGTGTATATGCCCTAGGGGCCATTATTGTATCATACTAGATTGTATATTACTTAATGGAAGCTTGGGATATTCACAGTTATATATACAGTCTTGCTAAAAATGGTAGTATGCTACTTGGTTTGTGTCTACTTTAATATGTGCATATGTTTCTTGTAACGTATCACTTATACATATTAGTAGAGCCCAAAGGTTCTTTGCTTGATTACCAGCGTTGTGATGGCAGTCACACTAGTGGGGGCTGGGTAGTCTATAAGCAACATCCTATATATGTCCCTAGTCGTAGGATTATCGAGACAGGGCATCGATATTGTCACGACCCAAAATTGGCCCGTGACGGACCTAGTACTACGCAATGCCCTAAGACGTAACGTAGTAAAAGAAAGCCAAAACCCAGAAATCTAAACCATAAAAATATGGAAAAGATAATATAAGTTTTTGAAACATTTGAAATCACAACCCAAATTCTTTTAAAAGTCCTGCTTTCTTTCTTTAAAATTTTAGCAACACCCCTTTTTGTAAAAAGTGGCCCAAGGCGGAAAACAATCTCATTACAAATATACGACGCCGTAACGAAGAAATAAGAGACAATAGAAAAGGAAACTGTATATAAAAGGCAACAAATCCACAAATAATATACAATATCGTCCTCACCAAGTCTCTAAGTCAACAACATACTAGTAGATGGAGAGTACAAAATAAAACGAATGTACAATATGAAATACAGATAATCATCCAACCCACCTAAGCAAAACGGTATACTGTGAGCTGATGCGATATCTGTAGCAAAAGATGATAGATGAATAGCTGAATACTGGATAGCCTGCCTCGACTACTCTAGGGAACAACCTGAAACACCTGTGGCACAACGGGGGTGAGTTGCCAACTCGTGAATAGTAGATAACATATGCAGGTAATCGCAGGAATGTACGTACAGCATGAATCTAAGATATGCGATTACAGTAATAACATGTCATGCAAATGCTGAACAAAGGAAAGTACACTAGCAGGTACAATCAATATGCGAAGCAATAATAACATGACAATAGCATGCAATAGGGATATGAGAATGTAGATATGCAACTAATATAAGGGTACACTAACAGGTACTAGCAATATATGAACTTGTGCGAAAAATAGGTAAGTGTGAGGTATAGGGTGGAATATGTCATTTCCACGGAAACCTGATATCGTGGCAGGATCACAATCTATCAAGACACTCAAATCCCAAATCATCAAATCCGCCCCCAAGTTGGGCTCTCATATCATATAAGTCTCACATCTCCTCAATGTACAATATCGAATAGATCTCCTATATCCCGAATGTACAAATCAGCAATCTCTTTCATATCCAATATCCAATCTCAATGAATCACCTATATCCCAAGTCGAATCTCAAAATAATTTCTAACAACCTAAATATGTATATATATGCAGAAATAAATATGATGGGGCAATACACATATATTAGCGTCCCATTCCACTAATATTGGTGTAAGGGTATATATAACAACGGCTAAATCCTCTGTTATATATACAAAGGTAATAAAAGAAATATCATGAAAACAATGTGCCAAGCATCGACACAGAAATCCTGATCACGTATCATACGTTATCCCGAAAGCAAAAGTGCCTAGCTCTGACCCTCGCCTTTCGACGTATGCATACGTACATGACTCCCGGCGGTGTCTCCGTGATCCCCCGCCGAGTCATGGGTACTGTCACCGGTAGGTACTCGCCCGCCTCCAGGCTCAATCGGCAAAGTCCATCGATCTTCTTGCCGAGGGGAACCATACCGGGCCCCACCATGTACTCTCATACGGCAACCACACCTCGTATGGAGTATATAATCAGCACCGATAAAACTCATGGTGGACGCGCAAATATCATCTCAAGGAAACCGGGTTTTTCAATGTATGCATAATTTCATGAACTCCCACGGTTCCCAAATCCAGAAAACACCATGTAAAATCCAAATAAACAATGAGCAAATCCAGGAACAAATAAATGCGATATATCTGAATGTGAGCATATAAATGATAACACGTAGCTGAAACCAGATGTATGCGAAATCAATAAGGTACAGCTAAGTATAGGTATCTACCTATAAGTAAAATATGTGCATGGTATACCTGTAGCTGTATCGCAAGGTGTATATGTACCTATCACTAATGATAAGATACACTACAGGTATACCGATAAGCTAGATGTCATGTGTGAAAAGCAATAGTATCTATGATGGTTAGTGTGTGACATGGCAATTATTGACGGTGTGTGTAGCATACAATCCGTGCACGTGCAACATGAACCGTCAATAATATGTGCAGTGTCCTACGGCTGCTAGTCATAGTATAACTATATCAAGGAAATAAAGTAAAGGCGCAATTCTAACAATAACGTAGAATGTGCGACAGGTATTTGAATCCTAGCCCAGACGCATAACGCCATGCGGGCGATTCCCCTATAGATGTTAAATCTACTCACCTACGCTCCACGCTAGGTGAATCCTACCACCTGTCTCCCTCCGTAGCAGTGTCAGCAGTCCCCGCCTGCAAACCTGCAAATAAGACATGGAAATCATATATAAGCCAAATATTCCGCAAAACGCGATATTGAACCAAAACGAGAAACTCGCGTCGCGAACTAAGCGCGCGTGTGCACGATACGCTAAAACGTGTGTGTACGCGTCTAAAACCATCACAACACGCCGCGATACGCTGGATCACAGAACCCACTCACGTATCGCGCAAACACAACGGACACCAAAAACGATATATAGTCCCAGATTTTCCTACAGGTAAAATCTTACAAAACTGGACATGCCAAAGCACTAGACAACCCTACAGACAACCCTAGACAAGACCCCAACACCCCAGCCCCCTACTTGGCCGCAATTTGCGGCCGAACACATTAAATCTGCGGCCTGGGTAGGGAAATAGGGGTTCGTGTTTTGGTAGTGGTGGCTATACCTAGTGTACATGCCCCAGTTTCCTCAATTTTGTCCTGAAGGCCCCGGGTCAAAAGAAGATTCCAGATTGCTAATATATCGCTTTAAAATCACCAATTTGCACAATTTAGAAACCTTATGGTATTTTAGTGAAATCTGGGGAGTTCTCAGTTGGAGTGACCCTAACAACACTTAAATGGGTAGGGTTTTCCAACACAATCACCAATTTACCACCACATCCCTCAAATCACCAAAACTAGCACCATACTAGCTAATTAACATAAATCGAAGCTAATCGATGCACAACCTAAGCAACTAGGAACTTGGGTTCAGAAAGTATACCCTATAGAGCCCTAGAAGGCAGGTGAAGAAGTGTATGGAGGAAGTGAGAGCTTGCTACAACTGCTGAAGCTCCTTCTGCTGCTGCTCTTGCCTCTGCTGCTGGTTGCTGCTACTGCTGATGGAGTTGCTGCTGATGCTGATGTTGCTGTTGCCTCTTCTGCTGCTGCTACTTCACTTGTTGTTGTTGTCTTTGCTGCTGCTGTGCTGCTGTGTGGGTGTGTGTGTGTGTGTGTTTGAGAGTGAGAGGATGAGAGAAATGAGTGAGAATGAGAGAACACTAACAAGTCAACCCCCTCCTCTCTCTCTCTCTCTCTTCATTAAATGAAGGCATGGGCAAGCCATCATGCCTCATAATGCACTCTCTCTCTCTCTCACACCAAGTCAACACCCAAAACAAAAATTCAAATTAAAACCCTTTTTATTTTAACAACCATGCACACTTAAAACCCATAACACTTAAAACAAAACTAAAAGCTAGATTAGAGAAAATGGTCAGTTAACCATGATTGCTAATCATGTTTAACCCCAAAAACAACCCTAGTTATCATGCACAAGTGTGTGCAAGCCTAGGAAAAATCTAATAAAATATTCAGTAAATAGGATAAAATATTTGGAAATCATTTTGGTAAACTTTTTATTAAAAACTATATATATAAAAATATAATTTGCTACAAAACACAATCTAAGGTGTTACAATCTCCCCCCTTAAAAGAAATTCGTCCCCGAATTTAAAAAAATATACTGTTACGCGTACCTTCAAAGAGAAGATTACAACCCTCAAATCTCGCTCGCAGCCTCCCAAGTGATTATCTCACTACACGGCTACGTCCAAAAAAACTCTTCACAGATGGCAAGATCCTTGACCAACGTTCCTCCATCTGCCGAGCCATTAACACGCATGGCTGCTGGTGAACGAAAGATCGCGTCCAAGCCCAATGGTCTGGTGCCAAATCATGTGAGAAAGGTCATGAAGGTAATTGTAAAGCATCATCATAAGGAATACGGGGTGAAAATCAAATAATCTGGGCGGAAGTGCCAAATTAAAGGCAACGAAACTAACTCGCCTATAAGATCTTAAAATGGGCCTAAAATCCTGGGACAAGCTTCCCAAAATCCAACACGTCATTCATCGAAAAGTCCGTAGGAATACATGATCTGTCCCTGTGAACTCGAGTCTATGACCAACACAGTCGGCATAAGACCTCAGTTCGCAATGGACAATCCCCATCCTGACCTAACACAACTGGACTATCTCCGAAGTCTCTAGACTAGCTGGGCTCCAAAGTCCTACTTACGCAGAGTCAGAAAAACAACAGACTGGTGATCGACACGACCTAACCCCTAAACCTAAAGGTGGCCAATTGGAGTGTCTCCTGATAACAGCTATCGAAGGAGAACCCTAACGATGGCGAGTGACGATCCCCAACTGCTGACAACAATCAAAACAAACACACCACTTAACAAGAAAAAACTGAGCACATTGAGTATAACCGGACGACAAGAATCCGAATGGAGTCACACCCCGACTAAACTTGGGTAGAAACCATAACGAAATTCGTGGAGATCTGCTCCCACTCCTACTTCGGAACGGTAAAAGGTTGCAACTCTCCAGCCGGACTCAGATGCTCGACCCAAGCACACAACAAGACAGACACCTTGAAACGAAACCTGGAACTTCTCTTTACATCCCCGTCCACCCGTAACTATCTCACAAGTTACGCTAAATGTTAGTGGAACTGGAATGCATAAAGAGAGTTGACAGATGTGCATGTTCTAGGATTTCACGTCTCTACCTGATAATGTCAGGTACACAAACGTGTCCCTAACATAGCACGTCATTGTCATAAATCAAGGTCTCCGAATCATTACCCAGCCGAGTATGCTCAAGTATCTCTGACGAATGAGCATCGACGGGCAGTGTCTCGCGAAAACGATTTAAGGAAAGTGGTCGGGCGCGGACATGAGCAAGTTGTCCCCTCCGTAGAGACGAACTTAAGCTATACTCAACAATCACACAAGAACTGTAAATCTGCAGAAGACTATCACAACAATCAAAATCCGCTGCAGGAAGATGTACATTAAGCTCTGGTGGTCCGTAGAAAATCTGACACGACTCTCAACCAAGTAGTGTCTCTAAATCTCCAATGCAAAACCACCGCGGCCATCTCCAGATCATGAGTGGAATATCCTTCTCGTACTTCCTCCAAATGTAGGGGAGCAAAAGCGATAACTCTATAGTGTAACCTCAGTACACACTCGAGCCCACTCACGAAACACTACAGTTATCAACAAAATCGCCCGAACCAAAAACAAAGAAAGAACTGATGCAGTTGTTAACCGAATCTTCAACTGCTGAAAACTCAGCACACATGCCTCAGTTTACAGAAAAGAAACCTCCCTTCCGGTCTATTCAGTCGACGGTGCAGTACTACTCTAGCAATTCTGCACGAAACGGCGGTAAGAACCTGCTAAGCCCAAAAATCTGCGGATCTCCGTCCTGCACACATGTCTGGACCTAAGCTGTACGGCCACGATCTCCCTCGGAACCATACGAAACCGTCTCCCGTGACTACAAGACCTAGGAGTCAACACAAAACAAGCCTGAACAAACACTCCGAGAATTTAGCAAACTGCTGGTGCTCTCCCAGTATTTGCATAACAAATCCCCAAGTGTTACTCCTGTCCCTCAAGACAAATTAAATAGACCAGAATGTCGTAAATAACACAACAATGACTGGTCGAGGAACGGCCTGAAGAAATCTGGTTCATCACATCTACGAATGCTGCTAGGGCATCAGTGAATCCAATGACTCACCAAAACACACAAAGCCCGTAGCACGCACAAGGCAGTCTTCGTAATGCCATCACCCCGAATCCGCAATAATGATGACCTGATCCCGAACAAACTTAGAAAATGTCTCTCACTCTGGAGGTGATCGAAGAAATCGTCAATGCGAGGTAAGGGATACCTATCCGCACCGTAAGCCGGTTCAACTGACGATCCGTCGATACACAACCTCAAACTGTCGTCCTTCCCTCGACGAACAGAAATAGGAGCTTCCAAAAGCGAAACACCCAGGCGCACAAAACTCCCAAACCACAACTCTGCAGCTGATCCTTAAGCTCCCAAGCTTCGCCGGCCCATCCGGTACAACGTCGGAAAACTCTTGCATGAAAGGAACTCGGTCCAACAATCCCACTGTGGCTCCGGTATCACGAATGAACGCCAAGAATCCACGGACATCTCCTCAAAAGGCCGACCAGCGAAAAAGGCTGAATTCAAGCTGTGAGAGGCGGCACAACTATCCACCTGCACAACGAGAACTGACCTGCCAGGGAAAACAAACCTGACTGTTTCCTCACGGTAGTCTACAGACGCCTAGCACGTAATTAATCAGTCTGTGCCCAGGAGAACGTCAAATCCAACATTTCCAGAAGGATCAAAACGATGGACGAATCTCTATCTCCTATCCGATTGGCACACAACTTAAATACGTGTCGCGTAACAAAAGAATCGCCGACAGAAATTAACACAACTACGACTAATCTACCCAACCACAGTACAAGCATGAAAAACAAACGAATACATCAAAAGAACATATAAATAAAAGATACCTGAAAACTCCACATTGGACGTCTGCGCATCCGATGAGTAGAAGCAAACTCCTGTGTCTGCCCTCTACCCGCAGCTGGCTGAACTCCTCTGGTAGACTGAGCCCTCTGAGAGAATCATCCACGTCCATGGCCTCTCTGAATACGACTCTGAGGAAGTGCTAAGGAACAATCCCTGACGAAGTGCTGAAGGCTCCCGCATCGAAAACATCCACGCGCTGACTACTGACCATCCTGGGGATGAGAGCTGAACGACTGTCCTCGTCCTAAGCCTCTGCTACTCCCGCGACGGCTACGAAATCTGTCTCGATGACCAAACCTCTGTCTCTGGGCTGGTACACTGGTACGAGTCTTCCACTGTCCTGGAACTCTCCGATCCTCTGGAATATACGCCCCGTCAACTGGGGCTGCAACCACTGGTGTTTGTAGGTGACGGACTGCTGCATGCTGACCGTAAGTGACAACTGAGTAACAGGGGTGACAACCTCCTGTCGTAGCTCCCGAACGACATCAACCAAAGAACTCATAGTCTGGCGGAAGTCCTGCATCTCTGCCAAAAGTCTATCCATAGTATATGTCGTAGGCTGATCCGTCTGCACCTGTGCAACTAGAGTGCCATCCTGGTCAGTACTCGTCTCACCCGAGCCAACTCTGACCTCGACCCTTGCTGCATCACTCTGAGTCCCCATAGTCATCGACGGCAAGGCTATAAATAGATATAAGATTCGATGAGAATAAGGAATCGAATCTTAAGGATATGAATCATCAAGGAAGGAATTTCAAGGAAATTGTACTTAGGTCACTTAATGCAAGGTACCGCGTCGTGGGTATGCTGCAGACATACACACACTACGTTACTCTGCTTAAGCTACCTACTCCATCATACTAAGGTCATCCTACACTCCGAAAGGTAAAACCTAGCGCTCTGATACCAACTTTGTCACGACCCAAAATTGGCCCGTGACGGCCCTAGTACTACGCAACGCCCTAAGACGTAACGTAGTAAAAGAAAGCAAAAACCCAGAAATCTAAACCATAAAAATACGGAAAAGATAATATAAGTTTTTGAAACATTTGAAATCACAACCCAAATTCTTTTAAAAGTCCTGCTTTCTTTCTTTAAAATTTTAGCAACACCCCTTTTTGTAAAAAGTGGCCCAAAGGCGGAAAACAATCTCATCACAAATATACGATGCCGTAGCGAAGAAATAAGAGACAATAGAAAGGAAACTGTATATAAAAGGCAACAAATCAACAAATAATATACAATATCGTCCTCACCAAGTCTCTAACTCAACAACATACTAGTAGATGGAGAGTACAAAATACAACGAATGTACAATATGAAATACAGATAATCATCCAACCCACCTAAGCAAAAAGGTATACTGTGAGCTGATGCGATATCTGTAGCAAAAGATGATAGATGAATAGCTGAATACTGGATAGCCTGCCTCGACTACTCTGGGGAACAACCTGAAACACCTGTGGCACAACGGGGGTGAGTTGCCAACTAGTGAATAGTAGATAACATATGCAGGTAATCGCAGGAATGTACGTACAGCATGAATCTAAGATATGCGATTACAGTAATAACATGTCATGCAAATGCTGAATAAAGGAAAGTACACTAGCAGGTACAATCAATATGTGAAGCAATAATAACATGACAATAGCATGCAATAGGGATATGAGAATGTAGATATGCAACTAATATAAGGGTACACTAACAGGTACTACCAATATATGAACTTGTGCGTAAAATAGGTAAGTGTGAGGTATAGGGTGGAATATGTCATTTCCACGGAAACCTGACATTGTGGCAGGATCACAATCCATCAAGACACTCAAATCCCAAATCCTCAAATCCGCCCCCAAGTTGGGCTCTCATATCATATAAGTCTTACATCTCCTCAATATACAATATCGAATAGATCTCCTATATCCCGAATGTACAAATCTGCAATCTCTTTCATATCCAGTATCCAATCTCAATGAATCACCTATATCCCAAGTCGAATCTCAAAATAATTTCTACCATCCTAAATATGTATATATATGCAGAAATAAATATGATGGGGGCAATACACATATATTAGCGTCCCATTCCACTAATATTGGTGTAAGGGAATATATAACAACGGCTAAATCCCCTGTTATATATACAAAGGTATTAAAAGAAATATCATGAAAATAATGTGCCAAGCATCGACACAGAAATCCTGATCACGTATCATACGCTATCCCGAAAGCACGAGTGCCTAGCTCTGACCCTCGCCTTTCGACGTATGCATACATACATGACTCCCAGCGGTGTCTCCGTGATCCCACGCCGAGTCATGGGTACTGTCACCGGTAGGTACTCGCCCGTCTCCAGGCTCAATCGGCAAAGTCCATCGATCTTCTTACCGAGGGGAACCATACCGGGCCCCACCATGTACTCTCATATGGCAACCACACCTCGTATGGAGTATATATTCAGCACCGATAAAACTCATGGTGGACGCGCAAATATCATCTCAAGGAAACCGGGTTTTTCAATGTATGCATAATTTCATGAACTCCCACGGTTCCCAAATCCAGAAAACACCATGTAAAATCCAAATAAACAATGAGCAAATCCAGGAACAAATAAATGCGATATACCTGAATGTGAGCATATAAAAAAGAACACGTAGCTGAAACCAGATGTATGCGAAATCAATAAGGTATAGCTAAGTATAGGTATCTACCTATAAGTAAAATATGTGCATGGTATACCTGTAGCTGTATCGCAAGGTGTATATGTACCTATCACTAATGGTAAGATACACTACAGGTATACCGATAAGCTAGATGTCATGTGTGATAAGTAATAGTATCTATGATGGTTAGTGTGTGACATGGCAATTATTGACGGTGTGTGTGTAGCATACAATCCGTGCTCGTGCAACATGAACCGTCAATAATATGTGCAGTGTCCTACGGCTGCTAGTCACGGTATAACTATATCAAGGAAATAAAGTAAAGGCGCAATTCTAACAATAACGTAGAATGTGCGACAGGTATTTGAATCCTAGCCCAGACGCATAACGCCATGATGGTGATTCCCCTGTAGATATTAAATCTACTCACCTACGCTCCACGCTAGGTGAATCCTACCACCTGTCTCCCTCTGTAGCAGTGTCAGTAGTCCCCGCATGCAAACCTGCAAATAAGACATGGAAATCATATATAAGCCAAATATTCCACAAAACGCGATATTGAACCAAAATGAGAAACTCGCGTCGCGAACTAAGCGCGCGTGTGCACGATACGCTAAAACGTGTGTGTACGCGTCTAAAACCATCGCGACACGCCGCGATACGCTGGATCACAGAACCCACTCACGTATCGCGCAAACACAACGGACACCAAAAACGATATATAGTCCCAGATTTTCCTACAGGTAAAATCATACAAAACTAGACATGCAAAAGAACTAGACAACCCTACAGACAACCCTAGACAAGACCCCAACACCCCAGCCCCCTACTTGGCCGCAATTTGCGGCCAAACACATTAAATCTGCGGCCCGGGTAGGGAAATAGGGGTTCGTGTTTTGGTAATGGTGTCTATACCTAGTGTACATGCCCCAGTTTCCTCAATTTTGTCCTGAAAGCCCCGGGTCAAAAGCAGATTCCAGATTGCTAATATATCACTTTAAAATCACCAATTTGCACAATTTAGAAACCTTATGGTATTTTAGTGAAATCTGGGGAGTTCTCAGTTGGAGTGACCCTAACAGCACTTAAATGGGTAGGGTTTTCTAACACAATCACCAATTTACCACCACATCTCTCAAATCACCAAAACTAGCACCAAACTAGCTAATTAATACAAATCGAAGCTAATCGATGCACAACCTAAGCAACTAGGAACTTGGGTTCAGAAAGTATACCCTATAGAGCCCTAGAAGGCAGGTGAAGAAGTGTATGGAGGAGGTGAGAGCTTGATACGACTGCTGAAGCTCCTTCTGCTGCTGCTCTTGCCTCTGCTGCTGCTTGCTGCTACTGCTGATGGAGTTGCTGCTGATGTTGATGCTGCTGATGTTGACGCTGCTGCTGCTACTTCACTTGTTGTTGTTGTTGTTGTCTTTGCTGCTGCTGTGCTGCTGTGTGGGGGTGTGTGTGTGTGTGTGTGTTTAAGAGTGAGAGGATGAGAGAAATGAGTGAGAATGAGAGAACACTAACAAGGCAACCCCCTCCTCTCTCTCTCTCTCTCTTCATTAAATGAAGGCATGGGCAAGCCATCATGCCTCATAATGCACTCTCTCTCTCTCTCTCACCAAGTCAACACCCAAAACAAAAATTCAAAATAAAACCCTTTTTATTTTAACAACCATACACACTTAAAACCCATAACACTTAAAACAAAACTAAAAGCTAGATTAGAGAAAATGGTTAGTTAACCATGATTGCTAATCATGTTTAACCCCAAAAACAACCCTAGTTATCATGCACAAGTGTGTCCAAGCCTAGGAAAAATATAATAAAAAATTCAATAAATAGGATAAAATATTTGGAAATCATTTTGGTAAACTTTTTATTAAAAACTATATATATAAAAATATAATTAGCTACAAAACACAATCTAAGGTGTTACAGATATTCCAGAGTAGACTGGTGTGTATGCTTCCCATCCCAGTTGGGGAGATGGTCTGTCCCATAGCCATCAGTACGTCGTGCTGGAGATAGTATACTGGTGCTCGTTAGGTTACGGGTACACCGGACAGGACTCACAGGGGAACTGATTGGTTGGTATTATACCCGTCGTCAGTTAACAGTTCCCAGATGACATGAGTACAGCATAGTCCGCAGACTTGACACTGCTACTTCGCCTCGAGTGTGTCCCACTGTTCTTAGATTGCTACCCTACCACGACTCAAAGGAGTCGTGCAAACAGGTAGCAGTTGGGTGCAGTCCCGAGCACTTGGAGGCAGTAGTGGTTAGATAGGATTCGTCTCTCTCGGTATTGGGAGATGATATCGCGCTGTGTCAGAGAGCCATTACGCAAAGTCCCTGGCCAGGGCAAGCGAGATATACTGGTAGGTTCCAGTAGCTTCTCAGGGTGTAATGGGCTTCACTCCGACATGACTTATACAGCTATTAGGGGACTGACGCTTGCCGCCCCCTAGGCTTGATATGTGATAGTCTTAGACGAATAGACCGGACTATACAGAGATTGTCACATCAGGCTCAGTGTGAGTTCGAATGATTTTCCTCATCGGCCTTCTTATCGACATCTACCTGGGGACCGTTACGTACAGCTAGTACCACTTGCGGTCTGTGGTTAAACCCACTGCCAGCGTAGTGTCGAGTCTTTAGAGTCCCACACAGAGAGTTTCCCTGCTCCAGGCGAAACGATATAAAGGTCGTATGGTTTTACGACAAGGGTTCGGACGCGTACGTGTGTTTACGCACGTACGACTTTTCGGACAGTTTTTACTAGCCGACTTTGGTTTAAGCCAGATTCTAGTATCGGGTTATTGGATTTATACAGTCTAGAGTTTTTCCGTGTTTTCACGGATTGGAGGGGCATTCTCGTAATTTGTCGGGAAGCTTCTAGAAGAGTGGTGACTAAGGGGTTAAGGTGGCATTGCGTTAAATGAGATTAGTGACTCATTTGTGTGATTCATCCAAGCCATTAATGCATCATAAATGCTTAATGACTCATGGTGATGAATCACTCATAGATATTTATGAAGCATGGTTGTTAATTCTATTATTTGATTTTTGGATAAATAATAATGCTTCATATATATTATGATAAGTTCATTATCTCATTTCAATTCTCATCTTCACCTTCTCTCTCCTCAAGCTCACTCTCTCTTCAAACCCTAACCCTAGCCTCTCATGTGTTGAGATCAAGGGTTAGCTAGACTAATACATCCATAACCTCACTCTATATACCCTAGGTAGCTTAGATTAGCACTTTAAGCAACCTAGTTATCTCAAGTTTGAGATTAAGCTTGGCGTAGGAGCTTTCGGGTGGATCGTCTTTGATTCGAGGAGGCCGTTGAGGTGCCGATGTTCCAAGGAGCCTACGAGGAGTGGAGGACCGCGATGAAGACCCGAAGGACCAGTATCGTGAGGTATAACTTCGTATCCATGTAGTTAAACCTCTAATAGTTTGTTGGCAATGGTTTAGAAATGATTCATGCGCTCAAGTTCGTGTTACGAAGCTTTGATAATCGTTTTTCATATATTCCGCCTCCCCGCAAGTTCGTGGGGTGCGTGACATGGACTTACATTACTTGCTAAGGTCCATATCACACACTAGCGTACAAATATACATCAATATCGCATCACATCAATTCTTACGACTTTGCGGGGGTGCTATACGCCATTCACCCGAATTCCCCCGTAGATATAATCTACTCACCTGAGCTTCGTTTGCCGATGCTGACGTCGCCACGTGCTTGCTTGTCGTCTTGAAGTCCACATGGGGGTGCCTACATGTAAACATATAGTATCGTAAACCGAAATCGCGGATAAAAGTCCAAAACAGCATACGAATTCACATAGGTTAAAACCTAGGATCCGCTCAAGTAAAAGAACCAAATATCCCTCGACATCGGCGTATAAACGCCAATTGATCGAGAAAAAACCTAAACGCACCCATTTGCATATTCACAAACACTAATTATAATATGAAATAGGTTGCAATTCACAAAAACCTCAAACTCACTTTAAAAGCTATTTTTCCGAAAATCTAGCACGCAAAATTAACCGTTTTAATACAAAACTTGATGCTTAAACAAATCTAGCGGCCACAATATTCACTATATATCATAACTAGATCATAAGAACCATTACTAGATTTTTAATCCCACTTATTTTCATAATTCTAAAAATCTAGTTTACAAAATACATAATTTAGACAGTTTTTAAAATAACAATTGACAAACTAGAAACTAGCTTATAATTTACATGTCTTAAAGTGTCAAACTACGCATTATATTGTTAATGATATGATGAAAACCTTAACCATACTTTAATCTCACATTTTGAATTAATTTCCAAAACCTAGTTTGCAAATAAACTTAATTTGGAGATTTTAAATGTTACAATTAGCAAGATGCAACAAGATTAAGTTTTACATAACATTAACATGTTAATCTACTCATTAAGACCACAATCTAATGATAAAAACCCTAATTTGATCACAACCCATTCTCTTGAAATTCTCATTTTGCAATTAAGGTTATAAAAACATCTAATTAAAACTAAATTCAAATATACAATTAACAAGTAACAATTTTGGATGAATCTTATACCTCATGATCAAGAGATCAAACATGAAAAATTTAGCCTCCAAAGATGGTCTCTTGCTCCCAAATCCATACTAGAATAGGCCAAGATGAAATGGGAAGGGCTTGAATTTGGATTTTGTGGGATTTTTGCATTGATTTTTGAGTGAAAATTAATGAATTTTGAGGGGAAATGAGATGTGAATTTTGGCGGGCTGCACAACGGGGGAGGGCTGCTGGATTTGGCCGAGCCCTTAAGAGAGAGAGGGAAGAGAAAATGAGTGGGATCAAGGTCAATGTCTCACCCATACCTCACATTAATTTCACACCATACACCTTAGTTTATTACATTCTATTCTCTTCTTTCTTTTTCTTTTTTTTTTAAAGAAGTGGGGCAAATGAGTGGGAATTGGGGCCGCAAGGATTCGGCCATAACATAGTGGGTGGGTGTGTGTGTGGGTGTGTGGAATTCCAAGTCAAAAACAACCCCTTCAAAACTCATATTTGCAATTTACATCAATTTCGATTTTAAATTTATTTAATCTAGCATTCAAAAACCTCTAGAACCATAAGGAAATTTTTTTAAAGAATGAATATGTTACAAACTAGATTCTAGGTTTTCATGGTTCATAGAATTTGTGTTAACGCATTCCAATTTTTAATTATCACTAATTAAATGTATTAGTGACAGCTTAAAATATTATTAAAATAATTAATTTCGAAAAAAAATTCAATGAACTAGAAATTTTTCAAGTGGCTCAAAAAACACCAAATACTAGCAATTACATAGCTAGAATATGTATATTTAATTTATATTAAAAGATATTTATATCTTGATTTTTACGGAAAACACCCGTTATTTTACCGATATTCCAAAATTTCACCTAAACGATTTTCAAAACGTTACAATCTTCTCCCTTAAAGAAATTCAGTTCCCGAATTTTAATTAAAACTCCCCCAAATACTAAAACATTTCAGCAAAACAATCAAGTCGTCGGGGCTCCGAAATCATAAACACATAAAACAAATCGTAGCTCAATGCATGCGCATGAAAAAGAGTGTATAACTCAAAATCAAACTCCGTCGAGTATCCCACAATCATCAGTGTTATGGTGAAGACACCAATATCAAGATCCAATACGACAACCAACATGATATACATCGAACTATACATGTAAACATCATTAAAACATCTGGAAGCAATGCATGCCAAACCTTTTTCAAATCGTTGTGCGATGTGTGTATCACTGCACAGTAGCGGGCGTCCATTGTGAGAAAATAACTATATATATATATATATATATATATCCTTTTTTTAACATACACGTCACGCCGTTTTGAGAACAATTTAGAAGGGTTTCCCTTTTAAAAAGTTTCGTGTCATCACTGACACGTAGGTAAATACTGAGACTATAGCTCCTCTTTAGGAATCCCTTCGATAACTATCAATGCATGCAAAATATGTTCGGTACTGTCCTCGGACTAGTCCTGCTCAGCTACTATACCAAATAGCAATATCATAAAAATGTACTACTCATAGGAAATCCGTCCCAAAATATACATAAGAATGCCACGTGCGTCCGGTGCGCACGGAAATCGAAATCAATCAATGTGTCATACATGTGCACAGAAACAAAATCTAAGTGCATTGGGTGTGCACAAAACATCTGTTAAGGGAAATGGGTGTGCCTGACAGCAAAATCAGGTGCATCTGATATGCATGAAAAATCTCGATTTAGTGCATCTGGTGTGCACCAAAATCGCATCTCATAACATGCACCTAACATACGCGAAAATCCAAATCAGGTACATCCATCATGCACGAATAAAATCTAAATCATGTGCATCCAACACGCACGAAATCACGAAATCCAATATTAAGCGCCGAACGTGCGCAAAAATCCAATCCAAGCACGTCAAACATGCACAAGAATCCAATCAGGTGCACAAGGTGCACAAAACAAATATTGAGTATCACAATTGAAATCGACGGTATACAGCACATTCAATCCAAATCCAAATCAGGTATACCGTGGTACATAATCTCACAACCATGTACATCAGCGTGCACAAAATCAAATCAAATACTAAAAGTGCATGAAAACTATGCCAGAAGTACAAGTCAAATCATATGCATATCATAGGCATGGAATCAAAATCAATATCTCGAATGACATCAAATCAAAGTCAAGTGCAACCGTAGTGTACAAAATCTCAATCATGATAACAAATCGTCCAAAATACAGAAATCCAAAAATGATGGATACGTGATAATCGAATCACCAAATCGCAAATCATAAATACCGTCGTCGAAGTGTCCTCCTTCAAAGTCGAAAAGGTGTCGGTGCATCCAATACTAGCCGAGCAAGATATATACTTGCCTACTATTCGTGATCTGTCGTCTGGTGCCCTTAGGCTCTCGTCTCTCACTGCAGATTGCTAAGTGCGTAGCTCCTCGGCTCAACGGTTCAATATGAAAACGATAAAGGAACCAGTCCACTCTGGCATATCCTCTAAAGATCTCTGGCCAACTATCATGGTCACTCATAACATATCTCGATGCCGAATTCTGGCCTGCTGGGCGTGCACAATATGACCTCTCCTGGGTCCAAGTCTTCTCGTATAGTATTCCACAAGGGTCCCGTCGAAGTCCCTCTCAATCTCGTTTCTGCCAAACTGCCCGAAGGTTATTACCCTTTTCTATATCTGTTTCTTGTTCCGGAATGGCTGCATACTCATTGCGACTCCTTCTGGAAGATATATCCGTATACAATGCCTCTAAATGCGTATCACATCTCTGATGTCGGCGGAGTAGAACGTCATCTCATCAAGATCTCGTATGAACCTCTTACTCTACTTTTCTCTAATATCGACTTCTTCGGACTCGTCTCTTCGTGGCTGCATGGATTGCGCTCCAACGGCTATACTCATATCTGAAGTCTCCAAAGCAATGTATCTCATCACATGATATCCGAATGATGTCGAACTTTTCGATCGATTCGTCGAGGTTCCATAATCCCCCAAGAGCTCAACATCTTGGGTACAGTTTAATAGTATCGAATATATGCCACAGCACCTATGGACCAACCGTAGAAGGGCAGACCCAAGCCTCACTAATGGCACCGCTGAACTGCCGCAAACCCTAAGGTTCACCGGCGTTCCATGGTCATTATGCCGAGTTAGGGTTTCATTCTTCTAAATGGTCCGTAGAATTGCTTGCATTGTTTTCCGAATACTTTAAACTTGGAAAATGGATTCCCGACATTCGATCGTCTATATCGACTCTCAACGTATCAGCGTGAAGTCGTCTCTAGCTGGAATCAATCAATCCGATGACCACGCATCGGGGTAGGTGATGAATCACATGTCCTAGTCTTTCATCTCTGGTGACTAGCGATCTTCTATCATATCTGGAAGTATAACTCGTGCGGCATTAGCTCCAAACATCTGGGGCGATATCTCCTCATTCGCAGCAGCAACTGGCGCATTCGTCCGCACGCTGAACAGTGCCTCAATCATCAAAATAATCTGTGCTTTGACGGTCATCACAATCTGCCTAGCCTCTTGCAGTTGTAGGGTTCCTAGGCACTCTCAAGAGGTCTCACAAGGCATCAACCATGCCAATTTCAAATTTTACGGGTGCCGAGAAACCCTAATACGGATCGTTAACTAGATATATAGGCGAACACATGCATCTAGTTTACAACTAAACTAAAAGAATGGAAATACAACCTTTGTAGATCCGGTCCTCCACCTCCATAGCTCCGCAATGAAGTCTCCTCGCTGTCCAAATGGAAACCCGGGCTCTAGCGTCGGCTTCATCGGAGAAATGGACGGGCAAGGTCGTCGGCTTCGTGCCGAAGATGATCTACGTCGAGGCATCACTAGATCAAGCTCCCACTTCACCAAGTCATGAAACTTGTGAAGAGAACACCCTATACTACTTGGCAAAAGGTAGAGGATGAAGAAATAGGAAGTGGGTCCACTTTAGAATTGGATTTCTCACTTGTTTTCTCAAGTTGCCATTGTAGTAGCAAGCTTTCTTCATGTGATGAAGAAGAAGAAGAAGATAAGAATGAATATGATAAGTTCTTTTAAATCCAAAAGAAAAATGAATACTTATCATATTCAAACCATGGTAATGTGTAGAGAGTTAATCATGGTTAAATGGAATGGTTAGGGTTAAGCATGAGACAAAATGGTCACTTGGTCAAAGTCTTCAAGAAGCTTCAACAACAAACAAAGTTAGCCACCATTTTCTCTTTATGCTTATCATTTCCAAAAATGAATAAACAAATAAATAAATGAATAAGAAAATGAAAAACAAAACCCTAACCATTTAAATAACCATGGTTCAATCTTTACACAAACTCAAGTAAGCATGTATCATCAAACATGATACAAACTTGTGTACAAAAGTATATCACATATACATTGTGCACATCAAGTGAGAAAATCCCTTTAAAATGAACCAATACTAGTAAATGCAAAGTAATATATCAAATATATAATTATACATTAAATCATTAAATCAACACATGATTCAATGATCCGGTCATATCGCATATAACCAACTAGTATCCAATGTATCGGCTTATCGAATCAATCCTTGAATCGATAACTAGGTTATATCGCATACAACCAGTCGATACATTCATCGCAAGAATGGAATACGGTATCACATACACGCATTATTCTCGGTCCCGCACATATCTCATATGCGCTCCTATTTCGTTTCGCTTGAGCCAGGAAACCTCTGTGTAGGACTCTAAAGACTCGTCAATACGCCGGCAGCAGATGATGATCATATCAAACACCCACAAGCCGCAAGCGGTCTGCCAAACGTAACGGCCACCCGGGTATTGAGCGATCAGAAGATCGACGAGCAAGCCCGCTCACACTCAAGTGAATCCAACCAGTAACACTACCGTACAGTCCGGTCTGATCGTCTGATATGTCGCATATCTCGCCTAGGGGTGGTAAACGTCAGACCCCAATAGCTCGATAAGTCGTGTCGATATGAGGTCTATAACAGTTCGAGAAACTACTGATAACACTTACCAGTATAGCTCAGCAACCCTGGCCAGGGATTTCCGGTTATAGCCAATCGAACACAGCGCAACATCAACTCCCAATACCGGGAGAGACGAATCCCCTCCTATCGCTCATTGCCTCCATGTGATTCGGGACTGTACCCAAAAACCACCGTTTTGCACGCCCTCTTGGACGTGGTAAGGTGGAAATCAAAGCACAGTGGGAACCACACAAGACTCTATGACGATCTCGGGTCAACAGACTACTCTGTACCAGTGTCACCAGAGAACTGCCATCTGACGTAAGGTATAATACCATCTGGGAGTTCTCGGCGAGTCCGTCCAGTGTACCCAGTCTCCACTGAGCACCCGTATATCATCTCTGATGTCAAACACCAATGGATATGGGATCATCCATCGCCCATCTGTATGGGTCGAGAAGGTATACGCTAGTGTACTCTGGTATATCGATGCCCCGTCTTGATACACCCACGACTAGGGACTTTGAAGGATGTCCTTATAGACTATCTGTCCCCACTAGTATGATCTGCATCACAGTCCAGGTAGTCAAGTACACATCCTAAGGGCTTTACCAACATGTAACAGAGAGACAATCAGTATACACGTTAAGGTAAAGAGCAACCAGATAGCATACTATCATGTCGAGCAAGAAAGTCCTCCCTATATATGTCCAAGCATCCACTACAATATACATCCTATGTATAGTAATGGCCTCTAGGGCATACATATAACTAACAATCTCCCACTTGCACTAGGGCCATCTGATAGCAGTGGTTGCAGTATCTCATACTCAACCATCCCATAATAGTCTCTCTCTGGGAAAAGGCCTTTGTGAGTGGATCCGCCGTGCTGTCCTCTGAGTCTACTCTCCTAACCTCGATCTCCTTGGAGATCAACCATCTCCATGTGCAGGTGATACTACCTTAGAATAAATCTGGATCATTGATGGGACGGACGTTCCTTGGCATAAGCCACAACTCCATTGTCACACAATGGGAAGAACTAAGTTCATCTCATGAACAAATATACTCCAGACTGCCTCTTTGGTAGCATCTTAAATAGCGATGTATCGAGCCTTTATCGTCTAGTATGCAACGGTATCTAGCTTGGAACTCTTCCAACATACCGTCCCTTTACTGAGGGTAAAGACAATGCCTGCGACTGACATTCAGTCGTCTTTATCACCCTGGAACCCTTCCAGTGATTCTCCCTAGGATCGATCGATACCATCTCACTACAACTAGTGAGAATCCTAACATCCAATTAGATCTATCTCATAGATCCAAAATCCAGGATTCAGGAGGTATCATTTTGATCCTATACGGAGAATCATTGTGATAAGCGGAGATTGACCGAGTGTAGTATAGGAAACTCCTTCCCTATCAAGAGTATGTCATCCACGTACTCTATGAGGATCATCACCATACTCCCTACTACCTTTTTGTATATACAAGGTTCATCTACCATTTTGATGATGTCAAACTGTTTGACTACTACATCAAAACAGATGTTCCAACTCCGCGATACCTGCTTTATCCTATAAAGCATCTTGTACACGTTTTCGCTGCTCCCACTGTCCACGAAGCCCTCTGGCTGTGTACTTATAGACGTTCTCTTCTAAAACATCATTTAGAAAAGCAATCATGGCACCCAACCGCCAGATATCGTAGTCATGGTATGTAGCCGTAGCAAGTAGGATCTGGATGGACTTAAGCATAGCCACTTGAAAAGGTTTCATCATTATCCACGCCTGGTCGATGACAAAAAACTTTAACAAGTCTAGCTTTGAAAGTCTCAACTTTTCCATCTACACCAAGTAATCTTCTCAAGATATACTTGCTCCTGATATTTAACCCTTCAGATATAGCAACCAAAGTCTATACTTTGTCGGTGTACATGGATTCCATCTCAGATCGCTAAGCATCCAGCCATTCTTACAGAGTCCCACTCCTGATGGCCAGCTCGAAACTAGTTGGGTCATCATCTCATGATGCAATCCTCGCTCCCACTGTCATAGAGTAACCGAAGTATCTCTCAGGTGGGTGAGGAACCCTACTAGATCAGCGGAGAGGCTGAGGTTCGTTGGTAACTATTGAATCCTTTGGTTCTTTCAAATCATCAGCTGCAGTTTGTATAGCTGGAACCTTTCCAGTTCTACATTACAGACCTTGCCTCGAGCTTGTCCGGATTTTGCTTTTAGACATAGGCTGGACAACTCCAAATCTTAACCATCTCAAGATATGGGCTCTTCCCTTTCCATATCACATATGAAAAGGTAGGCAACAGATTTGATTTGAGCCCTATTCAATAGGTATGCAGCTTCTCAAGTGCATAACTCCCAAAAGGAAACAGGTAACTCAGTAGTACTCATCATAGAGCACACCTTATCATATAGGGTGTAATTGCTCCGCCCCGATATACCATCGTGCTATGGTGTATACGGAGGAGTAATGCTGAGAGAGAATCTCATTCTCCTTTAGAAAAGTCCAAGAATTTCGTGCACAAGTATTCTCCTCCCTGAACTCATCAAAGGACATAATACTTATACCCTTTTGGTTCTCTTCTGTAAGTCCATGCTACCTCTCCCGGTACTTTCGGGAATGCGGAATTTGGTAAAAAACGACTTTTACGGAGGTGGTAACATGGACCTAAAACCCGGATCTTGGTTAAACATCTATCTAGCAACCTAACTACGAGTTTCTAGCTACTCGGTTAGGGGGTTATACCTTGCTTGTCTTGAACTCCTTCGTCTTCAAGCTCCGATGGTGGTCCGGAATGGCTTCTTCTCGTCGTCTCCGTACGCCGAAGATAGATCCACCTGAAAGCTCCAACCTTTAGCTCCTTCTTCGTTCTTTGAAGAAACTAGTTCACTTGGTTTGCTAAACCTAGTGAACTAGAATGAGTAGAGAAGAATTAGAATGGGATTTTATCTATGGTTCTTGATTCTCAACTCATGAGACAAGAGAACCATAGATTAAAGAGAGGGAGCAAGAGCAAAAGGGTGGGAGCAAAAGGAGAGCTCAAGAACAAGAGAGAGAATGAGCAAGAAAGAATGAGGCTCTCTTTTGTCTTTCACCCTCTCATAATCCAAAGTCATCATAACCCATCATACTAAAAAAGTCTTATGTGATGGTTTGAAGCAACCATAACCATATCATTTCATGCACTCATTTTACACAAATGAGCAAGCAAGAAAAAGTCTTTGCCATAAAATGATGGCTATGGTTATCATGATGGTCCACTAGTCAAGCCTAGTCAACCGGTCAACAAAGTCAACAAGTCAACAAAAGTCAACAAGTCAACAAAGTCAACAAGTCAACAAAAGTCAACAAGTCAACAAAGTCAACAACCATATCACCATAATACTTAATTAATATAATAGTTAATCACATATCATATTCTCATTAGGGTTGAGCAAAAAGTCAAATAGTCAACGGTCAACTGTCAACAACCCTAATGAGAATCCACTGCCTCTGTCTCCCTGTCAACTGTGCATACACACCCGCATCCGCGTTCCGAGGAACACGAATGCAAACTGGATAAATCCAATCCCATAAGGTACACTAGGATCTGGCTTAAACCAAAGCCCGCTAGTGTAAACTGTCCGGACACTGTACGCGCACAAGTGCACGGATGTGACCGAACCCTGTCGCAAAACCATGCGACCCGTCGCAATACCATGCGACCTCTACTCTTTTGCCTAAAGGCGAAAAGCTTTCTGTGTGGGACTCTAAAGACTCGACACTACGCTGGCAGTGGGTTTAACCACAGACCGCAAGCGGCACTAGCTGTGCGTAACGGTCCCCAGGTAATGCCGACAAGAAGACCGACGAGGCGAAACCCATCTGAACTCCTACTGAGCCTGAGTGTGACATTCTCCGTACAGTCCGGTTTGTTCGTCTGATACATCGCATGGCGGGCCTAGGGGGCGGTAAACGTCAGTCCCCCAATAGCGGTACAAGTCGTGCCGGAGCGAAGCCCAAAACACCCTGAGATAACACTGGAAACCTACCAGTATATCTCGTTTGCCCTGGCCAGGGACTACTCGTGTAATGGCTCTCCTAGACACAGCGCGATGTCAACCCCCAATACCGGGAGAGACGAATCCTGTCTAACCGTCACTGCCTCCAAGTGCTTCGGGACTGCACCCAACCACTACCTGTTTGCACTACTCCTTTGAGCCGTGGTAGGGTAGTGATCAAAGTACAGTGGGAACACACTCGAGGCGGAGTGACAGTGTCAAGTCAGCGGACTAAGCTGTACTCATGTCACCTGGGAACTGATAACTGACGATAGGTATAATACCAACTAGTCAGTTCCCGACGAGTCCTGTCCAGTGTACCCGTAACCTAACGAGCACCCGCATACTATCTCAAGTACGACGTACTGACGGCTGTGGGACAGACCGTCTCCCACACTGGGATGAGAAGCGCATGCGCTGGTCTACTCCGGAGTATCGATGCCCTGTCTCGATAGTCCTGCGACCAGGGACCTGCATAAGGATGTGCTTATAGATTACCCAGCCCCACTAGTGTGACGGCCATCACATCGCTGGTAATCAAGCAAAGATCCTAAGGGCTCCACTAATGTGTATAGGCGATATACAAAATATAAACACATGTACACATTGAAGTAGAAACAAACCAAGTAGCATACTACTATTTTGAGCAAGATTGTATATACAAGGTGAATATCCCAAGCATCCATTAAGTAATATACAAACCAGTATGATACAGTAATGGCCTCTAGGGCATATACACTAACAATCTCCCACTTGCACTAAGGCCATGTACTGGCGTATCGAAGACCTATCATCTCGATCAGCCGCTCGAACTGAGTCTGGGGCTGGGCCTTGGTGAATGGATCTGCAGTGTTATCTTCTGAACCGACTCTCCGAACCTCGATCTCCTGGCGATCTACGATCTCCCTGATCAGGTGATACCGCCTCAAGATGTGCCTGGATCTCTGATGGGACCTGGGTTCCTTCGCTAAAGCTATAGCCCCGTTGTTGTCGCAATACAGAGGTATTGGATCAACAATGGACGGAACCACCTGAAGTTCTTTCAAGAACTTCCTCATCCAGACAGCTTCTTTTGCGGCATCAGATGCAGCGATGTATTCCGCTTCCATCGTCGAGTCTGCAACGGTTTCCTGTTTGGAACTCTTCCAACACACCGCCCCTCCATTGAGGGTAAAGACAAAACCCGACATGGACTTGGAATCATCCTTGTCACTCTGGAAGCTGGAGTCAGCAAAGGCCTCGATCTGGAGGTCTTTTCCGCCATACACCAAGAACATCTCCTTAGTCCTTCTTAGGTACTTGAGAATGTTCTTTACCGCTATCCAGTGTTTCTCCCCAGGGTTTGACTGATACCGGCTTACCACACTCAGTGCATAAGCTACATCCGGTCTGGTACACAACATCGCATACATTATAGAGCCTACCGCAGAAGCGTAGGGTATAATAGACATGCGATCCCTCTCCAAATCAGTCTTGGGAGACATCTCTTTAGAGAGGGTGATCCCGTGACAAGCCGGTAGGTTACCGCGCTTGGAATCTTCCATACTGAATCTCTTCAGTATGGTGTCGATGTACCTGGACTGTGAAAGTCCTAATATCCTCTTGGATCTGTCACGGTAGATCCGGATACCCAGAATGTACGAGGCATCACCCAGGTCTTTCATGGAGAACCTGTGTGACAAGAACCCCTTGACAGATTGTAGCATAGGAATGTCATTTCCTATTAAGAGAATGTCATCCACGTATAAAACGAGGAATACTACAATTCTTGCTACAAATCTACTATAGATGCATGGTTCATCTGGATTTTTGATAAAGCCAAATTCTTTGACCGTCTCATCAAAGCAGATGTTCCAACTCCGCGACGCCTGCTTTAGTCCATAGATGGACTTAAGCAACTTGCACACCTTTCCGCTGCTCCCACTCTGAATGAAACCCTCTGGCTGGTCCATATAGACACACTCCTCCAAATTTCCATTTAGAAAAGCTGTCTTTACGTCCATTTGCCAGATCTCATAATCGTGGAAGGCAGCAATGGCAAGAAGGATCCGAATGGATTTCAGCATGGCTACTGGAGAAAAGGTTTCGTCATAGTCCAAGCCAGGTCTTTGACGAAAACCCTTTGCTACCAGCCTAGCTTTATAGGTCTCAACCTGTCCATCTGCACCAATCTTCCTTTTGAAGATCCACTTGCATCCTACGGGTTTTACCCCGTCTAGAGCAATGTCCAACGTCCATACCTTGTTGGTGTACATGGACTCCATTTCGGTCCGCATTGCATCCAGCCATTTCACTGAGTCAACGCTCTGAACGGCCTGCTGGAAGCTAGTAGGCTCATCATAATCTATGATGCAATCCTCTCTATCCCCGTCTATGAGAAAACCGTAGTATCTCTCGGGCGGATGAGTCTGCCTACTACTCCTGCGGAGCGGCGTAGGAATGTCCTGTTCTGTTGAACCCTCTGGTTCCACTAAACTTTCAGCAATAGTCCGTGGTTCTGGAATTTCTTCCAGTTCTACTGCGCTCCCACTTATCTGGGTTTCCAAAAACTCAGTTTCCAAGAAGCGGGCATGCTGAGAAACAAAAACCTTTTGTTCCTCAGTGGAATAGAAAAGATACCCCCTGGAGTTCCTTGGGTATCCCACAAACTTACACTGTACTGAACGTGCCTCAAGCTTGTCCGCATGCTGCTTTTTTACAAAAGCTGGACATCCCCATACCTTAAGATACTTAAGACAGGGTTTCTTCCCAGTCCACATCTCATATGGGGTGGTAGGCACAGTCTTGGTGGGAGCCTTGTTCAAGAGATATGCAGCTGCTTCTAGTGCATATCCCCAGAATGATCGCGGTAACTCAGCGTTACTCATCATGGACCGAACCATATCCAATAGGGTTCGGTTCCGTCTCTCCGATACACCGTTATGTTGCGGAGTGTATGGAGGAGTAAGCTGAGAGAGAATACCATTCTCTTTTAAGTAATTCAGGAATTCGGCACTTAAGTATTCTCCACCTTGATCCGATCTTAGAATCTTAATACTTTTGCCGGTCTGTTTCTCTACTTCATTCTTATACTCCTGGAATTTTCCAAAGGCTTCGGACTTATGTTTCATTAAGAAGACATAACCGTACCTTGAGAAGTCATCCGTAAAAGTAATGAAGTAAGAATGGCCGCTTCGCGCATGTGTAGACATTGGACCGCACACGTCACTGTGTACGAGTCCCAAGAGCTCGCTCGCTCTTACTCCATGTCCAGTAAACGGAGTCTTTGTCATCTTTCCTTTGAGACAAGATTGACAAGTGGCATACGATTGATATTCGAACGCATTCAAATATCCCTCTGTATGTAACTTAGTCAACCTTCTCTCATTGATGTGACCCAGTCTACAATGCCACAAGAAAGTCTGATTTATTTCTGGAGACTTTCTTTTGTGTGTATTCTGGACATTAAAAATCTGTGGTTGGTTTAACACGTATATACCATTACTCAATGTACCTGACCCAATCAAAACTTGATTAAGGTGAATGTTTACAACATTACTTACAAACGCAAATTCATAACCTTCTTTAGAAACTAAAGATACAGAAATGATATTACAAGTTGCGTTGGGTACAAAAAAGCAATTACGCAAAACCAAAACATGTCCATCTGACATTCCCAGGTGATAGTCCCCCACGGCTTTAGCGTCCATGCTAGCTCCGTTCGCAACTCTGAGGGTCATGTCACCTGCTTTCAAAACCCTACGGTTTCTCAACGCCTGCAAAGAATTACAGATATGAGATCCTGATCCGGTATCCAATACCCAGGAAGTAGAGTTTATTGAAAGACAGTTTTCAATAACATACACACCTGAAGCTGAAGCTGCAACCTGCTTCAATTCCTGTGTTCTGGCCTTCCAGGTCCTGCAATCATTCTTCCAGTGTCCTTTCTTATGACAATAGAAGCATTCTTCCTTATCCACAAGCTTCCCCGCTATCTTTGTTGCTTTACCTTTTCCCTTCGTATCCACTTTACTAACACCGCCCCTTGGTTTGGCGGGGGCCTTCTTCTTCTTTCCCTTGGCTTTCGCCTTGGACCTAGAAGAAGATGATCCTCCTACAAACAAAGTGGATGTATCCCTACCTTTCTGTAGGGTGCCCTCTGCGCTCCTCAGCATGTTGAGGAGCTCTGAAAGTTCAACCTCTTTTTCTTGTAAGTTGAAGTTCAGTATAAACTGGGCGTAAGTGGAAGGAAGGGACTGGAGAACTATATCCGTATATAGCTCACTCTCCAATGTGATCCCTAGGTCTGCGAGCTCCTCAATGTAGCCGATCATCTTTAGCACGTGCTCGGCTACTGATGATCCGACGGCCATTCTTGTCGAAAATAACTTTTTCGACGCTTCGTATCTTGCGATACGAGATTGCTCTCCATACAGTTCTTTTGTATGAAGCAATATGGATTCCATGTCCATATTCTCGTGCCTCCTCTGATGTTCGTTGTCCATCGAGGCAAGCAGGAGGCATTTGGCCTTCGCGCTATCAATCTCCCAAGTCTTGCGGATTTCCTTATCCGCGACGCTGGAAGTTGGACCAGGGACAGGGGGAGCTTTGGTGGTAAGAAGATACCCCAGCTTGTCGTAAGTGATTGCTATCTTGACATTCCTGAGCCAATCTTTGTAGTTTGGCCCTGTCAGTTTGTTTTTATCTAGGAGTAACTTAAGTCCAGTCATGTTGATTGGTCGCTGCAATTAGGAGAGAGAAGAAGAAACACTCAGCATGATGCTCTTGCAAGTTTAGAGTGGTTTTTATTTTGTCTAAACAGGATGGCTCCCACTGTTTCTCGAATCCCTCCTCAAACCATAAAGGAAGAATTAGCCGGGATCAACCCCACCGCACAATACTTGCTTAACCGTTCAGCCAGGCCGGTGTCGGTACTTCGAGGGAGGTTTTCCAACGCTTTCGCGAAGTTCCTTAATTAGAGAACCTCTTTTCCCTGGGGGCGTAGCCCCGCTAACACCTTTCTAGGCACCTACTAGGTTTATAGCATTGATCGTTTAGTGAGAAATTTCCCGAGGAGTAGCATATACTCACAGTAGGATCGGGATCCAAATATCATTGCGTGACGAAACTGAAGGAATCCTACCAGAATCATCACACTCCAAATGGTATGCAAATCTAGCAAGTTTCAGTACTTATGAAACTCCCGATGTGGATTTTTGCCCCATGCTCTTATGACCTTGACGAAGGTCAACAAATCATAAGTCACATGTCAAGTTCTGCCCGTCATTATCCAGGTTAATTTGAATCCACCCGTATATACCCTTGACGAAGGTCAACAAGGTAATGCGAATGTTCCAAACCAACGCATCTATCTATGCTACATATGAATACCCAATAGCTACCAATCACTATGCCTTGACGAAGGTCAACAAACACAGCTTGAATACTATTGAATATTCATACGAAACGACGGAGGGCTACGAATGGTTTTGGCAAAACCGTGAACGTAGTGAACTTGATTTGGTCGATGGAACGAGATAGCTTTTAAAAGGAGTGGCTCAAGCTCCGCATTTAAAAGTTGTTTTGAAAAGAACCGAGTGGTTTTTCGAAAGTGTTCCAACGACTTTAACTTGGTTTATTATCTTGCATTAGTCTTTTAATGCGTGATATTCTTGCATTAGTTCTTTTAATGCGTCCCATCATTTAATCCTACCATTGCAGAAAACAACCAAAATATGACGTACGCTTATGCCATTCGCATTCGCCACGGGGCCCCGTCATTACCCGTTAGGTTACTTAACTAACGACAGAGCGGGGGCTGGGCTAGCGCGTCTGTAAAACATAAGCAACGCCTAAATAATATCATATATAGATATACTGCAATGATAAACATTTCAGATCACAGATGAATACATTGGATATACTAGGAATCTGTAATTTGCACGAGCCTGTAACAAAAACAGATTACACGGTCGCGGTGAATAGCCAAAACCCCACCCAAGACCCCTACGGGTGCGGCAAACTACCCGCCAAGTACCCGAAGCGTAGCAACCTCCCTCATCTCCATGAGTAGGCCACTCGACACTTCGGCATACCCGGTAGTTTGTGCACCCCCTCCATGGGTCTATCCTAGGAGCAAAAACAGTAAAAAGAAATTATACAATGACGGCTACAACCCCGACCCGGTTGTGCGGCCATACAAATAATTATTACATCAATTTACAAATTTACATGAATTGAAAGAAAAGAAAACTCTCGTCTCACAACCCCCGGCTATTCACCCGCGACAATCCAACATATTCATATCCACATTCCAGCAACATTACAGATCACAGATTTGTATAACCCCCACTAATCGACATATAGCGATTAGTAGACGTTCAATACAAATATCACATTACAGAAAACCCGTTAGCTTAAGTCTTTTAGAAGTTCGATCAAAAATACGGATTTTCGGGACCCCAAAATAAAATTTTCGTTCTGGAAAATCTAGGCAGAAAATATATATTCCAAAAATCCCAAAATAGCCCCAGAAGAACACTGCACCAAAAAGGGACCACGGCCGAGTCAACTCGGCCGCGGATCCGCGGCGGGAGCGTGCTCCCGCCGCGGATCCGCGGCGCTTTGACTCGATCGTTGGACCAATTTTGGTGGGTGTTCACAGAAAAGCCTGAGCCGATTTTAGGTGTGAAAATAATCAACTTTTGAACAGTATAAAAATCGACAGAAACTTCGAATTTCGGGGTTTGTTTTCGGGGCTTTTTCTTTGATCGATCTTCTAGTTACTTGCTAACATGTTAGATAGAGTTTAACTAGGCTCTGATACCACTGTAGGTCCATGCTACCTCTCCCGGTACTTTCGGGAATGCGGAATTTGGTAAAAAACGATTTTTACGGAGGTGGTAACATGGACCTAAAACCCGGATCTTGGTTAAACATCTATCTAGCAACCTAACTACGAGTTTCTAGCTACTCGGTTAGGGGGTTATACCTTGCTTGTCTTGAACTCCTTCGTCTTCAAGCTCCGATGGTGGTCCGGAATGGCTTCTTCTCGTCGTCTCCGTACGCCGAAGATAGATCCACCTGAAAGCTCCAACCTTTAGCTCCTTCTTCGTTCTTTGAAGAAACTAGTTCACTTGGTTTGCTAAACCTAGTGAACTAGAATGAGTAGAGAAGAATTAGAATGGGATTTTATCTATGGTTCTTGATTCTCAACTCATGAGACAAGAGAACCATAGATTAAAGAGAGGGAGCAAGAGCAAAAGGGTGGGAGCAAAAGGAGAGCTCAAGAACAAGAGAGAGAATGAGCAAGAAAGAATGAGGCTCTCTTTTGTCTTTCACCCTCTCATAATCCAAAGTCATCATAACTCATCATACTAAAAAAGTCTTATGTGATGGTTTGAAGCAACCATAACCATATCATTTCATGCACTCATTTTACACAAATGAGCAAGCAAGAAAAAGTCTTTGCCATGAAATGATGGCTATGGTTATCATGATGGTCAACTAGTCAAGCCTAGTCAACCGGTCAACAAAGTCAACAAGTCAACAAAAGTCAACAAGTCAACAAAGTCAACAAGTCAACAAAAGTCAACAAGTCAACAAAGTCAACAACCATATCACCATAATACTTAATTAATATAATAGTTAATCACATATCATATTCTCATTAGGGTTGAGCAAAAAGTCAAATAGTCAACAGTCAACTGTCAACAACCCTAATGAGAATCCACTGCCTCTGTCTCCCTGTCAACTGTGCATACACACCCGCATCCGCGTTCCGAGGAACACGAATGCAAACTGGATAAATCCAATCCCATAAGGTACACTAGGATCTGGCTTAAACCAAAGCCCGCTAGTGTAAACTGTCCGGACACTGTACGCGCACAAGTGCACGGATGTGACCGAACCCTGTCGCAAAACCATGCGACCCGTCGCAATACCATGCGACCTCTACTCTTTTGCCTAAAGGCGAAAAGCTTTCTGTGTGGGACTCTAAAGACTCGACACTACGCTGGCAGTGGGTTTAACCACAGACCGCAAGCGGCACTAGCTGTGCGTAACGGTCCCCAGGTAATGCCGACAAGAAGACCGACAAGGCGAAACCCATCTGAACTCCTACTGAGCCTGAGTGTGACATTCTCCGTACAGTCCGGTCTGTTCGTCTGATACATCGCATGGCGGGCCTAGGGGCGGTAAACGTCAGTCCCCCAATAGCGATACAAGTCGTGCCGGAGCGAAGCCCAAAACACCCTGAGATAACACTGGAAACCTACCAGTATATCTCGTTTGCCCTAGCCAGGGACTACTCGTGTAACGGCTCTCCTAGACACAGCACGATATCAACCCCCAATACCGGGAGAGACGAATCCTGTCTAACCGTCACTGCCTCCAAGTGCTTCGGGACTGCACCCAACCACTACCTGTTTGCACGACTCCTTTGAGCCGTGGTAGGCTAGTGATCAAAGTACAGTGGGAACACACTCGAGGCGGAGTGACAGTGTCAAGTCAGCGGACTAAGCTGTACTCATGTCACCTGGGAACTGATAACTGACGATAGGTATAATACCAACTAGTCAGTTCCCGACGAGTCCTGTCCAGTGTACCCGTAACCTAACGAGCACCCGCATACTATCTCAAGTACGACGTACTGACGGCTGTGGGACAGACCGTCTTCCACACTGGGATGAGAAGCGCATGCGCTGGTCTACTCCGGAGTATCGATGCCCTGTCTCGATAGTCCTGCGACCAGGGACCTGCATAAGGATGTGCTTATAGATTACCCAGCCCCACTAGTGTGACGGCCATCACATCGCTGGTAATCAAGCAAAGATCCTAAGGGCTCCACTAATGTGTATAGGCGATATACAAAATATAAACACATGTACACATTGAAGTAGAAACAAACCAAGTAGCATACTACTATTTTGAGCAAGATTGTATATACAAGGTGAATATCCCAAGCATCCATTAAGTAATATACAAACCAGTATGATACAGTAATGGCCTCTAGGGCATATACACTAACATCTTCTTCTAACTTATATTCTGTGAATATCTCAAAAGGTTCGGACTTGTGTTTCAACAGGAACATAGGTCTGAATCTCGAAAGATCATCAGAGAATGTAATGAAGTATAAAGAACCGGTCTTGGCAAGTGTAGACAGGGGACCTACATACATCAACATGTATCATCCCAAGAGTTCACTAACTCTTTCTCTGTTTCCAGTAAACAGAGCTATGGTCATTGTATCTTTGTGACATGACTGGCAAGTTTCACAAGATGTAAATTCAAACTGATTTAAATATGCATCTAAAATGTAACTTCAGCCAGTCGGATCGCATTGATATGACCTAGTCTACAATGCCTATAGAAGGATTCGTTCATTTCTGAACTGATCCTCCTGTGTGTGTTCTGTATACTAAAGAACTGTAGTTTGATTTAGAACATCAATGCTTTTAGATAACGTGCCTGAACCGATCAACTTTTGATATAGGAAATGTTCAAAACATTATCCAACTTATACAAAATTTTATCATTTCTTTACTATTAAAGAGATAGATATGATTTTGTATATCAGGTTCGGTATCTAATAACATTCGTTCAGAATCAATGTATTTGGAATACATGGTGACAGTGACCAACAGACTTGGCTGCAACACTTGCCCCATTTTCTGCCTCATGAAACTTATCACCCGTTCTCAGTCTTCTACCTTTCTGTAGCCCTATGTAACAGATTACATATCTGGGATCCTGATCTGGTATCACATACCCAGGACGTAAAGGATACTGAGAAACAGTTCTCTGTAATGAACACACCCGAAGATGATGCATCATCATGCACTCTCTTCGTTTGGGCGGCACGGGAATTCTGGTAATCCCCAATTTCCTGCTCTGTCTTATAACAATTATAAGTTGGAGCGGGACCAACGTTCCCCAGCTCAGTATAACAAGCGGGTTCGGTCAATAATCCGTATTATTATCTTGATTAAGGCGTGATATGGTCGCTACCTAGAGAGAGAGAGAAGAAAACACTCAGCGTGCGCTCTTGCAAGAATAGATTGGTTATTATTTTATCTAATCAGGATGGCTCCCACTGCTTTTTATCAAATCTTCCTTCAAACCCTAAAAGGAAAGACTAGCCGGGATTAATTACACACTACAAGTTCGCCAATCTTTCAGCCAGGCCAGTGTCGGTACTTTGAGGGAGGTCCCTCGTGCTTTCGCACGAACCTAATTAATGTAAACCTCGTTTTCCCAGAGGCGTAACCCCGTTAACACCTTTCTAGACACCTACTTGATCGGCTAATTGTAATGTATAAAACTCTCCCAGGAGTAACTTTTACTCGCAGCGGGTATCGGGATCCAACTATCTCATAGAAGGTATGCAATCTCATTACAAATTTCAACACTTGAAATTCCCGATAATATTTTGCCCCTAGCGTCCTATGACCTTGACAGAGGTCAACAAACCATAGGCTGCTAGTCAAGTTCAACCCGTCATTTCCTGATTGAAGTAAACCCACCCGCACGACCCTTGACAGAGGTCAACAAGGTCGCACGACTACCCTAAATCAATCACATCATATGCTTATACAGATAAGCACTAATCAGCTACCGCACACTACGCCTTGACAGAGGTCAACAAACGCAGCACGAATACTAACCAGTACATATCTGAAATGACGGAGGGCTACGACAGGTCTTTCTGAAAACCTATTGCGTAATGAACTTGATATCGTTGTAGAATCAAATGATTTTAAAAATGGAGTGCTTTTGAGGCTTTTCTAGTTTTGCTAAAGGAGTCACTCCCGGTGAAGGGATCGTCGGTCCTTTCCTCGTCGAATGAGGTGCGGGATATATCATATATATCACTGAGCAAAGCAAAACTCTTAAAAGCAATCAGAAGACAAACCGAGTGTGTAGCATCTGCCAGTTTTTGCTAAAGGAGTCACTCCCGGTGAAGGGATCTCGGTCCTTTCCTCATCGAATAAGGTGCAGGATATATCACATATACCGCTATGCAAAGCAAGAACTGTAGCTACCTGTTTTATTTTGAAATTCGATTCTACAACATCTTTAGGTTTCTTTTACTTTCATTAATCACATTAATGAAGTCCCATCATTTAAGTACCTAAACATCACAGATAAATACGACGTACACTTATGCCATCCGCATTCGCCTCGATGTCCCCTCGTGCACCGTTAGGTTAGGTAACTAACGGCAGAGCGGGGCAGGGCTAGCGCGGGTGTAAAACATAAGTAACGCCTATATAATATATCATATATACTATATAAAGTATCCATCACAGAACATATCACATGATCACATCACAGATATCGCAGCAGAAGAATCATATGAAATATTGGATATACTAGGACGTCCGCGTTTTCAATACGAGCCAGTATAAAACACGGATTCCACGGTCGTGATGAATAGCCAAACCCACACCCCTAGACCCCTACGAGAGCGGCAAGCAACCCTACCAATTCTAGAGTTAGGAGACCCGGACTCGACTCCTCGAGTTGGTCTCCCACTGGACTCCAGAACCCGGTTACTTGTGCTCCCCTCCTTGGGTCTATCCTAGTGCGGAAAAGTAAATAATATACAAAAGGTGACATCTTCCGCAACCTGGAAGTGCCCCAATAAAAGAATATTACATACAAGTTTTTACATGAATGAAAATGAAAAACACTCATCTCACATAAAAACCCCCGGCTATTCAAACACGACAATCCAATATAACATATCCAGCAACACATAACATCACATGTCATCAACGTAAGTAAATATGCGCATCCCAATTGTCGTTGACATATAGAAACGAAACCGGCGATATCACATATTACACTTACGGTCACAGAAAAGAAAGTGTAAATCTACAACAGTTGGAATCCGCAACCTGCATAGACGTCGCATGCCTAATCGAATGAATTCCTTAGACATCACATGCCTAACAATTATAAACCCCGCATTTTAGTCTCAAAATCGAAAACACTTTTCAATATCAAGTCGGGCAATTCAACAAGATTCCCGACATCCTGATCGAATGCTCATAGCAAACTTCAGTAGACGGCTGCACCCCCGATGCCTCCGACGAAGTGCACCAAGGCGGAACACCGCTGCCGCGAGCACCCGAACGGATGCTTTCGGCAACGGGGTTCTCCTACAGTCACTTGGTCGGGGCTATGGAGTGAGGCTGTCTATTAGGTTTATCCGGCGAGTATCCGCGTACGCTACGTGATTGCGACGGACTTTTGATCACATCAAAATTCCGTGGCAACCGATCAAGTGAGACTAAACTGCTATGTTTATAACATTCATTCAGTTATCTCATAACTACTTGTGGATTCCAAGTATTGTATCACATTCCGGATAAATAGAAAATGTTAAACTTTTCGATCGAACAGTCAAACACCCAAGTTTTTCCGAAACAGATCAACACATGAAACAAGTTTAAAAACATCCAGTTCATGCCTCAGTACCAACGGTCCAGCCGTAGAAGGGTCAAGCCAACGCCTCACATGTGGCACGCCGTACTGCCCCAAACCCGAAGGTTCAAAGGGCAGTTCAAGACGGTCACATAATCGAGTTAAGGTTTGTTGTCTTCTAGAGGGTCCATCACGTTACTTGCACTACTTAGAATGTCGTAAAACTACGGAAAAATCCAACACTTGGAAATTTCCCGACAGGGGAAAAATTGGGTATTTATATCCGGTCGAACTTTTTAACATATTCTAAAATTTATCCGGAAAGCCACATAGACAAAATCTGATACCCCGATCGAAACACCGAATCCCCAAAACAACCCCAGAAAATTAAACTCTTGAATAAATATTAAAAATTTCCAGAAAATCCAGAATAATAAAATAGGAGTTACTGTGCAAACAGGGAAGGATGACGTCATCAACTTGCCGCGGAACCGCCGCAGAAGCCAGGCTTCTGCCGCGGTTCCGCCGCCGTTTGCACTGTTCATGAATTAAATTTTGCACCGTAATTCTTATAATTCCCTGCTGAATTTTTTAAGAATTTTTAATGTGGAAAAATCCCAGTTTTTAGAAAAAGTCCAGAGAGCATGTAAAACTTAGGGTTTCGGGTTCGATCGGGTTTCAAACATCGTCTAGACTTCGCCTAAGGCTCTAGCTAGGCTCTGATACCACTGTAGGGTTCCTAGACACTCTCAAGAGGTCTCACAAGGCATCAACCATGCCAATTTCAAATTTTACGGGTGCCGAGAAACCCTAATACGGATCGTTAACTAGATATATAGGCGAACACATGCATCTAGTTTACAACTAAACTAAAAGAACGGAAATACAACCTTTGTAGATCCGGTCCACCACCTCCATAGCTCCGCAATGAAGTCTCCTCGCTGTCCAAATGGAAACCCGGGCTCTAGCGTCGGCTTCATCGGAGACATGGGCGGGCAAGGTCGTCGGCTTCGTGCCGAAGATGATCTACGTCGAGGCATCACTAGATCAAGCTCCCACTTCACCAAGTCATGAAACTTGTGAAGAGAACACCCTATACTACTTGGCAAGAGGTAGAGGATGAAGAAATAGGAAGTGGGTTCACTTTAGAATTGGATTTCTCACTTGTTTTCTCAAGTTGCCATTGTAGTAGCAAGCTTTCTTCATGTGATGAAGAAGAAGAAGAAGATAAGAATGAATATGATAAGTTCTTTTAAATCCAAAAGAAAAATGAATACTTATCATATTCAAACCATGGTAATGTGTAGAGAGTTAATCATGGTTAAATGGAATGGTTAGGGTTAAGCATGAGACAAAATGGTCACTTGGTCAAAGTCTTCAAGAAGCTTCAACAACAAACAAAGTTAGCCACCATTTTCTCTTTATGCTTATCATTTCCAAAAATGAATAAACAAATAAATAAATGAATAAGAAAATGAAAAACAAAACCCTAACCATTTAAATAACCATGGTTCAATCTTTACACAAACTCAAGTAAGCATGTATCATCAAACATGATACAAACTTGTGTACAAAAGTATATCACATATACATTGTGCACATCAAGTGAGAAAATCCCTTTAAAATGAACCAATACTAGTTAATGCAAAGTAATATATCAAATATATAATTATACATTAAATCATTAAATCAACACTTGATTCAATGATCCGGTCATATCGCATATAACCAACTAGTATCCAATGTATCGGCTTATCGAATCAATCCTTGAATCGATAACTAGGTTATATCGCATACAACCAGTCGATACATTCATCGCGAGAATGGAATACGGTATCACATACACGCATTATTCTCGGTCCCGCACATATCTCATATGCGCTCCTATTTCGTTTCACTTGAGCCAGGAAACCTCTGTGTAGGACTCTAAAGACTCGTCAATACACCGGTAGCAGATGATGATCATATCAAACACCTACAAGCCGCAAGCGGTCTGCCAAACGTAACGGCCACCCGGGTATTGAGCGATCAGAAGATCGACGAGTAAGCCCGCTCACACTCAAGTGAATCCAACCAGTAACACTACCGTACAGTCCGGTCTGATCGTCTGATATGTCGCATATCTTGCCTAGGGGTGGTAAACGTCAGACCCCAATAGCTCGATAAGTCGTGTCGATATGAGGTCTATAACAGTTCAAGAAACTACTGATAACACTTACCAGTATATCTCAGCAACCCTGGCCAGGGATTTCCGGTTATAGCCAATCGAACACAGCGCAACATCAACTCCCTATACCGGGAGAGACGAATCCCCTCCTATCGCTCATTGCCTCCATGTGATTCGGGACTGTACCCAAAAACCACCGTTTTGCACGCCCTCTTGGACGTGGTAAGGTGGAAATCAAAGCACAGTGGGAACCACACAAGACTCTATGACGATCTCGGGTCAACAGACTACTCTGTACCAGTGTCACCAGAGAACTGCCATCTGACGTAAGGTATAATACCATCTGGGAGTTCTCGGCGAGTCCGTCCAGTGTACCCAGTCTCTACTGAGCACCCGTATATCATCTCTGATGTCAAACACCAATGGATATGGGATCATCCATCGCCCATCTGTATGGGTCGAGAAGGTATACGCTAGTGTACTCTGGTATATCGATGCCCCGTCTCGATACACCCACGACTAGGGACTTTGAAGGATGTACTTATAGACTATCTGTCCCCACTAGTATGATCAGCATCACAGTCCAGGTAATCAAGTACACATCCTAAGAGCTTTACCAACATGTAACAGAGAGACAATCAATATACACGTTAAGGTAAAGAGCAACCAGATAGCATACTATCATGTCGAGCAAGAAAGTCCTCCCTATATATGTCCAAGCATCCACTACAATATACATCCTATGTATAGTAATGGCCTCTAGGGCATACATATAACTAACAGCAGTACCCCAATCCTCTGGTGCTGATCTGCACGTCCGAGAAATCTCATAAAAGCGATCCATCAAACGCTCATGACGCGAAAACACAATAAAACGACGCCTCTCTATGCAATCGTATATCTCTGGAATCACGCCCTGGTCAGTCCTCGTCCATGACGAGCTCGTGCTGACCGCAATTCTAGCCGTACCTCTCCACGCCCGTACAACCGTGGTAACAAAACCATAACTGGTATAGATGAGGATAGATCATAAGAATGAATATAATACTGTACAAAGAAATGTATATCCTAAGGCTTCTTAAGCGGAGTATCGTATCGTAAATATGCCACAGAACATACGTACGGTACGTCACTCTACTCAAACTACCTACTCCATCAACCAAGGGTCATCCTACACTCCGAAAGTAAAACCTAACGCTCTGATACCAACTTTGTCACGACCCCAAAAGTACGGAACATGACCGGCACTTAAATTATGAAACGTCTCGAGATGTACATAATCTAAGTAAGCCAAAACCCAGAAATCAAAACCAAAGAAGCAGTAGAGTGAAGGAAAAACCAATTTAAATCAAGTTGCTTAGCAACATAAGCCGAAATATGCATTTTAAAATCTCAAGTCTTTTCTGAAAATTCGGCAGAGTCTCCTTTGTAAATACTGGCCCCCAAACGGGATACAATATGAAATACGAAATGATAAAAGGCATCCCCAAGCGGGAGATAGCTCTTCGTCAATTGACGATCACAACCATGCGAGCAATATAATATGCAATGCCGAAGGGCGAGGATCAAAACTCAAAATGAAACTCAAAACATCAATGAAAACCATAATAATACAACGCGCGACTCTAAGGTCGAAAGAATAAACACTGGTCTTCTATCTCTATCAAATATACAAGTTTGGTTGATGGAGTTTTACTAGATACAATTGAAATAACAAATAACAATGGTGGTCTTGATACAATGTACCAACCTACCAAGCAAATCGCCCTGAATGAAAAGATGTGCCAACAAGCTGCCAAGGAAACCTGTACATCTAACTTGTAAGAAAATTTGGCACAACAGGGGTGAGTTGCCAACTCGTGAGTAGAAAACATCTACGCGTAGAAATCGCATGCATGACGCTATCCTAGGTCATATCAAGTTATGTCCTCAAATAATATCCAGATCCATCAACATGTAAGTGCAATACTACGTGCTCGTGTCAGTGCCCCAGATAGCCACATATCATATATATGATGTATGAATGCATGACGAATAAAAACAGAATACATCATGAATGAGACAACTGTTTCTTTATTTAATGAGATTTCTGGATGTATAAAAATCGGGTGTCATAAATTAAATCAACAGAGAAATCAGTGCCTATCATTGACACAAAACATAAATCTCAGCATCTCAATATCAATATCTCAATATCTCTGTATCTCAAATCTCAATATCTCAATCTCAATATCTCAATACCTCGGGCTCCGTCAGTTCGGATTGGCCCATATCATCAATCACATGACCACGAACGGTATCCTCCGGATATCCGCCGCGCCAGGTTAAAATCACTGATAGGCAATCTGCCCTTGCCAGGCTCATCATCCTCCATGAAATCACTCTCGCCCGGGGGTACCATACCGGGCCCACCATGTACCCGAAACGGTTCCTACTAATCCTAGAATCGGATCTCAAAATCCAACAGCTATCATGAAAACTCATGGTGGACGACTCATACATCATGAGAAAACCGCAACTTACATTTTTAAAAAGAGGGAGAGAGAGAATTTTATATATATTCTTGCGGTTTTCTCCCAAATCCATAAATCTCATGGAAATCCGAAATCCAAGAATCGAGAGTAAGTAAATAGTGAATATCGGCATAAATATCCAAAATGCTGCATGACCAATGAGTATATGAATGCAACTAATATCATGCAATGAATGCAATAGTTAACTAGTATATAGAAGCTATAACATATTGCGACTATCAACTATCAAGCTATGTAAATGAAATGGTATTTTCTAAAGTGTACGTGACCTGGCAATTACCGATGATGATGTGTGTGAGCCGGCAAGTAAGTGTATGTGGAACATACGCATCATCGGTAATGGTGCTGGTGTCCTGACAGTACGATTTCGATACTAACATATGAAAACACAATATAAGCATGCAATACGAGGCGAGCAGCGATTATATGCGGGAGCTAGATAATAAACATAACAATGAAGAACATACAATAAATAATAAGAGTCATACAGTAAACTACAGGTCTAACTAACAGTCTAATCCAAAGGTAAGGAAAACCACCTAAATCTGAGTCGATATATATATATGTGTGTGTGTGTGTGTGTGTGTGTGTGTGTGTGTGTGTAATAGTCGGTGATCCCGCCACAATAGTATCCCATACGATACCCTATATAATATGACATCCCCGAGTCAAGAGTGCGGATCTATCATCAATATATAGCTCGTACGGTAAATCCGTCGTACGGCCTCCCAAATATGGGTACGGGTCAAATATCACATTTATCTCATTATTCGTCTGGTATCCTTTCCATCATATATCATGATCTGGGGGTACTGATCTAAGTCTAGTACAATACCGCTACCATCTACATATAAATGCGTGTGTGAAACACAACGCCTACCAATCCGCTATCATCACATGTCGCATCTCATAATACGATCTATATCACCTCACCGATCTCATGGCATCAAGCCCAATCTCATCGACTCGTCTCCAAATATCATCCACTATCCTCAACCTCAATGCATGTGTATATGAATATATATAGCATAGTCCCATACCCATGCGTATATACATATATACACGTCCCCGTAATACGCACAAGAAAGTAAAAGTATGCAAGTGTGTATGTATGCGTGTATGCAAATCCTTACTCTAGGGTTTCATGACTAAGAAATCCACTAAAGTCCTTTTTTCAATTCTCGCTAACCCTAAACCCATAATCCCCTAAAGCTTTACTTGCTAAGGTCCAGATCACACACTAGCGTACAAATATACATCAATATCGCATCACATCAATTCTTACGACTTTGCGGGGGTGCTATACGCCAACCACCCGACTTCCCCCGTAGATATAATCTACTCACCTGAGCTTCGTTTGCCGATGCTGACGTCGCCACACGCTTGCTTGTCGTCTCGAAGTCCACATGGGGGTGCCTACATGTAAACAAATAGTATCGTAAACCAAAATCGCGGATAAAAGTCAAAAACAGCATACGAATTTCACATAGGTTAAAACCTAGGATCCGCTCAAGTAAAAGAACCAATATCCCTCGACATCGGCGTATAAACGCCAAATGATCGAAATAAAACCCAAATGCACCCATTTGCACATTCACAAACACTAATTATAATATGAAATAGGTTGCAATTCACAAAAACCTTAAACTCACTTTAAAAGCTATTTTTCCGAAAATCTAGCAAGCAAAATTAACCGTTTTAGTATAAAACTTGATGTTTAAACAAATCTAGCGGCCACAATATTCACTATATATCATAACTAGATCATACGAACCATTACTAGATTTTTAATCCCACTTATTTTCATAATTCTAAAAATCTAGTTTACAAAATACATAATTTAGACAATTTTTAAAATAACAATTGGCAGACTAGAAACTAGCTTACATTTTACATGTCTTAAAGTGTCAAACTTCCCATTATATTGTTAATGATGTGATGAAAATCTTAACCATATTTTAATCTCACATTTTGAATTAATTTCCAAAACCTAGTTTGCAAATAAACTTAATTTGGACATTTTAAATGTTACAATTAGCAAGATGCAACAAGATTAAGTTTTACATAACATTAACATGCTAATCTACTTATTAAGACCACAATCTAATGATAAAAACCCTAATTTGATCACAACCCATTCTCTTGAAATTCTCATTTTGTAATTAAGGTTATAACAACATCTAATTAAAACTAAATTCAAATATACAATTAACAAGTAACAATTTTGGATGAAGCTTATACCTCATGATCAAGAGATCAAACATGAAAAATTTAGCCTCCAAAGATGGTCTCTTGCTCCCAAATCTATACTAGAATAGGCCAAAAAGAAATGGGTAGGGCTTGGATTTGGATTTTGTGGGATTTTTGCATTGATTTTTGAGTGAAAATTGATGAATTTTGAGGGGAAATGAGATGGGAATTTTAGGGGGCTGCACAATGGGGGATGGCTGCTGGATTTAGCCAAGCCCTTAAGAGAGAAAAGGAAGAGAAAATGAGTGGGATCAAGGTCAATGTCTCACGGATACCTCACATTAATTTCACACCATACACATTAGTTTATTACATTCTATTCTCTTCTTTCTTTTTCTTTTTTTTTAAAGAAGTGGGGCAAATGAGTGGGGATTGGGGCAGCAAGGATTCGGCCATAACATAGTGGGGGGGTGTGGGTGTGTGGAATTCCAAGTCAAAAACAACCCCTTCAAAACTCATATTTGCAACTTACATAAATTTTGATTTTAAATTTATTTAATCTAGCATTCAAAAACCTCTAGAACCACAAGGAAATTTTTTTGAAGAATGAATATATTACAAACTAGATTCTAGGTTGTCATGGTTCATAGAATTTGCATTAACCCATTCCAATTTGTAATTATCACTAATTAAATGTATTAGTGACGGCTTAAAATAATATTAAAATAATTATTTTCGGAAAAAAATTTCGGTGAACTAGAAATTTTTCAAGTGGCTCAATAAACACCAAATACTAGCAATTATATAGCTAGAATATGTATATTTAATTTATATTAAAAGATATTTATATCTTGATTTTTACGGAAAACACCCGTTATTTTACCGATTTTCCGAAATTTCACCTTAACGATTTTCAAAACGTTACACTCAGTCTCCATTGAGCACCCGTATACCTTCTCTGATGTCAAACACCAATGGATGTGGGATCATCCATCGCCCATCACATGGGTCGAAAAGCGTATGCGCTAGTCTACTCTGGAATATCGATGCCCCGTCTCGATACCCCCACGACTCGAAACAATTGAAGGATGTACTTACCGACTACTCTGTCCCCACTAGTATGATCTGCATCATAATCCTGGTAGTCAAGTACTCATTCTAAGGGTTTTATCAACATGTAATAGAGAGACAATAAGTGTACATGTTAAGATAAAGAGCAACCAGATAGCATACTATCATGTCGAGCAAGAAAGTCCTCCCTATAGGTAAATATGACAGACATAATTTCAAAAAGTTATATTTCACTTTATAAAATAAATGTACAGATATATCAGTTTGAAATTGGTGCACAACAACGGATATTCAAAACCAAATATTTCCCGTCAGGCAAAACCAAGGTGATTTCCTCAAATATCACCAATTATAAAGAATTCTGATATATATTGAGAATCTAATCACCTAATTCCCAATATCTTACTCCCATTCACCATCTGTAACACCATACAGATGTGAAAATCAAATCTGGTAAATACATACCCTGAAGTTAGAATCTAATTGGGAAAACAGTTTTCAATTAAAACCGCACAGTATAACTGAAACATGAAAATGTTTCGAAGGGGTAGCCGGGTATTCCTAGTAATGCCTCTTCCACTATCCAGATTCATGACAATAACCGTATACTTCCTTGCCCTCACTCCAATCCCTTTATATGTCTTTATTTATTACCTTTTGTACACCATACTTAGGCTAATTGGTTTTCTTCCTTCTATATCTTTCGGCACCTGCCAATAGTTTGAAAGAAGACTATCCAATAAAAGACATTCTCGCAAAGGCACCATCTTTCTTAAGTGATAACGTCACTTTCATATGGAGCAAGTAATCAATGCCACTAAGTCAATAGAAAGGCAAGTGAGTGATTTCCCAGTAGGAAGAACGATAGAGTGCAGTGACCAAGCAACAACTGAGCGCTTAGCGCGATATTGGTTTGAATGGTGCGGTAGCACATCCGTTTTCTTGCTCCGCAATAGTTGTACTCTCCTAATACCAGGAGCCCTCGCAACCTGAGAGAAGGTAAAGTGAAAAGACTGAAGGAGTTTCTACAGCACCACTATAAGGGTTTGGTAGCATCACACATGCCATATTTAAATTTTTAGGGTGCTAGAGAAACTAACCTAAGGATCATACTAGAAAAGCTAGGGTAACAAAACTTTAACACTAACACAAGTAGCAAAAGCTAGGGTTTTGAGAATACAACCATTGTAGCTCCCTACGCTAGACTCCTTGGCCACTTGAAAGTTGAAAAGAAGCTCACTTGAGATCCTCTAGGTCCACGACGATCCATCCGGAGTCCTCTTTGTCCAAGCTAGATACTTCACTAGATCAAGAGAATAAGTTGAAGCCAACACTCTAAACTAGTTGGCTAGAGTATTATAGAATGTTGATGTGCTTTGTTTTCTCACTTAAAGACCCTAACTTGATCACTTTTTCACTCACTAATGGAAGTTAGAAAGCAAGAGAGAGGAGGAAGAAGATGAAGGCAATATGAGAGCTCAAAATAATGATAAGCTTATGTTAAAAATGAGAAATGAAAAAATATATATATTTTCTCTTTCTCATTCTTAACCCTAGTTATAAAATATCTAGATATTTATTTTGGATCCAAAATGGCCATAGAAAATAAATCATGGTTAAAGCAAAGGGTTAGTGTGTGAATAAAATATTAAACCATGATAGAATTTCCATTTCCATTTTCTTTTATCCAAAAATAAATATCAACATATTTATATAAAGTGTGAGTCTTATAATGACACCATCTCATGTATCAACAACCATGATAGAATATTGTATGCATGTATGTGTGCATGCACATCCATATGTGCATAAAAAAGAACATGTGCATACATGTATGCATACAACAAAAGACAAAAGGGTCTAAAGTGAAAAGCTAATGGTCAATGTTAAATCAACACTTGATTTAGCAAACATGTCATATAACATACGACCTGACCAATAGCAAACAGCCCGATTAATATACGGTATCTCATACGCGCATTTAATCGGGTCCCGCGCATATCTCATATATGCACCACATCGTTTCGCCTGGACTGGGTAACTCCATTGTGGGATTCTAAGACTCGTCAATACGCCGGCAGTGGGCGATGATCATATCAAGCACCCCCAAGCCGTAAGAGGTCAGCTAAACGTAACGGCCACCCGGGTATTGAGCGATCAGAAGAAAACAAGCGAGCCTGTCACAACTCCCGTCGAGCCAACCGACAACACTACCGTACAGTCCGGTCTCTTCGTCAGATATGCTGCATATCGAGTCTATGGATGGTAACGTCGACCCCAATAACTCAATAAGTCGTGCCGATGAATGGTCTATAACAGATCGAGAAACTACTGATAATACTTATTAGTAAATCTCAACAGCCCTGGCCAGGGACTTACTGATATAGCCAATCGAGCATAGCACAGCATCAACTCCCAATACCGGGAGAGACGAAACCCCTCCTATCGCTCATCGCCTTCGTGTATCTCGAGACTGTACCCAAAAGCCACCTGTTTGCATGACTCAGTAGAGTCGTGGTAGGGTGGTAATCAAAGTACAGTGGGAGAACACACAAGACTCTATGACGATCTCGGGTCTACAGACTAACATGTACCAGTGTCACCTGAGAACTGCTATCCGACGATAGATATAATACCATATAGGAGTTCTCGGCGAGTCCGTCCAGTGTACCCAGTCTCCACTGAGCACCCGTATACGATCTCGATGTCAAACATCAATGGATGTGGGAACATCCATCGCCCATCATATGGGCCTAGTATCATATACACTAGTCTACTCTGGTATATCGATGCCCCATCTCGATACACCTACGACTAGGGACATTTCAGGATATGCTTATAAACTACAGATGTCCCACTAGTATGATCTCCATCATAATCAAAGTAGTCAAGCCAATATCCTCAGGGCTTTATCAACATGTGTAAAGGAATAAAAGCATGATCAAGTCAACATGTCAGATAAAGAAGAATCAGATAGCATACTATCATGTCGAGCAAGAATGTACACTGAATATATATATATATATATATATATGTATGTATGTATGGTATGTATGTATGTATGTATGTATGTATGTATGTATAAATACATCCACTATCATATAATGGTCTCTAGGGCATACATATATCCAACAATCTCCTACTTGCACTAAGGCCAGTTATTGGCGTATCTCATACCCAACATCTCAAAAAGTCGCTCATGTTGCGGATGAGAGAGGGCCTTGGTGAGTGGATCCGCGGTGTTATTCTTTGTGTCTATTCTCCTAATCTCGATCTCGCGGCGATCTACAATCTCCCGGATCAAATGAAAACGCCTCAGGATGTGTCTGGACCGCTGATGGGACCTGGGCTCCTTGGCTAACCCCATAACCCCATTATTATCACAATACAATGGTATTGGATCAATAATGGTTAGAACTACTCCTAGCTCCGAGACAAACTTCCTCATCTAGACGGCTTCCTTGGCGGCATCATTCACAGCAATGTACTCAGCCTCCATCGTAAAGTCTGCAACGGTATCCTATTTGGAACTCTTCCGGCTCACCGCCCCTCCATTGAGGGTAAATACAAACCCAGAGATGGATTTGTTGTCGTCCTTATCACTCTGGAAGCTCGAATCGGTAAAGGCCTCCATTTGGAGATCTCCATTACCATACACCAAGAACAATTCTTTAGTCCTTCCCAAGTACTTAAGAATGTTCTTCACAGCTATCCAGTGATTCTCCCCTAGGTTGGATTGATACCTGCTTACTACATTAAGTTCATAAGCTATATCTGGGCATGTACATAACATCGCATACATTATAGATCCTACTACCGAAGCATAGGGTATAATGCTCATGTGAGCTCTCTCTTCATCGGTCTTTGGGCAAGAGTCCTTAGAGAGAGTGACCCCATGGCAAGCGAGTAAGGCACCCCGCTTGGAGTCTTCCATACTAAACCTTTTTAGGATGGTGTTGATGTACTTGGTTTGGGACAATCCCAATAACCTCTTGGATCTATCCCTATAGATCCTAAAGCCCAGAATGTATGTGGCATCACCCAGGTCCTTCATGGAGAACCTTAGTGATAAGAAAGATTTGACCGACTGTAGCATAGGAATATCATTTCCTATCAGAAGAATGTCATACGAGGAATGTGACAGCTCTCCCTACAGCCTTCTTATAAACACAAGGTTCATCTGGATTTTTGATGAATCAAACTCTTTGATAACATCATCGAAACAGATGTTCCAACTCCGTGATGCCTGCTTTAATCCATAAATAGATTTAAGCAATCTACATGGTTTCCCGCTGCTCCCACTGTCAATGAAGCCCTCTGGCTGATCTATATAAACGCATTCTTCTAAATCTTCATTTAGAAATGCTGTTTTAACGTCCATCTACCAGATTTCATAGTCGTAGTGAGCAGCAATAGCAAGTAGGATCCGAATGGATTTAAGCATGGTTACGGGAGAAAAAGTTTCGTCATAGTCCAAACCTGGTCTTTGACGAAAACCCTTCGCCACAAGTCTTGCCTTATAGGTCTCTACCTGCCCATCTACACCAATCTTTCTTTTAAAGATCCATTTGCACCCCACAGGTTTTACCCCAGGGGGTACAATGTCCAAAGTCCATACTTTGTTGGTATACATAGACTCCATTTCAGATCTCATGGCATCCAGCCACTTCACAGGGTCTCCACTCGTGATAGCTTGCTGAAAACTGGTAGGATCATCATCCTCCATGACAGTCTTCTCTGTCACCATCAATGAGGAAACCGTAGTACATCTCCGGTGGGTGAGAAGTCTTACTAGACCTACGGAGGGGCCGAGATTCTTCAGTTCCTGTTGCAACAGCCGGTTCAACCAAGTCGTCATTTGTAGTTTGTGTCTCTAGAACCTCTTCTAGATCTACCACACTGCCATCAGTATCATTTATGAAAAACATTTTTTCCAAGAATGTGGCATACTGAGAAACAAATACTTTTTGTTCCTCCTTGTGGTAGAAAAGATATCCATAAGAATTCTTTGGATATCCCACAAAATTACACATGACCGACCGTGTCTCGAGTTTGTCCGGATTCTGCTTTTTAACATAGGTCGGGCAACCCCAAATCTTAATTCTCTTAAGAGATGGTCTCTTCCCATGCCATATCTCATATGGCGTGGTAGACACGGTTTTGGTTGGGACCATATTCAACAAAAACGCTACAGTCTCCAATGCATGCCCCTAAAATGAGATAGGTAACTCAGCATCACTCATCATGGAACGGACCATATCTAATAGGGTCCGCTTCCGACGTTCTAACACACCGTTGTGCTGTGGTGTGTAAGGAGGAGTGAGCTGAGAGAGAATCCCATTCTCTTTTAGGAAGTCTGCAAACTCCGTACTGAGGTACTCCCCACCTCGATCTGATCGAAGCATTTTGATGCTCAAGCCGGTTTATTTTTCTACTTCGAGTTTATATTCAATGAATCTCTCGAAAGCTTCGGATTTGTGTTTTAATAAAAATACATGACCGAACCTTGAGAAATCATCAGTGAATGTAATGAAGTATGAAAAACCGCCTCTAGCCTGTGTAGACATCGGCCCGCATACATCACTATGTATGAGGCCTAAGAGCTCAGTAGCTCTTTCTCCGTGTCCGGTAAACGGAGTTTTGGTCATTTTACCCTTGAAACAACACTGACAAGTCGCATAAGATTTATATTCAAAAGGGTTTAAATATCCATCTTTGTGTAACTTGTTTAGTCTTGTTTCGTTAATATGACCAAGTCTACAGTGTCAAAGAAAAGCTTCATTTATTTCTGAAAGTTTTCATTTATTAGTATGTTGTATGCTGAAAACTGTGTGTTGATTTAAGACGTATATCCCATTATTAAGCGTACCATACCCAACCAACATTTGATTCAGGTGAATGTTCATAACATTGTTCTGCAATACAAAATTATATCCTTCATTGTCTAACATAGAAACGGATATTATATTACAAAGCATACTAGGTACATAATAACATGGGTTCAAAACCAATATACATCCAGACGGCAACCCCAAGTGATACTCTCCCACTGCAACTGTATGTATATTGGAACCATTTCCAACGCGGAGAGTATGGTCACCTGTCTTCAAAACCTTGCTATTTCTCAGCCCCTGCATAGAATTGCAAATGTGTGAACCTGAACCGGTATCTAATACCCAGGAAGCAAAGTTTATTGAAAAACGGTTTTCTGTCACAAACACACCTGAAGCGGAAGCATCCCCATGCTTCTTCTTGAGATTCAAGTACTCGGTAAAGTTGCACTTCCAGTGTCCTGTTTTATGGCAGTGATAACATTCCCCTTTCTCCGATTCCCCAGCTATGGACTTGTCTTTCCCCTTAACCTTTTTAACTCCACCCCTAGGTTTGGTGGGTTTCTTCTTTATCTTTCCCTTAGCCTTAGCCTTCGGGCGAGAAGAGGAAGATTGCCCAACACTCAAAACGGGAGTTTTCACAGATTTCAGCGTGCTCTCTGCACTCCTTAACATATTAAGGAGTTCAGGTAGTTCCTTCTCTATGTTGTGCAAGTTGAAGTTAACTATAAATTGAGCAATAAATTGAGCAAAGGTGGAGGGGAGAGACTGCAGAATAATATCCGTATATTGTTCATTATCCATTGTCCACCCAAGGTCCTCAAGCTCCTCTATGAGAGCTATCATCTTCAGAACATGGTCTCCTACTGGTGTGCCAGGGGCCATTCGCATCTGAAACAGTTTTCTGGATGCTTCGTATCGTAATACGCGAGATTGCTCTCCATACAACTCCTTTGTATGGAGGAATATGGCGTGAACGTCCATATTCTCGTGCTGCTTTTGATGTGTGTTATCCATCGATGCAAGCACGAGGCATTGGTCGTGGCACAGTCAGCGTCCTATGTCTTGCGGACTTCAATATCCGCAACTGAGGATTTAGGGCCTGGGACGGGCGGGGCTGGAGCCGTGAGGACATATGATACCTTATCATAAGTCAAGGCAATGTTAAGATTCCTCAGCCAATCTTTATAATTGGTCCCATTCAGTTTATTTTTATCTAGTAGAAGCTTGAGTCCTGTCATTGGTATCTGCTATTAAGAGAGAGAAAAGAATACACTCAGCGAAAGCTCTTGCAAAGATCAGATTGGTTATTATCTTATCTAATCGATGTCTCCCACTGCTTTAATCAAGTTTTTCTTTCAAATCTTTAAAAGAAAACTATCCAGGATTAATTACAGTCTACAACTTCACTAACCGTTCAGCCAGGCCAGTGTCGGTACTTGAGGGAGGTTCCCCGTACTTTCGTATGGACCTAATTAAGATAAAGCTCGTCTTCCCAGAGGCGTAGCCCCATTAACACCTAATGAGTTAGGTAATTGTAAACTACAAAACTCTCCTGGGAGCAACTATTGCCCACAGTGGGATCGGGATCCAACCATCATATGGAAGGTATGCAATCTCATTGCAAATTTCAACTCTTGAAATTCCCGATTTGGTTTTTACCCCTAGTACCCATGACCTTAACTATGGTCAACAAGTCATAAGCATTAGTCAAGTTCTACCCGTCACTTCTTGATTAATTAGACCCACTCATATGACCCTTAACTATGGCCAACAAAGTCGCATGAATGTCCTAATTAATCTGCATCATATGCAATGTAGGAAGACATCACTTAGATACCATACACTACGCCTTAACTATAGTCAACAAACATAGCACGAATACTAAGTACTCTATTTTCTAAAATGACGGAGGGTTGCAGATGATTTTTAAGAAAATCTTTAACGCTTTGAACTTGATATCGTTGTAGAATCAAATGGTTTTCAAAAGGAGTGGCTTAAGCTCCGCAGTTTTGAAATGTAGCTTTTTCATAAAAAAGCCGAGTGGTTTTCAAATCCGATTCTACAACATCTTCTTAGGTTTATTTTCTTTATATTATTCATATTAATTTAGTCCCATCATTTAAGTCCTTAAGCCAATCACAGAAAAGAAACGAAAATACAACGTACGCTTATGCCATCCGCATTCGCCGCAATGTTCCGTTATGCACCGTTAGGTTACTTAACTAACGGCATACCGGGACGGGACTAGCGTAGGTGTAAAACGTAAGCAACATCTATTATATATCTCATATATAATATAGCATTCGTCTCAGATATATTAAGTGATCACATCACAGAATATAGGCAGCAGAAACACAGATATGATGATATAGGATATGCTAGCACGTCCGTATTTAGTATTTAGCCAACAAAAGAAAATACGGATTCCACAGTCGTGATGAATAGCCAATCCCACACCCTAGACCCCTACGAAAGCGGCAAGCGACCCTACCAATTCTAGAGTTAGGAGACCCGGTCTCGACTCCTCGAGATGGTCTCCCGCTGGACTTTAGAACCCGATCACTTGTGCTCTCCTCCTTGGGTCTATGCTAATGCGGAAAAGTAAATAATATACAACAATGGTGGCATCATCCTCAATCCGGAAGTGCCCCAAATAAATGAATATTACATTACAAATGAATTTTACATGAATGAAAAGTAAAACTCTCATCTCACATAAAAAAAACCGGCTATTCGATCACGACAATCCAATACATCACAACACAGCAACACATAACATCACATGTCATCAACGTAAGCAAGTGTGTGTACCCCAATTGCCGTTGACATATAGCAACGAAACCGGCGATACGCATACTATGCTTACGGTCGCAGAAACAAGTATCACATACTACTAGGCGATGTTAAACCCTTCGATCGAATTAACGAACACCCATATTTCCCAGTAAGCTCAACACTTGAGCACCGTTAAACAATACCCAAAATCTATGCCACGGTATTTAATGGACCAGCCGTAGAAGGGCAGACCGAAGCCTCATTTATGGCGCCACTAACTACGGCAAACCCTAAGGTTCAGTCGTAGTTTGGTGGTCACATCTCGAGTTAAGGCTACTTTCTTCTAGTGGGTCCATAGGAATACCTGCATTAGTTATCGAGTACGTTCAACTTGGAAAACACGAGTGTTTGATAATTTGATCGACTTGTTTAACTTCGCCAACGTTACCAATACAATGCTATAAAAATACGAATACGAACTATTCCGCAAAGAGCCCAATACCAAACTTACATCACATGCAATTCTGGACTACAAAAACAAAACCAAAAACCCCAGAACATAATGTACAGAACACTGGACCAAAACGAGAAGGAGAGGAGCACAGTGGGTCGGCGACGCCGGAAATATTGGCTTCGTCGCCGGCCTAATCCGAGCCCCCCCTTCGTACTTCACCAGTGTTCTTATATCATTCTAAATACCACTCTGCAGTTGTTTAAATAATTTTCAGGTCACTTTTAAAAAAATTTACGGAGAGCATTTTTCAAGGGTCTATAATTTCGTATTTTGCGGAAGTTTTCGTTTTCGTATTGTCGTAACATCGTCTAGGCTTCTAGTTAGGCTCTAATACCATGAAGGAGTTTCTAGAGCACTACTACAAGGGTTTGGTAGTATCACACATGCCATATTTAAATTTTTAGGGTGCTAGAGAAACTAACCTAAGGATCATACTAGAAAAGCTAGGGTAACAAAACTTTAACACTAACACAAGTAGCAAAAGCTAGGGTAACAAAACTTTAACACTAACACAAGTAGCAAAAGCTAGGGTTTTGAGAATACAACCTTTGTAGCTCCCTACGCTAGACTCCTTGGCCACTTGAGACTTGAAAAGAAGCTCACTTGAGATCCTCTAGGTCCACGACGATCCACCCGGAGTCCTCTTTGTCCAAGCTAGATACTTCACTAGATCAAGAGAAGAAGTTGAAGCCAACACTCTAAACTAGTTGTCTAGCGTAGTATAGAATGTTGATGGGTTCTGTTTTCTCACTTAAAGACCCTAACTTGATCACTCTTTCACTCACTAATGGAAGCTAGAAAGCAAGAGAGAGGAGGAGGAAGATGAAGGCAATATGAGAGCTCAAGATAATGATAAGCTTATGTTAAAAATGAGAAATGAAAAAATATATATTTTCTCATTCTTAACCCTAGTTATAAAATATCTAGATATTTATTTTGGATCCAAAATGGCCATAGAAAATAAATCATGGTTAAAGCAAAGGGTTAGTGTATGAATAAAATATTAAACCATGATAGAATTTCCATTTCCATTTTCTTTTATCCAAAAATAAATATCAACATATTTATATAAAGTGTCAGTCTTATAATGACACCATCTCATGTATCAACAACCATGATAGAATATTGTATGCATGTATGTGTGCATGCACATCCATATGTGCATAAAAAAGAACATGTGCATATATGTATGCATACAACAAAAGACAAAAGGGTCTAAAGTGAAAAGCTAATGGTCAATGTTAAATCAACACTTGATTTAGCAAAAAGGTCATATCACATACGACCTGACCAGTAGCAAACCGTCCGATTAATATACGGTATCTCATACGCACATTTAATCGGGTCTCCGCGCATATCTCATATGCGCACCACATCGTTTCGCCAGGATTCGGTAACTCCATTGTGGGACTCTAAGACTCGTCAATACGCCGGCAGTGGACGATGATCATATCAAGCACCCCCAAGCCACAAGAGGTCAGCTAAATGTAACGGCCACCCGGGTATTCAGCGATCAGAAAAAAACAAGCGAACCTGTCACAACTCCCATCGAGCCAACCGGCAACACTACCGTACAGTCCGGTCTCTTCGTCAGATATGCTGCATATCGAGTCTAGGGATGTTAACGTCGACCCCAATAACTCAATAAGTCATGCCGATGAATGGTCTATAACAGATCGAGAAACTACTGATAACACTTATCATTAAATCTCAACAGCCCTGGCCAGGGACTTACTGATATAGCCAATCGAGCGCAACACAGCATCAACTCCCAATACCGGGAGAGACGAAACCCCTCCTATCGCTCATCGCCTTCGTGTGTCTCGGGACTGTACCCAAAAGCCACCTGTTTGCATGACTCAGTAGAGTCGTGGTAGGGTGGTAATCAAAGTACAGTGGGAGAACACACAAGACTCTATGACGATCTTGGGTCTACAGACTAACCTGTACCAGTGTCACCTGAGAACTGCTATCCGACGATAGATATAATACCATATAGGAGTTCTCGGCGAGTCCGTCCAGTGTACCCAGTCTCCATTGAGCACCCGTATACGATCTCGATGTCAAACATCAATGGATGTAGGAACATCCATCACCCATCATATGGGTCTAGTATCATATACGCTAGTCTACTCTGGTATATCGATGCCCCATCTCGATACACACCTACGACTAGGGACATTTCAGGATATGCTTATAAACTACAGATGTCCCACTAGTATGATCTCCATCATAATCACAATAGTCAAGCCAATATCCTCAGGGCTTTATCAACATGTGTAAAGGAATAAAAGCAAGATCAAGTCAACATGTCAGATAAAGAAGAACCAGATAGCATACTATCATTTCGAGCAAGAATGTACACTGAATATATATATATGTATAAATACATCCACTATCATATAATGGCCTCTAGGGCATACATATATCCAACAAAGACAACCGAATAATCCTATTCAATTTCTCCCGAACCGGAAACCATCCTCGAACTGGAACAAGTTCCTTCAAGTTCGTATGAAACTATACGATGGCATACCCAAGCAATATGGATCTTCGTAGTGATACGGAGTGTTCCTGAGAAATGCAAAGGTGATATAGGAGTGACAGGGATATACGCTGTTTCGTCATGAATGATAGTAGTCGCAATTTCCTTTGCCCATAATCCAATCCCTTTATATGTCTTTACTTATTACCTTTTTACACCACACTTAGGATAATTGGTTTTCTTCCTTCCCTACCTTTCAGCACCTTCCTATGGTTTGGAAGAAGACTATCCAATAAGCAAAATAGGTGTACTCTCTTAATACTTGAAGCCCTCGCAACCTGAGAGAAGGTAAAGGGAAAAGACTACCGAATAATCCTATTAAATTTCCCCAGAACCAGAATCCATCCTCGAACTGGAACAAGTTCTTTCGAGTTCATATGTACCTATAAGATGGAATATCCAGGAAATATGGATCTTCGTAGTGATAGGGAGTGTTCTGGAGAAATGCAAAGGGTGAGTAGGAGTGGCAATGATATATGCGACTAAATGACACTCTAATAGCCAAAGTGTTTTAAGAAGAGTCGGTTAACTTGGTTCATGAGTTTTTAAGGTCAGGACATGGTCGCTGCCAAAGAGAGAGAGAAAAGAAACACTCAGCGTGCACTCTAACCTAGATTAAATTGGTTAATCACTTTATCTAATCAGGATGGCTCCCACTGTTTCCTCAAATTCTCCTTCAAACCCTAAAAGGAGAATTAGTCGGGATCAACTGAAAATCACCCGAAGAGTAACACCTACTCATCAGTGGGAATCGGGATCCAACTATCATTGCATGATAACTTTATGGAATCCACTCAAGTCACCACACTCCAAAAGGTATGCGTATGCCTGGCAAGTTTCCTGTATGTTTGAAACTCCTGATGTGGTTTTCACACTTAGGACCCAAGTGACCTTGACTAAGCCAACATATCAAAGGGTCCTAGTCAAGTTCAACCCGTTATTATCTTAATTGCATTAGACCCATCAGTACGAGTCCTTGACTGAGCCAAAATGACCGTACGACTGTCCTGAAAGGTTACGCTAGTGTCCCGGCCAACTACCGTGGCCAAATGCGGAACAAAATTTTTTCTAACGATTAGAACATTACACTAGAATAACCTTTAACCCGGATCTTTCCATAAACCTATCTAGCAAATGTAGTAGTGCTATCTACTATGAAAGAAGTCTCACCAAACGATCCAAATCCTACGGTCTTCATTCCTCTTCGTTAGCTCTAAGTAGCCACCTTGAACATGCTTGATCTTCTTTGTTGGCTCCTTTGGTTCTCCGCGATCGATCTTGCTCTCTGGTCTTCCTTTGTCGTAGAGGATCCACCTGAGGGATGCGATCCATGGCTCTAGCTCCTTACAATATGTCAAGTGGAGCAACTAGAGAACTTGGGTTGCTAAACCAAGTAGTCTAGGATGTAGAGTGAAGATCAAAGTGTATGCTATCTTTTTCTTGCCTCTTCACTTATTTCTCAACTCATGAGAAGGGTAGTGAAGAGGAAGATGATGAAGGTGGAGGAAACTCAAGAGGAGGGAGGAGATGAAGAAAAATGGGAGCTCAAGAATTATGAAGCATAAATGAGAAAGAAAATCAACACAAAGATTTTGTGTATGAATTCTCATGAATAAACAAGTGTAGCCATGCTTCAACAGTAACCACAAATGAATAAAGAATTCATTTATGAACTATTGAAGCTATGCCACTCACCATGCCTCCCTCTCTTTAATTTCCACCTCATTTCCATTTATCAATAAATGGAAATGTCCATGATGAGGTGTCCACCTTCTAGAAGGTAATCTGTAATAAAATACGGATTACAGTCTGCTATATATACATACCTGCATTCGGATAAAAACACGAATGCCTAAAGAAATAGAATAACACGAAGAACATAATACTAGAATATACATATCGAAAAACATATATGTAAACTATTAAATCAATACCAGATTTAATAATCCGGCTCAAACCCGAGCTGGCTAGTATTACCAACTGTTCGATCGAAAGTCCGAGTACAAAGTATATCAATCGATCGAGACCTTGCACGTATCTAATAAGGCTACTACATCATTTTGCCTGAACCAGGGAAACCCTCTGTGTGGGACTCTAAAGACTCAACAGTACACCGGCAGTGAGTTACTAGATAAATCCATAACCACAAGCGTCAGCGGCATTAGCTATACGTAACGGCTACCCGGGTACCTGTCGAGAAGGAAGGCCGATGAGCAAACTCATCCGGATCCCTACTGAGCCTATCTGTGACAATCTCCTTATAGTCCAGTATATTCGTCTGAGAGTATCGCATACCGGGTCTAAGGGGTGGTAAACGTCAGACCCTGATAACCTGTTAATTCATGCTGATGCAGCTTAGGACCAATCCGGGAAACTATTGATCAGCCTGTCAGTAAATCCAAACTACCTTGGCCAAGGTCTTATGGTCCTAACCAATCAAACACAGTGCGATATCGACTCCCAATACCGGGAGAGACAAATCCCCGACAATCGCTCACTGCCTCCATGTGGCTCAGGACTGTACCCAACCAAAACCTGTTTGCAAGACTCAGTAGCGCCGTGGTGCGGTAGTGATCAAAGCACGGTGGGAACTCACACGAGACAAATGATGATCTCAGGTCTAAAGACTACCATGTACTCATGTCACCTGAGAACTTCCATGTTACGATAGGTATAGTACCATCTGGAAGACCTCGGTGAGTCCATCCGGTGTACTCACCCCCAGTGAGCATTTGTATACGATCTTAGGTCTAAAGACCAATGGTTGCGGGACCAAACCACCGCCCCTCGTCGAGGTCTAGAAACGTATACACTAGTCTACTCCAGAATATCGATGCCCAGTCTCGATACTCCCACGACTAGGGACAATTTAAGGATGTGCGTACCGACTACCCAGCTCCCACAAGTATGATTGCCATCACAACGTAGGTAGTCTAGCAATGATCCTACGGGCTTTATCAAAATGTATAAAAGATATGTAATAGCAAGTAAAACATGCAAAAGTTAAGATAAAGACAAACCAGATAGCATACTATCATATCGAGCAAGACTGTCATGTACATATATATGTCCAAGCATCCATATATATACATATACAATAATGGCCTCTAGGGCATACATATCCAAAAATCTCCCACTTGCACTAAGGCCATATATTGGCGTACCGAGTATCCAACGTCTGCTCTAAGGCCAACTGTTGGCATACCGCATACCCAATATGTCAAAAAGTCTCTTGAACTGTGCTAAATGAAGGGCCTTGGTGAATGGATCCGCAGTGTTGTCTTTTGTATCCACTCTTTGGACCTCGATCTCCTGGCGATCTACGATCTTCCTGATCAGGTGATACCGCCTTAACATGTGCCTGGATTTCTGATGAGATCGTGGTTCCTTTGCTAAAGCTATAGCCCCGTTGTTATCGCAATACAAAGGTATTGGATCAACAATGGACGGAACTACCTGAAGTTCACTTATGAACTTCTTCATCCAGACCGCCTCTTTTGCGGCATCGCTCGTAGTAATGTATTCAGCCTCCATCGTCGAGTCTGCAACGGTATCCTGTTTGGAGCTCTTCCAACACACTGCCCCTCCGTTGAGGGTAAACACAAAACCCGAGACAGACATGCTGTCATCCTTGTCACTCTGGAAGCTTGAATCGATAAAGGACTCGACCTTTAGGTCTTGATTGAAACGATTTCGGATTGTGTAGTATGAAAATGTAAAGAAATCACAACCAAAAATATTTGACCGCAATCAACTACGGTGTCGGTCGTAGCGCGTTAGTGAGTGCGGATCGTCCACAGGGAAAGTGTAATCGTTCGTCTTTTGAATTAGGTGAATTGAAACTTTAATGAAAAGAAAACAAAACAATTCATGATTTATATTTGAAGTTCAAGAATTAGAAAATCTAGATTTAATAACAAGAAAAAGATAGAATCAAAAATTGATAGTTTGATGATTTTTCCAAACCAAATATCAAGAATCGAAATGAGGCTCGTAGGAATCGATCGGATCTATAGATGTGATGTAATCTTACAATTACGTATTCTTATCCTTCGATGAATTGATACTAGATCGATGATGATCGATCGAGAATTGGGGATTTCTTATGAAACTAGGGTTTCATCTTATCCCTTGTTCTTTCGTCGATATCATTCATATTCTAGCCTCTAGTAATTTCAAGAAACGATCGTAGATCCCTAATTTCGAGCGATCACAATCAAGAAAGCATCGCTACGAAACTAAGTCATCGATTCTTGAACTTGCTAGGGTTTACAAAACTCGTAGGACTCAAGAATCGTATTAAGATTTGTTACATCATCATTCTATTGATCGTCTCGACTCCTTAACGAGCGGAGTTTTACTCAAACATCACAACAAGAGCAACAATTACAAATTGAGATCTAATCATGATACAAGAATTAAAAGAAAGCAAGATTAAAGAATTTCACCTTTTATTTATATCAACAATTTCATTACATTCGCTCAAGAACTACAAGAGGAAGAACTCGATTGTCGATTTGGCTTCGCTCGTCTCCGTGGGTCGCGGATCGGCTTGGATCACTTGCCCGATTGAAGATCGGCTCGGCTCCTAAAAGGTTGAAGGCTTCTTGCTTGATGGGTACTCAAGATCTTGAATTTGGAGTGGAATTAGGGTTAGGGTTTTGCACAAGCCTTGTCACTAGACTTGTGGAAGAAGATGGAGAATGAGGTAAAGATTAAGGAACTAATGAAGAACTAATGAACCAAAAAAATGAACAACCTCAACCCTTAGATCTAGGTTCCTATTTATAGCCATCAAAACCCTAGATCTAGGATTTGAATTTTAAGTTTCCCTCCAAAAGTTTGTTGAGGAGATTTTGAATTTCCCTCCAAAAGTTAGTTAGAGGAGAAGCTTCTAGAAGAGGTTAGTTAGGAGCTTAATTAGGATTAGCTTAATTAATCATCTTTTGCTGATCTGGCAGAAGACTCTGGAGAATTCTGGAATTTGACGTGTCAAAATGAGGTGTAGCCACTGAGAGAAGAATTATGCACCAAAATTGGACTGATGATCTGACCAAACCGCCGCGGAACCGCGGCGCAAGCCGGTTCCCGCCGCGGTTCCGCGGCGCTTTTGAAGAGTTGGGGCTCGGGCTCTCTGGTGCTTGTTGAGCTTGAGTTGTGGGCCTTTCTTTGATATGTTGAATTGTATTTCTCCCTTTGGATTGCTACCAGATCTCAAAACTTGGAGTTGGTGTAATGTTTGATCAGCAAAATGACAATTTTGGCTTTTCTTCCGGATTTTCCTTCACAATTTCTCAAGACAAGTGTTGCGCAATATAGAGATGATGCGATGCCATGAAATGCAGTCAATTTCCCTTAAAGTGCCGGTTGTAAAGTCTAACACATGCAATCTGATATTTTACGACTGATTTGCTAATATGTGAAATATGAATACCGAACACTTCTAAATGAGTGAAAATGATAGGGAAATTGCCGTGTTAAAAATACATTATTTTCGACTGATCAAATACCCCCAAACTTAATTTCGATCGTCTCGAGCGAATTGTTTTATTAAAAAAAAGGAGAAAATAAAGAATGAGAAAAACTAACTAGCACACTTTCGTAGGCAACACGATTGCACTGAGCATGTGCAACAAGCCTTTAAACCTCTAGGTGTCCCTAGTAGGAGGAGTGTTGTCTCCTGAGGGTTTTCAGCGGATTGCACCCACAAAATCCAATAATAAAAGGAAGATCATGAATATTACATTTAAAGAAAAGAATTATAAAAGAAAAGCCTTGAAAATTAGGGTTTCCAACTAAGCTAGCTTTTCGGTTGTCATGAGCCCTATCTTAATGGTCATGAAAAGATGTTAGAAATCACGTCCTCCCTCAATAAAACATCGCCTTATTCTTCATTCCTATCTTTCTTCCAAACATCGATCATATAACCCTGCGTGTGTGTAAAGACATCCCTACACCCGGAGAATTCAATTCAAGCTATCATACTCTTGCCCATCAGCCTCAGTACTTTTTGATTAATGAATATTTAAATGAATTTGCTCACACACTTTCATGCGACCGTTAATACTTCTTGAGGTACTAACCGACCGATTACTCATGTGCTTGCTTATTTGGTGTATTTTCCTCGTCTTGCACCACCTCAGGCATAGCAGTGACTCCCAGACCAGTTGGCCTTAGGGCACTAGGTGAAGAGGCACCCTCGCTATATATTTTTTTATTGCCCCTTGGTGATAACAAAACCAGTGTCCATTTTTCTCACCACTTTATATTTTCTTCATTTTTTTTATTTCCTTCATACTTTTGGATTTAAGACAAGAGCATTTCAAGGTATCCTCTACTATCCCAGGCTTCAAGACGTGTGTAAGTGCGAATAGCAGGGTATCAATGTTCAAAATGTTTGGCTTCCAGAATAGAAACTATTTTTCAGACTTATTTTTATCCTCAGATTAGTGACTTCCTTCATCTTACTAACCCTTGGGACAACGGCTCATAACTACTTATTACTAGTTCGTATAAGAAAACTTCTAATTTTCTTGGTTTTCTTAAATTTTTCTAATCTCATGGACGTAATTTTTCACTATCTAATCTTTTATTATCTTATTTATGTACAAAAAATATTTTAAGTTTTTGAAAATTTTTAAATTTTTATAGTTTTTTTTTTTAAAAATGTTTTGTGCTTATGCAAATGATATGCAAATGTTGCGAACATAAGCACAAACCTCCCCCAAACTTGTTTTCAACAGTGTCCTCACTGTTGCCATCCGCTAAATCTCGAAAAACCTGTAAGCTTGGGAGGAATTTATTAGTGGGGGCAAAATATTTAAGTGAAGAACCTCCCCCAAACTTATTTTTGGCTCAAAATTTTACAAAAAATTTCTTTTCAAAAGCCAGAAAAATATACCCCCCCCAAAACTTGAGTTATGCAATGTTAATCTTTGAAAATCACATGAGGGGGTCAAGAATGAATGGTCGATGCCAAGCTTTGTAAAGACCGAATATCAACACCAACCATTCGAAAATTTTATCAATGCAGTGCTCTGGTTGGTGAAAGAAGAAGTGGGGAAAGGATAAGGGGTGGAATAGAATGTGTGTGCGTTTCATTTTGGAGAGACAATGTAGTGAATATGATGGATAACTCGCATTCTTTTCACAGTTCAGAAGAAGGGGTGGAGGTTCAATTTCAATGACTGGGAGATGATTCATCTCAACACCCGTGTTGTTCAGAAATGCAAGTTTTTCAGCGAAGATTTCCTCAAAAGTTCTATCAATACCCCGAAGAATAATGTCATCACAAAGTGCGGGGCGATCTTCAGACTCTAAGAACAGTTCATAATCAGTGTTAGTTGTTGACCCGGACATCTCAGTGGAAGAGTCCGTATGTGTATGATACATAGTTGGGTCAAACAACAACGTATGAAAAGAGTCAAGATCGGTATCAAGAGGATCATCAAATTCGCTGCTGTCGACATCCATTAAGTCGACAGAACAGACCTGAACAGTAGGTTCGGAGGGTACACTTCCCAACTTGTAAATGTTCAGTTCTATTGACCTATTCCCGAAAGATAGGGTCCTAGAACCATTACGACAATTGATAATAGCATTGGAAGTGGCCAAAAAGGGGCGACATAAAATCACCGGAATTTGATTCCGTGGGTTCGCTATAGGCTGTGTATCAATTACAATAAAGTCCACAGGGAATATAAATTCCCCGATTTTTATTAACACATCCTCCAGTTCACCCCTAGGTTTGGTGATTGATCGGTCAGCCATCTGAAGAGTTATGCTCGAGGGCTTTAACACTCCGATACCTAGTTGCTCGTATACCGAGTAAGGAAGTAAGTTAACACTAGCGCCAAGGTCAAGTAACGCACGGTTGATGTGTTTCTCCCCAATAGAAATGGAAATAGTAGGACAACCAGGGTCCTTACGTTTCCGTGGTAATTGTTGGGGAAAAGCTGTGTCTACAGTACTTGACATGAAGATTTTTTTAGGCACTTGAGTCTTCCTCTTCCTAGTGCACAAGTTCTTAAGAGTTTTTGCATAGGACGGAACTTGTTGAATAGCATCTAGGAGAGGGATGTTGATGTTAACTTCCTTAAACATGTTCATAATCTTCTCCATATGTGGACTTGGTGTGTTAGCCCTTAACCGATTAGGATAAGGTGCTTTAGCAATAAGCGCTGGGTCCATCATAGGAGAAGGAAGTGTTTGTGGAATCGATCCCAAAATAGAAGTGGGGATCGTCCGTGGAGGAGTAGAAAGGTGGGCTGAAGTGGCGAGCCTTTTGGGAAATGAAGAATAGGCTCGTGAGAAGGTGGTGGGGTAGAAGAACTGGGGTCAGAATTAGAAGTGTGTGTGTGAGGAAAGATCTCAGCCGGGGTGTTATTGATTGATTTATCATTATCATCAAACTCTTCCCCAACATGAGTGTCAAGAACTCTTCCAGATCTCAACGTGATTGTATCCACATGATGTGAATAGCCAGGATTGGGTAAAGGTTGAGCTGGAAGTTTCCCTTTCTCTCTTGCACTCATCTCGGCTTTTAGTTGTGCAATTTGTGCTTCCATCGATTTGATATTATCATTTTGAGAGACAATGATCTTCATCACATTCTCGATGGAAGATTGCAAACTTGCCGTCCCTTGGATGGATTGTTTCATGAAAGTATCCAAGGTTTGTGCTAGTGCAGAGGTATTATCTGTACCGGTCAATTGCAAAGGACTAGACGGTGCAAAAGTGTTGGCCGGATTTTGGAAGTTTTATGATTGAAAGGGGTGCTGACTCAAAAGAAGTTGTGGGTGCTGTTGTGGTGAAGGGACCCTTTGGAAATTGTTTTGGGTTGGAACCGTGTTTTGAGATTGTGATTGGTTCCAAGCAAAGTTAGGGTGATTCCTCCAACCCTGATCATATGTGGAGGAAGATGGATCATTTCTAGGTCTTTGAAATGCGGCATTGGTATGCTCATGACCTTGAAATGGACATTCTTCCGTCAAGTGAGACGGATCAGAACAACATCCACATACAGTTTTGGAGAGTGACATTTGACTTAGGGCGGCAGCTAAAAATTTGTTTTCCATAGCATCAAATTTCTTGTGTAAAGCTGAAATTTCAGCTCTAATTCCTATGGAAATATCATTGCCATCCCTAGACGATTGACTCACACCCTCCCACTGTAAAGATTTTTCAGCGAAATTTTCTAAAAAATTCCAGGCTTCCCCATCATCTTTAGTCATGAAGTTGCCTTGACACATGGATTCAAGGGTCTGTCTTGTGTAAGGAGTAATGCCCTCATAAATGATTCGTCACAGTTCCCATCTCGAGATGCCGTGATGTGGACATTGGACTAACAGATCCTTGAAACGTTCAAGACATTTTGAAAATGTTTCATTTGGAAGCTGGGTGAATTGATAGATTTCGCTACGGACTCGAGCTGTCTTTTGATGTGGGTAGAATTTCTTAAGGAATGCTTTGACGAATTCGTCCAATTTGAAATTGAATGTGCGGTAGTGTTATATAGCCACTTCTCGGCTAAATCGCACAAAGTAAATGGGAGAAGACGTAGACGGAAAGCATCCACAGAAAGCTGTGAAGTACCCATCATTGCGCATACATTTTCAAATTTCGTGATAAACACGTATGCGTCTTCAGACTCGAGACCGTGAAATTTTGGTAGAAGGTTGATGTATTGGGGTTTTATTTGAAAATTTTCCCCGTTGGCTGGTGGAATGGAAAGACAGGTGGAAAGTGGGCCTCGTGTAGGATAGCACCTTTCTTGGAGAGAGATGCGAGGTGGATTCTGCGCACCAACGGACGGCGGCAGGGTAGTGGAAAAGAAGTTCGATGGAGACGGATCCATCGATGTGGGTGTGGTGGTGGGTAAAGAAAAGGTAAATGTAGAAATACCGACTTTAGGGTCGATCGGGGGACGCGGACAAAACAGGCACTAGAATCCTGTTGTCCAGCCTATCTTGTACTAAAAAGGGTTAGTACAAGTGGCAGCGTGAATTTATAATTAGGGGAAATGAAGTGAATCGGTGTTTGCTTTGAAAAAGGGACGGATTTTTGAAAAAATGATGCTACAAAACAAATGCAACAACAAAAACCCTAGAATCTAGTGGTCACCTAGGTCCTGCTCTAGACCGCTCCTAACTGCCAAAAGACAAGTCGCAGGATAGAATCCTCCACTGCCTCTTTGTCCCTCTGTGGCCGGATAAGTGCCAGGTAAGTGGGAAGGTACTCCACTACGTAAGTAGTGGACCTAATTAAAAACCACTAGCCTTAGACACACTCGCCTTAGGCACCATAAGAAAACGCGGATAAGCAATGAATTATCCACGGCCTTCTCTTGTCCTAATTGAGCGCGACGGTCCTTAGAGTCATCTCTAGATTTCTTTTAGTTAATGTGGGTCAATGCGGATGCAAGTTTTGTGGTTTTCGGGGCCTAGGAAGGGTAATGAAATCCCCACCTAATCTGGATTTGGCCATGCCCCTTAATTTCCGTATTAATATGCAAACACCCAAAAATCAAAAACACGCACAATTTATTTTGCTTTTTGCGGCGCTACGATTTATTTGCAAAGAAACCTGCAGCAAAATGTTAATTGGAGTAGATGAGGAAGTAGATAAGAAAGTAAAGAGAGTTACCAAAAATTTTTCAACAATGATTCCACTTTAGCACCGCGGTTCCGCCGCGGGAGTCGCCTAACGCCGCGGTTCCGCGGTGGAAATATCAGATCACTGCACGAAACTTTCACAGTAGGTTACTATTCACTTAAAAAGCCCTCTGGAATTTTCAGAATAATTTTTCCCAAGCTCCAATGATCCCAGATTTTCTCGCAATCAAATCAAAAAACACGTATTAGGGTTTGTGCGAGTTTAGATCTAAAAATTATAATGGAATAAATTTTTCAACTCAAATTTCAAAATGCGAACAATTAGCGCACTATCCCCGGCAACGGCGCCATTTGATTGAAACGATTTCGGATTGTGTAGTATGAAAATGTAAAGAAATCACAACCAAAAATATTTGACCGCAATCAACTACGGTGTCGGTTGTAGCGCGTTAGTGAGTGCGGATCGTCCACAGGGAAAGTGTAATCGTTCGTCTTTCGAATTAGATGAATTGAAACTTTAATGAAAAGAAAACAAAACAATTCATGATTTATATTTGAAGTTTAAGAATTAGAAAATCTAGATCTAATAACAAGAAAAAGATAGAATCAAGAATTGATAGTTTGATGATTTTTCCAAACCAAATATCAAGAATCGAAATGAGTCTCGTAGGAATCGATCGGATCTATAGATGTGATGTAATCTTACAATTACGTATTCTTATCCTTCGATGAATTGATACTAGATCGATGATGATCGATCGAGAATTGGGGATTTCTTATGAAACTAGGGTTTCATCTTATCCCTTGTTCTTTCGTCGATATCATTCATATTCTAGCCTCTAGTAATTTCAAGAAACGATCGTAGATCCCTAATTTCGAGCGATCAAAATCAAGAAAGCATCGCTACGAAACTAAGTCATCGATTCTTGAACTTGCTAGGGTTTACAAAACTCGTAGGACTCAAGAATCGTATTAAGATTTGTTATATCATCATTCTATTGATCGTCTCGACTCCTTAACGAGCGAAGTTTTACTCAAACATCACAACAAGAGCAACAATTACAAATTGAGATCTAATCATGATACAAGAATTAAAAGAAAGCAAGATTAAAGAATTTCACCTTTTATTTATATCAACAATTTCATTACATTCGCTCAAGAAGTACAAGAGGAAGAACTCGATCGTCGATTTGGCTTCGCTCGTCTCCGTGGGTCGCGGATCGGCTTGGATCACTTGCCCGATTGAAGATCGGCTCGGCTCCTAAAAGGTTGAAGCCTTCTTGCTTGATGGGTACTCAAGATCTTAAATTTGGAGTGGAATTAGGGTTAGGGTTTCGCACAAGCCTTGTCACTAGACTTGTGGAAGAAGATGGAGAATGAGGTAAAGATTAAGGAACTAATGAAGAACTAATGAACCAAAAAAATGAACAACCTCAACCCTTAGATCTAGGTTCCTATTTATAGCCATCAAAACCCTAGATCTAGGATTTGAATTTTAAGTTTCCCTCCAAAAGTTTGTTGAGGAGATTTTGAATTTCCCTCCAAAAGTTAGTCAGAGGAGAAGCTTCTAGAAGAGGTTAGTTAGGAGCTTAATTAGGATTAGCTTAATTAATCATCTTTTGCTGATCTGGCAGAAGACTCTGGAGAATTCTGGAATTTGACGTGTCAAAATGAGGTGTAGCCACTGAGAGAAGAATTATGCACCAAAATTGGACTGATGATCTGACCAAACCGCCGCGGAACCGCGGCGCAAGCCGGCTCCCGCCGCGGTTCCGCGGCGCTTTTGAAGAGTTGGGGCTCGGGCTCTCTGGTGCTTGTTGGGCTTGAGTTGTGGGCCTTTCTTTGATATGTTGAATTGTATTTCTCCCTTTGGATTGCTACCAGATCTCAAAACTTGGAGTTGGTGTAATGTTTGATCAGCAAAATGACAATTTTGGCTTTTCTTCCGGATTTTCCTTCACAATTTCTCAAGACAAGTGTTGCGCAATATAGAGATGATGCGATGCCATGAAATGCAGTCAATTTCCCTTAAAGTGCCGGTTGTAAAGTCTAACACATGCAATCTGATATTTTACGACTGATTTGCTAATATGTGAAATATGAATACCGAACACTTCTAAATGAGTGAAAATGATAGGGAAATTGCCGTGTTAAAAATACATTATTTTCGACTGATCAGGTCTCTATTACCGTAAACCAAGAACATCTCCTTAGTCCTTCTCAGGTATTTGAGAATGATCTTTACTGCTGTCCAGTGGTCCTCACCTGGGTTTGACTGATACCGGCTCACCACGCTTAGCGCATTAGCTACATCTGGCTTTATACATAGCATCGCATACATTATAGATCCTACCGCCGAAGCGTAGGGTATAGTGCTCATGCGAACCCTCTCCTCGTCAGTCTTGGGAGACATCTCCGTGGAGAGGGTGATTCCGTGCAATGCGGGTATGTTACCGTGCTTGGAATCTTCCATACTAAATCTCTTTAGTGCGGTCTCTATGTACCTGGACTGTGAAAGTCCCAGTAATCTCTTGGATCTATCTCTGTAGATCTTAATCCCCAGAATGTATGAGGCATCACCCAGGTTCTTCATGGAGAACCTTTGTGATAAGAATAGCTTGACTGATTGTAACATAAGAATGTCATTTCCTATCAAAAGAATGTCGTCCACGTACAAGACTAGGAACACGACAGTTCATCCTACAATCTTCTTATAAATACAAGGCTCATCCTCGTTCTTGATGAAGTCAAATTCCTTGACTGTTTCATCAAAACAGATGTTCCTGCTCCACGATGCCTGCTTTAATCCATAAATGGATTTAAGCAATTTGCACACCTTCCCGCTGCTCCCACTGTCTACGAAACATTCCGGCTGATCCATATAAATGCACTCTTCTAAACTTCTGTTCAGAAATACAGTTTTTACGTCCATCTGCCAGATCTCATAGCCATGGAAGGCAGCAATGGCAAGTAGGATCCGAATGGATTTGAGCATAGCTACTGGAGAAAAGGTTTCATCATAGTCCACACCTGGTCTTTGACGAATACCTTTTGCAACGAGTCTAGCCTTATAGGTTTTCACCTGCCCATCTACACCAAATTTCTTTTTGTAGATTCATTTGTATCCAATGGGTTTTACCCCAGGTGGAGCAATATCCAAGGTCCACACTTTATTGGTGTACATGGACTATATTTCGGATTGTATAGCATCCAGCCATTTATCAGAGTCCCTACTGATAATGGCCTGCCTGAAACTAGTAGGACCATCTTCTTCCAAGATGCAATCCTCTCGATCCCCGTCTACGAGAAAACCGTAGTATCTTTCGGGCGGATGAGATATCCTACTAGATCTGCGGATTGGCTAAGGTTCGTCTGGGGTTATTGAATCTTGAGGTTCCACCAATTCTTCAGTTTGAGTCTGTGGCTCGTGAATTTCCTCCAGTTCTACCGAACTCCCACTTGTTTCTTTTGCAAGAAATTGCCACTCTAAAAAGATAGTGTGGCGAGATACAAACACCTTCTGTTTCTTGGTGTGGTAGAACAAATATCCTATTGAATTTTTAGGATATCCCATAAACTTGCATAAAACTGAACGTGCCTGCAATTTGTCCGGATTTTGTACTTTTACATAGGCCAGACAACCCCTTATCTTAATACGTTTAAGATACGGTCTTTTTCCACTCCATATTTCATATGGAGTTTTAGGCACAGATTTGGGCGGAACATCATTCAATAGATATGCCGTTGTCAAAAGCGCATATCCCCAAACTGAAAGAAGCAACTCAGCGTTACTCATCATGGAGAGAACTATATCTAATAGGGTACGGTTTCTCCACTTAGATACACCGTTGTGCTGTGATATATACGGAGGAGTAAGCTGAGAGAGAATTCCATTCTCTTTTAGGTATTCTAGGAATTCCATGCTTAAGTACTCCCCTCCTCTATCCGATCGGAGGATCTTGATACTTTTGCCAGTCTGGTTCTCTACTTCGTTTCTGAATTCTATGAATTTCTCAAAAGCTTCATATTTGTGTTTTATAAGATACACATACCCGAATCTAGAGAGATCGTCAGTGAATGTGATGAAGTACGAGAACCCACCCCTTGCATGTATAGATATTGGACCATATATATCACTGTGTATGAGTCCCAAGAGCTCTGCTGCCCTTTCTCCGTGTCCGGTGAACGGAGATTTGATCATCTTTCCTTTGAGACAAGATTGACAAGTTTTATAAGATGAAAATTTGAACGTATCCAAAAGTCCATCTTTATGCAACTTACTCAGTCTTTTCTCTCTGATATGACCAAGTCTACAATGCCACAAGTAGGATTCGTTCACATCTGAACTCTTCCTCTTGCGTGTGTTTTATATACTGAGAACTGTGTTTTGATTCAGAACATAGATACCATTACACAGTGTACCTTCTGCAACCAATACTTGATTAAGGTAAACGTTCATGGTATTTCTGTCAAGAACAAACTTATATCCATCTTTATCAAGTAAAAAAACTGATATGATGTTGCAAACCATAGAAGGTACATAGTAGCAATTGTTCAAAATCATAGTATTGCCATTTAGCAATGCTAGGTGATATTCACCGATGGCAGCAGCATCAATTTGTGCTTCATTCCCTATTCTGAGGGACATATCACCTGGTCCAACTATCCTACTTTTTCTCAGTCCTTGCAATAAATTATAGCTATGAGATCCTGATCCGGTATATAGTACCCAGGAGGTAGGACTGACCGAAAAATAGTTCTCAATAACAAAAGCTCCTGAAGAAGACGCAATAGTATGCTTTTTCTTCGTTGGCGTCATCAAGGAATTCATACAATCCTCTTTCCCTACTTCATACTCATGATCGTCATCATAAGTTAGAGCTAAACCGACGTTCCCCAGCCCCGAATAAGAATTCGGAACGGTCAAGCGATACATTTTTTATCTTGATTAGGGTATGAAATGGTTGCTACCTGGAGAGAGAAAAGAAACACTCAGCATGCGCTCTTGAAAGATTAGATTGGTTATTAATTTATCTAACCAGGATGGCTCGCACTGTTCCCTCAAATTCTTCTTCAAAGCTTAAAAGAAGAACTAGTCAGGATTAATCGCACGTCACAATACTTGCTTAACCTTTCAGCCAGGCTAGTGTTGGTACTTCGAGAGAGGTTTTCCAACGCTTTCGCGAAGTTCCTTAATTACATAACCTCTTTTCCCTGGAGGCGTAGCCCCGCTAACACCTTTCTAGACACCTACTTGGTTTATAGCATTGATTGTTAAGTGTGATAATCTCCCGAGAGTAATCCTACTCATCAGTGGGATTGGGATCCAACCATCATTGTGTGATGCGCTAGATGGAATCCACTCTAGTCACCACACTCCAGAAGGTATGCTAAATCTGCAAGTTTCCTGTATGTTTGAAACTCCCGATGTGGTTTATGTCCCTAGGACCCAAGTGACCTTGACTGAGCCAACATATCAAAGGATCCTAGTCAAGTTCAACCCGTCATTATCTTAATTGCATTAGACCCACCTATATGAGTCCTTGACTGAGCCAAAATGATCGTACGACTGTCCTAACCAATCGCATTATGTGCTACAGAAAAATATTACATAGCTACCGAACACTACGCCTCGGCTGAGCACGAAATACGTAGCACGAATACTAAGCAATACCAATCCGAAATGACAGAAGGCTATGACTGGGTTTTTGGCGAAAAACCCGTTAACGTAATGAACTTGATATCGTTGAAGGAACCTGAGCAATTTTGAAAAGGAGTGGTTTAGGCTCCGCTTTTGAAAAACTTCTGTTTTTGAAAAAACCGAGTAATCTACAGTATAGACATTCGCTCAAGAGGTTACTCCTTGTGAAGGGATCTCGGCTCTTGCCTCCTGGAATGAGGTGCTGGATATTCATGACTGAATACCACTGTGCAAAGCGAAAGAATATAACTACAGTTTTTCAAAATTTGTTCCAACAACATCTTTTAAGTTTATTTTCTTGCATTAATCAAAATTAATGTGGTCCCATCAATTTAATCCTATCACACTAAAAAAGAATGAAAATATGATGTACGTATATGCCCTCCGCATTCGCCACTGGGCCCCGTCATTACCCGTTAGGTTACTTTACTAACGACAGAGCGGGGGCTAGACTAGCGCGGGTGCAAAACATATACAACATCTACTAGTATATATAAGTATATATAACATTCGTCTCAGGCATGATAATAAGTAACATCACAGAATCTCAGCCAACAATACATAAAGGTTGATAATCTTGGAGCCCCGGGTTTTATTAGAGCCGCAAATAAAACCCGACGTTCCCGGTCGTGTGTATAGCCATTGCAATGAAAAACTGAACCCCTATGAGCGCGGCAAGTTACCCGCCAATTCCAGAAGTGAGGCAACCCCCTTCAACAAAGTGAATGGGCCACCCAGCACTTCATGGGATCCGGTAACATGGGGGCCCCTCCGTGGGTCATCCTATACCCCCTACGAGTGCGGCGAATAGCCCGCCAATTTTAGAATGAACCTCCCTCCATCTCAACGCCATGAGATGCGAGCTCGTTGCCTTCTAGAACCCGACTATTCGTGCACTCCACCGCGGGGTAATCCTAGTACAGAAAATGAAAATAATATGTACAAATGGTGACATCGACCTCAACCCGGTCATGCCCCAAACAAATAATATACAATCCGGCAAAGACAGCAGTCCACATGTCGGATGCTCGTCCCGCAATAACAAATGTACAAATGAATAAAAACTGTTTTAAATCATTGCACTACCGGCTATCCACCACGACAATCCAACCACAATATCAGCACAATCACAGAACATCAACGTGAATGTCTTGTTCGCAAACTCGTCTAAAAGGACATATAGCAGATAGAAGGGTTTACCGATCAAATGACATTCACGGTCGCAGATGCAAATCTAAGTACTGATAACAATTAAACAGTTGTTAAAATATAATGACTTCAAAGCACTCCGAATTGCCCTAAACTGAAAAAAAACAGAACATCAAACATGGGCAAAAACAAACCTGAAAACCAAACTCCACGAGATAAGAACCCAGAACAAAACTCGGCCCAATTCTCCACTAAAAAACCAGTGAGGCCAGAATTTTTGAAGGTGTGGCCAGCCAAAACTTGGTAGAATTGATTTGTTTTTGTTCAGGGTTCATCTCACAGTCAAAGGATCATTCTGCACTTGCTTAAAAAAAATTTGAAGCCTCTGAAAAATCGACAGAAACTTGAAGTTTGGTTTCAATGTTACGGAATTGTTTCAGTTTCGTTGTTTTAACATTGTTTAAACTTGTTAGTGTAAGGTTTATGGGCTGGCTCTAATACCATGAAAGGTTTTGCTAATGCCCCCGCCAACTACCGTGGCCAAATGCGGAACAAAAATTTTTCTAACGATTAGAACATGACACTAGAATAACCTTTAACCCGGATCTTTCCATTAACCTATCTAGCAAAATTAGTTGTGCTATCTACTATGAAATAAGTCTCACCAAACGATCCAAGTCATTCAGTCTTCTTTCCTCTTCGTTAGCTCCAAGTGGCCACCTTGAATATACTTGATCTTCTTTGTTGGCTCCTTTGGTTCTCCGCGATCAATCTTGCTCTCCGGTCCTCCTTTGTCATAGATGATCCACCTGAGGGATGTGATCCATGGCTCTAGCTTCTCACAATATGTCAAGTGGAGCAACTAGAGAACTTAGGTTGCTAAACCAAGTAGCCTAGAATGTAGTGTGAAGATCTAAGTGTTTGCTATCTTTCTCTTACCTCTTCACTTGTTTCTCAACTCATGAGAAGGGTAGTGAAGAAGAAGATGATGAAGGTGGAGGAAACTCAAGAGGAGGGAGGAGATGAAGAAAAATGGGAGCTCAAGAATTATAAAGCATACATGAGAGAGAAAATCAACACAAAGGTTTTGTGTATGAATTCTTATGAATAAACAAGTGTAGTCATGCTTCAATAGTAACCACAAATGAATAAAGAATTCATTTCTGAACTATTGAAGCCATGCCACTCACCATGCCTCCCTCTCCTTAATTTCCACCTCATTTCCATTTATCAATAAATGGAAAAGTCCAAGATGAGGTGTCCACCTTCTAGAAGGTAATTTGTAATAAAATACGGATTACAGTCTGCTGTATATACATACCTGCATTCGGATAAAACACGAATGCCTAAAGAGATAGAATAACACGAAGAACGTAATACTAGAATATACATATCGAAAAACATATATGTAAACTATTAAATCAATACCAGATTTAATAATCCGGCTCAAACTCGAGCCGGCTAGTATTACCAACTGTTCGATCGAAAGTCCGAGTACAAAGTACATCAATCGATCGAGACCTTGCACGTATCAAATACGGCTACTACATCATTTCGCCTGAACCAGGGAAACCCTCTGTGTGGGACTTTAAAGACTCGACAGTATGTCGGCAGTGAGTTACTGGATAAATCCATAACCACAAACACGTCAGCGGCACTAGCTATACGTAACGGCTACCCGGGTACCAGTCGAAAAGGAAGGCCGACGAGCAAACTCATCTGGATCCCTACTGAGCCTATCTGTGAAAATCTCCGTATAGTCCGGTCTCTTCGTCTGAGACTATTGCATACCGGGTCTAGGGGTGGTAAACGTCAGACCCAGATAACCTGGTAATTCCTGCTGATGCGGCTCAGGACCAATCCGGGAAACTACTGATCAACCTATCAGTAAATCCCAACTTCCTTGGCCTAGGTCCTATGGTCATAACTAATCAAACACAGTACGATATCGACTCCCAATACCGGGAGAGACGAATCCCCGACAATCGCCCACTACCTCCATATGGCTCGGGACTGTACCCAACCAAAACCTGTTTGCATGACTCAGTAGAGCCATGGTAGGGTAGTGATCAAAGCACAGTAAGAACTCACATGAGACAAATGACGATCTCAGGTCTAAAGACTACCCTGTACTCATGTCACCTAAGAACATCCATCTGACGATAGGTATAGTACTATCTGGGAGTCCTCGGCGAGTCCGTCCGGTGTACTCACCCCATGGAGCACCTGTATACGATCTTAGGTCTAAAGAGCAATGGTTGCGGGACCAAACCATTGCTCCTCGTCGGGGTCTAGAAACATATACACTAGTCTACTCAGGAATATCGATGCCCGGTCTCGATACTCCCACGACTAGGGACCATTTAAGGATGTGCGTACCGACTACCCAGCTTCCACAAGTATGATCACCATCACAACGCAGGTAGTCTAGAAATGATCCTACGGATTTTATCAATATGTATAAAAGATATGTAATAGCAAGTAAAACATGCACAAGTTAAGATAAAGACAAACCAGATAGCATACTTTCATATCGAGCAAGACTGTCATATACATATATATGTCCAAGCATCCATATGTATACAAATGCAATAATGGCCTCCAGGGCATACATATCCAACATGTCCTAACCAATTGCATCACCATGCAATAGAAAATCACTACATAGCTACCGAACACTACGCCTCAGCTGAGCACGACATACGTAGCATGAATACTAAGCAATACTAATCAAAAATGACGGAGGGCTACGGCTGGTTTTTGGCGAAAACCTTTAACGTAATGAACTTGATATCATTGAAGTAACCCGAGCAGTTTTACAAATATATAGAGGCATAAACTTTTGCTAAAGAGGTCACTCCCTATGAAGGGATCTCGGCTCTTTCCTCATCGAATGAGGTGCAGGATATTCCTAACTGAATACCACGATGCAAAGCAAAAGAATCGATTATAATGAATTTATTACAATGATGCAAACTTCTGCCCAAGAGGTCACTCCCTATGAAGGGATCTCGGCTCTTGCCTCGTCGAATGAGGTGCTGGATATTCAGAACCGAATACCGCTGTGCAAAGCAAAAGGAAACGTCCTGTAATAACAGTTTTTGAAAATTTGGTTCCAACAACATCATATAGGTTTGTTTTTCCTTGCATTAATCAAAGTTAATGCAGTCCTATCAATTAATCCATATCACACCAGAAAAAGGAACGAAATACAATGTGCGTATATGCCATCCGCATTCGCCACGGGGGCCCATTATGCACTGTAAGGTTACTTAACTAACGGCAGAGTAGCGGCTGGACTAGTGCGAATGCAAAACATATATAACATCTACTAGTATATATAAATATATATATAACATTCGTCCCAGGCATGATATAAGCAACATCACAGAACATCAACAAGCAACACAGAATGGTGGATAATCTTGGAGCCTCGGATTTCCATTGAGCCTTAACTAAAACCCGACGTTCCCGATCGTGTGGATAGCCTATGGAATGAAAACCTGGACCCCTACGAGCGTAGAAAGTTACCCGCCAATCCTAGAAGTGAGGCAATCTCAATCAACAAAATGAATAGGCCACCCAGCACTTCACGGAATCCGGTAACTTGGGCACCCCTCCGTGGGTCATCCTATACCCCCTACGAGTGCGGAGAATAGCCCGTCAATTCTAAAGTAAGGCCCCCTCTGTCTCAACGCCATGAGATGCGGGCCCATTGCCCTTTAGAACCCAGTTATTCATGCACTCCACCGCGGGGTAATCCTAGTACAGAAAAGAAAATTATATATACAATAGCGACACCGACCTCAACCCGGTCGTGCCTAATAAAAGAATATACAATCTGGCAGAGACGGCAGTCCACATGTCGGACGCTCTCCCCGCAATATCAAATATATAAATGAATCTGAACTCTACTACCATTGCACCACTGGCTACCCACCATGACAATCCAACCACAATATCAACACAATCATAGAACATCAACGTAAATGTCATCTTCGCAAACTCGTCTAAAAGAACATATAGCAGTTTGACGAGTTATACCGCTCTAATGACATTCACGGTCGCAGATATATCATATGCACTGATAAACACACACTTAAAATTTCGATCGACTAAACTTTTCCTAATTGGCCCCAAATGCAAATCCAGCACTCAAACAAATCTTGGCTAAAACCATATGTACCAAAAATCACAATTCCATGTAATAGAGTGCCAGAAAAAAATTTGTGCACAATTACCACAAAACGACCGCGAAACCGCCGCAAATAAGCACCTAATGTCGCGGTTCAACGGCAGTTAGTGCGGATCATGTGCTCAAATTTCTTTATAGCTTCTAAATATGCATGCACATATTTTTAAGGCCCTCTAAAAGAGCTTTTGAACAAGTTTTAAAATCGGCAGTGGGCATGTCAAAACGGAATTATGATTCGGAAAAATTGGTCGATCAAGATTTTAACCTTATGCAAACTAGCTAGTAATGGTTTATGGGGTGGCTCTGATACCATGTTGGGTTACGTCAGCGCCGTGGCCATCTACTGTAGCCGGTGCGGAACAAAAACTAGCGTTTAAAAATTTTTGCGCTAACGAAAGCAGCCCAAGATCGAACCATAAACCAATACTAGCAAACTATAAAAGCTAAACTACAAGGTTAGAATGGTTATACCAAATGAACCAAGTCCTTCTGTCTTCTACCACCTTCCCAAGCTACTCAAGGCGTCCCCGACTGAACTTGCCGCCGGTCTTCCTCCATCGAAGATGATCCACCCGAGTGATGTAGCTCTTGGCTCTAGCTCCACACCATAAATAAGTGAAGTAATTAGGGGCTCTAGGTTTCTAATCTAGAGTGCCTAAGATGTAGTGAATGGATCCATGTGTTTATCTATCTCACCTCCTCTCTTGATTTTCAACTCATGAGATTGTAGAGAGGAGATTGAGGTTGAAGGTGGAGGAGCTCATGGAAAACTAGAGAGGGAGTGAAGCATGATGGTGAGAATAGAAAACTCAAGTGAGAATGACTGAGCCATGCATGAGAGAGAAATTCATATGCTAGCTTTTGTAAAACAAATTTTTCCAATTTAATATCAAGCCTATGCTTGAATAGTTTGAATAATTCATTTGTGCACACCATGCAAGCATGGTCCTCACCATACTTCCATCTCTCAATAATCCACCTTATTATCCATTTAAAGTAAATGGTCAAACCCAAAATGAGGTGTCAACCTTCTAGAATGTTTTCCGGATAAATACGGATTACATTCTACTGTATATACATACCTATATTCATACCGAAATACGAAAACCCGAAGAGATAGAATAACATAAAGAACATAAAACTAGAATATACATATCGGAATACATATACGTAAATTATTAAATCAATACCTGATTTAATAATCCAGCTCAAACCCGAGCCGGCTAGTATTATACACTGTCTGATCGAAAGTCCTAGTACTTAGTACAATCAATCAATCGGAACCCTGCATGTATCCAATACGGTTACAACATCATTTCTTCAGAACCAGGGAAACCCTCTGTGTGGGACTCTAAAGACTCGTCAATACGCTGGCAGTGGGTTTAACCACAAGCACGTCAGCGGCACTAGCTATACGTAACGGCTACCCAGGTATTGAGTGAAAAGAAGGCCGATAAACAAACTCATCCAAACCCCTACTGAGCATGTCAGTGACAATATCCGTACAGTCCGGTCTGTTCCTCTAAGAGTATCGTATATCGAGTCTAGGGGGGTTGATAAAGTCAGACCCCTAATAACGAGATATTTCGTGTCGGTATGAAGCTCATCACCAACTAAGAAACCACTAATCCAAATCAGTAATTCTCGTCTACCATGGCCAAGGATTTCTGTGTTAGTTATATGTATGCCCTAGAGGCCATCACTGTACATTGGATGTATATTGTAGTGGATGCTGGGACATATATAGGGAGGACTTTCTTGCTCGACATGATAGTATGCTATCTGGTTACTCTTTACCTTAATGTGTACATTGATTGTCTCTCTGTTACATGTTGGTAAAGCCCTTAGGATGTGTACTTGACAACCTGGACTATGATGCGGATCATACTAGTGGGGATATGGTAGTCCATAAGTACATCCTTCAAGGTCCCTAGTCGTGGGTGTATCGAGACAGGGCATCGATATACCAGAGTAGACTAGCGTATACCTTCTCGACCCATACAGATGGGCGATGGATGATCCCATATCCATTGGTGTTTGACATCAGAGATAATATACGGGTGCTCAGTGGAGACTGGGTACACTGGACGGACTCGCCGAGAACTCCCAGATGGTATTATACCTTACGTCAGATGGCAGTTCTCTAGTGACACTGGTACAGAGTAGTCTATTGACCCGAGATCGTCATAGAGTCTTGTGTGGTTCCTACTGTGCTTTGATTTCCACCTTACCACGTCCAAGAGGGCGTGCAAAATGGTGGTTTTTGGGTACAGTCCCGAGTCACATGGAGGCAATGAGCGATAGGAGGGGATTCGTCTCTCCCGGTATAGGGAGTTGATGTTGCGCTGTGTTCGATTGGTTATAACCGGAAATCCCTGGCCAGGGTTGCTGAGATTTACTGGTAAGTGTTACCAGTAGTTTCTCGAACTGTTATAGACCTCATATCGACACGACTTATCGAGCTATTAGGGTCTGACGTTTACCACCCCTAGGCGAGATATGCGACATATCAGACGACGAGACCGGACTGTACGGTAAGTGTTACTGGTTGGATTCACAGGAGTGTGAGCAGGCTTGCTCGTCGATCTTCTGATCGCTCAATACCCGGGTGGCCGTTACATTTGGCAGACCGCTTGCGGCTTGTGGGTGTTTGATATGATCATCACCTGCTGCCGGCGTATTGACGAGTCTTTAGAGTCCTACACAGAGGTTTCCTGGCTCAAGCGAAACGAAATAGGAGCGCATATGAGATATGTGCGGGACCGAGAATAATGCGTGTATGTGATACCGCATTCTATTCTCGCGATGTATGTATCGAATGGTTGTATGCGATATAACCTAGTTATCGAATCGAGGATTGATTCGGTAAGCCGATACATTGGATATTAGTCGGTCATATGCGATATGACCGGATCGTTAAATCAAGTGTTGATTTAATGATTTAATGTATAATTATATATTTGATATATTACTTTACATTAACTAGTATATGCTCACTTTAAATGGACTTTCTCACTTGATGTACACAAGTTGTATATGTGATATACTTTTGTGCACATGATTGTATCATGTTTGATGATACATGTGTGTTAGTGTGTATGTTTAGATTAAACCATGGTTGTGTGATGGTTAGGGTTTTGATTTTATTTACTTATTCATTTATTTATTTATTTATTCTATTTTGGCAAAAGGTAAAATGGTGGCTTGATTTGTTTTCAAGTTGAAGCTTCATGAAGCTTTGACTAAGTGACCATTTTGTCTTCATGCTTAACCCTAACCATTCCATCTAACCATTGTTAGTTATATGTATGCCCTAGAGGCCATTACTGTACATTGGATGTATATTGTAGTGGATGCTGGGACATATATAGGTAGGACTTTCTTGCTCGACATGATAGTACGCTATCTGGTTGCTCTTTATCTTAACATGTATACTTTCTGTCTCTCTGATTACATGTTGATAAAGCCCTTAGGATGTATACTTGACTTTCAGGACTATGATGCAGATCATACTAGTGGGGCTTGGGTAGTCAATGAGTACATCCTTCATTGTTCCTAGTCGTGGGAATATCGAGACGGGGCATCGATATTCCAGAGTAGACTAGCGCATATCTTCTCGACCCATGCGATGGGCGATGGATGATCCAATATCCATTGGTGTTTGACATCGAAGATGGTATGCGGGTGCTCAGTGGAGACTGGGTACACTGAACGGACTCGCCGAGAACTCCCAGATGGTATTATACCTCACGTCAGATGGCAGTTCTCTGGTGACACTGGTACAGCTTAGTCTGTTGACCCGAGATCGTCATAGAGTCTTGTGTGTCTCCCACTGTGCTTTGATTTCCACCCTACCATGGCTCTACTGAGTCGTGCAAACAGGTGGTTTTTGGGTACAGTCCCGATTCACATGGAGGCAATGAGCGATAGGAGGGGATTCGTCTCTCCCGGTATTGGCGGTTGATGTTGCGCAATGCACGACTGGCCATAACAGGAAATCCCTGGCCAGGGTTGCAGTGATATACTGGTAAGAGTTATCAGTAGTTTCACGAATGTTATGGACCTCAAGTCGGCATGACTTATCGAGCTACTGGGGTCTGACATTTACCATCCCTAGGCGAGATATGCGACATATCAGACGAACAGACCGGACTGTACACTAAGTGTTACTGGTTGGATTCACAGGAGTGTGAGCGGGCTTGCTCGTCGATCTTCTGATCGCTCAATACCCGGGTGGCCGTTATGTTTAGCAGACCGCTTGCGGCTTGTGGGTGCTTGATATGATCATCATCTGCTACCGGCGTATTGACGAGTCTTTAGAGTCCTGCACAGAGGTTTCCTGGCTCAAGCGAAACGAAATAGGAGCGCATATGAGATATGTGCGGGACCGAGAATAATTCGTGTATGTGATACCGTATTCCATTCTCGCGATGAATGTATCGATTAGTTATATGCGATATAACCTAGTTATCGAATCAAGGATCGATTCGATAAGCCGATACATTGGATACTAGCCGGTTATATGCGATATGACCGGATCGTTAAATCAAGTATTGATTTAATGATTTAATGCATAATTATATATTTGATATATTACTTTACATTAACTAGTATTGGTTCACTTTATGAGGATATTCTCACTTGATGATGCACGTTGTATATGTGATATATTCTTGTGCACTTGTTTGTATCATGTTTGATGATACATGCAACCTTGGGTTTGTGTAAAGACTTAAACCATGATTAGTGAATGGTTAGGGTTTCTTTTCTTTTAATTCTTTATCCATTTATTTATTTATTCATTCTTTTTGGCAAAAGAAAAGGATGGTGGCTTTCTTTGTTTTACATTGAAGCTTCTTGAAGCTTTGAATAAGTCCACCATTCTTGTCTCATGTCTAACCCTAACCACTCATCTAACCCTAGTTAAATCTCTACACTAAACCATGGTTGTTGACATGATAAGTATCATATGGTTTTTTATTTTAAATGATAACTTATCATATATTATCTTCTTCTTCTTCTTCTTCTTCAAGAAGAAAGATGTTGATAGCTTCAATGGCAACTAGCCAAATCAAGTGAGAAATCCAAATCTAAAGTCTACCCACTTCCTATTTCTTCATCCTCTACTACTTGCCATGTAGTAGAGTGTGTTGTCTTCATAAGTTTCTTGACTTGGCGAAGGCGGAGCTCGTTCTTGTGATGCCTCGACGTAGATCATCTTCGGCATCGTCGTCGATGACCTAGCCCGTTTTTCCTCCGATGAAGCCGACGCTAGAGCCCAAGATATGATTTGGACAGCGAGGGGACTTCATCACGGAGCCTAAGAGGTGGTGGACCGGATCTACAAAGGTTGTAGTCATTTTCCCTTAGCATTTAATTCGATTACATGCTTGCTTCGCCTATATATCTAGTTAACGATCCGTATTAGGGTTTGTAGTCACTTGTAAACTTTCAATTGGCCATGTTTGATCACTTGTGAGACTCCTTTAGAGTGCCTAGGAACCCTACAGTGGTATCAGAGCCTAGCTAGAGCCTTAGGCGAAGTCCCGACGGAATTAGAAGTCCGATCGACCCAAAACCCCAATATTTAACATGCTCTCTGGACATTTCTGTAAAATGTGGATTTTTGTGAATTAAAAATATTCAGAAAAATCAGCAGGGAATTTTAAGAAAAACTGTGTAGCACGTGCCCGTGATTCAACTAAAGTGCGGCGGAACCGCGGCATGAGCTTGCTCATGCAGCGGTTCCGCGGCCCGTTTGTCGTTTTGTGCATCCAATTTTGCACAGTAGTTCTTAGTTGTCTGTGCTGGTTTTCCTGGGGATTTTTAATATTTTATTCCAGAGTTGTATTTTCTGAGTTGTATTGGGGACTCGGTGTATTCGATCGGACTGTCTAATTTTGTCGGTGTGCTTTTCCGAGTATTTTTAGAATATGTTAAAAAGTTCGATCGGATATAAATACCCATTTTTTCCCCTGCCGGGAAATTTCCAATTGTTGGATTTTTCCGTAGTTTAACGACGTTCTAAGTAGTGCAAGTAACGCGATGGACCCTCTAGAAGACAACAAACCTTAACTCGATTATGTGACCGTCTTGAACTGCCCTTTGAACCTTCGGGTTTGGGGCAGTACGGCGTGCCACATGTGAGGCGTTGGCTTGACCCTTCTACGGCTGGACCGTTGGTACTGAGGCACGAACTGAATGTTGTTAGACTTATTTCATGTGTTGAGCTGTATCGGGAAAACTTGGGTGTTCGATTGTTCGATCGAAAAGTTTAGCATTTTCTATTTATCCGGAATGTGATACAATAATTGGAATTCACAAATTGTTATGAGATAACGGAATGAATATTATAAACGTAGCAGTTTAGTCTCACTTGATCGGTTGCCACGGAGTTTTGATGTGATCAAAAGTCCGTCGCAATCACGTAGCGTACGCGGATACTCGCCGGGTAAACTTAATAGACAGCCTTACCCCATAGCCCCGACCAAGTGACTGTAGGAGAACCCCGTCGCCGAAAGCATCCGTCCGGTTGCTCGCGGCAGCGATGTTCCGCCTTGGTGCACTTCGTCGACGGTATCAGGGGTGCGGCCGCCTACTAAAGTTTGCGACGAGCATTCGATCAGTTTTTCGGGAATCTTGTTGAATTGCCCGACTTGATATTGAAAAGTGTTTTCGATAATGAGACTAAAATGCGGGGTTTATAATTGTTAGGCATGCGATGTCTAAAGAATTCATTTGGTCAGGCATGCGATGTCTGAGGTGGTTGCGGATTCCAACTGTTGTAGTTTTACACTTTCTTTTCTGTGACCGTAAGTGTAATATGTGATATCGCCGGTTTCGTTGCTATATGTCAACGACAATTGGGATGCGCATATTTACTTACGTTGATGACATGTGATGTTATGTGTTGCTGGATATGTTATATTGGATCGTCGTGTTTGAATAGCCGGGGCTTTTTATGTGAGATGAGTGTTTTTCATTTTCATTCATGTAAAAACTTGTATGTAATATTCTTTTATTAGGGCACTTCCAGGTTGCGGAAGATGTCACCCATTGTATATTATTTACTTTTCTGCACTAGGATAGACACAAGGAGGAGAGCACAAGTAACCGGGTTCTAGGGTCCAGTGGGAGACCATCTCGAGGAGTCGAGTCCGGGTCTCCTAACCCTAGAATTGGTAGGGTTGCTTGCCGCTCTCGTAGGGGTCTAGGGGTGTGGGATTGGCTATTCATCACGACCGTGGAATCCGTGTTTTATACTGGCTCGTATTGAAAACACGGACGTCCTAGTATATCCAATATTTCATATGTTTCTTCTGCTGTGATATTTATCTGTGATGTGATCATGTGATGTTCTGTGACAGATATTATATATAGTATATATGATATATTATATTAACGTTGCTTATGTTTTACACCCGCGCTAGCCCTGCCCCGCTCTGCCGTTAGTTACCTAACCTAACGGTGCAGACGGGACATCGAGGCGAATGCGGATGGCATAAGCGTACGTTATATTTATCTGTGATGTTTAGGTGGATCTTAATGATGGGATATTCATTAATGAGATTAATGAAAGAAAATAAACCTAATTGATGTTGTGGAATCGAATTTCAAAATAAAAACAGGTGGCTACAGTTCTTGCTTTGCATTGCGGTGTTCATTATAGAACATCCTGCACCTTATTCGATGAGGAAAGGACCGAGATCCCTTCACCGGGAGTGACTCCTTTAGCAATAACTGGCAGATGCTACAACCCTCGGTTTGTCTTTGATCGCTTCTATAGTTTCCGCTTTGCACAGTGATATATATGATATATCCCGCACCTCATTCGACGAGGAAAGGGCCGACGATCCCTTCACCGGGAGTGACCCCTTTAGCAAAACTAGAAAAGCTTCAAAAACATTCCCTTTAAAAACCATTTGATTCCGCAACGAGATCAAGTTCAAAGCGTTAAAGGTTTTCACAAAAACCATTCGCAACCCTCCGTCATTTTAGGAAGTAGAGTATTTAGTATTCGTGCTGTATTTGTTGACTTTAGTTAAGGCACAGTGTACGGTAGCTAAGTGATGTCTTCCTACACCGCATATGATGCGATTAGTTAGGACAGTCGCGTGACTTTGTTGACCTTAGTTAAGGGTCATGTGGGTGGGTCTAATTAATCACGAAATGACGGGTAGAACTTGACTAGTACTTATGATTTGTTGACCATAGTTAAGGTCATAGGTGCTAGGGGTAAAAACCTTTATCGGGAGTTTCAAGTGTTGAAATTTGCAATGAGATTGCATACCTTCTATATGATAGTTGGATCCCGATGCCCACTGCGAGTAATTGTTACTCCTGGGAGAGTTTTGCACTTTGCAATTAGCCGATCAAGTAGGTGTCTAGAAAGGTGTCAACGGGGTTACGCCTCTGGGAAAACGAGGTTTACTGTAATTAGGTCCGTGCGAAAGCGCGAGGAACCTCCCTCAAAGTACCGACACTGGCCTGGCTGAAAGATTGGCGAACTTGTAGAGTGTAATTAATCCCGGCTAGTCTTTCCTTTTAAGGTTTTAAGGAAGATTTGATAAAAACAGTGGGAGCCATCCTGATTAGATAAAATATATAACCAATCTGATCTTGCAAGAGCGCACGCAGAGTGTTTTCTTCTCTCTCTCTCCTGGTAGCGACCATATCACGCC